>JAGSMT010000017.1:1496504-2993008 GCA_029286875.1 Lamproptera curius
ATGTTATACATATTAAATTTGCCTAGTGATGTTCTCTCCTGCTTACAAACTGTTGAGTTTTTATAGGAAGTAAGTGCTATTAATTAAATTGACTTATTACTAATCTACCCATTGATAATAGTTTTACACTTAACCACCTCTGAAGTGACATTGGCTTTTGCTAACAAACCACTGTTAGTTTTTACAGGATGTTAGTGCATCAAACTTACTGACAACTAATCAATCCATACAATATGGTACTATTGTATGGATTGATTAGTTGCCAGTAAGTTGAACATCCTGTAACAACTAACAGTGGTTTGTTAGCACTATGGATTATGGAGTTCAGATGCACACTGCATAAGAAGTTATTTAAGAAAATCTGGATAAGTTACACCCTGGTAATGCCCTGCTTGCCCCAGGCAATTTCAAACTATTAAAGTGCGATTTTTTATGTATTTTTTTTTAAATCTTATTAAAAAAAGGGAAAAAAGAGTCCCGCTGAGTTTCTTACGCCGGTTCTTCTCAGGTCAGAGGCTTCCATTCCGAATCAGTGGTAGATTATTTGACAATCAATAAAAAGTATAATGCTTCCATATTGGATAAAGATGACTTTGACTTTATTCCGTTTGCTGATTATTGGACATAAAGTAACTAGACAATTGTTCACTTTATTGTTAGTAATTCATTAATATGTTCTTTTTGGGGTGATATTTATATATTTTCAGTACTCACTGAGGACAGTTCCGGGCATTGGTGCTCCGACCTGGTCCTTGTCTCCCTTCACGGCCTTCGGATGGATCTTCATTTCCTATGACGAAATAATAACAATTTAAATGTATGGATTATAATACATATAAATAAGATACAAGTTAATTAGCTCTATATAAATAAGTAATAATCTATATTCATAACAATAACGTTTGTAAATGTAGCTACAAAATAGCATCCGAAACAAAAGCCACTCACATTAGTATGGCATGATTGCTAGGACAATTATTTATGCCGCTGTACTTATTTCATCTGATATTGTGCCTTACAACTTAGAGAGAGCAACCAATAATAATACCAAACTTGAATTTAACAAATAGCTTTTGCAGATGAACACAATGATACCGTTATCACGACCTATTCGTATTTGACTCAATATATTGTAGGCAAGAATCCTGGGCTTTGTATCCCGTCAATATTGGTTGATCACTCAATTATTTGTAATGTAAGATGATACTGTAAAATCAATCTCATTGATAAATACCATAAATCAAAGATAGTTGAATGCCATCTGTGCCTTAAAATTTAATCACATCTAATCCAGCCATAGTATATCTTTTAGTTTACCCTTCTGCTGTGGTTATATATCAGTCGCTCTACATGAAAATTATTATCGATTGAGCCGAGTTAATGATACCTTAAGAAAATCGCTCTGTTGTTTCACTGTCCGTTACAAGTAGTGTGCACTCACTTTGCTGGCGTTCTCGTCGCGGATGAAGACGGAGCGGAGTTGCCCGTTGAGCTCGAAGAAGACCTCGCGCTCCCCGGCCGCCGTCATCTCCTCCGACACGGCCAACGTCTTGATGTCCAGCGTCTTCCCGCGCTCGATCTTCACTTCGATCGTCTCGCCGACCTGGAAATTAATGTTATGTTTATAAGCTTTAGTTATTTATAGTAACTGTAATATTTCATTGCATTTACACAAACTTTTCTTTAATTGTTCCATATTTAAATGCAATATAACTTTAGCATCTCGTTTGTTGGGCTCGGTTTGTTCTCAAGGAAATATCCACTTAATTAATCTATACATATAAAAGAGATTCCCATCTATATATTGACTCATCTCTGATCCATAAGGCGTAGCGACTTGAAATTTGGCAGAATATTCCTTTCGCCGAGTATAGGTCAGCTAAGAACGGATTTTACGTGGTTCCACCCGCAAGGGGGGTTGCGGGGTTGCTAGTTAATATATAATTTTTTTGGATGAATCACAAAACACAACATCATCTATTCCTAATCTAATCAAAGGTTGTTCTATGGATACTAAGCAACTGAGAAACATATAGACTTACTTATGTTTAGCAATCATTACATATGATTTAGATATTTGTTTATATACATATAAAAACTATACATTAATATGATTTGTTTTAGAACAGTGAATTATTTAAAGTTTGGTAAAAATTAGGGACAGATATAGCTTAAAGAAAGATAAATGTCCAAACCCAAAAACGCGCTCACTGCTTGCGCAATTAATTTTTAACATTACATTTGATTACAGTTGTTCGAATTTAAATTGGCATAGTAACTATAGTATATATGTATATTTTAATCTGAACACTAATATTTTAGTTTAACGTCGATTCGTGTATTATTTTTGACGCTTGGCGCAGTGGTTAGCGACCCTGACTGCTGCGTCAAAGGGTGTGGGAGAGACTCTTACCACGGGAAAAAATTGGTTGCCTGTAAAATCGGTATTTGGGCGAAGTTTGTACGTAACTACGTCTTTTGGTAGTACAATCATTGTAATGTGAATATTCATTCGTATAGTAGGAAGAAGGATCAAGCCTCTCTCTCACTCTCTGTCTGTCTCTCTTTCACTTAAGCAGGCCAACTGCGCACGAGTAAGAGAGACGCGTGCACTTTTACTTATGGTTGCTTATGGAGAGCGTTACGTGAGCGGTGCTGTGACACAGTGTACGAGAGTGCCTCCCTATTTTGAACCAATTTATAAGATGTTGTCACGTCTAAAATATTACGTGAGTAACATAGTGTATATTCTCGTGTCCGGGTAGAAAATAGAAAATTAATTCTATGTATTTGTCTGACATCTTGTTTCCATAGCACAAGCTTTGCTTAATTTAGGACTAGATAATGTTAGGTTAATTGTCCAGAAATATTCATCATCATCAGCTGTGATAGTCCACTGCTGGACATAGGCCTCCCTTACTGCACCCCTATCCTTAGGGGTGTGAACCGTGAATATACCAGAAATATTATTATTATATTACTACTTATCTTACCGTTGGCCCAACAAGGAAGGTCTTCGTATCCAAATGCTTGACAGGCCCATACTTGTCCCTCATCCGGAAGAAGTCGTTCGCCACTTGCGGGTACATTGCGGCGGACATCACATCTTGATCGGAGACCTAGGAAAACAATTACACATGAATAACTTAGGAACATTATTATAAATAGTACTGCCTCCGCAGCCTAGTGGTATGGGCTTGCGCCTTAGAAAGCAGAGGCAGTGGGTTCGGATACTGCGGGGGCTCAACTTTTTATCTAAGTTGTTTCGTAGTTATCATCATCTTCATCGTTATCCCAGTGTTAGTCCACTGCTGGACGTAGGCCAACCCTAATGCACGCCTTCGCAGCTAAGGGGCTTTGTACCGTATCCCACCACGCTGGTCCAATACGGGTTGGTGACTGGACCGACTTTATACATGCCCATCCGACGCATGTTTTAGGTATCACCCGATTGCCTGTAAACTAAGATGATCCATGCATCGGATGGGCATATGAAAAGCCGGTCCTGTGTCTTATTTCCCTCCGGTCGTGTCGATTTTTCGTCCCATCGGACTATAAGAGTGTAAAGGAATAGAGGGTACACATGTGGCTGCATGTACAATTGTGTACTATAATATCAGTTGGAGGATCTCTAATAAAGATTGCCGCTGTAGTCAAAATCGACTTGGAGATCATTATTAATATTGACAGTAAATCATAAGATTACTTTAAAACGGTAATGTAAGGAAATTGTATATGCAATTTCGATCTATACATTCCATGATTGACTCAACAGAAATACTTACGCCTGGGAAGGATTCCGTCAAGTCCTTCTTCAGCTTGTCGAAGTCCAAAGGCGGCAGCTCTTGTCCGGGACGACCTTCGATTCTCGGCATGTCCTTCAACACCTTGGACCTGAATATCGAAATTTTAAATACACATTTTTTTTATTGCATACGCAGGCAGGCGAGCAGTCGGGGCCACCTAATGGAAAGTGGTCACCGACGCCCATAGACATTGGCCATATAGGTATCACCAATGCGCTGCCTACCGTGAGACATAGGATGTTAAGTCTCGTTTACCCAGTAATTACGCTGGCTACGGTGCCCTTCAAACCGGAACACAGTAGTGTCTTCACACTACTGCTTTGCGGTAGAAATAGGCACCGTGGTGGTACCCACCCAGACGGTCCCTTGTATAAAGGGGACCTACCACCGGTGTAAATGCTAAATGGTACTTTAGCATTTATACCGGTGTAGTTAGTTTTATTGACTCTTTATTAACTATTGCATATATTGAACTATTTGAGAATACATTAATAGGATTTAATTGGTCAATAATTGCTATTTTCAACAGTACCACTCTCGGGAATAAACTAAACATTTACAAGCTCTATGTTTAATATTGAATCATACTAGCTCCGCCTTGCAGTTTTATCAGTCGTGGTAATACTAAATTGTGGTCATTTGTGGACTGTGGTAGCGGTAACGGTATTTAAAAAAAAAACAATGGCATACTAGTAAGCCCATATTTGCGGTGCATGCCGGAAATAACTGACGTACATTTTACATACTGGCAGTTATTATTATATTTCAGGTAATTTACAAATGTTTGTGAATTATTATTGATTGACTTGTAGGTAAGCTACTAGTATTATTGAGATTTATAAACTGTTTATTAACATAAAACAGTAACAAACACACATTCACAATATAATTAGGACATATTAAAGGTCAAAGCTTTCCTTCTTATCAGATAAAGTGTCAGTTTAGTTAAGAAATTAATAATAATTTGTACCTGAGAGGCTCTGGGAATCCACCATAAGGTATGCCGATAGCTCCCTGAAGATATTCTACGACGGATTTAGGGAAAGATAATTCCTCCGCCCTCTCTTCAATGTCCTTGGCGGTCAGTTTGTTCTGGACCATGAATTGGGCCAAGTCTCCAACCACCTTTGAGGAAGGTGTTACTTTGATGATGTCACCGAGGAGCAAGTTGGCCTCCCTGTGGAATAAAATCATTATGCAGTTCGTTCAATTTCAGATCTTACACTAGATACAATGTATAAAATTTCAATAATTGTTTATAACTTGCCGCGAAAAGTGCAGAAAGACAAAGTTATCTGAATATTTTTTAATATGAATAATATGAAAAAACTTCGACCTTCTTCATCTGTCTCTTCGTACATACATACATCATACATCATCAGCCTGTGATAGTCCACTGCTGGACATAGGCCTCCTAATACAACCCTATCCATTAGGGGTTTTGGACTGTATCCCACCACGCTGTTCCAATGCGGCGTTGGTGGGTGGACCATTTACATGCCCATCCGACGCATGGATCATCTTCTTTCAGACAATTGGGTGATCGGCCCAAATTGCCTCAACCAACAGGAAACAACAATGAAAATTTGTTGAGTCCTGCAGGATTCGAACCCACGACCTCCGGTTTCAAAGCACACGCCCGTACCTCTAGGCTACAGAGGAGTTGTCCTTCGTAAATTCAAATAATTTACTATGAATTAATTAACATTAAACTGATCGTTTGGTTTGTGTAATCTAGATGCTAGTCTCTCTAGGCAAAAATCGTAATTTACATAGCTTTCATAACCTCCAAGCAAAAGCGACGGGCGTACCTGTAGGCCCTCTTGACCTCCTCGAACTGGCTGCCCAGGCCCAGCGAGAAGGCCTGGAACTGCAGGTTGGTGTACTGGCCGCCGGGGATCTCGTTGAGGTACACGTCGGCGTTGCCCGACTTCATGGTGGCCGTGCACTCGAACGGCCCGTACAGCGTGCGCGCTTGCTCCCAGTACGCCGAGTACTCCGACACCGTCTGCAGCGGGATGCCTGCGACGGGTTATTATGGTTACACAACACTGATGTCTATATCGGAAACTACTCACGAAAAGTGCTCAAAACTTTAAATTAATATGGAAAGTGCGCGTCGTGCGTAATTAATTATCACGTTGTGGACATCCAGGTGACAAATTATAAATAAGAACACCGAATGTGACACCACAAATGCAAAACGCCTATTTGAACCGTAATACAATATTGCTTCCACGGTAAAGCTTTATAGCATAGATTTGCACCGCGGTACTTACCCAGTCGATCTATATACATAAAAGAGATCCCTATCTATATATTGACTCTTGAAATTTGGTAGGAATATTCCTTTCACCGAATAGAGGTCAGCTAAGAACGGATTATACGAAATTCCACCCACAAGGGGGGTTGCTGGTTGCTAGTAAAGTATAAATCAGAGACGTATATAGGCAGACTGCCTCCGTAGCCTAGTGGTAAGGGCGTGTGCTTTAGAAACCGGAGGTCGTGGGTTCGAATTCTGCGGGGACACAACAAATTTTCATTGTTGTTTCCTAGTTGGTTAGGACAATTTGGGCCGTTCAACCAATTGTCTGAAAAGTAAGATGATGTCGGATGGGCATTTAAAAAGTCGGTCCTCCCACCAACCGGCATTGAACCAGCGTGGTGGGATACGGTCCAAACACCCCCTAATGGATAGGGGTGCATTAGGGGAGGCCTATGTCCAGCAGTGGACTACCACAGGCTGATGATGATGATGATGATGATGATATAGGCAGAAGGAGGCTCACCGGTGTCCAGGGCGTCGCCCTGCAGCGAGGCCACGACGGCGCCCATGCTGGGCTGGCTGGTGAGGCCGGACATGGCGTCGGCGGCCACGTCCACGGCGTCGGCGCCAGCCTGCGCGCACGCCAGCATGGCCGCCACGCCGGCGCCAGACGTGTCGTGCGTGTGCACGTGGATGGGCAGCGACGGGTGCTTCTCGCGGATGGCGCCGATCAGCAGCCTGCAGAGGTGGGAACGCGTATTGAAAAGGCAAGTTATACGATCGAGAAGTACACGTGCCAAGAGCCAAGGAAAGTGTAATGTAAAAAATCGATCGAACGAGTTACTTTTAACATGGGGCCGTACTTTCGGCGAATCGAGGATGACATTAGCATTGTTTATAAAAATTCTGTCTCTACATTGGTCAATCCATACACATGACAAAATGAGGCCAATGAATTTGAACCTTCGTATTTGAAATTTTTAAAGTTTAGAATATGATACTTTTTATTAGAAAATAGGCAGGCAGAAGAACGGTCGAGCCACCTAAACATATGAGACATTGGCAATATCAGTGATGTCACCAACGCGCTGCTTACCGTGAGACATAGGACGTTAAGTCACGTTTACGCAGTACATACGCTGGCCCTGGCGCTCTTCAAACCGTAACACAGTATTCTTTTCACACTACTGCTTTGCAGTTGAAATAAGCATCGCTGGTGAGACTTGATCCAATGATAAGGTCCTGTAAAGTGACCACCAGTCCTTAAAAAATACGTATGATATTCAAGTTTAACACATTAACGTATTTAATCACACTGACGACCTAAAAAGACTATAATGGATATCTTTTAAATCTAATCAAGGCGAAGGCCATCTTACTTTTCCAACAGTTGAGTGATAACTAAAATATTAAATAAGCCAGACTGTAAAACAAAATTGTAAAATTAGTTCAAACTCTATATTTCATTAACTAAACCAGATTGGTTTTACAAAAACTACAGGTTCTTAGTATAAAAGCGGATAACGGTAGCTAATACTCACTTTGCAGCACGTGGTTTCAGAAGGCCCGCCATATCCTTAATGGCCAGGACATGGGTGCCCGCCTTGACCAGCTCATCGGCCAAATTCAAGTAGTACTTCAGGTCGTATTTGGTCTTGTATGGGATACATCTTCCCAGTGTGAAATGGCGGAATTTCACCATCTCTGCGCCTTCAGCAGCGTCCATGCCCAAGATCAGGTTGGGCAGGTAGTTGAGGGAGTCGAACACGCGGAAGATGTCCATACCGGATTTACCTGTTACAGTGAAAATTATTTCGTAACTTGCTTTAAAAACGATGGTTAGTTGCATCGATTTGAAATTACGTCATATAAAATACAAGCCTGTTACAAATAGGCTTTTATAATCGTACAATTGTAAAAGATACAGTGCTTAAACGCATTTAGAAAAATTTTAAAGTTAATGATCGTAGGTTGTTATCAGAAAGACCGAATAAGTGGTAGTTGTAGGAGGAAGTAGCGTTGAATATGCGAGTTTAATAAATAAAATTACCTAATTATATACAAAATCTGAGTTGTACAATTCGTGTTACACAAGTAAAGTGACAAGTACAGTGCATACAGATAGCAGCATTGTCGAGAAATGTGTTTATCACTCGCGTCTCGTTTCATACGCCGCGCGCCTCCGGGAACGAAGCACGTGTCATGCGGAGGAAGTTGCGCTGATGTATGACTATATTTGTAGCCGCCGCTACAGCATTTTTACTTAGGCAGCAACATGAATAAGCGAAGATTGTGATAGTATCATACGATTCCCTTAACCAATCGCAACTAAAGTAACTACTTGAAAAAGTGGATTATTTTGTCAGTAACGACTTACAAAAGTACTTTAAGTAACCAAACAAATCGCAACGAATCAGCAAGAGAATGTAATTTGTAAGGGAATATATATAAACAATATATATATATCCCAAAAGTGACATACAGCCATTTCGCAGAACTTGTAGACAGCATTATCCGGATAGTTAGTGTAGCCAACTGCGTTGGCGCCTCGCAGAAGCATCTGGGAACGGGATGTTGGGGATCAAGCGACGCATATCTTCCAGCCTTTCCCACGGACACTCGTGCAGGAACCTGATACGGGCAGATACAATAATTTTTTGGAGTTATTAATGTATTTTAGTGGTAAAAGTTTTTTATGCCGTTTCAGTCGATTAAGCCGTGAATATTTTAAATGAAAAAGTTCTAAGGTTAGGGCAATTAGGGCCGATCACCCAATTGTCTGAAAAGTAAAATGATCCATGCGTCGGATGGGTATGTAAAAAGTCGGTCCACCCACCAACCTGCATTGGACCAGCGTGGGATACGGTCCAGAAACCCCTAAATGAAGAAGGCATGCATTAGGGGAGGCCTATTTCCAGTAGTAGACTAACACAAGGCTTATGTCGATGATGAAAATAATATTTCGACTTTCAGATCGAAGAGACAATAGGGGTTTATATCGAACGAGATGAAACTTACCTCAAGGCCACATCGAAGGTAGCTCCTCCCCAGTTCTCCAACGAGTACAGATTGCTGAAGTTGTGAGCGACGTACGGCGATACAGCCAATAGGTCGTGGGTCCTCACACGAGTGGCTAGCAAGGATTGGTGGGCATCCCTGAAGGTGGTGTCCATCAGCATGAGGCCTTTGTTGGCGCGGACGGCCCGCGCGAAGGCCTCGGGCCCGCCCTCGTTTAGGACTTGCTTCAAGCCTCTAGGGGGCTGGACCGCTGTTGGATAGTGTTTATGGCTTTATAATAAAAAAACACAGCAAAGGCCAGTGACTTTCAACTCGAGTTCGGAAACCATAATCAAACAATGATCATTATCATAATTTATCGTAAAGAAATAACCATACAGGAAAATATATTTCTTATCACACTTTTTATTGTTGAAACTGTATGTGCTTAAAGACGGTATAAAATATCATCATCTAAATTTCGCAAAATATTTTAACTAGCAAGTTTTCTTGAAAACATTGAGATTAGGATACAAAAAAAAAACAATTATTTGCTTTTAAATATCAAAGTTCAAACTAAACACTTTCCGTCGTCCTAGGGTCTATAATTACATAGTCAAACTAAATAAGCAATTGACAACAATTTAAAAATATTTTAAACATTTTAATGCGATGTAATGAAATGAATATATGAGGTTAAGTTATTAAATTTTAGTATCTTACTAATGTTTCTAAAATTAGAACAAATGATTAATCATTCAATGTTAGCTCAGAGTATGAATATTCGTTATTATTTTAGTATTTTCGGTCTTCTCCCTTACCTGTGTTCTCGCCAGTCATTTCTTGCCTTTTAACCGCCTCGGGGGAAAGGTCTGAAAAATATTATTAGTGAAAAAAAAAAACAAAATAAAGTGCGCGGCAATGTCTATGGTGTGCACAGATTAAAACAATCATACAAATGAAAATTAAAAATGTCCGACTTACAGGACGATAGATTGTTAAAAATGTAATTATTGATTCGAAATTACGGGTTAATAAAAAGCAGTAAATAAAAAGAGAAAATGCAACCAAAAAAAAAATAGTTTTTATTTACTGCTTGTTCGAAATGATTGAAACTTTGTCGTCTTTTGTTAAACATAACTGTCACCCGTTGTTATGGAAACATTAAACCTTGCGTTATATGTTATTCCCATCGAATTTTTAATAATAATAATAACTTTAGCACAGTATTAACACTAAACTTATCTCCAACAAATTGTACATTATTATTATTATTAATAAAAACTGAAAAGAGCTAGTAAGTTAGGCAAATCAAGATTAGCAAAAGGTAGAATGTTCGCACGTACCGTGACCAGAGGGAACTGAAAAATTTAAATAAATATTCAGCTCTCGAATGGTTTATATATGGATAATGTCGTTTGTTAGTTGTTTAATATAATTGTTCTTATTTTTAATAATTGTATAACCTTTTTTTTAAGTTTTATTTTATACCGTAAAGCTCCTATTTTGTAAATTAAAACACTGAGTTGATTATTAGTGCAATAACACATAATTTAATGACTACATTCTGTCTTCCTATATCTACTTAAGATAAAAAATGTACAAATATGTATGATTATTTTTAAATATAGGCTCTAAATCTAAATAAAAAAAAAATCAAAAATATCTATAAGTAATAACCGAACTGTTAATTTTAGTTAATTTTCTTTTAATGCATAATAACACAGAAAAGTTATTTATGACGTTACCACGGGAATATTTACAGAAAATCAGTATATATACAAGGTCTAAATAACTAAATTACACTTTTTCTTATTGCTAAAAAAGTTGCATTTATATAATGTTACTATTTCAAGTACTATATATACCGTTATCAGACCTATCCAGTTCGATATTAACTTTTCTATGTTGATTTGTGATCAACGTTTACTATCTTTCAATTAACAAAACAACATTTAGTAAAATCCGATTATAAACACCTTCATAGAATTCTCCAAATAAACAAAAGCCGAAACGATATCGACTTATTTTGATACGATTTGAAAGTAATGCATTATAATTTCTTTCCTTCATTCTTGAATGCTTTTTTTATGGCATACGCAGGTAGACGAGCAGTCGGGCCACCTATGAAAGTGGTCACCGACGCCCATAGACATCGGCAATACCGTTATCACCAACACGCTGCCTACCGTGAGATGTTAAGTCTCGTTTACCCAGTAAATACGCTGGCTACGGTGCCCTACAAACCGGAACACAGTAGTGTTCTCAAACTACTGCTTTGCGGTATAAATAGGCACCGCAGTGGTACCCACCCAGACGGGCCCCTGTAAAAATGGGGACCTACCACCGGTAAATTTAAACCGGCTTTATGAAAGTCAAATATATTTTATTCAATTAAGGATCTTTTCAAACTGTTTTAATCATAAATCTACGACCGGTTCGTAAATTACCACCTGTTCATAGAAGAATTTATGTAAACAAACTAGCAGTTGGCAGCGACTTCGCCCATGTAGTACATACATACATCATCAGGCAGTGTCAGTCCACAGCTGGACATAGGCCTCCCCTAACGCACGCCTCCTCCATGAGGTGGTTTTTAGACCGTCCACGCTGGTCCAATACGGGTTGTTGGGTGGATCGACTTTTTACATGCCCATCTGACGCAAGGATCATATTATTTTTCAGAGAAGAGTTGGTTAAGTTATTTGCCCTAATCAACTTGTTGAGTCCCCGCAGGATTCGAACCCACGACCTCCGGTTTCTAACTCACACGCCATTGCCACTAGGCCACGGAGGCACCCATGTAGTAATAAATAAAAAAAAATATCTTAGTTTAATAAAAAAATGTAGCCTAGATAAATAGATAACGCCTAGACATCAAAATAAATGAACTATATAACTTCCAGCTTATTATTATGATTAACAGATTTACAATTCAAAACAACCATCATATACTGATTGCTAAGAAATTTATTGACGATTTCTGACGGCTGAGCCGTTATATATAACGTTTAAAGAGATTGATAGAGGTTAAACCAAATAAAGTATTTTGATAATAAATTTTACGTTTGTAACAGCTTCAAAGAGTCATAATTAAACAAAATATTTTGCGATGTGTTTGACGTTCATAACAGTTGGAAAAATAACCAAGGAAAGTACTTTGAGGTATGTTTGACAACAATACATTATGACTTAAGAATTGAAGTTTATTTTTGACATTCATATGAACTTGAAAGAGGCTACATTAATCTAATCGTGTACATGGTTGATTTGACGTTCATAACAGCTTGAAAGAGGCTAAATTAAACAAAGTATTTTGGCTTCAGAATTGACGTTTATGTTTGACGTTCATGTGAAAAGCTCACATGAAAAAGGCTAAATTAATCTTATTATTCACATGGTTGAATTGACGTTCATAACAGCTTCAAAGCTTTGTTCAATTTAGCGTTTTAATTTAACAAAGTATTTTGACGTCACATTTGACGTCCATAGCAGCTTGGAAGAGCCCAAATGCCCAAATATACTCACCCAGCGGTATCGGCGGGACGTACGGCTTGGCGTCGGAGGGCGGGATGCCGGTGGCGAGCGGCGTGGCGGGCCCGTTCACCAGCACGTAGCCCAAGTAGTTGAGGATCTTCTGCGCCCTGTTCTGCGACGCCTTGAACATGAACAGCTGCGGGTGCTCGTCTATGAAGTACGTGTCCACGGCGCCTGAGCGAGAGCGGAGGGACCATATTAGACTTCTTTCTTTAATAAAAAGACGCTACGAAAAGACGATACCTATATAAATAAATCATGGTGATGATCACTGATCATAATGATAACTTGTGTCGCTTACGCTTATACAAAACATGATGAATAATACAATATTTACGGATTTTTTCGGTTTTGATTAATTTAAAATTGTACAAAACGTTTCTAATCCTTCCCAGGGTTCATAGTCACGGACCGACTAAGAAGTTGGCTGTCGGCTACCGTCCATTTTAAATATAAAATTATGTGATCCGACTTAGGGTATCGTACAAAATATTTATAGGTAATTGTAAAGTTATTAAACGCGATAAAATACGTAAAATTGTATTATTTATCACTGATCATAATAAAAATGTCCTCATAGATCTATATTTGAGATCAGTTTACTACGCAGGAGATATTACAGTGCACAAGTGTACACGCAGACACAGGTGCTCTTCCTATTCCTTTACTAATCCGATGTTAGGGATAACCGACAAGTCTGGAGAAATTAGGCAGGACTAAAGTTTTACATTGCCGTATTACCCTAACCAACTAGGAAACGACGGTAAAAAGTTGTCGAGTCCCCGCAGGATGCGAACTCTTTATCCATGAGCCTTTACCACTAGGCTACGGAGGCAGTCAATTCAGTTGTTTCAAATGGTCAAAAATGTTATTAAACGTGACCTATGTAAAATATAGTAACGTGAATTGTGTTGGTAGAATATCAACCAACGAATTCCAAATTGCATTAATAATAACCAAATTAATATATGTAATTTAGTATTATACAGTAAATAATTATCATAATATGTAAATTTTTCAATACTATTCCCACATCCTATTTACTTACCATTCAGGAACTTTTGATTCTCCAATACGTTTAGCAGGAAGGGGATGTTGGTCTTGACACCTCTTATGCGGAACTCTCTCAAGGCGCGGTTCATTTTAGCAGCGGATGCGGACAGATCTTGCGCGTGCGAAATTACCTTAAAATTAATTCAAACAGCTTTATCTTTTATAGTATACAAATTAATAGTTCCAGTATGTTCAAGTTTTTTATAAGAATATAATATGGTTGATATCAAAGTTATATATGTTATAAAATATTCAAATAATGTATTGAGAAAATATTTTTTGAATTGTTTTTCGGCTTTGGTGACAAATTTAATTTTTGTCAGTTACGACGTTTTTTTTCCCGTTGATGTATTGCAATAGTCTAAAGCGTAAAGCATTACCATTAGTAACAAAGCATTACATTAGAATTTGTTTTTTTTATGCATAATTGCAGTCGCACTGATGATGTCGACCCTGCATCAAACAGGGTACAACGCGCACGTAGATAGTGTTAGTCTCGTTTATTAAACAGATGCTAGATGCTTACGGAACTGCAGTTTTCTACGCGAAAATAACGCGTGGTACCTGACGTCTCTGTAAGGATCTACCACGTTGTTAGTCTGATTATGTTAAAAAGAAAGTTCTATTTATTAAACAGATCAATTCTTCGTTTAATCATTTTAATATCAAGCTTGTGATTTTTTAATAAACTCACCTTTACAAGCAGCGAGTCGTAGTACGGAGAGATGATGGCGCCGGCGTAAGTCGAGGCGGAATCGAGACGGATGCCCATACCCTCTCCCGACCTAGAAAACAAATTATTTATAATATTCCACGGTCTTATAGTATGGGCCCTTGCTTTATAAACCGGAGATCATGAATTGGAATCCCGCAGGGAAACTATTTAATTATGATCTTGTTTTTGGTTGGTGAAAACACCATAGGAAGATTAATCGATTGATAAAGAATATGGTGATCTATGCGTCGGATGAGAAAGTATTAAGTCGGTTGTCAAGACCATCTTTATAGTCTTTATAGGAATATTTGAAGACTGAGACATCTTCAAATTTAAATCCATTTTACCATGATTTAACTTTTGAATAGAGAAGATCAGATACTAATTTCACTGCGTTAAAACAAAATGTACTGGAATGACCTGTAGGCAATTAGATTGAAAACCGAATAGATGAGAAGCCGACCACGGGACAACACGTTTCTAATGTTTAGACATTTTTAATGACTTATAAATGGAAAAGAAGAACAAATCGTATAAAGATTTCTATCGTCATAGTGCTCTGTTTGATTTATAAACCATTAGCTTGTACCGAAGTACAGTAACCGTAGAGAAAATACCTTCGAATTATACATCTACGGTTTGCAAAGAAGTAAAAATCATATAAAACCTAAAGACTTGTATCCAGTACTCGGTTTAAATAATAAATAGTTAGTAAGGAAATAGAAACGATATTAAAGAATGTACCTGAACACTTCGATCCTGCCCGTGCTCGGCTGGAAGTTGTTGGCCGGGTCCTCCGTGGTGACGCGGCACTGGATGGCGTAACCCTGCGTGCGCACCTTCTCCTGCGAGAGGCCCATCTCGGGCAGCGTGAGGCCCTCGGCCACGCGGATCTGGGACTGGACCAGGTCGATGCCCGTCACCTCCTCCGTGATCGTGTGCTCCACTTGCAACCTACACAAGAAAACAATATTTTTTTTATGGCATACGCAGGCAGACGAGCAGTCGGGCCACCTGTTGGGAAGTGATCACCAACGCCCATAGACATTGGCAATACCAGTGGTATCGCCAACGCGGTGCCTACCGTGAGACATAGGGTGTTAAGTCTCATTTACCCAGTAAATACGTTGGCTACGGTTTTCACACTACTGTTCCGCGGCAGAAATAGGCACCGCGGTGGTATTCACCCAGACGGACTCCTGTAAAAAGGGGACCTACCACCAGTAAAATATATAACTTGCGCGAGAGCCAAAGTTAGGACGGAATTTATGTAAACAATGTAACTTACAGCCAGAAAATGGCGTTGTCGTTAATTGACTGCCGCTGAATGATTAACATTTTAGTTATAATTCACCAATAGGAACGCCAATTTAGTAACGCTACTTCCTTGCCGTAACTGCTCCTAGCTGGATACATAAGCCAGCTTTGGATGCGCCGTGAAGGGTGCGGAGGACGAACTGGTTCTAGCTTTATCATAGTGGTGGTAGCTACCCACCAGTGGGTAGCAGGTTTTGCTCAATACCTGCGGCCTACTCCAGTGGGTAGCAGGTTTTGCTCAATACCTGCGGCCTACTCAGCCGAGGGGAGCTAAGAGGAGACTGTGGAGGAGGCTTCTCCAAGTGGGCTAAAAAAGTCTGCTTGGATGCGCTATGGAGAGTGCGGGGAACGTTTGGAAGACGGAAGGCGTTCCGCCCCTCCTGTTCTTCGCAACCAAGTGGAGTCGCGAGGGAAGAGGAGCGTCGGTTGTTTGAAGGCTGCTCTCTCTATTCTCCGCCGTGTGAAGGTACAGTAGGAGAAGACGGGGAGAATTCAACATGGTATCGTCTATCTCTCTTCCTTCTGCGACCTTTTTATCGAATCCACTACTAAGGGCTAGGATAATGTATGTCTGGCTCCCATGGTCCCTGGGTAACAAACTTGGAAAAGCCCATATAAAACTGCGAGGTGAAAGGCGCACGAAGAAAGTGGGTCGTAAGCTCGAGATGCGGCTTTTACGGCCGCCTCCGTAGTGGGGGCGTCCTTGCAGAGCACTACGAAATAGTTCCTGTCACCCTATTTTTAAAACACTAGAAAGGAACAACGTGCTGGTTCTAGTAGGTGCCAGTCCAACATAACCGCGACGTTAGGTGATACGTGACCCCAAGTTAAAAAAAAAGCAAAAGATAACCCTTTTTTTGGTTTAAACCATTTCGCTTTTTAATTTACCACAGGAATAGGAATATAAAATTTTTGTATAAATTTTCGGAAAGGCCTCTTGTATTTTTGGTGGGTATTGTTTAATTTTCTCACAAATTGGTATAAATAGGTCATTCCCGTATCTATTATAAGACAACTATGTACGTAAAACTATATTAGAGCGATTTGAGAATATAAACTCGGTAGTTGCTATAAATAATGTCAAGTATACCAACTTACCTAGCGTTCACTTCAATAAAGTAGAAGTTGCCCTTGTCGTCGAGCAAGAACTCCACAGTACCAGCGTTCTCGTAACCGACGTGCTTCGCCAAATGTACCGCGCAATCGACCATTTTTTGACGAACCTACAAGCGTAAAGTTCTAGTTTTTATATTTTGAACTCAAATAATATAGACAGGAAGTGGCATCAAAACGTAGATTTCTAGATTTTTCGGCGTTTAGATTCTTCCTAAAATGGATTTCAAATCTTAACTGTCTCATATAAAGCTAGGGTTTTTTTTTTAAATCTCTATATAATAAAAAGGAATGATTTGTATTTTGCATATAACGACAAACTCAAAACTACTAGACTTATTTCAAAAATTCTTTTGCCGTTACATAAAACACATTACCACTCGGTAACACAGACCAAATTTATCACTAGGAAAATATAAAATCCTAGTCTACTAAAATTATTTCAAGATTTAAAAGGTCCCAACAAACGACGGATGTACAGGAGGGAGCGTAATATTTCCTGCATAGATGACTTATAAAATACTGACTACTATAAAATCCATTATCCATTGCAGTAAATATGGTTGGCAGTGGAAATTAACATAGGCATTAAGTCCGCCTTTTGTACTTCAATTGTGGAAATAAGTGTAAATAAATAAATAAATAGAAAGGATTCTTGGATATGATACGGTCGCAGGATATTTCATATTAAAATATAATACAGGTTATTATCAATATAATGAAAATAAAGCTAAGCATCATATAAACCTCAGGGTTTAATCCGGGCGCGGGTGCGATTTCCACGACCTTCTGATGACGCCTTTGTACTGAACAGTCCCTCTCGTACAAATGCACCACGTTACCGGCCTTGTCCCCTGTAATCGTTAAATTATATATCCAATAAAATAGACAATTAGACGTAGCTGTTATAAATAAAAATACTTGCTGTTGTTTCAGCGAATATTACATATTGAAAAAATCAATGAACTGATTTTATTCGGTTAAATTTAATTTATTACCAATGTTTCAGATCAGTGGTCACTAGACAGACGAGTGTGATTTTTAAAATAGTTGTAATTAACTTGATAGAACAACAAAACAAAATCTTTTGATGACTGTAATGACGTAATACGTGTCGTCCTATTTTTGGTTGAGCATAAGCTAGTATACGATGCCTGGCGACGTTCCCCTAATGTAAACGCCTAAAGCCCTTTCGTATACAAAGATACCACATTTTATTCGATCGAGGTATACTTACGTATTGTTGTAGCCTAGTGGTATGGGCCTGTGCTTTAAAAACCGCAGGTCTAGAATCTCTAGAATCTTGCGGGGACTCAATAAATTTTCATTTTTGTTTCCTAGTTGGTTGGGACAATTTGGGCTGATGACCCAATTGTCTGAGAAGTAAGATGATCCATGCGTCGGATGGGCATGTAAAAAGTCGGTCCACCTGGTGGGTGCCCCCCGCAATGGATAGGGGTGTATTAGGGGAGGCCTTTGTCCAGCAGTGGACTATACAGGTTGATGATGATACTTATATATCGTTGTACTTACCAAGCAGCTGCACCTCAATATGCCTAGGTCGCTCTATGAACCTCTCTATGAACATAGAACCATTCCCGAAAGCGCCTAAAGCTTCGGAAGAGGCGCGCTCGAAGGCAGACGCCACTTCGCTCATCTCTTTCACCACCCTCATCCCTCTACCACCACCGCCGTACGCAGCCTGTGATAAAATAAAAATATGTAAAATAAGAAAAAATAATAAAAGGAAATACATAAGATTTATATTTTCTGCCTCCTTAGCTTAGTGGAAGTTGGCTTGGGTTACAAAAACCGAAGGTCGAGGGCTAGAATTTGCTTTTTTTGTTTGTATGTTTCCTAATTGGTTAGGGCAATTCGGGATGATTATCCGATCTTTTGTAAAGTTAATGAGCCATCAGAGATGGTCAAGTAACCAGTCGGTCCTGCGTCTGGTATCTCTCCGATGATGGCGATTGTCCATCTCATAGTCATACGTGAGTTAAAGAAAACGAATGAATCAATATTTGCGTGAACACTTGTTTATACAGTAATATCTGCTGCGTAAATGGATTAGTCGCTGTAGGCAAATAATCCACTTTGATACATTATCAGGTTTAGTAAATTTATATTCAGAAATGGGTAGGCAGCGCGTTGGTGATTCCAGTATTGCCAATGTCTGTGACCACTTTCCGTCCGGTGGCCCGACTGCTCGTCTGCCTGCGTAGGCCATAAAAAAAATGTAAAACCGTACTGGCATTTTCACAGTTTGACGATAGTCTTTTGTTACATCAATTCGAGAAATTGGGTTCTTTATAGATGGAGTGACTCGATGGATGCAATTTTTTTACTCAGGCAGACGAGCAATCGGGCCATCTGATGGGAGGTGGTCACCAACGCCCATCGACACGTACATCGGTAATACTTGTGGTATTACCAACGCGTTGCCTTTCATTAGATATAGGGTGTTAATTCTCGTTTACCCAGAAAACCGGAACACAGCAGTATTTCACACTACTGCTTTGCAGCAGAAATAGGCACCGCGGTGGTACCAACACATACGGTCCTCTGTGAAAAGGGGACCCACCACCAGTGAAATTAAAAAAATAGCGCAGAATCGTACCTTCGGAAGCTTATGGGGGAGGCTTATGTTCATCAGTGGACTTCATTGGGCTGACTTGATGATTACAATGAAGATGATGACATGGCCAGTTAATACATAATACATAAAAACTTACATTTCCCCTACACATTGCCGAATAAAGTTGTATAAGTCCTAAAGAATTAATATTTGTTATCTAACCTTGAATATGACAGGAAGACCGTGCTGTTTGCAGAACTCGAGGGCCTCCTCTTTAGTTGTGATTGGTCCATCGGTACCAGGAACAATGGGCACCTCTGCAATAAAGAAAACAATATGAAGAATAACCAATAAAATTTTGCATATAGGTAAAATTATACGTTTAGAAAACAGAGAAATTTGTACGTTTTGTGTAAACGGTAATAAAAGTCGGCAATAAAATCTTTATAGATGTCCATATTAACCAATATAAAAACTTTATTTAAATTATTATGGCGATTAGAAAATAAAATACAAAATTGTTTAGGACAATTTGGGCCGATTATACAATTGTCTGAAAAGTAGGATGATCCATGCTTCGGATGGGCATGTAAAAAGTAGGTTCACCTACGAACCCGCATTGGACCAGCGTTGTGGAATACAGTCTAAAAACGCATTAATGGAGAAGGCGTGCATTAGGGGACGCGTACGTCCAGCAGTGGGCTAACCAATGATGAACGCATAGCAAAATATTTTACAATGCCGGAATATTTTGCATTTTATCTGGTTTTAAATTGATAGCAATTCAGAAAAGCAGAAAAGTAATATTGGGTAAAAGTAAAGAATAGTTAGCCTACGGTTAACCTGACCCAATTATATCAAAAATTAAATTTAAGTGAACAAAGCCGTAACACAAAATCTAATGAAATCAAAACTGAAATCGTTTTGAGGCAATAGAATTTCCCATTGGACAAGTCTACGTAAATTTCTAGTCTAATATTTCTTTTTGATGTCACAATACGTTATTAATAAAATAATTTTTACTATTTTAGGAACATTATTGCATTTTTATTATACAAAAAACAGCTGCCAATAATTGACATGCCTGGCAATCAAAAAGGTAAATCAAAAGCAAGGCATATAGAGCAAAAGATAATAAAAATACAAAACAAAACACATACTGCCTTCGATG
The DNA here is from genome assembly GCA_029286875.1 of Lamproptera curius. Lineage (NCBI taxonomy): Eukaryota > Metazoa > Arthropoda > Insecta > Lepidoptera > Papilionidae > Lamproptera > Lamproptera curius. Next base: position 1,517,058 of record JAGSMT010000017.1, read on the forward strand.
GCTGCTTTCCTCGCGGCAACCTTGTCACCCATCTGTTGCACCACTTTCGGTGATGGTCCGATGAACCGGAGACCGGCATCGATGATAGCGTGAGCGAAGTCAGATCTAATACCAATTATAATGTCTAATAATGAAGATCAATTAAAACAATTCACATCTCATCGGTCGAACAGCTACGAGCTGCCAATCAAGTAACCTTTTATCATATTCAAATATCTTTATTCAACATAGGACATAGGATTTGAATAGAAAATTTAATGTTTGTGCAAAAAAATAGGCATGATTTCCTAAGCCATTGTGATGCACATGACATAGATAGAAAGAACAAACATAATTTAGTTTCTTCCAGCAACTAGACTGCGAAGAATAAGTAAGTCTTTTATGGGACAATCTATACGTTTTTTCAACAAAATCCCAGTAAACGTTCAGAATTTAACTATTAATAAATTTAAAAAGGTAGTCAAGGAACGTTTATGTGTTAAAGGTTATTACGATACTAATGAAATTTAAATGATAACACATCCTGGTAAAGGAATGCTCGCTTCAGGTCTTGTTTCAAAATTGCACAACATGTTATGCCGTCAAATTATTTGTTATTTTTAAAAGATGACATAAAAAATAGCCCGCTGAGTTTCTTCTCAGGTCTGGGCGTCCTATTCCGAACCGGTGGTAGTGTGTTAGACAATCAATAAGCAAGTGTAGACTTCTAAATTGAATAAAGATATTTGAATTTGAAATTTTAACCCAGACTTTCTTTATCTATTCTCTATAAGAGAACTGTAAAAGTAATTTTATACTATTTTAATAATCTCAGACGTGACAATGATCACACGTAAAATCAATATCTAAGCTAAGACATTCTCTCTAAGACAAAGTTAAACATTAAAGATGTATACGCAATTATGTAACTCACTGTTTTTGTAACGTAAATAATCTCGTAACGTTACATTCTTATCAAATTATATTCGCGTGATGGTTTATCTAAACAATACCAGTTTTCGCCGGTCGGTAATTTTGATTTGAACTGTAATGTATATTTCCTTAACTGCGTGACCTACTGATATGGGCTCGGGTACACAAACCGACGGTCGTAGGTTCGAATCCTCCAAAAATTCAACAGTCGTAACAATTTTGTTTTTCCGTTTGTTCGAACTTTTTTGCTGAATTTTGTGTTTGGATTAGATATTCATTAATTCCTTTTAGTCTGAAATAAGACGCAGTGGGCTTGAGTAGGCGTGCCTTGTACACATGCGCACTATAATATCTCCTGCGCTGTTGTTGCTAACTAATGCTTCTCTCGAATTCTCTTATACTACTCAGTCGCTAAACTTTCTACTGCCACAAATTGTCAACTAATAAAACAGTGTTACCACAAGAGTTTTTTAATAAACAGTTATAGTTTTTTTTATGAACAGTTATATTAGTTAACAATCCTTTGTTATAATAAGATAAGATTTTAACAGTAAGACTTTTTAAATAAGTAGCCTAATTGGTGATGTAAATGTAATATATGTATTATTTAAATTGGCAATGATTTAATAGATTGATATAACATTGGAAATAAGATAATAATTATAAATATATCTCGAATTTTCACGATTCATTCACATTTTAACTCTTATTTTTGATTAAATTTTCCTTAACACAGTTATAACTGGTAAATCATACACTCAAACCGTCATAGAGGTTGCCCAGATTGCTCAATCTTTGCCTTGACTATGTACGTTCACTCTCTATGAATGTATCAACATTCATCAAACCTTATAACTTGAATGCTAACGAACTCAAATCTTATAGAACAGTTGCAAAATCGCTAGAACCATGATAAACGTATAATATATGTTACTACAATAATTTAAAATCGAACTTTATTTCGTTACCTATAAATTTCAATAACAGATAAATTGTAGTTTATAATTCATTTGCTCCATGACTAAATAGAATTTTTCGCTCAGACTAAATAGAACTTTATTTTTTTAAATCCTTCTAGCTGGAATTTGTCTAAAAATTAGGATTCTGTTGTCTAAACTTATTACAAAATACCCTTAGTGCTCGTAAGAGTACGCAGTAAGTACGTAGACTTTTAACCTAATATGAGCGTAAAAAAAGCTAAATATATTACTTACCTTTCAGATAAGAGGCCGTAACCAGGGTGCACGGCGTCAACGTCATTTTCCTTCGCGACCCGAATGATCTCCGGGATGCTTAAGTACGCCTCGACCGGTGGCAGCCCTTTGCCGACTAAATACGACTCGTCGGCTTTTTGTCTGAAAAAAAAAACACAATATAACTGTACATATACATACATACATTCTGCAGTTTTTAATTTAAAAAGCACTCCGGTGCTATGTTGATGTATAAAGACAGGTTGGGCTGCATCTATTCAGTTATTTCGTCAGTGAAAACTAGCCCAGAATGATAACAATGATTCATAAGTCCCCTCTAGTTTTGAGGTTCTAGTGAACTTAGTTTGTTTTTGTGCTTGAAAAATAAAATTATGTTATGTCGTAAAGGCTGTGCTGCAGGTATTAAACGTTTTATTATCATTAATTAAAGCTACAAGAAGAGCAGGACTTTTCATGATGATAAGTGATAAACCTTACTCATAAAAAACGCATCGTATATGCTACAAATTCATTCGCCACGTAGGGACTATAAGTAAGTAATTATCAGTGTAAAGTGGGACTGAAAATATATTAAAAAACATTATGTTATTATTTGATGTAACCGAAAGTCGTATCTAGAGTGAAACTTTCGTAACAATCGCTTTTATCAATATTTGTTTTCATTTATTAACAAAAATAATTAAAACATAACGGTGTAATGTAAATTTCAACATTGAAAGTAAAACACATTTTTGACGTATTTGATTAGTAATAATCTTTAATTATTACAAATTATTATAACAATGGTTATCTAAACTTGACACGTTACCCGTGGAACATTCCGAATATATATTTCCATAACGTCCGATTAAATGTTTACATAATAAAAAAAAAGTTTACAAAATAAACTCCACGCTTAAGCCGTGATACTGGTCACAATGCATACAGTAGTGTCAATTATTAAAAGGCAACGTCGATTATTTTAAAAAATAATATATAATTATGACATTTTTTTTAAATATTTAATCATGCCAAGTTTTTTTTGTATTTTTCTTACGTTAATTATCTATGATATTAGTGAATTTTAGCGTACTCTTAAGTGTTAATTCATATTAACAATAAATATTATAGAAATGTAAGTATCTCTCTCCCAAATTATAATGTGATAAAAGTTATAATAAAAAATAAAATCAATATAATATAAATATTATCATAATCACTAAATTTGTGTGCATCTCCAGGCATAGTTTAGAAACTGCATTCGATATTGTATATTATTTCATATAATATAAAAATAGAGAACTTGTCGATGATTTGACCTTCCTTTGACATTGTTGTTGTACCAATAAAGCTCGTTGTATCGTGAAGTGATAGGTGTAAGTGTCAATTCATTGATCACAACTGATGAATAGCCATTTCAATAAAAGCACATCAAATGGGTTTGTACTTGGCACCGTAATTTCAAACGAGACGTTAACCATGAGCAGTGTTCGGCTTTTGCTATCAGGGTGTGTGAGTTTTAATCTAAGAGGGACATAATATTAAATACTTTTCCTTTCACCTAGCCATTATCTCAAGGTAACTTCGTATTATTAAATTATACAATGAAAAAATCGGGATTGATGTAAACTAGCAAAGCCCATAGCAATTTCGTCCCTCTTCTTACAGGAGACCATCTGAGGCTGTGCCACCGCGGTGCCTATTTCTGTCGAAAAGCAGTACTGTGAAATCACTATTGTGTTACGGTGTGAAGGGCACCGTAGCCAGCGTATTTACTGGGTAAACGAGACTTAACATTCTATGTCTCACGGCAGGTAGCGCGTTGGTGATGCTACCCTAGTATTGCCGATGTCCATGGCTTTCCATCAGGTGTAGATAAATAATACGGTTTTTACGGATTTTATCGCCTTTAATTACTTTACAAATATTTAAAAATAAACCCGACGTATCAAACCCTTTCTCCTGCATGATATCCGAAGAGATTAGGATATTAAACAAAGTAATAAATGAAAGTTCACGTCGATTAACGAAGCACCATTTGACAGGCTTATTTTTGAATCTAAACCATCCTAGAATCCATTGAAACCACGCAAAAAGGCATCCAAATCGGTTTAAACGTTCACTGTCTCTAAATTATATATCTATAAAGATATATTACCCACAAACATATAACTTCTAATACTCTGTGATAGCATTACCGTTGTGTATTTACATTCGTAAGCCTGATAAGAGGCTTGCCGAGTGCTTAGTTGTGTCTAGCGTATCGCTCGTCCATGAACCTTAAGTGGAAAGAAATGCGTATTGAATTTGGAATTTGTACGGTTAAGGACAAACTGATATAGGTACAAAGTTTAAGTATGTGATAAGCGCATGAGATAACACATATCCCCTGCTTCGTAATATCTGGAGAAAGTTACGTGTATTTTACGTAAGTGTTTTGGTTTATGAATTTTTCTACTAATAGCAAAATATTCAAGATACTAGTCATCATCACCATCATCAGCCTGTGACATTCCACTGCTGGACATAGGCCTCCCCTAATACACCCCTATCCATTACGGGTCTTGGACCGTATCCCACCACGCTGGTCCAATGCGGGTTGGTGGGTGGACCGACTTTTTCATGCCCATCCGACGCATGGATCATCTTACTTTTCAGACAATTGGGTGATCGGCCCAAGTTGCCCTAACCAACTAGGAATCAACAATGAAAATTTGTTGAGTCCCCGCAGGATTCGAACCCACGATCTCCGGTTTCTAAAGCATACGCCCATACATTGTGTTATATTAAGCCAATTAAAAAAAAAATCAGAATAAATCGCAACAAAGTAACTCATGGAAACGAAGTGGCGTCATACATATATTTTTCTTATTAATGAACTAGGTGTTGTCCACGACATCGTCCGTGTGGTAATATATAAAGAAAAATTATAATTAAAAAAAGTAGCCTCAGTTACTCCCAGTTACTTCAGCTATCTTCCTGTGGAAGCCCACAGGAAGATAGGAGCAGCTACTCCCGTGATTAGCCAAGCAGACTGACAGACAAAAGTTTACAAAGGTGTTGCTTTGTTATATAAATCGGTTATACATCACAATGTTATCATTTAAGAACGGTTATTTTGATGTTACCAAAAGACACTTTAATTTATTTATTTGCAATTTATATGTCATGTCATTGACATGTCAATAATGCACAATCGTATGCTTATTGCTTCTGATTCGTTGCTATTAGTTACTTTGTTTATATTCATTTCAAGTTTACAAGTCGAAATTTTCCAAACTTTAATAATTTATTCCACTTAAAAGAAGCATTTGGGATATTAAAAAATAATGTCAAGGATTTCAGTCATTGTCTTTGGTGTTTACGCGTTCTGATTAGATTGTTTCAACATAATTTTTATCTGAACGACTTCTAAATTATTATACACTAGTAATAATTAGAAAACACACGTAAACGTAAACAATGTGTAATAATTTTGTGTCACACTATTGAGCATCTAGTTAATATCAATTTACCTTGTTTGTTTTATAAGATGAACCTAAACTATGATGCCTTACTTATAGTAGTAAACCCAAAACAAACTTAGTTCAAGTCAACGTTGGTTTTGCAAGCCACTTTTAACATTAGATGTATCAATGTAACTTGTTAACCAAAAAATATTACATTCGAATGTAATGAACGTCAAACTCGATTAGCGTCGAGATTCTGTCATTGGTTAAACATCACGTGACGAACGAACATGGCGGCGGTCCACCAATTAGACCGCATTAAGATATTACGTCATTATTTATAAACGTTTAACTTGAATAAGATATATTTCTCGTATAGTTATTACACTTTTTGCGGGTTTGCCCATTATTGCTTTAAAAAAGATTTGCGAACATTTTTGATAAATTTAATCATAAAAATGTATGGAGCCATTCAATGAACTTGCACAGTAATAATAAATACTAGTATAATAGTAAAGCTAAAAACATACAAACGTATACAGGGGTATTTCCAGGTTAAGCCGGTTAGCGGAGGCGTTAGTATGTATTACAATAAGCGACGATAATTTCATAGATAAATAAGTCGCATTAGCAACGGCGACAAAAGGAATGATCGAAAGGTCGTTTTAGAACTGTTCGTGGAACCAACAAATTGAATTTCTTGTATCGCGGTAGCATTTCTGATTTTAAAATGTATAACGTATCAGAATAAGTATCATACATTGAAATGTATAAAAAGTAGTAAATAAAGTAAATTACTGTGATATCCTCTACATCTAGGCCAAATGTTGAAAAGGTTTAAATAATAATGTTCGGCTTAAAATAAAAATCATTCAAAATTAATAATAATACTAAGATTACTAGTTTACTTATAATAGTTAAGATACTATTTTACTACTAATAGTTAAGATGAAGTTGTAATAACTATATAAATAAAATAAGATAATAAATATTTATTGGCATAACAAAATGACGTCGCACGTATGACTTTCGGAAGATCGACGGAATTACGACGCTGCGACGTTGCTATGGGTTACGTTGCTAAAATATATTTCTTTCATTATTAAAACGATAAGTAGGTATCATTCATCTATCTATCTGTCATCAGCCTGTGTCAGTGCATTGCTGGACAAAGGCTTACCCTCATGCAGGCCACCGCTTCCGATCTTCGGCTATTCTCATCCAGCCCACACCGGCCACTTTGCGAATGTCCTCACTACATCTTGCCGCAGCTTACTACACTACTTTTGCTGAGAAGTTTTAATTGATTTTAATACACCTGCTTATTGTAATTTCGTAAAGAAAAGCTTATTACGTTAATAAGTTAAGTAATAAAATGACAGCTATTAAGAAAGTATAACATAACGTTTAAAGTAACATAAATAATCACAAAGTTTATTTAAAAGACTAGACTGAGTGAACTATAAGAGCACTAACGTATTTTCTGTAATACTGTACATAGACGAATTCTAAAAGATACAAAAGATTATGCAAATTGGATGACATAACACGCTGAAAATATGCCATACGTTTATGGTAATAATGCAAACCGTATAGCCATTTTAAAAATTTTTTCAGCGTACATACAATAATAGGCGAGTGGTAACAGAAAAAATTAAAATGTGCAAAATTTCTTTGGATTACAATGGAAATAAATTCGAAACAAAATCGTTTATTATGGTGAACAAAGATTTGCCATTATTATTAAATTACAGAATTTTTCATTCATCGATTTTTTCAGTAATGCAATTATAAAAAAAATTATCAAATGCGGTTTTTTTATTTTTTTATTGGTAGCTATGAAGTTATGTTTTCAGACTCTTGTCTATGGTAAGTTTCATATACCACAGAGTTAGCTGGAAGCTACCGTTCCCACGAAGAAGTTGACCAACACTTTTTGCTTAAGGCCGCACGTACAGATGATACGTGAATTAGGCATTCTCTTGTGTCTCCTAAGGAACGGAAATTATGCCATACGATTATGGTAAGTAATACGAACCACATAGCCACATTAAAAGCGTTTTAGAGCGGGTATGGCAACGCAAGATATGAAAAGTTGCAAAATCGCGTCGATTATAAAAGTTAATTTGGAACAACCTTTATGGGGAATGAATAATTTTCAATTATAGTATTTTTGCCGTTCTAGATGATTTTTACAGGAATACATATTTGCAGTAATGCAGTAAAAAAGCACTACTGAACTCCGAATTAGAGTGCACCACTAGTGTAAATACTGATCGAAGTATAAGTGACTAGGAGACTAGACTAAGTCATTAAAAATTTCTTCATTATAAAAATAACATAGAAAAATCATCTTGTGTATAAATTGCACTACTTGTCAAAGCCCCCTAGTTTGACAATAAGCCTTTTTTAATAAATCGTAAATCTTATTTGGCTTGGTCAGTTAAGTATATTGTCTCGTAATGTAGCATGTAGCAATAGTATTCTTAAAACAAATGACGGTAAAACTAAGTATTAGTGCTCAGTTTGGCAAAAGAAAACATAAGATAATACAATCCGTATCGACATAATGGCATCCAAATTACATTGATGTTATTATAGTGATCTGTTACTAGCTCATTGAAATATTTACGACGATCCATCAATGGTGAAGGTAGACGTATGACGTTGAAACGTAGGTAAAATAGTTTCCTTCCACTTCATTTCGTAATATACTTAAGTACATTTGCGGCCTCGTTGAATAATATTGAATTTTACCGAATGGAATTGTTTTTAAGTAATTTAGGAAACAATACTTGCCCATTAAATCTCTAAATTTATGATATCTCGCAGTCAAGGGAAAAGGCAAAATTTCAGTATTCTGAAATATATTCCCCAGCGATATTAATATAGGTACCTATTAAGGTCGGTAACCTAGTCCTATTAAGCATATTTGTACATTTAGCAGCAATAAATTACATCGGATACGGTCCAAAACCCTCTAATGGATAGGGGTGTATTAGGGGAGGCCTATGTCCAGCAGTGGACTACCACAGGCTGATGATGATGATGAAATTACTCATCATAAAATATTTACAATTAAACATTACAATTAAACATAACGGAAATGACTGGTTACATGATGAAATGAAATCAATAAATAATAGTTTAGCCAAATTAGAGACAGAATCGACGTTTACAAAGTCACTTACACACACACACACACACACACACACACACACACACACACACACACACACACACACACACACACACACACACACACACACACACACACACACACACACACACACACACACACAAACACACACACACACACACACACACACACACACACACACACACACACACACACACACACACACACTTATAGCTCAAGAAACACACGCTTTCTTATTGGTGAACCGCGGCCATGTTTAATGCCCACGCAACTTTTGACCAATAAGCGTGTATGAATTTAATTTAAGGCGCCAATTTAGTTTGACGTAATACTAAGTTAAACTGTACTGTACTTACTGTACTGGCTAAACTGTACGCCTACATGATATTATCTAATAAGGGACCGTACAGAAATTACCTCACACAAATTTCACGATTTTGACCCCTCCCCAGCCCTGGTCGCAGTGATATAAAATCAAAGAAAATATAATAGATTTTTAATGCCTTTCTTTTCTATTTTTGTGATCATACCAATAGAGTTTCAACTGTTTTAAATATTTCTCTTGTAACGCGAGATTTTACACTGAGATTTTTAAATTAGGGTGTCACAAAACTCAAGAGCCCTTATCGTCACATTTCTTGACCCTACCCCCTTTAACGAGTGTAATAATTTGGGACTGGTCCCTACATATCATCATCATCAGCCCGTGTCAGTCCACCGCTGGACCTACCTGTCGCCTACCCAATGCGCACCATTCTACACATCTATAACTATATATAAAATTCAATTGCTCTTCGTTAGTCTCGCTAAAACTCGAGAACGGCTGAACCGATTTGGCAAAATTTTGTCTTGAATTATTTGTGGTAGTCCAGAGAAGGTTCAAAAGGTTAAAAAATTACAAAAATTATCTGAATAGAAAAAATTATTATATTTTTTCAATTCAGATAATTTATGAGATATTATTCTCAAGAGGTGAAACATAAACTTAATTTCACTTAAATACGGTAAGTATATTTACTACAGTTGTTAACTATCTATAAGATTTTTTAAATGTAGATCGATAAATCATATACAAAAGAATAGATCTTTTTTATCGATTGAGGCGGTACGAAGTCTGCCGGGTCAAATAGTAATCTATAGGTTACCTGTGCATCTGAAGTCGGTCCTGCTCGCTGTATATAGCGACGGACCGGATGCCGAGCTCCGTGCATGCTCGGAACACTCGTATGGCTATCTCGCCTCTGTTTGCAACTAATACGCTTCTTATAGGCTTGTATTCTACTGTTTTCTTGTCCTGGAACAAAGATAGTAGAATCACTCAGTAGCTCCTGCGTTTGATTTGAAAGGATTGCCTGGTTTTTGTATGTAATTTATATACTTTATGTAATGTTATATTAACATCTATGGTTTTAAAGACTATGTACTGACCCTATATCTTATGTCAGTCCGTCCATGGCTCTGTCCTTGCTGCTATTAGTTTTTAAAATGGATTTACCTGAAGTAACTAGTAGCCTGTGAAGCTTTCTAACGGTGAAAGAGTTTTCTGATCGGTTCAGTACTTTCGAAGCCTGTTTAAAACGAACAAACAAACTGATCCCTCTTCATATATAGATCTGGGTGTTATTACATATTCGTGTCTGATAATGTCAGATTTCGAATCTAGTTTTAAATACACTACGTCAAACTCTGATGACGCCTAAAGGTATTGCGTTTTTTCGTTTTTTCCACAAAGATTCACAATTTTCAGCCGCGAGCGTTAATGTTCATGTTGTACCTGTGTAATTGTATTGTAACAATATGTATATATTTTTACAATACAATAACACAGTTATCGCAAGATAACTGTTGGTAATAAACAATAATGCCAACGCGGTACCGAATAAAACAAAAATTGATCCCGTTAATCACGTTACGAAATCCCATTACACTTTGAACTAATTTCAAAGTACAAACAGAGCTAGGTACGATGATACACTCGTTTATTGTTCATTTCCACCTTATCTTAATAACATCGGCTGATTAAGTGTATTCACTGATAAGCGATCGCATAATATATCGTAAACATTTTAAAGATGAATATACATATTATAAGGCTAAAACTAATTCTTAATGATATAAATCTTAAAGATTTAAGAATGCTTAAAAGTAGTTAATTTATACAACGTGATGAATAACTAAATAGGTTTAATTTAATAACGAACTCTGTTTGTCATTTTTATAAAAAAAATTCAATTGAAAAATACCGTCGCATTGTGTTGCTTAGGAAAACATTTTATGTGAAATTAAGACTGAATATTAATAATCTTGTGTTTTGATAGCAAATAGATAACTGTCAGTACAACCCACACGGACATCTAACGATTGATGTGGTTTGATTAAAACGTCTTATCAAAAGCGGTTTATGATTAATACCTATAAACGTGTAAGCAACGTGTTATCGTGCATTAGCTTTTACGCGTAATAGAAAAATTAAATCGACAATTCATTTTAAATATCGAATTTTGCACAAGATTAAAAAAGTAAGGACCAAAATAGAAAGAAAGAAATGATAATTTTAAATTTCGAATTTGACACAAGATTAAGAAAAATAACGACCAAAATAGAAAGAAAGAAATCACATCACATCACATCATCAGCCTGTTTTAGTCCACTGCTGGACATAGGCCTCCCCTAATACACCCTATCCATTAGGGGTTTTAACTGCCTCCGTAGCCTAGTGGTATGGGCGTGTGCTTTAGAAACCGGAGGTCGTGGGTTCGAATCCTGCGGGACGCAACAAATTTTCATTGTTGTTTCCTAGTTGGTTAGGCAATTTGGGCCGATCACCAATTGTCTGAAAAGTAAGATGATCCATGCGTCGGATGGGCATGTAAAAGTCAGTCCACCCTCCAACCTGCATTGGACCAGCGTGGTGGGATACGGTCCAAAACCCTAAGAAAGAAATGTCAATTTATAATTTTGGATTTGACACAATATTAAGAAAATAAGGACCAAAATATAAAGAAAGAAATGTCAATTTTAAATTTCGAATTTGACACAAAATAAAAAATTTACACCAAAATGAAAAAAGAAATGTCAATTTTAAATTTCGAATTTGACACATGATTAAAAAAAAAGATAACCAATTCTGACAACGTGTCGGTCGGCGAGTTGCGCAGTTGGTAGTTGAGCATCGTTGACGCTAGTGACGGATCGTTTTCATTTATTAATTGACCATTAGACGCGGAAAATGGTATCGGGTCGTTCTAGAAATAAACTAGGTAATGGAAGCATCCTATTTCATGAGACACCTTCAGACATGTTTTACGTCAATACTCACTGCATGAGCGAGAAGACACTCAAGTTGTGTACATCCAACAATGCTTTATAATGTTTGTTCGATGTCCAGATATAATATACATACAAAAATGCTTTGCATCGCATTTGAAACAAAAAAATATAACAATTTTGTGTTAAATTTCACTCTTTGTATGGCAGGTAAATAAACAATATATCGCATAGCCGAATAACAGGAAGCCAGCGATTAATTTTAGTATGTGACCTCAAGACACTCGGAACCCTTTTTATGTTTATCATATAATATACTCGTACATTATTTCTAAGTACACTATTCTAAATAAACAGAATTGCGGCGTGTTTTATGCAAACACACGTGTTACTGGTTTATGTGTTCATTGCATGGTCAAATCATTTTAATTTACAGAACTCAAATTACAATGTAATGTATATACATATTTACCGCCTCCGTGGCCTAGCTTTATAAACCTGGAGGTCGTGGGTTCGAATCCCGCCGGGATACAATAGAAAAATGTTTTATCTAATATAATTGTTATCGTTGTTTTCTGGTTGGTTAGGACAATATGGGCCATACACTAATTGTGTGAAAACTAAGACGGTTCATGTGTCGAATGGGCATGTAAAAAGTCGGTCCCGGTGGTCAAGACGATCTTTAGCTTAATTTACTGACGACTAATTTATCCTCAGAATGATACCTTTGGTTTGTAGAAGCCAGATGCCAGTCGCTATATGTAAGTGTTATTCAGGTAAAACTGAATGAATTAGATGCCGATCTCATGATAACTTGGGACAATGGCAAGGTCAATGATGTATGTACATATTTACATTCCTTTCAATTTTCTTTCTTAATCATGCGAAATTTTCTACCATCGATTCGCTTGAAACAACATAGCTATTATTATATAAATATTGATAGCATCCCTAAATGTATATATATTTTTATTTAATTTTACTCTAAGATGCGGCAAGATGGCGTGACGACATTCACAAAGTGGCCGGTGTGGGCTGGATGAGAATAGCCGAAGATCGGAAGCGGTGGCGTGCATTAGGGGAGGCCTATGTCCAGCAGTGGACTGACACAGGCTGATGATGATGACGAATTTTACTTACGGTAGTCGCTGTCCGGCTTCGAACCGAGCACCACGCCTGCAGCTGCGACGCCGATGCCCTCAGGGCATATCTGGCGTTCAGTATTTGCATGTTTACTTAAAGTTAAAACGAAACGTAACAAAAACCTAAATAAGTACAGCCGTATTTCACGTAAATCTTAAGTTGCTTGATTGATTATTTCATTTTCTTTTTGGAAATAATTTCAAGTAATTATGACTAGATTGAACTGTGATGAATAAATTTGTTTCGTTTCGTGTCGTCGCGGTCGCTTGTGTCTGAAACAAAAAAGTAATTTAAATGATACAAGCAAGGCAAATAATATAGTACTAATATATTATATTTATCTATAATAAGAGTAAATTAAATCAATTAAACAAGAAATCATAGTAAAATTTGCTTTTAAAATATAACAGCAAATTTTCTTAAAATACAATTAGTAAAAGACGTGACACTACTGTGTTGTGTAAAACGTAACGGGAACTGAAACACTAAGTAGTTACTAAACGAAACTCTCTATCAAGTACAATAAACATAAGTAGTGAATTTATTCAGATAGGCGTTCTATTACCACGAGATTAACTGCCTCCGTAGCATAGTGGTAAGGGCGTGTGCTTTAGAAACCGGAGGTCGTCGGTTCGAAACGTGCGGGGACTTAACAAATTCTCTTTGTTGATTCCTAGTTGGTTAGGACAATTTGGCCGATCACCCAATTGTCTGAAAAATAAGAGGATCCATGCGTTGGATGGGCATGTAAAAAGTCGATTCACCCACCAACCCACATTGAACCAGCGTGGCGAGGAACGGTTCAAAAACCCCCTGATGGAGGAGGTGAGCATTAGGGGCCTATGTCCAGCAGTGGCTAACACAGGCTGATGATGTATGTATGTATGTATAGAGATACATTAAATACGATCAAACATAGTTTGTTTTAGAGTCACTTTTTAAAAATAATTAACCAGTTTCAAGACAGTGCGGGGATTTGTGTCGAATTAATTCTGCGTTTCTTATGGGCATGGCCTATCGCTTACAATTGGTTGAATACCTTATTGCTACAGCCAAGTAAAAAAAATGTCAAATTCTTAAATAAGCGATTTCGTACGCGTAGTACTAGTCTATTATTGTGTCTATATATACTTTTTTTAAAAACCTACGTAACTGAAAGTAGCTGACGCATCTTTTATTCCAGTGCAATCCCGCCCGAACAAAGAGACAAAATTAAAAAAAAATATCGACGTGTTATATGTATCGTTTATAAACATAATGTAATCATTTAAAAACGGTTCTTATGAGTTAACAGATATGCCAGTTTTATTTATTTGTTTAGTTTGTCCTTCAATTACTAGAGAAGCATGCAACGATAACATTTAGAAATGTCTGAAGATATTAACGTTATTTTTGTTAGTCGTCTCTTAATTACTAACTAATTAGTTAAAATTTCAAGATGCGTGTAATTAGACTTACTGAATGAATTATATAACATCTTGATTGTCAGAATTGAATATAGAGGTTATTATTGATGATGCTTCTGTCATATCAAGCATTTTTTCGCAAAAATAAATAATTTTCAATTGCAGTATGTAACTCTCATTCAGCTCAAAAGTTTTGTTGGCAGAAATTCAATTAGTATTTTTAGTGCACCTACGTGACTGATTACAAAATCATGTGTGCAATGGAAATATTTTAAATTTATGAGTTTAAAGTAGAAATATTGAGCAAAATCTTTTTATGATTGTTTAACACAGGTAACCGCATTTTTGTTGCATCGATAAAACAGCCATTATTGTATAATATATGGACTTGTTACATATGATTTTTAAAGTATTGTTATTTGGGATATCGAAAAAAAGAACAGGTTTTTTAAGCATTCTAACGTTAAAGAGCGTAAGTATGTGTGATTTATATCTGATATTTGGTTGTTCAAGTTTTTTTTTAAATACCTAATCATTGGATAAACGAAAACAATAGGACCAAAAATAGTATTTCCATATAAGGAAAACTGGACACAATGTATCACTTAGCACATAGATTATTTATAATTTTGGGTATATTTTCACGAACCAACCTAAGTTTTTTATCTTATAAAAAATAAAACACTTAACTTTTAACACCTTCAAGTATAATTAAATTGGCGCCAACGGATTCTCTGCTCTGTTTTGTTTATTTTTCGAGTTGTAAAGTGACCGCTTTAAGGTTATATTAAACATTTTCCTGTTACCTGCAACACGACTCTGAACATTTGTCAATATGATTAAATAGTAAATTGTAGGTAGAATATTGTTTCAGTAATTCACTGATCACTCAATTAATCTTATTATTGTATTGTAAAGTATTTTTAATTATTTTTTAACAATACAACGACACACTAAACTATAATTCCGATAAAAAACTTGGCCACAAGCCACCGACAACAGACAATAATCAAAGAATACGTGCTCAGACTTTTCTATTAATTAGCATCTCTGTAAAGGGATTTGGTGTCTAAAGTTCTAACGGTAAGGACGATCATAAAATATAAAAAATGTTTACTTGTAAAAAATAACAAATGTATAAAACATCAGTTCTTTGGTTCCTTAAGAAAGCATTTTATAAATAAGTTATTGAGAGATCTTCAATAAGACAAATATTAATTTACGACTTCGAACGATTTTGTTCTGTAATAGGGTATAATGTTATGTTTCTTATCTTAGTTATTAATAAATTTCACGGGTTTATCAAATGAAATAAACATATTTAAATCAATCGTATTTTTGGTGACGTAATAATGAAAGCAACTATTCAAAAATAATAAACACTTATCGATTTTTCATGGTAAGGTGGTGTAGCGTTATTAATTTATGTTTAAAACTGTTGCCTGCTACTTCGTTCGCGTCGTAATATGATATATTAAAGTAACCTAATTTCCTCCCAGTGATATCAGCTATTTTCCAGTGAAAGTCCCGTCGAAACCAGGCAAGCCATTCCATATATTAGCCAGAACAAACGGACAGACAGACAGAAATAAAAAAAAGTTGTTTACTCAGTTATATATATATCAGGGTAGTCGTTAAATATAAATTTCTTGAGGCGCCCCCTAAAAAGCTTCTTTTGATGAAAAAATACTGAATTTTTTTTATAAGTTCTTTAAGTCAAGACTACACGTGCCTGAAGATAATTCAAGATAAGCTTAAATCACGAAGAATTTTGAACTTTTTCTAAAACTTTAATTTGAAATTCACCACAGAGAAACTCTTCCAATTTTGAAATAACTTTTACTTTATACTTAAAAAGAAGTTTTCTGAAACAACAGGAGATTATTCAAAAATTAACTTGAATCTTCTTGAGGCACGTGTTATTTCGACTTAAAAAAAAATTCTAAAAAAAATTTCATTATAACATTACATCAGTAGTCGGCTTTATTCTGGGCTGGTTAGATATTTTCTGCAAACACAAATATAATAGAAAACAAATGACTAAAACCACCGCCGTAGCCTAATGGTAAGGGCACTTTATATTTATACTTGTGCACAAAATGTCTCCTGCGTAGTTGGCTTATCTCTTATATAGATCGGACGCCGTAGTCGTAGTCGACTGGAGAACATTATTATTATAATACAAAACGTATCTATATATAATAAATACGTGAATAAGAAACGTAAACAGATTCACATTAATATTCTCGACCTACTAATAGAGCGTGTTACATATATGGGTAAGTTTCATCATCATCATCAGCCTATGATAGTCCACAGCTGGACATAGGCCTCCCTAATACACCCCTATCCATTCGGGGGTTTTGGACCGTATCCCAAAGGGGACCGTGTCCTAAAGGGTAAGGGTGGGTAAGTTTACACTCATTTTTCTACAAAAGAATCTACTAATATGATTTCATGCAACTTTTGACGGACAGGCCTTTTCTTTTCTGTAATGCATTAGACTTTAACCACAAAGGATATTAATATTAAATTTATCTGTCGTTAAGTTTTTGTTGTCCGATAAACCTTGGCAAAATTTGTGATATACATCTTTTCATACCTTTAGTGTAACTATTTTAGTAAATGTTTAAAAATTGATCTTTAATTTATTTACTGTATTTCAATTAGACCAGCGTAGTGGGATACGGTCCAAAAACCGCCTAATGGAGAAAGCGTGCATTAGGGGAGGCCAATGTCCAGCAGTGGACTAACACAGGCTGATGGTGATGATGATGAAATTTAATAAAAGTGTCATCTTATTAATGCTGATAAAGATAATCTTTAAAATCAGTACGATCATTTACATTTCCAATAGAGATATCTTACTCGTGAGGTCTCTAGGCGATCTAGAATCACAAAATGTAGTTTAGTCGGATTTGAACCGGAATAAAAGTAAATGAAGTGCCTGTTTAAACAACTAAGCTGAATGGTACGTAACTGTAATGTCATTAGTCGCCTGTCACTCGGTGATTGACATATCAATGTTAATTCATCAATTAGAGCTCTATGTCAATTCGTTGCGTAACTTTGTTTACATTTAATCTGTGACTAAATTAAGTATCACGAAACCGAAAATACGGTTCGTAAGGGTCATTGACACCGGACAACAATTGAATATCAAAACTAACAACAAACTTCGAGCCTTGACTAATTCTATCATCGCAATGTACATTTTTATATAAATTTGTAATTTTCGAAGCTAAAGGAGGCTGTTTCATTGCTTCACTGTTACGACGCGTATAAAAATCTAAGCAATTCCAAGTTTGAAGGCATCGACCGTGACATCTCAGACGGGTTCTTTTGCACTGACGCCGGTCATTGACCTCGATCGTATTGTCGACCTCTAAATGGGAAAATCACCTGCTTACATTATAAACTAGTTTTCTGATTTGGATATTAATATTAAAATATACGTTTTATATTGAAATGTAAACAAAAGAAACGGAAATTTAAATTGTTACTAACCAAGGGCTAACTTTTATATTATAATAACAGTTATTTGGCTTCTAAATTATTTGTAAATGGGTTTAATATTTATTCTAATCGATAATAAATGTGCAATTCATAACTTGTAGTATTTTTAACTTCATTATTTTTAGGTCAGTGTGTTTTTAATTAAATTTATTTATACTTTAATACATTACTCTGTCACGGATAATGTTTTAACAACAATTTTATAAGCATTTAAGCTAGATTTTGATATATTTAACATTAAGTTTAAGTTGATCTAGTGGTTGTGAGAATCTCATGACTATGCAAATCTAAGTAGCCTCTATTACGTATTCGGAATAATTATGCGAACCTCGTGATTTGCTACTCAGCTACACCAGCTAAGCTACTTACTGTTTTACATGTATTTTATATTCTTATCACGGCTCATTGCACTATTTATTTGGTAGATAATAAAAAAAAACCTTATTCTGGTAAGGTCTCACAAAAGTTTAAAACTAGTTTGACATTAGAAAATATAACGACTGCTGTTTTAATAAAGATATACGAGCTGAAACGACAGGAAAAATGTAAATGGTAACTTATTATATATTGTATACCTGTTAACTGTAATTGCAGATTTGGTATAATCGGCAGTTAATCTTATAGATAAGCCATGTTTGATTTAGAATAGACTTTTGTTTACTTAAACAAAGTAACCTCAAGGAATAAACGGCGTGTTAAGTATTGTGTTTGATATTAGTCGACAGTCAGTAATTGACATATCGGCAACGATTAATCAATTATTTTCCTATTCATAATACACAAAATTAATACTTACGATAATAAAGAAATATGTACTTACGCAAAGGTTTATTAAACAAAATATGCATGAATAACTAAACTACGCGAAGTTGAATAAGGCTTGATAGGGAGGTACAAAAAATTATGACTCTTGTTAAAATAATGTGTGATCTTCAGAAGTCGTTACTTAACGTGACACAACATATAAAATTAGGACTGAAAAAAATTTTTCGGTTTTAGCTACTTATTTATTTTTTTGACAGATCATCATGACTACCAGTAGTCGGTCAAAACTTGAGAAAAACAGCTCGACCTATCGTAAAGCGCAAAAAAACGACAACTTAAAGCCCTTACGTAAATAAAATTCACTGAACGGAACCACTTCTAATTAACGGTCAACCAAAGAATATTAATAGAATACTAACTGTAGTAATTAGCTAGTCTTAATTACCATTGCCTTGAACACACAAGAACGGAAATCGGAAGGAGGATAAGGCACAAAAAATTATCAGTTCATAGTATCATTGATTTAAAGTCCATAAAGTGATAATTGTTAATTATTGATTGATTGATCATTGTTATCGGATGCTCGTTGGTACCTAATTCTACTAAATTCTTTAATATTATCCGATAAATCTATGAAGATATTTTTTATAACAGATACGGCAGATAATGATAAATAGTAAAAAACAATAACACTAGAACCGGTCAGTGTTTTTGTTAAAATCGATCAAAGTACAGTTTTTTTTTAAGCTCAGTAACTTCATCATAGATGATAGAAATTTTATGTTGCCTACAATTCGATAATCGATGCAAATCAAATGTTTATTTGATGTCACTGCTAAGATCCTAAAAAACAAATAGAAAAACAAAACAAAAACGATACATATTTTTTTAATTAAAATCTATTTTTTTTTTAATTTGAAATAAACGGTAAAAATCCGTAAAAATAAATGACGAAATTTTTTCTTTTGCAATGAATTATCTATTTCTTATGATTTTCTTAGGAACGTAAAAATATGTAATATATAGCAACAAATTGCTTTGGTCAATTAGTAAATAAAAATATAATAACAAACAAATGGTGCATTGTAATAAAAATAAGGAATGTTATCATTTTTATCAAGACAATAACAACTAGTATCGAAATGATGCAAACGTTTGTCAATAATAAGTTAAAAATCAACAATATAGCGATTACGTGACCTTTTTACGAGTATTCATCATCATCAGCTTGTGTTAGAGCATTAGGGGGTTTTTGGACCATATCCCACCGCGCTGGTCCAATGCGGGTGTGGTGGGTGAGTTTTAGTCCCTTAATAAAAACTAAACAAATCATGCCTATGTATACAAATAAATAAAATTGGAGTGTCTGTTTGAAACATCAATATAACCGTTTTTAAATGATTACATCGTGATATGGTATGTATATACGAAACACCATTTTTTTAATATTTGTCTGCCTGTCAGTTTGTTCTTGCTAATCTCTGGAATGGCTCATCCGATTTTAAAGGGACTTTCACTGGAAGATAGCTGATGTAACTTAAAGTACTAATGTACTATTTGTGTACTGAGGCTACTTTTTTTACAAAAACACATAATTTTTTACTTATTACTACTAGCGGACAACAACTACTTAATTAGAAATGCCATAAATATTAATTAATATTATTATTTAACAACTTGCACTCATCATCAGCCTTTGATAGTCAACTGCTGGACATAGGCCCCTAATACACCCCTATCCATTAGAGGGTTATTGGACTGTATCCCACCACGCTGGTCCAATGCGGTTTGGTGGGTGGACCGACTTTTTACATGCCCATCCGACGCATGGATCATCTTACTTTTTAGACAAATGGGTGATCGGCCCAAATTGCCCTAACCAACTAGGAAACAACAATGAAAATTTGTTGAGTCCCCGCAGGATTCGAACCCACGACCTCCGGATTCTAAAGCACACGCCTATACCACTAGGCTACGGAGGCAGTTATACTACCTGCACTACTGCTATATATACGAGATATAGAATAAACGAGGATTATTTTTTTTTTTTTTATTAATTTAAAGTAATTTTATTTGCTTACTTACAGTTATGATTCCTTATTACTATTGCTAACATATATAATAATATTAAATACCATCAAGCGAAACACGAATCAATCTAATATGTTTCTCAATGTTAGCCAATTTTTATCATAAGGAAGTATGAAGATTGAAATTTTTAACGGTGTTCACGAACGGTAAGATTAACGCAACAAAGTACCGTTGAAGAATCATTAAGTAACAGATTCCTTAACTTAAAGATAGTTTGAAAAACTAAGCATTCAGAAATATTTATATTATAACCACTTCATACGTAAATTTTCGCGTTAATTTTTATTCTAGACGTTTCAAACTCTTTCCAGGGTCCATGATCACGGACAGACTAAGATGGATTATGTCTGTATTTCTGAAAATTATAAAGCGAAATATACTAAGGATTAACGCGAGAACGTTTAAAGCTTTAATATGTATAATAATCGAGTAAATAAAAGGAATAACTATCATTTATAACTAGTCAAAATACTTGCGAAGAATTCTGGTGCCTTAGTCATAATTGGTAATTAAGTGACAGTACGCAAGAACGCCTAAGTTTCAACGTTATTAATGAAAATTCCGATTAGAAACCAAACTTAAACACTAGTTGGTTATCAACAAACGAGATGAGCTCCTTACTCTCAAAGTATTCAACAACAGGTTTTCGTATATGCAAGACGCAGCTATGTTTATTTATATGTACCTGTGTACACATTATCGGCGCATCGTCCGTCATAATCGTGTTTTATTACGACTATGTGGGTAAAAACTTACGTTTATTTAGACATTTCGAACGCCACGAAGAAAAACGTTTATAGTAAATATTATTATTGACCTTCGAAAGCAAGATTGACAGTCTTATTTCTCAATTTATAACTGTTTAACATCAATTTTTTTCCCATTACTATAAGGCGTTACTTTTAAGCTGGTATTGGCACAGATTAGTGATGGTTTACATAAAAAAAATTTAAAGTACCTTTCAGTTGTCCAGGAGAGCGAAACACGACTACACGACGCGACGTACGAAACGATACTGCGTATGTTTATATTAGTACGGTAAGCGGGTCATGGCGACCTCTATGAGGGCTTATCAGAGAGTTCAATGGCAAGTGCGGGTTACCATTATCAGTTTCGTAATTCATTCCTTCGGAAGCTCCAGTCAAGTTAGGATAGAAAAAACTAACAAACAATTGCAATGATTTTTGTATCTTGGATTTTACAGGAAAAAAAATTGGATATCCAATGAATAATAACATTTAAAAGTGTACTGATATGTGTATATTACAATTATTAGCATACCATTGTTTTTTACCGCTACATTTAGCTCATTATTATTTGTCAATGATACAGATCAAAATAAAACATTAAATTTAAGCTAGATTGTATAATTGTTATCTGTATGGTTGTGTATTTTGTTTTTTTTTTAATAAAAATGTTCAGTATATTAATTAAAAACAGCTAAGTTATCCAACCAAAAGTGACTCAATACTTTACTTTAAAAAATTTCAATCGGACATTTAAACCATTCTATTTAATAAAGAAGTAATAAAATATAAATGAAAGAACACTTTGAGTAGCCAATAGTCCATAACTTCACATTTTTTTACTTTAACTTGTATAATACACAAACATTAGTCATAGTGAACAAGAAAGCCTTGATCTACTCAGTATCTTTAATACCGGTCACATTTATATGTACAAATGAGCTCACTTAACATTTCTATTTTTAGTGCTTTAGTAAATAATAAAGGTTAATTTTATCTTGTAAAAAACTTAACCATGTAAGTTGTTGATCTTAAGTTAGTATTAGTAAGCAGCCACAACACAAAAAATACAATGAACTAATTATGTAAAAATAAAAATTTGAATAAAGATATAATCAATGAAAATGTTGATAGAAGTATTAATTGACCGTGTAATTTACATTTAATTCTTAGTGAAATGAAATCTATACTACACATAATTTCTTAACTTATTAATTAAAAACTAAATTGCTATTCTTAATTAAAAAGAATAAATAAACCTAAATATTCCAAAATATTTTTTATGCATGTGTAAACAAAAAAATTATAAAAACTTGCAATTGTAAAATAGAATTAATAATCCTTAAAAACATGACCTACTCCATTACTCACCATCTAATTTTTAGCTACTAATGTTATTACTAAAATGTAATAAAATCAAATACATTAGCAATTAGAATTACAAAATATATTTTTTAAATTGTTTTACGCATTATGAATCTATTTCACGAACGCTAAAAGGCTTAAAAAGAAATTACCTGTTCTGCAATTTCCTAATTCATTGCTAAAAGCATAATTAACTTTTAAAAATTCGGAATTGTTTATTTTTAAAAGAAGAGATATTTTAAATATTTCTTATGACATAACTTAAATTTAAAAATAGTAAAGAATAAAAAGGGAATCTATAAGGCCTATTATCGGTAAACACTTATACATATACTTACCGACTTTTTCGTATATCTTTAGCAAAAAAGAATAATTTAATCTAACCACTTAAGTCGAATTTTGCAGCGTTAAAATAAAATTTCGCACTAGATACCATTAAATGTTGCAATATTTAAATATTTTAATCGAAGGACAGTTAACTAGAAAAATTAAAGCTAATTGTACATACTATACCAAATTTAAACATATAGATTTTAATTAAATCCTGTGATTAACAGTATCTAATAAAAAGTAACATAACTTTACTTAGTTATTATTTTAAAAAATGTATAAAAATCTTTTGTCTTACAAGAAAAATTATGAAAAGCGTATTTATCTCGTGTTTGGATAACATCGGACTTGGTAGTGTTTTATGAGTCTATTAAGAGGTATGTGAAATAAATCTATGGTAGGTTGAAACCGAGGCGCATCATGTTTTCGTGGACAACAACGCCTTAAAGAAAATTTTAAGCGCCATGGTAATGTGGTGAACCTTTCCCCTACAAGTATGGAATCGTAAGCGTGTATGGCTTAGATGAAATAAAAGAGTTTGTTTTGCAGTATTAATAAACTATTTAAGTATTTTACTAAATTAATGAATTAATAAAGTTAGTATTTGTCGTAATACGTAATAGATTACCCTTGTCAACCTAAGTACTGAAGATTCCTAATATATATGCAGATAAGTTTCCATTGTGTACATCTTAAAAGAACAAACGTTTCGCTGCAACACGATGTATTTTTTAAATATAAGGGATTATATATGGTTTAGATATATTTTATGTTACGAGATAAAACATAAAAAACGTGTACAGTATCACTTAATGCCAACGAACATATGATCATAAAGTTAGGGCAAATATAATAGCAAGGACTTGGCACAAATACTGAATAGTTTTTTTTTAGTATTGTATTTATTTGAGGAGGGGTAAACCTTATTTCTTAACATTCTTAACTATTACTGGCTAACAATGCCACTGTCAGTGTCATGATTGTCATATGCTACGTCGCTGTCATATTATTACAAATAAATAAGAATTTGTAATTGATTATACCGTGCAGAAATATGTATTAGAATGTAAATATCTGATCTATTGTAATCAAAAGGGTTTTATAAATATAGCTAATCGATAATTATTGATGAATTTACATTTTGTTTGTAAACGTTAAAAGTTATTATGACCGATGAAGTGGAAAGTTACAAAAACTTTGGAAACTGCTGCAGAACATGTCTCAACGATGCTTCTGAAAAAATAATTCATATTTTTGAGGATAAACTAGACTCTATAAATGTAGCCGAAATGTTATCAACGTGTACTGGTTTACAGGTAATAAGTAAAAATACTTTAGGGTATTATATTTATAGCTAAGCCTAAATCGTTATAAGAATTAGAATATGATTTACATTACTTTTTGTGTGAATTGATTTTCTTTTTTTAATTGTTTTGTCGACGTGATCTTATTTAGATCAAGTATTAATTACTTATTATAATACTGGTTCTGGTTATTGTTATCCTAAAAAAAATAAAAAGGCAACATATATTAAAAAGAATATAGATAACCTTTTTCTGAATGGATGAATTATTATTATTTAAATCCTTTAACTAACATCTGCCTTTTATAAATGTAGTGTGTATGATGTTAATGAAAAACCTATCTTTAAAGAGTTTTTTTGTAATTATAATTTTCATATTTTCAGATTTACATTTAATATAAACGTAATATACTTGTTTTCAGGTTATTGCTGATGATGACCTACCAAAGCTGATCTGCGAAGAATGCTATCAAAATCTAGTTGGATTTTATAATTTTTGTATAGTTGCAAGAAAAATTGATTTGCATTTAAGACAAAAAATTAACTGCAATAACAATGACAATAAACTGCACAAAGATTATTATTCAGATATAAAAATTGAGTCTGACAACTTGGATGATAACTTTGATAGTGGCAATGATGAACTTCTAGAGATTAAAATAGAAACCGGAGACAATGAGTCGGACAATAAAAATGGAATGATATATGTTGGATTACCTGAAGTAAAAACTGACAAGGAGACAGATCCTAAATTGAAGCTTCTTCTCAAATGTGATATTTGTAATAAGAAATTTAGGAAACTCTCTAAATTTAATGAGCACCAAGAAAAACATAGTTCCGAAAGTAATCTGTATGTTTGCAGTATATGCTCTGTGACATTTGACAGAAGAAATAAACTTGTTAATCACTTATTGATCCATAGTGGAGATGATAAAAGTGACAATAATGTTCAAGATGGAAGCCAAAATGGGAACAATGAAAATTATACATGTGGAATTTGTACTTCTACATTTAAGTCAATGCACTCCCTTTCCGCACATATGCGTAAACATGTAAAGCAGGGAAGAGTCTTATCATGCAATTTATGCGACAAAGTTTTCAAAAAAGTAAGTCATCTTAAAAGGCATGAGCTTTGCCATAATGACAACAGGCCGTTCAAATGTACTATATGTCCGAAAACGTTTTTGAGTGAGAATTATTTAACGGAAC
Organism: Lamproptera curius; assembly: GCA_029286875.1. Lineage (NCBI taxonomy): Eukaryota > Metazoa > Arthropoda > Insecta > Lepidoptera > Papilionidae > Lamproptera > Lamproptera curius. The sequence continues at coordinate 1,542,913 of JAGSMT010000017.1, forward strand.
ATTTAAATAAACACAATGGAATAAAGCCTCATGTGTGTCCATTATGTTCAAAAAGTTTCTCACATTTGTCTACATTATCCAATCATATTAAAATACATGGTAAGGAGAAAACTTATCTTTGTCCAACTTGTGGTAAAAGGTTCAACTCTAGCACAAATCTCAATCAGCATTTGAAAAGACACATTGGCTACAAATCATTTGCCTGTAATATGTGTCCAAAGCAATTTATTAGTAAAGGTATGTTAAATGTTAAAAAACATTTATCAATCTTTTATAAGAACTACAAAAATACGGTTTTATTTAAGAATTTCGATAAGTGAATGAAATGTAATCATTTAATTTTCAGGCGAGTTAAATTCCCATGCAAAAACCCACACCGGTGAAAGGTCATATTCGTGTGACCAGTGCAACGGAAAGTTTACGAAGCGCAGTTCCCTTGAGAAGCATAAGCTTCGCCATTTAGGTGTAAAACCTTATAAATGTGATGTGTGTCCAATGAAGTAAGTCAAAATGATTTCCCGATTCAGTGAGTGGCCATAGCCTAATGAGTAAAGCTGATGCTGATAGGTTACGGCATACTGTAGACCCTGTTTTTTGCGTCGGGGAGTTGACATGGTGTCCTCAATATGTCTTTGCTTGCCTTGAAGCCAATATACGGGCTAGCACTAAACCCTGCTGCTAGCTGCCCTGAGGCTGCCATTCCATCCTGGATAGGCATTGTATTCTCCCGAATAGGTTATCTATTATCAGTCTTTTTTTATTACTGTGGGCAAAGACGGGTTATGTTGGACTCACATTGACTAAAACCACCACATTGTTTCGTCCTGTTGCCTTTACAGTGGGGTTATAGGAACGCGTTCACGCTCATGGCTGCAGAGACAGCTCCTTCTCTGACCTATGGCCCAATCCACCTCTGGGTGCGTCGCGGCCGGCTACCATCGGGTGCCCAGGCCGCGGGTACTTAGCTTGACTGCTACTACAAAGCGAGAACCTGTTCGAGGGGATCGATTTCGGCCTAGACCAGCCGCTGCCATCGAAGGTGCAGCGTATGGGAAAGAAGACGGTAGACGTGCAGAAAGACAGGGAGGGCCTGTCTGCCGCATCCATGATGGAGTCGTAGTCGAATAAATGAGTGAGGTAGTTTCGTCCTCCGTGACTCGGCGGGGCCGTTCCACTGTTGCAAACTGTGTGGAGGGCCGTGGTGGCATGGTGTCGTCGTTCTCCCGCCCTTCTAAGGTGAAAACGGGGCTAGCCGCGTCTTAACACCAAGGCTGCTGCGGGGGTTGAGTGTTTTGATCCTGCGTGGGCTCAGATCTCCTGGCTTCCATGATCCTTGAGCAACAGATTAGGGGAAGTCTGTTATCTATATAAAAGTATCAAAACGTAGTACGTGTCGACGCCTTTACATAGATAACAGACTCCTCCTAACGTGTCATCGAGACGTAGTAGACCGTGTCCTAACGGTGCAGGCCGTTGGGACAAGATGGAGCTGTTTCGGTGACCATCGGTCAGGTTGCAGAAGATTGATAAAGCGCATGCATGGATCAACGTGGTGGTTATAGCCAGTGCGAGTCTGACATAACTTCTCCGTATGCGTAGGTTTTTCCCCGCGTGAAAAATAAAAATGGTCCGATGTTTCCCGGGTTATAGATTCGGTAGAGTCAGATGCCGAGTAGCAGTGAGCCTAATTAGATGTCATACAGGCTTGGAGATAAGTACGTGGTATACTATAACTTGTTTTTTTTTTGTGTAGTGATTGCAAGTGGCACCGTGCGACTTTTGGAGACTTATGGAGGAGGCCTCATGCTTAGCTTAGCTTTGACAGGCTGAAAGGAACGAACGACTTTTTGTGATCTGCCAGTGCCTAGTCGCAGATAGACTATCGTCAAAAAAAATTTAATGGTTTTCTGGGCTACCCAAACTCGCGCTACCTAGCACGTTTTTACATATGAAATTAAGTTTTCACTATTTTAATCCTAGACGCCAGGCTTTTTTGTATCGAAAATAGTAAGAGGTAATCGTATAAACGACTGGTCTGAGGCCAAATTTTCATCTGCAATGTCGTCCGATTATCAAAATATTTGCGTATTTATATAGATTTGGATATTTTGTATAATTTTCGGATGACCGAGTTTTTTTAAATAATTAAAATCTTCCTTATTTAATTATTTTTATATATTAGGTACGGACATCTACGATTATTATTTTACGGCAGGTAATTTGAAATCCAATCCTCGTTTTCAGGTTCACCAGTAAAGATCATTTGAAACGGCATCACCGAATCCATACAGGTGAAAAACCGTACCGATGTGAAATCTGCGACCGGGCATTCACTCAAAGCAACGATTTGATGAAGCACCGGCGGGCTCACTTGGGTGACAAGTTGTACAAGTAAGTAATTCGAAGTGTAAAATTTTAGCCGCGTTGGCACCGTTTGGTTGGCGAAAACCTAATAGGTTCGCGTCACCGACTTGCTTTACAACATATATAGCTGTATATTGTAATAATATGAATGAATTTAGTGGGAAGTAGACGTGGGTCGTTACGTCACTTTTAAGAAACGAAACGTAACCAGTTACGTGGACGGCGTCGCTTGTTTTAAAACTAGTTATTTTTATAACTAGCTACTTTCATCCAGCTACTGTGCATGCATAAGTTTCTCAACTATACGGTTACATACAAAACGAAAATAACGGTTTCGTGTATGATGCCCAATAGTTAAATCAATATATTTACTTTTCTGCATACTTTACTTTGGCTTACAATTATAAAATGTTTTATTGATTGATTGGTGTTTACTACGAAACTATGATATGAATAAAAATATTACTACTGGCGTATTTAAAATTAAATTTTATTGTTACAATGACGATAATTAATATTTACTGTTTTTTTTCACTCTTGTTGTGAATACACTTTTTAACGATTTTATTATAACTATCTTTCACTCTTATATACACCGTTCAGTTACTTTATTTGTTCAGCTGCTTAAATAAAAATCTTTATTTTGTTTTATTTTACTTTTGATTTAAATAACTGCTGGTTTCGCGGAATCGCAAGACATTATTTGCCAACAGGGGTCACTCAAATGTAGTATCTATGTGTATTAGTCATACCTATGAAAACTAAATGCGTCACTCACAGCAAGTGAGCGCTTACTCGGCAAGTCTCGATCTGCCGTCTCTCTCGTTCGGCCCGTCGGTAGGCAAGATGCGAAAGAAATATAGCGCTTTACGCTCACTCAACTGACGAACGAAGACGACGATGGCCGATTTTGCCCGAATAACGTGTTTACATAAATAACTACGTTTAATTTGACACGAAACGGTTAGTTATTGTAACTGATGACGTGAAATAACGCTCACGCCTAGTGTAAAGTATATACGTACCTTGTTTAAAGTAGGTCGACTTAAAGGAAAATAAGTTGATGGCTCACTCGAAAGGAAGCAAATAGTGTTTCAACGACGAGCCGATCTGCGCAGCGGTTAGTGACCCTGGCTGTTACGCCGGAGGGTGTAGGTTCGATATGGGAATCGAACCCACACCCTCCGGCGTAACAGCCAGGGGCCACGGGAATAATATTGTGTGATAAACATTGTGTTTTTCTCATGTTTTGTATTTATAAATATGTATTTATTTGCAAAAGAAAAGTAAGTCTATGTATATATGTATATTTATCAGTCATCTGGTTTCCATTGTACAAGCTTTGCTTATTTTAGGGCTATATGATGTTGTGTTAATCGTCCTGAAATATTATTAATATAATATAAATTGTTATCTTTTATAAATTTCCCTATTGGGCACCTTTGAGGTATTCAAATTGATGTAAACCGTAATCTCCAAGCTCAATTTCTGATCAGCAAATAAGATCATTACAATGACACTAGTTGCATCAATTCTTTTGCCTAGAATCATCCCAAGGCTTATGGGAGGATTCTACGCCCTAGCAACCTACTAACCAATCAGCATTTTTTATATAACTGATTTTATCACATGTCAAAGTTAATTATTAATCCTTTCAATGTATGTTATATAAGATATATTTTTTATCTTTGCAGGTGTTCAGAATGTGAAGAGAGTTTTCGCCTTCAAACAGAGCTCCGTCAGCACATATCTCAGCACTTTATATTGCAGCATTTGAAGAAATCTTCAGATCCAGACAATGATAAATGTCAACCGCACCAGCAAGTTTCTTTTGATAAAAACTCCCAGTTAAGTGATGTCAGTGCAAATGATGTTTCAAGCGTTAAATGATTGTGTGTTATTCTGTTTTATTACACAAAATACCAAAGGTCAAAGAGACTTTATGAAAGTTCCAGATTGTTATTGGTTCATAATTTCTGATGTTTACATAAATATACAATGTATTTGTGTAGACATCAGTGTTATTTTATGGATGTATGCAATATGACATACCCCTGAGACGCTCTTATTGTTACACTTTTTAATTGCTAAAGGTGATTTTATGCAAATATGGTACAGAAAGTACAAATATAATTTTGTCTGTGTTAAAGTAAAATAGACTGTTGAATATAATGTGTTATTGATGAACATTTTTGCATGTATAATAAAATGAATACTAATCATGTTATAAATAACAGTCATTATCTATCTTAGCTTCAATAGTATTGTACTCTTCGGACCAACTTACCTTGTTACATTGTTTTCAGAAGAAGTTGCATTATTTTTGGCTATATTTGTTAACTCTTCAATGGGTCACTTTAAAATACATTTATTAGGATCTATAAGATTATTGATCGATCAAGTCTCTTGTGCCTTGTTAATTATAAAGTTATGCAAATTTCTGCAAAGAATATTGAATAAAATAAATGCCTACAGCGGGACTGTAGTTGCATGAAGATATTAATAGCATTTTGTACTTTCAATAACGGTTAGTTATTGTAACTGATGACGTGAAATAACGCTCACGCCTAGTGTAAAGTATATACGTACCTTGTTTAAAGTAGGTCGACTTAAAGGAAAATAAGTTGATGGCTCACTCGAAAGGAAGCAAATAGTGTTTCAACGACGACCCGATCTGCGCAGTGATTCTACTCTGTTGACGCCGGAGGTGTGGGTTCAATATGGGAATCGAACCCACACCTCCGGCGTAACGCCAGGCCACGAATAATATTGTGTGATAAACATTGTGTTTTCTCATGTTTTGTATTTATAAATGTGTATTTATTTGTTTTTCAATAAAAGTAACTTATGTAAAAAAATATTTTTTCGATAGACTACAATAAATAAGAAGACAAGTAAGTCTATGTATATACATGTAAAGCGTAATTTTTAGGATATTCAATACCCCATAACTTCTAAATGCGCTTAGCCAGAATATTCGCTCGTCGCCCCTTCACCCAACCTTCAGTTAAACTTCTGGCTCCAAACTTTTATATTGCACTCTTTGGTCAGGTCGAACAAATATCACATAATGTGGCGGTGATTAAATAATGTCTGTACCAAAAGTCTAACCTAATTTACTATTGACGACCCGCTTGGCGTAGTGGTTAGTGACCCTGACTGTTTCGCTAAAGGGTGTGGGTTCGATTCCCACCCGGGGAAAATATTGTGTGATGAACATAGTGTTTTTCTCGTATCTGGGTTTATTTACAAAAGAAAAGTAAGTTATTTATCAGTTATCTAGTTTCCATAGTACAAGCTCTGCTTAGTTTGGGACTAGATGATGTTGTGTTATTCGTCCAGAAATATTATTATTATTATGTTGTTTTTCTAAAGAATTTTCTCATCTGGCCGAGGGGAAACTTATAATACGGCAATCTCCGTTCCTCGAGACCGTACTTCAGAGCGAGCTCTTGATGGAGTATCCTGGCTACTAGGTTGTGCCTGTGCAAATACTCAGTAGGGTCTCCCCAGGATGGCGACAGGCTCGACAAACGTCTGTGGTGCCATCCTTAAGGATGTATCTCCTGTAGTTGTTGGTCTTAATAACCTGATCTTGTATTGCACAGGCAAAACCCTCGGTTTCTCCGAAGAGATTACCAAAACGTAGCCAGTTTACTGAGGCGGTAGCGTCTACATGAGGCTCATGAAGAGCTTTGTAGAACCGCCCGTGTAGCTCTTTCCCTTTCCATACAGTCTCACGGTCGAGGATGCTCAGCACTGCCGGGTCTTGCCACCGCTCGTTGGCTAAGGATAGAGGGGTAAGTCCTTTATCACTCTCAATGACGCCTGCGTAGAATGCATCATCCGATTTCGCCAGGAAGTACTTACGGAGGTTGCACACTTCACGATTATGCATAGCAAGGGCGCTTAACAAGCCCCGTCCACCATGCTTTCGTGGTAAGTACAACCTCATCACTGACGATCTCGGGTGTTGCATCCTGTGTGACGTCAAAATGGTGTAGACTTTTCTGTCCAGGGCGTTTAGCTCGGTTTGAGACCACCTGAGAATTCGGACCATTTAACTACACCAATTAACATAAGGACTCTCCTTATGTTATGTTAATTGGTGTAGTTAAATGGACCCCCTCGGTGTGGGTGACCCTACCTCTTCCAACTCCATTCTAATTGAATTACTAAAATCACAAGTAATCCGTAAAAATTCCATTAGATGAGAGCGATTGGGGGCGAATAACTTGAGATCATCCATGTAGAAAAAGTGGGTCACCTATGTCCCTCTTCGCCGAAGCTGAAATCCTCCACCCGAAGCCTCTAGCAGTGTTCTTAGAGGATTCAAGGAGAGGCAAAACCATATTGGGCTCAAACAATCACCCTGGAAGATTCCCCTACGCATCCTTATTCTGTCTTCCGCAGCCGTCATCCGCTCGCCTAAATAAGAAAGTGTCGTACTCCATTGTCTCATACATTGCCCGGGGAAGTCTCTTACTGTACTATCAATCTTGTATAGTTCGAGTATCCTCGTTAGCCATGTTAAGGTACCGAGTCGAACGCCTTTTTGTAATCTATCCAGGCGGCGGAGAAGATCCGACGGTTGCGTTTGACTATTTTGCCTATGTCGCGTCTATGAGGAGTGGTTCCTTGGTAACACGACCACCGCCTCGACATCCATTCTGAAACCGTGACATTATCCGGTTATTGTTTAAATGTCGGATAATTTTAGTGCTCAGAATGGATGTAAGTGTCTTATAGATGGTAGTTAGACACGTGATGGGGCGGTACTTAGTTGGGTCAGTGGTTACCTTATCTTTTGGAACCAAGTGAGTGACCCCTGTAGTAAAGAGGCTAGCGACTTCCAAGTGAGTGACCCCTGTAGTAAAGAGGGAGTGACTTCTGGTCGATAGCATCCTGGAACTGTCGGCAAAGTGTGAGACGCCATGAATCCCTTAAGCCAGTAGTGATGCAGCCCGTCTAGTCCCGGACTTTTCCAGTTCGGGGCTTTACGGACTGCGTAAGCTACGTCGTCTGGTGTTATGATGATAGGATCAATGGCTTCACATTCACTTGCCACGACTTCTGTCCAAGAGCCTTCGCTGTGACAAACGTGCTCTGACCAAAGGCTGCGCCAAAACGCGACCGTTTCAGCCTTGTTTGGTCTTTGGCCCGCTTCTTGAACTTGTCGTCGCTCCAAGGATTTGTAGAACCTCTTTTGATCACTCTCGAAAAGACGATTCTGGTTAAACCGCTTTAACCTCTCGGTATATCGCCAAATTCGCGAGACGTGGGCGATCTTCGAGAGGCATTTGACGCGTTTCCAGGATCGTCTCTTCGAGTATTCTCCTCATCTGCTCCAATTCATGGGAGTCAATTCCAGCATCTTCCGATTCCACCGCTACTGCAGCGATAACAGTGGCATCCGTGTTTCCATTAATGTTGGCATCTTCAGAAACCACTTCGCTCCCTGCGGCAGTCTCGTCAGATGGTGCTGGAATGACCTCACGTCGAAGTCGTTCGAGTTCAGTATCATCAAATAATTTGGAACGGATGATGTACCGAACTCGATCTGCCAGGTTTTGCTCTGTGACAGATAGTGATCGCTCTAGCTGAGCGAAAAAGTGATGCATCCTTACCCGATACGCGAAACCGCCGGTTTCTCCTCCTTTCGCCCTAAGCGAGCGTATTGCTCACAATGCGTTTCGATTCATTTCCACATTCCAACGCATGCGACGCGCTACACCAGTGGCGAGAGTCGGTTGCGGAAACCTGGAGGGCCCTGCCAACTCCAAGCCAGTTGGTGGGGATAATGGGTGTGAGTTATTGTAAGATGGTGGTGTACCTCGCTTAGAGCTGGCGGAAGGCATGTAGGCGCGTCTAGCGCCAGCCCTAGACGCGCCTCGACGGCTCAAAGGCAGCGGCTCTGAGCTCTCTTCGTATTCATTCATTATAAAAAATATCGAATATTGTGGTCGTCTATTAAAGTTTAGAATTTGCATTTAATTTAAGTTAATTTCTTTGAATCAACTCAATGATAAAAATACAAAACACTGAAAAACTGTAACAAATATAAAGTAAAGTATAAATAGTTTTTAAACAAACAAAGATTTTGAACGGTTATAAACTTAAATAAACTTAATAAACCCTATTATAATAATAGTAACAAAACTTCTTATTCTAATGTAAAAACACACTTGATATAAAACTGTTATGGAATATGTTCTTATGTTGTATATTTTGTTTTTTTATTTTTTTTATTTATCTTTGTTGTATATTTATTTTTCGATCTTTCTTGAGTTTTCCTTTATTTTTCCATGTGGATAATCACTGAGAGTAGGTATAAATTTTCCAATATTTCTTATTTCAATCTTTCTTGTTTGTGATGCATTTCCAATTTTCGGTTAACATTATGTATATTACAATCCTTTAATCGTTATCACTCTTTGGTAGAAGATGGCGCTGTTTGAAATTCTTATTTTCTATTGATTTTTGTGTTGTTGTTGTTTTACTTTTCTTCTAGATGGCGCTAAATTGATTTTCGTTTTATCCGCGGTTTTTTATCCAAGATGATGATAAGTCTGTTGATTACGGCAATATTACAATGTTGGGGCTCTTGTCATTTAATTTTTGTTTTGTCACTTTGTTCATGCTATTTTAGTAAATATAGGCTTTTATTTTATTTGTATTTTGCACTGTAATTACACTGTAGCTGATTTTTAAGATGAGATAGATACAATTTCTTGAGATAAATTATTTTGCTTGACTTTCAAAATTTGTTTGACATTGTCATACAGCTATTATTTGCAAAAGTTTGTATATTTTCACTGCAATTACACTTTTTGCACACACTTTTCTTTTCAATTGTATTTTATACGATATGCTATCTTTTAAACTAAAATTTTGCCTGATATTACTTAGTTATGTATTTCTCTTCGAATTTTTATGTTGACAGCTGTGTATAGAGCTTACTGTTGAACCGCCATTATAATACATTACTATTATTATTATTATAGTATATTAGGTTAGTTTATGAATAATAAAACTGTGAAAATCGATTTTTCTGTTATGGACGACTCTCCATAAAAATTACCAATTTTATATTTTCTTATTTATTGTTGTCTACCGAAAAATATTTTTTTACAACAAAATTCTACTGGCCGTTTTGTAAAAAAATACTGAATTTTATAGTAATAATATATTTGTTATGATAATTATATTCATTTACTTGCAACATATTTTGATCAAAATAGTTTTAATAGGTTATGATGTTATATACTTGTAATTAAATTTACATAATTTAAAACATTTGCAACCCAAAATAATTTAGCTCGTATTTAAGCTCCAAAGTGTGTTGTTCAGGAGTTTTCCTTTACCTTGTTTATTGAAGATTGGAAATATTGATAGAGTGAATTTTGAGTTTGGTGAATGAAGAGTTATTTTAAGCTATTGTCTGTAAGGTTATAAGTTTTGACATTTGATTGTTGACACATAAGTTTTCACTGTTTATTTTTTATATATATTAGTATGTTTTTGTTATTTAACGGCGGTAGATAAATTGAATTATTATACTTGCTCTGTCATAGTCTTTTTATAGTTTATCAGTAAAACTTTCAAGAATTTATGCTTTTTTTTTCAAAGTATTCCATAGATGGCGCTTGCTGTTATGTATGTTGACTTATTTACAAAATAAAAGATATTTTAATCTTTTTGCCGTGAATATTTCTTCGATTGCATTAAGATAATATTTTCATATTGTTTTGATAATTAAATTGATTTAGTTTTATTGGTTCATATAATCTCTTAATTGAGAATCTTTTATATTTGTCATCAACAAATAAATCATGTTGAATTGGTGAAACTTTATAAGTATTTTTATTTAATCCCATAATGACATTTATCTTTAAAAACTGCATTTAACTTAAGGCATATGTCATTATAGTATTAGCGAATCGTAAAGTAAACTGCCTCCGTAGCCTAGTGGTATGGGCGTGTGCTTTAGAAACCGGAGGTCGTGGGTTCGAATCCTGCGGGGACGCAACAAATTTTCATTGTTGTTTCCTAGTTGGTTAGGGCAATTTGGGCCGATCACCCAATTGTCTGAAAAGTAAGATGATCCATGCATCGGATAGGCATGTAAAAAAGTCGGTCCACCCACCAACCCGCATTAGACCAGCGTGGTGGAATACGATCCAAACCCCCTAATGGATAGGGGTGTATTAGGGGAGGCCTATGTCCAGCAATGAACTAACAAAGGCTGATGATGTGTGTGATGTGTGAATCGTAAAGCGTATTATCATCAGCTTGTGTTCAATACATAGCTGGCCATAGGCCTGGACCTAGCCCTGGATCTGCTGGTCATAGGCCTCCCCTATCCACGCCTCCTCCATTAAGGGGTTTTTGCACCGTATCCCATCACGCTAGTCAAATGCTGGTGGTGGACATAGTGTATATGTAAATAAATAAAATTGTTAAATAATGCAGCAACAATGTTGCGCATTATATAATGTATACAAATAAATAAAACTGGAGTGTCTGTATGTACTAGGCGTGAGCGTTATATCACGTCATTTGTTACAATACCTAGTTACACGTTGCGAAACTGAATAACTAGTTTTGTGAAACTGAAAGTAGTTGTTTTTGTACAAGCGTTATTCGGGCGAGCTCGGTCGGTAGAACATATAGCGTTATATGTTACACATCTTTCGCATCGCTCCCATCGACTGGCTGAGCGAGAGAGAGGCGGTTTGAAAATTTCCTATTTACTGGGTAATCGAGACATAACACCCTATGTCTCACGGTAGGCAGCGCGTTGGCGATACCACTGGTATTGCAAATGTCTATGGGTTGTTACCGGTAACCACTTCCCATCAGGTGACCCGACTGCTCGTCTGCCTGTGTATGCCATAAAAAAATGCTTATGTAGATGTCGCAATGAATAAGGAACGGGAATGCGGTTGAGGCGATATAACTAAATATTAATCATTTTCAGTATGACCAACAACAAAATAACTTTTAAGTATATTCTGCATTCATAATTTTATTAAAATCATGGTTTCATAGTAGACACCAAGCAATCAATAAAACATTAAATAATTCTTAGCCGGAATTAAGTATGCAGGAAAGTTATATTATTGATTTAGTACGGCTCAAATCCAAAACTTAATTCATTTTCTTTGTAACTTTATAATTGGAAACATATGTTCTGTATAGCTTAAGATGAAATTATGCTGTTAAAAATAACTAGTTTACAACAATCGACGCAGATCTAAACTATGTATTTTCTTGAAATGAGTAATTACCCTACTCTTATATATCACTAAAATACCATTTTAAATGATTACATAGTGATATAGATAACTGGTACATATACCAAAACAATATTTTTTTCAATTTTGTCTGCCTATCTGTTTGTTCTGGATACTTGGCCTTAAAGACCTGGATTATTTCTGTTGACAAAAGCAAGCAAAAGCGGCATACTTAAGCATATCCTTTAACAAAATGTTTTGGGCTTACTTAGTTATAAGGTCTTTTTTTACTTTTTTAATATTTTATTTGACGGCGTTTACACAGGACATGGGTTAGATATTAATTGGAATCCTTATAATTATTATCTATGAACTGAATAGGACGCGAATGCGAAAGTATTTTGCCGTGAATATAGGAAAATGACGAATGAGACTTCACTGTTTAGGACAGAAATTTTGTTAAAAAGTTCAATATGTCTAAAATGTTCGGATCCATAACTTAGATCGTTTGTAGAATCTAAAATGGCGGCGTTCAGCTGGTTTATTTGTTTTTTATGCGTTTTACACCAGACTTTGAATGGGTATTTGACACTTTATTTGTCTAGATGAATTATTATAGTAAGCTCAGAAGTCGTTGTTAAAGTGTTTTGACCGAATAGGAAATTCACATGTTACTTGGTTCAGGTATAAATAGGTTGATTCGGAGATCGATCCTCGCCCCTATAGGCACCTACCGAAATCAATATTTACATTACGATATAAAACTTATATTACTGTTACGTGTGACACTAGGCACTCCTAGTGTTTTATGGCGTCTATACTGATATGCAAACGTTAAGTGATTAACATTTTTATGACATTTTACATTACATTTTTTCAATAATTGATTGCAACAGTACGAAAGTTTTTATAGTATGTTTTATGCGGAAGTAAATGGCGTTGCTATATGATCTTTCGTTAATTGTTATATTTAATGTATTAAAGAAAGGAAGGAATATCATATTTAGAAATAATCGAGAAAAACTGTACTCGGATTTTAGATGTTTCGCTAATATATTTTTTTGATAGTAAAAAATAATGTAAAAATAATAGTGGAAAAATATTTGGTAACTATCTGTGTATGGGTATGGTCCCATTATAATAAAATTTTTTGAAAAATCTGCCTTCCCTTTGCTCTTGCAGAAAGGACTTGGGCCACTCTCCATAATTTACCCAGCTCATTAAACAAACTTCAAGGACAGTAATGAAATACGTATAGAAAAAATATTTCATTTTTACATACTCATTATAAAGTGCAGAATTTTAATCATGGGAAAATTAAATCGGAAATAAAAAAGAAATTAGCATGACTTTAGATAATATTGAAGGAGTTGTCATAGGTAAATTATATTAATATTTGAAACAATTTACATTAAATCTTGTTAAAAACATTATATTGAAAAAGCAACAAAATGTATAAGCATATTTTAATGATTTTAAAACTAATGACTATAATTATTCATCCATTTAATGATTTGTCTTACGGATTGAAAAGTAACATACTACAATTTTGTTTAGATACCATTTTATATTAAACTCATCAACTGGGCCGAAAATGGCCTATTTTCTTTAATAAATATTAGCCATAATTGATTGTAGTCAAATCGATAATACAATAACAATTGGTGGGAAATGCGCTGATGAAGAGCATTTATATGTAGAAAAACAGAAGTTTTGAACCCTCTTGTGTTTCTGTTTTACACAGTCTAATATCATCATATCACACAATCTGCTTGCCAGGTAACAAGAACAACTCAAAAACACTTAAGCAATCAAGTACGATATCACAAGTGTTTCTGTATTGTGCAAATGAACGCATTATATAAATTTAATTTTTGACAACGTTTTCGCAAGTCGCTTATGTCAATTTTTTTATGGCTTAAATATCTTGTGAAACCTTAACAAGTTTATATCTCCAAGCATATTATGTATGTAATAGCTACAGATCAAAGTAAATAATTTTTGTCTTTTAAATAGGTCCATCCCCGATTTTCAGCGACTTATTTATAGTATAGCTTAAGAATTTACTATAGGTGCTCTTTTTGTTTTTAAGTTAATATAATCAAGTCAAGAATCGAATTCAGAAGATGGCAACCTGCAACCCAGCCGTTGTTAGCGGCTACCGCTTTTTATTTTCGTTGGTATATGCCTACGCATTCCCACTTTTACGGGGGCAAGAATGGGTTACGTCGAACTCGCGCTGTCTAAAACTAACTCGTTGTTCCTTGCTGGTTGCTTTAACGTTAGTATTGAAGGGACGTTTTCACACTTTCTATAACCCTACTAACGCTAGCCGCCGAAGTTACACGATCTCTGGCCTATTCCACCTAAGAGTGCGTCAGAACTTTTGCGTGCAGAGATTGACAACATACTCACTCGAATCGTTTACCCAGGCTATAGGACCAAGGAGATCCATACCATTACATAGATGAGATTCCCAGCTCCAGTGGTGGCATCGCCTTGGAGGTTTGAGCCGTAGAAGGAAGAATGATCGATGACACCATGCCAAATATCCCTTCTTCCCACGGCCCTACATACTGGGAGAGAGGCCTATGAAATACTGAAACTTGCCTTCTCCCTCGACTCTTATTGACGAAATCGGATCGCCTATCGCCTTTGTCCAAATCTGCCGTATCCTCCTGGAAACACCTAAGGCAAGCTATTCCAGCGCTCTGGAAGCTAGACGACGCGAGTAGACCAGGCCGCAGGTGCTGAGCATACGACTATGACAAAGCGAGAATTTACCGGCGTGTGTTAGGGGATACCTTAAAACGGTATTTTAGATGGCGTGCCAATAAAACCAAAGATTCATGTATTGGCGGAAGTCGCGAGGGTAGCCCACTTCATTTGCTTCCGAGCATGATAAATAGGAAGTGTAGTGTCGCTATTACTGAGACCGTGTGTTGGTAAGGTCGGCGACAACGGTTCGACTTGCCCTTTAAAGTAGCTACCAGCAAATAGCAGGTATTTGCTGGTTTCTTGGGCAACCCGGAACGTCAATTTGGATAACGTGCCAGAGCCAAGAGCACAACACTTACTCTTGAGCCTACTAAGAAACACATCCTAAGGCTAAAACGTATTGACAGGAGCCTACAGCGTTCGTATTGATGGACTGCCGCTATAATGCATCATTAATAAATACAGTTATGACTACAATTTAGTTTTACATTAGACTTCACTTTTTGGCTTGTTCAGAGTAATAAATTTTCTAACAAACTGGACAGGGTAGCGAATTAATTTGATCGCTCTCATCTATGTTTTAATTAAATATTGAAAAAAATATAATATACTACAATTATACTAGTTTTTGTGTAAGTATGTTTTTGCATAGATATTTATTATTATAGTGGATGCTTTTTGAAATGTTAACTATTTTGGTACCTTTTTATAGACGCGCTTGCCTAATTCGTCTAAAAGATAATCCGCCACTCGAGGGACTCTTAAATCCTTTTCAAGTTAGAAGGAAAATTTTACAACTTATTTTAACAGAAATATAAAGAATATATTTAGAAACATCAGTTATAGTGTCAAAAATAAAAGCTTATTGGAAATTAGGGTGATGTTACGTTGGAATTTTTGGGTGACAAAAACAAAAATTTATGCGATTTAACTTTGTACAACTAACTAATTAGATGTCGGTACAGGCGCCTACTGAGTTTTTCGTTAACAACAGGGTATTATAAGAATATTCATAGATTTTTTCTTATAACAAAAAATACTTTTTAAGGATCAAATTGCTAGTTGGGAATGTTAAGAAAAAAAATCGTAACAGTGATATAAGTAACGACGACCACATGTATTTCTCCTTTTTTACTTAAAGGTGTAGAAAACTTTCAAATAAATTTCAAGTTTCTTAGACATTTTAGGTCTCTTATGAGAAGTGAATTCTTGAAAAACTTGCATTAAATTAACATTACTTTCTCTAGAACTCGCAAATTAATAAATCCGTAAAAGACTGTCTTGTAAAAGCGAAACGGTACTTACTGTTTCCTAAGAAGACCATTAATAGGATAAGGCACAATTATGGTAATAAAGTCATATGCATTATAAATTTTGAATACTTGTAGATTGATAAACACGAATGAAAATTTAAATTCATAAATCAGGCAGTAAGCTCTAAATGATTCTTGTACATGTCTTAACATGTGAATAGTTTTATTACTTTACATAAATATGCAAGCGAAACTTATATATAGTTTGAATAGATACTATACGTATGTGAATGAATGTATAAAACACATATTTTTATTCCTAAATTTGAATCTAAAGGCTTACCACGTGTGTATATTGGTGAGAGGAGGCAGCATTGTGGTAGGGATTCAAAACGTCGTGAATAAGCGCGCGAAACGCACGCGCAGAACTCAAACTCGATAAGTTAATCGATTATGAAATCGAATCAATAAAATTCTGTTTTTGTTGCATCGATACTTCGCTGTGTGAACGGATTATTCATAATAATACTGTAAGTATTTATAATGACTTTTGCAATCTTTGTAGTTTTTATTACATAATAATATTTAGTGGTAACGATGACTTAAATTTTCTTAACAATTGTGTGATAAATAATACATTTTTTCGCTTTTAATTACTTAAAACTTATTTAAAAATTAACTATACCCGGCTATGTAGTTGTACTTTATTTTAATACTAGCGATCCGTCCCGGCTCCGCGCGGGTGCAATACTGATATCTGTAAAATCTATTGAAAAATATATGAATATAGCAGCGTTTCTCTACAATATTATACATGAATTATACATTTAGACCTTTCCCTTTAATCACTATATCTATAAAAATAAACCGCATCAAAATCCGTTGCGTAGTATTAAAGATTTAAGCATTCATAGGGATATAGGGACAGAAAAAGCGACTATGTTTTATATTATACATTTTAATTAGTATTTATCATTGTTTTATCTTGTTGAAATAAAACATATCAACTAAATGACTAGGTACTTTATAAATGTGAAAAAAATTATATTACTTTGACCGGAGTCCAATAAAAAAATTCGAGAAACATTAAATTCAAGTACAAAATAAGAGTAAAAAGCTTTGAGGGCCACATTTAGAGTACCTAAAAAATTACGAAAAATGAAACATTTTTAATTACAAAAGGAAAATTATTAAGCCGCGGGGTAACCACGTTAGCGGCAATTAAATGTTTCTAGTAATTTTCATTAAGCACTTTGTTGTAAAATTATATGTAAGTGAATTTTAGTGAAATTGAAAACAGTATAAATTTGCCACTGTTTGATAATATCATAATAATTGTTGATGTAATAAAAAAAATAATGTTAAAATGGGATTTTTTTCGGTAGCGCGAACTTATTCAGCTTATATTTTGAAATACTTATGTGTAGTTATTAGGTTTATATAAGATAAACATTTTTTTTGTGTTATAAATACAATAGCTTTATAATACTATTCACGCTTCCGAAAGAAATCCGCTATTAAAATTTGAATTTTGTATTTTTTTATCGAAAAATTAAACTATAAATAATAATAGTACATTTCTAATACAAAACTTAGTAAATTTAATTTTACTTTTAAAACAGCATTGAATTAAAAAACGAGATAGTTCTGCAAAAGTCAATATATCGAAATCTCCAAATTGACCTCAAAGTGTATATTAAGGGTTGAGGTATTGTTCCTATATTTACTATGAATCGATACATTTCTTTGAGTAGTTTTTGTGTTATAGATTAACAATCGTCCATAATAAAAGAACTTTCGTATTTAATATAGGAAGAAATTAAGGGTTGAAATCAGAAGACACAGATCATAATTGTTCACTGCTATATTCTGTGCCAAATCAACAAATTGCAAATACGGACATGTTCCGGTTTAATTAGCATCGAGTCTAGTGAAATTAATGAATAAATAATAAGTATGTCAGAAGGTCAACCAGAAGTGTACAAATGTGCGGTTTTACTGAATTCTATGAAAATTATATAATAACCAAAAATGCACCACGATAGTACTGGTTACTTTTGAATTTCACAAATATGACAATTTCGTTTCATTATAAGTTAAATTTTAACAAAAATATATGACCGATTTCAAACAGCGCCTAACTATTTAACGCAATACAAGCTCTCTGTACAAAATTGCCTCGCGCTTTGCTCTCTCTCTTTTTAAGATATTCATTTAATCAAAATGTCGTCTATGACACGTTTTATGTACATTGAATGATATTTTTTTTCAATGCAATAAATTACATGCAAACTGTAACTGTATAATCTTAAATGAGCTTTAAATATGACTGATAGCCTAATTTTTAAAAATATTTTCGTTTTAATGCTTTTTGTGGAACAAGATTTTCTTGAAACATAAGGTCTCCCAGTTTTTATTGTAGGATAATTCAAGAAGTACAATTATGTACAGCATAGTTCAAGTTTATCTCTTAAGGTTGAGCCAGCGTTTGCTATTTAATCGCACGATGTTGTGATTTTTGGCGCCGTACATTTTTAATTTCTTAAAAATCTATTAAACTACTTATCACAAAATTATTAAAGAAAATGGAACCCAATCACAGCTAATATCTATCTTTTGTCAGTTAAGATTTTTATAGCATTGCCTTTGGACCGTTATATTTATTGCTTCTGCTGTGTAACTCATTAAAGTTATCATATAAATAATTTTTTTGTTTATTATATCTAAACTACATAGAAAAATGGCACATTTCATCTGAATTATTATTTATAGGTAGTAATGAAAGGTCAATAAAGATGCATTTGCGTAATATGTTAACAAGTTTTAAATGGTTGCAGATTTCTGATCTTGCGTAAAGTTGTGGAAAAGTTTATCCTTCGTTGGCGTGCCTGGGTTGGTCCTGCCTTGACATTTAACTTTTTTATTTTTAATGAGTTTTATATGTTGTGACAATCTAATTAGGTTTTCGTTGTCCTAAATAATATTATAGTAATAATGTTATAATAATAATAAATAATTATATGATGTAACATAAAGAGATTGTTTGAATTAAATGTATTTATGAATTGTCAGGAAACTTTAAGGCTAAGTCGTCTTAGATCTATCAAAGATCTCCTTGACAACCAATACCACATTATATTCGATTATCCAACAGACGAATGGATTATCCAACTTTCCCTATGCTTAACGAATTAGAAAATAGCGACAGTACAAAGTTGTTCCGATAGTGTAGGTATGGAAATGATAAATCCTCCTCACTGGAAAATTTCCTGGCAATTGCTTGAATTTTGTATGAAAGATGTTAGAATTGAAGCTGGTACTGAATTGAAATAAAGTATAATATATAGAAAATTAAGTATACTATTTAGCGTAATATGAGAATAACAACTAGCTCTTTCCCCAGAACTGTCCTGGGGTTTCCGCCATCGCATTTTAAATGTATGATATGTTTTGAGGTATTAATTTTTATCAAAATGTTGTCTATGACACTTTTTTTGTACATAATATAAAGATTTTATAGAATGAGCTTACTTTTATGGGTACTGTATTGCCTTAAATGAGATTAAAATATGCTTTATTGCAACTTTTAATAATGTTTACGTTTAAATTGTTATCATCATCATCGTCAGCCTGTTTCAACCAGAAAACTACGATAACAAAAAGTTTATTTCCGCGGGATTCGAACTTACGACCTCTGGTTTATTAAGGCAGGGCCAATGCCGCTAGACCTCAGAGATGGGGCTGAATTTGAGAACGGGATTTCAATTTAATATTTTCTAAAATTTCAGTCCGCAATATAAGGGCAAATACCAGGCGGATATTTTTCCAACGATGTTTATCAAAAAAAAAGACTAAGATTTAGTCTGCGTAGTCCGTATTAAAACAAGAAAAACCACTATTGCATTTACAAACAACCTTGCATTGCGGCGAAGTCGAGCAAAACATTTCGATGCAATTAGGTATACTAAAAGTTATTGTGGGTTATTACGTCAAGGTGTGGAAAGTTGCGTCAAGGCTGACATTATGAGTATATATATTATAGTTGTGTATTTGTTCGCGCGTACTTTATTCGGTCACAACTTGGTACAGGAGGTATGGAAGTGAGCGGAAAGTATTGTAGTGTTAGTTTTTAATAATTAATTATGTTGTATACTCGAATACTATGCATTATTAAATAAAAGGATGATCTATGACATGTCTTCCTTCAAACGAGGTATAAATAGAGCCCTTTACAGTAGGCAGCGCGTGGGTGATACCCCAGGTATTGCCGATGTCTATGGGCGTCGGTGACCACTGCCCATCAGGTGGCCTCACTGCTCGTCTGCCTGCGTAGGCAATAAAGAAAAAAACAGGTCGTTTTACGGATTTTATCGCGTACATTTTACATTTCAGTCTACCCCGTGATTACGGCCGCTGGAAAGTGTTCTAAACGTCAAAAATTAAAAATGTAAAGTAACGCGATAAAATCCGTAAAAAGTCCTTTTATTCAATAGTACTTCTAAAACTCGTATGTATATTCATCATCATCATCAGCCTTTGATAATCCACTACTGGACATAGGCCTCCCCTAATACACCCCTATCCATTAGGGTGTTTGTAAATATAATTATTAAACAATACTTTGTCTTTCAACTGATAATGGCTACTTTGAGTTAGCATGTTGAAACGTTATAATTTTTGAATAGTGAAAATTATTTACATTATATAGCAGCTATATCTAAGCATTTATCCTTATTAAAAGTGCATTACATCTCCAGTAACAATTTCATGTTGTTATTAATAAATTCAAACTCAATATTTTTACTTGATTAATATTTAAACACAAGAAATATGAAATTTTGTAACATTCTCCTTTCATTAACAATACGGAGCTGTGTATTTTATACATTTATAAATTAAAATCATCCGCTTCTATAAAAAATTTCTTTCCGAAAATTATTTTTATGAAACTTCAAAGGTTTAGTTTTTAAACATTGTTCAACAAAACTGTTTTATGTTTTTATAGTAAATAAATAGTTTTTACTTGCCAGATTCTCAAGGCATTTCGATTAGTATAGGTTTCTTTTAGCAAGATGCACGTAATATTTTTGTTTTACACTTGAGTTGGAACATGGTGCTTCAAGCTTAAGCTGTGAAGACTCGATTTCGCTTTTACGTACGGAAACGTTTAGCCAAACCGACTGAATTATTGGAACTGGTTATGATATGTAAATAATAAACGAATGTTTGTCGGTGACGTTACGTGTTGGGTAAAGTTTCTGTGCTTTAAGCAGAGTTATTGCATAATTTAAAATCAACATGACCCGTAATATAGTTATAAATAGGTTAAAATTTTATATAGAATTTTGCTTATAATAATGGTAGCCGGTTGCATATATTTTTTAAGATATATTGTTGTGCTTTCGTGTTTTAAAATAAATTTAATTTCATCATATATGTGTTTATTCTTGTCGATTGATCCATATCAGATATCCTTTAGTAAATATATCTAGTGTTCTATAGTAAGCGCAGATTCAGGTGCACTGCAAAGTAATATAATATCACTTTAACAGTTATAATAATTATAACGATGTAATCATACTTTACAGACACTGGGATGATCAGCCTGTATTGAATTAACTAGAACCACAACACAATATTGTTGGGATGCCATTGAAATAAAACATAATAAATAACCACTAAGCACTGCTTAGAAGGCAACTTTGAAAAAATGTACATATAAGTTTTCATCAAGAGTATCTTCATATAATACATATGTTTAAAATAGAACAAAACATATTATAATCAAAAGTAATCTAGCATTACAAAAACTTTTACCACCGGCAATGTAATTTTTGAAGCGTTAAAGCTAATTCACAAGTATTCAAAATTCGAATGTTCTGCAAATTATATTTGCCAACCAAATGACGCACAATTGCTCAGTGTTGACTGTTCTATATTTGCGCACATGCTTGAAGTTTTTTGGTGCGTTTATTAAGTATTTTGTTATGGAGTAAACATATTTAAAAAGAATTATAAGTTTTAATTTTTAAGTAATTTAAACATCATTGGTTTGGAACGGCAAAATTCTAAATGTGCTTGCTATCTATTATCTAAAATATTGTCTATGGCTCAATACGTTTTTTTTTAATATTTTAAAACGTTTATTTGCGTTGATTTTTTAAATACGTTAAGGTTGTAACTGTCAATATTTAAAAAACCGTTTTTCGATTCGGTTATGCGCCCTTTTAACGAGTTCCGAGTATTGCCAATCTTCCGATAATTCCTTTGATATCAAGAATTAAGTATTCTTTAATGTCGAGTCAATATACTTCTATGAAAAATATAAAAACGTAACAAGAAATGAATTAAACAACCATAAATTTTTTATACAGAAACATATTGTGGGAGATTTTTCGCAAAAATATACGTATATATTTGCCTTATAATTCCACGGGAAACCAAAATAAGTAGAATCACGCATTTGTATCCCTTTAATCATAAGTATAATCAACTTTTATCAACACTTACAAAAGATAAAATGTATATTCTTTAGTCCTTATGTTATATTAGCGGTCTGTCATGGCTGTTTTTAAATAACAGACTTTTTATGACAAATTCTTTTCACTTTTACTTTTGTTTTAGTAGAGATAATACAATTTTTTTTTGTAATAAATGTCGGCTGTTTTACTTAGTGATAATGTACCCTAACAATTACATCAAAATTCTTGATATTGGTCGAGAAGTTTTGAGTTCATCCGTTACATACGAAAATCCAAACCTTTCCACACATCATCACATCATCAGCCTTTGTTAGTCCACTGCTGGACATAGGCCTCCCCTAATACACCCTATCCATTAGGGGGTTTGGACCGGATCCCACCACGCTGGTCCAATGCGGGTTGGTGGGTGGACGACTTTTACATGCCCATCCGACGCATGGATCATCTTACTTTTGACAGTTTCAGTTCAGACAATTGGGTAATCACTCCAAATTGCCCTAACCAACTAGGAAACAACAATGCAATATTGTTGAGTCCCCGCAGGATTCGAACCCACTACCCCCCGTTTCTAAAGCACACGCCCATACCACTAGGCTAGGAGGCAGTTAAAACCTTTCCACTTTATAATATTTGAGTAGATAATAATACTTCTAACATTCGTATGAATATTTCATTATCATCATCAGCCTTTGATAATCCACTACTGGACATAGGCCTCCCCTAATACACCCCTATCCATTAGGGTGTTTGCAAATATAATTATTAAAACAATATTTTGCCTTTCGACTGATAATGGGTACTCCGAGTTAGCATGTTGAATCGTTATAATTTTTGAATAGTTAAAATTATTTACTAGCTGTTGCAAAAAAAATTTGTAAACTTTTTTGTATGCAAAGTAGCCTTAGTTACTGCCAGTTACATCGGCTACCTTCTAGTGAAATACACGTGGAAATCGGAACATACGTACAGACGGACAGGCAGGCAAAAAAAACATTTTGTTTTGTTAAATGTTTCGGTTATATATCAGAATGAAATTATATAAAAACGGTTCTTTGATTTTTCAAACAGACACTACAATTTTAATTATTTATATAGATATAAGTGTCTTCCTTTAATGCAACAGCGATAACTATATAGGTTAAGAATGTTGCAACTTCGGCTCGCTCTAATAACAAGGAATATATCAAGTAGTTTTTAGATCCAGTTCGAGCGTAAATGTCTTTGCTGTCGTAAAAGACTTCGCGACGTGGGGCTGCGGAATGCGTTTGCGAAAGAACATTCCGCTTGGTTTTCACACTAACAAATTTTTTGCAATCTTTACGCAAGTTATAAAGTAAAAATGTAACATTATTTCGTTATAAACATTGATAATATAATATACTTTTTATTTTATTGGTTAATTTTATATGTTAACTGACACTAATTCGGAATAAGGAAACCGACGATAGAAATTCTATGGAATTTTCGTTTCTTTATTTATTTGTAGTATTTCGTTTTAAAACTACATTTTTAGAATGAATTTTGAAAATTCGAAAAAGTCTCCTGATAAATATTATAAATATGAGGTTAATTTACTTAACTTAATATAGAAAGTAAGTTAATATAGTAAATTAAATTATAATAGATTAAGTTAAGCTTGCACATAAAAAAGCTGTTATGGTCGACACATAGTTCTGTATTTAATATTATTTTTGTTTTTGTTGTTTTGTTTGTGTTGCTACTCGTTCAATATTAATCTAAGTGGAATTATTTATTCTCCTATATTTAGTTAATATAACGATAATATTATGACCAGTCTTAGAACATTTTAAAGTTTATCGGTAACTTACAAAAGAATTAAAAAAATTGACATTAAACTTTTAGTAGAATTTTTTATAAAGTAAATAGTAGATTAATATTTCTAATAATATTATTTTACCGTCGTTTACAACACACCTTAGTTTTTTCACGGGAATTGAATCCATACCCCCAGAGGCAACAGTCAGTATAATTAACCAATTCAACTGACTTGAAATCACAAACGCATTTAGGGCGTATGTTAACCTATAGCAATTAATTAAACATCAATTGTTACTCAAAGATTTGTTTGCGTGTAAACGCTACAATAACATTCAGTCGGGACTAATGGTTTCAAGGATACGAATGGATTTCCATTTAATTATGAATATCCTGCGAATAACAATCATTTGAAGGTTCCTTCTGTATGTAAATCAGAAGTTCGGGAACGTGTTGCTATAATGTAAGAGGAAACTATGAATGTTTAAATTTTAAACTACAGTATGTGTATTTTTTTTTGTTATGTATTGTTAAATCTCCTAGTTTTAAAAATATTTAGGTGGTCCCCTGTTTACAGGAGACCGTCTGTGGGTACCACTGGGTGCCTATTTCTGCCGCAAGCAACAGTGTGAAAACACTGCTGTGTTCGGTTTGAAGGGCATCATAGCCAGCGTATTTACTAGGTAAACAAGACTTAACACCCTATGTCTCACGTGGCAGCGCGTTGGCGATACCACTGGTATTGCCAATGTCCTTGGGCGTCGTGACCACTTCTATCAGGTAGCCCGAATGTCGTCTGTCCGTGTATCCATAAAAAGTGAAAGTTATCA
The DNA here is from genome assembly GCA_029286875.1 of Lamproptera curius. Classification (NCBI taxonomy): domain Eukaryota; kingdom Metazoa; phylum Arthropoda; class Insecta; order Lepidoptera; family Papilionidae; genus Lamproptera; species Lamproptera curius. The sequence continues at coordinate 1,567,572 of JAGSMT010000017.1, forward strand.
TAGCAGCACCTACCATTAAGTGATACGTCTCCTTTTAATGAGGCGTCGATGTGGATTACTCCGCTGGGTGTCAATTTCTCGCAACAGCAGAATTTAATAACACTTGGATTTTCTTTTTGAAGGCTCCAAGCCATGGATTTACTGTCATAAACTAGACTAACACATTTGTCTTGTGTCGAGCGATTAGTAATTACCCTGGTATTGAAGAATATCTAACCCTTTTCAATAGGTGGTCGACTAATATCTGACTTCATTGACAGATAAACAGAAATATTTAAACTGATTGCCAATTGATTTATATCAGCTAAATTGAATATGAGATAAATGGCGTTGTTAAAGCATATTTAATTACTGCACTACTCGAGATGAATATACCGATTTTTCTCAGTTCAGAGGCACCCACTTTCGAACCAGAAGCCAGATTAATTGACGATCTATAGGAAATTATACTACTTCTACATTGAATGAAAACATTTGGCAATATTATAGTTTCATATTTCTTTGTTCACTCTAATTCTTATTTAACATTTAATTTGACTCTAATGTAACTTGTAATAGTTTATCAGCTATATATACATAGTTAAATTATCGCTTTCTTAAAATACTTTTTAAAGCTACCATCCCTATGATACTAGCGTGTAAATTCCATAATTAACAGAACTCAACCTACGCCTTCGCAAGCATGATTAATAATGTATAACATATTAATTTTCATAGTAGAATATAATAAATATTTTGAGTTAAATTTTATAAAAGAACTTGCAGGTAGATGTACATCATACATACATACATCATCAGCCTGTTTTAGTCCACTGCTGGACATAGGCCTCCCCTAATACACCCCTATCCATTAGGGGGTTTGGACCGTACTCCACCACGCTGGTCCAATGCGGGTTGGTGGGTGGACCGACTTTTTACATGCCCATCCGACGCATGGATCATCTTACTTTTCAGACAATTGGGTGATCGGCCCAAATTGCCCTAACCAACTAGGAAGCAACAATGAAAAATTGTTGCGTCCCCGCAGGATTCGAACCCACGACCTCCGGTTTCTAAAGCACACGCCCATACCACTAGGCTACGGAGGCAGTTTCAGGTAGATGTACTAAGAATCAAAAGCTAAATTTCTCAATACTGCAACGAGTCTCAAAGACAATTCAATTCATACATATAAACTTTAAAAGAATTTAAAATTTCATTTAAAGAGCTTAAATGAAAAGATGGAAATCGTTTAATGACCTTTGCCGAGCGCAAAACCATAAATAAGGATCAGTGCTGACGTTACAACAAGCAATGTGACCAATAAAGACGAGCAATCTAGGTAGGACGTACTTACAAATTTTTGAAAAAAGAACAGCCAATATAATGGGTAATGGACGATAATCAATTTAATTAACCGATTAAAATTATTTCTTTATTTAAAACTGTAACCATATAATTATTCGTAATATATTATGATTAATTTCATATATTAAGTTAATGAACAATTTTAATATTAACAAAATTTTATTAAGAGTCCTTAGTGGTAGTATATAAGATGCTCTTAAAGTATGTATTGTACGGCAAATTATTATTTAAAAGATTCTAAAAGTAAAATTTTCCTTAATATTCTGAAAGACAGCATTATTGATTAAACAAGGAATTTCGATTCCTCTTGATAGGTGCCTAACATTTGTCTTTTATTTAATATCAAAATTGTCTAATTTTAAATATTTTCGTCTTGGCAAGTCTTGCAAGTGCCTCTGCAACGATCATGTTTTAAGATGTCTTGGTAAAAAAGTTACAAGAAATTAAAATTTTATGTATAATTATTATATAATATTAAATTATTTCAATTTATATATGTATGTAGTTATAACATTTATTTATATAAACAAACTGCTTGAAAATTCGTCCGCTAAGTGACGTCCATTCGTTAACCACGCGCGGTCAACTGTGGGATGCCGCGTCGTCAACCAGTGGACCGCGTGTGGACAACGAGTTGACGCCACGTTGAGGTGGTGCAGTGGGTGCCGAGTAGCTCTAACGATTTCTAGTGTTTAACAGTAGACTTTATTTAGAGCAGCTTTTAACGATCTCTGGTGTATATTAGTACACTTTATTTATAAAATCAGACCAACCATTCAAGAGTCAGAACAAACAGGCAGATAGAAAGACAGACAGACAAAAATAAAAGAAAAAGTGTTGTTTTATTTATATGCACCGGTTGTATATCAGAATATCATTTAAAAGCGTTTATTTCAACATAAAAAGAAGATTTATTTATTTGTATAGATATAATGAACGCTATAAGATATGATCTCGACGCCTTAAAAATATAAAGCAGTAGACTTTCTTCGGCCATAGTCACTAAAAATAATTACTTTCATTTTTCTCTCGACATTTTTAAAAATTCTTGTAACTTTCACTGTTCCAACTAATTTGACGCATAAAAGTGTTCAAAATAAGATAAAGTAAATGAGTTTCATTAGATTTTTTCAGCTTGAGTACTTATTTGTAAAAGCACGCCTATGTGTCGCAAGATTTAAAAAAGAACCCAGCATTTAAGTAATAAAAATATTACAAATTTGACTATGTAAATATGTGGTCAATTATGATTTATCATTATATTATTAACTATTATTAAAAAGTGTTTCTTTTTGGTGAATTAAACAACTGTCTACACTAAAGAATTACATATTCAGTTGTAGTTAACCTTATAATCACATTTTGTTTTATAATTTCATGGAATAAAAAATGTTCTAAAAATTGCAAATTCATAAAGAAGCATAGATGTTTGTTAGACTAAATAAAAACAAAATAAGATATAAAATATGACTAAATTTTGCTGTAACTGAGGTATCTTATTCACGGGAACAGCACGTGGGTTAAAATGTATGTGTTCATAACAATATTCTTCCATATATTCGCGAGCGAAGCTGCTGGTCACTTTAAGCTAAATACAATGAAATTAAGATAATGAAATTTTTGTTTCTTCTTACCCAAAAAAAAACAAACATAATGCCGGAATAAATAAAGAAATAAATAAAACATAAAAGATATTATCGATATTCAGTACATCGAAAGTAAAATGGTACCAAAACATTCCATTTACGATGCACGTAAGCGGTTGCCGTTTCTAATTTACTTTATTAATGACGTCACGCGTTTTTTTGCGAAAGGACGATAATAAGGTGCAAACAAATCGTAACGTATGACACACTGACACCGCTTTCTGTTACGTGTCGGGTAAAAAATAAAGTCACGTATGTTTTAGCACTGTTCATGTCTGTAAATATTCGAAACTCTAGTGATATATGTCCTAATATCCTATAACTATAGCTAAGGTACCGTATTACCTTAGCTATCTTTCAGTGAAAGCCCCATGAACATCATACCAGCCATTCCAGACCGCCTCCGTGGTCGAGCAGTATTGGCCATTGCCATAGTATTGGACATATTATAAACCGAAGGTCGTAGGTTTGAATCCGGCGGGGAAAAAACTTGGTGTTATCGTTGTTTTCCGGTTGGTTAGGACAATTTGGGCCGATCACTCAATTGTCTGAAAAGTAAGATGATCCATGCGTCGGATGGGCATGTAAAAAGTCGGTCCTCCCGCCAACCTGCATTAGACCATAGTAATCGCCATACGATCCAAAAACCCCCTAAGTGAGAAGGTGTGCATTACGGGTGGCCTCTGACCAGTACTTGACTAACACTGCCTAGTAATGATGATAGTAGCCGGAACAAACAGACAGGGGAAAAACATAAAAAGAATATATATTTTTAATTATTTATTACAATTAAGGTCTTTGAAACCGTGTATTACACGTGAGCGAAATACGTTTTAGAATTTATGAAAATAGCGTCTGAGGCCAAACTCAATTGGCTTAAACGTCGGACCCGCTTATTGGATAGACATCGCTTGGGGATTGAACATGGCGGCGGTCTACTTAACAACGTGTTCGCTTTTGGCGCCATTAGATTTATGTAAGAAAAAAGGCAATATACAAAGTATTGCAAACATTCAGCCGCGTTCTTGATTTAAATTATTGGAAAAAAGAAGCAATAAAATCCTACTAATAATCTGTAATCGAAGCAGAAAATTAAAATTTGAAATAAGTTACGCTAAGTTATTTTTGCGGTCAATATTTTACTGTTGCGAACTTGAATTTTAGTGAGATATTGCAAGATTTATTTGTATTTTAAATCTTTCTTTGATTATTAACATATCTATCTCAAAGTTAGGACGTCAAATAAAAAAAAAGTAAAATATTTACTATAAAAATAGTTACATATACTTGACTTTTCTAAATAGTCCAATTACTAAATAAATATAATGCTAAGTAGTGTAATAATGTAGATAATATTACTGTCAATATTTGCCTTAAAAATACGTAACATTATCTGTACCTATACTGAATAAGGATGTCGGCGTTTCCCTTGGTTTCGATATTACGTACTTTAGAAGTATCGAGGAGTGGTCAAAGTAATTGACAGTCACTTAAGGGACTGTATTCGTTCTTTTGTAAGATAAAAATACCAAGTTTTATTAACTTCCACATTCCCCAACTTGTGTATCTTTCGCTGTACAACTTACTTTCATTTTTAATTAAATTATGGAAATTTCGGTCTTAGACGTTTTATAACCTGACCTTGAATACAAATTAATAATTTTCTTATAGATATTGAATTATAACTGATGATTATTTCTAATAATTAGGTATTGGTTTTCTTAAAGAATTTCGCAACGTGCTAGATTGCTTTTTATCTGTACAAATATATAAAAATAGAGTGGTTGTTTATGACACTAAAATAACTTTTTTTGAATACTACATTGATGATATATAACCGGTACATATAACAAAACATTCTTCTAAATTTTGATATTTTATTTAGTATTTTTATTATATTACCACGCGGACAAAGTCGCGGTCATTTATCTAATTTTATTTTATTTAACGTAATCTAATTTGACGTAATTGTTATTAGATATTTTAGATACCAAATTAGTTTATCTTTGAAGTTATTATATAATAAACTTTTTGCTGTAGCATAAAACAATACGTTGTAAATTTAACTTTTCGTAATTTTACGCAATAACTATACCATATGCATAGTTTAACTGATGTAATAGAATTAAAAAATATTCAGTCCTATAATACTAAACTGATCTGTTACTGTTTTTATTAGTTAATACTAAGTATTTGTTGTTTGTTATAAAGTGGCATAAAACAATAAATTCTGCACATTTTTTATTACCAGCGTAGGCGGACGTGCACTCGTGCTACCTGATGAAAGGTGGTCACCGTCGCCCATGGACATTAGCAATACCAGGGGAATTATCAGTGAGTTTACCCAGTAAATACGCTGACTACGGCACCCTTCAAACCGGGATACAATAGTGTTTACACACAGCTGCTTTGTGGCAGAAACAGGCACTTTCAATATTCCTTGTTAACATTTATAAATCTGTAAGCATATTTAACACTATTCTAGAAAGATTTTATTGTATAAATGTAAAATTAAATTGACTCCTCCTAGTTTAATTATATTAGTTGAAAATTGTTAGGAAGAATATAAAGGACTTTGATTTCGTGTAAGGGTTCCGAATATTGTTAATATACCTAACTTATATTATATATAAAAATTTATTTTAACAGACATATATATATATATTTACATAACAGTGCATTGTGACTATTATTTACATTCTGTACACATCGTACACATTGTTTTGCTCACATTTGTAGCCTCCAAATGTGAGCGAAAGGTTCTGCGGGCATTACTAAGGATTTACGTCACTTTCGCAAAGGTACTCATGTGGAACGTAAAAAGGACTAGCTCTTTTACACTTCGAGAACTTTCTACGAGTGTGCAAATGTCATTTAGATAACACATTTGCCGGGTTAAATGTAGGCGTCGCCATTTTATTTGCCGCACGATCTGAATTTTAAATTCGCGGCATTCCTTCTTTGGAGTAATACTTTTCGCCATTTTGATTATTGAATAATATTCTTTTGTACAAGCTTTTGCGAGACATCCGGCCGTGAATATCCCAAAAATGTTTATGTTATATATATCGGTTATACGTCGCATGTTATCATTCTAAAACGGTAATTTTTAGATTACAAAGACATTTAATTTTTTTATTTGTATGATATATATGGTTGATTAAATAAATGCATTATTTTATTAGAGACTACACGATATGTGTTTAAATTATATAATGATGGTTGAGAAGAATTGATAAACATTTGTAACAAAATAAAAGAGGATCGCACAGTTTCTTGCCGGTTTTTCTCAGGACAGGTTAAAACTTATGTACCAGTGGTAGATTGATGTTAATAAGATCTTGGCAGAGCCTAAACTCAATAAGGATTATTTGAATTTGAATCAGTATCAAAGTTGTGAGTTTCAACCCAACTGCAAAATTACAGGCTTGGCAAGGTTTCGTTGAAATATTTATGGGATTACAAAAAATATAAAAAAACGTTAGTCGACGGTTCAAAGTCAGATTAAAAGAATAATTTTTGAATTGCTTTTTTTATGTCGTGTGAATTCTTTATTTTACATAATTTTTTCAACTCATAAATAAATTTATAAATTATACTTCGCATTAAACAGATTTAAGTATTTATTACAGAATTTTGTCAGTACTAAGAATGTTTGTATACAAATATCCACACGTAATTTAAGTTATGTCATATAGAAGGGCGTTCACCTGACGCTATGTAGCGCAACGAGCTTGTAACATACGTATATGTAGCTTTGCTTGTCGAAGGTCTTGTAATACTAAGTCCTACTCATTAATTCATTATTCTATTCAAGTCCAGTAATTTCAGTAAATACAGCAAACCTTAATTTGAATCGTGGTAAAGTTTTAACTGCATTGTTTCTAGGGTGAGCGATTTTCTGTAATTTGTCATATTAATGAATGAATCTTATACTTTTTGACGTCAAAGATAAATAACATAAACTAAATAAAACAATATGAAGTCGGAAAAGATTTTTTCTAAGATTTTCTTAGAAGAAGGCAAGAATTTATCTTACCGTTTACTTTTCGTAATGGCATGCGTTGCTTTAGGCGAGTTATAATATCGTAACGCAAGATAATTTATTTGTATGAATATTTATATTATTGTATTTATATATAACAGTTATAAAACAATTTCAAGAGTGTGTTATCAGAGAAAATTTTGATGGGTGTTATGGACAGTAAAATCATCCTTCCTTTAATTGGTAGAACATTTTCCATGCGACGTGTATTAGAACGTTTTTACATATTCGTCATAGAAATCTCATATGCTCAATGAAAACGTTTTGTAAGTATTAAAATAGATCTAAACATGATAAGCATATTCCTAGTGTCATACTTGTGCCCTTATGTCTAATATAAATGAACAAATACAACAGACAGAATGTTGTGATATCATATGAATTTGCTAATTAGTACTAATAACAAAAAAAGAAATAGGAACGCAATTGGCCTATTGCACCTTTACAACCGGCTTGTGGTCACGCGAGTGAAAATCTGTGTCAAACAACGATCACTTGAGTAATTTGCTTAGAAAGTTTCTATTCGTTTTGATAATTATTACATTGGCCATTAAAATACGGGCGGATTGTAGTTTTTTAAATATCATGTTGCCCGTACGGATCTGTGATCAATATTTTTTCTAGCTTTGTATTTTTAAGAATGCTGCCATTAAATTAAATAAATAATTAAGTGTTTTCGTACAATTTAAATAAAAATAAAGTAAGATTAGTAAATAAGCGACTTATTAGAGATATAAGATATTGACTTTTAATGATTTGTCCCTCTTTATTAGGTAATGTGTGTAAAACTCAATCGTTGAATAAAAATGTAAGGAAATAGCCAAAAATAATTATAATCAATAATGATACGTAAAATCTATAGTGTTTTGTATTATTGCAAAGAAAATAACAACCATATTTTAAAGATTATGTTCACTCTTCCAAGGCATAATTTAAGTTTCGGAAGAGTTAACGATGCCACGAGATGTTGTGCGATTATCTCATTATGACATTTAATGGCGTCGTATTTAAAGAATATGGCGCGAAAATCTCGTGATATATTGTGATGTCAGTTTTTAATTATGCAACGTTTCGTTTAAAAGTGGAAAGCTGAGGCCGACGCGCTGTCCCAGGCAGTTAATCCGATACGCATTTTAAATGAAGGTGAAATTATATTTGGCCACTGTTGGAGTCGTTTTATCGGTCCGCTTTATTAAAGCTTATGCAATTACGGCATGGTGATTGTATAGACGTCGTGAAAAAAACTACCTTTAAACATGCGTATTTTAAGGTCAACGTTGAGAAAGATTTTTACTTATAATATTTTGCATCGATATAATGGTTTACGATTTTTTTATATTAAATGTATGTGTGGAGAACAGTGTTTTGTAAAATCTATCACCCATCAGAGCATACAAAGAACATCTCTACAACTGTTTTACTTCTAAAATAATCTGTAACCAAATATTTCAATATAATTTTCTTAAATGTTTTTCATTTCGTAATTGGCAGAACAAACTTTTCATGATTCGTTTCCGATAAGAAGTGCCATCGCAACTCCTGTTTCTGCCGCAAAGTCTAGTATGCAAATGAACACAATTATTAGTGTATTGATTTGGTGGATACTACAGCTAGTCAAATTTCTACGTAAATGAGAAGCAGCATCCATTTTTAGGGCAGAGTGTGTAGTTGTGTCCGATAAGGTTTCCGCTCACTTATTGCATAAAAACGTACATTTCGAGCATTTAGCATTTGGGCTAAAATTATTCATTTTAAATGTTATAAACTATTATTAACTAATATTAGAAATAAAAGAAAATAAAATTCATATTTATATATTGATACGAATTAGTTTTTGATCTCAAATAATAATTTTGCCAGTGATTTATTAAGTATTACTGGTATTTCGCTAATAAATTCATAAATTGACATTGTTTAATAGATGATATAAGATGTTACGCGTCGAAGTTAAATTTACATTTAAATTACTTGGATCTTTTATTTTTATTATAACTGCCGCTAATTCGAAAGTTAAACGTAGCTATAACATTACATTAAAAACGGAACGTTAAATTAGTTTTATTTCATAAATAAATAAAGAAACGCAATTTTAAACGTTAATTTATTGCTCAAAACTTATATTAACGTAAAGAAAAGGTGATTTAATTAAAATTGACTGGAGGAATAACAAATTTACAAGTTCTATTTACGCGCCAAAACTAAATTCTTCTGTCAGTCGTTGGCGGTATTTTTTCTTTATCGACAATAACGGAATGCGAGCATTGTCGAAATCATCTCAACGAGGCGCGACGCTCAAAACCACTGTCACTTTCACTAAGACTTATATTTTTTATTCTTACAGACCAGAGAGGCCAAGGAAGTGAGGGTTTGTTGCGGCGAGAGGCAGTGTTGTGAAAATAAATTAAAGTGATTGACCACTTTTGGGCTTGTGCTCCCGTAATAGTGAAGTGCGGTGTTGTACTGTATAAAAAAAATATTGGCTGATTTCATAATGGTGAGTGATGTCGTATAATATGCGTATTAATTAAAAAAAATGGAAGACGGCAAAAAAAAAATGCCGCATTTGTGAATTTTTTTTTTCAAAGAAGATTTCCTGACATTGTATTGCAAAGAAAAAATATCTAAATAACTTTAAATTATGAACTTTTAAATGAAGTTGTATGACATATGAATTTATGTATGATATTTCAATCGAAATATCGTGTGATATTTAAAAAAATATGTAGGTACAAAAAATCAGCGCGCGGAAATTTAAAACAATAGACTCATTTGCCACGTTCCATTTTCAATGTGATAAACGTTGAGTTTAAAAACGATTCCTTTGCATTCTTTTTATTATATTGACACTTCCTAAACCGCTGTTTTGATTGCGGATGATTGCTCGTTAATACAGATTTGCGATTGTTCTATTACAATGGATACTTAATTCCTCGAATAGCATCTGGAAGGACAATACGTACGAAGATCGTTAGTCTACGTTTGAAGGTCATATTAAAAATTAAATTTATAAGTCTTCCTGTATAATGAAGATAAATATTTCATATATTTATATTTATTATACAGGAAGACTACTTTTAACTTTATACTTTCGATGTTTATTTGACAACTTGCAACGATAATTGGTGCTGATGCTTCTAATTTTGTTTCTATTATTTTTTTTCACAAAAGTGTACATACAATAATACGCAACCTTCCAAATTGCGCAAGATTTTATCATACAGTACCTATCGTGGAACAAAACAAATATATGTAGATATTTGCTTGATACAAATTTTTACATTTCAATTAATATCAATGTTAATGTTAACATTATAATTGTAATTACTAAATCATAAAGAAAAAGTACTAGTTTCACTGCTGCGCAAATATCTTTATAATTTGAACGCCAGGCTTTTGACATATATGAGCAGACTTATGGCTAACATTATGTTTGCATGTCGACACGAAACCAAGAGCGTGGCTATTGTGTCCCATAACATAATAAAAGGGAGGAAAACCTTAACGCACTTTACTCATTTACATTTCCATTATTCACGCGGCGCGTTGAACCGTCCATAGAAATAGTTTTCTCCTTGTCAGTTTATTCTGCGTCAAGCTTTTCTAAAACACCGGAACTTCATTATAGACGATTATTATGCCAGTTGCGTTATCAAACCGGAACTTTGATGGCACATCGAGTTACCGAGTGAAATTACGCGCGCGGAAATGTAATCGAGACGAATTTGCCTTGTCCTTGACATTTAGGGTGCGGGTCAAGGTTTCCCGCCATTTTTACGCTTTTCATAACCTTAAAGCTTGAAATAAGCAAGTATAATAATATCCAATTGAGAGTTTTATTATCTTTAATTAGATGCATAAATGAAAAAGTAAACTGCTTATTGCACTGCATTGATTTTAAACTAAACGCATATGCAAATATTTCGGTTTAAAAAAAGGAACAAGCGTATAAGTCGTCTATGAACGGATGAAAAACAAATTGTGTCTAATTTTGTCAAAATGCCGCCAGTGACGACAGCTTGGTTTTTAAAAATGTGAACTTTTTCCTTGTTTATATGGGTTTTTTACATTTGTGATAGTATATTTTAGATACATTGTTTTTATTAGGATATCATACCAATGTTTGTTAATATCATCATCATCATCACCCTGTGTTAGTCCACTGCTGGTCATAGGTCTCCCCTAATGCTCGTTTTGTCCATTTGGGGGTTTTTTTGACCGTATCCACCATGCTGGTCCATTGCGGGTTGGAGGGTAGAACGGCTTTTTACATGCCTATCCGACGCATGGATCATTTTACTTTTCAGACAATTGGGTGATCGGCCCAACTTGTCCTAACCAACATAAAACCACGATAAAACATAGTTATTTCCGTGCGGGATCCGAACCTGCGACTTCCGGTTTTTAAATCATGGGCCAATACCACTACGCAGGCGGTCCTTATAATAAATATATTAGTAATCGGTCTTTACATATTCTATCTGTTTTTGCAACATCATGGGACTCATAGTGTGTAGATTATATTGCTCTCATTTCTACATACATAATTTGTCACTTATTTAAAAATATCCATGTACAACAAGAAATATCTATGGTTAGTTACATAATTTTCAACGATAAATATATTTTTCGGGCTTGTTGTCACAAGCTCAACGATGTTTCTTATTTCTTGCTTTCTTACAATGATTTGGATAACACTTTTAGAACTTATCCATTATGTATATTGAACAAAAGCATCTGGCGTATCGCGTTATATAATCACACATAATATTATCATATTATTTCTCGATAAAGCGGTATCTGGATCGTATTATGCAATGGACTATAAACTTGCCAGCGGAAAACAAACCGTAGTGATAGCTATTAAGATTGCTTTTTAAATAAACTTTGATGGATATCCGTATGCAAAATAGCTTTACAATGTTTTCAGATTTAAACCCTTTGTAATAGAGTTCAATTTTGAACGTGCCGATTGTAAAAGTTAAGCAATGGGCGAAAGTGTTTGAGCTTGAACGCTTCACAAATTACTCTCACTGTTTGTGGCGGTCACGGTCGTTGTTTTTTTTAATACGTTGTATAGATAATTTTCGTGTAATTTATTTACATGAGATTTTTTTATTCTAATAAAAAAAATTCAACATAATGCTTTGGCTGAGCTAGAAACATTTGCAATAGAAAAGTTTAAAAGTTCTAGAATTCTATAAAATAGAATATCTCACATGTTTTGTTTAAATAATACCAACAAATTTAAACGTCTTCCAATTTCATCGTCGTCCGCTTTCACACGAAAACGTATAGGTTAAATGAAAAATACATATTAAAGAATTTATGAAAATGCAATTTTTATTAGGTATAAGAGTATATCAAACTAGTTACCGCCTGTTTTACGACTTTAACTCTAGAAAAGTTACTTAATTCTGTGTTGCTAAATAATCTACTGAATGGTTCCACAAATTTAACGCGACCATCTATTTAGTTAATATAAAACAACGTTAAAAATAATCGACAAATATTGATTTGATTTGCCAAAACAAACCTTGTTTTATAATAAGCACTAAAATTTACGAATTGTACACTATTTACCCTGTGTATTAACAAGGCTTCTATACGAATGTTGTTCTTTTCCGCAAATATGGCTGCCACGTTTTATGTAAGAGAAAATTTCGCGGTTTTTTTTTTAAATAAAGAACACGTGATATTTTAGTGGTCAACACTCGGAATATTTGAATATACGTTGCGCAATGTCTTACCATAACGTTCATGGAGAGTTACGTTGGTTATTTAATCTTAGGTTTACACTTAGGTTCCGTTCTAGTTGCTTTCGTTATGTAACTGCTCCGAGAGATACTATCGGATTTCTGGTCGTGAGTGAATCTTATGTATACATTGCCAGATGATAAAAGTATTTGTTTTTATTTGAGCCATGTATGTTAAGATTTTAGTAATGTTTTCCACGTTTCATAAAGGTAAGAGTGAATTTTATGGTTAAATCTTCAGGCATTTAAATATAATCACGATTTTATGGTTTGTTTTCAAAATCAAAGTCAATGTCAAAATTATTTATTTAATTTAGGCTATACTAAGCACTTATGAAAGTCAAAAATTTTCCATTTAACACCGGTTCACAAACTCAGACCCGTCCAGAGAAGAACCGGCAAGGAACTCTGCAGTCTTTTTTTTTAAATATTAGCATTTACAAAATTTGATTAATACATAATTTTTTGTAGTTACCAGGGGATTTGCAAGTGCAGAATATAAACTACTTACACACATCTTGTTCCTCGATATAATTTATAACAGAATAGTAGGCTTTTTCTATAAGCGTTGTTTTGACAACTTTACGAAAGCTCGAGTAATTCAGTTTCGTTTGGAAGTCATTTAATTTATTATACATTCTTATACTATTATACATGAAAGATTTTTTGGTTCTGGTCAGTCTAAATCTGGGTACCTCTAGGGGCTCAATTCGACCTCTGTGTTTGTTTTGAATAGGCTCGGGATCTCCGTTTAAAATATTCCGTTAAAAATTGCCGTTTTAAAATATTCTTTCTTTACTGGAAAGCTTTATTATTTTTAAATAACACTGGCTATTTTCTACGCCAGGATTTTCCATTCTAAAAATAACACGGGCAGAGCCGAGGATGGCCTGCTAGTTCTTTATAAACTGAATTAATGTTATATATAACAGCGGCGGACTAACTCCGTCAGAGGCCCGGGGCGGCAAAAGCTGAATGAGGCCCCAAGCTTTAAGCAATATGTATTTTACAAGTTTTTTATTCAGTTTACATTTGTATGTATAAATATTCATGATTATTTCACTAAAATCTGCATGTCTAAATTAAAATTCGGCTTAAAATATTTAAGCTTAATAAACTTAGGTATAGGGTGTACCTACAATTATCATCATCATCATCATCAGCCTGAAATAGTCCACTGCTGGACATAGGCATCCCTAATACACCCCTATCCATTAGGGGTTGTTTGGACCGCACCCCACCACGCTGGTCCAATGGAGGTTGGTGGTGGACCGACTTTTTACAAGCCCATCCGACACATGGATCATCTTACTTTTTCAGACAATTGGGTGATCAGCCCAAATTGCCCTGACCAACTAGGAAACAATAATGAAAAATTTGTTGAGTCCCCTGCAGGATTCGAACTCACGACCTCCGGTTTCTAAAGCAAACGCCAATACCATAGGCTACGGGAGGCAGTCTTAGTTAGTTCTTAATATCTGCAATAATTTTTTGCCTTACATCTAACCCAAACATAGAATAAATTCATTTTATATGCCTTTTGACAGATAAGATGGTACTTCTTTGATCCACCAGCGGTCTCTTCTATGTTTAAGCAATGCTCTTTCAGCACCGGATCATATTTCTCTAACAACTGTACTAATTCTAAAAAAAATCCCCTGGTTTCGAAGAAATATGTTCACGGTGGCCCCTAAGAGCAAGATTTTGTTGGGCTGAGACTAACGTGACATCTAAAAGGCGATGTTATTTGTTTCATTTCTTAGTTTCATCGTTATTTCTTTTTCACCTCACAAAGACCAGAGACGAATTTATTTGTGATGTGATTATCAACCTCACATGCAAATAACCGGTAGCAGTAGCAGTATAATTTCTTTGAAAATGATAAGAGTGAAATTTTAAGATGCATCACACAAAATTAACAGTTTATAATGTAAACGGTGAAAATGTAATAAGGTCCATATTACATAGTGATAAGGTTGATTTTGGTGTAGTGATAATGGAGTTGTCGTTTTTTATTTGCGATAGTTGTTGCATAAATGTGCTCTATGAGTTAGGTTTAGTTGTTTTGGTATATATATATATATATTATTATTAATAATATATTTTATATTATTTAAATTTATATTAAATATATATATTAAATATATTATTATATAAATATATTAATATTTGTAATATTTTTATTCATTTAATATATCAACATTGTGATTTATCTATGTAATACGTTTTAGATAAGCGCCATCTAGTCACACATAATCAAAGCTCTGATTTATAGTACCGCTGTACAAGTAGCTAACTATCTCTTAGGAATTCTACATTTGTAAGCAACAGATGGCGCTGAACTACCAGTTATATGATATATCAAGTACGTCTTGTGAATCCATAAATTCTTAATCGAATTATTTATGATTAGTTCTTGTAAATCTATCATCTTTAATTGTCTTAATTATTTTGATTCATATTACTTACTATTTGTGAATATTATGAAAAAATTGTGCTTATATACTTTTTCAAGTGCTCCAATATAATTGAGGTTAACTATCCGTATGTATTATTTATTGTATTGTAATTAATTATTTGCATGCAATTAAAAACTATTTTTTTAAATACTTCACTACCCTTCTCGATAATGGAAATTCCGATGTCTTGGCACAGGTATTGGCCAATGTGCAGCATCATTGGATGAGAAGACCTCTAACTTAGCGACGTATTCTTCGGCTTCCTCAGTATTTTTCTTTAATTTATTAGTTTTATCATTCTGTGTTTCAGCATCAGTCACATCGGATTTTGTATTAACATCACATTTAATAGACTTTTCAACTATGTTTGCTGTCTCAATATCAATGATTTGTACATTGCATCCCGATTCATCAGTTTGACTAATTTCTTTGGCAACGCAACTTTTCTTCTCATCAAAGTTTGAAAGGTATTTGGATAAAGATCCAGCAAGTGTATGAGGCCAATGTATATTTTTCGACTTAAGTACAATGTAAGTGTAGGCGTACAAAAGTGAATTATTCACGCTTCCTTCATTCGGGGAAGTATACAGACAGGAATCCTCAGAGTATCTGACGCGTTCAGCATAAAAGTTTATAAGTACCACGTAAACACATTTGACGGCTGAAGTGGGCTAATCTTAATGAAATCATGAAGGTACTAAGCATATTTTTAAAGTATTTTGAAAAACATTTGGGGCCCCCAAGACCTGAGGCCAGGGCGGCGCCCTTCCACCCCTGTTAGTCCGCCACTGTATATAAAATAAGTAATAATTTTAAAATTGATTTGTATATAAACATAGAATTTTTATAGTACAATTAGGTTCTAGTTATAATACTCTTTACATTAATTTGATGTATTATGTAAATAGTATACATAGATGTTTCAAATTAACGAGTGTCTAGCCCTTCTATCTTGACTACTTTCGTGCTAAGTTTTCAAAGTCAAAGTCAAAGTCAAAATTACCATTGTACCATTGTATTACCGTGTGTATATAACATAACACGTTATGTTCTTCTTTAAAATACTATAGGTAAATAAAAGATGGAAGTACGTGAACAAAGTGCCGAACTCAATCAGAGCCAAAGTAGAAACTTATAAGTTAAACGTGCGTGGCTATTCATTAGCCTTGGTCTGCTATATTCAGGATAGCACACACTCACCTGTAGTTCGCCCTCGCTTACGAGCACAGCGAAATTCGCACACCGCGTACACTAGATACACCGTCGTTCTAGGGCGATTCTCACCGCCCCCAGCCACCGATTAACACAATCGCCAGACCGTCGGCGTCCCGGTTCGTAAACCGATCGTCGACGATCCTTAGGAAACATAAACAAATGCCTAATTCATGTACCTTCTGTACGTGTGGCCCTCATTTTAAGCAGAAAGTGTCGGTCACCTAGTTCGTAAGGCCTCCCGCGAACTCTGTGTTAGATGAAGCTCACCAAATACAAGAGTCTGGAAGCGTAACATTTGTGTTAAAAAAAACCATATTTTTGCTATTGACTGCTGTCATCAAGTATTGTATACCTAGTATTTTGGTAAGAATAGCTGTGATACTTAGTATTAAAAATCTTTGAGTATTTCCAACTCTACCGGGGAACACTATTGTGTCAATTGGTGTTTGAAATTAAATTTTGTTCATGTAAATTCTATCTTATTTTGCTCAGGTACAGTTTTAACTAGGCATTTGTTACTGGAAAGGCGAATCTCTTGGTATTAGCTTGATTACGTGTCGTGGCATGTTAACAAAATAAGGCAGCAGATAACAGCAATAGCAGATAGTTTCCATTAAGGAGCAACTAATATTCGTTTTTGGTTTTAACAAGATAGAGTACATCCAAACTTACTAACTTCTGAACACGCAAGCACATCTATGTCGATTATTTTTAAGGTCGAATTGAAAACTCGCCGTTTCGGCATTGTTTCTTTACTTTATTTTAAATAAGATTAAATTTTTGTGAAATAACTGATATTTTTCTCCTTTTTAATATATAATTGCACACGTTTGTTATACATTTTCAAAATGCATTCATGTTTACATTTCATTGTACAACAATTGGTAATGTGAAAAAAAACCCTAACAGAGAAGGCGTGCGTTAGGGCAGGCCTGTATCCAGCAGTGGACAAAAGTAAAGTAGCGATCTTTTGTGCCGATACATTAGTAAGTTTAAATTAAATGAGAATAATGTAACAAATTTAATCGCTACGATTTATTAAACGACGTCTAATAGGAGATTGGTTCACAATCACACAACCATGAAAAGTATTTGCTACGTCACATAATTTTTAAACTCACTTTTATTACCAGAGTTTCGGACCGTTCATGGTTATACTAAACAAATTGATATACAGACATGTCCCATCTAAGTCTGCCCGTGATCATGGACGCCGCAAAGAGTCCGAAATATCGGTAATAAAACATAAAAATAAACGGGAAAAAGCCGTTAAAGTGGTTTTATTATGTATATTAATCACGTAAATAAAAGTAATGATTGTTATGGATTTTAATAACTTTTAACAATATAAAGTGTATATAACTTCTGCGCGCGTATGTAAAATATATATATTATTCTACTTTAACAATGACAACTGGTACGCGACGATAATCAACGAGAAATGTCGGAGAATCCATTTCAATACTATAAAAAAGAAAGGTCTGGCTTCTGTTATGATTTCCGGTACGGTTTCCGTTTCTTATAACAACGGAAATGTTTTATCTGTATTAGAATTGAAACCAGAGGTGGAAATAATATTGTAGTCGATTCAATCGATGATAGTAATAGTATGTTATATTTAAACGCATATTTTCTTTCGCCAATAAACTTTTAAAGGTTTTAGTATTACTAAAAGTTATTTAAGTCACAACAAAGATCCATTTAAGAATAATAATTAATTTTCAAATGAATCTTTATAGCCTGACTGACACTCATAACTAATAGTGTTATTTATAAATTAAAATTAAAGTTGCTTAATAATACATAATATATTACATGCAATATTAAGTAACTTTTTATTTTTATTATCATCATCATCTTCACAGCCTATGTTAGTGCCCTGTTTGACATAGGCCTGCCCTAATGAAGGGGGTTCCTTCTCCATTTAGGGGGTTTTTGAACCGTACCCCACCACGCTGACCCAATGCGGGTAGGTGGGTGGATTTTTATTATATGTCAGGAATATTACATTTTATTGATTTACTCATATGGCTATATATTCTTTATGCACATTGCTGCAGCACAAAGACTAAAACATCAAATAGTATAATTAATTACACAATTTAAGTAGTAAAATAGTTCTGGCTTAACAATCTTTGTCATATTTTATTTTTATACTTAATATTTTAATTAGTGTATGTTCAGAATATAAAGAATTATAATGTCTTGTTATTTTATAGGTTACAGGTTATAAGTCAGGTTAAAAGGACATTAAAGTATGCCTTTTTTATCAGAAATTCCGCAGACTCAGATTTCAAAGATTATTTTCCATCCTATTATTTATAAAGAAGGCTTTATCAAAAATTGCTTTAATATTTGTCAATATAAAGGATAGATAGATGTATACTATACATAGATATATACTTTCGAAAAATGTTGGTGTTGGACACACCCATAAAAAATGAAACGCGATATTTAGTAGCCTACTTTTCTAATTAGTATTAATTTTACATTGTCACAAAAAAAATTCTAATATGTAAACTGAATTAAAAAACCTTTATAACCATAATATTCTAGTCCCTGATAATTTAGATTATTTAATTTAATTTATTGCTTCGGCCATTCTTCATTATAATCTGAACAATATTAGTTTGTTAAATTCGTTCGTTTACTTTCCATTAGATAAAAGGCACGTTGGGATCCAATTTTGTGAGTGTTTGCCAAATTATTTATCGCGATTAAACACGACCACGACACGACACTTATATTTAGAAAAGTTGAAACCTAAACCAAAAATATATTACTAGTACTAATTATTTTATAACAACTGCCTCCGTAGCCCGGTGGTATGGGCGTGTGCTGTAGAAACCGGAGGTCGAGGGTTCGAATACTGCGGGAACTCAACAAATTTTCATTGTTGTTTCCTTGTTGGTTAGGGCAATTTGGGCCGATCACCCAATTGTCTGAAAAGTAAGATGATGTCGGATGGGCATGTAAAATTCGGTCTTCCACTTACCCGCATTGGACCAGCGTGGTGGGATACGGTCCAAAATCCGATATAATGAATAGGGGTGTATTAGGGAGGCCTATGTCCAGCGGTGGACTATCACTGGTTGATGATGATGAATTATTTTTATATATTAGAGTAAAACGTCCACACAGTGTTTAAAAATAATATAGTTAAGTTTTTTCTTAAGTAACGATAAAGTCTTTACTCTATAGCAAGTTCTAAAATACCAGTATATCCTTTTGTTACTATCTTTAATAATAGCATCAAAGCGATGTCCATTTGCAACGCTTTATACGGATTGGAGGAGAATTCTTGGGAATCACTTGCAAACTTTTGTCAATCGCTTGTTACCGTTGCTCCTTAACACGATGCGTTACTGAAAGCCTTTAAGATGCTAAACTCTCCAGTATCTGCAAATCCTACCTAACATGTACGCACCTACATATTAGGACTTTTAATAAAATTTAATTTTTACAGATAAAAAAGCTTTTTCTAAAGTCACTATAAAATGTTTGAATAGCTTGGCCTCCATAAGCCGTACATTGCCCTGACAAAAATTCATCGCTTACACACATAATTACAAATATGTGAAAATTTGTGCTTTACAAAGAAACATAAATATATGTTGGTAAATTTGACACTTTACTGCTGCTTTTAGCTTTTTACGAATTCACGAATATCGCTCTTAAACTCTGCGATTTATAGTTCTATTCCAGAGGTACTGAAACGAGGTTCGTCATAACTACTATCATTATCATCATCATCATCATTAGCAGCCTTTATTCGTCCACTGATGGACATAGGCCTTTTTAAACCAATATATAATATATAAAATAACCACTATCATTATTATTAAATTACAAGTCAGCCTCTGTCTTGTCTGCTTTTCAATTTGTCACTATTAAATTACTCGAGTACGTCAAGATATACGAATAACATTTTATATAGATAGTGTTAGACACTATGAAGATTAAATGAGTGATGGTGCAAATTCAAAGGCCTCTCAGGACAATGTCGGGTCATCAGATGTCAATATATATTCGTTCTCTTATCGAATTTCTATTAGATTTATTATGTTAGACAAAACAAAGCACTTTGAGCTTGTGATGAAATTATCTTAAAAATGCAAATTTATGTCTTTTTTACTTTACATGTTTTTTTGTGCGGTTTTTAGTTTTATTCCTTATTATACATTTATATTCTATGTCGTCGTCGTCGTCGTCGTTTCAGCCTGTCAAACCATATTGAGCATAGGCCTCCCCCATAAGTCGCCAAGAGGTAGATCCATGTGCACCCATCCACCGACCTCCTGCACATTGCACAGGTCGTCACTCCATCTGGTTGAGGCTGCCACTCGAACCTTTCTTCCCCAAAGGTTATCGGTTCTACGAGCTAAGTGGCCAGTCTATTGCCACTTCAGCGTGCTAATTTTGCGGCTATCGGTTACCATGGTTCTTCTGCGGATGACTGCGTTCGCACTTTATCATGCAGAGAAATACCGAGCATAGCCTTCTCCATAGCTCGTAGAGTGACTTGGAGCTTCCTCATACGGCCAGCAGTGAAGGACCATACTCTATGTATATTGTAAAAAAAGTACCTTTAAGCGGTCGATAGAAAATTAGGAAGCAACATTTTCTGATTGTTCGTTAAATTGATTTATATTTACCATACGGTTCGGTCTTTATTATATTAAGCTTATAATGGTGTTGTGTTATTAGTCTAGGAATATATTATATATTCATCGTCATTATCAGCCTGTGTTAGTCCACTGCAGGACAAAGGCCTCGCCTAATGTTCGCCTTCTCCGTTAAGGTGTTTTTGGACCGTATCCAAACACGCTGGTCCAATGCGAGTTGGTCGGTGAACTGATTTTTTACATGCTCATCCGACGTATGGATCATCTTACTCTTCAGACAATTGGGTGATGGGCCCAAATTCCCCTAACTTACCCTAACCAACTAAACAACATTGAAAATTTGTTAATTAGTTCCCGGCGTGTTCTTTAGAGACCGGAGGTCGTGGGTTCAAAAGGCGTGCTTAAGGGGAGGCCTATGTCCAGCAGTGGACTAATACAGGCTGATGACACTGATAATGATGATAATGAAAACAACATCACCCAGTCCCAAACTAAGCAAAGTTTGTACTATAGAAACCAGATAACTGATAAATACATAGACTCACTTTTCGTTTGTAAATAAAATACATGTAATATAGATCCAAACACTCAGACTCGAGAAAAATTAGTGTTTATCTAGAGTCTGGTCCGTCTGTCCATCACACAATATTTTGGCGTAACATTCAGGGTCACTAACCTAGCTGGTCACTTTTTCACTGATATCTAACCCGGTACTTGACTATCTGAAAGCATAAAAATTACTAGCGCGTTAACTTTACAGGGGCATTCACAAGACAAGCAAACACTTTTGCTGGATTGTCCGCATGCCTCATAGAGTTCATGTAAGCAATTACTCGCTTTCACTGCACCCGTCGATTTTCGTTGTGATTTGTAGTACCGTCGATGTCTAATTTACGATTAATGTACCATTGCTGTAATTTCAACTGAATTATAGTCGCGTTTTTGCCCGTTTACAGGCCACAACTTTGACTTGTGACCGATTGACTAGCTGATGCGCGGGTTAAAAAATTTCACGGTTAAAAAAATATTTGGTTAGTTTTTTTCTAAGATAAGGCTTAAGTTCCTTTTAGTTACATTCTCTATCTTCCAGTGAAGGTCCCGTCAATATCGGGCCCAACGTTTCAGAGGTTAGCCAGAACAAATAAACAGACAGACGGATTATCAAAAATAAAAAATCTAGTTTTGTTATATGCATCTGTATATTATATGCAATATTATTATTTGCAACGGTTATTTTAATGTTGCAACCAGACACTCTCAAGTTTATTTCACTGTATAGTTAGAAAAAATGGTAAGTAAATTGTAAGTAACAATGTTGAATTAAGAGATGGACAATATAAATATACCAATTTAGGCTGAGAGAGTAAATTTAGGCTATTTTTCGTGGTTCGAATCGAATCTACACTTCTTTTGACTTAACAGAGTTGATTTAAGTTGACCTCTGAGCATATAAGCTTGTCTAAACGTAGATAATTAAATCACATATGAGTACATTATATACTTTGTTAAATATCATTCTATATAATTTTGCTTTCAATACATTTTTGCATACATATTTTTTATGCATAAAACAGGGCGCGTGAACGCTGTGTTTTTTACACGAAGAAACTATTGCTAAAATAACCTAATCGAATTTGTTACTTTCATAATTTAATGTATAATTTTTATTCTCTCTACGAACGAGTTTTATGTTTAATAATAAAATAAAATAAAATAGTATTTGAATACGGATCACAAATTTTAGCTCATATTGTCCACGATATTATATTTGTAAACCTTAATTAAACTTTGTTGGCACATATAATATTCACGACATGGCCGCAATACAAGCCCAAGAATTTAATATTTCTGTACTTACATATGATAATCTAACAAAGCTTAATGAAATGTTGTTTGCATGCAAACAGGATTATCATTTTTATGATAACCAAGTTAACTCTATGCTGAGCGCGCAATACAAAAAATATATAAAAACGGCGTTCCATTCAAATATGGATTTAAAATAAAAGTTGGTTGTTTGCCGCGGGATTTGTGTAGAAATTTTAATAACTTTTAGAGGTGGTAGGTCCCCTTTTTAAATGGGGCTGCCTGGGCGGCACCACCGCGGTGTGTAATTCGGCCGCAAAGCTGTATTCTGAAAATATTACCATGTTTCGGTTTGAAGTGACAAACAAAAAACGTATTCAAGACGTACCGTACGTATCTTACGTCTCATGGTAGGCAGCTCATTGGTTGGTGGCTCCTAGTACTGTAAAAAAATCATGTTATTTTGATTCGCATACTTATTACATTATTAGATATGGTTTTTATATTATTTTGTAGAAGAAAATAAAAGCCTAGCCTTGGGAGTATCAATCGCTAGTAAATGGTAAAATTGTTACAAAAATTACTTAATATCTAAATACGGTCTAAAATTTAAACAGTCTATACTTATCGGTGCTATGATGAATGAAGTAGGGATTTATGAGCGTTTTGACCAATTGTTTATAAAAAATAACATTTGGCGAAAAAATTAACGGTAAATAAATCATTTACAAGATCGTTAAGGCTAAACTGTTTCACTTTGTGTAATTTTACTATGTTGGGTTATTTTTTATACTTTATTAACTAGTTTAGTTTTTATAAGTAATATTATTCATTTAGCCGTTTTTATTTAGTACTCTGAATAGGAATTTATCGAGAGGAAAATCTGTTAGTTTAATGCCGCATTAAATCTATGTAACAGTTATCTTTGCTGTCATTGTTCATTCGGGTTATTTGCTAGCTTCCGTGTGCCATTCTAATTTACTTTTTACCTTTACTCTCAGTAGGTCACAAGCCATTTCTGCTCCGAACGTTTTCAGTATTTATGGCGTGCTTTACTTGTTTTGCTCGTTCTGTGGAACTGGGTTAAACGTTATATAAACATCTGCTTGAAGGGGTTTTAGTATAGTATATGTAGAAGAGGAATTAGGTATTTACTGCTTGATCTTATTTGTAAAGTTTTCTCTAATATCTTTAGGCAAATATGTTGTTACAGTCAGTCGGAAGTATTTGTAGTAATAAAACTAGGTAATGCTAGGGGTTATACTCTTTATTACCAATATGTTTTACAAAACAGTCGAATATTATAAATAATTTGTAATCCAGTCTAATAGGTGTAAAGTCAGTGATTGTGACTTAAATAATTATTAATTCTATTTGCCATTAAAAGATAACAAAATGCATGCTGACAGTTTTAACATTTATTTTTAGTTGAATTAGTAATCATACCTTGTACGTACCAATAATTTTTTGTCATTTCTAAGATTATTATTTATTTGACTTTTAATTTCGTCAAAAATAAATTGAAGGCTGAAAAATTAAATAACTTTAATTCAGTTTCTTCATACTTAATAACATGTTTCAGTGTTATTTATGTGTTATTATAATAAAGTTGAAGTAAAAAAAATGTTTCAGTGTTCTTCTAGTCATTAATCAAGTAAGGCTAGAGGCGTCAAAACCTTTGGTTATATTTATTTAAATCATAAATAAATTTGTTACATAAAAAATATAAATATAGTCAATTTATTATTTTATTTATCGTATATATAGAGAGTAGGTAGAGTAATATAAGATAGAGCAGTTAATAAGTTTCTGCCAAGGAAATGGTAATCGACTTTTCTAGATTGCTAACGCTACGGGTACAATTAGTTCATTTCGTAAACTCATTATACATACTTCTCGGTCGTATTTCTTTAGTCTATGTTCAAAGTTCGCCGTTTCCTAATAGAAATAACAATCGTAATTCCTTACTTTGCAAGTTTCGGCTGTAATATAAAGTGAAGAGGTATCATTCATTACTTTTATGGCGTCGTGGGGCTTCATTAAACGAGCGGTAGTTGGCTAAGCGACATACTCAGGGGTCTTTGACAAGATAAATTAGAACACGGTGCGTTACGTAAGTAATTAGGTTTATAAGGCACTCTGAATGTTTAGGTCACATATCAGAAGGAACTGAAAGTGAGCAAGGACATTTCCTGGAAGTTGTCTATTTTCCTTAAGCGGATGTTGACCTAAAGCTGGGCTAGATTTTTACATAATTTTTTAAATTAATAAGCTAATTGAGTTAGAAAAGAACCGTATAAATTAAAAGAAAAAGAGAGCTATATAACTCTTTGGTTTTTATTAATTTACACTGATCATAAAGTTTATAAGTAAATCATACTAAAACAAGTAGTGTAATATGTTTGATTTTCATCTTCCTAGTCTTATACTAGCAGTGGGCGATAAGGACGGCTTTTAAAAAAGGTGATATTCTTTAAATAACAGTTTATATAAAAGGAGTGACATCTGACCTGTGTAACTAAAAGAGATCGTTTGACCGCCGAAAAGGATGACATTATAATCTTTTACGTAGCCATCTTCAGATTTATATCAGTTTTTACGTAGCAGCGACTGCCATCTGACCTCTACAGCTATGAACTTCATGCGAACGATGGATTAGTTGTCATATATATGGTTATATATAACTGCCTCCGTAGCCCAGTGGTATGAGGGAGTGCTTTAGAAACTGGAGGTCGTGGGTTCGAATCCTGTGGTTGTTTAGGGAGTTGGTTAGGGCAATTTGGGCTGATCTCCCAATTGTCTGAACAGTAAGATGATCCATGCGTCGAATGGGCTTGTAAAAGTCGATTCACCCACCAACCCGCATTGGACCAGCGTGGTGGGATACGGTCCAAAACCCCCTAACGCATAAGGGTGTATTAGAGGAGACCTATATCCAGCAGTGGACTATCACAGGCTGATGATGATATGTTTATATGGTCGTTGTATATTCGGAGGCACTAAAATAATAAACGCCTGTCAAAGATGGTTTCGACAATCGGAACCGACTTATAACATGCCCATATTACGCACAAATCATCATTTACTTTTTTCGCAATCAGACGATCGGCTCATAATGTCCTGACTAAGAGAAAACAACGATATTACAGTTGTTTCTCCGCAGGATTCGAAGCCACGACCTCCGGTTTTTAGAGTTGTGTTTCGACGGAATTTGAATATATCTTATGTTTTACGGTAATGACTGTTTTAAACTTCCCTAATGCTTGTGATTATTTTGTTTCATACAAAATCTTAATGAACTCAATAATTTAAGACATAAAAATACAAAGAATTATCAAGGCATGGTAAAAGTTAATAATAATAATATGACATTTATTTGTAAACACATGGTATAGCATAAAATAATTGAGGTGTTATTACAAACATATTCAGACCCACATGTTTTTGCTCCACGGAGCGTACAAATATTATAAGAAAGATAAAAATATATATATTATATAATTAAATGTCAAAGTTACAAAATTACCTATTTAGTAAATTTACATTAATTTATAGGACTAGGGTACAGGATAATGTTCATTTAAAATCATTTACAAAATTACAAAACAATTAAATTAAATAAAACTGAACAGTGTACATCTCTTAAAAGTCCTTATCGCACAAAAATTCAGTTAAGTTGTAAAGCACTTATCGATTAAACGTAGTCGCAGTTGCTTTTTAAATTGAAATTTGTTAAGATCTTTAAGTTATTAAGTAATAAGCTATATAGTTAAGGATTGAGCTTACGTAACTTTAAGAACCGCGTAAGAGATACAAGATTTAAGATATAAGAAACATGTTTCATGATTATAACTCAAGATTGCGTTTACAAGGATGCTCTTAGCGTTTTTATGAGAAAACTTTTTCTATGCCTCACAATCTTTTGAAATATTCCACGAACTGTGTGAGTACGTTATTGAGTATCATATATTTGCATATATACCATACATTTTGTGAGAAGAGTTATTATTTACAAGGTTATATATTCTCTCCAGTCCATTAAGACTAAGGTGGCCGATCTTAATTATAGATCAGCCAACTGCGAGTATATATATAGTGAATTATAATGCAAAAGTGTACGCGCAAACACAGGTGCAGTTTCTATTCCTTTATACTCTCAAAGCTCGATGGGACGGGTAACCGACACGACCGGAAAGAGATAAGAACCAACTTTTTACATGCCCAACCGGCGCATAGATCATCTTACTTTACAGGCAGTCGGGTGACCAGCCCGCGTTGCCGCAACCAACTGGGAAACATCAATGTAAAGTTGTTGTGTCCTCGCAGAATTCAAAATCACGACCTCCGGTATAGTAGGCTATGGTAGTAGTTAAGTTTATATATCGGACGTAGAAATATAGCAAGAGATATAAATAACAATATCGATTAAATACAAATCGATTTAACTTTGCGTGATACCGCACTCTATTAACTTCGAATGGTAATTCGTTTCAAACAAGGATGCACGTTTAAACGCGTGGCTCCGTCCGCCTGATTAACTTAATCAATGACTCGCTTAACGATCAAGTCGTTTGTTCAATTGTTAAGTGACTGTATAATTAGTACACAGTGTAATAACGTAACAACTATAATTGTATATATATTTTGATATGCTATATTGTATTATAAATAGTGTTTAAATTAATACCAACGTCAAGGAGTGGTTCTATAAGATATTTTTTTGGTTACTTGTCTAGCACAGTATTGATACTTCAAGTGATTAAAATAATAATAGAGCAGAAACTCGATAATTGATCGGTAACTAGATAAAAAAGGAGGAGATAGTGTTCATGACGTAATAAAAACTATTTTTAGGAATTTTTATAGTTTTTATGTGTCTTATAATAATTATTTAGAAACCTTATTGAAATATCTTTATTATTAAGATTTACGGCATTCCTTAGACGTTAAAAGTTACCAATAGTTAGTAGTAAGAAACCTTTATAAGATAAACATTTTTTTATGGTAAGTTAACTATAGGATAATAAAAAATCCTAAAGTCTACGAAAATTATGAATACAGCGCATTTTTATAACTCTGAAATATAATATTTCAAAAAGAATCAGCAGTCTTTGAAATTATCCTAGTTAATCAAGCTAAAATTAAAGTAATTCACAAGATGAATAATGAATAAAATTCACTATTAAAAAGGCTTTGCTGCTGTCAAGATTAAACCAAAGTAACGTTTTCGAGGCAAGTCACGTTTCAATCGCCTTAATTTGCCTAAGACTTTCAAGTAGGAATTTAGGGCAAGCGTCAATTAATTAGGTTCATTTATCTCGAGTTATAAATGTTTATTTACGTAGCGAAGCTTAATTTAGGTGTTATTTAATGCGTAGATACGATAAGCTAATGTTAATAGGACTATTCTTGTAAAGAATTAGAGCTTTTTAAACTTCCAAGGTCGTTTCTTTAACACCAATATTACGCTTCCAGACTCTTGTCT
Organism: Lamproptera curius; assembly: GCA_029286875.1. Taxonomy (NCBI): domain Eukaryota; kingdom Metazoa; phylum Arthropoda; class Insecta; order Lepidoptera; family Papilionidae; genus Lamproptera; species Lamproptera curius. The sequence continues at coordinate 1,595,953 of JAGSMT010000017.1, forward strand.
TCAGTAAGCTTCATCTAACACAGATCTCGTGGGACGCTCCCATCCCCACGAACTAGGTGACCGACACTTTTGCTATAAGCGAAGGCCACACGTACAGAAGGTACGTGAGTTAGGCATTTGTATATGTCTCCTAAAGATCGACGTTCGGTATACGGACCGGGACGCCGACGGTCTGATCAATGGGTTAATCGGTAGCTGGGGGCGGTGAGTACCGCCCTGGAACGCGGGTGTACCGGGTATGTGTGTTTCGCTGTGCTCGTAAGCAAGGGCGAACTACAGGCGAGTGTGTGCTATCCCTACTTGAGTGGTGTGAAAGGTTGGTTAATTGGTTATTACATGAGCTAACGACTCAGCCTGGCTACGCACAGGTGCGATGCTCTGTAAATCTGTATTTCTTCAAAATCCGTTGCGTAGTCTTGAAGGTTAAAGCATACATAGAAACAGACAGAGAGCAAAATCGACTTTGTTTTATCCTATGTAGTAAAGTGATAGTCTACCTATATATTAAATAATAAATGATATATATTAATATATAAAGAAAATAAAAGTCGTATGTTTTTTCTATTAAACGCACTAATCTTAGTGTTTAAAATCGCACAAATTCGACTTTAATACTTTTTACCCAATTTAAAAACACCAAAAGTCAAAGTTTTTCACAAAATTCGTTGATTCGAATCCGGAAGTGGCAATTATAATGCAATCTTTAATTTTACAATTACATTTTTTTAACTGACTATTTATTCTTTAGGTGAAGAAGAATCATGTGTATCGAAGAAATAATGTACATTTCTATAACATTTAAAGTTCACCATTCCATCGATTACAATTTCTATGAAGAAATAATGCAAGCAAAAATAAATTTCATCGTAATAAAAGTATATGATATTTTACATATTATTCGCGGTTTCGAAGCATTAAAATATAAGCCCTTGAACGAGGTGTTGAATAAAAAAAGTGTGTTTTACGCAATATTAATATATTCACGATCCGTCCGTAAGTGCTGTCATAACACACAACAATGAAACGTATTTTAACATTTTGCAAACGTTACGAAATGGCAACTTGTTAAATTTTACATGTCAATAAACGTTGCACTGTCAATGTTTAAGTAACAATTAACAAGTTGCGAGACAATAAAACAATATTCGTCAATACGTTTCGAAATTTTAGTAATTTTATCACAGATTAATATTCATATTCCTCATCATCATCAGTCTGTGTTAGTCCACTGCTGGACTTAGGCGTCTTCCAATGCACGCCTTCTCCATTAGGAGGTAAATGTTAGAACCACTTTTTGCCATGCCCATCCGAATTAGGAATAATCCTGATTTTCAGACAATTGGGTGATCAGCCCAAATTGTTCTTACCAACCAGAAAACAACGATGACACAAAGTTCTTTCCCCGTGGAGCCATGACCTCCGGTTTAAGCAGGAAGGACCAATACCACTAGGCTACGGAGTTGTTTTCCCACAGGACGCAAATCCACGACCTCCAGTTTATAAGCAAGGGTCTATACCGCTAGGCCACGGAGGCGGTGCAGATTAAATTTATAAAATATGTTATATGGTTGTTATACACCATACGCTTATGCCACTTAATACATTTAGTTTTAATATAACTTGTTTATATTGTTAATGTGATAACGTTTTAAGATAATATTTTAGATAAAAACTTCATGCACTTTAAGCTTTATCTGAAGCTGATTTCTTGGAGGCGAATCTTGAGTTTTTGTACTTGACTTGAGTGTCTTTTCGCAAGTGATTTATTACAACGTTGGCTATATTTGCGGTGGTGACTTAATGGTGTCTAAGAGTGCCTTGTGTCAGACTTTTTAGCTTGCGTTATTTTAGATAAAAACTTGTCACTTAAGATGGTTGGCTAATGTTCATGTTGTTTAGTATAATATAGTTAGACCAAATTAGACTCGATTGAGGTAAATAAAGTAATCTATTTCAAGTTTGTTTGCTGTTATTGTTCAACTGTTACTTAGTAATTAACATTTAGGTTACAATTCTTAAATAAGAATGCTACTTAGTTGCTATTTTGAGTATAAATTGGCCTAGATGTAAATAATCCATACTATCTATTCTATAATATTCCATATTTGTATTATAAATGTAAAAGTAAGTCTGTCCGTCTGTGTGTCCAAAGTAAAGATTGACATCTTTACCGATTGAATCGATTTTGATTTCATATGATAAGAACGTATAATAGATTCAAAAGGAGGACAAAAACATATTTGAACGGGTTCAAGAGGGAGATGGAAGTTTATACGGAAAGTCATCATTGAAGAGAAAACTGTATAATTTTGAAACTAATTATAGGTACATACAATAAACACACTATATTTATATTACCATACGTTAGATCCGAATATAAATGTTGTTATGCTAACATATTCGCGAATAGTAGATAGTTTAATAGATTTATAAACAATAAACTAATAGGATCTTTGTCCTCTAAAAACGTGCAATTCGTGCAGTCTATAACCTGGGCCCCAAAGAATCATTAAGAAAGTTGTTCACTGAAATAAAAATAATGACCGTTAGTTCTCAATACATATTTGAAAATATAATGTATGTGCAAAAAATAGAGATGATTTCCTAAGACATTGTGATGCACATGACACAGAAACAAGAAACAAAAATAACTTAATTCTTCCAGCAACTAGACTGCGAAGAATAAGTAAGTCTTTTATGGGACAATGTATACGTTTTTACAACAAAATCCCAGTAAACGTTCAGAATTTAACTATTAAAATAATAATTTAAAAAGGTAGTCAAGGAACGTTTATGTGTTAAAGGTTATTACGATATTAATGAATTTCTAAATGATAACACTTAAACACACACGTAAACTTCTATATTGAATAAAGATATTTAAATATGAATTATTGAAGTCAATTAATTTAAATTAACTCGAGGGGTGTCTAAAAGTACAGTCCTTTTTATCTTATTTTATGATAGAAAGCACGTTAAAGATTTAACATATATATTTAAAATGAATTGTGTTTATAGTAACATTAAAGTATCATTACATAAGCCTTAGAACTGACGACCGCTGGAGTCGGAAAGTTCTAAAATGGAGACCGAGGCTCGGCAAACGTAGTGTGGGACGCCTTGCTGCAAGATGGAGTGACGTCATTCGCAAATATGGGCTCGATGAGAATAGCGGAAGATCGGTAGCGGTCGCGTACATTAGGTTCTTATGTCCAGCAGTGGACTATCACAGGCTATTAATGATGATAATGGAAAGACAAAATAAAATTCGAGTTGTAAAATTTCGTAACTATTAATTTGAAATGTTGTACATTCTTTAATTTTGTTGCAAAATTATGTATGTATACGTTATTGAACAATATTTTTCTTCACCGAGGTACTCACAAATTTTTTATTAGTTTTTTGAGAAATAACACACGTTTAAAAATTTGGTGTGGTTCTCGAAGGTAATGTCAAGGGATTTCTATTACAGATCCAATCATACGAATGTTATTTTTTCATTGAATTACATTTATTAAACGACTCGTATATAGCAGCCTGAAGTTTTGCCTTTGTTTTTTGTTCCAATTAAGAATAAGAATACGTTCTTCCAGTGGTTCTTACGTGCTTACAATATATCTTGATATGTAAAAATTCCTTTATTATTACATAACATTAATATCAGGATTTAATTCCAATACCATTTTAAATGTCCTTTTCTAATATAAAGGCTTTTGCCTTTGTCCATAGATTTAAATAAAATTTAAGTAAATACTTCACACAGAGCTATATTACGGTCTATTTTTTACTCCATTTGACGGCTGTTACAAATGACATGGGTTACTTATTGAAATACATTCAAATACATACAAAACCAGAAATATTTTTCAGCGAATATAAAAATTGGGTCGCAGCTTTTTTGTTCGCGTCGTTCGTTCAAAAACGCGAATGAAGAAAGCGCGGAAGAAAACACACTAGCGTCATCAGCAACATAAACTTTTTTAATCAGCTCGGCACTGAGAGTCTACTGCCACTTTGAATCTTAATCATCATCATCATCATCAGCCTGTATTAGTCCACTGCTGGACATAGGCCTCCCTTAATACACGCCTTCGGTCCAAAAACCCCCTTTTTTGGAAGGAGTTTTTCGACTGTATCTCAATCTTGCTCAACTAATAGAAAACAATAAAAATACGATAACTTTGAAAAAGCTTGACAGTCATTGTAATACGTAATTGAAGATAACGTTGGAATGAAAAGTTAAGTTGTTTACTTAATTTCGCCTTTTCTTTGGCCCGGATATAGTAACTGGTCGTTATTTTTTCAAGCTATTAAAAAGTATACAACGTGTACTGCAGCAAATTACGCAAGCTGCTCGTACGATTACGCTACACGATTTGCGATATCGATACATTCAATTATTCATAAATGCCAGTATCGAGTAACGATTACATAAATCGATATTATAATGCGACATTTTGTACAGGTACGTGAGCCTAAAGGTCATTGTAAAGGATTCTCGTGTATTATGCATTAATATGAGGACAATTTTCGTACGTTCACTTTAAAAAGGTCACCGTCGTGTTAGTCTTGAGTTGGTTTTTTATCTGTAATGACTCGGAGTAAAAATGTCATTGAAAGCGAAAATGTCTACATGGCCATAATAAAAAGCTATGCTGTAAAACTATTAAATATAATACATTTTGTTTATATCTTGTTCAATTATATAATTTGGCATAAACAATATAAGCAAAGTCTAAGCTTCTTTCGTACATCATATATTTTAGTGTAACACCAGCGGGCTGTCAACTATATATAGACATAATTTCGTCCTAAAGAAATAACCTTCTTATATTATTCCTATACATTTTATATACTCTCCTTTTGTATGCTCCCGCGAAGTATTCAGGAGCTAAGTTGCATTACTTAAGACTAACGTTGACTTCCGTTTAAGTGGAAGTTGAAAATATTTTAGCCAAAGTCAAAGAGAAGCATTTTATTTGCTACACCGCTCTCATTAAATGAGGTAACTAACGTTAAAAGAGTTTTTAAATAGTAAACAAATAATCCATGCAGTTGCCGGTTAGTATCGCGTAGCCGGGGTTGGGCGTCTTGGCGTTCACTGAATAAGACCTATGTCCAGCAGTGGACTGACAAAGACCGATTATGATAATGATATCAGAATAGATTCGACTTAGATGGCAACAAGTTATAAATTTAAACTATATATAGAACACTCGTCAATGAAAATTTATGTCGGGTATTATTCAATTGCATATATGTAACAAATTGTCAGAACTATTAAAATTTTAATTTACATTGTGGTGTTGCTGCCTCCGTAGCCTAGTGGTATGGGCATGTGCTTTAAAAACCGGAGGTCGTGGGTTAGAATCCTGTGGGGTCTCAACATATTTTCACTGTTGTTTCCTTGTTGGTTAAGGCAATTTGGGCCGATCACCCAATTGTCTGAAAAGTAAGATGATCCATGCATCGGATGAGCATGTAAAAAGTCAGTCCACCCACCAACCCGCGTTGGACCAGCGTGGTGGGATACGGTCCAAAAACTCTCTAATGGATAGGGGTGTATTAGGGGAGGCCTATGTCCAGCAGTGGACTATCACAGGCTGATGATGACGATGAAACGACTCGTATATAGCAGCCTGAAGTTTTGCCTTTGTTTTTTGTTCCAATTAAGAATAAGAATACGTTCTTCCAGTGGTTCTTACGTGCTTACAATATATCTTGATATGTAAAAATTCCTTTATTATTACATAACATTAATATCAGGATTTAATTCCAATACCATTTTAAATGTCCTTTTCTAATATAAAGGCTTTTGCCTTTGTCCATAGATTTAAATAAAATTTAAGTAAATACTTCACACAAAGCTATATTACGGTCTATTTTTGTACTCCATTTGACGGCTGTTACAAATGACATGGGTTACTTATTGAAATACATTCAAATACATACAAAACCAGAAATATTTTTCAGCGAATATAAAAATTGGGTCGCAGCTTTTTTGTTCGCGTCGTTCGTTCAAAAACGCGAATGAAGAAAGCGCGGAAGAAAACACACTAACGTCATCAGCAACATAAACTTTTTTAATCAGCTCGGCACTGAGAGTCTACTGCCACTTTGAATCTTAATCATCATCATCATCATCAGCCTGTATTAGTCCACTGCTGGACATAGGCCTCCCTTAATACACGCCTTCGGTCCAAAAACCCCCTTTTTTGGGAGGAGTTTTTCGACTGTATCTCAATCTTGCTCAACTAATAGAAAACAATAAAAATACGATAACTTTGAAAAAGCTTGACAGTCATTGTAATACGTAATTGAAGATAACGTTGGAATGAAAAGTTAAGTTGTTTACTTAATTTCGCCTTTTCTTTGGCCCGGATATAGTAACTGGTCGTTATTTTTTCAAGCTATTAAAAAGTATACAACGTGTACTGCAGCAAATTACGCAAGCTGCTCGTACGATTACGCTACACGATTTGCGATATCGATACATTCAATTATTCATAAATGCCAGTATCGAGTAACGATTACATAAATCGATATTATAATGCGACATTTTGTACAGGTACGTGAGCCTAAAGGTCATTGTAAAGGATTCTCGTGTATTATGCATTAATTTGAGGACAATTTTCGTACGTTCACTTTAAAAAGGTCACCGTCGTGTTAGTCTTGAGTTGGTTTTTTATCTGTAATGACTCGGAGTAAAAATGTCATTGAAAGCGAAAATGTCTACATGGCCATAATAAAAAGCTATGCTGTAAAACTATTAAATATAATAAATTTTGTTTATATCTTGTTCAATTATATAATTTGGCATAAACAATATAAGCAAAGTCTAAGCTTCTTTCGTACATCATATATTTTAGTGTAACACCAGCGGGCTGTCAACTATATATAGACATAATTTCGTCCTAAAGAAATAACCTTCTTATATTATTCCTATACATTTTATATACTCTCCTTTTGTATGCTCCCGCGAAGTATTCAGGAGCTAAGTTGCATTACTTAAGACTAACGTTGACTTCCGTTTAAGTGGAAGTTGAAAATATTTTAGCCAAAGTCAAAGAGAAGCATTTTATTTGCTACACCGCTCTCATTAAATGAGGTAACTAACGTTAAAGAGTTTTTAAATAGTAAACAAATAATCCATGCAGTTGCCGGTTAGTATCGCGTAGCCGGGGTTGGGCGTCTTGGCGTTCACTGAATAAGACCTATGTCCAGCAGTGGACTGACAAAGACCGATTATGATAATGATATCAGAATAGATTCGACTTAGATGGCAACAAGTTATAAATTTAAACTATATATAGAACACTCGTCAATGAAAATTAATGTCGGGTATTATTCAATTGCATATATGTAACAAATTGTCAGAACTATTAAAATTTTAATTTACATTGTGGTGTTGCTGCCTCCGTAGCCTAGTGGTATGGGCATGTGCTTTAAAAACCGGAGGTCGTGGGTTAGAATCCTGTGGGGTCTCAACATATTTTCACTGTTGTTTCCTTGTTGGTTAAGGCAATTTGGGCCGATCACCCAATTGTCTGAAAAGTAAGATGATCCATTCGTCAGATGGGCATGTAAAACGTCGGTCCACTCACCAACCCGCAATGGACCAGCGTGGTGGGATACGGTTCAATACCCCCAAATGGATGGGGTGTATAAGGGGAGCCCTACGTCCAGCAGTGGACTACCACAGGCTGATGATGATGATGTTGATATTACTAAGAACGGTTATATTTTTGAATTAATTAAAAACAAAATTTACTTTGTATTAATATAAGTGTGAAAATGGTAATTTGTTTTACATTGACTATGCCTACTAGCATAAATAAATGATTTATAAATGTCCCTGCCTATGTGTAGTTAAATATGTTTCGGGATGAAATTGCTAGTGAAATTCGCAAATAGGCTAGTGATATGCGTAGGACCAATGACGTATGTTCTCGAAGTAGCGGAGTACTTTACAACAAACTTTCATGAAGTTATTTTAAAGTCTTCTTATCTTATAATTTACGTTTCTGCCCTCGTCTTTTAGTTACGTTTTTTCTTTACTTTTCTTATATTTATTTTTTGCTACCTAAGATAGCAAATTTCAATAATACTAAAACACAGTATAAAGTTAATATTGTACCAATAATGTTTGCTCACGAACTTATCCTTCTGTTTATTTTGCTGTGTCTGTTTGTTTATAAATGTTGGAATCAAAAATAATTAGTCCCTGAGTCAGTTTAGCTTTTAACTTCACTTCGGGCCTGATTTATCATCATCAGCCTGTCTTAGTCCACTCACGCCTGATTTATCATCATCAGCCTGTCTTAGTCCACCACAGGCCTTCCCTAATGCTCGCCTTCTCCATTTGGAGGTTTTTGGACCGTATCCCGCCACGCTGGTCCAATGCGGGTTGCTGGATGTACCAACTTTTGTTTCCTCGCGGGATTCGAACCTACGAACGCCAGCAAGGGGCAAATCCGGTAAAGCACAGAGGCTTTGATTTACAAATTCAAATTCAAATATCTTTTTTCAAGGACGCTACCACCGGTTCGGAATAGGACGTCTACGACCTGAGAAGAACCGGCGAAAGAAAATCTCACGGACATGTGACAATTAATGAAAAAGCTTAGACAATTCGAATTGATTTTTTTCATGTACATGTGTGCAGGCAAATCGTCTGGGTTTGTCAGACCTACGACAAACCCAGACGATTTGCCTGCACACACGACAAACCCAGACGATTTGCCTGCACACAGAGCAATATGGTGCAAACTATATCTAACTAGTAAACAAGAATACCACAGAATTTTAGCTCGGTCTTTAGCTAGTAAATCAAGACCCAGTCCTTACGAAAACAAAGTTATCCATAGCGAGAAAGTGGCGTCGTTAATAAGGCGTTGTAATTGGTCGACCGTTACTCAATGATTGACTTCTCCGTCACAAATCACCAATAGGGATGCTAGAGGGTTAGGTTATTATTTGGTTACTATGTATTCATTCTAATTTAACTAATTTGGTTAAACTATAGTAACGTACGTATAATATATACGTACTGATTATAATGATGCTACAGATTTATTTCCTCTCCTTTGTACTGGCCTATTTTATTTTAAGTATTGGATAGCTCAGTAGCTTTCATGGTTTTACTTATCAGGGTGTGAATAATAAGTGAAATAATGCGTATATCGTGATGTGATTTGTCATGTTTTAAAATTGTAAAGGTCAAAAAATAAAGCAGAAATCTTGGTAAAATATTAACATGTAATTAAGTGTAAGCGTTTCTTAATAAGCGTATGACCTATTTCATACATCCGATTTCCTTATTTCGATTAATTAATTAGCAGTGAGTTATGGCAATTATAAAAGTATATTCGGTAGCTCGGAAAAGATTAACTTTTAGAAAGGCGGAAATGTTCCCATTCATAAATAAAAATAAATTTTACGTATAAGGGAAACACTCTTTGAGTCATTTAACTCTTATGTGTTTAAATTAAAGAGATATTTATGAAAACGTCATTCGGTACGCTTCATATTAAAAGTCTTTGATAAACCAAAGGAAACTCCTCAATGCAGAAATTTCAATTATTAAAGATGACAAAAAAAGGTAGCTTTGACAATCAAAAAGCAATTGTAACACTTCAATATTGAATAAAGTTATTTTAATTTTGCCAGAGCGTTTAATTTTTTCTTAATTATACGTATTTACTGGTGGTAGGTCCCGTTTTACAGGTGACCGTGTGGGTTGGTACCACCGCATTGCCTATTTCTGCCGCAAAGCAGTAGTGTGAAAACACTACTGTGTTCCGGTTTAAAGGGCACCGTAGCCACCGTATTTACTGGGTAAACGAAACTTAACACCCTCTGGTTCACGGTAGGCAGCGCGTTGGTAATACGACTAATATTGCCGATGTCTAAGGGCGTCGGTGACTACTTCCCATCAGGTGGCCCGAATACTGGTCTGCATGCGTGGACAGTAAAAAAGAAAAACGTAGTTTGTATATAAACAACTTCGTATTTAACTGCCTTCGTGGCCTAGTGGTAAGGTTATGGGTTCGAATCCTGCGGGAACTACTTTTATTTGTTGTTTCCTAATATATGGGGTGCCTAATGGTTAGGGAAATGCGGGCTGATCACCCGATTGGGATTGTCTGTATAGTAAGATGATCCATGCGTCGAATGGGTTTGTAAAAAGACAGTCCTGCGCTTGATCTCTCTCCGTTCATGTCGGTTTTCCGTCCCATCGGATACTTATAGTGGGGAATAAGGAGTTCGCCTTTGCCTACTATAATACCACCTGATTACTAATATAGATCAACCGCCGTAGTCAGTATCGACTTGGAGGACATTATTATTATTATAATTAACTCCGAATCAAAAAATATATTATCAGAGTTGGACGCTGTATGTTGAATAAGTCTTGGTGTAAGAAATTACGAATTCAACTGACACTGACAATAAATTTAAAATAATTTATATCCGCGATCGATGCTAATTACTTTGTATTTACCCTTCAAAGGTGACGGAAGAACTGTTTGGCATGTCTCCGCTTTAGCAACGTGTGTTTTTTTTTTAACTTGTTTTAACCTTGTCCAATAGCTGGCAGAATTTTTTTTAAGTATATCAACAGTAATTAAATCACTTGACATTGCTTGTAAAGCAAGGTTTTTTCAATCTCTTATATTAATATTCCATTAGTGTCGTTATTAAAAGTTTTTTCCGCATAATTTGATTTTTCAGTCTCTAGTTGTTACTTTGTATACACATACTTGAGATCAATGTATAATATTTCTTTAATCACTATTTTTTGTTTATGAATTCTTTAAATTCTAAACACTAAGCTTTCTTGGATTCGAATTTTGTTTTTATTTCTTCGCTGCATTAAAAATGGTTTTATCGTGATATTATAGAATAAATTCGGAAATTTCTTCTATATGTTCTTTATGCAAGAGAAACAAATAATATCTTTTTTTTTAAATGGACAGTCTTTATGTACAAATATATAATAAGTTGTACCTATATGAGTATATTAAATTAGTTAGTTACGGAAAAATCGTTTCATGCTAATATTAAAATACACTCTTGTTAATATCACAATTTTCTTCAACCATTTATTTAATTATTATTTACAGATTAAAAACTAAGTACTCGTCTAAAACTCTACTCAAACTACTATACACTTACGCAACTATTGAATTCTCTTATGACCGGAAATGTATTGATCTTTGCAAAGAATGGCATTCTACTATTATGCAATAGTGTTTGTATTTCTGTTAGGTTAACAGTTACCATAAGATCTTTCCTGATCTAGATTGTATATCTTCCAGAAGTTTAGGAGAATTCTTTTAAAAGTGATTTAATAATCTTTAAATAAAGAAAGAGTTTATTTTTTTTTTTTTTTTTTTATCGCATACGCAGAACAGACGAGCAGTCGGGCCACCTGATGGAAGTGGTCACCGACACCCATAGACATTAGCAATCCCGTGGTATCGCCAACGCGCTGCCTACCGTGAGACATAGGGTGTTAAGTCTTGTTTACCCAGTAAATACGCTGGCTGGTGCCCTTCAAACCGGAACACAGCAGTGTTTTCACACTACTGCTTCGCGGCAGAAATAGGCACCGCGTGGTACCCCAGACGGTCTCCTGTAAACAGGGACCTACCACGTAAAATTATATAATATTAGCGATAATAATATCATGAGCGATGTATAAGACGTTTATTTTTAAAGTTTAGGTAAAATGTATAAGGAATTAGTATATGATTTAATAAGAAAAAAGACAGCAGTAAGGAGAACTAAGTTACTTAACTAAGTGACTTCTTTCACTACCTACCTTAGCCATAATTATATACTACAATAATGCTTTTAAAACAATAAACATTCTACTTATCTTTTTTTTAACTGAAAATCTGGTTAGTTGGTTACACCAAATACCTATCTAAATATCTCAAAGATTAAGTGAAAGCCTAACGGCTACTCGAAAGTTCGCTGTTTGATTGGGACGTTATTTCGGAGAGCCATCGTTGCACAAGCCAAGGGGCCAGCGTGTTGTGTAACACTTAACGTAATACATACGATGGCCTGTCGGACTAGGAAGCAGGTGCAGGAAACGATTTGGCTCAACTAGCGCTCAAGACACAACAATAAAACGCACACACACACATAAAGTCTACATTTGAAGATTTGTTAACAAACTACATTTTTTTTAAATTGCATACGAAAGCAGACGAAAAGTCGGGCCACCCTACGTCCGTTCCGATATCGGTAATACCAAGGGCATCACCAACGCTGCCTACCGTGAAACGTAGAATGTTAAGTCTCGATTCGCCAGTAAATACGCTGGCTACGGTGCCCTTCCAAACAGCCTACAGCAGTGTTTTCACACTACTGCTATGCGGCAGAAATAGATGTCACGGTGGTATCACCCCAAACCAGATTATAGTAGTTTATTAAGGCGTAGGGATGTGACGACCCCGCCGCCCACTTGACGGCGGATCTACCTTTCATGGGGAGTAAGACTGATCCGCAGTACAAATGCAATTAGACAATTGTCAATCCGTCTGCTTAATATGGCAATTATTAGCATCATTTTTTAATGGACACCCACAACTGTCTTGGCGTTTATTAAAAAAGGCCAATGTCCAGCAGTGAACTGCTAAAGGCTGTTTGTGTTGATTATGTATACAAATATATAGTTTCCCTAAAATTTTACAGTGGCCAGTATATTATCAACGATGGCGTTAACATTTAGCAAGATGTTCATCATTCCTTAATTTTTATTTCATCCCCTTTTTATATTTTCAACTCTCTCCATAACTTGTCATTAATCTGCTATTCATAGGTTGTGTTAGGCACTGTATAAGACAAATATCCCACCTGTCTATAATTTAATACTGCACAATTGTTTAATTAAATTGTAAAACGAAATTTGATTATTTTTAAAGTTAATAAAATGTTGAGTATCATTTTTTATTTTGTAATATATTGCATGTATATAACATTGGAAACCTAATACTTATTATAGCCATGACTAGTTTTCTTAATACAATCCGGAGCTGTAGTACTTGAAAGGTAGGATAATCAGCTCGCATGTTTAATTCATACTCGTTAAACATGCATTAAACACATGCATCTAAATAATTCTTTCTTCGTATTTGGTCAATTGTTTGAAGTTTACCGCGCCTTAAGCTAACTAGGCTAATAATACATATTTAGAATTAGTATCTCATTATGAAACCACTATTATAACGAATATAGATACATACTACAATATACATACTTGATAATTTCAAAGCAATAATCATCATCATCATCAGCCTGTGTTAGTCCACTGCTGGACATAGGCCTCACCTAATGCACGCCACCGCTTCCGATCTTTGGCTATTCTCATCCAGCCCACATGATGGAGTGACGACATTCGCAAAGCAATAATAGTTTCGACTATTTCCTTCCCATGTTATTGAGTTTAGGAGTACATAAGTGTTATATTCCTAATTTTTTATCACACAAATGTAATATAAAACGTTTGTAAGTATTGTTAAGATGTAAATCGTTTTCATCCGTGTATGTTTACTTCTTAGATTTTTAACAATAAGTTAATAACAGTTCATTTAACAACTTTCTGTCGCAGTGAATTGCTATAATACAAAATGCTTATTAATACTTTTACGTATTGTATGAACACATTTTATAAAGCAAAGATATCATCATCGTCATCATCATCATCATCATCAGCCTGTGATGGATAGTAGTTTTACATGCCCATCCGACTCATGGATCATCTTACTTTTAAAGCACATATATAGTCACGGAAATTCTTAAGTAAACAAAATCTAACGCTCGGTTAACCAACTCATCGTTTTTATTTTAATTTTAAAAGGTTTATAAACATCTGTTTGCACTAGTTTAATCTTATAGCTAACGGTTACGTATATCTACTTAAGTAATAATAGTGTTACAATAACTTAGAGATAAACACCACACGTATATAAAGAAAAATAAAAACATGATTAAGATTTATTCAAGACACACCTACTTTACAAACATAAATATTAAGAAATACTACATAAAACAAAAAATAAAGAGCTGTGCCTGGGTTTAAGGCAGATTATAAACGATTGACATATTGTTCTATTTCTCTCCTAAGTTAGATATTGTTGTGTCATATTCTTTAAAAAATAATGAGTATTTTCCATAGAAAACAATATAACTCCTATTTATCTATTTACCACATGATAAACAGAACCTATGTGACGTTTATAGCTGTCCTCTTTTCGCGGGGGCAATTTCCACCTAATATTTTAGCCCGGACAAGCGTTTCCCGCCTTTTTATGGCGCATAAAGTGCACGTGTCACGGAATTCGCAGAGTTCACATGGATTAGAATTGTTAGTGAGATAATTTTAACCCACCAGAATTTCCCTAGAAAGACAGTAGACCTTTTTGTTTAATACTACTTCAGCACAATCCATCTTTACTGATAATAATAATAATCCCGATCACGCCTTTTCCCTGTGGCTAGGCTCGTTAAATGTAAGAAATAATGGGCAATTATATGCGGGATAAATTCATTTATTAAGGTATTCGTTAATAAAAGTAATAGAAATTTTGTTAAAGTTAATTTTATCATTATCCAGCTTTAATTAAATTAATAGGAAGATAGCTAAGGCCATTCCCCTGTAGTTAAGCCCTTTAAAATTAACAAATAACCAATCGTTTTAATGATTTTTGATCGACTTTTCAAAACAAGGAGGTACTTAATTAAATTCAGGTCCAAAACCCCCCTAATGGATAGGGGTGTATTAGGGGAGGCCTATGTCTGATGATGATGATGACTCGGTTCAGAGCGTATGTTCACCGATTTAGTTCATTCTTTTTTTATATTGCTCGGTATAGCTGTCATTTGGTCCTATTTTTAAAGTAATTTTGTGATGAGTATTTTAATTTTTTTTAATTACTAAAATGACTTAAAAAATCAGAACTTTATTTTAAGTTAAAGATAGTGTTAAAATATTTTCTACGTAGTTGTACTTCTTAAATTGGTCTAAAATAAAGTCCGCGCGAGCATATATCTATGTTTTAAGTATAAAACACGATAAGCATTTTTAAAAATTGCAATGGTCATATTCAAAGCTCATTAAAGATAATATAGTTTTATTCACAACAAAGTAATTGCATTGAAAAATTCTTCTTGCTATGTACATAAAACGTGTCATATTTTGATTAAATGAATACCCTAAATCCTTATTTTCGTTACGATAGTTATTTTTGGAGATCGCTTTCCGAAAAACCATTGACAGTAAATATTTTATAACATTTTTTAAATAAATATTTTTAAAGTTTCTTTTTAACGGTACGGCATATTTTTCATGCAATTTAAGTGATTGATCGATGTTTTTTCAGATTACCATGATAACAATAATGAAATGATCATTAACATTACAAGTGCCCATAAATCGCGTCGTAAATAATGACGTTGTTTGTTATGATTTACATGATGGTGATTCATTTATTGAAGTGTGTTATTTACTCACTTTTTAGTATTATTATTTATCTTCTTCTGACACAAAGAGTATGATTCAACGGAACTTTTAATATCCATTGCCTATTTTACAATAACACTACATGACAGCTAAATAAGATTAAGTATATATTTTCATATGTCTGAAAAGTAAGATGATCCATGCGTCGGATGGGCATGTAAAAAGTCGGTCCACCCACCAACCCGCATTGGACCAGCGGTGGGGTACGGTCCAAAACCCCCTAATGGATAGGGGTGTATTAGGGGAGGCCTATGTCCAGCAGTGGACTATCACAGGCTAATGATGATGATGATGATCATGATTTCATACGGCTGTATGAGAATAGCCGAAGATCGGAAGCGGCGGCGTGCATTAGGGGAGGCCTATGTCCAGCAGTGGACTAACACAGGCTGATGATGATGATGATGATGATACATATGGTGGTAGCTTTCTTTAAACAAGGGCCCGTCTGGGGTAGTACCACCCATTGCACTTAACACTACTGTCTTCCGGAAGGGCATTTTAGCGAGCGTAATTACTGGGTAAACGAGACGAATCATCCTATGTCCCATATTTATTGCGTCTTACGCTACTTTTGTTCTGGTCAGTGCGCATCACTTACCATCAGGTAACCGTCCTACTGGTTTTATCGCTTTCCCCAATTACAAATTTATATTTATTGTTTGTGCATTGAGTAGTAATTGTCGTTTGGTAACGTTGAACCAATGAGACCGCTTTACGTTTTAGCACTCTTTACAAACGTTCCATATGTCATTTGTCGCAATTGTGATATAATAATAAACAATTGACACTCATATACTCTGGAACTCATTAACTAATAACATCATGAATTAATAACATAGAAATTGCCAAGTGAATAATGCTGTATAGTAGGTGCAATTAATGAATTGTAAAAATAAAGTAAAATTAATTATAGCAAGAATTTCACATAGAGATACGGGTTCTAGACAAGTTTTATTAACCTAGTTAGCTCAAGGCGCGGCTATTAACAAAGTACGAATGAAGAATAAATTAAATACACGTGTTTAATGCATGTTTATCGATGTTTAATAAAATATGCGTGCTAATTATGCTAGCTTTTAAATAATACACTCCTTTGAAATAAATAAAAACAAAAACATACAAATGTTGTGGTCGATATAAGAAAAAGACTAAGTAAAATAAAAGTAGAAATTATTATGTTTAATGCTCATCCATAGGATAACTACATATAGATGCCTAGTAATTGTCAGGGTATAACGGTACCTTGACAATTACCACAGATACTTGTTCAGAATCTCTGTAATGGATCAGATAGCAAGTTATTAAGAGCAATGGAAATTTCCATTTGCATGCGGGCGAAATCACAAATATTCTATCGTTCTGTACAATTAATAAATAAATACGCTTCTTGTTTACAACTCAAATATATGACCCAACAGTACTTGCATATTGGTGTTTTGTATAATATTTTTGTATTGCATAGTATAACCAAATACTTATAATATTTTTATTGACTTTTAACGTCGTCACGAGTACACGGTAAATGTAAACAACAACATTAAACGTTATAGCTTTTCATATAGACGCATTTCATGTAACGATATCAAATCTATAAAATATAATTCCAGTTGCAATATTGTCCATGAATCATATGTATATACCGCGTTTTCACCTCTTTAATCACCCTATCCGTTAAAAAAAACCGCATTTGTATCCGTTGCGTAGTTACTAGAAATAAACAAAAATACGTTACATGTAAGTTATGCCTACTGCTGCCCTACTTTTTATATAATGTAATTAAATATAGTTTTTGCTGTGAGGTATTAGATTTCTTTGTAAAGTTATAACTACTAATATTTTTCGGAAACTTAAACAAAGTGAGCAATTAAATGAAGCCGTGATAGCACTTCTTAGTTTTAGCCGAATTACGTCGCCATAGCTCTTAGGAATCTTAAGAATATTTTATTGGTTAGTACTTGTAAGCATAATGTTTATTTTATTAAGATTATCAAAATAATCAGAAAGACACCAATCAATCATAAAAAAAATATGCCATTTTAACTTTAAAAAGTTTTGTTTTGTTTTTAAACGGAAAAAAATGATAAATTATATCCGCGACTATTATTTGGACAGCTTTATTAATTATCTTTGCACATTATGTCAGAAAAATATTTCCATAATAAAAGAAAGGTAAAACAGGATTGTTTCTTATAATTATGGAGTTGCATTACCATTAATATAAGTAAAGATGGATTGTGCTGAAGGGGTATTAAACAAAAAGGTCTACTGTTTTTTTAGAGGAATTCTGGTGGGTTAAAATTATCACGCAAACAATTCTAATCCATGTGAACTCTGCGAATTCCGTGGCACGTGCACTTTATGCGCCATAAAAAGGCGGGAAACGTTTGTCCGGGCTAAAATATTAGGTGGAAATTGTCCCCGCGGAAAGAGGACGGCTGTAAACGTCACATGGGTTTGTTTTATCACGTGGTAAATAGGAGTTATAGTGTTTTTAAGGAAAATTCTCATCTTGCAATGTTAAAAGATGTTATACTATAGATGATAAGAATGAGTAATTGATAGTGGACGACTATTATGTACAAAGACGGCTTAATTCCAATGTCAATAACTCTGCGTTCACAGGAATAGGCCAAAAGAGAGAATGTGATAAAAAAAATACCATATACCTACTCCCTCCCTGGATGAGATTAATATTAAAGTACAAAAAATACAAAAATATGGAAAATACTAGATTCGATGACATATACACACATACAAAAATATACATATAATGTACATGTATTTGTTATGATTATTTTGCGTTTTTTGTTATCAACTTTCTACAGGTTTTAGGTCCCTTTTACAATGGGCGGTACCACTAGGGTGCCAATTTCTGCCGCCAAGCAGTAGTGCTTTTGCATTACTGTGTTCCGATTTGAAGGGCATCGTAGCCAGCGTATTTACTGGGTAAATGAGACCTAACTTTCAAAGTCTCACTTAGGCAACACATTGGTGATACTCCTGTTACTATGCACTCCTCCGTAGCCTAGTGGTATGGACGTGTGCTTTAGAAACCGGAGGTCGTGGGTTCGAATCCTGCGGGGACACAACAAATTTTCATTGTTGTTTCCTAGTTGGTTAGGGCGATTTGGGCCGATCACCCAGTTGTCTGAAAAGTAAGATGATCCATGCGTCGGATGAGCATGTAAAAAGTCGGTCCACCAACCCGCATTGGACCAGCGTGGTGGGATACGGTCCAAACCCCAATAGAAAGGGTGTATTAGGGAGCTAATGATGCATTATGCTGTTATTATGTCCATGGTTGCGGTAACCACTTTTCATCAGGTGGCCCGACTGCTCGTCTGCCTTTGATAACAATAAAAAAAACAAAACTGTTACTTTTCACCTACTTTGAAGTATCGCTAGCTACGCTGTTGATACAATGTGTTAGTACACTACGTGAAAGTATTAATAAGTACTTTGTTATAACTAAATTCTCTGTAGACAGAAAGTTGTTAGACATATTGTTACTGACACTTGTACTTGTCCCTCTCTTTCTTTACAAATATCTCTAGCGTTAATTTTGAATAAAATAACATTTTCCGTACGATAATTGCAGAATATTTTATATAAAGATAGGTAAGTGTTCTCGAAACTATTGGAATCTATAGCCATAAAAGTCGAATAAAGCTAATAGGTGACGTCATGGCTTACACTTAAGCCTGGTTTATTTAAGTTTAGGAAAAGCTATTTTTAGCTCTAGTGTTCGGAGAACTGCCTTTAGGATGTGTGTAATCAATTTTCCATTTACCCAAGTAACGCACCAACTTTAATACAAGTTGACTAGTTCAAGCAATTATCGTACAAATATTTTATACTATAATGTTTGGAAATACTCCTAAACAAATATTGTGCAAAATACGACCATAAAAATACTAAGGACCTATATACTTTATTAGTAATGAAGTGTTTTCACCAAATATGTCAAATTAACGGTCAATCATGGCTTCGCCTGCGTTTCAAATTTTTTTCCGCTTCAATTAATAGATACTAAGAAAATAACAAACTTTTCACTTCCGTTTATTAGAAAATGATGTTTAAAAACTGACAATGGCCATCCATCGACAATAAATTACCTTATAAGGTGTTTTATTTCGGTTTAACAAACAGATTATGTGAAAAACTTTACCCAGCATCAGATTTAACAAAATCATTGTTTTAGTAATTTAATTTTGTATGTTTAGTAAATAGATTTATAGACTATAAAACAAATTACAGAATGTGACCACAATTTGTTTAAACATCTATAATAATCAAACTATATATTTATCATATTATGTCATCTTGATTAAATAAAAGGACCTTTTACGGATTTCATCGCGTTGATTTAACATTTTTAATTCCTGACGTTCCGAATACTTTGGTCACAGGATAGACTTCCGAAAAAAGTTCTATTATTTAATAATGTGTAGTATTCGCGTTAACGTAATTAAAACAATTTAATGAGCTTGGTAACTGTTTAAAAACTGCGATTTAAACCGTCTATTTTATTCAATATCTCTTATTAGATGCCTTAGTGTAGACCGTAACGTTAGCGTGTAAGATTAGTTTAAATATAATTGCCATTACTTTAGGTTTAAACACATTTACGTATTAAACTACAAGTAAATTTTAAGCAAAGATTTACTTTCTCAACGACTATTAAGGACGACATCTTTTGTACGCGCAAGTCTAG
Organism: Lamproptera curius; assembly: GCA_029286875.1. Lineage (NCBI taxonomy): Eukaryota > Metazoa > Arthropoda > Insecta > Lepidoptera > Papilionidae > Lamproptera > Lamproptera curius. The sequence continues at coordinate 1,616,205 of JAGSMT010000017.1, forward strand.
AATGTTTAGTTTATGCTAATAAATTAACGTATTTGCTGTAGAACTAAGTTTTAACGTATAATATATAATAGCTCTTGAATGAGGATCGTCTTTATATGGTGTCCAGTAATGAACATAAGTAATTCACTCATAAATCGGCTGTCAGTATTGATTACGTACTATTAAAAACGTTAGCATGTTTAAAACTGCGACTATTCTACGCCTTTGTGGCTATATAAGTGTTAACGGCGGTCATAATGTGTGTAAATAACCAATATGATTTACTAAGATGATCATATTTGTTGGTCTTTTATGACTTGGACCATCATTGTCACGTACAGACACGTGTATGGTCCAAATTCGCTAGAGTACGTCACGCGGGACCCAAATTGGGATTGTTTGTATTTCACGTGACTTTGGCTTAATTACAGCATTGTTTAAGGTGACAGCGAGGACCGAATAAAGCCAGTTTGTTTAGGGAGCGAGGTTTTATTTGAACATGTTGTTACGGAACGTGTAACAAGAACAAATATTGACAAGAACATCTTTAAGTGTACATTATATGATTCATCAGTGCTTGTAGCGATTATTTTGTTCCTTTAATGTGACGGTCGCTTGTTATGTTTAGATATTTATATTGAACTAGCGACAGATATCTGTGACATCTTCGAAAATATTCTTTTGTATTACACGATGTGAAGGGCCACGTTAATTTGTGTATTTAAGGTACATAATCGAATAACAATTGATGCTGTATTGTTCAAAACCACTTCGTAAATAAAAAAAATATAATACAATATAAAGGATAAAAATTCTTGTCGTATGTTATCCTTAATTGAAAAACAATTACCATCGCGAGCTTCTTGTCGACTTTTTTACTCGCACAATACTGTAGTATATTATTTTATCCTGTAGTAAAAATGTGTATCATAGCTTCTCTACAATATTAATTATTATGCATGTGCTACATATATAAACCTGCTTATTGAATTACTCTTAATTAAAAAAAAAACTGCTTTAAAATCTGTCACGTAAGGGGACGGACAGACCTCCATAGCGATTTTATTTTTGGTAAGGAGATATATTGGTGATATAAGTAATGTGGTGTTAGTTTTAAAACACTTTGTTGACCGCATTAGCGAATTGCTTTGTTCGCCAAACGCTGAGACAAATTACCGGAGCGAGTGAAAGGTTTTACACCGTTTACACTTGTAGCAATTCGCTAACGCGGTCATACAAAAGTGTTTTAAAACATATCACCAAATTACTTATATCACCAATATCATTCCTTACCCTACTATGTTTGGATGTAAAATTTTATATTTTAGCGAACTTACAGTATTATTATTATACAAGTTGGAGTGAAACATTTCAAGGCAAACAAATCGAGCAGTGTCAGATGAAAGTCCTGCACATCGAGTAACTTAATATAAAAAAAAAAGTTTCATCTGAATACATATATATATTTTGATCTAACCACAAACACCAAAACCAAAAAAGATCCGTGATTAATTTAAACAGAGACTATGAATATTACGTAGCGTTTTGTTGCAGAAATTAAATAAAGCGTTTTGGAGCCATTACAGTTTAACATTAATCGTTGTTCACATAAATTCTAGGTTTTAATATTTCTGATATTCTGATAATAGTAATATTTCTGGATGAATAACACAAGATCATCTAGCCCCAAACTAAGCAAAGCTTGTACTATAGTCTAATACTGGACATAGGCCTTTTGAATTTTTATTTTGTAAATATAGTATATATTTATAAGATACTATTATTATACATATACAATATTATATATATATACAAAAGCCCTGACACGAGTAAACACTATGAAATGGGAATCAAACCCACATCTTTGGCGCAACAGTTACTAACCACTGCGCAAATCGGGTCGTCGTTCTCGCGAATACTTTTTAATCCAGCCCTTTGTACTTAAATCTCCGGTAAAAAGGGTACTGTAGATAGTATATTTATAACGTCAACGATGTGTATGCGTCTCTCTATGCATAACTACCGCAGATAATAATGCCAAGAGGAAATTATAAAGAACGGGAAAATATTCTATAATAGTTTCATAAGCTGGTCTTTCCCGGGCTTTCTTTTTTAGTAATGCTGGTCAAATGCTTTTGTGCCTCTATGAGTACTAGATATTACTTTAAAATTTTGGTTAATTGTATTTACATGACAAGCAGTGTCATGACTCGCGACAGTCATGACACTGCTTGTCATGTTTGAACTTTAATAACCTCCGAGTAGTCAGTTACGCAATGTTTAATCTATTACATAATGATAAATATGCTCATTTCCATTGATCTTTTGCTTGTACTTAAAAGGAGATTTAATGTTTTGTTGAATTAAATAAAATTTGTGAACTTATTCGTGACGTTTCTAAAATAGATTTACATCGGTTTAAGCTCGTTGCCAGGCATGAACGTGCTATATTCATGCCTGAAACGGAGTCGCTGAAGTTTGAATATAATTTAATTATTGTGAAATAAATTTTAATAATATTATTATTGAACTTTTATTCTGTTGTGTATAATACGCCTAATGCCAAGGTTTATTCAAGTGAAGTCAGTTTATTTAAGACATACATCGTCTTAATAATGTGCTGTTTAAATATATTCATACATCTGAAGTCCTAAATGAAAAGTGGAAAAACTGCGACAAATTCCAAATTGATTGAATTTATGGTTAACAAATAGTGTACAATACTAATACAATACAGTTTAATTAAACAGTTTTTAAGGAGGAATCGAACTTCAACCTTACAGTAGAAAACATGGTCAGTCACCAATACGCCTGTGTGTATCTAATATAATTTTTTACGAAAACGATTTCTTGCCAGTTCGTTGAACTACAAGATTAACCGTGTTTATTTTACAAGAGCCATTTCCCTATAAATTGTTTGAACGGATCGAAGGTCGTAGTTTTTTACGTTTAGTATTATCGTCCCATCATCGAATGGCTATGCTGACTATTAAATTTAACATTCAACCCATTAGCACGTGGATATCGTTATGTTTAATTGTCCATTGTGCCCGCATTGTTATTGTATTTGTTTACACATTTGTTTTATTCTAGTTATAACGATGAGTTATGTTGTTGTGCCAGATATACTTTAGTTTTGACAATTCAATTCGGAAATGGTTACAAGGCACTTCCTACAAAGCTTCGTAAAGCATAATAAAGCTGCTTTATTACAGATATTTTAGAGCGAAACAGTATTTCCAAAAATATTTCTGTAAGGTTTAATCGTTTAATGTAAAGAACTGAAACGACGAGAATCTTTCATGAAATTCAATGAATAAATATGTTAGTTTTTGGTGTTTTTATTTATGACTTTATGATAATTCATTACCTAATGTAAACTTATTTAAAAAATCTAGCTTAACAAAAAAAAATATTTCTGATAAGATTTTGATTAAAATTGTATTAATGTATGTTAGAGTAAGAAAGGAGAAAGAGATCCCTTATAACTTTGGCCTAGACAAATTAAATATTGACAATGAAATAAAAAATTATAATATATATTAATAATCTAAGCCGTGAGCAGTGTAATACCGTAGATGAAGACACAAAATGGCGTCGTTCTTTTTTATTATTGATTTATGTTTACACAGTTTTTTTGACTTTTTAGAATACGCGAAGATTATTATTAAATTCTGTTTATGTAAAAAATATGTGAATCGTGAAAGTGAAAAGTATACTGGCGCATCAGGTGTTGAATTTAAATTGTGCGATTAGATGTCATACAATTTCCGATTCATTTGTATGGATACGTCGTGCGATGGCGCGTTTTTTATACAGTGACAGGATTGTCCTTTAATATTAATTTTTTTACACTTTCCCCATAACTTTTTTATTATGAATTATGAACCATAATAATAATGTTAAAATATTGCGGACATTATGTGTGTGCTAGTTATTTATCATATTAAAGTGTCTAACAGAGTTTCACGGCAAAGGAAGCCTGCGTAACTGGAATTTCTTATATCTTTAAAGATATCATTCCAATTATATGTCCTAATTGCCGTTTTGATCTTCTTAATATTATTTTATAACGTCATGAAATCGTAAAAAAATTTATACTTTTTTTATTTAACGAATGTTCAAATTAAGATGAAAAAATACATCTTAATTGTATGCAAACGTACAACGTAAATGTACAATTTTATAGCACATTTCTATCTATTTCTTAGTATTAAGCCATAGCAAAGTTAGTATTTGTTTAATCTTATGACCTAATGGTATTGGTCCTTGCTTTACAATCCATCTAAAACAACTTAGTGTTGTCGTTATTTTATAGTTCGTTAGTTGCCTGATCACCGAATTGTTTAAGTAGTAAGATCATCTATGAATCAGATAACGAAAGTCAAAACTACTGGTAAAGAAAAATTTTGGATGTAGTTATGGAATGTCTATTCCTTCAAATTTACATTATATTTTATTATAGATCCATCTAATGCAGTTGTAGCTGCATTTTCTTAGGTTGTGCATGTCTGTTGGTGTATGTTCACTCGTGTCGTAATGTTTTTTAGATTATTTTGATTGATGTTTCATATATAGAGAGCATGACTCTTTTATGTACTGTGTACGTAGCGAAACCTGTTCTTAAGGCGTGCCAAATACTGCGAAACATTCTAGCATGTAACTTCGTTTCAAAGCTGTTTATATTGCCGTTTCCTATTAATTCGTTGCGATGTTTGGTGTATGTAATTTTGTGTAACGTACAACTAAGACGCTAGACTACACTATTTTGTAATTATGGTTGTATTGTTTTTGGCCGACTTTCAAGAAGTAGGGAAATTCTCAATTCAGATTTTGTTTACCTTATTCTTTTTTTATAATTAATATTAGCCTCCCGTTGGTCCCCTTTTTTGTGTAAGTGATGAGTGTATTAATAAATTACTTTAGGATTTTATCGCGTTTATTTTACATTTTAAATTCCCGACGTTTTCGACGAACACTTTCCAGCGGCCGTGGTCACGGGGCTAGAAAAGCTAATCCTAAAATTTAAAAGTAAATTCGCGCAGATAAAAATGATGGGTTTAAAATATTTTGAGATTTAAAATACTGCACAATACTCTCGCGATTATATATAGAAATACAACAGTGTGCATGAAACTCGTAAAATAGACTTTAGAGTTTAAAAATATTACGTAGCGACTTTCATAACTACAAGTCCTCGATAGATTATAGTATGTATAAAATATTGAGCTCACATGAAATCTGTAAAAAATTCAGATCTACATAAACAGTAGATGATATTTTGAAATGAATACTTAAATTGATTAAAGTGTTAAACCGATGACAGAAAAGTGACATTTAGAGGCACGTTACAATAATAGTAGATTATAAAATAGTCTAGAACGCTCACATAAAAGTAATTGTTGTTAAAAATTTCACTATTTATATAAAACGTGTAAGAGAGAACTTTGAACAAATAAACTAAAATTATTAGTTTAAACTCGTGACGAAAACTTCGACGCAATTTCCTAGAGCAGTTTAAATAAATGCTACTTAATTAGTAATATATTAACGTCTTGCTAAAATCGTATTACTGCTTTGTTAAAATCCTGTTTAATTATCCGCAATCACAATTGTTTCGAGGATTTGTTAGCAAAAAAATCTATATTTCTAAACTTAACTGCAAATGAGACTCTGTTCCTTCAACCATATGAATAGAGACTTACAGTTTACTTTTGTTATATATTTACGAGTTCTTTAGTAACAATTTCCTTTACCTTTAAAACCTGGTTTCGAACTCCACTAGTAGCAATTTTGTTTTGTGATGTGTAATTAGTTAGTGAAGTACATATTATAATCTTTAAAAATTAATCGCAAATGATGATCTAAGTAACAACTGTGATAGGAGACTTTACCAGTTACATAAATATATTACTTTTCCAGTTATATATGTATGTAACTGGCAAAGTTAACAACATGGGAATCAAAAAGAAATACCCGATATATAAGACTGCTACGTGTAGTCTTTACTGTTGTTCGATTTGTTATTCGTGGGAGAGTAATAAATTATTAGGGGACACACTACCATTAGTTACGAGAGCAAGTTTTTCCTCATCGCACAGTTATCACCGTAACACGTCTATTTGTTACGAGAGTATATAAGTGCACAAATTCGTACATTCCTTTAAAGCCGGTGATATAACAGAATATATAAAGCTGTTATATCGTCATCATCATCACATCACCAGCGGCCTGTGTGGGTCTAGTGCTGGACATAGGCCTCCACTAATGAACGCCACCGCTTCCGATCTTAGTCTATTTTCATCCAGCCCACGCTGGCCAATTTGCAAATGTCATCACTCCGTCATTGTTGTATATAAATATATATAATATAAATACAAATACAATATTAATGTATTTTATATAAGTATTAATTGTTCGGATTAAGGGTAAACTAAGAAATTAGGCGGGGTTCGAATAATGTGGAGTTGTAATTTCTTATCGTTATTGTTTCCCATTTGTTGAGGACTGTATGGGCTGATTATCTTATTTTCTGCAGAGTCAAATGGTCCATTAGCCGTGGTGGCAGGAAATTATAATAACTTCTGATCTCTCACCGTTCAAGTCAGTTTGCATTCCATTGGAGACTTACTAAGACACTAACATTATAGGGATTTCATCTAACTCTGTCTGTCTACTATACAATACTGTTGGTTGTTATCTAATCCAGATCTTAGACAGAATTTGATTTTATTTATATATAGAATTAAGTAGCAAGTAGTAACTTAAGTAATTAAAAACAAAAAATCTGTAAGAGTCTTTTTAAGTACCCTAAGTTGCTAAGTTTAATAAACTAGTAAAAATAATAAATCTTCTAGTGAAAGTTCTATCAGAATCGGCCTAACTATTCCAGAGATTAGCTACAACAATAGGCCAGACAGACGAAAAAAAAGTTTTTCATTTTACGTGCATTTTTTATGACACAAGTACTTGTCATTTGTAGGCTGTTTAAACGGTAAAAAGTGGATATTTATAACGATCGTGTAAATAAAAGAAATAATTACGGTTGTTTTAATGTTACAAACAGACCCTCAAATTCTTTTTATCTGTGCAGATAATTCTATATTTAAAAATATTTTCTCCTGTTCCTTATCTATAAGTATGTTTACTACATTCAAACTGTATCCTCTCATCCAAAGTTCTATTTAGAATCTTTTAGACTATAATTATACGTACTTTCTTTTCCAATTTATGATTTCGCAATAAGTTCACAATGACTCAATCTAGATCGTTAATTAATTGTCGAGGAAATTATTCACGGTCCGTCGAACTAGCCGTCTGGTTGGAAATATTTGGAAATATTCTTGGAAATTCACGAAATTCCCGGTTGAAAGTCTAGACGAATTATCGTTTATTGCCTAAACTGTGATAGGTCACTCGTGCGTACTGTTGCGATACTGTGACTAAGTTTTTAATGCCTGGAAACTTTTTAGGCAATTTATTATTTATCTACAGTTTATGAAACCAAAACTTGTACAGTCCGCAATGCTTTAATTGCAATTCGGTCTTTTTTGTTGATGAATATTTTTAATGCCAAAATTAATAATGTCTATATTGCTTTACTAGCTAAATGGTAACTATTTTTCATAACAAATATTTTAATACAAAGCCTTTTATATAATTTTTATAAAAAAAATATTGATTTAATACTGCTAATACTATAAAATAGAGAAAATAATTAAAAATTCACGCTGTAAACTACTAAACGGATTTAGATAAAACTTTTGAGTTCTTATTCGTACATAGAGCTCATACGTAACTGTACTATGACATGAAGAATTTGTATGAATCGTTCACCATTTTATAAGTTTAATTGAAAAATCACTTGTTGTTTGCTAAGTAAGAAAATGCCTATGGCATTAAGTCCGCCTGTGTACACTTTAAATAAATAAATAACCGATTATGACATATGTTTTCACGTTCGTAACGTTTCAATTAATTGATAGAAAAGCTGAATAATAATCGTAGAATATTATAACAATTAAAATCAATTGCATTCGCCTTAATATATATTTTTTACTAACATAGGATCGTATGTTTATCCAAACCGCTACTTGTTTTACTGAAAAACAGTTTTGAATAACTTGAATAATGAAATTGTGTAACAAATTTGTAGTCCCTGAGTAAGGACATTCAGAATTTTTTAATACAAGAGCAATACTCGCTAATCTTTACTGAATTAATTTTTAACTGAATTAAAAAAAAAATAACTGAAGTAATTTTAGGTCGATAATAACCTAATTTATGGATAGAACTACGTAAATATTATATTGTAGTATTATGGTATAGATATACTAAAAGACCTCAGATTCCATTTAACGGATATTGCAAAATGTGTACAGCATACTAAATTATAGCCCGAAAAATATCTCCCAATATGTTACGATAAAAAATTAACGGTCGAAAGCTGTATAATTGGATCGTGATGACATAGGCGACCTATGGTCATGTCGCTGAATATTGCGCAAATATTTACGTGCACCTTTAATGAACCTAAAGGTAAAATTAATGAACAGGTAAGATGAGTACGAAAAAGACGTCGTTATTACACCCTGATGGATCTGTTGATACATGCGCGATTACACAACTTATAAAGTGTGCCGTCATCGTGGAAGCACGTACACTCTTAACTGTAATCTACTGCGAAGCAATCTGCAGTTGTGTTAACAGCCGATAATCTTCTGTATTGTAATTGACAGATGGAGAATAGAGAATAAATTTATTCGAAACTTTGTGATGTATGCTTGCACATTAACAAATAGTTCTTGTTGGACACCTTGATTAAGAAAGAAAGAACACTATAGTGGCCCATGTTAAATGTGATAGAATGTTAGAGTCTTACTTTTTTTAATTGACTTCTGAACACTTTGTGAAAATTAACCACAAACAATTGGTTACGAATTTCCCTTTTGAAAATTATCGATTAATACTTTTAAAGATGCGATAAAACATATAATAATACTAATGTTGCAATAATTAAATTTAGATACATGATTAAAACAAAAGTAAGACATTTTTAGATCACTAAAACAGACTGTTTTTTCTAAAAAGAATGTAAATATCATATAGGGTTTACTGCATCTTTTTATTTTAAATAAATATTTTAATAGATAATGTAAAGCTTTAAATATATATGTATACATCTTTAAAAATTATTCTACTTATCAAATGCATTTTCTGTACAATTAAATTAAAAACAAAATTAGTCAATTTACCAAATGTTTAACATTAGTTTTATTTTTGATACTTATTTGGTAATCATAACGTTAACATTTAATTTCGCTTTTGGCTTCAAATAAAGGATGTGCATTTTTTATAATTAGGTACTACTATTCATGTTTCATCATCAGCCTGTGATAGTCCACAGCTGGACATAGGCCTCCCCTAATACACCTCCATCCATTAGGGGATTTTTGGACCACGCTGGTCCAATGCGGGTTGGTGGGTGGACCGGCTTTTTACATGCCCATCCGACGCATGGATCATCTTACTTTTCAGACAATTGGGTGATCGGCCCAAATTGCCCTAACCAACTAGGAAACAACAATGAAAGTTTGTTGAGTCCCCGCAGGATTCGAACCCACGACCTCCAGTTTCTAAGGCACACGCCTATACCATTAGGCTACGGAGGCAGTTCAAGTTTTCCTTATTCGCCTTTGGCCATTACCTTTTTAGGCTCTCCCGTAGTCTAAATGCAAATTGATGAGGATTGCCTTGTACCAATAATGATACAGTTGTTTCCTTAGACGTTTGAAACACCTGAACCTGCTAAACTCATTAAGTATTGCTAGTTGATTTATGATACCATTTGATATCACAAATCTGGCTATCCGTTTATAGAACGGCGTAAAATTATCAATAATAAATTAGATTAAATCCTATTAGAGTATTCTTCCATGCTTCAAAAAAAAATGAACAAATGAACAAGTTGGAGTGTCTGTCTACATCATCAAAATAGACGTTTTAAATGATATCATTGTTACATATAGTGGTTATATAACGTATGTGTCGGTAAAAGAACCCTTTTTTTAATTTTTGTCAGTCTGTTAAATCTGGCTAATATCTGGAATGGCTGGTCCGAATTCAAAGGAAATTTTACATAAAGGTAGCTGATGTAACTGGAGGTAACTCTGGCTTTTTTCTAGAAAAAAAATAAACATAATCACGCGGGTAATAAATTAAATTTAATTATATTACAATTTCTTTACAAAGTCATCTCTAATGTATGTGAAAAGAGTATTTTTTTAATAAACGTATATATAACGTCCTTACTTTACACGCTTGGTAAAGTGTTAAAAACGATGTTCCCAAAAAATATAATTTCTCCAAGTGGTAACCTGTTTACAATGAGTTGGTTTTTGTGGTAAAAATTGTTCATTTCAACGCGTAATACGTGCAAAAATTACTGTATTCCGGTTCGAATGGCAACGTAAAAAGGGGCTGGGATAAGACCAACCATATACTATGGTCCAAAGTTACGGTATTCACGATGTTTCTTATGGGCAGGGCAAGGGCATGGAAATTAACAAATGAACGTAATTGGAAAAGGAAATTAAAAAGACTAAGCGAAAGTACGTCCTTTAAAGGTAATTGCTACATAAATGACAAAATATGAAGAAATTTTTCTCTTTTATTTTGTTATTTTACTTTTACTTTAAAGGTTTAAAGTGTTTTAAGGTTGATTATTGCATTGTCTATATTTTTAAAAGTTTAATATATTATAGTGACTCACGATCTTCTTCGTCATTTATTTAATCTAAATATAAATAGATTTTTGCAAACTTTGTTATTTCAACTCAACAGGAATTCTCAAAAATCTACCTATTCAAATAATCAATAATTCTATTCGTATAGTGGGAGAACGTACTAGCTATTGTTGTACGTCGATTGTTATTCAACGTTATTTATAGAAAAATTCACACTGTTTTTAACAACATATTGTGCGGGTAACTGCAGAGTTGTGCATTTATTGGTTTCTAGTTATTAGGTTTAAAGAATTTTTATTTCTCATCAAGAATATTACATTATTCACTTAATCTATGAGAAATTGTAAACTATATAAAAACAAAGTGAATAAAAATTTATTGGCCATCGGAGAAATTATACGTCCTTCATTAAGTTTTGTTATAATCTTGTTTTAAAAGTTAATGAGGAGGGCTAGTCTTTACATAATCAGGTAAATTATTATATAGCTGTTTATTATTTATATATACACGTTATTAAACATGTTTGTCTTCTGTGAGGATATTTACAACCTCCACTTTGACGAGGAAATGTTTTTAAACGACTTGCAAAATCATTTAAAAGTATCATTCAAATAGTTTTGTTTTTGTTCGAAATTCGTATCGGATATTTGAGAGTCGAATAACTTTTCGATTCCTCGTGAAATGTTTTCTGAGCAATAGAAGCCTCGCTAAGACGAGAAAATCTAAAGCTGATAACTCAAATTTGCTAACAAAGCAAAAAGATAATCCAATTATTATATCGGATTATATATACAAAAATATCAAAATACAATCCAAATATATTATGTAATTGAAAAAAGATTGTATAATGATGTTTTATGGAGTTATAAAAGTCATAGACACTAATTTTAAGATTTTTATTTTGCAGCACGGGTCACGGTGGTGGGTGTTTTGGCTGCCGATATTCCTGGCTGCATCAGCATGTGGCAGCGATATCCTCATGGTAACTATGGGTGGCACGAAATCCCATAAAATGCCCTTCTGGGAATTAGCCAGGGGCATGATACGCAGGTAAAACTGTTTTAATTGTTATATTCTATTGTTATTAAACGGATTACTCACAGCCTAATATATAACATTAAATTGTTACAAATACCTTTTCATTACTTTTTTTTTGACATAATATACATATAACATAAGGTATGTTTTCCGTTATCAACCAAAAAATGTATGTGTTACCTTGAAATTTATAGATTCCCAGTTTTGGGACAATTTTTGTTCCTAAAGCGTAATAAATCACATACATTGTAATGTTTTTTTCTTCAAAACTAAGATTTATTTTCTAATTTTCGGGTCCTCGTTTCAAATAATTATCATTTGAATAATTGTGCGTCGAATAATTACTCAATGTCCTCAGACGCTGAAATTTTTAAAAGCTACTAATGACCATCAGTTATGTTACATTATTATCATAGTTTCAAAGCATTTAGTGATAAGAAACGTAACAGATGCATTTGCGTATATTTCCATTTTCAGAGGTCACAACATAACGCTGATAAGCGCTTTCGCGCCCGATTTCCACATCCCTGGATTAGAGGAGATAGCTCCCGAGGGATTGGCCTCGTACGTGCGTGGATATATGACGTTTGATTTGGTCGGCGCCAGGATGAGGGGAGAGGAACCACTACCACTATATGATATACTACGTTATGGATATCAGGTAGTGGGATTTTTATCTAAGTTTAATGAACATAAAATTATTGTCCTTTCGAGGATTATCAATGTTGATATTTGATGTATTCAAACGTAAAATGCATACGAAAATTTGTGCGTATTCCACTTTGGACTTTAGTTTTGTGATTATTTAAGAGGAAGTTATAAAAAGAAATCTACAATACATCAAGTGTGCAAATTACAGAGTTTGGAAAATATAAACATGTGAAAAAATTTAAATGTCCATTAGTTAATACAAATCCATCTTAGAGTCCAGACGTTTTAAAGTAGATTGTAAAGAAAATATATAAAATCAGAATTAAGTTTTCAATTAAGAGATATTTTTCAATAAGTGGTAAGGTACATTTATGTTATAGATTAACAAACTTAAAAACATTTTTATAAACCCTAGGCATGCGAGGCGTTCCTAGACGACTACGAGACGAGATCCTTCCTACGATCCGGAAGAACCTACGATCTGATCATCCTAGACGGCGCCTACCCCGAGTGTGCGCTAGGCATTGCCTACCGTCTCAAAGTGCCCTTCATGTACATCAATACAGTGGGATTCTACGCCGGTCCAGCGAGCATGTCCGGCAGTCCAGCTCCATTCTCCGTGACCCCGTTCTTCGGAAGGGCGTTCACAGACAACATGGGCTTTGTGGACAGGGCTCTGAATGCCGCCTGGCTCACTGGCTCGCTCCTAGCCCACAGTTTCAGTATGACAATACTGCAAGGCGTGCTGCGTAGACACTTCGGCAACCAGATTCCCCATGTATACGATATGGCGAAGAATGTCAGTTTTATACTTCAGAATGGACATTACTCTGTGTCTTACCCACGGCCGTATCTACCGAATGTTGCGGAGGTCGCTTGTATCCATTGCAAGGAGCCTAAAGCATTGAACTCTGTAAGTATTGACGAAACATACTTCATATTATATCCACTATTTATATTCTTTATATTTTATTCCTGACGTTTTGGACTCTGCAGTCTGCCCATGCTCAAAGAGTACAATAGAAAGAAAAAAATAAAAAAACGCGAAACGTCCGTTAATGTGAATTTAATATGTACCATATAGTAACCGCGTAAATAACAGAATGTATTTTATAATTAGGTTCCAAATTTGCCTTTAGTTTTGCAGAATCTCCAGGTTTCTATAATATTTTTTTTCAAATTTGTACTATTTCTTTGATGCTTTGTTAGTTATCTAGGCCATGATGCTTATGAAATATGTAATAAAATGCTATATTATAAACTTACGCAACTCGTTAATAACGATTATGATAGAGGAACTGAATTTAATTTTTAGCTATCTCTTTTGTTTGGGTCATTCAATGATGCAATCAATGATACTAAAATAAATGGGATAAGTATATTAAGCTACTATATTATATTAATTGACAACCGGCTTGACGTGACCCTGATTTATGCGCCGGAGATTGTGGGTTTGATTCCCGCGTTTTGTTCATTTTATTTTTTCTGAGAATATTTGCAATTTGCATCTATATAAAATAATATTATTACCCCAAATTTTATAATCAGACCCCTACGATTAAGCCAATTTAGACATGGAATTCATGCAGATAAAGTAGGTAAAGTAAGTAAGCATAGCAACGTAGCGGCGAAGTACGCGTGTTATTGTTATTAGTCGATTGCAGCTCAGTGATTGACATTTGGGTGACAATCACTCCATAGTAAAAAACAAAGCAGCTTTTCTGTCCCTAAATCCCTATGTATGCTTATATCTTTAAAACTACGCAACGGATTCTGATGCTGTTCTTTTTAAATACATAGAGTGATTGAAAAGAAAGGTTTATATGTATAATTAACTCATAATACTGTAGAGAAACGCTGATAAATTTATATATTTTTCCGTTAAGAACGCTAGACGTCAGTCGCCACTAGAGCTACTATTTTACATGTTTCCCTAGTATAAATAGATTAAAATAGAATTAGCGTTAAACTGACGAACTCATGTAATCGTCCTAAAATATTAATAATTGAATTAAAACTGCCTCCGTAGCCTAGTGGTATTGGCGTTTGATTTAGAAACCGAAGGTCGTGGGTTCGAATCCTGCGGGGACTCAACAAATTTTTGTTGTTGTTTCCTAGTTGGTTAGGACAGTTTGGGCCGATCACCCAATTGTCTGAAAAGTAAGATGATCCATGCGTCGGAAGGGCATGTAAAAAGGCGGTCCACCCACCAACCCGTATTGGACCAGCGTGGTGGGATACGGTCCAAAACCCCCTAATGGATAGGGGTGTATTAGGGGAGGCCTATGTCCAGCAGTGGACTATTAAAGGCTGATGATGATGATGATGATGAATTAAATTCCTCCTTTGCAGGAAATAGAAGAGTGGATATCAGGCGCAGGCGACGCGGGTTTTGTTTACATCTCTATGGGATCATCCGTCCGCACCAACACCATGCCGCTGGCCGCTCACAGGATGATTGTCAAAGCTTTAGGCCGATTACCACAGAGGATACTATGGAAACAGGATGCAGAACAAAACCTGACAGATATCCCGTCGAACGTTAGGCTTTACAAATGGCTGCCACAACAGGATCTTCTTGGTAAATAAAATTTGTGAAATATTTGTTCTACGAATACTTAATCGCTTTATTTCGAATTAGATATTATCGCAGGAGGTATAATCAGGTTGTACTATGAAACTTAATACAACCTAAATATACCGGATTAGTAAGCTGAAGTGGCAATGGGCCGGTCATATAAGCCGCAGAACTGAAGACCGCTGGAGTCGGGAAGTTCTGGAGTGGAGACCGAGGCTCGGCAAACGTAATGTAGGACGACCTGCGGCAAGATGGAGTGATTGGATGAGAACAGCCGAAGATCGGAAGCGGTGGCGTGCATTAGGGGAGGCCTATGTCCAGCAGTGGTCTGACACAGGCTGATGATGATGATGATGATGATGATGAAACTTCTCTTTTAACGACAAAACTGTTTTGTGAAGCCAATTCTCCATTTTATATTATAGTCATTTTAGATAAAGAAAAGAAAAAGAAAGTCTGTTGTCAAATTCAATTGGCGCCAAAAGTCGGACAATCTTAATGGCTAATCATATCATCGCAGGGATTAAAAATGGCCGTGGTTGACCTATAGGAGCGCATTCACTTTTGCCGCCAATAGTGTTTGACATAGATTGTTCGGTTCGGATTCGGATCGTTTAGATCTGTATATATTTATTCTAAATTGTTAAAAGATTTATACGATTAATATGTAATAATGTACCTGGATAAACGGTAGATAAAATTCACATATTATTGCGACTGCCGCTTTGTTATAGTTCCAGTTACCTTTCTTTCTTTTACCATCCCTTATCTTAGTTGTGCAGGGTCGGCGCATCAAGTTTTCCTCTGCCATTTCTCTCTGCTATTTATCATATACCGTAAGCTGAAAAAAAATCACGACTGTCCGGTTATGGCTACTTTTAAACTCAAAAAAGTTTTATTTAGATTAGGCTACTTTGAGCTATAAAATAAAGGACTGATTAAAATTTTTTAACTTATTCAGAAAAGAATACGCAAGTATCTAATAATAGAGTTACAAAAATTTGGTTTTTTAACTAAACACAATATTTTTTTATGAAGGCCAGAAGTTGAAACTGCTGAATTGTATTTTTAATCATTTGCATCGTCAAAATTATAAAATATACGTACAATTTAGTTGTAAATATTTAACGCAAACAAATATGGCACTCCCATTGGTTTATAATGGCATTGGAAAAGAGTATTGTGGCCGTCAGCCAATAATAACGCATTAAATTATACCGCCATAATAATTTATCCTCTGTTTATGATCACTATGTCTTTTTTGTACGTAAAGATTTTATCAACATCTTTTCTCCAATATTTCGACAGATAATACAATTCAATTGATTTGATTCAGATAAATTGGATCAGACATCTGTGAATATTCAATCAAAGTTATAGTTTTCACAGTACTCCCAATCAGGCCCCAGTTGCCTAGCGAGCTAAACCTCTTACTGGTGAAATTGAAAAAAGATTATGGCTGTTCCGAGAAATATCAGAATTACTGGGTACAGAGATTAACCTTGCCATTTTCTTATTTTTGCGAATTTAACAAATGGAGGTTAAATTTGTTTGAAAGTTGTTTTTATTATGTATGTATGCTAATCTATTTCTTATCGATTGAGCACAAATTTCAAAATAGTGTATTCGTTCAAGGTCTTTGCCAAAGGTGTGTTGCGTTTTGCCACAAATTTTCCTTAAATTTTTTTTAAGATACGTGTAAAAGAAAATTATTTTTCCGCCTTTCTTTTGATCTCCTTTTTGTTTATTTCCTTATTTTTATGGATTTATTATAGTACAACTATGTTTTTAAAGAACATTTAAAAGTTTAATAAGGCTAGAAACATCCACCAACCCGCATTGGACCAGCGTGATGGGATACGGATACAAAAAACCTTATGGAGAACATTAGGGGAGGCGTATGTCCAGCAGTGGACTAACACGGGCTGATAATGAAAGGCTAGAAATCTATTATACTACTAATACACAGCACTACACATAACGGTGTCATAAGAATTTTACATTAATCTTTTTACTTAAATTCGATCTCATTTTTGGCTTTGCTATAGTTATTTGAAACTTGACTACTTTGGTGGAACTTATTATTGCTACTTTATTTAGTTTCTTTTTAGTTTAAATGTCTTTTTATTAAAATTATTAAGAAACTAAATATTATATTATTATGTATTTTACTGTTCTTTATATTAAATTTATATAATCTCTGTATCATCAAAAATTACATATAATAAAATTGTTTGGCCGTAAAGCTAAGAAAATTATGTATTGAAATAGCATTTCAAGACCTGAATAGAGATTTAAAATGTAAGTTTAATATTTACATTTTACAATACCTTACCAACTTCATATTTTGTTTCTGTGAAAGTAACTAACATAAATACTTTTGTCTAATATCATACGTCATCATGTAAGACAAATGCTTTCGAAGGAGAACAAACTTATTCAATTAAAATGTATGTTTGCATTAGATATATATTAGCGTCATAAATTCTTTTCTATAAGTTTATGTTAACAGTTGGTTGCAAAACTATATAATGCATCGTTAGTAAGCATTACGTGAACATCCCCGAAGCCTTGGGTTGTTGCTTCACTGTAATATTTTTCAAGTAGGCCATGAGCCTGTTTGTATAATAACAGATTATATTCATTCAAAGCGGTCATTGAAACTTGTGCAGTTTGTTGCAATATCGCATTTGTTTACAACAGTTATACTGCACAGATGGTTAATCTAAATGGTCAAAGTATTTATTATCTTTTTTGCATAATCTGTGGTAATAAGACTTTATGGTTATGTTTTCAGGAATAACGTTGTTTTATATGTTGCGACCGTAATGGTATTTTTGACCACTCTGTTCTGAAATCAGAGGGTTATATAAAATTAATAAATGTTAATAACTACTCGCGTTCAAATTTACTTTTTATTTGTTAAAGACAAGTAAAATGTTACATACGTTTAACCTCCCCCTTTTTTGGCTAAAGATGATATCTTTAATTATTTCTATTAATGTAATTATTATTAAATACTGCGACGAACAACACCTGATAGCAAATGATACGACTTGCCCATAAAAATACAGTTTATGATGCTACAAGTTCTTTCGCCGCCTTGAGATATGGGATGTTACGACTCATTTATCCAGTAATAACACTGGCTACGATGCCCTTCATACTGGATTATATTAGCTTTAAATTAGATCATTATGATACTTTACTGGTGTGCGGTAGTAACGCGGTGGTTGTCCCCATTTGACTGCCTACACTTTTTTTTCATAAAAGGGCATAATTTTATACATATTTAGTTATTTCATTATACATCCCTGGAGATATCGTCATAACATAGGGTATACCATGGATACCATTTTTTAACTCACTGTTTACGATATCTCTTAAATATAAAGTTATAATAGGGTGATTGACTTGATATTTGCTATTTATTATGCTAAGTAGAGATCAACTAAAAACGGGAATGAAACCCCCCCCCCAAATAGGATTGCGGGGGGAGAACAATGTAAAATTACCACGCGGACGAAGTCCCGGGTAACGGATGGTATAATATAAAATTAGCATTAAATGATGTATATTAATTATTTTTCTTCTTTCAAACCTTTCTGTCTGGTATCATTCAGGTTCAACGTCCTATGCGCAAATTATATTACTTAAAATACAGTAACGGCGCATAGCGATCGTCATTTGATTTCTAAGAAGGTCTTTCTCAGTTTTATTATGTACTTGTAGTTGTTAAGCTACTATCTCTTGTGGGACGTTTTAAAGTTTATTATAGACAAGTATTAAACGTACCATTACTAAAATGTTATATGTAATATTAAAGAAAAAAAGTATGTAATATGGTCGTGTTAGTAAAAAACCAAAAAACTATAAAGTCGCAATTTACTTTCTTTTATCGTAGCAAATTTTAATCTTTTTAAGATGTCTTTTTTGTAGTTCAGTTGTAAAGTGTGATATTTTTACCGCGGAAAATATTATGTGTACAAATCAATACGTTGAACTGTCAGAATACACAATATGTTGTGAATTTTGATTAAAGAATTACGATTATATGAATTATCGTTCCGATATACAAATTACTTTGGCAATGCTTTAAAGATTCAAAGTCCATTGGTTTATTGGCATTGAAATACAATCTTCGATAATATTTATATCGGCGTAAAAAATAAACACGTCAATAATACTAAAGCAATACATAAACATATCGCAATGAAAAATATATTAAAAAAAATCTACTTCTACTTTTATTTCTCAGGTCAGATGCTAATCAATCCTTGATTTAACATATAATTAGTACTTAAATTTATTCTTATTTAATTTTCATTAATATAAACGAAAGTTTCTTTGTGAAAACCTTTAGGTGACCTCGTTCAGGGATCTGCAATTCATGTGGTTTTTGTTAACTTAGTTTAGTTTATTCCTAATTTGTGTTGTGTCCTCTTAATTTGTTAGGCTTTAGTATATATTAGAACCTACCAGTTTTTCTTAGTGGCTAGACATGAATGACGTACATAAGGAATTACAGCGATGGCGTGTATTAATTATAATTAAAATTACTTTCATTATCATTAATTTAAAAGTTACTTTGTCACTGTAATTTTGTATCTTATATTAGTAGGTATTGCAATATTTTTTTAGTTTAGTCTGTTATGATTTTAATTTATTTAAACTAACAATTTATGGGAAGATATATATATAAGTAAGCGTGTGTATATATATATATATATATAAGGAATAAATTTTAAATTGAATGATTAATTTATGTTTCGAAATTATATTTCTTGTTCGCATTTTATAAACTTTATTTGGTTTAGCTAAATTTTAGCTTAAGATACACTAAGACATAAATTTCATCCTTTTTTTATTTGAAATCTGAGAACAAATAGATTTTTGAGTATAATATTATCGCTTAACGTCTGTTAAATAGCTTAATCGTAAATTTGTTAAAAAAACGATTTTTTTTACATTTGATTATATTTTTCAAAACTCTGTTATTCGTTTTACGCTTTGAATGTGGGAAATTAGTTTTGTTCCGTTTCATGGTAAAAGTAACTAATATCCAATCATCGATAAAATTGTAAAAACCATATATTGATAAACTAAAAATAGTTCTAATAAACTCCTGAATATTAGTACATGAAGCATATGTAAGATGTCTATCAATTCCTAACCTTATAATAAAAAACACAAGAACAAACAATGAGTAAAATCACTAAAATTCCACATAACTTGGTAATAATCTTTTAATATAAACATAAGAGCGCAATAGCAACACATAATTACAAAATTAAACGCCATAAAACCAGTAACACACTTCCATTTTAACACATCACTGTTACCGCAACCGTTACCTAATGAGGAAACATCTCGGGTTTGTGATAGTTAAAAAACCCGTCGTAAACATTCCCAAAGGCTATTACATCACGATTATGCGATCACTCGTCAAGTGCATAACACAGTGTGTGACACAATAAGTATAGGAAATGTGGGCGATTAAAACGCGCTCATATTGTTCGGTGCACTCCCGGTGATATCGGTTTTCCGGAAGTTTCCATCCGATACCGTTTCCGCGGGCTAATGTGTTAGATCGTCTGTTGGGATTTGAGCGACCACTATTGTCTATGTAATCGCGTATTGGATGTTTTAACCAATGAAATTGTCGATTTTAGTTTCCATTTCATTAAAACAATGGTATTTTTTTTTTCCTTTGTACTTACTTAACTACAGGGCCGTTTCCTAATCAACCCAGTTTCACTTGAAACATAGTTTTGGCTATGATTACCATTAAGGAATCGATTAGATGTTAGTCACTTTAAAGGTACTGACGTTCTGTAAAAAAGGCTTTTGGCCTTAGAGGACCTACTTTTTACATGTCCATTCTAGGCATTGCATTTTTGAGTAAACTATGCGATCAGTCCATGTTTATCTAATTAACCAGAAAACAAACATAATAGTATCCCTCAGTATTCAATCCCATGATAAGGACAAATGGCCAATACCTCTGCCCACGGAGACAGCTTATATGTTACATGTTAAAGTATATGCCTTTTGTGTTTGCAGGCGGTATTAATAATCTATTATTATACTAAGCTCATCATCATCATATAGTACATGATTTAAAATTTCTACTCATCTTATCCTCTACCTCCGTAGCCTAGTGGTATAGGCGTGTACTTTAGAAACTGGAGGTCGTGGGTTTGAACCCTGCGGGGACTCAACAAATTTTCATTGTTGTTTTCTAGTTGGTTAGAGTAATGTGCCGATCACCCAATTGTCTGAAAAGTAAGATGAACCATGCGTCGGATAGGCATGTAAGAAGTCGGTCTACCCACCAACCCGTATTGGACCAGCGTGGTGGGATACGGTCCAAAAACCCTCTAATAGATAGGGGTGTATTAGGGGAGGCCTATGTCCAGCAGGTTGATGATGATGATAATTATGATGATGATGACTTATCTTATGTGTATATTATTGTTTCCAGGTCATCCAAAGATCAAGGCGTTCGTGACACACGGAGGTCTTCTCAGCATGTTTGAGACAGTCTACCACGGGGTCCCAATTGTGTCCATCCCCGTATTCTGCGACCATGAGGCGAACGCCGCTAAAGCTCAAGTAGATGGCTACGCTAAAATCCTGGACCTACAGCACTTGACCTCTGATAAACTGTACAGAGCGATAAAAGAAGTAATAGACGAGCCAAAATACAAGATACAGGTTAAGGAGAGACAGATACTATTGCGGGATCAGAAGGAGAGTCCACTAGAAAGGGCTGTCTATTGGACGGAATACGTCATCAGACACAAGGGAGCGTATCATCTACTTTCACCAGCGAAAGACCTGAACTTTTTCCAGTATTATCTGCTAGACGTTGTTCTAGCCTTTGTCGTATTACTCACTACAATTACAGTTCTTATATCGTACGCACTAAGGTTCAGTTTTAATAGGCTGATCGATTATGTTCAGACTAAACGTATGAACAAGCTGATCGACCAATCGAGCGATTTGCTGAAGAGCTCAAAGTTCATACACCCAACGGTTATGGTGAAGAAAAATTTGTGATTTGATGAATTACAAATTCTTCTTCATTCAGTATAGAGTATGTGATATTTATACGAAATAGTCTTCTAGTGAGTTACCATAGGAGATCGTTACCGATAATAAAGTGATATATCAATGTTTTAATCTATAAATTTAGTTTTAAGTGTTTGGAATAAGTTAAAAATCGTGTGTTTTTGTAAAGATATTGTAAATATTTAATATTTTTTTAATAATAAAACAATAAATATGTAGTTTATTTTTGTTAAATCAAACATTCCCTGTAATACTACATGTTAAATATGCTTCATATTTTAATGCGAACATCTGACATTTTTGCAAATGGTTATTACCTACAGGTGGCGTTACTGTAAACATTAGCGTTCGTGTAAATTAGCTATTTATAAAATTAAGGGAAATGACACTGTGTTTAGAATGAATGTAAAAAAGAACGATAGTTTTATTTTCTTATTTCTTTTTTCTACATTATCAAGCTTATAAAGGATCTATCACGAAAATACAAAATAGGCAATATTATCAGTAATAAATATTCCTACAAATAGTTTATAAATCAATAATAACTACACATTTTTATTGTTTACCACATCTCAATTTCCAAAACTATTAACAAAACTTCAATTGTCGATTACGGTTCATTTGTGGTATAATAAATTCGTGGATTTTTTACCTCGAATGCTACAAAAATGTTATTTAATAGTACATAGATCACGCAAAATTAAAAAAAGGTGGGGAACGAAGACTTTCCTCGTAAGTATTTACCATATGAAATGCAATAATGGTATAAGAAATATTAAAGCAACGCCTGTTGTCATTAAAGAGCAAATTTAGATAAAAACAACGACAATGGCAACACCGCTTCTAAAACTAATTTGATGATTTATGAGTACTATATCTTTTTAAACATCAAGATTATCCGTAACGTAGGGATTTGTATTTAAATTTAATATTTTAACTAAAGAAAAGTGAGAATATACTATTGTTATGCAAAAAAAATATCTTAGCATCATTTTAAGTTTTAATTTTACGTATTTAAATATATTAAAAGATTTTAGTGATTGTAATAACGTGATATTTGCGCAATATACAATAACTAGCCAAAATGACACCTAAAAATTAACAAGACTTTCTCTTACATTATTTGTAAAAAGCTATACCTACTATACGACCTCGTAAAACCTCTTTTAACTTATATTATTTCTTTTTTTATACTGTACGTCATTCTAGCTAACGCCGAAGGGTTTGTATTCTTTACATTATGCTTTTAATTGAGTACCTTTATAGAATGAAAGACAATATTAATATTTATAAGTACGTAATATGATAATATTGCCTAAGAATTCTCTTACATCTATATAAATGATTTGTATGTTTTGCACCAAATAAAAAAATAGTAATCATCGTAGTTCAGTCTTTCTAACAAGTCAACATGACAAGCCATATTAACTTTTTTCCATCACCACAGCATAAATAGGAATGAATGAAAATTTCCCGTACAATGCCTTTTAAACATTAAATTATTCGTTCTGTGTCAACCGAAAAAGTAATTTTGTTCAGTTGCATTGCGTTTCATTCGACGAACTGCGACGAACGTGTCTCAAAACCACGGACATTGCGTTCACTTGAGTTCTATGACGACGGTTTGGATATACGAAATTCAGACAGAATATCATATTCGTTGAACATTTATGGAGTTTCAGACAAATATAGGTTGACATAAACGAATTCATACGTACTCGTTTGCACGCATTGGAAATCGGTGACTTTGAAGCTAGCAGAATAAGAAATTAATTAAAATTGAGATGATATGTAAAATAAACAACGTGCCGAATAGTTATGGGAAAAATGAGATCTTAAAGTATCATAATTAAATGTTACCCCGACAAAACTCGTTAGATGTAATACCGAGACTTAAATATTTGCGAAATAATAATAACATACCTTTTCACACATTTCAGCATTAGAGATAGCGTCATTACTTATTCATGAAGATTACTAACTATGATATGAATGTGATTAAAAAGCAGACAGATTACGTCATTCTTAGATTTGTCACTATTTTGAGACACTGACATTAAGTAGCGGGAATATGTAACATTTCTAAGAAGTGTATAGTTCTAATTGTAGTTTCTTAAAGTTTTAAGCTTAAAGAAGATTTAGATATAAAACTTATTTTTTGATTTTATTACGTGAATAAATAACAATCATAATTGTGAAGATTCCTTTACAAAAACGATACATGCATCGGATGGGCATGTAAAAGTCGGTCCACCCACCAACCCGCTTTAAACCCGCGTGGCGGGATACGGTCCAAATACCCCCTAATGCATAGGAGTGTATTAGGGGAGGCCTATGTCCAGCAGTGGACTATCACATGCTGATGTAATAGTGCTGTTGTGTCCATTGATTTTATCCTGTGTTTATAGTTTATATGCTGGAAATAATATTCCGTTTCATGCAGCTAAAAATATAAAGACGTGTTGGCATTATTATGACTTTGATTGGCATTTGTTATGATCTTCCCTACGTGGATAGGTATTAGAGTGGCTACCACTGGCTTTACTTTTAGAATGGTAAAATAGACATTATTTGTGAACAGAATATATTAATGCCACTGCTCTTTTTATCTTTTTATCGCATGTATGGTCATTTTGACCATTGAATATTGATATGAAAAGTGGTTATTCAGTTGTTTAGTTTTTCATTCAGTAGTTGATTTCAGCATTAAAGGTGCTGTCGTGTGGAGCGGTAATTTAACGACCCGCTTAGCGCAGTGGTTAGTGACCCTGTCTGTTGCGCCGGGGGGTGTGGGTTCCATTCCCACCCGGCGAAAAATATTGTGTGATGAACATAGTGTTTTTCTCGTGTCTGGGTGTTTGTATCTATATAATATGTATTTATTAACAAAATAAAAATAACTTTATGTATTTTCAGCTATCCAATTTCCGTAGTACAGGCTTTACTAGATGATGTTGTGTTATTCGTCCAGAAATATTATTATTATTATTTAATTCAGCTGCAAAGCAGTAGTATGAAAACACTATTGGTTCCGGTTCGAAGGGCACCGTAGCCAGCGTAAATACTGGGTAAACGAGAATCTGGCTACACTTAATCAGTAAATAAGGTTCTTAAAATAGAGATTCCAACTTTGTTACGTAAGTCATAACAAAATCCAATTTCTGAATTGTATATTTTATATCCTCATAATATTTTGTCAGTGTCTTGATTACTTTGAGTTTTCAAGTCCGACAGTTTAACTTTAGCAATCATGCGGCCTTAAGCGGTACACTTTGACCTTTGGCTCTTTTAATTTCTGCGTAAAGTTTTTCAAATTTAATTGGACGTTAAGACATAACAGCGTTTGCAATTCTAACCAAATAATGATAACTAATCGTCTTCTTATGATATAAAGTAAATATATTTACTTAAATAAATATATATATATATATATATATATATCATCTCATCAGCATGTAATAGTCCACTATTGAACATAGGCCTCCCAAATACACCCTATTTATCAGGGAGTTTTGGACGTACCCACCACGCTGGTCTAATGCGGGTTGGTGGTGGACCGACTTTTACATGCCCATCCGACGCATGGATCTTCTTACTTTTCAGACTAATGGGTGATCGGCTTAAATTGCCCTAACCAACTAGGAAACAACAATGAAAATTGTTGAGTCCCGCAGGAATCGGACCCACGACCTCCGGTTTCTAAAGCACACGCCCATACCACTAGGCTACGGAGGCAGTTATATATATATACATTTTTATCATTATCATCAGCATGAGTCAGTCCACCGCTGGAATTAGGCCTCCACTAATGCACGCCATCGATTCCAATCTTCGGATGTTCTCATCGAGACCACACCGGCCACTTTGCGAATGTCGTCGCTCCATTTTGACCCAGGGCGACCTACAACGAGTCTGTTACCTAACTACAGGGCCAGACGAAGGGCGCGCTAGTTCCGAGCGCCCAGAGGAGGCAGAAAGCCTAAGGCCGAGATGGGTGCTATATGGCCAGCGCCGGTGGGTTCAGATGAGTGCAAAACGTTCCTGTGACCCACCCTAAAGGCGCTGGAAGGAACAACTGTGGTTTTAGTCGGTTTAAGTCCGAATAACCTGTCTTGCCCTCTGCGAGGACGGGTATGTAGCATTTCTCCACGGTAAAAAGGCGACGTACCTAATTTTTAGTGCAATTCAATGTTTTGATCGCTGAAATATTGAATGAAATAGCAACCCGATTATAGTACTACTATTAAGATTACTAATAAGATGATTATTTTAAAGATAATTTTGGTAATTTCATATTGCTCAATCTGGCATAAAACATAGAAGAAAATTTGTACTGGAAGGTAAAAATGCAGAAACATACAAAAATATAAAAAGATTACTCACTTTAATTAGTGTATAACTAATTTGTGCGATACGAACGGGTAATTTCGTGCTCTCAATATGTAAATCTTTTAAGATATTAAATTATTGAAATGAAATGTCATTTATGAAACATTTTATGCGCATAGAATGAAGATTTTTTCAAAGACATTAACTTTTATGTGACCGTACACAGCATTAAACCTTAAATGAGGTAATATGCCTTTTTGCTATTTTTCAAAATGTTAACATTAAATTGGAAATTATGGACTATTATCAAAACATAGATATGTATTTTTGCGAATTTTATCGTATGTCAAATTAAGAAGAACAATTACGTTAAACATGGTATTAGTCTTTCTCTTGAAGGTGAACCTGCGTCTGCAATTTAATCGCACTAGATTGTGGTTTTTGAAATCGATTTTTTTAAAGTCATAAATATCTATAGAACTACTTATAAAAAATAATTCAATTCAGATACTACCCACCATTTAAATAAAGAACGATCAAATATAAACACATGGAGCAAAGCGAAAGGTAACAAATATACAAGGACTAAGCATTCGCTCCGAATTGAGCACCTCCTCTTAAGAAGTTGGTCAAAAAGCATATGTTTATGAATTCTAAACTGTACATGTACATGACAATACCCAGAATATAAAAGTTTGTAATTTTACAAGGTTTAAGTTTTCTATAAAGAGCTCTAAAGAATATAGTGCGCAAGATATGCCACTTTAATTAAACACCAGAACTGCCTTCAAGAAACTCAATAAGAGATGTCAATCAAAGTGAAGATAATAGCAAAACGATTTCAAGCTTTGGAATGGCAACATATTCCTACTATATATTCTTAACTGCGCACTGATGATGAAATCTGCAAGAGAACTTTGCAGTTACATTAGCTTCACTGCGGCCAACACGATGTTATGAATAATTCAGCAAATATGTTGAAGGTTTTACTAAATTAATACTCAGAAATATAAGTACTATATTTCTACTACTTATATTTTACTACTTAAAGAAAATAAAAGAGTTCCTTGCTCTAAAAGATTTGATGTTCATGAGAGCTCAAAGGGCTTGGATAAGATAATTTAAACTGTGACAAAACGTAAGCTAAAGTTAGACAAGGTAATTAAATCTTTGCGATCCTATATTAGAAGTTTGTTGATTGCATATTTCATAATCAATAATTAGCAGTATTTGAATTACTATAAATGGTTTATTAAAATTGTGATATTATTAAGTATCTCTATTTCATTTACTACTTTAAATGGAATTTGTACATACATACTCGTAATTAAGCTTTTGCGATGCCTTTCATGGCCATGTGAATTTAAGAAGTTGGCTAAAGTGCGTTTGCTTTGCCCCTTACGGTTTTTAAATAAAACTTTTCAACAATTTAAGATTTAATTTAGGGGAACAGTCCTCACTATGGTACAATGCTGAACGCTATATTGTCTTTTAATTCACAATCGCAGTCCTGTTTTAATATCTTTAAGAATCATAGTGACTTTAAGAATATTATTTGATATAAAGATGACACATTTTATAGAGACTATATAATGATAAATAATTATGTATCTTTAACATATTCTCATCACTTTTCCTTCAAACCTAGTGTTCAGTATGTCTACGATTGATAAGTACTTCAAAGTCCAGACAACTTGGTGTGCAGTTTATATCTATATAAATTCAACTTGTAATATAAGAGTCTTATTTTATTAAGAAAATGCCATCTTAATAGCTGCTAGTTATCAGCATCTGACAATCTATACAGTAAGAACTTCACGAATGTAACTTTATTCAAAGAAACGTTGCTTGATGTCAGTTTATATGAGGTTTATTTTGATATAAGCCTTATAAGTGATCCTAATTTCTTACGATTGTAACCTCTAATTCATGACATTAAAAGCTCACGAATTTCTGATTCTGTGGTCGTTTTGGATAATGTCTCAATTTGTGCTAAGTAATTCTTGAATAAATAATGTCAATGTCTCTGGTGTTTGAATATGTTAAAAGGCTCACGACGTTGTTAGTTGAGTTTAAATTTATAGTAATATATTTAAATTTTTTATTGAAGTAACTTCACGGCTATGCGTCATTAAAATAAATGTATTTTAAATAAAGATATATTTTATTATTTTTACTATTATTCTGGTAAATCTGGAAGGATTAGTGCAGACCCCATTTTAACGTAGGAAAATGGCTAGGTGAAAGAAAGATTTTGTGTAAAAAAATGCTAAGCTTTTGATGTAGTCAGTTGCGATAAAAGGAGAGTTTACAAGCAAAAAAATACTGTCACTCAAATGAAAATAACTGCGTTTAATTGTTGGATCAATGGTGTGGTTTTTCACGGATACTGGCAATCATTTTGATTAATAAATTGTCTATGCGTGATTAGCTTATATTTACCGAACTTTTTACTGCAAATGAATTGTCTTTAATAAAACTTACTGTACACTGTAAACTACATGCAATATATATTACGACCAGAGGCGTAGATTTTCGGTAATCGAGAGCTATTTAAAAAAATGCTTTAAAGAAAAAAATCAACGATCATCGATCGACAAATCAAAAATTGACTTATTTCAGTTTGTAAAAAATCATTTTATGTCATACAAATTTAAGCCCTGTATTATATTTTTCAATACTTAATAAAGAATATTCTAAGCGCCCTATATTAATAATATAATATTTACTATCCGAGACACACAGGAGATTATGCGCAACAAAGGAATTTAATATTGTGCGTTATTTCGTTTATCAGAAGAATTAAGAGCCGTCTGTATACAAAGGACACGAAGGGAAAAAGGAGTCGATTCACTGTGAGAAATTAAATTCGTGTCTTATTCGTAAAAGAAAATTATTGAAGCGTTATGGGTACGTGCGGCATTTTAATTAAGAACGAGTAGTATTGGTGTAATTGTGCGTTTTACTTTTTTTGACCTTGATGTAGAGCTTACCGTCTCTACTCGGACTTTTATAGTGTTCCTACCTGTTCCTTCGAACTACCGACCAACCCTTTGGAAAAGTGCGTACACGATCGTACGTCGTATTGGTACGTGACCGATCCACCGGCGATCGGTTGACTGTACAAAATGAGTCAGGGGCAGTGAGAACTGCCTTATTCACGGAGTGGCGTGTACACGACATGATTCTCGTCGTGCTGGACGTAATAGGCTAAGGTTAGCCCCGAACGGCCGTGGGCGACGTTTACCTAATGCGGGTTATTGTTTTTGAAGCTAGAAATTGCCTCCATGAGACCTACGTGCTCGGTCAACGCAATGAATTTCGCGCGCCGTCCTGGGCGGTGGCATGTTTATTAGCGAGTATTCGTACCTCCTGCAAGTTGATTGAGCCGGCGTATTTTTTAACAAGGACAGATTGGTTGGTTGTTTACGACTGGCCTCTGTTGGACGGCTTCTAATTTCGGAGCGGGGGCTAGCGCCAGTGCGCCAGAATTGTTTCCCGATTTAGGGGCCGGCTCGGGTGCCACCACCAGGCTAGGGACGTTGGAACGATGCACGGGTGGTTAAGCGTAATTTCTGGGAACGCGATTGTGCCAAGCTCTTGTTAGTGGCGCAGATGCGGGAACAAAGACCGATCTTTGTTGATACGCCAGTCGCTCATAATTTCTGTAATTAGTACGTTTAATGAAAAATCAATTGGAGGCTTTTTCGCAGCCTCTGTAATTATTCGGATCTCCTCGTTTCGTGCAATTTGTACATGATGGAGGGTGGTGGGTCCTTTTTCGATATTTGCGAGGGCAATCCGGAGCGCCGTGATCGCCTGTGCATTTGACTACGAACCCGGTTTTACGCGAAGTCTTAACCTTATTGCCAGAAAGCTTGGATAGCGTTCTAATGTTACAAATAGCCTTTCCCTCGGGGTATACATGATATAAAACTGTCATAAATGAAAACTGATTAAATATCAAAGGATTCATATTTTAGTTTAAAAAATCTTTTTGAAAAAAAAAATATTTAACTCAGTATTGCTTACCTAACCAGATAAAAATGATTTTATTATTTACATTAAATAAAATAAAAAGATTTGAAATTTTACATTAAATTAATTTGCCAATTTTGTAGTCATGTTGTAATTTTTTTTTTAATTTTCTTTGACTATAATGATTGACGAAATGAAACAATCGCATCGTCTTCTTAACAAAGTTTATTTTGATTACACAACTTTAAAGATTATCCAATATTCATAAAAATTTTCTTTCTACGTCCTTAATGATGTGAATATAAAAAATGCAGCTATAACTAATTGAGGAAACAATTTAGTGTTTTTAAAGTGTGTGACAAATAATCGGAAAAAATTTATAAAAAAACATTCATATTAAATGAATTGAAAATACAGGCACAGGTATAACGCTTACTTAGATTAAAAAATATCGTACAGTAATTATAGGACTTGAACATGTAATAAATATATAATATTAGGTAATATTAATAGTTTAAAATATTCAACAAAGTTATAGTATCTCAATGTGCAAAACTAAATTTTTCATGCGTACAAAATTATTTAGACAATTAAAATAATGGCAAATAACTAATAAATAGAAAATAGCTCCAATGAGAACTTTGGTGTTCTAAACAAGATACGTATTTGTGTACACATTTAGGTACAACCTTTTTACAAAAAATAGGATTGAATTAAATTTTATTCTACAATATTATGCATTCTTTATTGAAATATTACATATTCAAATATTATTTAAATTGTTTATATTTAAAATAAGACTAGTAAAAGTTCCTTAAAACTCAAGTGCTAAAGTTTTACCCAACGCAAAGTTAAATTTACAACCAAACGAACTAAATGTCTTTGACTTTAAAAAACAATATTATGTCTTTTTTATCAAGTCTACTAACGAACAAATATGAAATAAGCTACGTACTAACGCTTACACGTCACAAAGCTAAATAATAGACGTCTGTAATAATGGGGCATGATCCGTCACGCCAATAGCATCTAGAATGTCGCGTCGTATATCATTCGACCTTGCTTGTTCTTGGTGAAAATCACGCAATGTATTCTGTTCCCTCAACAGTTCACATTTGTACGTCGAGAAATTGAAGCGCACTTTCTAAAAAAATTGTATAAACATGAATTTTAAGCAAACATTGACGATTCAAAAGTAAACTGACAAATAACATTTTGAAATATAAGACGTGCTAGTGCGCAAACATTACCTCGCAATATCCATCAGTGCATTTTAAATCTGACAGATCTTTTAAGGTATTCATTTAATAAAAATGTCGTTATGACACGTTTTATGCACATAGAATAAAGATTTTTTTAATGTTTTAACTTTAATGTAAACTTACACCATATTATATTAAATGAGCTTTGTACATGCCTCATTGCAATTATGTAGAACATTATTTAAGTCTATCTCTCGTTGAGCCAGCGTTTGCAATATAACCGCACGAAGTCGAGATTATTTACAGCGAAATTTTCTTAATTTCTTTAATATCTATTTAACTACTTATTACAAAATGATTAAAAAAATGGTACAAAATGACAGATAATACCTATAATTTAAAAAAGAATGAACAAAATCGGAGCACTAGGTAACATATGTAAAAAAATCAAGCGTACATACGCGCCGAATTGGGTACTTCCTGTTTTTGGGAAGTCGGTCAAAAGAAAATATATAAAAAAGGACGATACAGACATGACTCAAGAAACCAATGTCTTTAACCGTTTTCAGTCGGAGAATCAAACCTACTATTCTAAACCTGAAATGGGTACAACGCTAAAAACTCCTCCAGTTCCACCTTATCAATAAACCAATAATAAAATATATTAAAACAAGAACCTGTTACTTTAAAAAATAAATGATGAAATCTTACAAAAAAAAATTGATTTTTGGATATGTAGAGTGCGATGATAAAGTAAAGTTAAATATCTATTAAGTAATACTGCAGGTTTACATTTATTATTTGTTAGAGCTATAAGGAGGCAGGACATTCCACCTGATGGTAAGTGATAAAGCCAGCCCATGAGGTAAACAGACTGGTCACCACCTGAGACATGACAGGCTACATCTCGTTTATCCAGTAACAAAATATGTTTTATTATCAAACTAATGATAAATTACTTTTTAATGATTTAAATTAATTATTACATCCTACAATTAAAAAATTTCATGGAAAATGATTTTACTGCGTGCGAAAATAGCTAGATAAATTATATGTTTTTTTCTGTGAGCTTTATCATTTATTCAACGT
Organism: Lamproptera curius; assembly: GCA_029286875.1. Taxonomy (NCBI): domain Eukaryota; kingdom Metazoa; phylum Arthropoda; class Insecta; order Lepidoptera; family Papilionidae; genus Lamproptera; species Lamproptera curius. The sequence continues at coordinate 1,648,868 of JAGSMT010000017.1, forward strand.
TAAATGTTAATAAGATACGAGTAAAAATAAGACAGTCTCAAGAACCACAGGCGTTGCGTTTCTTAATTTTATGACACCAGTTTGATAGAAATTCAGACGAATATCATATTCGTTGAAAATTTATGGAGCTTTAACAAATATAAGTTGGCATAAACGAATAGATACGTACTCGTTGCACGATTGAAAATCGGTGGCGTTGAACTGCGGAATAAAAAATTACGAATTTGAGACCGAAACGTAAAAAACTACGTGCTAAATGGAAATTGAAAAGCGAGATCTTAAAGTGTTAATGATCGATTAAAGTGCTGTAAACTGTTACCCCGACAACACTCTAGATGTGATGCTGAGATTCAAATATTTGCGAAAGAATGATAACATCTTTAACATTTCTAGCATCGGAGATAGCGTCATCACTTATTCATGAAGATTTCTTAACAGAAATGAATATGATCAAAAGCAGACAGTTACGTCAGTCTAGATAATTGTCACTATTTTGAAACACTGACATTAAGTAGGGAATATGTAACATTTCTAAGTGTAATAATATATATTCAATTGAGTTTTCTTAAAATGTTAAGCTTAAAGAAGATTATATATTAAACGTATGTTTTTAAATTATCATAAACAGATACCTCATAATTGTAAAGATTCCATTACGAATATCCATTATCGTTCGCTGTTCCGTCTGTTGATTTAAGTCTGTGTTTATAGTAAAGAAATGTACTGAAATAATCCGTTTCATTCAGCTAAGACTATCAAGACGCGTTGGTAATTAAACTTTGATTGTCATTTGTTATGATCTTCCCTAAGTACATGTAGAGTAACTACTACTAATTACTTTTAGAAAGAAAAAACAGAAATATGTTTGAGAAGAATATATTAATGCCACTGCCCTTTTTTTCCTTCACCGCAGTGCCTAATTCTGCTGCAAAGCAAAGTGGAAACCTTCTGTGTTAACGGATTTGAAGGACCGTAGCAGAAATTATTTGTTAAACGGACTGGCGTAATAACTCAGTAACATTTTATGTCCTTACGGTAGAAGGCTGGCAGTGGATGCCTCTGTTATTGCCGATTGAAAATATATGAAGGTTTCTTCCAACATCCGACGTAGACTTCGGGTGGTTTTGGGTGTCCATTATCTACTCCATAAAGGCTGAACTGTGTTTGGATTTGCCTCGCTGAGCATGATTCTTGACTATTTTTATTAACTTCATTATTAAATGGAAACATCGATGTTTTGACTTGATACCTTAGACGTCGACAAAGGAAAAATTGTCCTGCCCAGTAGCCAAGAAGCCTCCACAAAGGATAGCTATTCGCCTATTTTGAGAAAATGAATTGACAGAAATATTTATTTAGATTAATAAGTAAATAAGGTTCTTAAAATAGGATACTAACTTTATTACGGAACTCATAACAGAATCCAATTTGTGAATTATTTATTTATATCCTCATTAATATTTGTTAGTGTTTTGGTTACTTTGAGTTTTAAAGTCCGTTTAACTTTATAATCATGGGCCTTGAGCAAGCATTTGACCTTTGGCCTTTAAATTTCAGCGTAAAGTATTTCAATTCAATTGGACGTTAAGACATCCGTAGCCCAGTGGTATGGGCCGTGCTTTAGAAACCAGGTCGTGGGTTCAAATCCTGGGACTCAAAAATTTTCATTGTTGTTTCCTAGTTGGTTAGGCAATTTGGGCCAATCACCAATTGTCTGAAAAGATATGATCCATACGTCGGATGGGCATGTAAAAGTCGGTCCACCCACCACCCGCATTAGACCAGCTCCGTGGGTACGGTCCTAAACCCCTAATAGATAGGAGTGTATTAGAGTATGTCCAGCAGTGGACTATCAGGTCTGATGACGTGTGTTGGGTGTTAAGACATTTCAGCGATTTCAATTTTAACAAAATCTTTTAAAGGTTTTAAAAGATTGTAACACATAACGATTCTAATCTACCTTCTTATGATATAAAGTAAATATATATTTTTCATCATCATTGACATCACCATCAGCCCGTGTCAGTCCACTGGACATATGCCTCCACCAACCACGCCATAACCCGCTCGTCGGCTATTCTCATCCAACCACGCCGACCACTTTTGAGAATCTCGTTACTTCATCTTCCGCAGGACGTCCTACCACCACGTATCATTTTTAGCGCAACTCAATTGTTTAATCGCTGAAATTTGTATGAAATAACAACAGATTCATAGTACTTCTAATAAGATTACTAATAAGATTATTATTTTAAAGAACAATTATGGTAATTTTCTAACGCTCAATCGGGCATATACCTAACACATGGGAAAATAAAAAAACTGTACTGTAAGATAAATGCGAAATATACAAAAATATATATAAAAATTACTTACTTTAAATAGTGATAACTAATTTATGCAATGCAAACCACCACCACCACATTTTAAATATCTCTAATCTTTTAGGTATTTATTTAATCAAATGTCATATATGAAACGTTTCATGCGATAGAATGAAGAATTTTTTTCAAATACATTCTTTATGTATTTGAAAATTCTTTTTTTTGTTCTGTTTTTACTGTAATTATTCTTTTTGACGTACACTGCATTACCTTAAACGAGCTTTAAATATGTCTTGTTACATTTTTATTGTTATTACCATTAAAATGGAATATTAGATTTTTTGCAGATATATGCTTTTACGAATTTTTTTGTAGGTCAAGTTAAGAAGATTTACGTAAAACATAACTTTTCTCTTCGAAATCGGTCAAAAGATTATATTGATAAACTGCCAGAATATAAATTATATAATAGAATAATTGTTTCCAGGTTTTATTCTAAAACAGCCCATTTACAGTACACTTCTGTCCAAGATATAGTGCGCAAGATATGCCACTTTATTACGAGAATGCCTTAAGAAACTCAATCAGAGTTGTCAATCAAAGTGAAGATATAGCAAAACGATTTCATGCTTCTTCATATCACTTAAAATACAATATATTCTACTACATATCTTAACCGTGCATTGAGGTAAAATCTGAAAAGTGAACTTTGCAGTTACATTACTTCACTGCATCTAACACGATATTTATGAATAATTTTGCCATTTGTTTAGTGTTTTACTTAATTAATACTTAGAAATATAAGTAGTAAAAGAAAATAAAAGAAGTGGCTTGTCTAAAGATTTGATGTTCATGGAAGCTCAAAGAGGTTAAATTGATAGATGATTTAAACTTTAACATAACGTAAGCTAAAGTTAGACAAGGTTGATTAAATGTCTTCGCGATCCTATATTATAAGTTTGTTGGTTGCATATTTCGTAATCAATGTTTAGCAGTATTTGAATTGCTATAAATGGTTTATTGAAATTTTATCAGATACTGAGTCAATTGCTACTTTAGATGGAATATGTAACTTGTTCAAATAGTTGAGGTACTTTGTACCTTTTAGTTTAAGCTTTGCCTCTACCCAAAAGTTTTATACTTTGAACATAAATACTATTAAATTATTTTAATCTAGGCTATATAAAGTTTTCTACAAATTAAGATTTTGTCTTTTAATTCACAATCATAGTCCTGTTTTCATTCTTTAAGAATCATAATGACTTTTAAAATATAAAGATGACACATTTTATGAGACTTTACTGTATAATATTAGCAATGATAAATTTAATTGTGTATCTATTAAATATTCTTATTACTTTTCCTTCAAACCTAGTGTTTAGTTTGTCTATAATCTGTAAATGTTTTAAAGTTAGACAAACAAGTCTGCAAAAACTTGTGTGCAGTTTATATCTACTAACGTCTTGTTGTATTAGAAAATGCATCTTATTAGCTGCTGGTTATCAGCATCTGATAAACTGTACTGTAAGAACATCACAAATGATAAATTAAATTATTGATCCTAATTTCTTCGATTACAACCTCTAATTCATGTCATAAAAAATTGAATTTGGTATTCTGTGGTAGTTTTGGATGATGTATCAATTTGTGCTAAGTAATTCTTGAATAAATAATGTCGATGTCTCTGGTGTTTGAATATGTTAAAAGGCTCACGACGTTGTTGGTTGAGTTTAAATTTGTAGTAAAATATTAAAATTTTTATTTATGTAACTTCACGGCTATATGCAATTTAAATAAATGTATCGTGAGTAAAAACTTATTTTATTATTTTTACTGTTATTCTGGTAAATCTGGAAGGATTAGTGACAGACCCCATTTAAAGATGGGAAAATGGCGAGGTAAAAGAAAGATTTTGTGTAAAAAATGTTAAGCTTTTGATGAGTCAGTAGCGATAAAGAGAGTTATACGCAAAAGAAATACTGTCACTCAAATGAAATAACTTCGCTTAATTGTTGGGTTAACAGTGTGGTTTTCACGGATACTGGCAATCATTTGATTAATTAAATGTCTATGGGTGATTAGCTTATTTAGTAAACTTTTTAGCAAGCATTGCCTTCAATAAAACTACTGCACCCTGTTAACTAACTGCAAATATAATAACGAATAGAGGCGTAAGTTTTCGGTAATCAAAATCTATTAAAATAATGCTTTAAGAGAAAAATCAACGATCCTCTATCATTGAAGCAAAAATTACTTTATTTCAGCTTGTCGAAAATCGTTTGATATCATGAATTTACGCTCTGTGTTATATTTTACATACTTAATAAAGATTATAAAGACCACAATATTAATAAGTATAATATAATGTTTACTATCCGAGACTCCAGGAGATTAGCGCAACAAAGAAATTTAATATTGTTGTTATTTCGTTTATCAGAAAATTATGAGCCGTCTATATAAAGGACACGACAGGAAAAGGGTCAATTCACTGTGAGAAATTAAAATCGTGTCTTAATCGCAAAGAAAATTTTTGAGAGTTATGAGTACGCGCGCGTTTTAATTAGAAAGTAATATTGGTGTTATTATGTTTAAATATTTTACCTTGATTAAAACTAGTCTCTACTTGGTTTTTATAGCGTTACAGAACAATGAGCCGAAGGAATGCTCCTGTTCATTCGAACAGTACCAACATCACATACACGTGTTGACTTCTTGAATGTGTTACCTACGGATCGTCGATTCGGTACGACGTTCGAGTCGAGGCACAGTGAGAACTGCCTTATTCACGGCGTGTGTCTTGTTATGCTCGTAGCGAGAACCTAATGTGTGTGCTGACCTACGTGTGGTGAGGTTAAAAGCTGGATATGATAGCTAGGTTGCCAAACGGCCGTGGGCGACGTTTACCGATTACGCTTATTGTTTGAAGCTAAAAATTGCCTCCATGCTCTCTGCTTCTCTACGTGCTCGGTCAAAGCAATTGTTCTACGGCGCGTCCCGGCGGCTGCAAGTTTATAGCAGTATTCATACCTCCTGCAAGTTGATTGCCTGCGTATTTTCGCACAAGGACAGATCGTCCATTATTCCAGCGTTATTACTGGGTTAACTTATGGAGTTTCCACGAAAGGTGGGTTGTTTACGACTGGCCGCTGTTGGACCGCCTCTATTTTTGGCGCGGGGTTTACCTGCGCCAGTATTGTTTCCGGCTTAGGGCCGGCTCGGTCTTCCGTCGGTCTAGGGACGTGGCACGTGGAATGGCGGTTTAGCGTTATTCCTGAATCGCGATTGTACCAGGCGCTTGTTTGTAGCGCAGGTGCTGAAATTGATTAGCCGGTCACTCGTAATTCCTGTAATTATGACTTTTAACAAGAAGTCTTTCTGTTTGGTCGTGCAGCTGGTCAGTGACTCGGAAAAGCAGATGGGTTTGGCGCTTGCGGTCTTTGCTTAGATTGAGGGGAGGAGACCTAAAATTTAACGTGTGATTTAATTACGAGTATTTTAGGAAGATATATCAGCAGTTTTTACACTCTTCAAAACAGAACAGTTAATACTTTCTATTTTAACCGTTTACGGTCTAAAACTATCATAAATGAGAACTGATTAAATATCAAAGGATACATGATTTCGATGAAAATGTTTTACATCAAATTACTTTGCCAATTTTGTAGTCATGATGAGAATTTTATTTTTATTTTCTTAAACTATAATTAGTTAATTAGTGACGAAATGAAACAGTCGCATCGTCTACTTAACAAATTTTATTTCAATTTCATAACTTTAAAGATTATCCAATATTCGTTAAATTGTCTTCCTGTTGCCTATGATGTGAATATAAAATCCTTAACTAACTACTTGAGAAACAATTTAGTGTTTTGAAGTCTGGCATATAAACGGAAAATATTAATAAATAAAAACATTGAACATTAAATGAATTGAAATTAAGCACAGGGTATATCGCTTATTTAGATTATAAAATATCTAATAATAATTACAGGACTTCAACATGTAATAAATAAATAATATTAGTTAATATTAATAGTTTAAAATATTCAACCAAGTTATAGCATCTATATGAATAATACAAAATTTTTCATGCGTGCAATATAAAATATTGGTTCCAAATGTTAGCAAATAACTATTAAATTATAAATGGTTTGAATAAAAACTGTGAACTAAGCAAAATATGTATTTGTGTATACATTTAGGTACAACCTTATTACAAAAAAGAGGATTGAATTAAATTTAATTTCACAATATTGTGCATTATTTATTGAAATATTACATATTATACTTATTTAAATAGTTTATATTTACAATGAGACTAGTAAATGTTCCTTAAAAATCAAGTGCTAAAGTTTTACCCAATGCAAAATTGAATTTACAATTAAACGAACTAAATGACTTTGACTTTAAAAAAACGTATTATGTCTTTATTATCAAGTCTACTAACAAACAAATACGAAATCAACAGCTACGTACTACCGTGACTATGTCTCAAAGCTACATCGAATAGACGTCTAATAATGGGGGCTATGATCCCGTATTGACGGCTCCAAATAAGAGATCTTAGGAGTCGTCGCGTCGTATATTACATTTCGACCTTGCTGTGGCTCTCTTGGGGCTGTCCGATCACGCTGATGTCTTTCTGTTCGGCCTCAACTGGTTTCACTTTGGCTGACGGCGTGTCGGACGATACGGCGAAGCGCATTACGTTGTCTTGTAAAATAAAAGTAAATTGTATAAACAAGTGAAATTTTAAACAGAAAATTTGACCGACTTCAAACAGTATAAACTAAATAATAACCATTTTGCGAAATATAAGACGGTGACAACGTGTCCAATGCAAACATTACCTCGCAATATCCATCAGTGCATTTTAAATCGGACAGATCTTTTAAGGTTTTTCATTTAATAAAAATCGTAGAAATCGAACCTACTATTCCTTAGCAACTCCAAAATGGTTACAACGGCTAAAACTACTCCATTTCCACTATTATCAATAAACCAATAATAAAATATATTAAAACAGAATCATCTATCTTGTTACTTGCAAAAAATAAATGATCTAGCAAATCTTTGCTAACTATTTTTAGGTTATGTTTTGAGTGCGATGATAAAGTAAAGTTAAAATATCTATTAATGATACTGTAGGTTTACATTCATTTATTTGTTGGAGCCTAAGAGGAGCAGGACATTTACCTGATGGTAAGTGATAAGCCATGCCCATGAGATAAACAGACCGGTCACCACTCTAAGACATGACAGGCTACGTCTCGTTTACCCAGTAACCAATAATAACATGTTTTATTATAATACTAAAGATAAATTACTTTTTAATAATTTAAATTAAATTCATTACTTCCTACAATTATAAATTTCATGCGAAAATGATTTTACTTGCGTACAAAAATACACCTAGATAAATTATATGTTTTCTTTTCTGTGAGTTTTATCATTTATTCAACGTTATAATGTGAATAAGATAGGAGTAAAATAAGATAATGTCAGAACCACGCACTTTTGCGTTTACTTGAATTTTATGACACCAGTTTGGATATACGAAATTCAGACAGAATATCATATTCGTTGAACATTTATGGAGTTTCAGACAAATATAAGTTGACATAAACGAATAGATACGTACTCGTTTGCACGCATTGAAAATCGGTGGCGTTGAAGCTTGCGGAATAAAAAATTCACGAAATTTGAGACCGAAACGTAAAAAACAACCTGCTAAATAGATATGTAAAAAGCGAGATCTTGAAGTATTACGATTAAATGTGCTTTGTGTAAACTGTTACCCCAACAACACTCGTAAGATGTAATGCCGATATCCAAATATTTGCGAAAGAATGATAACATACTTTTTAACACATTCGAGCATCAGAGATAGCGTCATCACTTATTCATGAAGATTTCTTACTACAAAATGAATATGATCAAAAAGCAGACAGATTACGTCAGTCTTAGATTTGTCACTATTTTGAGACACTGACATTAAGTAGCGGGAATATGTAACATTTCTTAGAAATGTAATAGTGTATAGTTCTAATTGTAGTTTTCTTAAAATGTTAATCTTAAATGTATGTTTTGAAATTATCACTTAAACAGATAACACTCATAATTGTAAAGATTCCTTTACATGAATATTACCTATTATCGTAACAGTGCTGTTCCGTCTGTTGATTTAAGCCCGTGTTTAAAGTAAAAGAAATGTACTGGAAACAATTTTCCGTTTCATTCAGCTAAGACTATCAAGACGCGTTGGCATAATTATGACTTTGATTGTCATTTGTTATGATCTTCCCTAAGTGGCTAGTAGAGTAACTACTACTAATTACTTTTAGAAAGAAAAACTGACAATATGTTTGAGAAGAATATATTAATGCCACTGCTCTTTTTATATATACGGTCACTTCATATGCACATATGGTCACTTTGACCGCTAAAAATTGACGTGAAAGGTGATTGTTCAGTTGTTTAGTCTTTCATTCAGTAGTTGATATGTAGTAGGTGTTATGCCGTGTGGAGCGGTACCACCGCAGTGCCTTATTCTGCTGCAAAGCAGAAGTGCGAGAACACTTCTGTGTTACGATTTGAAGGGCACCGTAGCTAGCGTAATTATTTGTTAAACGAGACTGGCGTAATAACTCAGTAACATTTTATGTCTCACGGTAGAAGGCTGGTACGTGGATGCCTCTGTTATTGCCGATTAAAAAAATATGAAGGTTTCCTTCCAACATCCGACGTAGACTTACGGGTGGTTTTTGGGTGTCCATTTATCTACTCCATAAAAGGCTGAACTGGTGTTTGCGGATTTGCCTCGCTGAGCATTATTCTTGACTGATTTCTTTTTATTAACTTCATTATTAAATGGAAACATCGATGTTTTGACTTGATACTTAGACGTCGACAAAGGAAAAAATTCCATGTCCTGCCCAGTGCCCGCTTAAAAGAAGCTCCGTTCCAGCACAGGGTAATAGCTAATCGCCTATTTGCTGAGAAATGTGTAATATGACAGAAATAGGTATTATGGTTAGACTTAATAAGTAAATAAGGTTCTTAAAATAGAGATACTAACTTTATTACGGAACTCATAACAGAATCCAATTTGTGAATTATTTTTTTTATATCCTCATAATATTTTGTTAGTGTTTTGGTTACTTTGAGTTTTAAAGTCCGTTTAACTTTAGCAATCATGTGGCCTTGAGCAGTACACTTTGACCTTTGGCTCTTTAAATTTTAGCGTAAAGTATTTCAAATTCAATTGGACGTTAAGACATCCGTAGCCTAGTGGTATGGGCGTGTGCTTTAGAAACCGGAGGTCCTAGGTTCGAATCCTGCGGGGACTCAACAAATTTTCATTGTTGTTTCCTAGTTGGTTAGGGCAATTTTGGCCAATCATCCAATTGTCTGAAAAGTAAGATGATCCATACATCGGATGGGCATGTAAAAAGTCGGTCCACCCACCAACCCGCATTGGACCAGCGTGGTGGGATACGGTCCAAAACCCCTAATAGATAGGAGTGTATTAGGGGAGGCCTGTGTCCAGCAGTGGACTATCAGAGTCTGATGATGTGTGTGTGTGTTAAGACATTTCAGCGTTTTCCATTCTTAACAAAAAATCTTTTTAACAGGTTTTAAAAGATTGTAACCAAATAACGATTACTAATCTACTTCCTATGATATAAAGTAAATATATACCTTTCATTATCATTGACATCACCATCAGCCCGTGTCAGTCCACTGCTGGACATATGCCTCCACTAACGCACGCCATAAGCTCCGCTCTTCGGCTATTCTCATCCAACCCACGCCGACCACTTTGCGAATCTCGTTACTTCATCTTGCCGCAGGGCGTCCTACACTACGTATACATTTTTAGCGCAACTCAATGTATTAATCGCTGAAATTATGTATGAAATAGCAACCAGATTCATAGTACTTCTATTAAGATTTCTAATAAGATTATTATTTTAAAGACAATTATGGTAATTTTCTATCGCTTAATCTGGCATGTAACATATGGGAAAATTAAAAAAAAACTGCACTGTAAGATATAAATGCAGAAATATAAAAAAATAACTTACTTTAAATAGTGTATAACTAATTTATGCAATGCAAACCACCGCACCACCACATTTTGAATTTCTCAAATCTTTTAAGGTATTTATTTAATCCAAATGTCATATATGAAACGTTTTATGCGCATAGAATGAAGAATTTTTCAAGTATATTCACTTTTATGTGACCGTACACTGCATTACCCTAAACGAGCTTTGAATATGTCTTGTTACATTTTTTATTGTTATTACCATTAAAATGGAATATTGAAGATTTTTTAATGCAGATATATGCTTTTACGAATTTTATTGTAGGTCAAGTTAAAAGGTTAACATAGCACCCCCTTATCATCAGAAATCGGTCAAAAAGATTATATTGATAAACTGTTAAATAACAACACCCCAGAATATAAATTATATAATAGAATAATTGTTTCAAGGTTTAAGTATTCTATAACAGTCTATTTACAGTAACACTTCTTAGCTCTAAAGAATATAGTGCAAGATATACCACTTTATTACGAGAACTGCCTTCAAGAAACTCAATCAGAGTTGTCAATCAAAGTGAAGATAATAGCAAAACGATTTCACGCTTCTTCATATCACTTGAAATAGCAATATATTCCTACTACATATTCTTAACCGTGCGTTGAGGGTAAAATCTGCAAAGTGAACTTTACAGTTACATTAATTTCACTGCGTCCAACACGGTATTATGAATAATTCTTGCACATTTGTATAGGGATTTACTTAATTAATACTTAGAAATATAAGTTGTAAAAGAAAATAGAAGAAAGTGGCTTGCTCTAAAAGATTTGATGTTCATGGAAACTCAAAGGGTTAAATTGAATAAGATGATTTAAACTTTGACATAACGTAAGCTAAAGTTAGACAAGGTTGATTAAATGTCTTCGAGATCCTATATTATAAGTTTGTTGGTTGCATATTTCGTAATCAATGTTTAGCAATATTTGAATTGCTATAAATGGTTTATTGAAATTTTATCAAGTACTGAGTCAATTGCTACTTGCGATGGAATATGTAACTTGCTTCAAATAGTTGAGGTATTTAGTACCTTTTGGTTTAAACTTTTGCCTTCTACCCAAAAGTTTTATACTTTGAATCATAAATACTTATTAAATTATTTTAATCAGGGCTATTAATAAAAGTTTTTCTACAAATTAAGATTTCAATGAGGAAAAGTCATCACAATGGTACAATGCTGTAGGCTATATTGTCTTTTAATTCACAATCATAGTCTTGTTTTCATATCTTTAAGAATCATAATGACTTTTAAAAATATAAAGATGAAACATTTTATAGAGACTTTACTGTATAATGTTACAATGATAAATTTAATTGTGTATCAATGAACATATTCTTATTACTTTTCCTGCAAACCTAGTGTTTAGTTTGTCTATAATCTGTAAATGTTTTAAAGTTAAGACAAAACAAGTCTACATAAACTTGGTGTGCAGTTTATATCTACATAACGTAATTTTTTATTAAGAAAATGCCATCTTATTAGCTGCTGGTTATCAGCATCTGACAAACTATACTGTAAGAACTTCACAAAATGTAAATTAAACTATTGATCCTAATTTCTTACGATTGCATCATTGCATCGATTCATGACATTAAAAGCTACGAATTTCGGATTCTGTGGTAGTTTTGGATAATGTCTCAATTTGTGCTAAGTAATTCTTGAAAAAATAATGTCGATGTCTCTGGTGTTTGAATATGATAAAAGGCTCACGACGTTGTTGGTTGAGTTTAAATTTGTAGTAAAATATTAAAATTTTTATTTATGTAACTTCACAGCTATATGCAAATAAAATAAATGTATTGTGAGTAAAAACCTAATTTATTATTTTTACTATTATTCTGGTAAATCTGGAAGGATTAGTGACAGACCCCATTTTAAGTGGCTAGGTGAAAGAAAGATTTTGTGTAAATATGTTAAGCTTTTGATGTAGTCAGTAGCGATAAAAGAAGAGTTTATACACAAAGAAAGTACTGTCACTAAAATGGTAATAACTGCGTTTAATTGTTGGGTTAACAGTGTGGTTTTTCACGGATACTGGCAATCATTTTGATTAATTAAATGTCTATGGGTGTTTAGCTTATATTTACTAAACTTTTCATTGCAACGGCATTGCCTTCAATAAAACTTACTGCACCCTGTTAACTAACTGCAATATATATTACGAATAGAGGCGTAAGTTTTCGGTAATCAAAAGCTATTAAAAAAATGCTTTAAAGAGAAAAAATCGACGATCCTCTATCATCAAAGCAAAAATTTACTTATTTCAGTTTGTTAAAAATCGTTTGATATCTTACGAATTTATGCCCTGTATTATATTTTTACATACTTAATAGAAAAGATTGTAAGCACCACAATATTAATAAGTATAATATAATGTTTACTGTCCGAGACTCACAGGAGATTACGCGCAACAAAGAAATTTAATATTGTGCGTTATTTCGTTTATCAGAAGAATTAAGAGCCGTCTGTATACAAAGGACACGAAGGGAAAAAGGAGTCAATTCACTGTGAGAAATTAAAATCGTCTCTTAATCGTAAAAGAAAATTTCTGGAGAGTTATGGGTACGCGCGGCGTTTTAATTAAGAAAGAGTAATATTGGTGTTATTGTGTTTAAATATTTTTTTTATCTTGATTAAAAACTACTAGTCTCTACTCGGATTTTTATAGCGTTACAGAATAATGAGCCCGAAGGAATGCTCTGTTCATTCGAACTAGTGACAACCCTTTAAAAAAGTGAAGGTCACGCGAACAAATGTTACATGCGTTAACTTCTTGAAATGTTACCTACGGATCGTCGCCGTTCGGTACGACGTTCGAGTCAGGGACAGTGAGAACTGCCTTATTCACGGCGTGTGTCTCGTTGTGCTCGTAGCGAGGACTAAATGTGTGTGTGCTGACCTACGCGTGTGAGTGAGGTTAAAAAGCTGGATATGATAGGCTAAGGTTGCACCCAAACGGCCGTGGGCGACGTTTACCGATTACGGCTTATTGTTTTGAAGCTAAAAATTGCCTCCATGCTCTCTGCTCTCTCTACGTGCTCGGTCAAAGCAATGAGTTTTACGGCGCCGTCCCGGGCGGCGCGAAGTTTATTAGCGAGTATGCAAGTTGATTAAGCCTACGTATTATCATAACAAGGACAGATCGTCCATTATTCCAGCGTTATTACTGGGTTAACTTATTGGAGTTTCCACGAAAGGTGGGTTGTTTACGACTGGCCGCTGTTGGACCTGCCTCTATTTTTGGCGCGGGGTTTGCCTGCGCCAGTATTGTTTCCGGCTTAGGAGCCGGCTCGGGTGCTTCCGTCGGTTTAGGGACGTTGGCACGTGGAGTGGGCGGTTTAGCGTAATTCCTAGAATCGCGATTGTACCAGGCGCTTGTTTGTTTGTAGCGAAGGTGCTGGAAATTGATAAGCCGGTCACTCGTAATTCCTGTAGTTATGACGTTTAACGAGAAGTCTTTCTGTCTGGTGGTGCAACTGGTATGGCCAGTGACTCGGAGAAGCAGATGGGTTTGGCTGCTTGCTGCTTTGCTTCTCGGCTTCGAATTTAGCCATTATTTCGTTGAACTTAGTTGAGGGGGGGAGGGAGGCCTAAAATTTAAGGTGTGATATAAATTAATTACCAGAAGTATTTTTAGGAAGATATATCAGTAAGTTTTTACACTCTTCAAAACAGAACAGTTGATACTTTTATTTTAATCGTTTACATGATCTAAAATTATCATAAATGAGAACTGATTAAATATCAAAGGATACATATTTCAATTTAGATAACCTTTTTGTTAAATAAAAGTAAGTTACATTTTATTGATTACCTAGCCAGAAGAAAATGTTTTACATTAAATTAATTTGCCAATTTTGTAGTTATATTGAGAAATTTATTTTTATTTTCTTAGACTATAATTAGTTAATTAGTGACGAAATGAAACAGTCGCATTGCTACTTAACAAAGTTTATTTCCATTTTACAACTTTAAATATTATACAATATTCATTAAAATTGTCTTCCTACGTTGCCTTATGATGTGAATATAAAAAAAATCCTTAACTAACTACTTGAGGAAACAATTTAGTGTTTTTAATGTCCGTGGCATATAATCGGAAAATATTAATAAATGAAAACATTGAACATTAAATTAATTGAAAGTACAGGCACAGGTATATCGCTTATTTAGATTATAAAATATCTAATAACAATTACAGGACTTCAACATGTAATAAATAAATAATATTAGTTAATATTAATGTTTTAAAATATTCAACCAAGTTATAGAAACACAAAATTTTTCACGCGTAAAAGATCATGTAGACAATTTAAAATATTGGTTCCAAATGTTAGCAAATAACTAATGAATTATAAATGGCTTGAATAAAAACTGTGAACTTCTAAACAAAATATGTATTTGTGTATACATTTAGGTACAACCTTATTACAAAAAAGAGCATTGAATTAAATTTAATTTCACAATATTGTGCATTATTTATTGAAATATTACATATTATACTTATTTAAATAGTTTATATTTACAATGAGACTAGTAAATGTTCCTTAAAAAATCAAGTGCTAAAGTTTTACCCAATGCAAAATTGAATTTACAATTAAACGAACTAAATGTCTTTGACTTTAAATAACAATATTCTATCTTTATTATCAAGTCTACTAACGAACAAATATGAAATAAGCTACGTACTAACGCTTACACGTCACAAAGCTATAAATAATAGACGTCTAATAATGGGGGCTATGATCCCGTATTGACGGCTCCATATAAGAGATGTTAGGAGTCGTCGCGTCGTATATTACATTTCGACCTTGCTGTGGCTCTCTTGGGGCTGTCCGATCACGCTGATGTCTTTCTGTTCGGCCTCAACTGGTTTCACTTTGGCTGACGGCGTGTCGGACGATATGGCGAAGCGCATTACGTTGTCTTGTAAAATAAAAGTAAATTGTATAAACAAGTGAAATTTTAAGGAGAAAATTTGACCGACTTCAAACAGTATAAACTGACAAATAACCATTTTGCCAAATATAAGACGGTGACAACGTGCCCTGTACAAACATTACCAAGCAAATTCCGCCACTACATTTTAAATCTGACAGATCTTTTAAGGTACTAATTTAATAAAAATGTCGTTGTGACACGTTATATGCACTTAAAATATTTTTTTATGTATTAACTTTAATGTAAACTTACGCTATATTATATTAAATGAGCTTCGTACATGCGTCATTGTAACATAGATATATCCTATCGACTTAGTATCAGGTAGACATTTCTGTCGGCCAATTGAAGTATTAGATATATGTAGAACATAATTTAAGTGTATCTCTCTTGGTTAAGCCAGCGTTTGCAATTTAATCAAACGTGGTCGAGTATGAGCCATGACAAGCTACGTCTCGTTAACCCAGTACAATGCCCTTCAAATCGGAAGGCAGCAGTGTGTACATACCAATGATTACGGCTAATATAGTCCGTGGTGGACGGTTTTACCATCACAGCCTATTCAATACAGTCATATTATATATTATTTTATTAATGAATACATGTTTTATTATGATACTAATGTTACATTACTTTTTAATGATTTAAATTCAATTTATTACATGTACAATTATAAATTTCACGCTAAAATTATTTTACTTGCGTACGATAATACCACTAGATAAAGTAAATGTTTCTATTCTGTGAGCTTTATTATTTATTTAACGTTACACTGTTAATAAGATAGCAGAATTCGGAGAGAATTTGTAATTATATGAAAATTATTGTTTTGAAAACGCAACTGTTTTCAACCCTCAGCCTACTCCGTACTCTCCACATATAATATTAAATTTCTTTAACAAATTTATTCAAGTTCAAAAGGGCGCAAATTTAGTAGATTGGAAATATGTAATTGGAACTTTGTTAAAAATAATGCAAATAATAAAGGAACATTAAAATTATATGAAAATTATTTTAAAGCACAAACCATTTAATTTTCTAGCTGTAAGTTTTCGGAAAATATTCAAATTAAAATAATACAAACAAATTAAAAGTATTAAAGATTAATTATGTGAAATATTTTATATATTATATAGTCTTCTTTTAACACAAGATCATGTAGGGAAAAGCCATTGCCTATTTCTGCCGCAATTCATTAATGTATAAACTGTACTGTCTTCCGGTTTGAACGTTATTGCACCTATTGTAATTACTCGGTAAAAATTAATTAAAAAGGGTTAATTCAATATTATTATGCACTAAATTATCTTTTGGTATACCGTAGCTATAGACTTTTATTTGATTCAATATCAAAGTCAAATATCTTTATTCAATATGGAAGTATTACACTTTCATATTGATTGTCAAATAATCTACTACCGGTTCGGAAATGGAAGCCTCTGACATGAGAAGAACCGGCGTAAGAAATTCAGCGGGACATTTTTTTTCCATTTTTTTCAATAATTTTTACATTTTACTACTTTGAAATAGCCTGGAGTGAACAGTTTATTACCAGGGTGTGTTATCTATCAAGTAGTCATTACAACAATAATATCCTTTAACACACAAACGTTCCTTTACAACTTTTTTAAATTTATTTACAGATAAAAGCTGAACGTTTTCTGGGATTTTATTGTAGAAGAGTATACATTGTCCCATGAAAGATTTTATTGTACTTCGGAGCCTAGTTTTTGGAAGAACATAATTATGCTTATGCCTAGTATTTATATTATGTGTGTCACAATGTTTTACAAAATCATTTTTATGTTTATGGACATACATAATATTTTCAAATATGTATTGAGAAAAAACAGTTATTACATTGATTTTAATAAAGGTAAACATTTTTCTCAGCGATTCTTTGGGGCCCAGGTTATATACTGTTCGAATCGCTCTCTTTTTTTAATTATAAAAGTAGTATTAATGTCAGCCGCGTTTCCCCACAGTAGAATGCCATAAGACATTATACTGTGAAAATAACTAAAATATATTAAACGGGCTGTCTCAACATCGGTTAGTTGTCTAATTTTTTTGACTGCATAAGCCGTTGAGCTAAGTTTACTCGCCAGTCTATTAATATGAGGGCCCCATTGCAGTTTAGAATCTATTGTGATGCCGAGAAAAACAGTGGAATCTACGTGCTCTAGCGCTTCTCCATCTACGATCGCACCCAGCTTGAGGAACATTAGGAGTCATAATTCTTATACATTTAGATTTATTTTTGTTTAACATTAAATTATTTGCACTAGACTAAACCAGTATTTTACTTTTGAGAGGGTATTATTTACAACGTCATTTTGCAAGTTACGTCGTTTTATTCTAAATATTAAAGAAGTATCATCAGCAAATAATACAAACTCGTTATTGTTCTCAACCTGGTGTGGTAGGTCATTAATATAGACCAGGAAGAGAAATGGCCCAAAAATAGATCCTTGTGGGACCCCATACCTACCTGCGCCCCGGGAGATCTCTTGCCGTTCACGTCAACTCTCTGAGTTCGATGTATCAAGTATGAAGTCAGAAGGTCGAGTGCGGCATTTTTGACCATAGTGGCTTAATTTCCTGACCAAAGTATCATGCTGTACACAGTCAAATGCTTTGGTTAAGTCACAGAAGACACCTAAAGCAACGTGTGACCCTTCCCATGCCTCAAAAATAGTCTTAACAAGATATTTGTAATTGGTTAAGAATTATTTTCTCGAAAATTTAACTAAGCGCAGGCAATATACTAAGGTCTTAAGTTATTGGGGTCTGTAATACTGCCTGATTTTAATACCGGAATAACTTTACTGTGCTTCATAAGGTCAGGAAATTTACCACATGTAGTACAATCATTTAAAATAGCTGCAAGGCAAGGTGATATAACATCAATAATAGAATTTATTACCTTTACCGAGATCCCCCACAGATCTACAGTTTTTTTTAATGTCCAGAGATTTAAAAGCGGACACAATATATTTATCGCTTACATTACTAAAATAGAAATTATCTTTACATTCTTTAATATTTTCCTTTAATAAGGACTCTGCAACAGTTGGAGAAGAAACAATTGACTTGGTGGTAAAGACAGGAATGTCTGAAAAAATTTTTCAAAATAGGATATATAGAATTTTCAACATCTTGATCAGAATTTATTTTACTATTATTAACATTTAGCCGAATTTCAAAGTTCTTGTTTATAGCCCTTCCTGTTTCACCAGTAATTATTTTTTAAGTCATTTTTGTTTTGTCGGATGCACCTTTAGTTTTGTTTTTTATGTAGAGTGACTTCGCTGTCCAGCACACTTTTCTGAATGTTTTGGAGTATATATTAACATATGTCACAAAGGATTGATTGTGATTGTAAGTCTTTTCACTATATAGTTCATATAATCATTGTCTGCTCTTATGTATTCCAACTGTTGCCCATTTACTGAAAGCTGCAGATCTTTTTGATTTGACTGTTTTAGAAGTAAATATATAATTAATTAATAAATTCAGTTGTTAATAATTTAAATAATTTACTATACAGTGTATCAGGCTTACTATTTTAATGCAGATAACTAATTTTATTTATTATATTACTTCTAAACTTCTCAATAGTTTTATATTTAGAATAACCATTTTTAACAATATTTTGTGAGATCTATTATCAGAAACAAAAAAGAAATTGACCACAAATGATTAGATGATAATATATTAAGATGGATTAATAGGATACAATTTGTAAATATGTTATCTATACATGTTGCGAGGAGGCAGTAATTTTGTTGCTTCAAGAAATAAGTTTAAAAGGTTATATGAATTTAACAATGACCTGAATCTAATAGTGTGGTTTGAACCATCTAGTAAATTATGTTAAAATATAGACTACTATATTGTTATTAGATTCAGATAGTTTTATTAATATTTGTTCCAATATATTTTCAAAGATTCATAAAACCATTGGGAGCTCGTATAATATACAATTATGAAGGTCTAAGCTTCTGAATATATTTAGTCTGCTCCAACTGAGAGGCTACCATACAGACGATTTTATATTTTAAAATTATTTTTCAAAATATTATAGAGCCACTGAATAGCTTTTTCTGTTGAGCAGGCTAGCAACCTGTTAACATCTAAGGTTAAATATAATCTGTTTTCATAGCCAGTGTTATGTAGTAACAAATATCATTGTTTGAAAAAGTTCAACTTCTAGTTCTTATGGCTATCTTTGAATGTTTTGATGTACCAGGCTATACAATGGTTTTTTATTTTATTTTGAAAATTGTTTAAATGTATTGTTTCATTAATACATATTACAATTAAATATGCTAGAGACAGCCTCATTGTCTTAAAATTAATTTAAATTATTTTGAAAATATTCCAAGGCATTACATGTCAAGATTTCCTCGTTAAAGAAGAGAGGACTTATAGCCAAAGACTTGGTGTGTTAATATACTACACACTTAATAAAAAGCTGTGCTAACTGTTTTTATAAAGTTTGATAGGTTAAACCTGTCACAAGTCAGGTTACAGTTTCTTAATTGATTATTTGATTCATGTCAATTAGTATTTGATGTATTGTATTTTGTATGTATTGTTTTATCTACAACTCAGAATAGGCTAAGGATATACAATTATTCTATATAGTATTGATAAATGACTATTTAACTTTAGGCCTAAGTAATCTTCCCGGCAACCCTAAATAAGGAAACAGAATAATTTTCTTTACATTAAGACTATAAAGTTTTGTATGATTAATTTTAAATAGTTACTGTTTACGTCTCCCCGTCTCCCAATGAGAATAATTAGAACAGTGTTGGGGCAATAAATATAGGTTACTACTTTATTCATTATCTGTGTGTAGCTTGCTCCTGGCAAGCAGTGGTTTGATACCAATTCCCCCATACACCTGTCATGATTAGATATTGACACCCACTAACCCGCATTAGACCAGGACCAGAGTTGTGGGATACGGTCCAAAAACCGCCTAATGAAGAAGGCCTGCATTAAGGGAGGTCTATGTCCAGTAGTGGACTGACACAGGCTGATGATGATGATGACGATGATGAATAATAAAATTGGTGATTAACACTGTATTGATCAAGTCAATCCTGATTTAAATAATAGAAACTAAAACAAGATACATAGATAATTAAGTTGATCGTTTCCTTTCGCCATATAATTATATAATTTCTGCTAAATTGGTAGTGGTAAAGAGTATAAAATTGAATACCTAAGTTATTATCTGTGTATTAGTTTTACAGATTGACTACCAGAGCACATATTGATATCTATTACATTAGGGGTGCTGTCTTTAAACGATATCGTGCAAGCACTGAAGTGTGATAATTTGTAAGATTAGGTTTTCCTGTCTTTTCTTGCGCTGGTTCTTTAAGATTTTTACATCTGTTTAGGTTTCTATTTTTAGGGCACAAATTAATTAATTAATCATCAACAAACAAGTTTGCTCATATTGAAATATTGATATTCAAGTCTGAATTTGACCATGACTATCGACAATATCATAATTTATGCTATAATTTCAAGCGGGGCGCTTTAATAATTTTATTTGTCTCTTGAAACTAAAAAAGTTGTGCCACGAAAATTTTTTTAGTTATTTGACTTTTTATTTTAAACCAAAAACAAAAAAAAATTTTGAAAGAAAAGGAGCATACAGAAAGAAACCCAAGATATTGAGAACGCAAAACGGATACCACACGCTTCGGAATAAACAGCTGTCGCTTAAGCATGTTAACAAATGTTTTGTTTAACGCTAGACCCTGAAAAATTTACATTGACTATTACATATAAATATATATTTCGAAAACCATTGAAAGTTTTCGTTTAATTAGCTGACAAATCCCGTAAATGAAAGTAGATGAACACACTGTGTTTTTTAAAAAGCTTAGAATTAACATTAAACAGGGCAATAAAAGAAAAAAAAATTAAATTAATTAAAATTATTCAACATTGTTTATTTTATATGGTTAAATTTAACTTTTGATTAAATAAAACGACGACCAAAAACAAGACAAACAGGACCTTTACCGCTGCACAATTGTGCTATAAAAAGGATAAGCGCTGTATCTTGACATAGAAGATATATATATAAGAATAGACATAAGAAACGAACCGATTTAACTTAGAAAATACATCAGCTACAATGTCTGTTCGAAACTTCGACGTGTCGTATGCGTATAACTTTTAACGCCGAAAAAGATATAAAAGTGGTATTTCCATAGATGTCTGTTAGCAAAGAAACTGTCAATTTTTTTTATTTAAGACATTATTTTAGAAAATATGTTTCTACATGAGATTGATAGTAGTTTAAATTAGTTTAAATTTAGTTCTCTAGATTTATTTAAATTTAAACTACTAACAAACCAAATACTGTTAAATGTTAATACTGATGTGTATCAATTTACCTCCTCTACCCAGAAAAGGGTAGTATCGGGGTCCGAAAGCTCCAGTTTCGGTTTTGAATTTATGTTGAACTGAACCTTGGTTTTGGACCAAGGGTGTTCCCGTTATCTGGAAATAGTTAACATACATTGAAATGTTTTAATATAGTACAAATTTTAAATTCTATTATTTATAGTATTTGGTAAGTTAAAATGTTCATTTTCTAAATATTTTTTGGTGAATTTTGTATGCAGCCGTTCACATGCGCATACGCATTACTAATCTAACGATTTATAAACTTAGTTACTACTACTACTACAAATTTATTTAAATTTTGAACTATTAATGGATCCATAGATTTCTTTTAATTTTTTTTTTCTATTCATTTAATTGTATTCAGTTGTTTTAATGTTTAAGTTTGTTATTGACAATTAACATTTAAATAACTTAAAAAAATGATACGATGGGAGTTTGCATCATAGATAGGATGTTAAATTAAAAATAAAGGAGGTTCCTGTATTTAAAAATTTCTTTGATAATGAACGATGTTGTTAAACAAACACTGACCGGTTCGAAATCTATCTGTATTTCGTGTTGATCCACGTCCGGATTGAGCCCTTTCACTTTGGACTGTATACGATGCAGTCCGAAATGGAAACGCATTGAGCCCCGTTTATCGTTCAAACCTTTTGATACGAGTCGGGGTGTATCGGAAGAGAGTTCAGGATTGCTTGGGCTCCATATTGTGGAGTAACGATGGGTTTTGATACCCGGAAGAGTCTGGCTTGTATAGGGTTTTAAAAGATCTGTAAAGAAACGCAAGAAGATATCGTTAACTCAAAAAAAAATAAGCCCCATTTCAGGTTCTTCCCAGATAAGAGGTTTCCATTTGAACCGGTGGTGTTTATTTGACAATAAAAGAGAGGTATTCTATATTAATTAGAGGTTGACTTGACTTTGACAATTGGTTCCAGAGATTCGGCCAGTCTTATTGGTTAAACATCGCCTGGGCATTCAAAATGGCCGCGGTTCCAATATCTATTTGTTCCCTTTGGGCGCCATTTGTAGTTGACATTAGACTTTGTTTAAGTCTAGAATTCATTTAAACAAAGTCTAATGTCTCTAATTTGACTAAACTATAATTGCAAATTATTTAAGGTTTAGAATATTTGACAAAGTTTGTGTGGTAAAACGTTTCAAAGCAAGCTTCCAAGCTTCATTTTTATGTACGTAATGTCGATCTAATCGAATTTAACTAAGTGATAATCTTCTGTAAAAATAAATAAAATAGAGTCGTCTGTTTGTGATGTGAAAATAACCGTTTTAAATTGGTTAAATTGCGATATATAAATCATACGATATAACAAAACAAATTTTAAAGTTGCTGTCTGTTTGCTTCTGTTAAGTCTCCGGAATGGAGTGGTCTATTTTGACAGATTCTTATCGAAGTTATGATTATAGGAGATATTACAAGGTTACTTGTTAATTGCAAACAAACTTCAAAAGCTTCTTTATTGTTACCATCGATGGATAGAAGATGGCCAAAGCTATGTATAAATATGTTTAACATTTTTACCTGCATAGATCTACCGAGAATGACTTCAACTGGTCGATCTTATAATCGAAATGGTGGACAAAACTAGTGTTTATTTCCATCTAAGTGCCTTCACTTTTGGCTGAAATCTCAGATTGTCCATTTCGTTTACCGTACTATGTGCGATAACTTTACTATACAGTCAACATAACGTATAGCTCAGTCCCTCTTTTGTATAAACTGTATAAATATGCATTGTCCATAGTACCATTGGCTAAAGAAGAAGAAAAGTGCTATCTTTTTGATAAGCGGCTATCTCACTTTGTTAGAATCTATTCGCAAAAACTGCTAAGAATTTTCTAACTATGTACTGTATTCATTTCGATTTTAAAGGAATAAATTATTAACATTCGGCCTTGTTGAACTTCATTGTCCATATAATTTAAATGTTTACTGTACGATCATTTTACATTTTAGTGCATTACGATGAAAATACAAGTCATATTTAATCGATAACTGAACACTAAACATCCATTTATATATTTCATAAACCCCTAATGGATAGGAAATTAGTGGAGGCCTATTCCAGTAGACTATTACAGGCTTGAATCGATGTGTATATAATTTATAAATAAGTATCAATCATTTTATAGAGATATAAGCTACATTATTAATATATTATTATACACATTATTATATTTATATCACCATCACCCTGTGTAAACATATTGCTGGACATAGACCTTACCTAATGCACGTCTTCTCCATTAGGAGGTTTTTGGACCCCCCCATGGAAGTTATCCCACCACGCTGGTCCAATGCGGGTTGGTGGGTAGATCGACTTCTGTGTTTTACATGACCATCCAACACTTGGACTATCTTACTTTTCAGACAATTAGGTGATCGGCCTAAACTGCCCTAACCAACCAGAAAACAACGATAACATAAAATTTTTTCCCTCGAGATTTGAACCTTTATAAATTGTGTTTTTTATTAAACCGAAGGTTTATAAAGCAAGGGCCAATACCGCTTGACAACAGAGGCTATAAAAAATCAGTCTTTATATTTTAAACTATTAAAGTATACTTAAACATTCATAATACGTATGTATATACATAAAAATAATTGATAGTGTAAAGTATACATAATTATATTGATATGGTACTATATATTAGTATATACATTTTTTTGTATTGGAAGCACATACTGTCTTCTCTGACCTTAATATAACGACGAATCTCTATGTATTATGAAATGAAGTCATACCAAACCAAAAAACGAGAAGAGGTATTGATTATTCGGTAGAAAAACAAGCGAGTCCGCTGCCTCCTTTTTCAGGGCTGTGCAAACCGCTTTCGGTGCAAATTCGGTTCTTGCACAGTTTATAACGACACCTCTAAACAGCAGATCGATTGCTGGCACACGTATGAATATGTCCTTTGGATTATCGAAGATGCCGTTGAATGCTTTTCCCAACATGTTCAACATAGCCGGCTTTTCACGGTGGACCACGTTTATCATGCTCTGAAAGGTAAAGGAATTATTTAAAGTATCAATTGATTATAGTAAAGTGACAGTTTAATTGTATTTTTTAAGTGCGTTTACGAGGAGTTCTTGATCTTTTTGTTTAATTTTTATTTTAAATAATTGCATTGCACACTTTTAAACCACTATTAAAACACTATGAGGGTAAAAATAATAAAATTTTATAAAAACTTAATGATTAAAATCAGAGTAAAGTTTTAAACAAATTATTTATTTATATGCTTCGTTTAATTTTTAATTTTCAGCCTATTCATTAGACTAGCGTGGTAGAATACGGTCCAGAGTCCCCCTAATGGACAAGGCGTGCATTAGGAGAGGCCAATGTTCAGCAGTGGACTGACACAGGCTAATGACATAATTATTTTATTCAAGTTTCATCCTATCCTTCATCATCATCATCAGCCTGTGATAGTCCACTGCTGGACATAAGCCTCCCCTAAGACACCCCTATCCATTGGGGAGTTTGGACCGATATCCCACCACGCTGGTCCAATGCGGGTTTGGTAGGTAGACCGACTTTTTACATGCCCATCCGACGCATGGATCGTCTCACTTTTCAGACAATTGGGTGATCGGCCCAAATTGCCCTAACCAACTAGGAAACAACAATGAAAATTTGTTGAGTCCCCGCAGGATTCGAACCCACGACCTCCGGTTTCTAAAGCACACGCCCTTACCACTAGGCTACGGAGGCATCCTATCCTTATATGATTCAATTACTACATGGTCAAATAATAAAGCAAGTATTAGGATACTTACTTAATGACGAAAATAAATATATTTAGTGTGAAGTAGGCTTGTCACTAAATAAATTCAGCTTATTAGCTATAAAAAATAGCGATGTATTATGGCGTAAGATATTTAATATACTAAGAGTAGAGGATGTATTATTACCAATATAAAGGGGTCGGGCATCACAATGATCTCCTCTCCCGTGAGACCAGGACCAGACAGTTCTTTCTTGAAATAAAATGTGTCTTGCCTCTTATAAGATATGGTGTCGTTGTTTTCGTAATCTACCACTTCTAGTTTCTTTTTCCATTCCCTTCAAGTAAAAAATTAAATAAAACGCTTCATCACGAAATTAAAAAAATCTTTAAATCAAACGAAATTTTAAATTTTTAGTTTTGCATGCGATCATATTCCTCTGATGTTTCGGTCTACAAGCGAATATTTAAAATTGTAACAAAAAATTTAACAATATATAACTATTTTTAAGGGCCAATTAAACTGTGTAAACATTGAATAAAAATGTACATTTTCGATAAATAAAGATTGATCATTATTATGGTCAGGTGATATATGTTTTCCTTGTGAAATAATAAGAATTATAAGCTATTTAACTAAATGGTTTTATTCATTTGCGTATTATTCTAATATGGGGATAATTGTATGTGTGAATCGTTATATATTATATAAAGTTTCATTCATATTAGTATGGATCCTTAATTGGAAATAGTGAACAATATATTCTTATATTTGTCATTGAATGAAAATTTTCTAATACACATCAAAAAGTTACTTAATATCTTTATATAAACAAAGTTTGTAATGAATTTTGTTCTCATTCTATGTACATAAAACGCGTGATAGATGACATTTTAATGAAATGAATACCTTAAAAGATATCAGAGATTTAAAATGAGGTGACCAAAATCTCTAAGCAATTTCGTATAGAAGGCACATTTTTACCTGTTTATATTGCGTAAAATAGCTATACGCTGTTTGAAGTCGGTCATATTTTTTGTTAAAATATCACTTGTGTATATTAATGTATTGTATTTACGTAAATGATAGAAGTAAATTTGTAATTATTTTTTTTATAAGCATAGTGGGACACCATCCAAAAACGCCCTAATGAGGAAGGCCTGCATTAGGGGAGGCCTATGTTCTTCGTAATTTCTAACAGAAAAATAGTTATTATAATTATGTTCTTGCTGAAATAAAAATTTAAATTTAATTCTTGATCTAAAGTTTTAGAATACAAGTAAACATTTTTTTAAAATGTTTATCTTAATCACGCTGATGTATATAAAACAGAATATCGTATCAACTAAGGGAATATAAAAATCATCAAATATAATAAGACCACGGATTTCGAAGTCAATTTAGTATTTCGCAGAACCGAAAGTCTTTTTATGTGACGAGATAAGGATTCAGAAATCAAACAAAATTAGAATGATTTTCTTTTGCTTTATATCGAGACGTTTCCAGAAAATTCTTGCCGCCAGTTTTAATGCCATCACTCGTAAGATAGATTTCTAATATCTTACTATTATATAGACCATGGCACTGCCTGTGTTTTTATTAGATTATTTAACGGATTCATGGGGTTTACCCCTGGAGAATTCGACAAATTATGTTACTCAAGAATAAAATAGTTTTCTTATAGTCAGAGAATTTGACATTCAGTAGTTTAGGAGTCTATTCAATACGAACAAACAAATCGTTCTTCTTTAAAATATTATTATACATATATAAAATAAAAATATGCATGATGGCATAAGCATGTATGGTTTTCGATATTCAACAATATTTTTATACGAAACGCGATGTTGTTTTGTTTGTAGAGAGCGTCGCACTCTTCTCTTTATTATGTTTTGTTATCCAAAACTTTGTAATTTTTATAACATGTTTTACGAGACGAATTGCTTAAAAGAAAAATTATCTTTCACAGCACATTATCGCTTGTATTAATGCATGATTTTATCAAAATATTAAGTCTTTGATTGTTATTAACTTTCGCATTATATTGTTGCAATAAAGCTGTTATTGATGTTATTTGAATTCATAATCAGTTCTATTTCATTAAATTAATTATTAAGATGAAATATAAAATAAAGTGAATGAAATTTTACTCAGAACTAATTACATGTTTATAACTTTTAGGAAGTAATTGAATAATTGCATTTATTAATTGACTTCCAAAAAGCTGGTATCAGTTTATCTTTTTCTGATTGTTGGTTAACATTCTTGGCACCCATTATCCGGAGCCTTTTCTTCAATTCGTAGATAAAATAACCTTTAAATATATCAATATGTATAGAGAGAATACTCTTATATGAAAAGCCTATTTCTTGAATATAGGTAGTGAGTCTTCGATCGCTTAATACAATTTTCTCGATTTCACAACATTTTCTTGTATGTCTGACGTCGTCCACGTTGCAACGATGTTCGTCTTTCATACTTGTTCGCTCTTATAATAAATAGAGGTGTTTAATAACGGCTCGCAATTTTTAATTTTAAGAACGTTTCTAACCTACATATTTCATATACATTCGTAATAAATAGGAAAAAAATTATATTATACAGATATCTATTCCTGCAAGTTTATACTTTTTTTTAACAGGGCTTAAAAATGTTGTTCTCATTACTTTTTGATCCCTTGGCGTAAAATAACCATCAATCTTTTCGAGCTAACTTGGAATGGTTGTCTGTACTAAAATCGACTGATTTCAGCTCGATTGTTGCTATGATACACTTAACTTCTTCTACAATTTTGTTTTACTCTTTAAATTGTTTACATTTGTTAACACTAAACCTCTGAAATGAGTTTCGGTTTCGGCAAAGGTTTCCGCCAAAGTTGGCCGAAACCGAAATTGTAGCCGAAACTAGATTTTTGGCCGAAACTTGGCCGAAATCGAAACCGAAGAATCGGTAGGACTCTACTTAAAACATTCAAATACACGAGGGATGAACATTGATCCCATGATGGTATGCTTTATATTAAAACTTAATAAACCACTTTATTTCGTTACGTTCGAGTTGCAAGAACTCGCCATAATTCTAAGTTAGATTATCAAACCAAGTTTGTTAATTCTTCAATATCTAGTTTGCTACTTTAGTTACTGACAAGACATATAGTCAAGATTTTAAATATTGAGAATATTCACTTGAAATAATAAGGTCCCACTTCTTTTACTATCGGTATTCCGCCTTTTTGAACTTCCTCAAGGTTGGTGTAGTTGAACAGATATATCTTGAAGTCCAGTGGAAATGGTATATTCTGCCATCTATGCAACATCCGTCTTGGTGACAGTCAAAGATTCTATAAAATATGAGAATATTTCTATTGCAGTAAAAGGTATTCAAAATTTTATATTATCGATATTTTTGGTTCTTAGAGTTGCATAGTAAGTATACGAGCCAATAATTAGTTAACTTAATTCACATGAAATGAAATTTTTGAATTTGTGACTCCAAGTATAAGCTTTAAGTGACATTTCTATAGAAAATGAGAGCGTAGATCAGTTGAATGTCATGATTCTTCTACAAAGATCAAAATTTTAATTCATATATTAGCTTTAGATATCACGCTTAAAGAATTAAGAATAATAGATTGACTTTATTACATCAGGAAATGTTATTTAATTTGAATTCAAGTATAAGTTACTTGTTAATGTCAAATGTTAAGTATAGCAGAAAATACATGGGGAAGCGTTAAAGAACACTCAGTTGTTAATGGACATAGATTATGTCAATTACATATAATATAATTATTTATTTCTTAAATAATTTTTAAGTTTTTTTCTGCCAGCTTATCTCATTTGTTTATTTATTTATATAGAAAGATTTTTATATAAGACATGTATGGTTACACAACTACTCACATCGTATACAAACTTTAATTAAGAAGTTGGCTTTAGTTTTAAGACGTGTTTAGAATTCAATCAAGTTTTGGAGTTTCTTAACGAATAGTCGAAAGTAAAGCGTAATATAAATAGCTTAGATATTATATTATATATTATACTATATTATATAAGCTAGGAATGTTAATT
This sequence comes from Lamproptera curius, assembly GCA_029286875.1. Classification (NCBI taxonomy): domain Eukaryota; kingdom Metazoa; phylum Arthropoda; class Insecta; order Lepidoptera; family Papilionidae; genus Lamproptera; species Lamproptera curius. The sequence continues at coordinate 1,678,501 of JAGSMT010000017.1, forward strand.
AATTATCACAGCTATTTGTATAGGCTTTAATTATGTATCACTAATAATAAGAATTTTTAATAACTTTTCGGTAACGGATTATAGTTTATTACCTTTCAAAATTGTATTATGATGCATTATATTGTATTATAAATAAATTTTAAGTTTTTAAAATTATAGTTTTATGATTAAAAAATTAATAGCTTTAAATTTAGATTTGATTTCACCTCATATTGAAGAGACCTAGGATACTAATAATCTGTGTAGAATAATTATTATGCAAACTAAATTAATATGATAAATCTTATACAATCAGATATTAAATTCATATTCAAATTAAGGCAATAAATTTAATAATAAATGTTTTCCCTGCATATCGACAGATATAACATCGTTATAACGCTTGTTTAAGATCAAAAAGTATGAACTGATGATATAATAATATAATTTTAGGAATTAATCCAATATCTTCAAATAACGAAAGTTTAAGTTCTTTAATAAATAACTGTTTAAAAGTATTTGATTAAAGCTGCTCACAGATGACCTTGCGCTTTGAAACTGGTAGGTCGTGAAGTTTGATCCTCGCAGGACTCAACTCACTTTATAGTGGTTTATTATCAGCAATTGCGTGAGCTGATAACCCAATGCGTACAAGCCATAATGAATCATATGCGATGGGCATAACAAATATTCAGTCCTGAGCTTTGTCTCTCTCCGTTCGTGCCAGTTATCCACTCGCTCTTATTTTTACTCTCAAAGCCCAATGGGACATTGGGTTGATATAGGACATTGGTTGGGACATTTATTGAGTGCACCTGTGTTTGCCGGTACACTTGTGCACTGTAATATCTCCTGCGCAATTGGCTGATATCGTATATGTAGATCGGCCGCCGTAGTCAAAATTGACTAGGAGGACGTTACTACAGGTGTGGCCCATAAGTCCTTTGAAAAGTAAAACTTGAATTAAACGAACAGGGCGCGCGTGAGCGGTCAGGGAGGGGAAGTAACTTCGGTTTCTGGGAATTTAGTCGCGATGGAGCGTTTTACCGGAGCGGACCGTGCGTTTTGTTGCGCAGGTTTTGTAAAACGACAATCGGCAACCGTTGCGCGGCGTAAATTTCGAGAACACAAAGGTTTACATAACTTGACGACACTCCAACTCTTCAAACGATTAAGAACTGGGTTGCTAAGTTCGAGGAGACCGGTTTGACGTTAGATAAACCACGGTTGGGTCGCCCAAGGACGTCACGTGCACAGAACAAAACATAGACACAGTGACACAGTCTATTCGCCAAAATCCGACACAGTCAACTCGTAAGCACGCCAGAGCATTAAACGTATCCAGGACATCGTCAGCAACGGATTTTGAAGAAAGATTTACATATGCACCCTTACAAAATTCAGTTGGTTCAAGAATTAAGGAAACTAACGGTATTCACAAACCCGCGGTCAATTGAGGCCCTAAAGAAAACATCCGCAGAGAAATGACAAGCATTTCGGCAGTGACGTCCGCGCAGTCATCGACAATTTTAGACGTAGTTTGCAAGAGAGCCGTGATCGCAACGGATTACATTTAGAAGATGTTATTTTAAAAATAATTCCTGTTTTTAAGCTTTTTGTAAATAAAATTTAATTCATAATGTAATAAGTTTATTTTAATAATTTTTTCATATCAAAGGACTTATGGCCCACCCTGTATTATTGCTTAAAAGTATATTATATCATTGTATCATAACATGATATTATAAATGGCTCATCAATAACAATTCCACGTCTAATTTTGCCGTAATATAAACGAAGAATGTCGAGTGTGCTGCCATATTCAATTAAGGCAGCTGATCGACAGTTATTGACTTAATACGTTTTAATTATCTCCGCCAATTCTCAATTAAAATGCGAAGCCATAATTAAATGAACACAAACGGATGTTTGAAGAGAAATTTCATATTGCATTCCAATATCTTGTCGGAGAACTTCTTTGAAGTAATTTAGAAGTTAGTTTTATCATAATGCTATAGCAAATTTCTCTAAATGTTATGACAGCTTCGTTAATTTTTTTTTTAAATAAATGTTAATTATTATGTAAGACCACGGAGTGAGTATGAGTTTTTAAAAATGAAATAATATGATTTTATCATATTATTTCAAATGCAATGCCCGCAACCTAAGAGATAAAAAAATATTATATCTAATAACAAAAAAATCACCTACTAATCCAACCACGTTTAAATCATAAAAATGTGAATGAGGCAATTAACACCACCTGAACATTTAAAAATTTTAATTTTAGGTGTCCTATTCATTTAAAAGCCTTATGAAGGAATAAAAACATAAAGTTGTAACAACTGTGTGTTAAATGTAGTCACTTTGAGCAAAATGGGCCGATCTCGCAATTGCCTGAAAAGCAAGCATGCAAATATTCGGTTAAAGACATCTTTGCCACTTTTCATAGGACGTCAGTGCCATTAAATTTACTCTCAACTAATCCATCCATCAAATGTAGTTTATTGTTTAAGTTGTGGAGGTAAGATGTCAATTGCTCTGCGAGAAATCTGTTATTAATGAAAACCTGAATGGATTAGTAGCTGCCAATAAAAATTATAAGGATAAAATTTTAAGCGTGCAAATTGAGTATATATTTTTTAACCAATTTTAATTTATAAACTTAAAGCGGTACAAACAACTTTCGTTGAAAGAACCTTAACTTTCTCTCTCAATGGCAGTTTTCATATTAAAAACGGTTTCATATTAAATTCGATAACGAAAAAATATAGTCAAATATTAATTACCTTTTTCAGTTGCATTTTTAGAATGGTAGGAAAGAGAACCCATCCGAACAGCAAACCAAATAAAGCCGCACCGGTGGATCCTGCTGCTATCTTCAAATGTTTTGGGAGCTGCATTTTGTTCGATGTTATCTATAAAAAGATTGATAATACAGATAACAATAATGTATAAATAATCAAGGATGATTTGCAGAAATTGCCATTGGAAGTTCGCTAAGAAGTAAGTATAAAGATTAAATAAATAAATAAATGTGAACTACGTATAAAATGAGTGAGTCTGCTATATAAAGGTAAAAATAAAGTTGCGAAAGTATTTCTGATAATTAATAACTAACTTCAACTACGGCAGGCGATTTTATAGTCAATTTCAAGTTATAGAAGTAGGTAGATTAGTTTAAGTAATATAATATACATTACTTTTACATCTACACTTTTACATCTTACTATTATAACTTACAATAGATATAGCAAGAAAAGATTTTTCTTCGTAATTCTTCGGAATTTCGTATTTATCGTGCTCTCTCAAATTGTTTCTGTACCTTTGTTTCTGTATCTATATCATTCAATGACATTATTGATTTTGACATTTAACACTAAACAATAAACTTTCATAATAATGGATATGAAATTGAGACTCATTTAATACGATCTAATACGATCATTCATTGGCAGTTCGAGTGCCAACGTATTCCGATAAAGATCTGCGTTTTCCCGAAGGAAATTGATTTCAACCGCTCTACTTTTCAAATATGGACAAAAAGATTTTAAAATTTCGCTTTTTAATAATAGGTACGAGAGCTATAAAACTTTATTCATCATAAACTCTCTTTCGTATTTCATTAACTTAGCGTTAAATAATCGAGTGGATCGGACCAACTTAAAATAATCGTTGAAAAGGCAATATAGAAAATTGATCTCGGATTCAAAAATATTTAAAATGGTTAACTCTAAGAAAGAAAGAAGAAGTCTTCTAATGAAAGTTAATATATGTTAAAATGGGCATTATCGATTCAGGGAGACAAATTCTTTGAATTTCACTATGTAAAAAAACAGTAGCTAGTGAGTAATCACATATCAGATATTTTATTAATTGAACATTTAGCTAATCGATGACTTATAATCAACTGCCTCCGTAGCCTAGTGGTAAGGGCGTGTGCTTTATAAACTGGAGGTTGTGGGTTTGAATACTCCGGGGACTCAACATATTTTCATTGTTGTTTCCTAGTTGGTTAGGGCAATATGGGCCGATCACCCAATTGTCTGAAAAGTAAGATGATCCATGCGTCGGATGGGCATGTAAAGAAGTCGGTCCATCCACCAACCCGCATTGGACCAGCGTGGTGGGATACGGTCCAAATCCCCCTAATGGATAGGGGTGTATTAGGGGAGGCCTATGTCCAGCAGTGGACTATCACAGGCTGATGTATTCTAAGTATGTTTCAAATTTCACCAAAATCGGTTCAATGGAATAGACAGTAAAGACGAACACACAGACAGGCTTGAAATGAGGATGAAAATCAACATGGAAATTTAATATTGTCGAAGCAAAAGTCATACATCGTGTCTATTGATGAGATTCAATAAAACACTGTTGACATACAATAAAAACGCTTCATTTGTATTATCCATACTAATCCATATTAATCCATACTAATATTATAAATGCGAAAGTCTCTGAGAACTCTTTCTGTCTGTCTATCGGTCTGTCCGTCTTCACTGTCTAAACCATTGAACCGATTTTCATGAAATTTGGAACAAACTTAGAATACATCAGCCTGTGATAGTCCACTGCTGGACATAGGCCTCCCTTAATACACCCCCATCCATTAGGGGGTTTTGGACCTATCCCACCACGATCGACCAATACAGGTTCGTGGGTGGACAGACTTTTTACATGCCCTTCCGACGCATTGATCCATGCCCACTAGGCTACGGAGGCAGTAAACTTAGAATAATACTACAATTATTGCAAATTGCTGTGATATATTAAATAGGAAGAGGAAAATTAGTGTCTAAACCAAACGCATGCATTGTCTACAATGAATATGGCCACATATCGTTCATATGCTCCATGCTCCTTATACAAGCAAGATCCTTTTTTTTACAAAGTCAATTTATTATTTTTAGTGAAAAACTGTAATCGCTTTTTGTCTTAGTTCAATATGCCTGATAAGTTTACCTCGATTACACATTTTTGAAATATATATATGGTAGTGAGTGTTAATTTTTTTTATTTATTAATTAATTTGTGTCATGAAAAAACATGTAAAATATCTATTAAATGTATTCGATCAAATTTAACACAAGTGTTTTTGGCGCATTAAACGTGTCTCTAGAAAAAAGTAGATACGCTTAAATAAATCAGTCTCTTTTTGCTTTATAGAAAAAGGTCACAAAAGCACTAGGTTATTAAATGAAGCGATTATCGATGATTATAGATGCGGTTAATCGATAGTTAGAGGGGAACCAACGGTATCATTAGAACGTGCAACGGTTCACACGGTAATGCAAATGATATTGAAAAGATGGGAAAGTTAATATGCGACCTGTCTACTTTTAAACAGTGGACGTCCACTTTAAAGACATGTTAGGACTTGGGTTTTTTAAATATAATTTATGAAAGGAAAATTTTGTAATACATATTTATTTCGACATTATTGCAAAGAAGATTTACAAAATTAGGAGAATGGTAGAAGATTATTTTAGGTGCAATATCTGTGAAGAAATACGAAATGAATTTATTATAATAGTAATTTTAAATAGTATATTTAAATTATTTATTATATTATATAATAGTAGTAGTAATGTAGTTTTTATGATTCATTATATATAAAGATAAATAATTATACAACCCTTTCCGTGAACATAGGTCTAATTTTTAGTCGTTCACTAATAATATGCTCTAAAAAAAAACATAGTCCGTATCTATCCAACTATCAACACTAGAGATAAAAAGGCGTTAAATTAAAAAAAAAAAAAACTATGCGTTGTATATTTTATTTACACGAAACGTCAAACATACGCGATATTTGATTTCAAATTTAATGAGGGCCAAATCTGGGATGGTAATAAAGTTGGTTACTAGACCTCTTTTGTTTGCATTGATTTTAGTTCGCATTTGCCTCTTGTACCTAGGTATCTATGTGAAGGCTCTAATTAGCAATTTGATCTAGGAGCTATTTAGCAATCTGAGCTGCACTCTGTCCGTCGTCGTTCATCCGTGCCCCACGTATGTTTTCATAGATTCCAGATAGTTAGCTCTTGTGTTGGGCAAAATTTGAAATATAAAAATTTCCTGTAATTTTTCAGAAGGTTAAGCCATTCTCGGGGAAAACGCTATTGAATGTCTTACTGAAAGTATGATTTTTTTTCTATAGAGTTAGAATTTTTATCAGTTCTATTCGAAATTTATCTTTCATTTTTAAATTTAATATTTCGAAAAATATGTTAGATATCACAAACAATAGAACAGAATTTTCAAACACTAAGTCCTAACAGATGAATATATTTTAGCCCCCTTCAGTCCCTACTGCACAGAAAGGTCAAGAAAGTTCTATGGACTGATTTTTGCTTTTAATTCGATTTTTTTTATTTATAATATTTTTTTATCTTCAAAAAGATTTGATCTGAATGTTTTGGTATCAAAAGATTACTGAAGAAGACTGACTTGGAATATAGAAAAGTGGAAAACTCACAAAGAGCAACACTAATATAAATCTAAAAATTAATGATCTTCAAACTAAAACTGACAGTGATGTTCCAACCTTTTTCAAGAGGGTTTCCTATTCTACAAACAGGCATCCTTTTTAGAACTGGTGGAAGCATTCTCGACTTCTTATTTCTTATTTTTTCGTTTGTCAATACCTACAGCTCTTAGTTATTTTACACGGAGAAAGAAGAAGTTAACCTGCAGTTTACAACGGCTTTATTTGATTCAAATTTAAATTGAGAACCTCTTAAGATCATGACAAGAAATATTTTTTAAAAAGAGTACCTAATAATTTAATTAACAAAGTGTTAATTTAAAAGTAAATAAATTGTGTGCGTGTAGATCATGCGCCCACGCGTGTGTTTGTGTTTGTTTAATTCGTCTATCATCATCATCATCATCATCAGCCTGTGGTAGTCAACTGCTGGACATAGGCCTCCCCTAATACACCCCCCTATCCATTAGAGGGTCTTGGACCGTATCCAACCACGCTGGTCTAATGCGGGTTGGTGGTCGGACCGATTTTTTACATGCGTATTACGATGCATGGATCATATTACTTTTCAGACAATTGGGTGATTGGCCCAATTTGCCCTAACCACCTAGGAGACAACAATGAAAATTTGATGAGTTCCCGCTGGAATCGTGGGTTCGATTCCGTTCGACCTCCGGTTTCTAAAGCATACGCCTATACCACTAGGCTACCGAGGCAGTTCGTTATTATATATTATTCGTTATTATATAAATAAATATAAGTTTTTGTTTCATTAGTTTGAAAAATATTCAAAGAGGAAAATGTATTATTATAAAAAGTATTTCTCGCTTTACTACTATGTAATAGATATTAGAGACACATCTCTTTTTGTGGTTATCTTTCATTCATGTAATAAAAAGGACCACTTCAAAAAAGCCTAAAATCGGTAAAATCGGTAACAAGTTTTTACAAAATAATATACTTGTTACTTAGAATAGCACAGGTTTTTACTAGTACTAGTCTCTTTTCTATTAAGACTTTAATTCTTTGTACTAGTTTTTAAGATACTTGAGAAAATAAAGATAAAAAAAATATATGGATATGGGTTAAATTTATTAACGGAACTGTGAAAGTGTTTAGTTAAAAAAAGCTGACTGATATTCGAAATATAACTATTATTAGTATTGTTGTTGTTTTAGCGATTTAAAATAGCCTCACGCGATTTTGAAAAAATAATAAATATTGAGCAAAATAATTGTATGCTGTTTGAAGTCGTTGATATCTATGGATCAAATTTTGTAAATCATATATAAAATGTACCATTAATTAAAATGAAAGGCATTAAATGTATTTAGAATTAATGAGGCTCATAATTTACATAACAAAAGCTACGTACCTTTAATTTTAATTACGTGCTGTCCATAACCTTAAAATAAATAATAATGAATATTGCTTTAATTAATATATTTTACACAATACTTCTTTTACTTAATGTCATAGGAAGACTAACATTTAACAGTGATTACATCAGCGTTTTAAAACATTTATGACAATTTCATGGCCTATAAAACGCATTTGTTTCAATAAAAGGGAAAAAAAACACATAAAATAGCATACCAATGTTATAAAAAGGAATTTAAGTTATTCATATTTTAACGTAAAACAAAACAATAACCTTATATTGTTTACCATTATTTATAATTTGTGCAATAAGAAATAAAAATTAACTGATTTGATATCTGGGAATCAAAAATTTTGTCTTTAAATTGACTGTCGGTACTGGTAACATTTTATTTTTTAATCGTGTAGGTTATATTATTAAGTTTAGTTGTGTGAGACTTGCCAGTTTCAAAAGGAAAAGATACTCACATGCCGATGTCCGTATTCAAAGACAGCTGCTGAAATACTTAGCCGGTACTGCACTAGTTTCCGTGGGTACCGACTGCCGTGTACACTTGGAGCCGAAAAGGTTATATATAATTATTATAAATATATTATATGTGGAACTATTGTATATATTAATAATGTCTTCAATATTTTGTGATATTTATAATTGAAATGTTTTTGTCATTTCTATACTCCTTTTGCCCAACTATCCCTTTCTTAGTTATGTTTTTAACTTTCTTCTTGGCCTAGTACGGCAAAATTTAGATATTTCATGCGTAGAGTTGACATTTAAGATGTAAAATTTTAACAAAGAAAATAACCAACTTCAAAATGGAACATTGTATGACCACTTTGCGTTATATAAGGGGATAACGTGCTCTTTGCTCAAAACTATAGTACGTTTTATGGACACAGAATGATTTTTTTTCAAATATACTTAATTTTGCAAGGACTGAGAGGAATATAACATTTAAGCAGTTACTGTGAGTTATTCTTAATATATAGATTTATACGCTTGCAAGTTTTCTTGTAAACCATTCTAAAAGTAGAATCACTTAGAACATTAGTTTAGGCAGCATTTTCAATTTAATCGCACACTCGTAAAATCGGGTGCCTTAATATGAGCTTTGAATAATGTGTAGGTCTTTAGTTAAAAAAAAAAAAAACTATCATTTTTTAAATACTTGATATTATTGTAAAATATTAAAAAATAAATAGTTAACATACATTAACGGACATTACGCACTTATAATATTTATATCATATCATACGTATACACAACCTCAACAAATCTACCTAGGAACCTATATACCTATTATCAGAAGAAAGTATAACAATATACATAAGTATTTAAAGTTATAATTATATGTGTTTAACTTTATTTTACCTTACAATTATCCAACGAAGGCTTACCAAGTAGTAAGAAGTACATTGATAATGTTTATATGCTAAAAAATTAAAAGTATTCTTAGTCATTTCAAAAATAATTATAGTATGACAAACATAGAAAATGTAAAAAGTCGCTCCACCCATCAACCCGCATTGGACCACCGTGATGGGATATCGTCCAAACCCCCTAATGGATAAGGGTCTATTAGGGGAGGCCTATGTCCAGCTGTGGACTATCACAGGCTGATGATGATGAAGATTGAAAAGAAACGCTTAATGATTTAATACATTTAGTTATCTAAATAAATAGAGACTAGACAGTATTTATAAAGCCTAGCTAGTTTTTCATGTCATCTGAGTTATATTTAAAGTGTAGAGGATGGTTAGGTGAAACATAAATCTAATGCTACTAAATTTCTATTTTTTAATGCCAAAATCAGAATCAAATATCTCTATTCAACATGGAAGCATTACACTTTATTATTGATTGTCAAATATACTACCACCGGTTCGGAAATAGATGCTTCTGAGAAGAACCGGCGTAAGAAACTCAGCGGGGCTTTTTTGTTCTTTCTTTTAATAAATACCTTGATATTTTTAATACTTCATAGAATAAATATAGAAGTCTAAATAAATCTGGTCCTGTCCTTGATTAAGTTTTCCGTTTGAATGTACAGGGCGCCGCCCACAAACCAATTGTGAAGGAAAAGTACGTCATACAATAGTGCAATTAGAGAAAAGAATTGGTTTCGTAATTTATATCCATGGCAAAAAGGCCTATCATCAAAGCGTACGTGGCACGGGAAAAGAACACTGATTTCAGGTGATGTTTCCTTTTTTTTACACTACAATCATTACTTTATTTATGCATGCCTGTAAAGTAAGTAACATTTAAAGTAAAAATATTAGTATAACACTTTGTACTGATCTGAAGTAAAATATATATCCAGCTATGTATGCTAATATAGGTCTATGTATAGAACATTATAGATAGCTGCAAAGGTTTTAAAAGTATGCAAAATAATGTTTAAATATGTTATAAGCTTGTGTATATGTTGGAACTTTAATTTTTTTTGTAAAAACTTTCTGAACAAATCAACTAGAGTCACTAAACAATAGTGTGTGTTCTTAGATTTTAACATAAGAGTGACGATCTAACAATCTAGCAGCTTGATTTTGGGCTACTGCTTTATATTTCTAACTTTACTACTTTTTAATTATAGATCTTATAGATTAGCACATTATTTGTTTCGTATAGTATTACTATGTTCACGTGTAAGAAAAGAAAACATTTTAAGTTACAATGTAGGAAAAATTACTACCACGATGCCTTCTCAGCTTTAGTATTATTCTTGCTTTTATTGCCAGAGTCATCCTTGCTACAAGCAAAGGACTTCAGTAACTTTAATATAATACTATTTTAGAGATCTTTTTTAGAGCTTATTAACATCACCGGATATAGTTCTAGATAATGTAACAGGTTATGACAAAAGGTAGCAACCTGTCCGTATCCTAGTGGCAGAATCCTCAGGAATATTTTGAAGAAATAAAATTTATGTTGAAGATTTGCCTCTACTGATTTTCTACACATCCTACAGTCATCTCGATGACAAAATTACGTACTAAATTATGAAAGATTTAATAGATTAAGTTGTTGAAAGTTCTTAACTTGTTATATTTTAAAGAGACTTGCTTTAAATTCAGTAGATTTAGACTAAATTTATATAAAATATCACTTTGAGCAGCAATAGTTTGATGACAATTAGAGCAACTAAATTTTAAACCAGCTGTTGATATAAAACCAGCAGACTAAAAGCTGATAAAAGATAAAAGCAAAAGTATAAATTTTATAAAAATATGTTTATGTGCTATGTTCGAATTTAGAAATTTCTTAGTTCAACTAAAAACATTGTTTAGGGTAAGTAGAAAGTCAACAATTAAAGACCAATATTTTGATTCTAGCAAGGATGAGATATTCATAATTACACTTTGTACAAAATTTTAGCATTTTACAAAAAGTGTTATATTATTTAACGATATAAAACATTACCAAACTCAAATTAAAGGCAAGGTACAAGCAAAACTTTTAATTGTCAAAATGAGAACAAAGTAATTAGAACTATAAAACGCTGAATTAAATGTTTTTTTTTACAACAATAAATTTCATACACTTAACAAGTTATTGTCAAAAAGAAATCAACAAAAAGTCGTTAAATTTTACATAAAAATAGGGTGAAAGCAAATTACCATAAAGGAATCGATCGTGTTTATTTATTCAAAACTTTTTGTAGCATATCTTTTTTACCCAAATTTTTAAAAAGTGTTGTTAGTTATTATTAAATCAAAACTTCGGCTATTAAGTAAGGACGACTCGTAACAGTAATTAAATACTTTTAATTAAATAATTGTGGTGGTTAGCTGTTAATAAGTCTTTTACTAATACCGAATACTGTTCACTTTATTTAAAAAAAGAAAAACAAAACATATGTGGAATCATTTGCATATTATTAATCCTTAAAACTATCACTTTACGTTTATTTAATCGTCTAATTAATAGTCAGATTTTTAACGTTTTCGGGAACTTTGCTGTTAAAGCAAATACGTAACATTTACTTATACTTTGCAGTCTACTTGCCAGAAGAACTTGATTTAATTAGTTTTAAAGTAAAATTAATAATGTCCTAAATATCAATCTCTGCTTTTCTGCATGTACGTAAAAATTATATTATAATTTTTTTTAAACAACTCTCCTAGATACTGTGGTTCCAGGACGGCAACAATAACTCGCTTTTGAATTATGAATTTAGTATAAATGTCAACCATGTTTTTCCGTAGTAGAGTTCCATAAGGTTAATTATACCGTGGAAATTTCTGAAATAAACTTACTTTTGCCATATGGATGCCGAATAAGAATTCAGCGATTCCACATCATATTAAAGGTGTCGTAAGAGGTGGCAAAGAGAAAGTTACAAAAATACTATCATCAAGTGGCGGTAAATACATAGTGGAATAACTATCTCTTATGTTAGACTCAACTGGCGTTGAGAACATTAACGGCCAACAGGATTGGAGGTGCAAATGATGATCAATCGAAGGTTTTTGCCAATACACTCTTTCGCATGTGGACACAACGGAAAACCGACCGAACGGAAATGAGGTATAGAACCTAACGCTGGTATGTTGGTGTCCATAGGCGACAGTCACCATTTTCCATCAGGTGACCTGACTTCTCGTATCCCTTTGTATGCACACGAGAAGAAACAAATACACTAAGAGTAAAATGTATCCAAATCATTTCATTACGCTACGAATAAGTAAATAGATTAGTAAGAAATAAAATAAAGAGTAGAATTTTTGTGTAACTTGTAAAGTAGATCACCATAAAAATGCAATTAACGAAAATGATTAAATCAAATCATTTATTAAATGACGTGCGTTAAAATAAGTCAACTTCACTCGTGTCAAAATTATTTGTAAATATCTAAAAAACATTGTACGATCCGATGAATACGATATGTTTCCTTAATATTTTTATTATAATAACTTAAAATGTTCCAGTCTATGCCCCAACGCCATAAAAATGTTTTCGACTGTGCAGGGATGCTCTGTAAAAAGAAAATTTTTATAAAATTTCTATATTTATATTTATTATATTTTATTATTTAATGTGTTTTGATTTAATTAATAAATCAAAAAACTGCTACAATTTCGAAAAATCCAAAAAAAGAAACGGTAAGAATGGGCGTATTTTTTATTGAATAGGCTTTTTGTTTTTGATTTTTTTAATAAACAGTGTAGAATATCACATCACATCACATCATCAGCCTTTATTAGTCCACTGCTGGACATAGGCCTCCTCTAATACACCCCTATCCATTAGGGGGCTTGGACCGTATCCCACCACGCTGGTCCAATGCGGGTTGGTGGGTGGACCGACTTTTTACATGCCCATCCGACGCATGGATCATCTTACTTTTCAGACAATTGGGTGATCGGCCCAAATTGCCCTAACCAACTAGGAAACAACAATGAAAATTTGTTGCTCCCGCAGGATTCGAACCCACGACCTCCGGTTTCTAAAGCACACGCCCATACCACTAGGCTACGGAGGCAGTGTAGAATATACAAAGATCAAGTACGTAGAGCATAGTAATTTGTTAGAGTCACTTGATTTCATCATAATCATCAGCCTGTGATAGTCCACTGCTGAACATAGGCCTCCCCTAATACACCCCTGTCCATCAGGGGGTTTTTGGACCGTATCCCACCACTCTGGTCCAATGCGGGTTGGTGGGTGGACCGACTTTTTTACGTGCCCATCCGATGCATGGATCATCTTACTTTTCAGACAATTGGGTGATCGGCCCAAATTACCCTAAACAACTAGGAAACAACAATGAAAATTTGTTAAGTCCCCGCAGGATTCGCACGCACGACCTACAGTTTCTAAAGCACACGCCCATACCACTAGGCTACGGAGGCGTCGCTTGATTTACCTAATTCAATCCAATGATCATCATATCCGGCTTCCAATCGAGCTGCACGGATGGCTTCTCGTAAGGCGTGAGTCACTACTGAAGATAAGCATAAGGCAGGCTCACCCGTTGCTATAAAAACATGATTTCTTGTTTTTCTTGCATTATCAAAGAAATTTTTATTACAGCTCTAATAAAAATACTAACTCTTTTATTATCACCTCAAGTATATAATAAAATAACTAAAATAATAAACCGCATCCGGTATACGTTAAAAGCTTAGACATTGTATGTTGCCAAAAAAAATAATAATTTCTCCCAATTGCGGGCTTACTTGATGCAGTCATACGCTGCAGTTTGTTTAAACAAGGCGAATAGTTTCTGCATGTCTTATCACTTTATAAAAAAGCATTTACCTTTTGATTGTAAAACTCCTCTCTCGTTTTTAGAATTCCGTCTAAAATATATTCTAAAATCTGCTGGTATGTCTTTTAAACCTGGTGGTTTATAAGTCCAAGTGCGATCCGTTAATATTTTCCATTTGTTGGATCGTAAATAACGTTTTCTGACGTCCAGTATCCTAAACCCATAACAAACGCACCTTCAATCTAAAAATCAGTGTGTCTGCGTTAGCAATTCAAGAATATGAATATGTTAAATTATTTTAAGCCATAGATAACTAATTTAAACATTACCTGCCCTATATCAATTTGTGGACTTAAACTTCGCCCTGTGTCTTCCAACAAATCAACTCTAAGAATGTCATGATTCCCAGTTAGTGCGTCTAATTCAATTTCTAATGCGACTACCCCATATATTTCATATGGTCTTATTGGATCTGATAAAGTATACATATGCGATGCTTGCAAATGTATACCAGATAAAAAAGCTTCTTTGATTACTTGCTCCCATGTAGCATCATTATGTTTAACTTTGATTGGCTGTAATCTCTCCAGAAGAATTTCACAAGCCTTCATGACAGAAAAAGAAATGCATTCACTTCCAATACTGGCGCCAGTAGTCATAGCGTTTGGTGAAGCAAAAGTACTACTTGGTTTAACGCTAACTTTTTCAAGAGGTATCCTAACGTATAAGCGCATACCTGAGCTGCCTTCGTATTTAAACCCTGGCCCATTTCTATTCCACCATGGTTATTATAACGGAACCGTCGGAGTGATATATTGAGACGGTAGCTGGGTAGGGGCCGATATAAAAAATTTCGTAGGTCATTGGCATTATCATTAAGGCTCGTTTCCTCCATCTGTTACTTTTATTAAAACTAATAACATCGTTCATTCTACTTTCATAACTACAGTCGGCTTTTAGTTGTTGCACTAATTGTGGTATTGGGTTATTTTTGTCTAACATATTTAAAAATCGAACTTGTATTGGATCTTTACCAGTGTGATGAGAAATATGCTCCATAATATGTTCAATCATTGCCACTCCTTCTGTAGAAGCTTAAAAAAAAACCTATTGTGAGCTAATCAGTAATAAGTATTCAAAACATAATTGTGCTATATTGATCATGTGCCTTTAATAATAAAACTAACCAGGAGCCCTACACCAAGTATTTGAAGGAGTATCTGTAGTAAAACTATTGGCTTGTACAAACCATCGTCTATAATCGTAACAACTACGAAAATGGTTCAATGTTATCGGTGAGATCGTTTCGTTCCATGAAAAACCATTATCTTGGTAAAATTTATTGTTCAAATATTGAATTTCCCCTTCATTGTTGATGCCAACCTGTAATTTATTTATTTGTAAAATTGGATTCCATTAGATTTAAGTTACAAAAAAAATGTAATAGATTTGAAAAGTTACTTCCATTTATATATAAATATATATTTAAAATAAAACCTTACTTCATAAAAGCAAAAGGTAGGTATTCTTTTTCCAATAATTTTCATATTAGTTTGTAAATTTAATATGAATCGACAAGTTTTGCCAAGTAAATGGCTTACTAGTGCTGCTGCACATGCTATTTGAGACGATCTTGTAATTTTACCACCATACGATCCGCCAACGCGTCTCACGATCACGTTTATACTAAAAAATATATAAATTTTGATTAACTTCACTTTAGGCTCGGTTTCGAAGCTAAAGCTTGTACATGATAAACATGTGTCGTGAGTTCAATTCGACGATAAAGGCTGACCAAACGATCTCACCACAGACGTGTTGGCTATCCATTAATTTGAATATGATAACAATGTACTTTTTAAAAAGGCTAAGTTTAGCTATAAGTACGCATCTAACACTTTATAAAAAGTTATACGCATCCTTTTTAATAAAAAGACTAAAAGTAATAAATAAGAAGTTGGTCTAACAGTATAATTATAAAAATTTTAAAATTTACCTGTTAACTGGAATGTTAAGACATTTCGCTATTGCTACACTAGTTAAGTCAAGCCATTGCGTCGAAGAATATATTTCATAGCCGTCTTCGGTTTGTTTTGCAACACAAGTTTGGGTTTCTATGGAATAATGATATTGCGTAGGATAACTTATTTTACCGCTAAGCACAGTTTTTACGTCATTCCCTTTGTCGGTTGGCTCAAGTACTTTATCAGTTTTAATTCGCTTTTCCTTTTCATTAGAATTCATAACATCTTCTAACGTTAATAACGGTTTATTTGGGTTTATTGATTCATACTGAATTTTAACTAGTCCAGCTGCCTTGTTAGCTGTTTTTTCTCTGTCCGCAACAATTATTCCGACAGGTTGACCATAAAACTTGACCTCTTTAGAACATAATATTTCCTCATCTTGTAGCATCAAAGGCACATTAGAAGGAGTGAACGTATTTTCTCCAGGAATATCTTTAGCAGAATAAAAAGCAACCACACCAGGTAACTTCTAAAAAGTTTATATAAATTTAATTAAATACTTATTCTGTATTTTAATGTCTCTTTTTTCATACTGAGCATAAAAAAGTTTAAAAGCTTTTAAAACTAAAAATATTATACTTACAAAAGCTTCGTCGGTATCGAAATCTTTTATAACACTTCCAGGATTTACGTCTGCTGTTACAAAAGATCCGTATACTTCGTCAACGACCTTTGGAAAGTCGTTAGCAAATTCAGCTTCACCGCTGCATTGGCTTAACGCTTCTAGTTTGGGCACCGGTTTGTTCAAAGGCCATACAGATTTATCAGTATCAAAAACTTGACTACCCCTTGAAACGATTCTTCGCAAGGTTTGGCCTCCAGACGTGAATGTTGGATTTTTTTTATCCGCCGGACATATATTCAGTACTGCCTAAAATTATTACAAATTTTATTTACGTAATAATTTACAAACAATTAAATAGTTAAGGTACTGATTTCACCTATAACGATTATGATGTAGGCAAATAATAAAGGGCGTTAAAGAACTAAATATGATGGACCACAATGTGGGCTGATCACCCGATTGCCTGTTAAGTGAGATGATCCAATAGTCGGGTGGGCATGTAAAAAGTCGGTTCTGCAGCATATCTCTCTCCGGTCGTATCGTTTATCCGTCCCATCGGGCTTGGAGAAAATAAAGGAAGAAGGAGTGCACCTTTGTTTGCGTGTACATTTGTGCACTATAATATGTCCAGCGTAGTTGGCTGATCTCTAATATAAATCTGTCGCCATAGTCGTAATCGTCTTAGAAAGTATTAAGAATTTTTAAGTATGTAAAAATCTACAGGATTAGAAGGAACATTGGAAAGTAAGTTATTACTGTTACTTACTTTACATTCTGAATTTTACGTACTTAATTACATAGTATTAGACTGTTCCAATCGTCAAAAAAACATTTAATTATTATATTGTTGACAAGAAAATTTTAACCTTAACAGGAAAAAAATACCTTATAAAAGAGAGAGATAGCAAGCATTTTTCTTAAATTAGGTGACGGCTCTAAAGGCAACTCCTCAGGAATAACCTCATCGTATAATGAGTTTATAGCCAGTTGTAAAGTCTCATTCGTAAAAAGATCTTTTCCGATTAATAAAAACTCAGTTTTATCAGCGTGAATAAAATTTTCGGATATTCCTCCATAAACAATGTTCACTCCTTTTATGATACTAGAATTTATTTCAAAATCGAACAGAAATCCGGCATTGACTATTGCATGCGCATTTTGAGATCTTGGCATTATCTGCAGAAAAGTTATTTAGATTAAATAATTTAATAATAGGTTTTCTAAACATCACTTGGAATTTCTGTAAAAACTTTAAAAATAGACTTACCTTAAAAGTTTTTATAATACTGTTTTTCGATTTGGGTGGCAGTAAAATATTTATTATAATTTTACTTGACATATTAAATTTTAGGAAATCCTCAAACGACATGACTATATTGTTCTCAACTTTGTCGGCTGTTAAAAAACCAGTCAACTTATTTAATTAATAACTAGACTTATATATTAAAACAAACATAGTTTTAGAATTATCGATTACTATAAATGATTTAAAGACGAGCTTACTGCTGACCATCCCCTATGAGCTGTCAAATGTTAGAATATTGATCGGACCTGCATGTAGACGCTGGCAAAGAGACTTACTTTTTCTGTGTGCCTTGCCCATCTACCGTCTTTTTAGGGTGGTGTCATTTTGCACACTCAAGCTCTTGAACCCTTCCCTTGGCGGCGGGTATGCCATTACCGATCACCTCAGAGTTGGGGTGTACTAGGCGCTTTAGTATTATGAAGTGAGACCATTCGTATTGATTAGTTAACTCAGATTATATAAGAAACCATCCGTATAATTTATTTATACATGTTGTATTATAGTTGCGCTATGCATAGTAGCTATGCATGAACATGAAGATCTGCGTATTAAACCTTCCTGCATTCTGATAAGTCGAAAGTAACTCTGAATGTAGCCAAATCTTCCACGTTTTCAGGAGGTGAAGAGTATGCTTTAACAGTCCTTATGTTCTATTTTTACAGTGGATCTTAAAAAAACTAACGCTAATGTAATGCCTTCACCAGTGGTTATTGTGAGTGCTGTGCTCGAAGTTGTCAATAAATATACCAGGGACAAGTAGTCCGGTTAGGTCAGTCCAATTTAAAGCAAAGTCAACTAAGATGATTAGCGTTCCGGAAGTTTAGGTATCGTATCCTCTCGTCCAATAACCTTTACACTGAAGCTTGACTACTGTGTGTTGTCAGTAATGAACTACGGTATTAAGATATGATCTGATACTAATGGCGTTATGAGGAGCCTCACTTAACACGTTATGGAGCGAATTATTCTTTGACTTTCCCTGAGTGATGGAGTGCGTAATACAGACATCCGTGATAACCAACATAACTCGTAGAGTAAGCAGTGTAGGATGAATCCCTGCAAGACGGGTGACGACCTTTACAAATGTGGAGAAGGGCGAAACAGGATCGTACCATTTTTATGTATATGTTTTCTGAATCTCATGGGGACAACAACCTAATTAAGTCCAATATTTAGATATGATAATGATAATAAATATGATGATGACGTTTGAGTTGTTTAAAGCTTTAAGTCCGACGAGAGAAAGCCGTATTAAAATATCTGAGTGTGATATATTAACAATAATGTAAGCAATAATTTACCGATCGTAAGCATAGCACCAACCGTTGTAAAAAGTAGAAAAATATCAGAAGAAAAATCGCGATTTGCATGTTTCATATATAAGTTTCCACCGATGGTTCCAATCTGAAATAGAAACAAAGTATAAGGTTCCTAATTTTTTTTAGCGAAATTTCTCAATATATTGGTTACCTTACGTTTTTCACTGGTATATGAGCTACCAAATCCATGTGATTGTAGAACTCCTTCAAATAAGAGAAATCGTCATTTTTGCTTGATACTTTTATAAATAGTTCCATCATTTCTGATAATGACATTCCTGCTCCTAATATTAAATTAACATCCAGTAAAAAACCCTTTATTTCAGCAACGCTAGAGATATCTATTAGGTTGCCCGGGTATTCCGTTACGTGATAAACTCCTTAAATTAAAATAGTATTTTAATGTTATTATTAGTAGCATTCATTTGAAGAATGTCACTATCTTTAATTTATACGGACCGAAAACATCATTTTAAATGTTTCGGTTCGGTGATGACAGTAACTAATACTTTTTTTTTTTTTTTTTTTATCCTTGAAGTTATGCTTCCAGACTCAAGGTCTTAGTAAGCTTCATCCAACACAGAGTCGCGAGAAGCCCGTCCTACGAACTAGTGGCCCACATTTTTGCTAAAAATGGAGGCCACCCAGAAGGTACGTCAGTTAGGTATTAGTTTATGTCTCCTAAGGATCGTCGACGATCGGTTTACGGACCGCGACGCCGACGGTCCGGCGACCGTATTAACGATTGCTGGGGCGGTGAGAACCCCGGAAACGCGGGTATCCAGTACGCGGTGTGGTTGGCCGTGCTCGTGAAGGAGGGCGAACTACAGTGTGTGTGCTATCCCTACCGTGTGGTTTAGGGTCTGATGTAGGGACCCCTGTTGGGTCCGGAGCCCTGGCGACCCTCGTCCGGGTCGAAGAAGAACGTTTCGTGGTCGACGTTTTGGCCGACGCGTTTGGATCGGCGATACGGTTGCTGCTTTACCAGCAGAGGGTTGCTGTGTTGACTACATCCATGTGTTGCGAGTTAACTTTAAAGTGCCCGCGGAGTGTCGCAACCGGTCGCCGTAAGTCTACATTTCGTTGGTACCACCTGGCGCCCCGGGCGCGGCGGATGAATTTATTTTGAACACTTGAGTTGATTTAGAGTGGAGGATGGTGAGAAAGTTTGCATGCATAGCTTGGATTGTCGATGCATACCTGTACAAAAAAGTTTTAATTTTAGCGACATTTACGTTAGAATTCGTTAGGTAGAGTCTGGTCGAACGAACAAAGCTTCTCTCCAACGTCCTGAATATGATTTTGAACGACATGTTGCAGCCGAAGGTCACGTTGGTATTTGGCCTTTTTCCTGGGACTCGGCTACCGTAAAGTTTAGCGTCTTAGTGTTCGTGTCGCCAGCGCGTGGCCTTATCCGACGCCGCGAGGACCGGGTATTCGTAATCAGATGATCTAGACGGATGAAAGTTTGTTGCTAATTTATCGGGATTGACGCATTTCCATTTACGAAACCATTCGCCCAAACGATTGATCGCGTTCTGGTTTTTATAGATATAGTTCGGTCCAAGCGAGAACAAAGAGAGCGGTGTCATCCGAAAAGGCCGATTGAATCGTCGGGTTTTTGAATGCCAGAGCGCGAATAAAAAGGGTGATAGGACCGATCCGGGGGACGCCCCTTTGGGGCGGAGGTTTCGGACAGGGTGCCCCTCGACTTATCGAAAGAGCGACGGCAAGGGCTTGATGATGTGGAACCAGCCCCTGTCCGGCACTTTGAGAATGCAGCTTGTAACCGGGGTTTTGTGCCAGACTTTGTCAAATGCCTTTTGACATCGAAGAAAGGCCGGATACGGGGTTTGGGTTGGGAAGGCCATTCAGAATGAATTCGTAGGGACAATTTTCGACACGAGGTTTCGGACGAAACCGAATTGCCGTTGGGAAGGTTATTGGAGGGGGGTCTTTCAACCGGAAGAGAATTATGTTCAATAGCTTGCCCGCAATTGAGGAATTAAACTCGTGGGTGGGTTAGAGGGTTTGTTCGGTTAATACTGATGGTTTATTTTTCCAGGCATGAGGAAAAGACAAGTTGTAAAAATATTGAAAAGTTAACAAATACAGTTACGTACTTGTTGCCAAAACTGAGGAATGAAACTTTGTTAGATATTGAATTTTTCGATGTTTCACTCTAAGGGTTTTTATACCAAAACCGATTCGGCTACTTTACTTTTTATGTAGTATTTCTAGCATGTACAAAAAATCCAATTACCGTGTTACCAGCAACGAGTTTATAATTATCAGCACTTTGCTCTATTGCCATAAACGTGTCATGAAGATTATATACTTTAAACCAACGAAACGTTTCAGTCTCCAATGTTAATATTGTGTTATGAACATTACTTAGGATACACCAAGCATCATCACCCTTTGAGTTTGTATCAATACTTTTGATACACTTTGTATTTCTACACATATTTTTACACTTGACCCCACAAGCTTTAAATTGAGACAATTCTTCAATGTCAACAATTTTTTTCCTAAGGTAATCATCAGTATCTTTTGCGAAAGTCCTAAAAGCATCTATAATTGATCTGTATCCTGTGCACCGACAAATGTTCCCTGCGAAGGAGTTTTCAATTTCCGATGAACTAAGATTTGCGTTTTTAGATTTTAATAAACTGAAAAGAAAAATTTAGATTACAATATGAAAAATTATAAACTCATATTAATATCATATATAACGCATTTACCTGTACATGTTCATAACCCAACCGGGTGTACAATAGCCGCATTGAGTACCATTAAAGTTTGCTAAAGTTGTTTGTATTTCATGGTATCCAATTGTTCTGTTTCCAATTCCCTCGACTGTTGTTACCTCCCATTCGTGGCAAGACAACACGGATACTAGACACTGCAAGCGGAATAAAACAAAAAAGTCACCCGATTATTCACTTAATAGAAAATTTACTGAGTAACAATAAAAAAAAATTCAATTTTTAACTCATAAATAGACCAATTAAAATTATTAACACTATATCCACATTTTTTATTATGTCTTTTTTCCATATCCAGGTCAAAATAATTTTTAGAGAAAAATATATTGCAACCTACTAAAAAGGTAAAACTTACCGAGTTAACTGAGAATATTTTCAATTCACTCATGTAGCCCATAGGTGCCCGGACAGAGACTATGCAAGCTCCACAGCCTCCCTCGTGGCACATCGCTTTTGTTCCACGTAAATCAGCTACCGTTCTTATGAATTCGTTTAAACTAAAGTCCGGACCGTATTTTCCATCGACTGCGACAAACAATTTCTTATATTTATGACTCCTTATGCAACGTTTCGCAAAAAAAAATAGGGACCATAAATGTATGCAGATTCAAATAAAAATGATTAGTTTAAATAAAATTAATAACAAAGTTTCCTACCTTCATACGGCTTTCCGTTTATTTTGAGAATATTTTCGACATATTTAATTAGCTAAAAATACAACCTTGCATTATTTACCAATCGATGTCGACGAGACTGTCTCTAACTAAAAATAATGTCTATGATGTTCTAACTAAAAAAATTAAGAAAGCGTTTAAAAACAATAGCTTTTTTATTTATTTATTCAATAATTTATAAACCTTTATGATAATTTTTTAACAATGCAAAGAAATACATTAGGTTTTTTTTTAATTTAATTAAGTTTTATTTAAAAATCGTGCAGCACTCGTTTTTGGTTTCCAGGACCCAAACGTCTGATCCACTGTTTTGGCTTTGAAAAATGGTATGCGACTACCTAACACTACTGTAAAAACCTTCGCTTTAAAGTCGTTATTATGGAAATAATTGACAATGGTGATGTGAAAACACTGGCGTAACTAATAGCTCAGAATGGCGTAACTTAAATTGTCGTTTAGCAGAACATACCGATTTTGTACCACAATTAAGGTTAAACTATCAATTAGTGACATAGTATATATTTTAAAGTCCCTGTTACTACGTATGTAGCAATTACACCGATAAAGCGGTTACTAGAACATTCGAAAGTAAAAAGTATTATTATACTATTTATTTACTACGAATAATGTTGCTTCTTTATTTTCATTGTGTCATAATGTTTGTTAATTGTAAATTTCTATTCAATTTCTTTTTAAAGTCATTTTTATCACTTAAAATAACACTTAAAATTGTTACCTTTATTTTAGATATAGATTACTTGTATTATATTGTGGTAACAACTGTTGATAAGCCTTTAAATTAAATAAATAAATAGTATAACAAAGTCAACTGAGATTTGTTTTGTTTTGTAAGAGTTTTTGTAAAATTAACACGTTCATGTATGTGATAACTAATTTGGATGTGATATAACTCATCTGCTTGGTATCGCTAATGAAATCTTAATAAACCAAAACAACAAAATGGTGAAACCGTATAGTATCTGACTGCGCGAAAACTACGTGCTGCCAGATGCAATACGAACGGCCTACAACTTAGTGCTCTCATATTGCTAAAGAATACATTGATCATTAGCTTATCTTAAAGTGTGGTTAGGGGCTACGCGACTTATGAACCTAGAATATAATGCTGCTGCATTTCGTAGTAGTTTTAGTTTTGTCGCTACTAAGTGCTGGAACGATATTCCCACACCGGTAAGGAACTCTAAATCTATAAATTCCTTTGAATATCAGTTTAAAAAAAAATGCTTTCTTTACAAAAATCTGGCACTTGATTTAATTGCAATTGCTTGATCTGTTCACATATATACACACACAGATAGAATTGTTTATTTGCTTATTTATTCCCTGTTGCATATTTTGGTAAGAGAACGAAGTTTTTATTAATGTTCTAGATATCTAAATCTCTTTAGTTGATTCAATTGCACCTAACATTTTCATTATGTCTTATAAATGTATATTTCTTTGAATATTGTTATAAGTTGTTGGTAATTTTAGGTTTAAAATTTATTTTTCGTATAAATTGTTGTTATCTAATACTATCAATTGGTTTCACTGAAAGTCAGCATTGAACCGAGTGGAAACCTTTTTTGTGCATCAAACTTTATTAAACGGTTATGTACCAAATATAACATTTTTATTTCTTCCTATTTTTTTTTCTTTCTAACATTTATATGGTTTAAATTTAATTACTGAACCACTTGCGTGAAAGTGCGATGAAGCTGAGACAAGAAAGCCACAAAGTGGCTTATAAGTCATATAACATAACAAAAACATAGATTCGTATGACATTGTTGTAAATAACATAAAAATAGAATACGTAACAGAATACATTTGGTATAATTAGAAAATAACACTGAAAAATACAACAAATCATAACTGTAGCATCGCAAAAATATTAGGGTTTGCATTAAATTAAGAGATACAAAACAGGTAGATATAAAGAAAAGACTTAACAAAACAACAGCATTACTAAGCCTAACATAAGGTTGTCAGACGTTGTCAATAGGAAAAGAAGACAAAGATTAAATTGCTTTATGCTAAAGAAAAATCAAAAGGAGCATGTTGGGGTTAAAATTATCAGACAAAATTATTATCAGTGATGTAAGAAGAAAGACAAAAATAATAGATGTAAGGAAAAAAAATGACTTCTGAAATTGAATTGGGCAGGCCATGTTTGCTAAATGAATAATAGGTGGACAAATTGTTTAACAGAATGGATACCATGGGACAGGAAAAGTAGAAAAGGGAGACCAGGTAAAAGTGGAAGAGACGTATGCGGTGACTTTTAGATACAAATGCCTCGGGAAAGAGATGTGTTTAAAAAAGTTTTGGGAGAGGCTAATGCCGCATAGGCCAGTACTACTAGAAATATAGCATACTCTACTTATATACACTAATCATTATATACACAGAGTTATAATATGTGTATATGTTAACTAAACTGTAATGATGTATAGCTATATTAAACATAACAAAGACACTAAAATGCAAATATAGTTAAAGATTTGTATAAAAGTTAATAGTTTGATATAAAAGTTGAAGTAAAATAATTGTCTGTAAGATAAAATATCTGTAAGCGTATTAAGAAGAAAGTAATAATATATTTATAAAAACTAAAAATAATTAATATATAGCATCCAACCAAAAAACGTGTCGCTTCAATAATAAAATAACAGGCAGTCAGAACCCTCGGGCAATTTATTAAGATTGAATATGACATGAAATGAAAATTACTTTCCTGGGCATTCTTCAATTAATTATGTAGGCTAGGGCTCTGTCTCTAATACGCTTTATTTATTTGGCTATATTAAATAAGAAAAATGAAAAAAGAAATTGATGATGTGTATGTAATTCTTCAGATTATATTCGATCTTTTTCATGATACATCCGTAACAATGTAATCTTTAGGTTCCTAAAGTAATAATGCCGGTGTTAATTTTTTTCCAGGATGTTGAAATGTTTACGGAACGATCGTGCTGTGAGCGCAAGTGAAATCTATCAAAACCAATCGCGGATTTGTCAAAAAAACCTATATGTCCCCTGCTGTGAGCTTACGTGTAGGGTGGGTGAAAAATGCGTCATGGACCGGTGAAAATATATTGACAATAATTTGAGCTTAATATTTGTTAATAATATGGTAACACAGGATTAAAATAATTAAAAACCACTTTATTTCTCTATCAAATTTTTGGCCTTTTCGGTTTTTGCGATCCTTAGTCTTATAATATCATATTTGCTGTTTTATAATTTATTTTAGTTGACTTATGTTTTATTGTTGTTAAAGAATCATGTGTATCAAGTAAAACTTTGATAATAATAATTCCGGATCTTATTTAGAAAAAATAAAATAGGTGAAAGTTAAAAAATCTTTCTTCAGTTTCACTAATGTCCAGAGGAGTACCAGCAAGAATATTTTCTTTTTATTTAATTATCAGGACCTTTTCTTTTCCTTGTGTATGTAAATTATTTACCACATATAAATAATAATATCAATGTGATAGTATTGTTTGCGGAAAATGCCCCTTTGATTTTAAAAATTAGACGCATACTGTAATTATTGAAGATGTAAATAATTATTAACTCATTATCAACAAATACACAAAATTTAATAAATTTATGACTCATAACGTAAAATGTAGCAATGGGAAGCGCCTAGACCTTGTTAACTCCACTGTGTTTCTCGACACAACAGTAGATAAAGTGGACCCCATGTAAATGGACTCGCGAATAAACTTAGCTCTGCGGCGTATGATGTAAAAAAGGTTTCCCAAATAACTAACGAGAAGACAGCCCGCTTGGCATATTTTAGTTATTCCTACATTATTCTACTGTGTGAACACGCAGCTGATATTAATACTATCTTCGTCCTTCAAAAAAGAGCCATTCGTGCAATCGATAATCTGGGCCTTAAAGAATCTCTTTGAGTTGGTTTGTTGTCATTATCTGAACACTGAGCTCTTTGACAAATGTGTGTTGCCAATGATATCCTACGTATCCTATAAGGGAGCCCCAAGTCACTTAGTGAGCATGGAGCGGGCTATTTTCTCTAAAAAGCGTAATGCAGACACCAGCAAAAGAACGACACACCACGGACGTCTCACCACGAGACGGAGTGGCAACCTGTGCGAATGTGCAGGTAATCGGTGGATGTTGGTGGCAGAGGGTCGAGCCTTTTTGCAACTTATATAGGAAGGACTATGTTGAACAGTGAGCTCTGATAGGCTGAAACGACAATGACGACGACAACCCTCAAAAATATTTATATGAATACTTCGTTTTAAATAAACCAAACATTAACGATATCTGTAATATAATAAGGAGAAACATGATTGCAAAATTATTTATGGCCTTACTTCGTTATTTTGGTATCAGACCATTAAACTCACTAAGCGACAATTGAGACATTACTGACATCATCAACGTCAATTGACGCATAGTCATGTCATTGTCGATCAAAATTGCTGTTAATTTGAGTGAAACTAATGTTGCTATTTGTAGGAGTGTGTTTCATGCTAGTCATTTAATTTGATTGTTGCATGAGGCTACTTTAGGTTATGCTAGATTAACTTATTAAATATTTATAAAATGTTCTTGGCTCTATAAAAAGTAAAATATAATAGCTATTATATTTTACTTACTGCCTCCCGAAGCCTAGTGGTATAGGCGTATGGTTTATAAACCGGAGGTCATGGGTTCGAATCCTACGGGGACTCAACAAATTTTCATTGTTGTTTCCTAGTTGGTTAGGGGCAATTAAGGCCGATCACCCAATTGTCTGAAAAGTAAGATGATCCATGAGCGTGGTGGGATACGGTCCAAAACCCCCTAATGGATAGGGGTGTATTAGGGGACGCCTATGTCCAGCAGTGGACTATCACAGGCTGATAATGATGATAATGATAATGATATCCACCTTTCCATAAAAGTAATTTTGTCGTAAAATTTATAGCCTTTAAAATATATAGATGGCGTTGATTTCCTCTTTAGTTTTATTGGTTCTTTATTATTACGTCATTAATGAAAAATTAAATTTAAAATTGTTTATTTAAAAGATACATGTTACACTTGCTTATTAAATGTCATCAATTCTACGGCTTGAAAAAAGTCCTCTCTGACCTGAGAAGAACCGGTGAGATAGACTCTACTATTTTTTGGCATCTTTTGCAGTGAAATTATTTATTAATGTTATTAAAAATAATTTTAAATAAACAATTGTCATCTTACTGAAAACAATCTGGAGCAAGCATTCCATTACAAGAGTGCGTTATCATCTAAAAACTCATCCAGTCCAGACATCAAATTTTTAACTTCTTTTTAGGAATTGAAGACTTGTTCAGCCAATGCTTGTCCGTTCCATCGCTGTACAAAAATATAAGTCAAATGGGTTTAATTCCGATAATTATAATCATGCCAAGAGCTTTAATAAAACAGTTTTGTTTTGTCGTCATGTTCAGTGTCTGTTAAAAAAATACTTTATGTGTGGCTTGTAGAGCCAAGCCCACCGGAAACAGCACCGAGAGGTTTACGCCTTTTTACTCCGCAACGATATATAAAATCACAGTGAGTGGCCCAACACACTCGGAGATAGGAGGACTTGCCAGAATTGCCAAAGACTGCCACCACGTACCTGGATTCCTTGTGATAGCTAGGATTGCATAATAAAAATGAATGTCCAGAAAGTGTGGGACTTTCTGGACATACATACTTCTGCCGCTCCCATCAAGAGGAGGGAAAAAGAACTTCATTTTCGACACGGAAATAAATAAGTAATTCTCAGTTATAAACGTGAAAGTTACGTTATCGTATAACACACGCTCATGGATCTTTCCTTAAAGTGTTATTAACATGTGATATAACCCACTTTAACTACATTTATGTTAAAAATATAGAAGTACATCTGAAACTTAATAAAAGTTGCCCTGTTCTATTGAACATTAATAATGCATTGGCATATCACATGTCGGATAACACAATGTTTGAATTTAATTATAAGAAGTGTACAGTGTACATTAAGGGGGTCTGTTTGGTTATCATTAACTTTGTTCTACTACATAAAGGTTTTGAAGCACTATGGTGACAGCTCTCTTAAAGTTAACGTTTATTTCGGCTTAGCTCGTAAATGTGTATATAACTTATTAAGCATTTTGTTAGAATTACATTGTGTCCGATTCAGCAATGGCAAGAAAACGCACGACACATTAGTGTATCGTGACCACAGCCGCTGGAAAGTGTTTTTAACTTAAAAGTTAAGATATAATTAAACATGTAAATAAACGAGACAAAATCTTACAATAACCGTACACCGATGCACCTTCTTAACGTTGTCTGGGAGAAAATACCTATATCATTGAGTTTGCCCTTTACTATTAGTGCATACAATGTAAATAAATAAGAATAAAATAAATAGTATACGATATTAGCGTAATTATAGGAATTTATTATATGTGGTTTATTGCATTGTTATTTATTTTCTTTAAGGATAATGAACAGAACTATTAGAGTAAGTACTACTTTTGACTGCCAACATGTGGATGCAATGGAGGTCCATAATCAGTTTGATCCAGTTTGGAGGCAGAACGCACTAAGCTGCCGATTACTGCTTATTCTTCAGCAGATGTTTGGGTTTAAGTTGGTTCTTTAGTAATTTTAACTACGAAATACGTTTTAATTTTGTTGTATACACAAATTTTTCAGCTTGAGTGCATATTTATTTGATTTTTTATCGCTCCGTCCGGTAAAGAGATTTCCATTGGATTAAAATGATAATTAATATTTTTAATAATAAACCTTTAGAAATGGGATTTTGAAGAAGCTATCTTGTAACCAATATTTTGTAAAGCTACTTTGACCTGTTTTTACTATTTCTGAACGAAATATTGACGATGTGAATTTTTTAAAATATATTTTATTTTGTAGTATTTCCTTTTTAACGCAAGAGCCTCGTGATTACTTGATGGATGAGAATCCATTTTACAATTACCCTTACGCTAACGAAACTATTGATATTTTCGTGAAACCAAGAGCAATTACAGTGGAAATGTTGAAATCCGTAAGTCCCATCGAAGCCGTCTTTACGTGGAGGTAAGCATAATGATAAACCAACTTATTCATTCTTATTTCAAGCTGTGGGTTTGTAATAAAAATATTCTTGATATATTATTAAATAATTAGGGCTGATATAACTTTACAATAGATTGAATATCAATGTTCATGAAACTCAGTGTCATGCGTAAACTATAAAATGAGTACGTTTCAAAATATTGCGTCAAATTGCGTGCAATTTTTAATATTGATAGATAGGGTTCTTATTTACCGTGTTTAGTGACAAAGTAAATAAAAATAATTAGAATAATATGAGAATAAGAATATAATAATATAAGAGCATATTTATTAGTCGGCATTAGGCCGGTTAAATTAATATTCTTTTTTATTTTAATTGAGATTTCATAAGGAGCTTTAATTAATTAGCTCTTCTTTAGATAGACAATAAAATTCCACGAAAGCCTGTTCATAGGGATCTCAACGCAGATCTTTCGAGGAACTGTTTTTGAATAAATCTTTAATTTTTTTAATTCTACTACTATACGTTCAAAATATTAAAAAACCGTGTGTTGTGCATAAAGATGTTATTAATGTGCTCCCATATAACAAGATTTGTTTTAAATTACGAAAAATACAGTTCTTAGTACAAATCTGACCGGTTAAATATCGTATATGAACAGTTTAAACTTGAATCGTATTAGCTATGTCTGTAGTATTAGTGCTACACAGTACTATTAGTACACGATAGCTTTGGTTTGTTCAAACTATTGTTATAACTCTGCTCTACTTAATTATGTCTTATCAGATACAGAAAGTGTTCTGAACGCCTTATTTTTTTAGGTTTGGATTTATACTGCGTCGAAAATATAACGCTATAATGCGACCATACTATAGTCTGCCGTTTGCGAAAAACGTGTGGGTGTGTATCCTGAATATGACCGTATTGGTAACCATAATTTTATATATCACGAAAAGATGGGAAAGACGTTTGTTTGGATTGTTGGAGATAAATTTTTCTACGAACTCTTTATAGTACTCGGAGTAATTTATCAACACTGTAAGTCCTGAACTATTAATTCTATTCGATACTAGCCAATGTTAGCTATTCAAGGAAATAAAAATAAATAGATATTCCATTTTTTCATACTACAAACGGGTATATATAATTTATATATATAATTAATATACATTAAAATATAAATATAAATAAAATTAACTAAATTAAATTACAATATAAATTAATATACAATACCTATACACAATTTTCTTACAAACACCATTATTGATGGAAACTTGTTGAGTCCCCGCAGGATTCGAATCCTCGACCTCCCTTTTTCTAGAGCCCACACTTATACCTCTAGGCTACGCAGGTAGTTTGTAGCTGTGAATACAAAAACTTGACTTTTTAGATTTTTATATTAGATGTACTGTTAGACCTGCTTTAACTTTTCAATATTTTTGGTTAACTAAAAGAACTCTTTAGGTTTTGTATCAAAAACCTGCGTGGTCCAGTTGACCTAGAAAGACGAGATATAAAAAAATGTTTTAATTTTATAGTTGTCACCATGCTTCATATATATATATATATGCATGTCTATACTATAACTGCCTCCGAAGCCTAGTGGTATGGACGTGTGCTTTAGAAACCGGAGATCGTGGGTTCGAATCCTGCGGGGACACAACAAATTTTCATTGTTGTTTCCTAGTTGGTTAGGGCAATTTGGGCCGAGCACCCAGTTGTCTGAAAAGTAAGATGATCCATGCGTCGGATGGGCATGTAAAAAGTCGGTCCACCCACCAACCCGCATTGGACCAGCGTGGTGGGATACGGTCCAAATCCCCCAATGAAAAGGGGTGTATTAGGGGAGGCCTATGTCCAGCAGCGGACTATCAAAGGCTGATGATGCATGCATGTCTATACTATCTTTGTATTACTAGACAGCTTATAATAATATAAAAGTACTAACACAAAATTCACAAAGAATGGAGGCTTGCTGAAATCTCAAATAGAGATTTGCTATTGTCTTTTGTGATGATTTGTCGTTGTAAATTGTGTTTTATTGTTATTATCTTATAAAACTTAACTTAACTTTTCGTGATAAAAGCTGAGTGGCAGATCAGCACTAACCCTTTGGTGCATAGAATGTTCAAATTTTTATAATTTTTCTTATAATATAAAATATTATCAAATAAAAAGTTCTTTCTATCTTTCTTTCTATAAAATAACAAAAAATATGGTCACGTTTTATTCTTTTGCAGATTTACCAAACCCTACGAAATTATGGTCGCGTAGATTCGCTTACTTTTTCTTTATAGCTTTCGCTTATATCACCCATTCATTTTATTCATCAAACTTACTTTCATATATCGTAACTGATAAGAACAGTGGAATGGATCTTAAAACTTTAGTTGAAAGTGATTATGAATTAAGAATACTAGAAAATATGAAAGTAGTTACGGAGAGGAGGGTAAGTTGCGTAATAACTTGATTAATGTAACTTTTATTTAATTTGATTACTCTTATGTTCTTAAAGTCGACCTCCTAATTGTAAGCGCGTTTACCTGTATTTTTTTTGTCACGCTTAATCTAACACAGAGTTCGAAGGAAGCTACCGTTTCCTGGGACTAGGCGACCAACACTTTTCGGCGTTTACCTCTAGAATATAGACTTGTCATGTGTTTAAATTTGTAATTATATGTAAAAAATTATAAATATCACATAAAATTATAACTTTTTAGGTTAAAATCCTGGAAAGAAATATGAATGTGATAGAGGAACGGATTGCACGTTCGAAGGTTATAAATATTTCAGCCGGTTTAGAAGCGGTAAGAACATCAAGGACAGCCTTACTGTGCGATTATCCGACGGTGCAGACGTTTATTGCAAAGAGTAAGTTATTTATAAAGGCGACCAAAACTCCATTTTTATGTTCGGTTATTTTACTTTTTGGATAGTAATTTTTTTCCAAAGGTATCATAATTTCCAATTAGAATACAATCTTACACAGTTTACACACGTATAACTGTTATGTCGTCGTATAAGGAATTCGGATTAATTCAGAAACTAGTCAGGTTTATCCCTTAAGTTTTTTAAGCCAAAGTGAATCATATCCTGTCTTAAGAAACAAGTAAATTTGTTTGAACAAACCTCCTGAAATATCATGCAAAACTGCTCATTAATATTTATGCATAATTATATTATGATACCGGCGGTACTAACTCACGCTTCGTTTATATTTAATTTATTTTACAGCATTTGATAACGAAGCGATTTGCGAGTTAAAGGAAATCGACATATTCTCAAATGTCCAAATGTATTTTTTTGCCTCGAAACAATTTGAAAAGACTGAAAAGTTTAAAATAGGGTTTGTGACTTTTATTTCTATACTAATTATATATATTTAAATTTGATTCTCTTTAAATTTAACTTTATATGTTAGTATAATTGCTTATGCAAGGATTTAAGGCAAAATAATCATCATCAGCCTATGACAGTTCACTCCTGGACATAGGCTTCCCCTAATACAGCCCTATCCATTAGAGGGTTTTGGACCGTATCCCACCACGCTGGTCCCATGCGGGTTGGTGGGTGGACCGACATTTTACATGCCCATCCGACGCATGGATCATTTTACTTTTCAGACAATTGGGTGATCGGCCCAAATTAATAAACCCTAACTAGGAAACAACAATGAAAATTTGTTGAGTCCCCGCAGGATTCGACCCACTACCTCCGGTTTCTAAAGCACACGCCTATACCACAAGGCTACGGAAACAGCACAAAATAATATATTTTTTTAAAAAGTGACCAAATCTTGTATACCATTACTGTAAAAAGAATGTAACCTACGCTTCTTAATTGTATTGGAAGATATAAATTGTATTTTTTTAAAATAGCGAATTTTGATTTAAATCAATTAAAACGATCTTCATTTAGAGGTACATAATATTTTGTATTTATTTGTACTGGCAGAAATACACAAACTATAATTTTGTAACTTTGTATGATGATGATGATTTAAACACAACATATCAATACATCCTAATATACTATGTACATGGGGCATGCGTGTTATATAAATTGCCAATATATTACAGAACACTACGTATAAAAGAGAGCGGTATGATCAAGAGGCTTATCTCGACCGATCGATACACACCCATAAGCTGTGAAGTTAATACCTTCCATGTTCGATCGCAGTTCGATCACATAGTGGCGCCACTTTTAATATTGCTGTCCTTTTATGTCATCGCTGGCTTTATCCTCTTTGCAGAAAGAGTACATTATGAAAGGCATAGAGTGTGGCCTTACGTTGAGTAACTATCTAGTTTCAAATATATGTTCACAGATAAGAAAAAGAAAAGAATTGTGAATTGAAGCAAACTTTCATCAATCTTTTTAATGCAAATTAATACATTTAACTAGTTAAGTAAACTAACATATGCGTGTGTGTCCACGACTATATATATTTGTGCGTCTATGTGCACATAGTGTACACATGTGTGCATTTGTACACGTGCGTTTGGGGTCGTGGTAACTGCACTCACTGTATTTCAATGTAATCTATTATGGCACTGAATAAAAGCGTTTTTGTTTTTGTATAATCCATCTTTAGCTAATAATGTACGCCATTATTACATGTGTTTCAAAAAAAAATAAATTAATTAAATGTCTGAAGAGAAAAAGGTTTGCATATTTTAATATTGCTTTTTGTATGAAAAATTATGTTGTAAAGTATATTTCATCTTCCCGCAACAAAAAAATTACGGAAACAACTGAATTTGTTAAGAACATTTTCAATTTAAAAAATTTCTTAAGGTATTCTGAACGGTAGTAACGTTTAACACCTGCAAGCGATATAATTAGCCATCGGTACATTTTGTTGCATACCGCTGCTTCTAAGCGATTGCTTCATCTTTAGATAGTTCCAATCAACTATTGCTATGTCAGCAATATGATTCAATTGTTTTAAAGAGTTCTTGAAAATTTGTTTAATATTATATTACTTGAAAATTGTTTTTATTATAACTTTGGGCTTCATGGTAGTTGATCTGAACTGGATCAATAGTCGTTCTAAATACTGTTTATTTTCTGCTAGATAACTTCTCCTTGGCTCATGAAGAAATAACCAAAAATAACATTAACTTGAGAGTTTGGCACAAACAATCTGTAAAGACTTGCATCACTTCGTTCCTTACGTAATTATCATTCTATAAATTAGTTTTTGCCCGTCCGTAGCCTACCCTACTATTCAAGAGTTAACCTCTAGCCACTCTTGAGGGCCTTAACCTTTCCGGTTCTTTTTTTGTTTAGGCTTGCTGATGTAAAACCCTGCTCACAGGAGTTACTTTCTTGTAATTTTTTGAAAGCAGCATTGTTAAGCTTCTGAATGTTATATAAAATACTACACAAGGCATGCGTGTCATAGTGTTTGTTGTTTAAAAGGCAGGAAAACCAAAACTACAGTAGGGTGACCAGGGGCTGGAACGACTTTTATTAACGAGACTTTTATAGGCAAGAATTGTATTATATTACAAAAAGTTACGTAAACCACCCCGACTCATCACATCGTTACATTCCATACATCACATACATACCAGGCTCTACATGCAATCAATTTAGAGAAGTATGGATTTGAATATTTTGTTACTTAAAGATTTGAAAACATTAAACGACTAATATCAAGGCTAAAACTGTATCAATGATGAAACTTAGCGGCCATATTACCGTCAGCCAATTTTAATTAAGAAAAACGATAAAAGAATTTCACCACAGCCCTCCTAAATTTTTATTAACTGTTTCTTGATGAACTTTTTTTACGTCAATTTCTTTTTCAATTCTTAGACTTACAGTTTCCCAACCTTGTTCCATTTTTTTCTAATTAATTGCTTGGATCTTGTTTTCGTAACATGTCACGTTGACGACAAAAAGTAAAAATAGGGAGAATCGAAAAAGGTAAATTAAATTATACGCAATATATTTATGAAAAACAAATTCGGTTTTTATTAAGGCAACTGCAAATTTTAATATAAGAAAGTAAAAGATAAGGAAAAGAGATCCAAATCCTTAATAGAAGTAAGAAACAAAATCACAGTTGTTACGTCAACTAACAAAAGAATTACATAAAATATTTAGATTTTATTACGTACTAGCCGTGCAATCGAACGAGCCACTCCATAGATATATAGAAAACAGACCGACAGAACAAAAAATTATTAAGCGTGTTAATTTTTATTAAATATCACAATCTAATAATTTGAAAACCATTATTTTGATATTACAATGAGCTCAAATTTATTATTGCTTATATTTATATCAGCTTAGTTGATTATGTCCATGGTAATAGTCAACTTACAACATTGTATATGTTATTAGTACTTACAAGTCACTTAGAAAAAGGAAATTTAAGGATTTATCGGGTTGGTTGCGTATGTTTTGTATTCTTCGTTTTTTTTATGGTATACGCAGACAGACAAGCCGTTGGGCCACCTGATGGGAAGTGGTAACCGACGCCCATGAACATTGGCAATGCTAGTGGTATCGCCAACGCGCTGCCTACCGTGAGACATAAGGTGTTAAGTATCGTTTACCCAGTAAATACGCTGGCTACAGTGCCCTTCAAACCGGAACATAGCAGTTTTTTCACACCTATTTTTCGCGGCAGAAATAGGCACCGCGGTGGTACCCACCCAGACGGTCTCCTGTAAAAAGCGGACCTACCACCAGTAAAAAGGGTGGTAGGTCCCCTACAAAAGCTTGGTTTCAGACTCTTTCCAGCGTTTATGGTCACTGGCTAGACTGTGATGCGATTTTTTACCCTTTCCTTGTATTTCGACTGACTGTTACAATTTTAGTTTGACATTTATCGATATCCTTAATTTCGATTTTAATTTTGAAAACAAGGATAAGTGTTATGAAATCTTGTAAGTAAGTATTTTTGCGTTTAGTACAAGCATACACCGTTTTCAGATAGCAATAAAATTAGTTCTCTTTGCATAAATCAGAGCTATAAAGAACGATATCGATCCTGCTTCAGCGATAGCAACAAGACGCCTGATCGCTTAATCTGTCGTGTCCCGTCTCATTTCGAATAATGATTAAATCAACAAAATTCCTTTCATTTAATAATGTGTAGTATTTTTATTAAAAAAAAGTAATGATTAATGGTGAAGTAAGTAAGTTTTCATGTATGAAACGAGTTGTATCGAAGACGATAAATATATTGTCTTGGGTAAACTGACAATTTTATTTGTTCTTTTCTTGCAGCACTACAATAATTAAAGTGGTTATTAAATAAATAAATCTTTTAAGTACAAAACACACCATGCATTATTTTTTGACACTATACACTGCATTTAAACGGCTGTAAATACAATAATTTACTATCCAGAATAGAGTTAAATGCAGAATGAGTTTGGCTTTCTTTCATGCGGTGTAGCCAACAAGTGATTCATTCTGGTAATAAAGAGGGTACTTACAAAAATTTTCTGAAATAGATTTTACAAGAGACCAACAGGTCCAGCTGCCCTAGGGAAGGCGATTCCGTTCCTTCAAGTTAGTACCCATAGGTAGTATGCGAAGAAAGACAGCATTCTATTCCAATTTCTAAACTTTAACGCCACAACCTGGGTGACTGCAGACCGCCTGTAGTTGGCATTATAGTCCAAATAAAAAACTGGTCAGCCTTTCCTAGAGGATTATCAACCTATATCGGATACTTGTCCGGTTGTATAGTCGGCAGAAGATGAGTTATTTTAGCTAATCCGACTAAGTTATATGATACTGATTGTGTATGATGTGTCAAAGCAAAATCAAAAACAGATAGCCTCGTATGATTTTGACAGCTAATAGTTTGTTTAGATAATTACAATGAGTCGCCTTGCAAATAATGACATATTTAAAAATGTTTGATGAATACTGAAATATCTTTACGGTAATCCTTTTCTTCTTCTCTTTTTGTGAGCTTATAAAATGATATATATAAATATGATACTGTTCTTTATATGTCGAAACATAATACGTTGAAGGGAAAATAACAAGCTTCCTTATTATTGTTAAAATATTCGTAGACTCATTGTTCTTAGATTCTATTTTCGGAAATTACAACTTGTCTTTAACGTCGATTCCGGTACAACCTCATTTATATACCGTATTCAAAACCGTTCCATTGTTTAAAATAACAAATAGCAATTGCAAAGATGTTTCTAGAAAGTCGGTTTTGATTTTTGAAACGAATTTGACGAGACAATAGAGTTTTTTTTTAAATATCGAGTCTGACATAAAATACCAAAATATATTAAATAGTACACAATATAAGAAAATAAACGTTTTAAAAAGTGCTAACAATTTAGAGAACCGAATGATATATAAGTTTCTTTACAACTTTAATTAATTTCATGAAAGACCATTCACAAATGATTCCAACCATCACATTCTAACGACAATGCGCAACATGTGTATAGATAAACTCATTCAAGATGAAGGCTTACATGGAGATATACGAATAATATAGTGGATAAATACTGATAATTTTATAGGTTTCTTGTATAATGTCGCAAATTATCCGGCGCTTACGTAATAAAAGGTGTCTGAACTGTACAAGATAGATGAAAATAATGAACTACAGTATTGTACACATTAACTTATTAAGGTTTAAAATACTATACTACTGAATACTAAGTACAAAAAATTTGCGATGAAATACGTCTATGTCTTAGGTATAAGCTACAATAACTATTCCACTCTTTTGAAAGTAACTTCTAAAGAAGAATTGATTGTATCCATTAGACAATAACAAAAAGGCTGTGAACTTCACTACATAGTATATAACAAAGTAACTTTCTTTGTCTCTATATCCGTATGCATGCTTAAATCTTTAAAACTACGCAACGGATTTTGCTGCGTTTTTTTTTTTATAAATAGAGTGATTGAAGAGATAGGTTTATATCTATAACTTACGTATAATATTGTAGAGAAACGCTGGTAAATTTATAGATTTTACAGACATCAGTAAAGCACCCGTGCATAGCAGGGGCGGGTCACTAGTAGTACATAAAGACATTCTGTAGTCAATTTAATATGAGCAAAGAACCCGTGCGAAATAAGGCAATGATTGATCTATTTTATTGAAACATGAGCTTATCGTATCTTCACTTTTTTATAAATATGTCAAACCCAAATGACTTAAATGTATATCTTGTTTTCGGAAATAAACTTACTATAAAGTTAACAAGGGACAAAACACGATTTTAAATTTAAATTTAACCGAGGGCGATTCGCCGTAATTTATGTTGACGGCAACATGTTACAAAAGCAAAATTGTTTTAACTGTTCTGGAAATTTCCGTTTGAAGAAGATTATTTTGTTTTAAAATGTCACGAAATACATAGTTACATAGATAAGAAAATACGTATACATTTCTAATTAAGATGATTGTGATTTAGGGTAATTTTTTAAATATATTTAATCTTATGTTTTTTTTGTTTCTTTCGGGATTTAATTAGCATAGGTAGATTCAGGACTAAACTGTTATTTGTAATGTATATTTCATTTTAAATTTGAAATGATTGTCTGCTAACATTTTCCGAAGGCTGCAATAAATACTGAAAATTATCTGTATATTGAAGCTAACAAGTTTGAAGTTGAAACCTCCGTAGTCTAGCGGGATTGGCCCTTGCTACATAAACCGGAGGTCGTAGCTTTGAGTCTCGCGGGGAAACAACTTTGTATTATCGTTGTTTTCTGGTTGGTTGGGACAATTTGGGCCGATCACCCCATGACGTGTATTAGGCGAGGTCTATGCTGAGCATAGACAGCAGTGGATTAACACAAGCTGATGATGATGAAAATGACTATAGAGGTTATATGTATTACATCATAAGAGGAATCATAGAGTCCTTAGATCAAAAAAAGATAAAGTAAAATATTAATTTCTTGTGCCTTCTTTTATATGATGTACATGGTAATGAATAATTAGTCAAAACTGTCAAAGCTGTTTAACTTTTTAACTCAGGTGTTTAAAACAAACGATTTTGTTTTCGAGTGAAGGGTTACTACGAGTTCAATTTGTTGTTTAGTTATTATTTAAGTCAATAAGAAATTCATTTAAACTGTTGCAAAATAAATGATATACCTTCTTGTTGGCTATAAATACATCATAATAAATTAGTGTTCAGAAGATAAGTCCAAGAGGATATTGTGAAATTAACGATGTATTGAAAAACTTTTATCTTCGAAACAAATGTTTGAATTGCGTTTGTAGAACCTTCGAAGTTAAGCCGATATCAAATTTTTTACGCAATATATAAGGGAAACCTGCAATAACGTCAGCTTAATATCAAAATAATCATGATTTTCAGTTAAAATAGTGATAAATAATTCTTTACCTATGTTTATGTGTTAAGTGTTTAAATTCTACGCTAAAAAACAAAGTCTACGTAAAATCGAAAATCTTATGATTCTATTAAACTTCATAAGAGGTTAAGGCAAATTGAATATTGACTCCATACTGTAAATTCGGCCGATAGATTTCTGATCTGTCTTAAGACATTAATTTTATCATAATGCTGTTTTAGATAGGTTATAAAACCTAAGATAAAATTGAGTTTTCTAAATGCATTTACTTTATAATCTAGTTAGACATTCTTTATAGGAAGTGGAAATATTTTACATATATTTTATCAAAACATTTATAACTTTGCTGTTGCTACTGACTAAATTCTATATTTCTTTAATTTATGAACATGATAACTAATAAGGGTAGTAAAAAAAGTAGTCTGAAATATTAACAATAATAACGTGCTGATTTATCAACAAACCGATATTATTAAATTTGTCGCAGCTGATTTCGGGTAATCTAGATTAAATAAGTAAAATTAACAAAAAAACATGACCGACTTCTAATAGTCTAATAATCTAATATATTATATAACTATTTTGTGCAATAAAAGCGGATAACAACGTGCTCCTTTAACGAAAGTGCCTTTTAATTTCTGCCACCACGTTTGATAATCTCTGACTAAAATCTAAATTTTAGGTTTACGATTGTACATCATTTTTTCCTTTGATTTTGCAATAACTTGACGACTAAAAGTAACATTTGCGTAAGTCTTTTCGGTGGTTATATTTAAATTGAATGCGTAACTCGTTTGCGTCATTGATTTTAATATCTTTAACTTTGGGAAGACCGAGAAGTGTCTACGAAAACGTTGCTTTATATTACTTAAAAATATCGAAATAATGTCGAAACCGGGGTTCCAACGTAAGCACATTTTAATAAAGCCTTAAAAATTAAAAATTTTGGTCTTATATGATGAAGATAATTAAAAAATTAACTTTAATTTTAATTATTACAATTGTTATTCGAATCCTGCGCCACGTTTTATTTCATTTTTTTAATTGTATATGCATACAATTATTAGAAAAACCAATATGAGTTAATCTTAAATCGAAAAGTATTTTCAGCTTTACGGAAGTTACAAATTATTTTTAGTTTTCATCATCATCACCATCATCATCAGCCTGTGTTAGTCCACTGCATCCTTCCCATTAGGGGGTTTCTAGACCGTATGCCACCACGCTAGTCTAATACAGGTTGGTGGGTGGACCGACTTTTTACTGTATACCCATCCGACGCATGGATCATCTTACTTCTCAGACAACTTGATGATCGGCCCAAATTGCCCTAACTAACTAGGAAACAACAATGAAAATTTGCCCACGACCTCCGGTTTCAAAAGCACAAGCCCTTACCACTTGGGTACGGAGGCAGTTCTAGGCTTACTTAACTAAAGCTATAAAGTATTTTTAGCTTTACTAAAACTAAAAAGTGTTTTAGCTTTACCAAAGCTAAAATTACTTTTCCGTGAATTAATTAATTTGATAAAAATATTAAAACTGTACACGTGTAAAGAGGCTATGAAGCACAGTTTTAGAAAAGTGTTTATGCTTGTGCAAGTGAATGTATTAAAAAATCATTCTATGTTCTTATAACGTGTCTTAGCGAGCATTTTGAAAAAATAAATAATCTTAAAACATATTAGATAATTTAAAATCGCAGATCGGCTTAATTGATGGTAGATGGTTACTGACGTCCATAGACATTGGAAATACCAGTGGTATCATCAACGTGCGGCCTACCGTGAGGCATTAGATATAATACGCTGGGTACGTTGCCCTTCAAACCGGAACACTGCAGTGTTTTCACATTACTGTTTTGCGGCAGAAATAGATACCGCGGTGGTACTCCCCAGGCGACTACCCGTAGATAGGGGACCGACCACCCTCTCAAAAAGAGGACCTACCACATCTGATGTCAATCTACATATAAGTAATATGTTGACAGGAACGATTTTAATTTAAAAATTAAATGAAGGAAGGGTTATAAGAAAAGGAGATTCTGCGAAATCGTATATTCTGATATTGTCTTTCAAGTGGCGGCTTACACTTCAATTAACTTACAAAGCTAAATTGAACAATAAAGCGTAGGCCCTTATAAAATTAAATATTGTGATGAAGAACAAAACTATGTATAGGAAATATATATACATTTCCTAATTTACTACTATTTAATTATTGTTGACAAAAGTCGCGGATAGGATGCTTATGAATTTTTTTATCTTAATAAATCTAAAAAAATGTAGAGATTAAAAAAGACATTACATTTAAAAAAAATACTTACTCTTAAGTTCTTATTGCATAAGCAAACGCTGATTCAATGTTACGAGAATTATTAAAATATCAGGATTGTAATGGATGGAAATCAGCTTGTTACTGAATATTAAGTCAGAAAGTAGTTTAAGAACATTAAACTCTAGTACCTTGAATAGGAAGGGCAAGATGGAGATATGCCAATAATTTGTGAGAAGTACAGGTTAGGAAGAGGAAATTTTATTATGTGATGTAGTAATATAGTATTCTATTAAGCAGAAATAGCTTTTAACTTCATTTATTTAATTTTGGCAATTTAGTTTAAATTTAGCTTCTTTGATTGGAACGAAACATGTCAATAAATATTAACTCCTGAGGGCTTCCTATTAAATTTGTATCGATACTGGATCCTAACGTCAATGTTTCTATTAAATTTATATCACGCTTCATGTGTAGCAAACACTTAAGACAATTACATAAAAATACAGTAAAACTCTACTAGGTCTCTAGAAGCATTGGATTAGTAAAGGCAACCTTTAAAAAAATTTAACAAAAATATGATCGACTTCAAACAGTATAACTATTTGACCGATTTCCCATAAGATGGAAAAACTCAGTTCGGAGCGTATGCTTTTGCTTTTAAATGTTACCTTGTTGTTCGGCTCTTAGATGTCGATCGTCGATTTTGTTAATTCTTTTTTTCATAATAGATTTTAGCTGTGATATGTTCCCATTTTTATATTCGTGATAAGTTTGGTAGATTTTTAAGAAAAAAAGAGGCATATTTAAGATAATATATAGTTTACATGCTAGTTAATGCAGAAGTTGCGGGGCAGTTACGACCAGACTTAACGTACATTGATATACATTTATATTGCACCTAATGGTTTAGTTTTGGGCATGTAAAAAGTCGGTCCACCCACCAACCCGCATTGGACCAGCGTGGTGGGATACGGTCCCAAACCCCCTAATGGATAGGGGTGTATTAGGGGAGGCCTATGTCCAGCAGTGGACTAAAACAGGCTGATGATGTAATGGTTTAAAGTTGGTCAATTCTTTTTTTGTTAAAATTTTACTTGGTGTCATTAGTTATGGTCGCTGTAATTGATATCTTCGTACAAACTCCTTTTTAAAATATTTTTTTTTTACATTATTTTTAAAGTATTTGTATTTAAATGGTTACTATGGGTATATACGCCGTACAACTTTATTGTTAAAGATTTAAATTCGCACGATTATGTAAAAAAATATTACATTTGTTCTACTAAAATTTTGCCAGTGTTTTTGTGTAATCGCACAAGGTTGTGATTTTTGACGCCACATTTTATTTAATCTATCAAATATATATTAAAGTACGAATCATAAAAGTTTTGAAAAATGTAACACGATAGCTTTAAAAAAAATTATAATAAATTATAAAAAAAATGTAAATAGAAGCCTTGAGGAAGGAATAACGAGGTAATAGAAATATTTATGCTCCCAATTAAGTATTGCCTTCTTTTGTTTGAAGAAATTACACATTTGAGTTTGAAGCCAGTACAATAAGTAACAAGAGATCGAAAATGCAACGACGTGAACCTATTTAATATTCATTTCTCATCAAGCACTACAATTTTTGTAATAAATAAAAGATATGTAACATTAAAAAGAAAAATAAATAAAGAGCAACACGAGTCCCAAAAGCAACATAAAAATGGAATTAAGAACCAAAAAAGAATATTTATAGGTCTATAAAACAGTTTAATGGCGTAGTGAGCATAAATTATTTATTCAAATTATACAAGACAATACAAAAACAAGTGGAGACATACAAATGCTAAAAATACTAAGAAACAACATTATTATTGCTAATCGACATTTAAAAATTGTAACAATAGGCTTGTTATGTATCTCGAACATTTTAAGCTACTGTTAATAATTAATGGCAAATATTAGTATTTGATTGGTGATTATGTTCGCAACTTAACTGCCTTCGTAGCTTAGTAGTAAGGGCTTACGATTTAGAAACCGGAGATCGTGTGTTCGAATCCTGTAGGGATACTCAATTATTTCTCTCAGTTCTTTTCTAGTTGGATAGCGCAATACGGACCGATCACCCGTTGCCTGTAAAGTAAGATGATCCATGCCTCGGATGGGCTTGTTAAAAGTCGGTCCTGACCGAGGCGAACTCTTTACGGTCTTGTGG
The DNA here is from genome assembly GCA_029286875.1 of Lamproptera curius. NCBI lineage: Eukaryota > Metazoa > Arthropoda > Insecta > Lepidoptera > Papilionidae > Lamproptera > Lamproptera curius. Next base: position 1,723,099 of record JAGSMT010000017.1, read on the forward strand.
ATTGTCCGTCCCATCGGACTATGACGGTGAAGGAATAGCAAGTGCACCTGTGTTTGCGTGTACACTTGTGCACTATAATATCTCTTGCGCAGTTGGTTGATCTCTATAATAGATCGGCTGCTGTTGTTGGATATCACGAAGTCGATGGATCGCAATTCGCAAGTATTTATGGATGTTATCTATTTATTATCGTAACAGCAGAATATGAATCTAGTGTTTGACTTAATATATCTTAGTATAACTCAACTCATAAATGTTTAATACATTCCTTTTATGTTTTTATGTCAAATTGTGACCGAAACGGAAACGTACAATAAGAGTGATTATGAAATAGAAAAACACTAGCTGCCCCTGTAATGTTAGTACGAAACAATGAGATTGCAAAATTTGTTGGTGTGTTCAACAAAAAAATGTCCTTCACGTTGTTGGAAATACATAAGTGCATAGCACAACACATTTTCATCACTACCTCATGTCGTTTATAATGAAGATGAAGATGAAGGTTTGATCAATAACAAGAATATAATAGATTAGGTAATGATATATTAATACTTAATATTAAACACATAATAACAGAACATTTTTTGTGAAATAAAACTAAAAGAATATGATGTTAAACCATTGACCGCCTCACATAATTGTTATTGCAAGGTTACAATTTTGAGGTCACGTTTATTTAAAGGACATTTAAAAATTAAAATAAAGAAAAAGTGATAAAATTGACATAACTCCGAAATAACAGTTAAGTTTTATTTTTATTTAAAGACCCAATCCAACCATCTCTAATATATTTTATGTTAGTGTATTTATTTACTTTTAACATTACAATAAGAATAAAAGTTTTTCTGGTACTGCATTGGTTTTTCCTGGTTTTTGTTTCCTGTTGGTAGAAACAAGAGTTCGTTCGTTGAAACTTTTTTATTTATATTTAAGTTTTCTAACGTGTGGACTTCCTTCGCAAATCCATTTTTTTAATGTGGCAGGTGTAATAAAATAAAAATTAGTCTATAAACACTAATTTTAACCCTACTGGGTAAACCAAGTAATTACAATGGCTCGTAATAAACTAATCGGAACATCTTATGTCTCAAGGCGAGTTTATGGTGTCTTACGCTGCGTTTCTTATGGGCAGGGCTTATAACTGACCATCAAGGTAATGTTCTGCTAATTTTGTCGTTTTGTTCTACTACGAGTTACGTCGGAGTCAAACAGAATAAATCCTCCAGGTGCCTTAAATTTGGGTATCTAGATCTGGTCGGAAACGCTATTAAAAATTAGGTATTTTTTCCATTTTATTGTTTTTATAGATTATATTAGTATTTAACAGAGATATGGCAGCATGCATTTATAATAAACGCTTTTGACCCTTATTATTGCATGTAATAGGCGCATGCTTGATGTAAGTCTAAATTACCATCATTAAATAGAAAACATACAATGACAACGGACGGTGTATTTGGTAAATGGTTACAAGGTGAAATTTTTCGCCATCCATTCAGAGTATTGTCATTTTTATACTGGTGTACAAACGTATTCGTAATATCGTCGCTTACATATTATTTTAAAAGGTGAATATATTTTACGTTACCTAGTACTTAGAATTTTAGTATTTTAGACTTGTATGCCAGTTGTAAAACTAGATAATTTTTACAACTATCACTTCATTGAGCGGCGACAATATATGTGTGTGTGTTAAGAATTAGTATAACATGCTGAACACATATTGTGATGGGAATTATTGTTGTTATATATACGATAACACCACAACCAAGAAGAAGATTTAGAAGTATAGATGATAAATAAAGGTAAGGTTTTGTATATTGTTTTAGCAGTAATGAACTCTGATATATTGTATATCTCGAAGTTTGCAATACTGTTTGGAGTATATGGAGCAAGTATATCAAATAAAGAGTCGGCAAAATTTAGTATAACTTCAATATTGGAGACAGCGATTCCTGCAGCGTTACACCCGTTGGTAGCTGCGGGCTCTGACAGGTGTAAGTATTATTTTTAATAATGTTTTTAAATCTTACAATATGAGCATAATAAACGGAGAAATTTCCTGTTTGTTCACATTGCAAAAGCGGATGAAGCAAAAGGTTAAGGATAATCATTTCAACTAATTACTTAAAGTTATGATTGAATGTTAAAAATCTGCCTCATCCTATAGAGCTAGTGACAAACAATATTCCATGGAATTTAATATCATGGGTAAGCAAGTTAACTTGTTTTCACAAACATTTTAGTTTACCCGTGATCATGGAATCCCAAAAGTCGAAAATAAAATATTAAGAATAAAAGCATAAACTCCGCAAAAGTGTATTCAATAATTGCAAACAAGTTAAATTTTAACAAAGAATATGAACGATTATTAAGCGAAGCAGTATATTTATAGTTTTGATTTAGTATATAAAATGTCGTCAGTTTATGTCTTTATTGACGTATGCTTTGTCTCGCCTAGCTTACCTTTGTAAGTTATAATCCTTATAAATATAGTTCTTTGGAAGGCATAGCTTTATGTAGTATGGTCAATTCTGGTAAGTAATTATAAATAACAGACATACCAATTATGTGACATAAAATGTTTTGCACTTTATTCACGAAATTCAGTTGCTTAAAATTAGTAAGAGTTATCAGTTATTACACTAACTGATGAAAGTTGATTAAAATGAAATGTAAGGGTAAAGCAAACTTAAATAACGATTTGCGATAAAAAATATCTTAATTCGCACATCACGAATGCTCTTTCCCATATATGAACTTATTGCTAGCGTTTGCGAAAGAAAATAATTCACGGCTGCTAGTACAATGGCACAAGGAAGAATAATGACTTCCAGAAAGATAACATGGCTGTTACACATATGTGCTGGGTTTTAGCAGTTAACGATTTCCAGATTTCCTCTTATTGCCTAACGAAGAGTTAATGTCATATTTTTTTTTAGATTTAAGGGCATTTCTCATCTTCGTTCATCTGATTGCATCTGTTTTTAAAATGCTTTTATGCATTTTCCTATTACGACTAGCTATTGCTTTAAATTTCAGTTAAACTGAATCCGGCTAGAAAATATTTTTATTTCACACGTACATTTATATATTTTTTATGGTTTGAAACAAAAAAGGCCACATGGAGAGACACCTGTTATTTTAACTTATGTAACGTTATCACATAGTCAAAATAATTAGAAGGGATAAGGTAATTAATTATTTTATAAATCATTTCAAGAGATTTAAATAAATAAACATTGTTATTATAATTAAAATTGACATATAATAAGTAAAGATGAACTTGGACGAGACGAAAGTCATGTTCAACGAACACGTTCTCCCGAGTCCGGTAAATGTCGATGGTGTTACTCTCGAAGTTGTCGATGAATATGTCTACCTCGGGCACATATTGCAGTTGGGAAGACACAGCTTCGAGAGGGAAGCTAATAAGAGGATTCAGTTAGGCTGGGCGGCATTCAGGAAGCTACACCACATTCTCACGTCGCCGATACAGCAGAGTTTAAAAAGTCTTTGACCAATGCGTACTCCCCGTCATGACCTACGGGGCAGAAACGTGGCCTCAGACTATCGGACTGGTCCACAAGTTTGCCGTAGCTCAACGTGCTATGGAACGCGGTATGCTCGGAGTCTCTCTGTCGGATAAGATTCGTAATGAATTCATCCGACAGAGAACGAAAGTGACCGATAAAGCGCAAAAGATTAGCTCATTGAAGTGGCAGTGGGCCGGTCACGTGGTCCGAAGAACGGATGGCTGATGGGCTCACAAGGTTCTAGAGTGGAGGCCACGTTTAGGGAAACGGAGTGTTGGTCGACCTCCGACCAGGTGGGATGGCGATCTCCGTGCAGTAGCCGGTTCAAGTTGGCAGCGAGTCGCAGGAGATCGGCCGTCTTGGCGTTAACTTAAAAAAGCCTATGTCCAGCAGTGGACTGATAAAGGCTGATTATGATGATGATAAAGTAAAAAAGATTATTTAAATGTTGTACAAAACATAGGATAATTACATAATTAATTTCAGTACACTAACTGGTTTCCAAGTCAGTCCTGTCTTTTTGTTAAATTTTTCCTTATTTTTATTTAAAGGCGAGTCAATAAAGAAATTTTTCGGCCTAACATACGAACAAATGCAAGAAACAAGCAGGTCTAATGTGTACGGAGGCCTTAATATTGATTACGTTACAAATACGGGGAACGTCAAGTTAAATATAAACGCTACAGACCTACTAGAAAAGCTTATAGATAATTCCAGAACAACGGTTGTACTTACTCACGGATTCATGGAGAGCTCAGATGGATTAATGGTTAAGGCTGTAGCCAGTGAATTGCTAAAGTTAAAAGATATAGACATCTTAGCTTTGGATGGCCGGAAATTTGTTACATACGAATATTTCCGTTCGACTACTTACGCACGATTTATGGGAGAGAAATTGGGTTTACTGTTGACTAATATCATAAGAAGTACGTACTCGTTCCATATTTTGATTGTATTTATTCAGTTTTCTATTTTGATAAATATGTTGTAGTAATAATATTATAAATAAACAAAAAATATTATACAAGTACACCGTGTTACATAATAATTAATTTTTTGTCTTCTTTAAAGATATCTCAACATTTTTTGCGAAAGATTCTTTCATTTATTAGTCAATAACGTGTCGCTAAAAATTAGAGAAAATTTAGGCCCCTGTTGCTTATCATTGTTCAAAAAATATTTTTTAAGTTGAGTAAGTAGAAAATTTAAATCACGATTAATTATTATTTCAATGTAAAATTAAATTCTGTAATTAATGAGTAACAACTATAACCAATAAACTGAATCAACATTTAAGAAGCCAAGGCATTATAAAGTTATGTTTACGTATGTTCTTCACATCATCAGCAGCCTTTGTTAGTCCACTGCTGGACATAGGCCTCCCCTAATACACCGCTATCTATTAGGGGGTTTAGACCGTATCCCACAACGCTGGTCCAATGCGGGTTTGTGGGTGGACCGACTTTTTACATGCCCATCCGACGCATGGATCATCTTACTTTTCAGAGAATTGGGTGATCGGCCCAAATTGCCCTAACTAACTACAATTAAAATTTGTTGCGTCCCCGCAGGATTCGAACACATGACCTCCGGTTTCTAAAGCACTCGGCTACGGAGGCAGTCGTATAGACGTATCTTCTTATTAGAGTCAATATTTCTATATTTATTTGACAGCACGTATTTATTTTTGTCATTAAAATTATTTTATTTTGTTCGTTTGTGAGTCCACACCACACAAAGTTTGTCCATTTATACAGCTGATCGTCCGGGACGCAGCACCCCAGGGTCTCTTTTTTTCACTGCAGTAGTATAAAAAAACTATTATATTTAAGTTTTAAAAGCACCGCGGCCCACGTAATTACTGGGTAAATATTTTATAACACCATATGTCTCTGGATGGCGAGCAGAGATTTTAGTCCATTTCTTATGCAAAAGGCAGGGAGTGTCATATACCATCAAGTCAATGTCGTGCTCGTGTCGTTTCTTTAACCGATAAAAATACTATTTCCAGATGGCCAAAATTCAAATAACATTATTTTGATCGGGCATAGTTTAGGTGCTCATATAGCTGGTATCGCAGGCAAGAGAGTTCATAATTCTACAGGTCGTAGTGTTGGCCGTATAATAGCTCTGGATCCCGCTGGACCCTGTTTTAGTAACATCAGTCACGAGGAGCGCTTGGATCGCAATGATGCAGAATATGTTGACGTTATTCATACCAATGGTGGTGTGTTAGGATTAAAGGAACCTATAGGTAAATATAGTTTCTTACATAAATTTATGCTTATACCATAAATAAATAGTTTATCTATCTAAAGAGTGGAATAATCTCTTGATTTAATGAAAGACTTTATGGATTTTATTAACATATATTACAGGATCAATGGTCCGGGGAGTCTGGATCCATGGATCCTGTAAAGTGTTCGAAATGTCGAGACATTTAAAAATAATATTAAACGCGATACAATCCGTAAAATCTTTTATTAAATCATGTGTAGTATTCGCGTAAACACAAGAATGAATAATCTCTTTTTGAAAATTTTATTTTTGATACGTTAAAGTGAATAATGAATATTTATTATGTGCTAGAAAAAGTTTTTAGTTCTGTATCTTAATGCCTTTTAGAAAAAAAAATGTAAATTTTTATTTTCTACATGCTTAGGTAAGCAGTCAACAAATTCAAATTCAAAACTTAAGACAACGACATCTAATCTCAAAAAAGTAAAACTCTTACATGGATTATGAGTCAATTTATTTAAAATGTTTTAATCAACTTATTGAAAAATTATAAAAAGGTCGATTAATATATCAATGTCTTATGTTTAATATGCCATCAATTCCAAGTTACGTCACACGAATTTTACGATTTTCGATCCCTACCTATATATAATAAGTCTTCTTAATTTTATTTATGTATCAATATCATTCTTATTATTCCTTCTTTTCTATTGGTATGGTCTTAAGTTTATACTCAAAGCGTATCATATAGTTTGAAAAAAATCGCTTATAGTACACGTTTCAAAATATAATTTTAAAAATCGTCACCATAATGTGTGACGTAATTAATAAAGGCTCCTATTTAAGAATCTTTAATATTGTAATGTCAGACTTGTAATAAATGTAAACAGAGTAAAACAATGAAGCGGCATCGTAAGCAAGGCATTGTTATTAGTCCACCTTATGATTGACATCTCGATGACAAGTGATCGAAGAAACGCAAGAGATATGGTACTAATTTGTTGCCATGATTTAAATTTTTGAATCAAATCCGACACTGAATTAATTAAATGTTAAATGTATCTGATGTGCTACAGATTGTTAAATATTATCATATAAGAAATGATCATAACTAACATGTATATGATGACTTATCAGTAAATAAATCCGATCTTATACTTCATTCATTCATATGTAATTTTATTTCGTCCCGAACATTATAATTTTTTTAATTAATAAAATAGACGAGTCAAGTTCTCCTGAACTGCTAATAATAGCATAAAGTACCAATTAAATAAAATGAGAGCTTTCAGAAAGTATTTCTGCAAGCGACATGAAGAGCTCCTTATTTCTATTATTAAAAGTATTCAAGTTGTGTGAAAACTAAATTGAAAGTTGAAATAGTTATTTTCGTTACAGGTGACATAGATTTCTACCCAAATGGTGGATCTTCGCAGCCGGGATGTATTTTATCAACATGTGATCACAGCAGAGCATGGGAGATATTTGCCGAAGCTCTTACTTCCCCAGAGAAATTTCCTGGTAATATTTTAACTTATTTCACTCAAACACTATACTAAAAACTATTATTTAGTAAAATTAAAATAAAATCAATACTTAAACGTAAGTATGTTACTTTGTTTTAGCACGCAAATGCAACAATTGGACGATGTTTCGGAGTGGGCATTGTGTTAAGAATGGAGTAGCATACATGGGGCTCAAGTCGAATGAGGGCGAGGCGGGCTCCTATTTTCTGTCCACTAGTTCTTCGCCGCCTTTCGGTCTTGGTGCTATAGGAAGTGGTTAAATCGTTTAAGGAACACTTCATTTCAAATTCTCAATGGCGAATACTATTTTATTTAAATCATACAATAAACTACATTTTACCTATTTTTTGTATGTTTGTAAACATATTAAAACAGCTTTATAGATAATGGCTAAATATTAAACCTGCCTTGCCTTTATTTTTTTTTGCATAATAACTGGCCTTTTAGAAAATTTATTTTTTCGTGACAGGTCTAAGAAATAGATTTTAGCTTAAAGTTACTACGTTGAACGTACAAAATGATGTAATCTATAATGTTCTTGTAACATTTTACGTTGATCTCTACTGAAAAAGTTGTCTTAAAAATTAAATTTATGAAGCCTGGTAATTAGTATTCTGATGAACATTTTTGCTCTGTCAATCAACTCTCCTAAAACTTGTTAACAATATCGCTACAGTTATTACTTAAAACTAGGTGTCTGTAGACATGTTCTTGCAACGCTTACTTGAGATTGATTAAGAGTTTGAAGAAAATTTACAAACTCGACTAACTAAAAGAAAAAAACTGAAAAAGCTATCATGATCCATCTAAATATTAGGTAAAGGTGATAAATTATATTGTATATTTTCCCTTTTTTTATTCATTGTGTATTAATTATAAATTTATAAGCTAAAATAAACAAGAGGTTTGCTGGGCGTATTAAAACAAAATTTACACTTTTAATGAGGTGCGCTTTCTGTTCGTACTTATCTGTTAAACATTAAACCTTTGTGTATGTTATGTAAATAGAACCAACATCTGAAGTTAAATGTTTTTATAAACTTTCTGATGTGTATCCAGTATAATTAGGTATGGGTTCCTAAAGGTTAAGTTATGTATGATTAAGATTAGTAATAAAGTAATAAATATTTATTTACATAAATCATGGACAAAATATTTTCTTTGTGATATTAATTGAAATAAAAAAAACAATATACTAGAAATCGAGTAGGTTGCAAGTAGGCTATACGGCTACGGATATGTCACTAAATATATATGACAAAACACAATAAGATACTTTTATAATCACGTAATCTCATTTATAATGATAATTGAATTAATTACTCCGAAAAAATTTCTTTGGCGGTTTCCGCTCAGGACAGGGGCATTATGTACGGCGATTTTTATGAGCGTACGTATATTTTTGAAATGTTTGTTTTTTTATTTAATTATAGTGCATAATAGTTTCACTATTTTTAACTATCTAAATTTATAATAATTTAATAATAATCATTACTACCATTTTCCTTAATTTCAGTGCGTTTCTTTCATTGCTAGCATCATTTTGATTGTCCAAATAACAAAGACAGACGTGTATGATAACGGAAATTGTCAGAAATTTTTATGGCGAGCAGCGTACAGTTTCTATATAATCGCCATAATATACAATGTTACTATCCTCGTCATGAATCTGATTTTAATTTGGGCTGTTCTAAAGGTAATTCCATTTTAAATTATAATAGAAATAAAAAAATCCAATTTATTTGAAAACTTTATGGTTTCTAGAGTACGTGGAAAAGGTTGGAAATTGGATATCATAAATGTTACGCTTTTATTTCTATGAATCACGAAAATATGTATTTGTGATGTGAACTGACGTTATTAAAGGTTTTTGTAGACATTAGAAACTCTATGGCTCATAATATACCATAGTTATTTAGTTGCAAAGTTCAATTACTTGCCGTTCAGAAAGAAAAGATATTCGAGGCAGTTTACTTACTTGGTTGGTTTAATACCAACCACTTATTAACTCAGTTGCAGTTGTTATTAACTATCTGTTACCAACGCACTTATTTAATATCAGTTGAGGAACACATGTTTCGTGACTGCTGTGTTCGAAATTGTAACATAACTAAATGACACACATTTTATTTTAAGAAAAAAATAAAAGCTCAACATTTTGATAACTCAAAGCCTTATCCAAGAAAAAAATAACTTTAAACTATCGGGTTCGAAGATTATTTCAATAACAGATTCAATGTTCGTTTTTAAGGTCAAACACCTTTTTATATTATGTTGGACTATAGTGACAGGCGTTTGGTTGGTGCAAACGTATCTATTGTTGATCGTTTTGCTATGCATACACAGTTTAGACGTGAACTTGATTTCTTGGATTATGTCGATAATTTTTGGAATTTTAGCAATGGGTAAGTTTGCTTCGGTTTTCTCATGAGTATATGATTTAGCTAAAATAGATTTTAAGTTGATGCGATCTAAATAAACCAAAACAACAAGTGGCATTGTACGTTTGATATTGCTATTAATCAACTGTTACTAAGTGATGGATATCTTGGTAACAATTCATCAATAAAAACGCTCAAATCATGACGTCACTTCTTAGCCATGGGTTGTAATGTTTTTATTATTTCCTAGTCCAAAGTACATCAAGGACAATAATCTTGACATAGATGCGACGAGAACATTTACCTTCCATCAAATTCTATTGAGCCTTCAGAAACATATAAGGAAATCTAATTAAATTAGAATGATCATCATCATGAGCATGTGTTAGTCCACTGCTGGATACAGGTCTCCCCTAATGCACACTACATTAGCGGATTTTTGGACCGTATCCCACCACGCTAGTCCTATTCGCGTTGGTGGGTGGACCAACTTTTTACAAGCCCGACCTACGAATGGATCATTTTAATTTGCAGACAATTGGGTGATCGGCCCAAATTGTCCAAACCAACCAGAAAACAACGATTACACATAGTAGTTTCCCCACGGGATTCGAATGAATCAGATTTTTTTTAATATATATACATCACCACACGGACATAGTCGCGGGCAACTGCTGGTTACTATTAATATTAAAATTATTTTCAGTAATCCTTTTTTACCTTTCCATGACTGTTCATGGATACTGGGTCGAGTTAAAACACGAGAAGAAATTACAGAATGCAGTGACGATTAACACCTAAAATTAATTTAATGGTTTATTTAACATAAATTTTTATAGTTCAACATCTGCTGTAATAAGAAACATGTAAATATTTTTTTGGTAACTATACATAATTTTTTTAATTTATTTACCACAATTAAGCAAATAAAAAAAGTGAAATTATTCATGTTTTTTTTATTCGATATTATTTAATTGTCCCTATTAGCCGTTAATCAATTTTTTATTATTTTTTTTAGCATACCAATTGAAATAAATGTTACTACAAATAAACTCAAACATCTTATATGTAAAGACATATATGCTTATTGATTAATAAAAATAATCCGTTCGAGATCGTAACGTTTTAATCTAAGAACAACAAGTGAAAAAACATTATTTTTTATATATTATACTAAACTTTCATTAAACTTTATATCTTCTGTCGTCACCAACGCCACTTGAAATAAAATTACTACACATGATTAACTGTTAGGATATTTGAGGGACTGAGGTTAAGGAAAAAGTATTTTGACAATTGAGACCAACTCTCTGACTGCCTACACGATCCGTGCTATACATTACAGGCGTAAGTGTCTGCATCAGCCTTATTTTAATGTGATTATTCTTTGAAAATGAAAATGGAATTGCAGGAATGAAAGAAAATTACTTCTTTCATTCCTGCAATTCTATTTTCATATATAATATGATTAAAAACAGAATCGCTGTCATAAATTTAAGATTTGAAGAGTATTTCTAGTTACCATATAAAAAGATGAAGCTGTAATAATTGCTAGCACACTACTTGTTCATTAACTGAAACAAAAACACATACATATAAATAGGATTTGATTTAATAGCACACACCGAATTGTTTTTATCTTTAAAACATTATAACTTATCTATAATTTTTTCACCTAATTTGTTAGCTTTTACAAGTTCTTTGCGATGACTGTTCACGACTAGGATGAAGTAAACTGTCACTGAAAGAGAAAACAATCTTTATTAGAAAAATGTTTAGTATTTAATAATTCAAAAAAATTGTGAACAACATCATATTTACACAATAAATTAAATTTGATAAATAACGATACAAAATGTTAATTAATATCATCGTTTTCCGCTAATAATCCAAGACAGTTTTATCATCAATTAGTCATTGGGAGTTTTATCAGAAAATTTTTAAATCGGAAAAACTTTGTAAATGTATGTATTTAATGTCAAAGCATCCTGCCACTTTACTGATTTAATATGCTTTCGGTACTTAGATAGTACATGCTTGTCCTGATCTCGGAGAGTTGGTTCAAAACCACATTATTTCTACTATGTATTCCTTCCTGGTCTATATTCTTGTCACGGAATGACCGTTCTAGGTAAGGGTGTGAGTGAGTGGTAATGTATACCTCAAAAGTGACTTGTCATTTAAAAATCTGACTTGTTCCCTCTAAAATTACTCAGTTCTGTAGAGTATCTTTCCTAGGGAGGTCGAGTTAAAATGCCAAAATTATCATAGGTAGTATATTGCCTCCAAATGTCGATGTATTTCCCACATCGATTTCGAATCGGTTTCGAATCTTTGCGGTTCGAGGTTAGCAATTATGTCATCATGGGTGATTTTAATACTCAATATCCTTGCAACAAATCCTCTCTGTACCCAAATTCCTGGAAAGTCGAGTCTAGCTGTCTTCACATATTACCTCTCCAACCAACCCATTGATAATGTCAATCCTGGAAGACACTTGGCATTGAATAACCTCTCCTCTAATCCTTCCTCAATATCCTCCTATGGACAACATCCTGCTCCTAGGGTTTCACATCACGACCTTATATTCCTTTCCTATATTCTGAAACCTCCCAAAACTAAACTCTAGGGTTCTGCACTTGCGTTCTTTTCGAAAATTAATTATGAACACCTTAAAAAGATGCTGCTGAAGTTGACTGAGGCCATTGTTTAAGGAGGACAACATTGACGCCAAGGTAAGTATATTAAATGAAAATATAATTAAATTGTATGATGTCCACGTCCTTTGAAAACTGTTAAAATAAGACTGAGTGCGGCTCCATGGCTGTCTGAAATAATTCCACAGCCATGAGAAAGAGAGATCGTGCCTTTCGAAAATTTAAAAACTGCGGAATGAAGAGAATTGGTCGTATTATAAACTCTGCAGAAATCGATGTAATCAGATGATACCATGCTAAACGCCGATATATCCATGAAAATATTTCTTCTTCTCTGCTGACATCCTGGAAGCTCTAGAGACTTTGGTGTTAGAAGGTCGCGACATTCAAACCTTCCATCCTCAATAAATTTAGGTGATTTAAATTTACATTTCTACACTCTTCTACATTGGATCAAATAATTATATCTTCAACTGTTTCATACATAAAAGTTTGAAGGCGCTACTAATAACCTTCTTTATTTTTCTCAGTCTCTTCTGACGAAGTTAAAAGTGCATCCCTTGCCACCAAATCCAATGCCATTGGCTGTGACTAAAATCAGGCGTCGGATGATAATACCAATCCTTGATTTCCTAGCTCCTGTTATCACCCACATTATAAACTTTTCCTTTGATTCCTGCATCTTTCCGTCTGTTATGGCGAAACGCTCTGGTTCGCCTCTTCCTAAATGTTCCAATCCTACCGTTCTTTCTACTGGACCCTATTCTATCCTGCCTTTCTTTTCAAAGATAATTGAGTCCCTGCGTTCTAAAGCAAGTTTCTCACTTTGTTCGTAGTAAAATTTGATAAGTCCACTACAATCTGGGTTTCGACCCTGGTCACAGTACTACCACTGCTCTCCTTAAAGTGACTGACGACATTAGAGTAGGAATGGAGAAACATTGGTAACTGTATTGGTTCTCATTGACTCTCTAACGCGTTTAATGCCGTCAGTCACGATATCCTCTTAAGCTAACCTATGGAACTTGATGGTTTCGACGAAGCACTGGATTGGTTTTCTATCTTCGAGGACGCCAACAGGCGGTCTATTATGATGATTCAACTCAAATTGGTTAGACATTGCCTGTGGTGTCCCTCAAGGTATTCTTTCCCATTTATTTTCAGTTTCAAAACTTCATCACTCAAAACTTCAATGTATCATCTTTATGCCGATGATCTTTCAGATATACGACCAGTCAGCTATTGATTCGTTACGCAAACAATTCAAAAATTAATGAAAATTTAGATATTATCAAAAAGTGAGCGATCAATTTGGGATTAATATAAATGAATCAAAATGTCAAGCTATCATAATAGGTAGTTCTGAAATATTAATAAAGTGGATGGTCTTAATCTCCCAGCAATAAGGTTAAATAATGTTCCCATTACATTGGTAAAAATGTCAAAAATCTAGGACTCATACTTGACAAAACTCTGAGTTGGAAAGACCAGGTAGCCAATGAGTTATAAGGTAACAAATACTTAGTGATATCTCTATAGACTGAAAAATTTCTTACCTTCTGAAACCAAGAAAATGCTCGTGCAGGCCTTTAGTCTTCCCTTTAATCGATTATGGTGACGTGTGCTATTTTGACCTGAATGCAGATCTACTCAATAAACTTGACCGACTTCTGAATAACTGTCATTCGATTCATTTTCAATCTCCGTAAATATGACCATATATCCATCTATCGCTCGCGTCTGCAGTGGTTGCTATACGTGAAAGGCGTTCGCTAAGAGCTTTAACGACTGCTATATCATTTCTTGACTCTCCTGATACTCCTGTTTACTTGACCACCCGCTGTCAATACCTTTGCTCACTTAATAGTAAGAATTTCGCTCAACGCATAACCGTCTTCTGCAATGCCCAACCCATCGTTCTGATTTCACATTCCTCTTTTTCCATCCAGTCCATTCTTCTGTGGAATGGGTTACCTCCGCAAATCAGGTTAGTGCAAAGTCGCTTTACTTTCAAAAAAAACTAAAGCATTATTTGTTAAAAAACTGTCCATGGAATAGCATTAATTTTATTAATATAGTAGATATATGTATACTATTTAGGTGCTTGTAGTGTGTAGTATATATATGTATTAAATGCATTTTTATCTATATTCGTATATTTATGTATATTATATATATGTATTCATTATATTTATATATATGTATATTAGGATTTTGTTGTTTTGTTTTTAAATAACTTTCTATTTTGTATACTTACACGCTATTTTTCTTATTTGCCATATCCCTGTCACCCTATCAATGCTATTCTGCACCACTCCAAAGGTTGACTGGTAGACAATGCTACTGGCATTAAGTCCACTTTGTACAAGATTTGTAGCTAAAGTGTAAATAAATAAAAAATAAATAAATAAGAAGAACGAGTGAAAAACACATATTATACTAGACTTAACTTTCTTTTTATATATTATACTAAACTTTCATTAAACTTTATATCCACATGTTAAGGTCTGTCGTCACCAACGCCACTTGAAATAAAATGACTACACATGATTACATGTTAGGATATTTGAGGGACTGAGGTTAAGGAAAAAGTATTTTGACAATTGAGACCAACTCTCTGACTGCCTACACGATCCGTGCAATATTATTACAGGCGTTAGTGTCTTCGTTAGCCTTATTTTAATGTGATGAAAATGAAAATAGAATTGCAGGAATGAAAGAAAATTACTTCTTTCATTCCTGCAATTCTATTTTCATATATAATATGATTAAAAACAGAATCGCTGTCATAAATTTAAGATTTGAAGAGTATTTCTAGTTACCATATAAAAAGATGAAGCTGTAATAATTGCTAGCACACTACTTGTTCATTAACTGAAACAAAAACACATACATATAAATAGGATTTGATTTAATAACACACACGAATTGTTTTATCTTTAAAACATTATAACTTATCTATAATTTTTTCACCTAACTTGTTAGCTTTTACAAGTTCTTTGCGATGACTGTTCACGACTAGGATGAAGTAAACTGTTACTGAAAGGAAACAATCTTTATTAGAAAATTTTAATATTTCATAATTCAAAAATTGTGAACAACATCATATTTACACAATAAATTAAATTTGATAAAAACGATACAAAATGTTAATTAATAGGTCAAGTTAAATTTAGTCTTTCAAAGCAAATCGTAACACAAATGAAAACTAAGATGGCATTTATCTTTATGGCGACACGACTTATCTTAATTGTTAACCTTTATTGTATCGTGCAAACCTAATTTACTACTACTGACCAAGGAAAAAAAAAAACAGAAAAAAAATAAATTCAAAACGATAAATAATGATTTAATTTTTTTTTATCTTACACATGTACCACAGCATGCCCAGAATAACAACGAACACTTTGTTCCTTTGTCTACGCGATGTGAACACTAAGGCCAATAGGATCATCATCATCAGCATAAGCACCACAAATACTACAGTGTACCAAATCCAAATAGTACAGAGGGTAACGTCGTTCTGAAAAAATATGGTCAATTACAAACATACGCAGAATATGTACATAAAGTTTGTAAATATTGCCCAAAATGTCCTAGTTAATTCTGACTTAAACGGCAAAATTATATCAGATCAGATCAGCGAATTACGTAGGAGATATCATAGTGCACAGTTACGCGGACCCAGTATTCCCTTTCCTTCAGTCTCATAGTCAGGCAGATGGCCGATGATACATGCCACTCCAACGCATGGATCAACTTTCTTTACAGGTGATTGGATCATCATCCAGTATATCGAACGAGAAAATAACAATAAAAAATTTTGCGTTCCTGCAGGATCGCAGGCAATAAATCGATACTTAATAAAAGTGGTCATTATATTAATATATATTTTTATTGTTAATTAATTGAAGCAACAAGACGCGCAGATGGTAAGAGATGACGACCTGTTCCTAAGAAACGCCATAAATCTGTTCCCGCCCGAGCCATGGGATGTTACGTATTATTTACACTGGCTATAGTGCTCTTGAAACAGGACGGCAGTAGTGTTTATACAGTACTAGTTAGCGGCAGAAATTAGTACCGCAGAGTGACTTCCTTCGACAATGTTTTGTAATAAGGAATTTAACTTCAATGTCACGTAATTCGTAAAATTTTAATATATTTCTACTATAAGTTATAGTACATTATATAATATGTTAAGTTATAGTTTAAGTATTATGTATCTAACGCAAAGGAGATATAGGGTTACTGGGGGATAAATAACTTTAAACTAGCGCTCCTGCTCAACCCGTTTTTCGCACCAATATTCAGACTTGAACACACATTTAGGGTTTATTAACTTTTCAATTTTCGTTTAATCGACTCGAATTAATGCTCTTTTAACGTAACCTACAAGGGTTGCGTAAATTAAATAATGAAAGGACGATAATAAAGACTGATTCATGAGCCATTAGTTGTCCTTACAAAGTTTAGTCTGCAAAAAATATTGGAGCCAATGGAAATTATGTGACAATTAAAAAACATTACTAAAAGAATAAAAGTGACTCCAATTTAAAATAAAGTTATTAAAAAACAAAAGTTATTACGGTAGCTAGTCCAAAGAATAACGCCACACTCGCAGCAAAGTATAATGCAACCAAAATCCAAATTGTTAGAAGCAAATAGCTCAGAGGCATAAAAAATGAACATCCGTACGCCATTGGGTGTACCTGAAAATGATATGTTTGGTGTTAATGTTGAACGTTCTTATGATTACATTTCCGATGTCTGAAGATCAGAACTAATAAAATATTTACTATAGGCGAAAAGGTTTCTATTTATAAACGCATGTTTGTAATGAAAAACGAGTGCACCAATTAAAATTCCTTCGGTTACTTATTTAAGTTGTAGTAAGGGATCCCAATCTCAAGGATAACCCAAGGTATATATTAAGTTGCAAGTGATGATAGAACAATAGTATGTAGCACAATTTTAGAGAACATCAACATCTTGAAAAAACTTCGCGATGCTATACTGTTATGACCTGAAGTATTTGTTAGCCTTTTGTTTCCTTGATCTTGCTAATGGGAAGAACTATAAGAACGATTTCATTTTTTCTTTCTGTCATGAATCGGTGATTTGTCATAGAAAACTGTAGACTATATACATTGCAATTAACAACTTGCGAGGCCGGGGCAGGCCACTAGTGTTAAATAAAATGAACAGTATCATCAGGTTTTAGGCAATTTAAGGCATAATTTATTACACCTAGTGGCTTTATTTAATTATATTAATATTAATTAGCCAATAGTAATCTCACTACTTGCGGATCCTTTTACTTTTAATTTCAAATAACAATTTTCAAAGTAAGCTTCTTTGGTGAAACAAAATAGTATTATAGGGCTTTAGTAGCTACAATAAAACTAAGTAGCAGTAAGAAGCAGGTGAAACTAGAGCAGTAAGAGAGGTCCTCTTTTACAGGAGACCGTCTGGTGAGTACACCTGCGTGCCTATTTCTGCCTCGAAGCAGTAGTGTGAAAACACTGCTGTGTTCCGTTGAAGGCACATAGCCAGCGTGTTTACTGGGCAAACGAGACTTCACGTCTTATGTCTCACGGTAGAGCGCAGATGGAATACCACTGTTACTTAATGTCTATAGCAGTCCCATCAGATGGCCTGCTGCTCATCTGCCTGCGTATGCCATAAAAAAAGAAGCATACCGGTAGGAACAATCTAAGATTAAATAAAATAAATATAAACAGTTTACCCTTTATTTGGTAATATATCAAAAAAGAGATACATAAAATCATATAAATGTATTAAAATTTATTAATAAGCACACCTTCCTAATTAAACCTTGTTTTGCAGTAAGTAAACATTTCGAGATTAAACGCTGTATTTAAAGATCTGTTTGTTTGGGTTTAACTGAATGAGCTGAGGTGTTTGACATTTCGATTCCCATAGGTATACAAAAACTCACAGCGACCCTCGTAGGATTTTCTGTAATTATCTCGTAGATAAATTGAATTGCCACGAATTTGTACTTGAAAATAATTTAGCTATTCCCTCGGCGGTCTAAATCCATAGTTAGCTCGTTAGCCATCGACGTTTTATGATTTATAATTACTGCGCTAACCGCTTTCCAAACAAAAGCTAGTTTGGAAACTACCTAATTGGTTGTTTGACATATAAAAAATGAAGGAACTAAGTCAAAAATGTTTGTAAAGAAGTAAAGAAAAGTCCAATTGCTTCTAAGCCTTTACGTTTCTTTTTGCATTTTGCTCTAAATATCACTAAATATCCGTAGTCATAAGTTCATGCCTACCTTTAAAAATTTTCAATCACTGACTTTTAGTCACACACTGAAATTGTTTTATTAAGCCATACTGTGGCATTTTACTCAATAAATAAACTATTTAAGTTAATTATTCGATTCATGACCTACTTTCAATCATCCAAGTGAATTGATATAAGGCTATGAGTATAACACTTCAATCAAATTATGGCACATTAATGTTATATTATTTAGACTGGTTTATGAGAGCTAACATCTAATGAATGTGGACTGGATTTAAATATCTAATACAAACACACAAACACTGTGAACATAACATAAACAATTATTTGCTTACAATACCAAGTGCTGCAACAACCATAGAACCAGTTCGCAGGTCGATGCCAAAAAAAGATGTTACACTAGGAAGTTCGTCTAATGCAGTCATAGTAAAAACAAGCAATTTAATATTAGTTATCTACCGTTTTAATTCATATCAATTTCTATCAACTGTTGAAATGACATATGACATTAAATGCAGATAAAACATTTAAATAGTTATGTT
Source organism: Lamproptera curius (assembly GCA_029286875.1). Classification (NCBI taxonomy): domain Eukaryota; kingdom Metazoa; phylum Arthropoda; class Insecta; order Lepidoptera; family Papilionidae; genus Lamproptera; species Lamproptera curius. The sequence goes on from JAGSMT010000017.1 coordinate 1,742,258, forward strand.
AATTTAAAAAAGGTATTGTATTATTTATATTTCACGCTAAGTTTCAAAATAAAAAGTAATTTAATTTATAAATGTTGATGCATAAAACTTATGAATTAGGAAACTATTCTCCATTGCTGACAAAATTATGTATAGATTTTGCTGACATCCCCAACCCTCACCTAGCACAAGCAATAAGTACAAACACCAAAGGTTGGGTAGAAGAAGTCACCCAAGCAGAAGCATCCGGCAATCTATTTTTAAGATCCCCGTGTCTGTTAAAAGGTTCGCTAACGTTATCTTTAAAGACAAAGTCAAAGTTTATCATCTTTATTCATTTTAGATGCAAATCCTTATTGATTGTCAAATAAACTACCACTAGTTCGGAAAAGAAAGCCTCTGAAATAACAGGAACCGACGTCATTTTGAAACCAATTCTGCGCATATGCTTTTTTGTTTATTTTTGAAATATGTCACCTCATTGCTCCGCTCCTAGCGCCGATCTTTTTTGATAATTATTTTTTTAATAGGTAGGTAGGTTTTAGTAGCTGTCACGTGGTCTTCATTTCTTTATAATTTTGTGATGATAATTCCAAAACACATTTAACTATTTTCTTAAAAAAAAACAGAACAGTTACAACTTAAATTATGTTTTAATAATTGTGCTTCTTAAAATGGTCTATAATAAAGTCCGTGATATGTGAAGTAAAACATACAGTAACCATTGTAATGTAAACATTGTTAAAATAACGGTGAGGCATTTTCGAAGCTTATTTAAGGTAATAGAGTTCAAGTCTCCATAAAAGTTAATGATTTAATAAAAATTATTCTATGTGCAAAAAAACAATGATGATACCTTTAAACATACCAGAGACTTGAGACTTGGTAGCAAAAATCGGAAGCAAGTTTCGTGAAAAGATCACGTTGTTATCCGTTTATATTGCAGAAAATAGTTTTATATTATTTGAATTCATAATTTTTTTGTAAAAAATTTTCTTGTTTCTCTTATAAATAGTGTTTAGCAAATTTTAAAAAACGATTTCACGACAAACAGAAGTTTTAAAAATGTTGAATAGAAAAATATTACGTTATTTATACGTTTTTAGATATTTTATATTAGACATCATAATAAGTCTTGTCATATTAAAGTATTGTAATACAGGGAGTCTTGACAACCACTTAATAGAATAACTCTGGAGTTTTTATTGCCATTTTACTCGCGTGTTTGCTGTCGACTTTCTCAACAGTTACTCCGAACTTAAGCAATAAAAGTAACATCAAAGTAAAATGAACAGTTAGAAAGAAAAATAATTCGATATCGTTTAGATTTCTCAAAGGAAGGAAAGGATGTGTAATTGTGTTTTAAATAATCGAGTAGTGTTTATAGAAGTAAATTTGTTTTAAAGCACATAATGAAAAGAACACGTGAAAGAATAGCACACACATATTTAAAAAATTATGCTCCAAAGAACAATGAAATCTTTCATAGGACTCTTCTACAATAAAATTCCAGAAAACGTTCAGCCAATATGAATAAATTTAAAAAAGTTGTAGAATATTATTGCTATAATGATTACTTGATAGATAACACACGCTGGTAATGACGAAGTTCGTTACAGGCTATTTCAAAACGTTAAAATACTAATATTCTATGAAACTAAAGCTTGTAAAATTTTTTATAGGAAATTTCGCCTTGCTGAGTTTCTTACGCCGGTTCTTCTCGGAGAAGAGGCTTCCATTTCCGAACGGGTGGTAGTTAGTTTGACAGTCAATAAGAAAGAGCAATGCTTATTATTATATAAAGTATTAAATAAAAATATTTGACTTTAAATGTTTGGACCTTATAAGAAAATATTTGTGTTGCTTTGTCACAGTGGGTAAATCTCCCATTTCCAAAAAAAGTAGCGTAAACATACTTTGCGCATGGTAAAGGTTTGTTTCAGTTTTGAAGAAATCTACAAAAGTGTTTACAAGACTGGTTCGGACTGACAAAAAGGAATACGTGGTCGATTCAAATAAAAAGAATTTGTGTATTAGAAATATCTGAATGTAATTTGTATTATTTTTGCGTTAGTGGTTACATCAGCCTTATTTGTATTTATAGAAACGTTTTATATAAAGCTATTGAACATTTAACTATAGGATCGGTAAACTCTCGAATCAGTTACGTGACGCAGTACGGTATTAATTTAAATATTTCCGTCGCAAAGCCGCCGTGGGCGAGTTAGTTTTCGCTAACGAATATAATCTGTGAAAAAACCAATTAGCCGGAAAAAACCTTGAAAGGCATCCCTGTGTAATCTGGGCTTGATCGTTCGATTTGATTGCGATTTTGTCCCCGAATTATTACTTACCTAACTTTTAAATGAACCAGTTAATTGAATCAATTTGTTTTCAAACAAGCTTTGAAATTAAAAAGGGGTGCGTTGTAATTTTGAAAAGAATAAAAACATCGAGTTAAGTTGCAAAACAATTTTATGATCCTGTGTATGTAATGATTTTTGCCCAAAAATGTTGTTTTATTAGAGTAACTGTGTTAATTATATATTCCAGTGGTGTGTACAAAGATTACGACTAGAGATTTTTAAGGCTCAATCACAATAAACATTATTAAAAATTATGTGGGGTTTGACATTGTTAAGTGTCGTATATGTTTACGCACTGAAACGTCGTAAAAAATTTCATCACTCTACTAATTATGATTTGACGCAAATAAATCCGTAAACATTATTTAACATATGGAGTGTAACTGCGTAAATAAAAAAAGGTTATTTTTAAATAAAAAATAAGAAACGTTCTTTTTCTTGTTGTATATATTATTTTTATTTTTGTATATATTATTATATATTTAATTGCTTATTTTATTTAAGACTCTGGCATGTTATATTTCTGCTTAAACATTTAAGCGATTCCCTGGGCTCTATATTTAGATGCTTTTGGTAATGAAACGACAAGTTCGTTTCATTTAGATAATTAACAAATATCATCCTTTGAGTCCATCTTTATAAGGTTTTTTGACATATATGAAAATATGCATATGTTTTGTGTATTTTCATTTGTTTTTATAATAAAAAGTTCATATACAAATCTTAAAAATTGGTGAGAACACTTTTTATTTACATATTAAAATTTATTTAACAACTTCCAAAAATATACGAGCATGCTTTCCAATACAACTATAAATTTAAATCGAACTAAAGTTGTTGTTCTTTATTAGCCACCACCTACCACGTCCATTCCACGTAATTATAAATTCGCTTCATACCTTATATCGCTTGAATAAAACTTATAACGTAAAATGCTCGCTGAGCAACTTTAAGCTTTCTCGAAGGAATTGCCGTAGGCGTTCATTGGCAACACACCTGGTTGAAGACCTTAATCTTCATACATTGGACGTTTCACGAGAGAATGCATCTAAGCTTACCGAAAGCTTCCCATCCGAGTTGGATTCGTCTGAGTCGAATTTGGGCTTACGTTATTCCATGTAAAAATATTCATCAACAACTTCAAGCGCATCGCTCCCAACAACTACCAGCGTAGGCATGTTATGATCTTTTAAACTTGTCTATGTTTATCCTAAGGTCCACGTAACGAGCATTATGTTGAGGTCCTCTAGGGACTTTGTTATGATGACTTTGTCGTCAGTAAGTTAAGGTGAGTGATACATTTACCATTGCTGTTTATACCTTATCCTATCCAATCTAAAAGTTTATATTATATTTCTCAGTCTTCTAAAAAATCTACCACAGATTAAATATGTGGTCAATAGTACTTAAGCCCTTTTAAAATTGCCAGCCCAACGGGCTGTCGTTGGGGTGGCCAGGTCAAGTCATTGCTGTGGGTAGAATCCCACCCGGGGATTATTAGAACCCACTGCTCCACCGTGGCCATTACGGCAACTAGGAATAGCGGGGCTGTCGAGGACTCGTACTGTTACACTTCATAATGGGGCATTTTGCGTAGTTGCCACACTTAGCGAGTGGGTTGGTAAGCGCAATCCCGATTACTTGACTTCCAGCTAAAGGTCACAGCATCTTAGGATTTCAAAGTGGAGATGATTATCCTGCTATATGTTAGCCACTATTGGATGGTCAAGTACTGTCACTTTTCCCTTAGTTGCCGCCAACGTCAGTCGCGGAAAGAAATTGGGAGTCTGAATTCTATTCCGCAGCCACACGAAATTCTCTTTTGAACTAAAAAAAACGCTTTTTTATAAAAAAAAATATGAATAACATGAATTAATATTGTGTCAGAAAAAATATTTTATTATAAAAATAGCGTGAGGTGCCTGGTACCAATAGTTATAAATATTTATGAACAGGTATGAGTAGAAGGGCTATTTTGATATTTCTACAGGTGGTAGGTCTCCTTTTTAGGGGAGCCGCCTGGGGTAGAACCTCCGCGGTGCCTATTTCTGCCACAAAGCAGTAGTGTGAAAACACTACTATGTTCCGGTTTGAAGAGCCAGCGTATCTGCTGGGTAAACGAGGCATAATACGGTAGGCAGCGCGTTGGTCATATTCTCTGGCTGCTTCGCTCGTTTGCCTTCTTATGCGATTAAAAAAAGCGCTTCCACGCTGAATTGCTTATTTATACTATTTTTAATTTGATTGACTAATTTATTTTCTATTTTTAGTTTATTTAAAAAAAATGATTTTTTTAGAATTTGTTAAAAATTATTTCTTTTACGTTGAATTTTAATTAAATTAATTGAAGATCTTGATGCTGACATTGGTGCGATCGAAAATATGCTGATCCTGATTATCCTAGTAAGAATTAAGAATCAATCATAGTTCCTAATAAGGGTCTCAAAATCGTGTTGCATATTTAAAGCTTATGTAAGGGTATTAACGGTGACGAGTACTGCTGTATGATTGGTCTATCATAACAGCAGTTCTTTTATAAACACACTATCTAAACTCTTTATCCGAACAACTTTCTATTGCGGTAACAGTAGACTTTTTCTGGGTGTTGGCTAATGATAACGCATACGCACCTTGCGGGGGCAAAGGTGGGTTATGTCGGACTCTTATCGGCTTAAACTACAACGTTGTTCTTTCCGAGCGCCTTTAGGGTGGAGTCACAGGGCTTTCGCAAAGTCTTGTAACCCCTCGAGCGCTGGCCTCCGAGATATTTTATGCCTATGCCCCATTCCACCTCTCGGGGTTATCAAAAGACTTAAGTCATTGCAGGCATCGGTTCTCCCAGCCTCCAGTGGTAAACACGAGGTTCGGTTTTGCCGCTAGCATTAGATTAAGCCGAGGGAAGAAAAGAGATAGACTAGGTAGGACCAAACTTTTCGCAGGGCTGCGATTCTCACCACTACCGGGGTCGCTTAAGTAATTGGGCGCGTCCGGTGGCTAAGGCTAGAGGTGGCGCTCGATAAATCCGAGGCCCTGTACTTTTATGGGCCTCGTAACGCGCCACCTGCGGACGCCCATCATCGTTTGCGGCGTCCGTGTCGACGTCAAACCGACGATGAAATATCTCGGCCTAGTCTTAAACCGCCGATAGAGGTGTTGCGCCTGCATTTTGAGCCCCTCGCGCCTAGAGTGGCGAGATCAGCGGCAGCTCTCGGCAGACTGCTCCCCAACACTGGAGAACCTAGCAGCTCCTGTCACCGACTGTATGCCGGAGTTGTTAGGTCCATGGTCCTGTAAGGGGCACCCGTGTGGACCAACACCCTCAAAAGGAGAGTAATGGAGTACTGAGGAGGACCCAGAGGGTGTTGGCGATACGGGCCGTACGGGGCTACTACCCACTAAAAACCAACGGTTGTTCCTTTCTCATGTCGCTGTAGCCGGGGCCGCGGGCACTGATTACAGTCTTCGGCGGCCCCGGCGCGACGTGGCCATCTCGGGCCTCTTCTCTCCGGGTGTGTTGGGACACCGGAACGTCGCTTAGGCGCCGTGCCGGAACAAACAGCACGGCGCCCCTTGACGACCCTTCTCTGGGCGGCGGGCACCTCTTGCCCGGCCGCCCAGGGCTCGTCAGGGGAAGGTTGCGCGCGTACGCCACTCTTCGGCGCCCTGGCCTTCTTCTGCGGATAGCCAGGGCGCTCACGGCCTCCTGTCCCTTTCCGCGGCCTCCTTCCGGCCATCACGTCCTCGCAAAAAGCAAGGACGCGCCCACGACCTTTCGCTCTCTGGCATCCTGCGCACTACGGCAGGAAGCGAAGGTCGTGCCCGACACTACGCAGCTCTCGGCGTTGCTCGACCCAAGCTGGGCACTCTTCCAGCGCGTGTTGGGCCGTCTCTTCGCATACGCCACAGTGGTGGCACTCCTCTGTAGGCTCCCTACCGGCCACGCGCACAGGTACCTCCCGAAACAGCCATGTCCCGAGAGAACCTGCGTCGCGCGGAACGTCAGGAGCCATGTCTCTTTCTAGCCACCACTTAAGAACGGGGCGTATGGCTCCGTACGGGCTACTGGACCAACTCCAGCGAGGCGGCGTGCCTGATGGCTGGTTCCTTGCCCTGGGACCTAGACGCAGAAATCCTCGCGTCATTGTTTTTCTGGTGCGAGGAGGTGAGGTATCGGGGCTGCAGGCCAGTCCCAGAAGGAATAAGGGGGCGGAGCAGATGGATTGCGCTCCCTTACAATCCTGGAGTGGAAGCTGTGGCTGGAGCAACCCAGCGCCGGCCGTCAAACAGTAAAAGCCATACGCCCCGTTCTTACTTGTTCGTAAAGGGGTGGCTAGAAAGAGGACACGGCTCCCTAACATTTCGCGCGATGCAGGTTCTCTCGGGACACGGCTGTTTCGGTAGGTACCTGTGTGGCGTGGCCGGTAGGGAGCCTACAGAGGAGTGCCACCACTGTGGCGTATGTGCCGTGGAGACGGCCCAACACGCGCTGGAAGAGAGCCCGGTCTGGGTCGAGCAATGCCTGCCGTAGTGCGCAGGAAGTTAGAGAGCGAAAGGTTGTGTGTGTTCCGGGGAGCCCCACATTTCTCTGCTGCGCCCTCAATCTGGCGGCCGGGAATCCGTAAGCTGGATTTTTCCAACGGCAAAGCCTTTTTAAGATGTTGTGCTGCTGCAGGCTCATAAGTTATTAATAGTCCACAATGTTCTGGACTGAAGATGTGTGCGTTTCGCCGCTTGTATTTATACAAAGTTATTTACTTAATTTGAAATATATAACTCTTACCTGTTACTTTATTTATATCTATTTATAAAAAAAACAATAGTAATTGCAAATCTATTAATAATTATTAACCATACACAGCATTTATCGCGGGCTTCCGAAGGCCGCGACCGAATCGAGAAATTCTGTAACAAAAATAAACCTTACACCCCCAACCCCCTCCATCTACCATGTAGCCCGGCCAAGCTTTCGCTTAATGCCAATATTCATATTTTATAACATAATATCGTAGATTTTTTATGTATTGTAAGACAGTAATCATTTGTTAAACGATAATAACTTCTCATTAATTCAAAAAAAGAAGTGTAAATGGTGTTATGAGATGATGGATCTCGTGTGGTGTCCAGTTCACTCAGTGTGAAGGCTGGCTTGATGCGGTCTATCGATACTGAAAACTTTGTTTTATTTGTTATTATATTGTTAACTTTATCCCCTCTAGAAATAACCTTATAAGGTTCAGTATAGTCAGGTTAGGTTAAGGAACACTGATCCTCCTAATATCCTCAAGAAAAACGTCTCCTGATGTAGAAAGACCCTTAAAATAATAGTGTTATGCTTTTTAATGTGCTACAAAGCATGAGGTGCATTTTACTGCTCTACAAGACTACACAGTCGTGACAAATAATCTGTCATGTTAGTGAGTTAATACTCTTGCAGGTTGAAAAATTCACCAGGTAGGCGTACAAGTTGCTCATAAAGAAGTTCAGCCGAAGAAGCCTCTTCATCATATTTATTGGCGCGTACGTAAACAATCGGGAGTGCTTCCAACCGGTTGTAATTGCAGTGGCAGTTAATAGTTTTTGTTGTTGGTCGAACCTTTCAACAAACTCCGTTACATCGTAGGCGGTTGTTCCACGGTGTTGATAGCTGATAATAATAATATAAGGCCGACTCAAAATAACGTCTTGACAAACTATTGTCGTTTCACCTTTGAGTGCTGGCTTGCAAGGCAGATACGCACTCGTTTCCGGCAGTCCTTTTTTACATTCGGCCAGACACAGTGTTTTGCGACCAGTTTGCAGTGGCATTGGATTCGGTGAACGGAAAGAATTAAAACTGGCGCATACTACCTTGCTTAGTTCTTTGGGTATGAATGGTCTCTGAATAGCTCCACTGATATCGCAATACAGATGACTTTGAGATCCTGCAAGCTGCATTGAGAAACCAATTCTCAAGCTCTTAATCTGTATGCTGAACGGTAGCTATTCTTTCAGATGTGACAGGCTGTGAAATCACTTTTATGAAAGAAGGTGTATTTGCAACAATTAACATTTAACAATTAAAAAATTATATTTACTTGATATACGTCTATTGTGTGTAGTAAATTAGCCCAAAAAGCCTAAACGACAGAAGTGTTGCGGAGAGCATTTGTCTTCACGATAGTGGAAGACAAAAGTGAGTGAATAATAAACTCACGAACTTCCACCAACTTAGTTCGTCGGGTTGGTAGTTTCCCGCGAACTTCATGTTAGATGAAGCTTACTAGGGACATGAGTCTAGAAGGATAACCCACTTGATAAAATAATCAAATTCCTTCCACCATGTGTCGAAAGTATCACACTTTCTTGTATATCACCAAGAGTTCGCGATCGTATGGATAACTAATTTACCTGAGCTGTACTGTCTTTGCGTAAAAATAATCCTAATGGCTGCCACTCGTTATTCTGCAATCGTTGAAGTCACTGTAGCCATCGAGAGCGTCTGTTCTATACCCGAGCAGACGCTTTGTCTATGGCGACCAGGCATTGTGATACCCAGCGTGCGTTTGGGTGAGTTACTAGACTCTGGCATTGGAAGGCTTTCGCCTCTCGGCTGGTAACTAACATTTGCTGAACGAGCCAGCAAGGCATTTAGTGGTGCTTGTTAGTTAACTAGAAATAAATTTATTGTAAAAAATCTCCATCCCTAAAAATCGCTCTAAATCAGAAACTGTCTTTGGCTTAGGAAAACTAGATCGCTTTGACTTTGAGGCATATTACTTCTGCTGTAAGTAGTATCCAATGTCAAAAGCCGTTATATACAATGGTTAAATACAAAACTTACATTGCACTAAGTATTAATAGCACTACCATTAATTGCACATAAAACTAAATCTGTTTTTACATAAAATGTTTTCGAATTTAACTTAGTATAACACAAATATAACTGCCACAGTCCACTAAAATTTTGCTTGAATATCTCTACATTATTTAAATAATATTTTTTTGAAAGTATTTAAATTATGTATCGAGTTTATGAACCACGTTGTTGGTTTAGGACTAATGTTTTTGTTATCTGTATTGCGGGATGTAATGTATCAGGTCCTATTTTCTTAAATATAGTACATTGCGAAACATACTATTATATCGTTAACATTTAAAGTTACTTTTAATGTAAATTTTAACGTAGTTATAAAAACGGAGAATATTTAATTAACAACAAAGTTATGAAATATTAAGGCGAGTTCTTCATTTAAAATTAATTTTACATATTAAACAATAATATTTTACATCGACTAAAAATAATTTGCCAGACAAACACATGCACACATGCATTCGTCATCAAAGCGGAGCTAAGAGTAATTCATGTAAGTTTTTTAATATGCATAGAGAACGGTTACGTAAAATGATTTTTATCCATAGTTTCGCAGAAGAGAATATGCATAAGCAATAATATTATAAATGGTGCACTATCATTACTGATTTATGCAACTTAACGTCAATTCTCCTTCTTTTTATTGCGCCAAGCCAGCATAAGGCGGATAAACGCTATACGTTTTCCTTTTCCATTCCACCACTTTATCCGTTATTTCATTGCTTACTCCTTTGTTTCTCACCTCTCTTACAGAGTCCATCCTCAGCTTCTTTGGTGAGATCATCACAGCTTCTTTAAATTAGCGAAAAAATTTACAAGGTAGGGCAACGGGTCATCAAAGTAAGTTTTAATTAACTTGTAAACGATCTCGAAGTGATGTAACGGAAACAAAGCATTCTTGACATGACTTATAAGAAACTTTTTACGATACTTAAATAGAAATAAAGTATTAATTATTAACTAATTTATGGAAGACAACAATTCCTATGTTCTAATAATTAAGTATTACGCTGGCAATTGTTTTATAATTTAATAATACCGGGCTCATAACAAGAACATCCTCCCAGAAAACAATGGAGTATTTACGAATAGATTCGACCGAAACATTGTCGAAGGTAAGACAAAAGCCGTTGTTTAAAGGTTTTCACAAAAATGTTTCATTGAAAAGCTTCTTTATAATCAGAATACATCTGCATTTCTTTGTGTGCTCAAAATCCTAAAAATAATAAATTAAATCAAATTTAAATTTGTTATCTTAGTCACTGCCATAACGGGCACAGTTTCAATGATATCTTACAGTTTTCACTGATGTTAAAAATAATAATTCAGAACAACTATATACCTTTAAAATACATTTAGTACAAAATAAACTTTTAAGGTACCGTTGAAAAGCACACATCGTAAAAAAATAATACTTCTAATTATTAATAGCAATAAAAAATGTAAAAATATATGCATCATGTTATTGAATCTTCAAGTTTAAATAGTTCATGACATCAAAAATAAATTTATTTTGTCCATCTACGTAAGAAATGTCAAAATATTTTGTAAAAATCGTAATTAAAATCATCATATCAAAGCGTAATACAGTCTGAAAGTGTAAAACAATCATAATTATTCATATCAAATATATTTGATAATTAAAATCGTGATAAAACAACGTTTACTTTTTAATCATCAGACATGTAGGTACTCTGTGTAATATAAACACATGCTGACTACGTTTGGTACCGACGATGCTTGAATAATGACGCACGTCGGTTAAATAAATTAAATTAGTTATAACGTTATTTAATTTAGCCCCTTATTCAAACATGTTTCTGTAACCTATACGTTTCCCACTCGGAGAGGGGAGTTAATGAACTAATTTTTAAATATTCATATAACCTTCTTAAAAATACACGATGTTAATGCCATGTTAAATATAAATGTAATTAGAAATTTTATTGGGACATCCAAAATTGCGTTAAAAAGAAAATCTGATAAAGGTCAGAATCGAGTGAAATTTTTTTTAATGACAATTTTATATTTATTATAAGGGTTTCCTTAGTCCAAGTACTGATATAGTAGAGCAAGATATTTTAAAAAAGTACATGCAGTTCAGCAAGAGTGACATAATCGTCCTGCGCAAATGATCTTTCGATGATTTTTTTTGCAACCTTTGGCAAAAAAATTGTGTACTGTGTAACTTAACTCTTAAAATGCAAAATTAATTTACTAATTAAATTTCGGTTTGGTTATTGAATCGCAGAAACATTTTATTAATAGTGAAACCATTGCAATGAGATATACAAGTGCTAATCCTCGAAGCTAACTTCTTTTCAAAACGCAAGTGAAACTTTGTCAAAGGGAACCCTCAAAGGGCTCGAACAGGTGGTTACAACAGGTAAACAGAGCGCTCCCTATATAAACGGGCCCCGAAGCACAGCTGAGCAGTACAGCCTTGCCTCTGTTGCTGTACAGTTGCGCATTCCGATGTAGAAGTTGGCCGTACAAGTGTTTCAGTGAATTTTCCTACAATTTTCCGTGAAATGGAAAATGTTATAACATAGCAGGATTTATGGTATGTATGTAAAAAAACCCTAAGTAAACAAATTTGAACAACTTAAATGATGGAATTTTAAAATTTTATGGGATTTATCTTGTAGTTTAGTTTTTCTCGTAGTTTTCTCAATGTTAAGGAAAAAATACTAAATCATTTTTGATGTGACGTTTTATCGTTTGTCCACATATGATAAAATTTTCTCAAAAGCATTCACTGGGAATGTCCTACTGCGAAATGAGATTCTTGTTTAATATATACTAAGCTTAATATTTCAATGCCATAGACGTGTATTTTGTATTCGAACTGATAGCCGACGCTTCACAGTGGGTTCAATGCACGGAGTGTAAACAGTTAAGTTAATTTACTGAAAAAGTTTACGTTTTTCTTTGAAACCAAATAAACACTGGAATTTAATAACGACTACAATAACTTTAATACGATAAGTGACACAAGCTGCCACTACAAAAAGTTATTATCAACTAATATTAAAACCTTCATAGGTGTATTTCATAACGTGAACAACAAATATTTACTAAAATATTACGCTTGACTCTTTCAACTTAACATTTTTTTATTATATTTTAAATTACTCCCGATTTATTGTTTAACTGATCAAAAACGAATTGTTTACGTATTGTACGCGTTACACACTATTTTCATTTGGACATCCCTCACCTCATTATATCCTCAGATCATATATCAAACGATCATATACAAGATTTTTTTTTAAATCCTGATACATCCGTTTTTGTCGCTATGTGTTCCTGTATACAGCCATTATCGTAATAAATTTATCACATGTTTCGCCATATTATTTAATCTCTTCTCATCACAGTTTACAATCGAAACCGATTTTTGTCAACCAGAAGTAACGAAAAAGAACTCCAGAAAACATTGCCAACCATAACCAGTATCATTTTTAATAAGACTGATTGACCATAGATTCACTTCATAAAATAGAAATTGTATATTAGTACCAGGATTTGAACTTTACATGACATCAAAGGTATTGACTGCCCTTTGATTTTCGTAGCATTTAAATAATTTAACATCAAAGATCAAACTATCTTATTAACTTATTATTAGCTATTAAACTTCAATAGCTTATAGAATTTTGATATCTATAACCTTAATAGAGGTTTTGTTATACTAACAGGATATCGCAGGTTTCAATCCTTTAAACTTTGCGTTATTACCGTCCCAAATATGCGACCAACAGGTATTTTAACAATACCAGGTTGTAAAGGACAGTGATTATAGACCATCAGTGCAGTTTCATATATAATGACAGCTAAACTATGCATTGAATAAAGTAATTTAGGTATTATTACTATAACTAAGAAAATTTACTTAAATTTGCAAGTATATTCCCATAATTTACTTAAATTTGCAAGTATATTCTCATAATTTACTTAAATTTGCAAATATATTCTCATCTAGTCATCCCAGCAGAAGGATTTTTTTTTATTTCTTCGCAAAAAGTCAATTGAAAATAACAAATACCTCAAAAATAAATGACATATTACAATTTATAATAACAAATATTGTCACAAAAAAAATGATTATGTGCTAACAAATATCAACCTAAATTAATTTATTTACGCTTTCTTATAGATTAAGAAAATAATTAAAATATAGCTAATTATAATTCTGCCTTGTTCCTCAGAATTTTTTTTAGTAATGTTGAAAAGGAATTCTTACAAAAGAAAAGTAATTAGACAAATCATAACTAGATGCAAGTTAATTAATATTTGTATAATCTGTTATTACATTAGCGTGGAGACTTCAACTTTGTTAATTGTCAATTTGGAAAGGTTCACGCTTTTTTATCATAACACAAAATAAAAATTACCGTAATTATTCCCTAATTGCCGTTAAAAAAATCTCCTTTCACATTGTCATTGCTGATTCGAAAGCTGGCTTTACCGTAGGTCCTTATTGTAGATGGTAGGTCCCTTTTTACAGGAAACCGTCTGGGGCGGTGTCACTACCTATCTACTACACTACACTATCGTGACTATTTCTGTCACAAAGCTGTAGTGTAAAAACACTACTGAGTTCGGTTTTGAAGGGCACTGTAGCCATCGTATTTATGGAAGAAACGAGACTTAACATGCTACGTCTCATGGTAGGCAGCGCGTTGATTGGTATTGCCAATGTCTATAGGCATCGGTGACCACTTTTTATCAGGTGGTTCAGCTGCCCGTCTGCCGGTGCAGACCACCTTAACTTTTCATTATTTTTGTTATGTCCTTAGACCATTAGACCTCCTTACCAAAATACACCAAAAAAGTACCGCTACCGTACTTTGATACGGAGCCACTCATTAACAGAAAAACGACCATAATTAAATCTTCAGTTTTAATAATTTTTTACATTTATACAAATGGCCTGAAAACAGAAACGAAAAAAGTATTTTTGACTTTATTGATTATAACTGTGTACAATATTCACAGAAAATAATGTAAATATACATTGAAAAATACAAAAGAAAAAGCTTCTGATCTGCAATTATAGGAATAATTTATTGAGTAAACGTAACTTCATCACTTTTTTTCTTTAAAAAAAAACTTTGCTTGCTTATAAGCGCCAAAGTTTCTATACTTTTCCGCACTTTATGACAAAATTTCAGCTTTTGATTATTCCCCAATCTCCAACAAAAAATATTCCGTGTTATATAAACCGGAGGTCGTGGGTTCAAATCCCGCGGGAAAACAATGCTGAAACGTTTGAATTATCTGATAATTATCTAATATAATTGTTATCGTCGTTTTTTTGTTTATCATCATCATACATCATCAGCCTGTTTTAGTCCACTGCTGGACATAGGCCTTCACTATTGCAAGTCTAATCCATTCCTTCTCCATTAGGCGGTTTTTTGGAATGTATCCCACCACGGTGATCCAATGCGGGTTGGTGGGTGAACCGACTTTTTACATGCCCATCAGACATATGGGTCATCTTGCTTTTCAGAAAATTGAGTGATCGGCCCGAATTGCCCTTACCAACTAGGATACAACAATTAAAATTTGTGTAGTCACCGCAGGATTCAAACCCACGATCTCCGGTTTGTAAAGTACAGGCCACTACCACTAGGCTACAGAGGCAGTTGTCAAGATCATATTTTGTTATAGAACGTCAGTGGCTTTAAATTTTCTGACATATATCGATTGCAATTTACGCTATTCGTTGCGTTGTCATGCCAATGACCTGCATAAAAGAGTTAGAATATTAGGTGTCAGGTAAATTTAGATGAAATAAAAGCCTTGGGATAGACTTTCAAACGTCAAGGAGAAGTAAGAAACGGTTCATAGTTACTCAAAAATCCTAAAAATTTAAAACCATTCGAAACAATTTTTAGTCAGATCATTACGAGATGAGCTTTCAGCGTAATCTTTAATTCTTTAAAGAATTGTATGTAGAAGCTATGATTTGTCTATTATTAATCAGAAACATAGGCATTATGGGCAAAAAAGAGCAAATAGAAACTAACTAAGATATGCAAGGTGAACTCTTCAAACCTTTCAATGTCATGACTTTTCGATGTCATCCATCGAAAGTCCAACAGTCTGATGACATCGTCTCAAAAATTGTATTCAGGCTATACGTGATTAGATTTGAAACTGATCTCTATTACTTAAATCAAGGCTCACTCAGTTTATTGCATAACAAATTTCAATTAATGTGAACTAAACTGAAGCTTCCTGAAAGGAATTAACGCGCTAGTGCACCATGCGCTACGTCAATCAGAAAGTTATTTATTTGAAAGTGTAGACAAGTAAAACACCCTTAATAATATAATCGTTAATAATAAGTATCTGCAATTAAGAAGTGAGGGTATCAAACGAAATACATCAAGAATAAACAAGACTAGTGTATTATCTATATAAATATTATAAAAAGGAAAGATCTGCTTGTTTGTTTCGAACAGGTTTCGAAACTACATAAAATTAAATTATTCTTCAAGATTAACAACTTACAGGCTACTTTGGCAAAAAAATGCACATGCAGAGGCGTGGACGGTCAGGTGCAACGTACGTAACAAATGTAGGCATACAAAATATTTGTCGACCACTTTATTTACTTACATTTCAAAATATTATAGTATTATTTTGGTGTCTAAGAATGATGGCAAAGACAATAATATGATGAAGTGATGTATACTTTTATATTAGAGGATATACGAGGATCAACCCGCACCAAAAAATTAAAGTCATAATCACATCTGAAATATTAATGTTAATCTTTCAATTTATCCGTTAAATACGGCATAAGATTTTTGCGTAACTATCAAAAAATGGGATAGTCTTATTTGACTAACTTAAATTTTATTGAGACAATAATAATAACTAGAATATTATTTATTCATAACTGTCTCTAATTTGGTTCTGATTACATACAGCTTGGTTTAAATAGGGTTATTATCGTCAACAATTTTTTACTTTATCCTTATCGTTCTAGCGATGTAGTTAAGCCAAATCAGTCTCGGATTTGATACGTTTAAAGTAAGCCATGGCAACAAAGTGGCTTTATACTAGCGTTGTTATTGATTAATTGTCACCGAGTTGTTAATGAATGGGTGACAGTACACTTATAGAAGCACCATACAGCATCCTGTAGTCACTTACTGTGATTTACTGTGCTGAAGTGTTTCTAGTAAGGTTTTTTAAGTCCTTGTCAAGTTATTTCAAAAAACTAACATACAAAACGTACAAATCAAATCTTTTATCTTACAATAATTTCATATTATTTTATTGAAGCAATACGTACCTATTTATACCTGTAGCTGTACCTAAATATCTAATAAATATCCTATGATCAGGCTGTTAAGATATACTGAATTAAGTCTACTATATTTTCAGAAATAATTCCTGCTAGTTTTTCCAACTTGATGGCTCACATTAATATATATTTTTTCTCATTTTACAGATGGATGAAACGCAATATTGTCTTTCAACCTTGAAACGATTCGGTGAACGCATGGAAACCTAATTGAAGTGAAAACAAAATTTCTAGCAAATAAACTTCCACAATGGCTACGCATTTCGAGCAGTTTAACGCCACCGTTATTCGTACTTATGAAGAGTTCCCGTTGCTCATGCCGAGATGGGGCTACGTTGCATCGGCTTTTGTCTTGTTCGTAATTGGTTTTTTCGGGTTTTTCCTCAATCTCATGGCCATTCTACTTATGTTCAAGGATCGACAGGTTTGTGTTTTTTTTATGACATTTTAATTCCTGTATTTTTTATTAATAAAGTGCAAGGTTTTTAAGTTTTACTCGGTAACATTAGTAATTCCCGCGGGAAAATTACTTTGTGTTAAGAAGTAGGCGTGCGTTTGGGGAGCTAGCAAGCTGATGATGATGATAATTGGACCGATAAAGGTTGATGATGAATAAATTAATTAATAAAGTAGATATTTTGGGATTACATAGTATATAACATATCATAAAATATGGTTTTCATAGTTAAACCAAATCTTTATTGTTGCAGCTTTGGACGCCTTTGAACATAATACTTTTCAATTTAGTATGTTCGGACTTCTCCGTATCGGTTTTTGGCAACCCTTTTACACTTATATCTGCATTGTTCCATCGATGGGTGTTTGGACATTCTATGTGCGTCCTATATGGATTTTTTATGGCGTTACTAGGTGAGTTTTATGTGTAACTGATATTCGGTTATAAACAAAAAAAAATTGTTTGTATCTGTAGCACTTTTAACCAAGCGTTTTTTTTTTTATTGTAACCAGTATTCGATAGATTGCATTACAATCTAATTAGGTTTTTTTTATATTTATTTATTAGTTAGGGATTTTTATCTATTTGACATGTCAAACCCATCGTAGCTAAACATGCAACATAAAATACAAATTGCACAATAATACTAAATATACAGACAGCATATAAAGGCATCAAGCAATTAAAAGTTTTGGGGACATTGCATTAATAACGTATTCTTTAAACGGCTAGACTCACCTGAAATGGGTACTGGTGCCGACTAGTTCGGACCTATCTGTAGAAGATAACTTCACGGTCGCATTCCGTCTTGCACCAGTCGGCACCAATACCGATTTCACGTGAGTTTAGTCGTTAGAATACGTTAGGGGGCATAAAGGTTGCAGTTAAATTAATAATTCATGCCTTACTAATGTTATATTTGAAGTAGGCAAGCTGAGGTATGTTTAAATGTGGAGGCGTTTAGGCTTATGATTCATAAAAATTTCATATATATTTAATTTAATATATTTTAATAGCATTTATATTATCATAACAGTATTATGTTTGGCTTGTACAAAAGCAGACACACGGTTTTTAAAAAAAAAATACTAATGCATTCATAAAACGTTATAATATTGTATCAAATAAGAGAAAAAATGATGTTTCATCTTTATCATTTTAACATTATTACAGGTATAACGTCTATCACGACTCTGACAGTGATATCTTTTGAACGGTACATGATGGTAACAAGACCGTTCAGTTCTAGGCATCTCACTTCAAAAGGCGCCTTCCTGTCAATTATTTTCATATGGGCATATTCCTTAGCCTTGACTACTCCGCCGCTCTTTGGTTGGGGAAATTATGTTAATGAAGCTGCAAATATAAGGTAAAATATTCCGAAAAATATAATATAATTAAGATCTATAAATATGATTCGTCATATAAGAAAAAGTGTAAAAATAACATTTTATAGGTTAATGGAAATAAAATGCCCATAACACGGAAATTACAGTGTATATTTATGCAAGTTATTATGTCGTTTAGTGCAATCCTAAAAGTATTTTTTCAGTATCAGTAACATATTCCAATGAACTGATTTTCAAAGTAGGTTAACTTGTGTACGAAAAAATCTAAACGAAATGGCCCTTATGTCGTAGTCTCTCTTACTATTAATAGCCCAAAATCATCGAAAAGACAAAATTAATTTTTACTAAAAGTAATTTAAATATTACAGTTACTAAGTTGGTATGGTATTAAATTAAACTGGTTTTTATTAAATTCCTGATAACTTTTAATTTATTTAAATCAAATAGGCGGGACACCTGTAATGAACGGTGATTTTACATGTAACAAAAAAAAATCAATCAAGAAAATAATTTTAAAGTAGTTTTTTTTTGTGTCGTTTTAAGATATGTGTAAAAATTATTAAAATTTTCTTGTTTTATCGTGAATGCTTCCGGTATTGTATATTTCAGATATCTTTCAATGATTTAAACAATGAATTTACTGGGTGGCATGAATGTATTTGAAATATTTCATTTAAAACTTTGTTGTTAGAAATAATAGCAATTTAAATTTAAATTACGCTAAATTAAGAGAATGGAAACTGTTCGAAATAATTGCATTAGTTGTGTAATTAATAGAATATCTTTAAACATTCCTTTGAACTCCAACGACAAATGCTAATTAATGTTGTTGTTTTTTTTTAACAGTTTCTTAACCTGTCCTGGTATTTATTTATTTATTCCTAAAATATTTTCAAGCGTCACCAACGCATCAAAACTGTAGTTTTTAAATATTATATAGATTATTTAGTTTTCATTATACAGACTTGACTGGGCAAGATATTAGAGGTGTGGCAACTTACTGTTAGCATGTATAGTGAGAATACTCTCAAAGTTCTTTACTTACCATTTAAACGAAACATTCTTATTCTTAAATTTAATTATAATTAATTAGCATTTTTTAATCTATGATTCGAAGTCACATTTCTATTTCTTACGTCACTTTTGCTACTGACAGCACACATCGCTTGTCATCTATAAAATAGGTGAATATTTTTTTGAATAACTTCACAAGTATGAGAATTTGGTTATAACACAGAGTGACAAATAGCTTACCTTTTCAATATAAGCATAACCACACCATCCATAAGCTATATATATATATATATATATATATATATATATACGTGCACTTGTGTCCCACACAGCAGTGTCTGTCTTACACTATACCTTTTGAATTTTAATTAAATTCTTTTGTATTAGCGATATGTTGTGCATCAATGACATTTATTGTTATGCTCAAGTACATTCAGCACGTTTAACATTTCGTTCAAACCAAAATTTCTTAAGTCACAGTTACGTCAAAGATGAACGGAATGAATTTCGGTTCTCAGGTTAAATTTTTGTTGCACAAATACTCAAAAGTTGTTAACTAAATTTAGTGTCAGTTGTTCAGTCGTTTCAACTATTTGGACCTCTTCTCTTCTCTAGACAAGGGCACAAGAGAATTAAGATATATGTGTATGTATATGTTTGGAAACATGTCCATTAATAATCTATTATTTATTTGATTTACATATTTCACCACATCACACCATTTTGGCGTATGCGTCGATACGTAAATCGATTAATTATATATGTAGTTTGAAATAATTCAACATGAATAAAATAGTACCTTTTGAACACTAGTTTAAATTTGTATAGTCAACTTTGAATAAAGTATTACTACCAAGGTTTTAGGCCTTAGTTGTACTTAATTCAGTGTACTCTTAAGACAAGGTTACTAAGAACCGCCGAAAAGCTTATGGAACTAGAAACGGCAATCGAGAATATAAAATGGGATATTCTGAGTGGAATGAGAGACTCAAAAAAAATTAGATAATGAAGATTATGTACTGCATTAGAAAGGCAAAACATCTGGATTATTTGGTGTAGGGTTTATAACAATAAATAAATGATTTTTTTTTGAAATAAAAGGAATATTCAAGAGCAATAATATATAGGCGATACACGGTCCATTATACAAGCTTATTAACCTACAAAGTTAGCCAAAAAAGAGGACATCGCTGACACGGGGCTTTATTATCACGAATTACAAACCACAATTGATAGCTCATATAGAAATCTTATGGTGATGGAAAACTTCAATGAGCAAATTGGAATTCGCCAGAAACATAAGGAATATGTGATAGAATAAGAAGGAGTCGAACTGGGTCAAGATTGGTTATATTCGCCTTGAAGAACAATTTAACCATCTCAAATAGTTTCTATAGGAAGAACAAGTCAAAAAAATGGCCTTGGATATCCCCAAACAGAAAAGTTAAAAACTAAATAGACTTTTAAACAGCCTAGTCGCAAAGGCATGTGCATGTTATTTTTATGGCATACGCAGGCAGACGAGCAGTCGGGCCACCTGATGGAAAGTGGTCATCGACGCCCATGGACATTGGCAATACCAGTGGTAACCAACGCGCTGCCTAGCGTGAGACATAGGGTGTTAAGTCTCGTTTACCCAGTAAATACACTGGCTACGGTGCCCTTCAAATCGGAACACAGCAGTGTTTTGACACTCAGCTTCGCGGCAGAAAGTCAAGGATCACCGCGGTGGTACCACCAGCCATGTCTCCTGTAAAGGGACCTTCATTTCGAATCTGCGGGGCTTAACAAATTTTCATTGTTGTTTCCTAGTTAATTAGGGCAATTTGGGCCAATCACCCAATTTTCTAAAAAGTTTCCCAACAGGGAACTTTCAAAGCCTGATGATGTATGTTATATGTAAATAGACTTTATCATTTATAATTTTAGTAGATTATTCAAAGACGTTCCAGTTTCATATAATTATAACTTTAACTGTGACTATAGAATGGTTCGTGCCATATTCTCAGGCCAGGCATTAAGGATGAGAGGTAATTAATTATTTCTTTTGTTACGCGAATACTATACATTATTAAATAAAATGAATTATATCGCGTTTATTTTACATTTTTAAATTCCCGACGTTTCAAACACTTTCCCGCGGCCGTGGTCACGGGGTAGACTGAGATCTCATGGGTCTTGTTGCCAGTGCGGAAGCGGGGTTTCCAGATCTTAAGTACAAACTAAAAATAATTAATTAAAATTAATGAGAGGTACATTTAAAAATACAGACACGTAGAAAAATGGAAGGCGTAACAAAAGCAAACAAAGAACTTAAAAATGAGAGTAATTGGACGACAAGTGCAGAATATAAATCTGGAATCTACAAAAGCAAAACGGTAAAATATATTAAAATTGTTTTTACATATTACAAAAATTTGTACCATAGTCAAAACCGTACGATAGAAGCAACGACCCTAAATATACATATTAAAGATACCGAGGAAATACTGGGGGAGGAAACAATTGAACACTATCAATGTATAAAATATCTTCACTAAAAATACTGCTCAGGTGAATGGCAGGCATTGTGCAAAGACTTTTCAATTGCAAGAGGTGTTCGTCAGGGCGACTCTATTTCATAATTTTTTTTGGCTGTACTTGAGATTTTTAGCAAAAGGTCAAACTGCGGTGTTGAAATTCTTAAATCATCTGAGATTTGCTGATGACCTAAATCTGTTTTCCGAATACCTAAAGACCCTAGAACAAATTATGCAGCAACTGTCCGTATCAAAAGCACTGAATGTACAATGAACACTACAAAAACCGTTTATGAGTAACGTTCCCGGAAGCTACACAATTAAAGTAATCAATGAAAACTAATATCTATAGAAAACACAATCGAGAGCATCAGTCTCCTGACCGGAGAATCGCTAATATGTGGAAAAGGTTTTGGTCGGTCAGCGAAATAATGGAAATTACAAAAATACCTATATGAGAGAAAAAAACACTTTCAACGCATGTATACTGCCGTCTCAAAATGCCAAACATAGGCTCTGCTAGGTAAACAAGAAGTGAAGCTGAAGGTGTGTTAAAACCGATTAGAAAGAAATATATGAAAATAATATACATTTAATATTCATTCTGGCGTTTACACAAAAAAAAAACAGTAAAAATAGCAGACATAAAACAAAAAAGCTAAATACGAAGACGCTTGCAAGATATTTAGAAGATTATATTTGCAACGGACTAGACATATGTTAAGAGGAAATAATTTTCTGAACGAAGATATAAGTAGATAATTTTGGATGACGATTTAAAAAAAGTACCTATTCCACAATAGAAAGCTTTAGAGGAGGCCTTGGTCAAAAGACAAGCTGCTATAAAGCAGGACGGTTGCCGACTTCTCAATAACTAAGAAGAACGAACAGTTGTTATGCTTATATATAAACTAAGTCCAAAAACTTCTATGTACATCTAGAATAAGTAATTTCTAAAATATTTTAGCATCTGAATAGTGATTTTATAAATCGTTTAGCAGCAGTTTATTGTGAATCTCTCAGCAAATAATATTATTTCGACTCGAAAATATATACATTATCAATGTACAGAAGTGAATAAATTATGTACCTAAATCTTTTAGAAGAATTATACTATCAATTAGTGAAAAGCGCGTGACAATCTGTGCTGTAGTATTTGAGTTTATCGCGAACAGCCGGACATACAGACGCGGCCGGGGACATTGTTTTCTAAATGTGTATATTACATATTACATTTTTAATTTCGTGTAGTCAGTACTCTGTTACTACAATAACATTTCTTTTGAACACCGGCAGAATTTAGTGAGAGGTTTTTCGGATTCTTTCCTCCACTAAAGTTATCTTTGGTGTCCTTACAAGGTCAGCCGACATTTAAATGTTATGTGTATTTAATTATAATGCAAAAAGCATCGTAATGTTTTTTTTCATGTAAAGTATTACAAATATATGTTAACATACCACGCAATACTCGTTTGTATTGCGTAGTGCTCCCTTGTAGTTTGAGTGGTTTTTAAAAACTATCAAAATAAAAAGAAAATCATTAAGAAAATAAAAAACTTACAATGGTTTTTGTCATGAAAAATTATTTCAGGCATTTTTTTTTTAATAATTTTTAGATATAAAGCAATAGTTTGATTACTTTTATACAAAACATAGATTTTGGTTTGAAATTTTATATAAAGTGATATATTTAATAAAGAGGGGGTTGCATAGCAACCTTTTCTATTATCAAAATATCTTATTTAAATAGAAAACTATAAATAATTAACCTAATAAAACTATTACAAGAAATACCCGAAGTCTTATCTATTCATTAGGAGAAATTTATCCGCTTCGCTTGTAAATCTAATTACTTTGCGTAAATATGTTGTTCAGGTACCTGGTATAAATAAGGAGGAAATTAGGATTGTAACTTTAATAAATCATTAGTCATAATTTTATGATTTTCATAAACAAAATGCAAGTTATACATTTGTATTTATTACCTTGACTTTATACAAGGGTTACATTGAAATACTGACGGTTATTCAAATGACATTAAGATGCAAGCTAATCTTATCTTAGTCTGCTTTGTGACTATGGACTTTGTAATGTTGTGAGAAATAAAATAATTACATCAAACGCGAGAAATCCGTTAAGAATATAAATATATTATATTATGTGACAAAACTTAAAATGTTCACCGTTAAAAAAAAACGTTAGTACTCGTTAAAAAAAAGTTTAAACATTGATCTCCTTAGTGGCCTAGCGATATCGGCCCTTGGCTTTATAAAACGGTTGACGTGGGTTCGTATCCCACGGGGAAAAACTAATAACTTTGTGATATAGTTGTTTTTTGGATGGTTAGGAAAATTTGGGTCAATCGCCCAATTTTTCGAAAAGTTACGAAAACCCTCTAATGGAGTAGGCGTCCATAAGGAGAGGCCTTTGTCCAGCAGTGGACTAACACAGGCTGATGATAATGAAACATTTATAATTTCACGATATAGATAATGGTATGCATTAATTTCACTCTAAAATATAAAATTACTACGTAAAAATACATCTAAACATTTTCCTTTGTTTTACCAGTTGTTCGGTGAATTGGCACGAGCAATCGTTTAACACGCTGACGTATATTTTGTTCCTGTTTGCAATGGGACAAATCCTGCCTTTTGCCGTCATAACTTTTAGTTACGTTAACATAATTCGCACAATGAAAAAGGTATGCTTGCTTTTTAATTAATTAAATTGTATCTACATATAATTATTTCTTTTATTCACACGATTATTATACATGTCAAATCCACAAATTTACGGATTTTTCGAGTTACTTAAATATATTTATACCAACTTAATCTGCCCGTGATCATGGATGCTGAAAAGAATCCGAAAAGTCGGGAATAAATATATTTAAGTAACGCGAAAAATCCGAAATTTGTAGGATTTGTATTATAACATATTTCTACATATACATACGCACACTGCGTTAAACGAAGACGAATTAACAACATATCTTCATATATATCTTCAGATGCTACTTATTAATCATATGAAATTCATTGTACCTTTATGTATATATGTCGTAATTTTACATAGACATTTTTATTGTTATCAAAGCACAAAAAAAATCACAATCAAAATCATTAAAAATCACCTTTGATTATACAGAATTATGAAGACGAAAATTAGTTTTTGACAAAAATATGTTAACTGGCTCCGTAGCCTTGTGGTATAGGCGTGTCCTTTAGAATCCGGAGGTCGTGGGTTCGAATCCTGCGGGGACTCAACAAATTTTCATTGTTGTTTCCTAGTTGGTTAGGGCAATTTGGGCCGATCACCCATTTGTCTGAAAAGTAAGATGATTCATGCGTCGGATGGGCATGTAAAAAGTCGGTCCACCCACCAACCCGCATTAGACCAGCGTGGTGGGATCGGTCCAAAACCCCTAATGGATAGAGTGTATTAGGGAGGGGGTCCAGCAGTGGACTATCAAAGGCTGATGATAAATGATGATGAAATAAATATGTTAAAATCTGCGTGAGTATTAATAATACGCTAATTGACTTTAGACACGAACATAACATATTTAAGCATACGTTAATTTATACGTTAACATCAATCATGATTAACAAATAAAGTTGTTTTTTGCGTATCTCATTAACTGTTCACAGAACTCTCAACGATTAGGCCGCGTGAGCCGAGCGGAGACGCGTGCTACTGCGATGGTCTTCATAATGATTATATCCTTCACAATCTCATGGACACCGTACTCGCTTTTCGCTTTAATGGAACAATTTGCAACAGAAGGCATCGTAAGTCGCAGGGGTTCTTTAGCATTTTCAACTAAATTATAAATTGTGTACTTTGTCTTCAGACACTGGAATTTCCCTATTTCCGTATTAGGATAGTATACGATTAAATAATTGTTTTTTCTTAAATTTGTAGGCACATGTACACGATAAGGGTACTTACAGTTATAATTAAATTTATTAATTTTTATATCTTATTTAATATTATAGGTATCCCCTGGTGCAAGTGTAATACCTGCATTAGTGGCCAAGAGCTCTATTTGTTATGACCCCCTAATCTATGTGGGTATGAATACTCAGGTCAGTATGCTTATTGTAGTTACTCTGCTAATAATAAATGTTACATATATATATTGTTTATGTATATCAAATTTTAATGGCTACTTTATAGAATTGAACATTCTTTTGTGTTCAACAGCAATAGAGATGAAACAAGTATGAGTCTCTGACTACTTTTTGTATATTACAGTTTCGCCAGTCCATCAAGCGTATTTTCGGTATCCATGGCAAACCAACAAGCTCTCAAGCTGAAAAAGGACACAATAACACTGTCATGTCTCCATGTCATAAAATGTCAGCCCTCAACGATATTACGATACGATATAACACTTCAGATACGAATGACTCAACACCTAAAAGAAACAATAAGTGGGGCGGTGTGACTGAAAATAAAATTGAAATAGTAATAAATGAAGAAAATGATAAGCTCCTTTTTAAAACAACTGAACTATGTACTATAAATGAGACAAAAACCATATCAGATGCAGAATATTCAGCAAATACTATATGCGACGATGAAAGCAGCAGTAATAATAAAAAAATGGAAGTCTTTGGTGAATCGTGTAAATTAAACGATCTTTCTCCGATCCTAACGATTATAGATCAAGAAAAACTTTTATTCAGAAGACCTACAAAATCTGATCTAAAAGCCTCGAAAGAACTGTTAAACAATATCTACGGGAACCAAGGATTTGAACAACCTTTATTAGATAAAGAACTAGAAGAAGACTCAGATAATAAAGCAAAGCATCTAAAAAAAATTAAACACAGTTATTCTTTGGATCTGGGAAAAATGGTGAAAGAAGGTAAAAGACGAAAGTTTTCTATGGAAAGTAAATTAGAGTCATCTATAACACAAAAGGGCTTCTTTGACTCTATGGTAAAAAAGTTGTTTGATCAAGAATCTACGCGTGACAATATTGAAACCAATCTATTTGCAAGTTACGAAAATATTAGTGGTCAAGAAAATTTGTAAATTTAGCAATTTTTTTTCATAATTTTCTAGCAAGCTTTTTGAAAATTAAACTATTCCATAATTGCAAACTAAAAAGAGTTAAACTATTTCAAAGTCCACGATTATAAATCTGTGATAAAAACAAGTACCAGCGAAAGCGTAGTTAGGATACAAAAAATATTTTTGAGAGAAACGTAACAAAATGTTCGATGATTTTGATACCATTTTATAGTAGTAGTAGTAAAAGCGTTTTTCAAATTTTTAAATTGTCTCTTAAACAAATGTTAACAAACCATTTTTATTCCTTATATATAAACGTTATTAAAACACTTTGCTAAAAATATAATAATATCTTTAAAAAGCAGTAATGCAAAAATAAAGGGTCACTTAAGAAAGTCTGAATATGTTGGAAGATAAAGAAGATTACTAACTGAAATAAATTATGCATGATATACATTCAAATATCCTTAAATAAAACTTTTTTATTATTCATTTATATTTTGTTAAGAATCATAAGGGAAAAAGGATATCTTACGTAAACTTGCACATTACATAATTATTTCTAAAATTTTATTTTTATATTTAATTTTTTATTTTAATTTTAGTACCAGTTTTTACATCCATGTGCTCTCATTGCGGCGTTCGTGCATGCATCTTGGCATGCCGCACACCAAGCTACTGAGGTGGTGTTGGGGAATAATCTCCAATTTCTCTATCAGCGCAAGTTTGAGCCCTCTAAGGGTGACTGAAGGGGTTTCGTCACCTAACATGTCGTCAGAGTTTGTCGCAGGCATGCTCAATCGGGTTTAGATCAAGACTGGGTGCTGGCCATTCCATACGGCTAATGTTAACCTATTCAAGATAATCATACACTATTGGACCAGAAAAGGGCCGACCATTGTCGAGCATAAAGATACTATGATACCTGCATATTTTATCCACGTTGGTCATAAAAGGTCCGATATGTTCATTAAGGATCTCGTCGACATACGTTTGACTTGTCAAAGTACCATTTTCTGTTAGCACCAGCTCAGTGCGACTTCCGAAAACAATTCCCAGCCACACAAGTCACGGTTAAAATACCGCCATACTTTTTCTTGGATCACACCCGTGTAAATTGTTCCTCTGGCCTCCTGTATACTCTTGATCTTTCTTCGTTGGTATAAACCATGAATTTCGATTTTTCGGAGAACATGACCTTTCACCAATCCTCGATTGTCCAAGTTATGTAGTCTCGTACAAATCGTTGTCTAGATTTCGGTTGCGGGTCTGAACAATTTCAAATTAATTTAAATTATAGTCCATCCACTTGGCTTGCTTCCTTTGAGGAGTCTGACCGGTGTTTCAGGGTAGTTCCTGTTAGTAGGCGATTTCGGAGCATTGGCCCCATCCAGCTTTGTCATTATTCTCGTACATTCTTCTGTTGTAACCAACATTATAACAGCTTTCTGGATGTTGTTATGTATTATAGTAATGTTTTTTATATACCTTTAAAGGATAAAACAAACGATAGAACAGGTGAAAAAATCGAAGTTACTTTTCCTAAATCGTTATAAATTTTTACAATTTTGATTCATTTAATTACAACCAAAAAGGTCGATTTTTTATGTATAATCATACATAAAAAATCTTACTATTTAATACTTTTTTTTATCGAACAATTGAAATTTTCCTGAGCCACCCTTTATTTTTGCTCAAATATTGTGTAATTATTTTAGAATAATAAAATTCTAGACAATTATAAATGTAAGAACGACTGATCTCATGAATTACAAAGATACGTCAGGCGGTATTAACGCTTATGAAAGTTTGGTGTAAGAAAGAAATTAGATAAATTAATTAAAAAAATATATATCCAACTACTTGAGATTTTTAAAATTTTTATATATGTCATAGTTTTTTAAGGGCTATAGTTTCTATAAAAAATATTAAAAAAATGTTTTAAATATAGATTGCCAAAAGAATATTTAACCTAGTAAATAAATCATATTATATAATTCTTGATACGTTGTAATAAATACCTTCTATTTACGATGCACTGACTTCTTTCTTACTAAGTAAAAATCAGTTTTTGTCATTTTATACGAATGGCTTCAGAAAGTTTTTTATTCAATTTTAATGAATACTACATAAACGTTTTTTTATAAATTTTTGGTCAATGGTTAATGTAATTGACTTCGCAGAAATCAAGAGGCTTCTATTTGAGTTGAATAAAATATTTTCGTGATTTTGAATTATATAAATATTAGAATAGAATAAAGATGGAATATTATAGTATTTTTCTAGTATAGTATTTTAGTTATTAGAATATCATATTATTTTTGGTTCTATTACAACTTGTCACTATTTTACGATAATATTTATAAAGTTCGTTGATTTTTTACAAATATTTCGTAAATATTGCATGTAATTATAAAATATTTATGGCATTTAAAATTGACAGCCGATAAATCGGTCAATTAATTAAAACACATTAATTGTATATTTAGGTATATTGATAGGCTATATTCTATACTTAATAAATATTTTTAATAAACATAAATTAATTATCTAAAAAATTATCGCCAGTCTCCAAATATTGCATATTATATTATATTTTTTACTATTAAATTGTGGTTTTTAAGATTTCAAATAAAGTTGCATAATAATTTAACGTTTTTTAATGCACAATTTGAGAATTTAAGTGACAATAACAATCCGACACGATATCTAGGTATAAGCCAAGTGCCGTACACTAACAGACCTGACTATAAAGTGTCCATCTTTTCTATTGTTCCATTAGGTTAAAAAAAACATATGGATATATTATAATAATAAATAATAGAAGGTAATCAATAAAATTCTAATACTGAAATAATTTTTCGTGTACGCATTAAGTGCATGAAGCCGGTTTTTTACTGAACTTTTAACTGAAATCAAGTTATGGGAATTATTATGAAACGACGATGGGCAGATGATGATTTAATGATTTGATACCTGCAGTAACTAACGACTAGGATAACATAACCTAAAACAGAAAATATTTTGGTCATAAATTACTATAAACGATTTCTAATTATTATGTTAATTTACTAACGGCGATGGGACTAATTTCAACGGCATTTAATCTTCGCTACAGTACGTAGACTACCGTTTTAGTTGTTTATGCTACCTTATTACATGCTTGTTTGTTGAAGTTCATAATGTTTGTTTTCGTTTCCTAAGGCAAGGTAATTAGTTTATGTCGCTCTGCCGATCAAAGAGCTTTCCTCTTGTTGAAGGCGGTTTTACCTGACGTGAATAGCCGTTTTGTTATTTAGTCAGTTTGGTATTTCTCTGTTCGGACTTGCAGTTAATTTCGGATTTGTATTTAAAATCTGGCCAAGTTTATCGTGTCACTACGCACCGTAGTCATTCGTTGTTCTCGTACATAGTGAACTCAACCATAAATGAACGCAACGTTTAATTTGACATGACGATAATAAAGAAGAATAATCAAATTCACATATTAATTATTGTATTATTGTACTTTTCAAGTGCTACAATTTTTATGAAATCTTCTATGATAAAAAAATCTGAAATTGATAGGATACAAATATAAGGTTTAACTGCGACTTCGTTGACGAGGAATAGGCAAGTGTCCGCGAGGTGTATTGAAATATTCTGTATTATATAAAAGAAGTGTTTTTATTGTTTGTGTCTATAACTAGACATAAAGTTTTATGGCATTGCTTCGACAACGACTTATTTCCATGTCGACTTTCATACCCATTTCAACCTCTAGTTAATCTCCGTACAGTTTGAAACAAAAGTTTCTTGAAACACTCCACTTACGGCTCGATGAGAGTAAAATTTTATCATTTTATGTTTAACAGAGACTATTTCCAAGTGAACTTTTATTCCCTATTTTAACTCGCGTGTCCTTTCTTGCCATCTACTCTAAGTATGTATCGAATTTTATCTTAATGGGTTTAATGGTTTAGACAATAAAAACGGACAAACGGACAGGCAGACAGAGTTACTTTTGCATACATAAAATTAGCATTGAATACGTCATATAAAGTCATACACTTTATCAAACGCTACACTTTTATTAAAATTATTGTTAATTGTTATTTTGTTACAGGTAGTTAGTTCTATTCTCAAATTTATTTCTAAGAAAAAAAAAAGTATTAGCACAACTTCTCTGATGAGACCCGCTTTGACCGCTCGAGCGTTTCTAATTACCGAAGAAAATCACTTAAAATTTTACGATAATCTTTATAATAGACAAAGAAGATATGAATCGATTTTTATTATTTTTTTATGTATCAGCTGCGGAGTGCTTAAACTTTTCTTCATTTCAAACTCAAAGAAAACAAATTAGTCACACAATATCCAAAAATATCATTATGTTAATTCAAAATTAAGCAGCAATAACTTCAGTTCGTAGATAGTCTTACTTTGTTTCCTTTACTTATACGTGTAACCTTATTTCTCTGTTTCTGTATTAACGATTTATAGTCTAAAATCCCACCATAGTACCACCATCACCTATCGTATGACGGGATTAAAATAATTATTATATAAAATTTATTATGTTAAAATATTAATTTTGAGGAGGTTGGCTGAAAATTTTGATGCTAAGTGTAATTAATTAATAATTATAAAAAGATTTTTTTTAAACATTACACGCACTCTCCTTCGCAATAAACTGTAGACTAATCGGAAGTATATAGCTTATAGAATATTCAAACAATGAGTTGTTTTCTTTTTCCCGGTGCAAATATTAGGTAGGTAGGTATATACAGGTAAATTGACAATAGTGATTTGCAACTATTAACTTACGCGGTAAACCTGAAGTCAAAATAAAGATAATTTTATTGCGAGTATAATGATATAAGGTTGGCTGCGAAAAATTGGTGCTGAATCCCGGTTGCCGATTTTTAAAAAACTAAATATTTGTGCGGCTGATCTCCTACTATTATGATCGAAAAGTAAAATTTTATGACAAAAATTTTTGGTAACACTGTCTTAAAACTATATAACATTTCTTAAATCATCTTAAATTATGAAATTTTTACACACTGACCTGTTAATGTTTTAAAAATGTTGACCTAATGTAAAAAAAATCGTGAAATCGTAACTAAGTATCATTAGTTTAAAAACGCCGGCTAAATCTCAAGAGGTGAATTACAAATAGTGTACTTAATAAAATGTTACCACTTTAATTGTACTTAAAAACATCAGTCGTTGCTTTTATTTATATGTAAATTCCATAGCGTTTGATCATACATGTACATGCATACACATACTATATCATCATCATCATCATCTGCCTGTGATAGTTTACTGCTGGACAAAGGCCTCCCATAATACACCCCTATCCATTAGGGGGTTTCGAACCGTATTCTACCACGCTGGTCCAATGCGGGTTGTTTGGTGGACCGACTTTTACATGTATTATTTGCTGATGACACTTCTTTAATATTTAGATTAAAACGACGTAACTTGCGAAATGACGATGTAAATAATACCCCTAATCAAAAGTTGGATTCTGGTTTAGCGCAAATAATTTGATGTTAAACAAAAATAAAACAGAAATGTATAAGGTTTGTAACTCCTAATGTTCATCAGACTGGGAGTGATGTGGTTGTAGATGGAGAAGCGTTGGACCACGTAGATTCACAATAGATTTTAAGCAGCAATAGGGCCCTTATATCAATAGGCTGGCGAGTAAGCTTAGCTCAGCGGCTTATGCAGTCAAAAAAATTTAGACAACTAACCGATGTTGAGACAGCCCGTTTAGAATATTTTAGTTGTTTTCACATTATAATGTCTTATGGCATTATACGATGTGTTCTAAAAGTATCGCGAATTTTGATTTTCGCGGGTTTCGTATTTGCGAATTTCGATTTTTTTGTGGCATTAAGCTCGGCCATTTTGAATGTTTATTTAATAGTTGACAGCTGCTGTGCTTGCGTGTGTTTTGGAACATCTTCGATTCTGTCTGTATCAAATTTTGTGTGAATAACAAAATTAAGTGCGCAGATACATTCCGAATGTTGACTGTGGCATTCGGAGAAGCTACCTTGGACCGAAGCAACGTTTATCGGTGGTACAAAATGTTCTCAGACGACCGAATAGATGTGAACGACGAAGTGCGCGCCGGACGCCCGAGCACTTCAACAACAGACTAAAAAAAAAAAAAAATGTTAAGAGATGTTAATCTCTGTCCGCGACGACCCAAATTTGCTCCAGAGGGTCATAACTAGTGACGAATCGTGGGTTTATGGTTATGACGTGGAAACCAAAGCTCAATCATTTCAATGGAAGCTGCTGCACGAACCAAGACCGAAAAAAGCGCGCCAAGTTCGGTCGAATGTGAAAGTTTTGCTGACAGTTTTCTTCGATTGCAGGGGCGTGGTGCATCATGAGGTCTCACCACAGGGAAAACGGTCAATAAAGAATATTACCTGCAAGTTATGCGCAATTTGCGCAAAGAAATCCGCCAGAAACGTCCAGAATTCGACTGAAGAACAAAAATTGGCTTTTGCACCACGATAACGCCCGCACATACATCGTTGCTTGTGCGCGACTTTTTGGCCAAAAACAACTCACTAATGATGCCGCAGCCACCATATTCCCCAGATCTGGCCCCCTGTGACTTTTTCTTGTTCCCTAAACTGAAGAGGCCAATGAAAGGACGACGTAACGGCAAAACGACTTCTAGTTTTTTTTTTATTTCTTTAAAAGTATTTTAAGATGCACGTGCAGTCCTGTCGAAAGGAGGCGTAAGTTATCTAGGGCAACTACTGCTAGCATCTGAAATCGCAATTAAAATGAGTAAACAAAAAGATAACTTTCAGGTTCAGAAAATTTTGATTAATTAAAAACACTAAGACACAATATAAATATTTTTATTGACCGCATCAGTAAACAGTTAGAATATACGGGTACGGAAAGAATACTTAAGAAGAATACGTCCCATTTGTTTCAGATAGCGTGCCTTATTGTTATTTACTACCATGACTGAAATTTTGTTATAGCAGTAATAGACTACTAAATAGGTTGGCACGATTATATTTGCCAATAAAATTCAGTATTATAAGAATATTTCTTTTTCTCTAGAATTTTTCTTTTCTTATTTCTATTTATTTTCTTGAATATCTCTTTCACAATATTAGTTGAAATATAGCAATATTTCAACGCAGAAGCTAGGCAAATAGCCTAGTATTACTGATAAAGATACTGTTTAAAATATTTTATGTTTGCACGTAATTAATCTTTTTTGATATAGCGATACAAGTTTTAAAAATTTTTGCGGACGCTTTGTAATTTATTCTTCTTTCCTTTTGTTTAAATATACACAGCTTTCACTTAGTTAAACTACCGATTTTTGAACCTCTAGTTATACATTTCTTGTTATTTTTTTCGATGCTTTTCTTTTTCTTTGCATTTGCAAAATAATTGATAGTAAATAGTAGTTCAAACGATTTTTTTCAATATGGTTGTAAGTTATGTTTATATCTTTAGAGTTGAAAGTTTCAAGAAAAGTTACGTTCAATGTGATATTATTTAAAGCATTACATTTAAAATCATTTGATATTGTCCGAACTTTAATTTAACCTAATTTCCCAAATACACAGCTCATTATATCATGCTTCGCCAAGTCTACCAAAATTCTATATAAAATGTGAATATGTCCACTGCTGCTACTGTCCTAAATAGTAAGGAAAGAAAACACACCTATTACTAAAAGCGGACATATAATTAAAAATTTAGTATATTTAAATATATGGGTTGTTGATACAATCTGTGATTTAGACTTTTTGCATAATTGAAGCGTAAGGGTATGAGAGCTAATATTGACAATATTTGTTAATCCGGAATACAACCAAACGATGCCCACGGTGAAATAAAGCTGATGAAGTGCGAATCGCTACATACAGGGTGGCCCATAAGTCCTTTGATATGAAAAAAAATTAAAATAAAACTAATTACATTATGAATTAAATTTTATTTACAAAAAAAGCTTAAAAAGGGAATTATTTTTGAAAATAACATCTTCTAAATGTGATCCGTTGCGATCACGGCACTCTTCAAACGACGTCTAAAATTGTCGATGACTGCGCGGCACGTCACTGGTGAAATGCTTGTCATTTCTCTGCGGATGTTTCTTTTAGGGCCTCAATTGACCGCGGGTTTGTGTCGTATACTTTAGCCTTAAGGTAGCCTCACAAAAAAATCCATCGGGGTCAGATCTGGACTACGTGAGGCCAGAAAATGTCCCTCTCTTAGAGATCACTTTGCCAGGAAAAAGTTGACGGATAACGGGCATAGCAGTGTTAGAGCTGTGAGAAGTGGCCCCATCCTGTTGAAATCACGCCCTGGCATTAAAGCCTGAAAAGTTTTGCAATCCTGGTATGAAAAACTCTTCGATCATAGCCTCATATCGCTCCGACGTAACAGTAACTGCGCGCCTCTGCCATCCTCAAAGTAAGGCCCTAGGATACCATGAGCTGACATAGCGGCCCAAACAGTCACTTTCGGAATATGTAAGGGCTTCTGATGCTTAAGTTTTGGAATGATGGGTCTCCAATAGCGGCATTTTTGTTTACTAACATGCTTAATAACGTTTGAAGAGTTGGAGTGTCGTCAAAGTTGTGTAAACCTTTGTGTTCTCGAAATTTACGCCGTGCAACGGTTGCCGAAATGTCGATTTTATAAAACTCGCGCACACAAAACGCACGGTCCGCTCCGGTAAAACGCTCCATCGCGACTAAATTCCCAGAAACCGAAATTACTCCCCCCGCTTCCCCTGAACCGCTCACGTGCGCCCTGTTCGTTTTATTCAAATTTTACTTTTCAAAGTATTTATGGGCCACCCTGTACTATAAGAATATATATAATCGTACATAGTCGATATTACCCATATTTTACGTAATGTGAAATAATAAATAAAATACATGAGCACGTTCTAGGACTACAAAACTTAATATATAGTTTGAACGTGAACACTATATTATTTATTTTCTTCGGAGGTAGTTAGTACTAAATAATATGAAAGCACGCTATCTTACTCAAATAGCGTGTGGATTTATAGGGTAGCAGCTTTTGTTTCTGTGAAATGTAAATAACTGTAATTCAATGAAGCAGTTACAAATGATTTACTGTAGCAAAACGTAGGTACTTTTATAGCTGTACGTTATTTCTACAAACCGTCTTTTTATGTTCTTTGTCTACATGACAAAATGATAGGATGTATCTTTTAAAACAATTTGGGGTCTTATTGTTATAAGAGATAAATCCAAGAGAGATGATAAACTAATGCTATACCAGGAGATGTTTTTTTTGCAATAGTCTTCTGGTATACCATTACTTCATCCTTTCTCTTAGATTTTTCTCTTATAGACTATAGTGACGTTTGATAGTTTGACCTGAATGCAGATTGACTCAATAAATTTTACAGACCTCTAAATGAATATATTCGATTTGTTCTCAATGCCCCTACATTTGACCACTTGCGTCATCCTCAGTTGCAGTGAACAGAGGAACTTAGTCAAAGTCAAAGTTGAATATCTTTATTCGAAATGGAAGCATTCACCGGCTCGGAAATGGAAGCCTTAGACCTGAGAAGAACTGGCATAATAAACACAGCAGAATTTTTTTTCCTTTTTCAATAAATTTTACAAAATTTTTACATAGAACGTCATATTTTAATAGTTTGAAAAAGCCTGGAGTGAACAATTCATTACCAAGGGTTTGTTATCTGTTAAGTAGTCATTACAGCAATAATATCGTTTGACACACAAACGTTCCTTTGAAACTTTCTTAAATTTTTTCACAGATAGTAGCTGAACGTTTTCTGAGATTTTGTTATAGAAGAGTTAACATCATCCCATGAAAAAATTCAATGTTGTAGTTTTTGGAAGAATAAAATTATGCTTATTCCTAATATTGATATTACTTTTGTCACAATGTTTTACAAATTTATTTATATGTTTATTAATACATTGAATAACAAATATGTATTGAGAAAAAACAGTCCTTACATTGATTTCAGTAAATATTATTCTCACCGACTCTTTGGGGTGCAGGTTATAGACTGCTTGAATCGCTCTCTTTTGAATTAAGAAAATAGTATTTATATCAGCCGCATTCCCCACAGAAGAATTATGTAGTATACTAGATGTGTTCAAAAGTATCGCAAATTTTGTGTTTTTCAAAATTATTTATTTATTCATAAATTTCTATTTTGTCCCTTCAAAATAAGCCCCATGAGATATTATACACTTGTGCCAACGGTTTTCCAATCTTCGTTCAGCCCTTGATGCCGTCGTTATCTCGTCAAGCGGATTGTGAAATATAAAAATAACAAACAATTTTCAATCGTTTCTTTAAAATTCCGATTAGTTTTAAAAAGCAATAATAATTTCAATCCTTCATTAAAAGTACACGTTCCTCGGCAGCATAAGTTTTAATTTAATTTGTTTCAAATCAGTTAA
Source organism: Lamproptera curius (assembly GCA_029286875.1). Lineage (NCBI taxonomy): Eukaryota > Metazoa > Arthropoda > Insecta > Lepidoptera > Papilionidae > Lamproptera > Lamproptera curius. The sequence goes on from JAGSMT010000017.1 coordinate 1,779,610, forward strand.
TTAATAAAACGGCCCTGCCATTTAATATTTCTTATTTACCTTTTTAACCAGAGCATAGCAATTTATTTTTTTACCTAATGTTTTATATTTAATGTATATGTGTATATGATATATTTTATTTAGCAAATACTAGCGACGGTAGACGAAGTAAAAGTTGTTTTGACATTAAAATAACTCGATAAATAATTCAATTAACCGGGATAACTCACCAAGTGATAAAAAGGTACAAAATCATTAAAATTACTATTAAAAATCAGGGGTTGGTTACAGAAGAGTGAAAGTTTAAGGTTCTGTATATTTTTCCAAGCTACATAATAAAAAGAATTGAAAAAAATTATCAAAAAAAAATCGTGGTCGACCTCTTATCACGTAAGGGTTTTTTTTTTCTTTTTTCTTTTTTTTTTCTTGTTTTCCCCTGACATGTCGTATCAGGGACCTTGGTAGCTCTTTTGGTGTTTATTGGTACGTGTCCTTTTGTACCTAGTCTTTTATTTATTACTCGTTTATATTTCATTTTCATCTTTTTTATCTTTTCATTTAGTATGTGTCTTAGTTTACTTGTATATATTACTTATCTTATTTTACATTTTTACTTATTTATGTTTATGTTATCTTATCTTAATTTACATTTTTGCTTACTCATATTAATCTTTGCTTATCTTAATTTACATTTTTATTTACTAATATTAATCTTTTACTTATCTTAGTTTACATTTTAACCTTCTTAATTATACTACTTCTATCTACTTTAGCTAAATCCTACGCCGGCGCATGTTCACCGCTGCTTACATTTCCTATTAACTACTTATTTCTATTTCTTATTGCTAACATTTTGTTCTTATAATATTTAAATATCAAAGTCATATATACTTATGATATATGTTCATATTTATTTTGTGCCTTTCTTTTTGTTTGCATGCTCGACTACCCTTTTGCAGAAGAAGGCTTTGTTATTGGTGTGCATAATGGTTGGTATGTTGCTTGCCGTGATGTCTGTACCAATTTCGGTGGCCAGGTCTTGTGAGGTGCAGGACGCTCTGTGGAGCCTCCCCATCGCATTCGCATGTCGGGTCATCCCGACACTTGAAGCGGTGAAGATACTTCGCAAAACCCCCATGCCCCGTTAGTGCCTGCACCAGCGGTGGACTCAGCTCTAGTTTCCTAACGATTCGGTGCACGTCTACTGCGTTGGGGAAGAAGAGCTTGGTGGTTGAGGCTGTTGGCTCCGATATCTAGCGCCGGTTCCGTCTCAAGGACCTTGAGTCGCTATAAATCTTGCAGCCCCGTGCGGAGTACTCAAGTGCCACCCCTATGGCCCTACGGAGAGCCAGAAGCTCGGCCTGGTAAACGGTGCAGAAATCTCCCAACTTTAATTTTTTATTTCTAATCTCGTCGTCACCATCCCAAATGGATAGTGCCGCTCCTACTTTATTTTCTATTTTGCTCCGTCTGTGAAGATCCTGGAGTGAACAATTTATTAGGGTTTTATCGTTAAGTAGTGATTACAGCAATAATATCGTTTGACACACAAACCTTCTTTGAAACTTTCAAATTTTTAACAGATAGTAGCTGAACGTTTTCTGAAATTTTGTTATAGAAGAGTTAACATCATCCCATGAAAAAATTCAATATTCCTGTTTTTGGAAGAACAAAATTATGCTTATTCCTGATATTGATATTACTTTTGTCACAATGTTTTACAAATTTATTTATATGTTTATTAATACATTGTATTTTCAAATATGTATTGAGAAAAACAGTCCTTACATTGATTTCAGTAAATATTATTCTCGAGGGTGCAGGTTATAGACTGCTTGAATCGCTCTCTTTTGAATTAAGAAAATAGTATTTATATCAGCCGCATTACCCCACAGAAGAATTATGTAGTATACTAGATGTGTTCAAAAAGTATCGCGAATTTTGTGTTTTTCAAAATTATTTATTTATTCATAAATATCTATTTTGTCCACTTCAAAGTAAGCCCCATGAGATATTATAGACTTTGCCAACAGTTTTCCAATCTTCAAACACTTCAAAAATCTTTTTTTTACCTTGTTCAGCCCCTTGATGCCGTCTTTATCTCGTCAAGCGGATTGTGAAATATAAAAAATAACAAACAATTTTTCAATCGTTTCTTTAAAATTCCGATTAGCTTTTAAAAAAGTAATGATTAATTTCAATTGCTTCATTAAAACTACACGTTCCTCGGCAGCATAAGTTTTAATTTAATTTGTTTCAAATCAGTTAATTAATAAAATGGCCCTGCCTTTTAATATTTCTGATTTAGCTTTTTAACCAGAGCATAGCTATTTATTTCTTAATCTAATGTTTTTATATTTAATATATATGTGTATATGATATATTTTATTTAGCAAATACTAGCTGACGAAGCAATAGTTGTTTTGACATGAAAATAACTCGTTATGATAAATAATTCAATAAACCGGTAGACATATGAAGGGCATAACTCACCAAGTGATAAAAAAGTACAAAATCATTAAAACGGCTATTAAAAATCAGTGGTTGGTTAAAGAAAAGTGAAAATTTAAGGTTGTTTATATTTTTCCAAACTACATAATAAAAAAACTATTGAATACGCATAAAAGTTACATAACAATCGGTCAAAGCCGTTTCCGGGGCGTATGGGTGCGAACATTGTGACATGAGAACTTTTTATTATTTCTATTTTGCGTATAACAAGTTTAATAATACGAATTGTCATAATGTCTAATAACAACTTTTCTTTTAACATTATTTAAAAATATGACTAGATCCGTTGTCAAAGAGCAACAAAAGTAGCCGTTATAATCTTAAACTATAATATCTTAATACATATAAATCACGTGTCACGTTGTTTGTCAGCGATGGACTCCTAAACTACTTAACCGATTTTTGAAATATATTAGCACACCATGAGCAGTTGAATCCTACTTGAAAGGTAAATTAGCTTACATCTTAATTTAAAGTCGCAATATTGTTTTATTGCGATTTATTTTTATTATTATTTAATTAAAATGTTTGCTACAAAACGAATGTGACAGTCGGCGATAAGTATTGATTGCGTTGTGTGTGTTATTAGATGGCGCTGTTTAATTGTATAAATTTTCATTAATACTAGGAAATTGGGACAGATAAAAGCAATTGCTCTCTTTATTATTAATTTATATTGGTTGTTTAATATTATAATATTATTAGCTTTAATTTTATGAAAATTATTACCTATTGTTAAAGACAAAAATGCAATTACATAACGCTATTATTTAATACGTTCCCGTTTCTATTAAGCCCTTAAATTGTTTATTACAATGTAAAATAAGTAAATCCTAGCCACAGCCACCCGTGGTAGGGTCTGCTAGTATATTAATATATTTATGTATAGTTGTTTTAATATTAGTTAATATTAAACCATTATTTACCTACTTCTTAGGAAACATTTTTTTTATTGTGATGATAAAGCAGGTCAATGTTTTCAGAATGGTTTTTATTAGGGTTGCCTATTATTAAAAAGAAACTTTTCTAAATATAAAGCTATATACAATGTTAATAAATTAAAACTATATGGTGATGTTGTTCAATAATGTAGGTATATCAGTAACATAAATTTTACTAACTGAACTGATGTGAACTAATTAATGTGAAGTAATTTTATTACATTATAAATGTGTAAGAATGATAATATAATAGCTATCTATTTTCTACATTTTTTAAAATATTTGCATTCAATTCTTTATTATAAGCGTGTAACATATTAGTATAATCATTATCTTCATCAGTGGAAATAGAGCCTCCCCTAATACGCCCTATCCATTGGGGTTTGGACCGTATCCCACCACACTGGTCCAATGCGGATTGGTGGGTGGACCGACTTTTACTTGCCCATCCGACATGGATCATCTTGCTACTCGGACAATCGGGTGATCGGCAAATTTGCCTAACCAACTAGAAACAAGAATGAAAATTTATTGAGTCACGCAGGATTCAGACCCACGACCTCGGTTTTCAAAGCAAACGCCTATACCAGTAGGCTACAGGAGCATTATTGGTATAAGTTTTGTTTATGTATTATCCTTAAAATTAATCAATATTTGGAGTAAAACATTAGTTTATGCTTCTAGAATTACGCGTATATTTAAGATGAAACATTAATTTAGTATTTATCATCAGCCTGTGATAGTCCACAGCCGGACTGAGGCTTCCCCTCTATTAATTAGGGGTTTTTGGATCGCTATCCCACCACGCTGGGCCAATGCACTTGTGTGGTGGTTGAGTTAATTTAGATTAATATCCAATAAGTAATTTTATATCTCACATCGTAGCAGTGCCGTGTGCCGTGGCTCTAATGAGCGTTGACCTCGCCTCAACGCGGCATCAGCACGGTATTTAACGAATTGATGTCACCTAATATTGGAATTTTCGAGTAGTTTGCTTACGATAAGTACCATTGTTACGTCATCATCAGCCTGTGTTAGTTCACTGCTGGACTTAGAGCCTCTTTGGTACACCACTCACTCATTAGGGGTTTTGCATATTCTACCACGCTGGTCCAATGCGGTTTGGTGGGTGGACTGAATTTTACACGCCCATGTGTCGCATGGAACATCTAGGCTCAAATAGTCCTAACCAACTAGGAAACAAGAATGAAAATTTGTTGAGTCCACGCAGGATTCGAACCCGACCTCCGGTTTCTAAAGCAAACGCCTATACCAGTAGGCTACGGAGGCATTATTGGTATAAGTTTTGTTTTATTATCCTTAAAATTAATCAATTTGGAGTAAGAAACATTGTTTATGCTTTAAATTACGCGTATATTTAAGATGAAACATTAATTTAGTATTTATCTCCCATAGAGGGCGTCCTCGGTCGACCTCTGTGGCATAAAGCCATATTGCCTTATGCTGGTGGCCGGTACGACGTACCATTTGATACGCCGTATAAGGATATTTTCGAAGATCTTACCCAGGACTGGCAGGAGACCCATGGGTTTATAGGACTTGGGGTGCGTATAGTCTTCCTTTCCCGGCTTTCGCAAAAACACCACCGTCGCCTCTTTCCACTTCTGGGGGAAGTGTGCGAGGCGAAGGCATGCATTCGCGATTGCCAGGAAAAGGTCGGTGGACAGGGTGATTGCGGCCAGACATATGTCTGCTGTTAGACCGTCGTGTCCAGGAGCTTTTTTGGGATTGAAGCTCGATGCCGACCACTTTAGCTCCTCCGCCGTAAAAGGTAGGTCGCATGATTCTGCTATCACTTAAGGGTTTGAAAAATAGATAGTAAGCGATTTTCACACTTATTGAATACGAATAAAAAATTACATAACAATCGGTCAAGCCGTTTCGGGGGAGTATGGGTGCGAACATTGTGACACAAGAACTTTTTTATTATTTCTATTTTTCTTTTAACTTCTTTTTTTTTTAACTTTTCTTTTAACAGTATTTAAAATATGACTAGATCCGTAGTCAAGAGCAACAAAAAGTATCCGTTATAATCTTAAACTATTATATCTTAATATATATAAATCACGTGTCACGTTGTTTGTCCGCGATGGACTCCTAAACTACTTAACCGATTTTGAAATATATTAGCACACCATGTGCAGTTGAATCCTACTTGAAAGGTAAATTAGCTTACATCTTAATTTAAAGTCGCAATATTGTTTTATTGCGATTTATTTTTCTATTATTATTTCATTAATAATGTTTGCTACAAAACGAATGTGACAGTTGGCGATAACTATTGATTGCGTTGTGTGTGTTATTAGATGGCGCTGTTTAATTGTATAAATTTTTCATTAATACTAGGGGAATTGGGACAGTAAAAAGCAATTGCTCTTTTTATTATTAATTTATATTGGTTAGTTCAATTTTATAATAATTATTAGCTTTAATTTTTTGAAAATTATTACCTATTGTTAAAGACAAAAATGCAATTACATAACGGCATTATTTAATACCTTCCCGTTTCTCTTAAGCCCTTAAATTGTTTATTACAATGTGAAATAAGTAAATCCTAGCCACAGCTACCCGTGGCAGGGTCTGCTAGTATTTTAATACATTTATGTACAGTTATTTTAATATTAGTTAATATTAAACCATTATTTACCTACTTCTTAGGATTTTTTTAGAATTTTTTTTTTTGTGATGATAAAGCAGGTCAATGATTCAGAATGGTTTTGTTAGGGTTGCCTATTATTAAAAAAGAAACTTTTCTAAATATAAGCTCTATACAATGTTAATAAATTAAATCTATATGCTGATGTTGTTCAATAGTGTAGGTATTGATACATATCAGTAACATAAATTTTACTACTGAACTAATGTGAACTAGTAATTTTATTACATTATAAATGTGTAAGAATGATAATAAAATAGCTATCTATTTTCTACATTTTTTTAGTTATGTGCATTCAATTCTTTATTATAAGCGTGTAACATATTAGTATAATCATCATCATCATCAGCCTGTAATAGTCCACTACTGGAAATAGGCCTCCCTTAATACGCCCCTATCCATTAGGGGGTTTTGGACCGTATCCCACGCTGGTCCAATGCGGGTTGGTGGGTGGACCGACTTTTTACTTGCCCATCTGACGCATGGATCATCTCACTTTTCAGACAATTGGGTGATCGGCCCAAATTGCCCTAACCAACTAGGAAACAACAATGAAAATTTGTTGAGTCCCCGCAGGATTCGAACCCATGAACTTTGAGTTGAATTTAGAATTAATATCCGATAAGTAATTTTATATCTCACATCGTAGCAGTGCCATGTAGCTCTAATGAGCGTTGACCTCGCCTCAACGCGGCATCAACTTATTACCGCACGGTCCAACCGGTAGACCAAACGTGTTTAACGAATTGATGTCGCCTAATATTGGAATTTTCGAGTAGTCTGCTTACGATAAGTACCATTATTACGTCATCATCAGCCTGTGTTAGTCCACTGCTGGACATAGGCCTCTTTTGGTACTCCCACTCGCTCATTAGGGGGTTTTTCGTATCCTACCACGCTGGTCCAATGCGGTTTGGTGGGTGGACTGAATTTTTAAATGCCCATGTGTCGTATGGAACATCTAGGCTCAAATAGTCCCAACCAACTAGAAAACAACGAGAACACATAGTTCCCCGCATTGTTACGTAGTTTCTATTTTTATGAACCGCGAATTGGCTTGATAAAGAAAAAATTAAACAAGCGCACGTATACTTTATGTTGGCAACGCGCGGTAGACGCGCTGTCAACGAGTCGTCTAAACGCCATCTGCGCGTGGGCGCCTTACACCGAGGCGATCACCTCGCGAAAATAGGCGATTAGCGACTAGTTTTGCTTATGTGAATTTAAAACGAAGGTATTTATGATAAATGGATGCAGACGTTTTTACCCTTCAAGCTGACTCTTGTTGGTAAAATTTTTAAGCAATCACTACGTTATTTTGTTTCATGTCCACAACGTTCTCATATAAAAAAAAATAAGCGTAATAGTGTACAAGAAAAAAAAATACTAGATCGAAACGCTATAAATGGTTAAAATTTTTCAACAATTTACATAATTGTACTTTTTTCTTCAATGTTTAATTTCGTTATAATTCCTAATTGAAAAACAGGGTATGTAATTGTTTAGCAACTTTTGTTAATAATATGTGTCAATTATTAGTATTTTTCGATATGATTTTTCTTTTTTTAACGCCAATAATTGATAATTTAATTGACATTTACACCTGCAACTGTGGAACTGAACTTAATTTTTAAATAGTAAATATTAATTGTAAAAAATAGTACACAACTATGGTGCTTGTATTAATATTTAATTTATTGATGTAACTAAATAAATAAATAATTACTTAAGATATTATAACATCTCTCATTCTTTTTAGTTAGTAATTAATCTTCATTTTAAACAATGTAAGTTAGAGTGACATCATTACATTGTTTCTTTCCTTCGTGAATGACTAAATCAAATATTTATTCATCCAATTTCAATAACCAGCATTAATGAAATAAACAGACACTGATAACATATTATATTTTCGCAGATATAAATGAAAGCCTAATAAATAAACCAAGCTATAATTTTGCAAATATACTTCCGTAGAGATTGAAAGTGCTATGATAAATTTATCGAGGTCAACCGTTACCTTAACGATGACAAATAAGTATTTTACGCAGAAAACCCCCATTCATTAACATTTCCGAGTCATATAGTCTATGGCAAAGAAAATTTCTTAGCGCAGTAACTGCCAAACGTAGTGAGATATTTTTTTAATCAATACCTGTGTAACAGATAAAACTAAGTCAGCTCAATTTAAGTTTAATTGTAGTAACTGAAAAGGAAAATATGAATTTAAAAAAATTATAATTTCTTTTTCACTTATAGGCTTACAGACCTGCATAGCAATACGTATGGACCGTGTAAAAATAATTATCGCGTTTTACATGTTTATTAATAATATTGAATATATCTATTTGTCGTTGTCATCATTTTTACTTTTTGGAATTCTCTTTGAGATTTTTAATATATATATATATAATTATATAATTTAAGCAACAAACAAGCCTTGGGATCCTATTGAAATATATCGTCGTAAATTATAATTGCAATTAGAGAGACACCCACGTAATAATCATACGGAAAAAATAATTTAGGGCTTTGAATCATTCGATTGTCATAATGTAGGCGTTATATTTATCATCTCCAAGTTTTAGGAATTTATAGTTAGATCGAAGTAACAATTTTAATAGCACTATTTTATATAATTCTGAAAAACTTTAAAATCACAACAAATCACTACGTAGTATAAAACAAGTCGTTTTCACTGTCCCAATGTATGCTTAAAACTTTAAAACTACGTATCGTATTTTGATGGGGTTAATTTAATAGATAGAGTGATTATAGATGAAGGTTTATATGTATAATTCATACATAATATTGTAAAGAAACGATTATAAATTTATATATGTTTCCATACGTGTACAAATATGGTATTGCACCGTGCGGAGCCGGGCTTGTCGCTAGTTTACTAAAAAAAACACCTTGTTCGTCGCGTAGGAAGTGGACCTAACATAATACCCCAGTAAGAAGGGGACATACCACCGTAGGTCCCCTTTTTACTGAGTGCCATCTGGTGTGGTACCACCGCGATGCCTATTTCTGCCGCTAACCGGCAGTGTGAAAACACTACCATGTTCCGATTCGAAAGGCGCCGTAGCCAGCGTATTTACTGGGTAATCGAGACTTAACGTTTTTTTCTCACGGTAGGCAACGCGTTGGTGATATGCCTGGTCTTGCTGAAGTCAAAGGGCGTAGGTGACCACTTTCCATCAGGTGGTCAATCTTCTCGTTTGACTTCGTATGGAATTAAAAAAAAATAAGAGGTTTAAATTATTTTTTTTGTCTATGGGATCAATATGACATAAAATTTTAGTAAAAGTAAAATATACTTTTATTAAACAGATGCAGACACATATCTAAGAATTATAGATGGAAAATTGTTCTCTATTATCTCAATTTTTATAATGAAATATAATATAATAAATAATAATGAAAGTAAAATTAAACAATCACAACTATAAAAATATTATAAACAACTTTTTGTCAGCAACAAACCAACAGAATCCGTCTTGTTCCAAAAACTAAAACGCATTAAACAAGCCGACATTTTCAAATATTTATTTTTATAATTTTCTGCACAGTTTAGCAAGTAATTATAATGATAAAGACTACGTTTATAAGTTGTAATGATTAGAATGTACTCCATGTACCTCATTATTGAGACAGGCAGAGCGTGAACATCAGGACTCACTTTGTCTTTGTAAAAATGAATAACTATTTTTTTTTATATTGTGAACAGAGATAAAGGCACGAGAAATTGTAACCTTTGATCATATAGTTAATAGGTAAATATGAAAAAGGGTTATTATGTTACGTCTGTATATTGTTCTAACGTCGTTTTATTATGTTTGAGTTTTCTATTTTCTTTTAAATAGGAACGAATCTCTATAAAAAATCCGTATTATTCAATAATTTCAACTTTATCTATTAATCGTAAGCGTTGTTATTAGGGCACATAGGGGATAAATGACATGACAAAATAGACCAGGAGAAGGTCCGATTTTTAAAAGCATATGATCGGCCCGCACTGCCTTAACGAAATAAAAGGATATTGAAAATTAAAAATTGATAAATCGCCGCAGGACTCGAACCTCGCCTTCTAAAACTCCACAACGAAAGTATTTAACGTTAAGATCAAGCCAAAAGAATAAGTAGATCGTCAATTTGAAAAGCACTTGGTACCATTGTTCATATTTCATTTCATAAATTGTTTGCTTATAAGAGAAACACCCGAAACCATGGTAGCACAGGGTTTAGATAGGTGTGCAAAATGCGTCTCCGTTGGTAAGAAAATCTTTGACAGCTGTCAGTCAATATGTTTAAATATAAAATTGATCCATCCATTTATTGTATCTCTGCAAAATACCTTTATATGCGATGCAATCCACTGCTATTATAAAATTTAGTCAAAACCGTAATTTATTTCATCATCATCATCATCATAAGCCTGTGATAGTCCATGCTGGACGTGGCCTCCTAATACACCCTACCATTAGGTTCTGGACCGTTCACCACGCTGTCAATGCGGGTTGGTGGGTGAACCGACTTTTACAGCCCATCCGATGCATGGATCATCTTAGTTTTACAGACAATTGGGTGATCGGCCCAAAATGTCCTAACCAACTAGGACACAACAATGAAAATTTGTTGAGTCCCCGCAGGATTCGAACCCACGGCCTCCGGTTTACTAGGCTACGAAGGCAGTCAATATTTCTTTTAAGAAATAAAAATTTTCATTCCCTCTCTGTAGTCAGAAAATAAAGAAACAAAAAAGTTGGGGCACACTAAAAAAGACACGAAAATGGCCAAGTTTTTTAATCACAATTTTTATGCTTACATCAATACCGAAATTTATTACAATCACGATTTCATTTTATACTCTAACACATTCAATCCATTAGTTATTTATAACAAGTTAATAATGAATTACTTTCTAATAGCTAGAGAAACTCAGTTTATAATTCACTATAACTTATCATGTTGAAAATAATGATTACACCTATTTACGTATTTGGACGTTTCGATGTTATTATTATGGATTAAAAATATGTAATTAGTAAAAGTTCTACTCTGATATTAAAATATGTCATAGGCGGTTGGAATTTGACTTAAAATCCTGACTGAAGACAAAAATCTAAGAAAACATCATAGTTTTTAGTGTCCAGTCTCATGTCTTTCAACGTACATATATATAAATGTAAGTTCCATGGGTTTTGGATCTATTCTACTACTAAAAATATAAATACATGATTAATCATCACAATTACTTAACTGCCGATAAAGTTTATTATGCTTTTTCTTCTATATAATAAACACATTAGAGAAATGTTATTAGTACTGCGAAAATATTTATCAGCATTAATTGAACTCACAACAAAGTGCACATTTATTATTTGTTATCTAACTTATTTATTAACAACATGTATTAAAGCAGTGAAAGCCGCGTAAACTGTTTAATTTCAATGCTTAAAATATTTTACTTACATATTTATAATATAATTGATTTATCTTATGAATATTAATTTTCATTTTATATCGAAATTGTGTTGAATAGTGTCATTAAGTTTTATTTTATCTGTATTTTATTGTATGATACCAAATATTACAAAAATATCTTGCCTAATATGTATTAGAGTAGCCAACTTTCGAACAGAATTGACTTCACCTACGTACTATAATAAATACCAATAATTTTTTTAAAAGAAAATATTTCAATAATTTTGTAAGAACGCGAGCAAAATCGGTCCATTTAATTTAATCGTTAAATTAATCGAATATTATTATAGCATGATTAGTTAAAAATATATTTTATTTACAAAATAATAAACTATAATATCAAAAAAATACAATAGGGACTATATATACTATAATATGTACAATAGGGAATTACTTCATAAATATATGATAGCATAATATTTGACTTGTCAACAATAACACTGTTAAAAGTTTTTTAAGTCTTAAATTCGTTCTGTTAACATATATTTAACTAGATTTAATAATGCTGTACCTTGGCACTAAACCGTTATCACAGATCCTCAACGATGTTTTTCATTACTAAACTTTAAGGTACTATATCTGGTATCAATCTACTATAAGGTCCTTGAATTTCTTAGAAAGGAGTCATTACGTGTTGGATCACAATTGCTGACGGTGTACGTGTTGCTGTTCCGGCATTGTTGCAATTAATCCAACCGACAATAGACTACAAGCTTATGTCGTCAATGTTCATTTTCTCATTCACGCACACGCAGTTTTTAAAGTTATCTGGTTCCGGCTCTGTCGCAAGAAATTTTGTCACCACCATGTCTAACACGATGTCGGCCGGTGGAAAGTGAGATTCTTTAGTTGAAGCCCTATTAACTTTACCCCCATTCTTTTCATTGGATACGTAGCTGAGATCCAATGAATAGCTGTGCTTCATTGCATGTAATGTTCTCGAAATTTTTATTGTGTCTTCTAGTCGTATAGCGTCTGTAGAATGCATTTCTAGGCCATCCACACCGCATATGTTCCATAAGTCCTCGATGTTGTTGTTGCGTTTGATCGCACGGCTTAGTAAAAGACCTTCCGAGTCCACTATGGTCAGTATCAAAGAGTGATCAGCGAGTTTACATGGATCCGCCATTGGAAATGTTTTGCAATGGTCGTTGCTTGAGTCGTCATCATATATTGTGTCGCCAGACTTTTCATCCGACGCAGACTTATTCTCTTGTATCGTCGACAATTCTGGAATCTTTGAATAGTTTCTGTTGTTGAAATCACTTTTCGTGGCGTCATTCCGACTTTCTGTTATAATAATGCTCTTTTCAGCTCTCGGGGGTGTATTTAATAAATTGGATTCGGATGTGTTGTACCGGATTGTTATTTCGTTGACGGCTGATATCTTGTGCGATAGGATTATATTATGGCAGCCACGTTCCGTGCGCGAATTCTTTTTATGCATACCAAAAATACGAGTAATGGATTGACGGAACTGGAAGAGAAGGGACAAATGTTTCTTTTGTTAAATAATTCTATAAACAAAAAAGAAAAGCGGTTATACACTTACCTGTGTATTCATCCCAACGTAAATAATCGGATCGTAACAAATTGAGCTTTTCGCTATAAGTGCCGGGATGACACCTAAACCCGGGGATATCTAAAGCGAAAACAAAATTGCCAAGTTTACTGAATAATTAAACACGTATAACATTTACTCCGAGTTTTGTTAATTAGAAAGCTTGTAAAATAAAATTTATTGGTTTACTCAATATTATATTATCACTTTGCGAGCAAAACATAGTATTTTACAAACATTGTTGGAGTGCTGTTTTTTATTCGTGTTTCAAATCCATTTACTGTAACTATAATTATTGTGAAAGAATTTTTTCATTAGTGTGTGCATAGTTTTATTTAAAGCTTTAGATTAAACCATGATATAACATAGAAGACCAGCGGAGTGTGAATACAATATAATTTACAGTTAATATTTTAAAATAACTGCGTCCGTAGCCTAGTGGTATTGGCGTTTGCTTTAGAAACCGGAGGTCGTGGGTTCGAATCCTGCGGGGACTCAACAAATTTTCGTTGTTGTTTCATAGTTGGTTAGGACAGTTTGGGCCGATCACCCAATTATCTGAAAAGTAAGATGATCCATGCGTCGGATGGGCATGTAAAAAGGCGGTCCACCCACCTACCCGCATTGGACCAGCGTGTTGGGATATGGTCCAAAAACCCCCTAATGGATAGGGGTGTATTAGGGAGGCCTATATCCCGCAGTGAACTATCAAAGGCTGATGATGATGATTTTAAAATAATGAAAATCTAAAATAACTAAACGAATCCGTCTATCCTATAAGATATTCGCAGTATAAAGACTATAAAGCTGAAATACTGTTAACTTATTTGAGAAATAATGAAACTCACCATGCCCTCTGTAGCGAATTGCTCCAATAAAGCGAATAAAGAGTATGGCGTCCAGGCGATGGTGAAAGCAACGATCATTATAAAGACCATTGCCGTTGCTCGTGACTCCGCCCGACTCACTCTGCCGAGTCGTTGAGAATTCTGTAAATTTCTTATTTTTAACAAGTATAAGTAACAAGTATAATAAATATTGTAATAGTAACAGGATTTATAACTAAAAATTCAAGAGCAAACAACTGAAGTACTAACAAAGGTAGACAAGATGAATTGTCACGGATTGGTATCCAAGACAAAACTAAAAAGATGATAAAGTGAACTAAAACAGATTGCGGTTTCCAATTGGAGACGAGCCTGGTATCAATACTATATGTACTTATTTTAAGAATAAGGGCACGATTATTTAACGTTAAATATAACTTCTAAATACAGTTTACGAAAAATTAAGTAAAAATAATGAAAACTGAAAAAGTTACAAGCGTTTACAGACGTTATTTCTTGCATGATTGTCTTTGCGAAATTTAGTCTTCCTTCGCGCTTAGCGGTGACCGTACATGTATTATGATTATACGTGATGCATACAACAATCTGTTAGTTTCGCATATTTCACATTGAAAATCATCAGTCTGCCTAAGGTGGTTTGGTATTGTTTTTAAAAATTTTAAACGCACTTTCAATGTCTTCTAAATGCGTTTGAACTGCGCTTGCGACAATTTGCCACCTTCGTCGGGCTCGCGGAACAGCTGTTCGGGGTCCAGGCGGGTGGGGATATGTATGTATAACGGTCGGCGCTCACCGGACGTGCTAATGATGAAATTTGTTTGTTGTAATAGTAGTGACCTTTATGATTATATTTTATTTGTTCTAGGTCAGTAGTTTTTTTAGTTACAAAAAAGGAAACCTAGTTAAAAATATACGTTCGTTGGAATATGTTACTGATGCTGAACAAACTATTTTTGGATTAGGACTATACGCAAAATTAGCTGTATTTTTATTGTGGTCTACCAGTGTTTAAGTACGGTGTATACACTATTTGAAGTGAGTGTTTGTTAATAATCTTATTATGTTAAAGTCAAGTTACCTTAATAAAATTATGTCTGATAATGTTATGTCTCTTGCTTGTAAACAAAAATTAACCAAAGTTCATCTAACTTTTATAGAATCTCATTACTAATTTCGTAAATAATTTAGTAAAGGCTTGTTTAATTGGAAATTTATTTATTGGAGAAGAAAACATAATATTCTCTTGTTTTATTTTATAAGCCTAATAATAACAATTGATAGATTTAAATAAACGTACTATAACTATTTAACTTTCGATTATATTACTAAAAGTATTAGCTTTATAGTATTTCAGTTAGTTAAAGTCATTTTATAGCAACAATTGTTTCTATAACTAACTCCTTTATTGAGAGAATAATAAAAGCTAATATTCAAAAGAAAATATATCAATGTTTCTATCAACTTAAATTTTATTATGGTCATATTGCACTAATATTAGTGCAGTTTGACCAAATAAATCCAACAAAATATCAAAATAATTATTAATTCGTATACAAAGATAGCACATACCGGAATAACACTAGAAAAGGTTTAAATAGATGGTAAGTAAGAAAAAAATAAAATAGAAAACGGTTGATCGGGCGCTATAATAATTGTAAAAAAGAGTTTTTGTTTGAAGTGATTAAATTTACTTCTCCCTTTATAGGAAAATGGCGAACGTAGTACAGCGTATTCGATTAACGATTTAATTAGATGATTCATAGTGCCGATATATAAAAACGTTTAACATTTGCCAGTAGAATAATATGGCACAGCAATAAAAGATATCTTTTTGCTTAGTATTATTTTTGCATTGCTATTTGAGTAAAATAATACACGAAATAATTACTTCGAATGATTATAGAACCTGTGCAGCTTTAATGGAAACAGAAATAATACATTAAGTTTATGTGTAAATATGACTATAAACGGCTAATACATTTATATATTGCTGCTTTTCCTAGAATTTTTAATTCTGCCTCACGATGTTAAAAATTAATCATTTTAAAAAAATATTTACAATGTCATGAATACATGTATGATATTTTTACCAATAAAAATCACTCTGTAATAGTTTTAAGATACTTTGTATAAACCTTTGTTAAAGAGAAAATAAAAAAGATATTATTATTATTATTATTATTTATAAATAGCGCTTTAATTTTTAACTCAAATTGAACATTTCTAAAACCTCTGTTTTTTACATATCCTAGGTTGCATTACGGCGGTTTCTTATCCGTAATTAAAACAAATATAAGGTAAACCAAACTATCGAGGAACGCAAATAAGGTTAATTATGATAGGAATGGCGGCGGAAGATTGTAATGGATTTGATATGTATTACAAATCATTTACCTGCTTCAGAGTCCGTATTATGTTGATGTAGCTGAATGTAATCACTGCCAATGGCACGATTTGCCCCATCGCGAAGAGAAACAATATATAAGTAAGAGTGTTCACTGATTGTTCGTGCCAATTCACGGAACAGCTGCCAACAAAGAAAAATTATTTAATGTATTTGACAATGTAATACAAATTACTTGTTTTAACACACAAAGGTGTTTGTTTGTAATGTTTACTTGGCTGGAGGCTGCCATGTTTATAAATACTTAGACGATTTGTAAAATATATAAATTTTAATAAAAATATCATTAGAAGCAGAATTGCAGTTGAATATGCTGTAGGGTTTCAGTAACCTCCTTTTAAGAAAGTCAGGAAAATTCTACACATTAAATACCATAACGTCATGGTTATATTGCATTGTAAAAGGATCGATTATAAAGAGTTTTATCTGCAATCTTTACCATTTTAATGTTTCGACGTTTCAACACATGCGTCTTGATTGCCAATGCTAAACATGATTTTACGATCTTCATCATCAACCTGTTGACGTTTAAGTCATTCTGAGGCAAAGGTCCACCAGTTGGGTTATTTGGACAGTATCCAACCACGCTGCTCTAACGGGATTAGCAACCATCTTATCTATAATATTTTTTAATCTGATACCTCACTCGTCCATTTAATCTGAAATCATCTGTATTTGCAGTTTAGGAATCTGAGTTAAGATTATTATTAACTAGATATTCGAGTACGGACTAAACATTTTTTTATTATAATTAAGATCTGGCAATCCTGTTTCAGTAACGTGGAAATTAAAAATGTAAATAAATGGGATAAAAACCCTTAAAAGTCCTTTCATTCAATAATTTGTAATATTCGTTTAATAAAAATTATTACTTAGGAGGTATATATCGAATTATCTACATGCATTTAATAGAGCATGACACATGGACATCTTAAAACAAACACAGTATCCATTCTAATGTAAGAGCTAAGAGCTATCAATATGAGTAAATTTGAATAAACTTTATATTCCTATGTAAATAATTACGATTCTCATAATTTTTTATGTAAGCATAAGTTGTAAGCGGTCGACATTTGATACGAGGATTTAATTCTCGAATTATAAGTTAATTTATTCGAGGCAAGTACCAAAAAGTATGCTAAAGTTTGTAACTTAACTATGTTATAATGCTTCTGAAATTCCTTAGTACCTTAGGCCCTTAGCAGTTATATATATAACTTCTTATATAGTCGTATTTGTTGTTTGCTGTATTTCTGTTTCGATATACGTATATAAAATTGTCCGGGCGCATACATAAATACAGCTATGAGTTGGATGAACCTAACTTTAGGGTAGTTGTTTCGTGATGGCGTGCGAGCGCTTCGTATAAATTTAATTTATAATGTTTCCCTTACACGGTAAGTTATTAATATGACTTCAAAAATGAAACCTTATGACGGACTAGAACATTTAAATAAAAAACTTTTAATAAAATCGGATCTACGTACACAAAATAAAACCCTTTCCTTTCCAAATATGTTTTGAAATCGTAATTTGTTTTATTATTTTACATAACTCAACTTTACGTCATATATCTTCGAACATATAGTTCATACGTTAATAGCAATTATTTCATAATATTATTTAACTGGCATATTAAACACCTGACACTTCCTAATTTTTCTGATTTGAGTAACTCTGCTTTCAGATAAATAAATATTGTAATCTCTACTTATTAAAAATTACTAAACTAGTAGAGCAACTCGGTAGCATATTTAATTATTTTGGAAAATCCGTTTATTAAGTTCAGATAAAATCATTTCGATCATCCCGCTGTTGTTTAGTTTTAATAAGCAGTATTAACGTGGCATATACTTTAGTTACATTTCATGGGCGTATGATATATAAGAACAGGCGTATACAATAATAACTAAAAATTAATAATGATTATTATAGAACTTTAATATGATTTTTGTACTTAGGTCCTAGCTAACACAAAATATTATCTTTTCCTTGCTTCATTTGACAAATATTTTTTAACACTTTTTAAAGTTTAAACAAATGTGCATATCATTTGCTTTGTGTTCAAACCCAATTGAATATTGTAATACAAAACTCTTAATTCATAAAATAATATTATTTACACTTAAAAGGAAAAATATTAAATTTACAAAGTAAACAGATTCCATCAAAAAACGAAGAAGCTTTCAACTTCTGACGAGACACGTATTTCTTGGTATTTATGTGAGGTTTTAATATTCAATTTATTCTGGAAGTTGTGTCTCGCTGGCACAATAGTTGGTACTAAAAAGAACAACATAAGTCTCCATATTATTTATTACATTGGATATTATTATATTAATGCTAAATAATAACGAACGCTATTCGGTTATTCTATAAAGTTATTGAAGGAGTAGTGCTATTAAAATCAAATATATTTATAATAAATATATAAATACACTCGCTTTTTGATTGCCAAAGTCGCTACCACCGTATATATTTAGTTACTAATAGATAATAATCAATTTTATTTCGATGGCTTATTTAGCAAAAACTCAAGTTAGGACCCGTTTTTTAATGAATTAGCGGTAAGTAACTTTCGTCTTAATATTTGTATGCCGACTAGACGCGAGCGTTACTAAGTAATTTAATAATATGACTTTGGACAGTACCAATCTAACCTTTAAGGCAATGACACCAATTACTGTCAATTTTATTATGTAGAATTATATATTTTCTACAGACATTTAACCTATACAGTCATTGTTATAAAATATTAACCATTATATTACTTAGTAGACGCTATCGTGTGAGCAAGACATTTATTTCTAGGGGCTGCCTGGGGTGGTGCCATCCGTACTATTCTGCGTTTAACAAATAGCTCCCTTGTAAATTACTGTACTTTTTAGAAGCAGTCGCTGTAACACGGGTAACAGTCGTATAGATTACTAACATATGGATGACCTACTTGTAAATCTTTGTTTTACAGAAAGTTTTATCTTATTTCTTATATTTGTTTGCAGTATTAAATAATTTAGGTGTAATCTTCTCACCTGATATTTGCGGCCTCATTGACATAACTCCCCCAACCAATCAAGGGCGGTGTAGTTAGTGCCAGCGAGTAGATCCAAATAAATATTATCAGTCCGACAGCACCTTTCGAGCTGAGATGCCTTGACCTCAGTGGCCTTGTCACCATCAGGTATCGTTCGAAGGATATCACCGTCAAAGTCGTTATAGAGGTTATTCCTGAAAGAAATTTTTACGTCAATTTTGACAGGTACGTTGTTACTCACACTATTGTAAATAATATATTAGTAGATAAATTAAAAAAAATCATGATAATAATTTGCAAAAGGTAGTTCAATAACAATTGTGACGATAAAACCATTACAAGAGTGTAATTGCTATATATAAATTAAAATCAGTTTGAAACTTGCCTACATTTAAACTTTATATACATTTTTATTAACATATTCTGATATATATGGTACACATTCTGTGATAGAATATAAAATTTGTATAATCACCATTAAATAGTAAATAAAGAAAAATTTACAAAAATAAAACAAAATTTAATTTTCTACTTAACCTTGACAAAAAGATTTATAAAAGATCTAAATAATTAATTTACTTTTTGAGGCCAAAAGAAACCAAGACCACATAGTTCTGCCGAAAATCCATCGATTAAATAAGAAATAAGCAAAGGGTTTAAATGAACGAAAGTCAGCACCCAAATTAACAAAAATAAATTCAATGGGTTCCACACAAACAAACGAATCAATTAAATAGGTTTTTGATGGAAAAACATGGCGATTTTATCTTTGATCATAACAAAACTAAATATTTCAAATAGAGCCATAGAGAAACATGACCAAAATGAAAAAAATGAAAAATTTTCCACATGCAAATAAAAGAATAAAGTTCATCTATCATAAATCATTACCCACCACGCTGGTCAAATGGGGTCGTGGGCGGACTGACTTTTCCCCCTCCACGCATGGATCATCTTTTCCCAAATCGGGGATCGGCCCAATGCCCAAAACCAAAAAATAACGATAACAACAATTGTTTCCAGATTCGGCCCGCCTCGTTTAAAAAAGGGCCAATATTGGGCCACAGGTAAATTAGTTACAATTGTGAATCTCTAGTTATTTCTGTCAATTAATAAAAAATATTATTTATTATAAAATTATAAAATAAAAATTTCCCCTTTAAAAATAATAAAGTTATAAACGTTTTTATTAATTTTTCTATCTAGACTTAATGATAAAATGTTTTGGCTAAAATTTTCCCAAATAAAAATTCCAATACTTAAATATTCACTGTTTTTGAAACCTTCGGATCTAAATGTATTTATTAACTCTCTGTAAAAAGGCCTATTTTTTGACCCCGATGCATTAAATTAATTTTGATGATAGCACATAAATCCTAGAACTGATGATGTGCTTTAATCATATTTCTAATATTTCTTATTTCTTATTCATAACGTTGATTTCCTTGTGATAACTAACAGCCAGGCTGGATATGGTAAAGTCATAAATTTTTATATGACAGAAATTTATTACTAAACAAAATCCTTCTCTTAAAACTGTGACTCTATTTAATTGTAAACCAAAAAAATATCAAGTACTTTTTAAGAATAATAACGTCATCTTTCCCTGTCGTAAAACTCGACATTTACAACTTTTTACAACTTCTTTTTATTATCAAGCAATATTAAAGTTTTCGCTGCTGCTACTATATTGCGTCGTTCTATCCTAATTTAATAATTATTAATGAATCACGACGCTTTTGTGTAACCCACTAAATATACAAATCGATTAATATGTAATTAGATAGCAAATACATGTTCGCTTTTGCTTTAGTCTCTATAATCGGAAATTATGTGATGCTCTAGCTATGTAGGAGTTTGATATTAAATTATTTACTTACAAATTTGTTATTCTATTACTTTTCAATATGCGAACATTTTTGCAAAAAATTCATTGTTTATTATTAATTATGTTGTTTTTTGTTTTGCTGAAAATACTTTGAGTAAATTGAAGTAGATATTGATATAAGTCATGAAAAAGTTCAAATAAATTTAAATTAATAAATTTAATTACATATTTGTTCATATTATTCAAAAAATGACGCAAAGCAAACTATACAAAGCTATAAAGTAAGTAACTATATTCAATTATTAGAAGAAAGGAAATTGAGAATAGCCGAAGAAAAATTTTCCATTTTATTTTTATTTTTGAAGGAAATATAGATACACGTACCAGGTCCAGTAATGCTTTGAATTTCTAAGGATTATAAAAAAATATTTATAAATATATATAGTGTTTTGGACTTAAACTTATTAAAGCATAATAATCATTAAAAACAACACTTCTTTAACATGCACAGTTGAGTTGCACTAAATGCACTGTGGAGAAATTTCCACTCTTCAAATGCTGAATTTAAATTTGGTGCAGTGAAAAATTCCAGTATTTTTTTTTTTAATTTTTTTCCTCCCGCGATGAATTGAGTTTAAAACGAATAAATACTGAATAGTTCCATCTAGATGCTTTCGAAAAATGAGAATTTAACCGCAGTTTATTAGACAGCTTGGTCTCTTTTAAACATTTAACAGTTGACGCAAGTAATAATTAAATAAACATTTGTCACTAAATACTTTATAACGGAAAGTTAGAAATCATCTGTTTATAGATCGGGTAAATGATTTAAATATATATTATGTCGAGCTTTAGACTGTCTCCGTAGTTTAGTGCTATAGGCTCTTATTTAGAAACTCGTGATCGTGGGTTCGTATCCTGCGGTGATCCAAAAACTTTACAATGTTCTTTTCCAGTTAGCTATAGCAATGCGGGCTGATCACTCTATTGCCTGTGAAGTAGATGATCCATGACTGGAATTATTATCTTCCCGCGAATAAAAAGGAAAAGGACGTGCACGTGTGTTTGCATGTACACTTTTGCGCACTATAGCACCTGTGCATAATTAGCTGACCTCATATAGATTATATAAATCGGCCGCTGCGGCTGAAATCTTCAGGAAATTAATTTGTGAATTTAGGTCGATTCAAATAAATAATATACAGTTGCTTATAAATAATTAAATCAACTATAGTGCTATTTTTGCTTAATAGTACACAAAGCAAAAACAGTGTAAAAATAATCGTTTATGTGTTTTCTTACAGAAAGAGACGCTTTGATGAAAAGGTTTATAGTAAATAAGCCTTTGAACGTTAAATCTAAAATAATTACGCTTGTTATGTTTGTACACTAAATGATATAACTGCTCGCTAATTTTCGTGAGGTTACATAACACTCTTTCAAGCATGCGATAATAAGATAGATGGCACTGACAAAGAAAACAAAAGGTTATAGAAAGTTGACTGCGTTACTTATAATTTTTTAAGATATTGTCTTACCTGGCGATCTTTAAACATAAGAACAATGACCAGAAGGTTTAAGAAGAATCCAAAGAATCCGATGAGGAATAACACAAAGGCAGATACTATGTAGCCCCATCTTGGCATCAGCATAGGAAATTCGTCGTCTGCTACCCTCACCACCGAGTCGTTGAATTGCTCCAGATATGACGTCATCATCAGATTGCTTACGTCACTTGTGCTGTGAATTGTTTATTCCGAATCATCATGACTTCACACGACACACGTTGGTCCACGACAATTAATCGATGGAATCGAATGGCACAATCCAGATGCTTCTGCGAAAAAAAGATTTTATTTTAATTCTATTTCCAAAGTGTTAATCTGTTGAGAGATTTGATAACTGTTATTAAGCGTACCAAATTTTCCACAAATTAATTTTAGCCTAGAAAAGTATAAAGAAAACCTAGAAAATATGAAAGACTTCAAAACAAACACTGTTGCACAACAAATGGTTTGATTTCTTGTTTGCTAAGGTAACATAAATTATTTATATCTTGTAAAACATTTTTATATATAACTATGTGATATATTCATGTCTACCTACATACATAATCTTTTACAATTATCTACATCAATTGAATTCTGTTTTATTCCATAATACATTCTTTCAACATACTTTTCAAGCTAAAGTCACTATTTGCAATATAAACTGATAACAACTTAATTTTTGTGAAGTGCCTTGCAATTTTGCCGCTGCATTTTTAAATCTCTGATACATTTTGTGACATTTTAATTACTTATGTATTCGAAGTTATGCTTCTAGACCTGTGTCTGTGTGAAGCTTCGTCTATTACTGAGTCCTCCGAGGATTGCGAGATCCCTAGAACTAGGTGACCAAAACTTTAAAGAAATGGCCATACGCATTTAGGATGCGTGGGTTGATTTTGAAGAAGTCGCTAAAGGATCATCGACGTTCGGTATACGGACCGAGGCGCCGATGTTCGGTCGACTGTCTAATCGATTTTTGGGGGCGGTGAAAACCGCCCTGGAACGCGGGTGTATCTCGTGTACGCGGTGTGTTGGTCTCGCCGTGCTCTTGAGCGAGGTAGACCTAAAAGTGTGTGTGTGTTATCCCTACTTGTGTGTGTAGTATCGTGTGGCGGGACCCTTCGAGGGTATAGAATTCTTAAGCCCCCCTTCTTCATCTGGGTCTAAGAGTATATTACGTGGACGACGTTTCCTACTAGAGGCATCTGGGTCTGCGTGATAATTTGCAGCGCTTACCATCAGAGGGTTATTTTGCGTTTCTACTCTTTCATAGAATTTTTTGATAATGTCGGCATCTTGCAATCGCTGTGCAAGTCGACATTTCTTTGATTCTGCTCCAGTGGCACGTCGTAAGAATTTATTTTTCACCGCCTGTAGTTGATTTAAGTGGTGGGAGGATATATGGGCAAAAGATTGGCAACCATATGTCATTATCGGCCGTATGCAAGCTTTATAAAATAAATGTTTGTAATTAATGTGTTGTAATTAACCTTGGTAAGATAGTAGAGACTATGTGAGCGTGACATAAGCGTCTTTTCTCCTAACCTCTATGACGTGGCTTTTGAAACTCATGTTACTGTCGAAAGTAACACCTAAATATTTGGCTTTCTTCTCCCAGGAGGCGATAAACCTGATCGGAGCAGGAGTGTTCAGGACGGAATCCGAATTGTCCGTCTGGTAGGAGGCCATTGGAGAAAATGTAATACTTTAACCTCGACAAGATTATACGTTCATACAATTTCCCCATACAATTGCGGAGACTGATTGGACGATAACTCATCGGTTGGTTAAGTGGCTTACGCGGCTTTGGTATGCCGGTAACAATGGCCTCTTTCCCTGTACATTGAAAATGCAGTAGAGAAATAATCGGGCCTGGTAAAAGTTTCAATGCCTTATTACTAATACGGTCTGGGCCATGTGCCGATCAGGGTTCAAGACCCTTAATAATATCTTTGACCTCCTCCGGGGTCACTAGTTTTAAGCGATCGCCCTACGGCCGATTTCATGGTCCACCTCCACAAGATGAAACGTGTCGGTGTGTACGCAAGATGGCATGCATTGTAACTCTAGGGTGTCCGCTAAGCATTCGGCTTTTTCAAAATCATCGAAGGCTAATAAGCCACCGTTAGGGCGGAATCGAATCTCGTGAACCTAACTTTATTTTGCCACGAAGTTTCGCGGTGAGTCTTCTTTTGGTAAGACGTTTAAAGTAGTAAACCTTGTTACGAATAATAAATCTGTGAATTATTAAATTTGTCTTCAAATACATTCTATTTGAAAACATATCACTATAAAGCATTATATATTAATATGTTTTCTTGTTATTTTGAAGCAACCTGAATATAACGTAACGTGATAAAAGTAATAAACATAAAACTATTTACGAAAACCCGCTTGGCGCAGTGATTAGTACACTGACTATGGCGCAGAGAACCCACACCGTTCGATTCCCATCACGTAACAAAATACTGTGAGATGAACATAGTGTTTTTCTCGTGTCTGGGTATTTGTATATATGTTACATGTATTTATTTACAAAACGAAAAGTAAGTTTATGTATTTATCAGTCATCTGGTTTCCATAGTACAAGCTTTGCTTAGTTTGCGATAGATGGTGTTGTGTTATTGACCTAAAATATTGATTTATTTATTTATTAACGACTATTCTCCAAACGTGTTTTGTTCATGCATTATTTTTGTTGACAATAAACGGAAGCTTTTACGAAATGAAGAAGAATTAAAAAGGCGAATCCGTTTTATTCTTATATCTGTAAAAACCGGACGCACGCCTACGTCACAAAAATTTCTTTGATGCTCATGAAGTTGTTTTGGTATTCGTTAAAAAAATGTTTTTTTTTATTTCCTTTCCTTATTTTTCTTTGATATTTGTAGAATTGCCCTGACTCTATAATCGTATAATTTTTAACTTGATATGTTTCATATATGGAGGAAAAATTGTAATACTTTACCTATACTTAATATGATGCAATTTATTAATATTTTACGTGATTAATTCATACGTAGAAGTTATAAGAGCTTGCGTTCATATATTTCAAATTCCTTGATCAGTTGTGTTAGAAGGTATTCTTTATAAAATTTCCTTATACATTATTCAATCTCACATTCCTCAAAAATGTTGTATATTTATATTTATTTACGTTACTTTCAGTTCAAACAGGCGACTATCCAATAGTTTTACAATATTTTTTTATCCTTAATATGCCTTGAAACTATATAAAGTATAATGTTACGTATGGTACGGAATGAACGGTACGTATGTCTCTATTTCATAATACAGACATATCAAAGAGAGGTAAATCTGAATAGATTAGCCGACCCTTAATTCTTGAAATAATGGCCAAAGGAAAGGATAAATAAAAAATGAACAGATAGTTAAATAGTTCATTCGTGTACATGTGTTCGTAATTTACACATCAACGATATATAAAATAAAATTAAAAATGAACAAAATTAATTTTATCCTGAACGAACAAAAAAATATGTATAACGATGAATAAGAAACAGAGAAATACAGGTTGTATTTCAAGTTATTTGAACACGGATTATTCTTGCTCGCTTCTGTTCTTATTTGGGTCTTTAATAATTTATGAAAGATAATATTTCACTAAATAGACAGCGTACTTCCTAAGAATGTTTTTGTTTGCCATGAACAGGTAATTTACGTATCCTTCGAAGTTTTCTGTGATCATTGGACACGAAAACATTACTTGGATTAAACATTTTCTTTTCTTTGTTTTTGCCCATATTTTTTTTAGAAAATTTGTGTTGCGTTCGTTTATTAAAAACGAGTTTATATTTAACAAGAGTAATTTTAAATAGATTTATAAAAAAAAATATCAACGTCTTCTAATTGTGGTAAGTCTAGCGGAAGCTATTGTAAACCAATTCATAAAGTGTAATTATGTAGAACATATTTTATGTCTATATCTATGAAGGGGGCCAGCTTTTCAAATTTAATCCCTCAAGGTTGTGTTTTTTGAGGCCATAACTTTTTTATTTTTTATGTAATCGAAACTACTACAACAACATTATTTTTAAAAAATGGGACCACTTGACAGCTACTGCCTACCGGATACGAGATAAGTGCAAATTTAACCACAAAATATGACCGACTTCAAACAGTATATATAATTTTACGCAATATAACCAGGTGTAATATATCGATATCAACTGCCTCCGTAGCCTAGTGGTATGGACGTGTGCTTTAGAAACAGGAGGTCGTGGGTTCGAATCCTGCGGGGACACAACAAATTTTCCAGCGTGGTGGGATACGGTCCAAACCCCCCAATGGAAAGGGGTGTATTAGGGGAGGCCTATGTCCAGCAGTGGACTATCAAAGGCTGATGATGCATGTAATATAACGTGCCATCGACAAGAACTACCCCGTGGGTTTCGCCACTGCTTTTTAAACACCTAATATCTTTAAAGTTATTAATTTAATGAAAATGTCATGTATGATACGTTTAATGCGCATAGAATGATTTTTTTCAATGCACTAAGTTTCATATTAACTACTCTATATTACCTTACATAAGGTTTATAATTTTTTTTATTGCAATTTTTAGGAACGCATTAAAATGCCTTTTAGGTGTTTTTCTTATAACATATGCGCTCACGGACTTTATTATTGACTATCTTAAGAAGTACGATCGTTTTGGCTGCGTTTGATATTTAATCGCACGAGGTTGTGATTATTATTACTATTTTAAAAAAATTACGAATATTTCGATAAGTATTATAAAATAACAAAAATAGAACCATCATCACCAGCCTGTGCTAATCCACTGCTGGACATAGACCTCTCCTAATGCACGCGTTTTCCTTTAGGGGGTTTTTAAACCCACACATCTCACCGCGCTGGTCCAATGCGGGTTGGTGGATGGACCGACTTTTTACATGCCCATCCGACGCACGGGACAAATTGGACTAAATCACAGCTAATACCTATCATTTAAAAAAATAATAAACAAAATTGGAGCACTAGGAGTGGAGCAACGAGGTAACATATATAAAAAAAGCAAACGCTCCTAATTGAGTATCTCCTTCTTTTGGGCATTTCAAAGCGAGACATACTACTAATTTATCCAAAATATGCTGAGTATGCTGTTAGCAGAGCGTGCCACGCGTTGCTCCGACTATGTGTTGTTGTTGTTAATTTACATTATAAAAAATTATTTAAGGGCTTAAGTTAAATTTAAAAATGCC
This sequence comes from Lamproptera curius, assembly GCA_029286875.1. NCBI lineage: Eukaryota > Metazoa > Arthropoda > Insecta > Lepidoptera > Papilionidae > Lamproptera > Lamproptera curius. The sequence goes on from JAGSMT010000017.1 coordinate 1,807,658, forward strand.
TCCGTAGCCGAGTGGTTTGGGCGTGTGCTTTAATCCTGCAGGGAACCAACAAATTTTCATTGTTATTTCCTAGTTGGTTAGGTAAGTTTGGGCCGATCACCCAATTGTCTAAAAAGTAAGATGATCTATGCGTCGGATGGGTATGTAAAAATTCGGTCCATCCACCAACCCGCATTGGTCCAGCGTGGTGGGATACGGTCCGTACCCGTAATGGATTGGGCTGTATTAGGGGAGGCCTATGTCCAGCAGTGGTCTATCAGAGGCTGATGATGTATGTGTGATGTGATTAATTTAATGCTATCATTAACCTTAATACAAGAAAAAAATAACGCTACTATAAAAATCGAATGAATTGGGATTAGAACTGAACACATTGAATACAATTGAACAAAATCTTTATGTAGATATCTATACAAAAGAGTTAATTTAAAAAGTTATCTTTTTTTATTCTTTGTTTTCTATTAGTCTCGTAAAATTCAATTTATAATTTAATCAATTTCACAAGCTAGCTAACAAGTAATTTTCATTTACTTCTTTATCTAAGGGCCTGGTATTTATTAACGGTGTTTTGAAATTATATTTTTGTTTTTAACCATAGATAGTAATTATTATAAAATTGACTGACTAAAATTATTAATTTATTTGTATATTACGTTATTAGTTTTTACTGTCCCAATTCTCCTGCAATCAAGGAAATGTTTAAACTATAAAAACAGCCGCCATTTTTTGAACTATAAACACAACCCAATCAATATATATCGCCAATTGTCATATTCGTTTTGGAGCTAACAGCTCGAATCAAATAATAATAATAAAAAAATACTTAGACTTTAAAATAGGTTTTAAACTATCATATCATTACGACTATCGACCAAGTTGTCCTAACTGGGTGTAGTTAGGACAAACTTGCTCGATGCGAAAATATCATTCAGTAACAGTAATTTAATGTATTGATAAAATAAGTTCAATTTGCATAGTTCGGAGTACAGACTAAAAATAATTAATGACAATTAAGATCTGGAAACCCTGCTTCAGCACTGGCAACAAGACGCATGACATCTCAATTTACCTGACCACGGTTTGCTGGAAAGTGTTCGAAAGTTGGGAATTTAAATATGTAAAATAAACGCGATGAAATCCGTAAAAGTCCTTTATTCAATAATATTTCTTTTATTTATGCGATTACTATATATGTATACTTATTCCGGCGTTTCAGACTGTTTCCAGGGTCCATGGTCAATGCGAGATAAGGTATAATACATATATATACTTATATTTTGTTACCATTGGGAAATGCCTGCACGTCCTGTTCTTCCGGGGGCAAAGACGGATTATGTCAATGCACGACTAAAGCCACACGGTTGTTTCTTCCAGCGGCTGCTTTGTAGTGGGGTCATACGATAGCGTCCTATCTGCAACCCGAAACCAGGCACCGGGCGTCCCATTTCTGCCATGGTTCAATCCACCTCTGGGCGCGTCGGAACAACGAGGCTTTCGTTTCAGCCTGAAATAAAGTTGCTAGTTGGATTCCGTCCCAAACAGGGTCGCGGTTTGTCAGAAGGGTGGGCGCTTTACCTGCGCCTGCAACCGGGAAATAGAGAACAAGGCGGCGTGAGGAGGATGATCGGAGCGTGAAGCCGCTTTGATGCCTAGGAGGTCCGGACTGGTGCAGAGCGTGATGCCGCTTGTAGTCTTCACAAGATGGGTCCGTGGGAAAAGAGGCTCGGCCATGGCTGTCCCTATCCTCCGCGGCTCGCGGCCGAACCTGATGCGTGTGGGTGCTAATAGGGCCCAGTGGAGGGGACAGTTCGGCATGTGTCGTCTATCATGTCCTCCTCCTGGCTGAAATGGAGCTTACAGCGCTAATCGGGCCGACGTGAGGTCAGCGAGTTCGTCCCGCGTCGTAGTCGAGTCAGAGCCTGGAACATCTCGGGGCTGTTACCAACCGGGGGCGAGATGAAGGGCGTTCTTCCGACGCGCCAGAGAGACAGATGGCACGAAGAGCATGGATGGGCTGCTTCGGCGGTCAGCGCTGGTGGGTTGCAGATGAGTGTAAGCACGTTCCTGTGACCCACCTAAAGGCGTCGGAAGGAACAACATGGTGGTTTTAGTCGGTGCGAGTCCGACATAACCCGTCTTTGCCCCCGCGAGGACGGGTATGCGTAGGCATTTCCCCACGGTAAAAAAAGCGTCCAAAGCGTAAGCCAGCTTTTAAGCCCCCGTGGAGCCGCTTTCTTCACGGCACGCCTTAGTAGTCGGCCAGCCAGGTTCTGAATGGTTCTCGCTATGTCATAGCGGTAAGGTTTAGTACCTGCGGTTTGGGCAGCCACGGAGTAAGAGTGGTCGTGATGGCTGCTCCAAGCTGGCTGCATAATATTTAAAGCACCTTACCGGATTTGGGGAACTAGTTGACAGTTGTAGGCGTACCGCCTTCCTCGTATCCCGCAACTCAAGTGGATTCGTGGGGGAAAAGGAATGGCGGTAGTTCAATCTCTCTATCCTGCGCGACTTACCAGGACCGCACCATAGACGCTGTGTGGAAGGGCCATGGAAGGAGGAACGTTTGGCTTTATGTCACCAATTTCTTTTCTTTCCACGGCTGATTGAGCCTAACACCGCGGCCGCCACTGAGGGTAAGGGAGCTAGCAAGGTTAAATATCTCTTGGCTCCTATAGTATTTGGATAGCAGATTCAAGTGAGTTTGCTGCCTGGGTATAGAGGCAAAGACGAAGGATGGGCAAGTTCACACGCACCCTCAAATGGAGAAGGAGACAGGGCTGCCTCTGCGGCCAGTGCTGGGGGGATTGCAGAAGAGTCCCTACAAACCTACTCTTGAAGGCCCTAGGCCATTGAAATCAAAACTTTTCTGACTACCATAAAACATGTTCACCGTTTTTCGTCTTTAGGTAAATGCAATGATAAAATACAAAACGTATTTGGTATACGTATATTTATATTATTATAAGCTCTGTTACAGACAATTAAATATTCAGTACGTTTTATTACCAACTATCAAGGGAAATATGTGATTTACGGACGGACAATTAATTAAATTAACTAGACCAGCCGTAAAATTAAATATGCTTGCATCAAGGCCACTACGTTAAGTGAGTAGTTAACATGTGTCAATTATTCTCATTTTGGTAGAAAATGCATATTAATTTGTAAAAATTTTTACAAATTCAGTGCAGTAGAAATCTTTTAATATCATCATCATAATCAGTCCCATAAGTCCACTGCGGGACTTAGGCCTTTTTTAATGAACGCCAAGACGGCCGATTCGCTGCTACTCGCTGCCAACTTGAACCGGCTACTGCACGGAGATCGCCATCCCACCTTGTCGGGGTCGACTAACTTTCCGTTTTCCTAAACGTGACCTCCACTTTAAAACCTTATGGGCCTATTGGCCGTCCATTGGCCAGCCCTCTGCTACTTCAACGAGCTAATTCTTTGCGCTATGTCGGTTACTAACTGTGGTAAAATTAAATACTTGGTTCTGTTATTTTAAATCTCATAAAAACTGATAGAAATTACAAAATTCATATAGAAATATAAATTAATATACCTAGACTATTATTAGACACCTATATTTTAAATTTTTACTTTTGACGTGACAACGTCTTATAAAGTAATTTAAGGGAGGGAGGCACTCTCAAAAACTGTATCACAGCGCCGCTTACAAAACGCTCTCCATCAGCAACTATAAGAAAAGGCGAGAGGCCCGCATCTGTATACATATTTACACGTGCAAGTTAATTGTCAACTAATTGTGGAGTGAAAATGTGAAGTTGGATTCGTCGATTAAAACAATAAAGGTAAATAATTCGACATTGATATTTGAGCATGATAAAATATGATTGATTAATTAATTAGAGTAAATAGGTTATGTTACAGTAATGTTATGTTATATAAAAAAAACGGTATTATTCGTTTATCAACCAATCATAAATAAAAAAAAAAACATTAAAAAAAATCGGCAGGTCTTGCTTTGTAAATAAATAAAACAACAATTTATAACCTCTAACCTGTCAAACCAATGTTTTCAATCATACAAACGCAGATGCTCAATCACTACGCGAGGTGGTTAACGCGTGTTTTACACCTAAAAGATTTAATGTATTATTAAAAATTTGTTATGTGAATATTTTGAATTGTTATTATTATTTAATTTTCTTCCTACTATACGAATGAATATTCACATTACAACATTCTACCACTGTAAGACGTTGTCACGTATAACTTACACCCGTATACCGATTTTACAGGCAACCATTTTTTTTATTTAATTTTCATTTTAGTAATATATATTTTCAGCATCAGTTAAATGAGAACTCTTTTCATTACATAGTTTTTCGATATTAGAGACATTTATTCGTATTTTTTATATTTCTTTAATAATAACGTTAACTCAATCCTGTTAACTCAATTTAAACGATTAGTTCGGTTACAACTTTATAAAAAAATAAATAAACAACCATCTTACATTATCTATAAGCGCAGAAGTTTAATAAAAATAATTAAATTTTTATTTCCAGTTTATTCTTTTATGCGTTTGAAGAATTTTAAAAGTAATTTATTGGTTTATTAAGTCATTAAATTACTAATACGATTACTTCATCTGATTTCAAAAGTAATATTGCTGTACTAAAGGAATGTACTTTTGAGTAGATAAGGGGTAAATTTAGTATAGTTTAAATTAAAATATCTCAGTAGAAAATTTTTATTGCAGCCAACAGTTCGTAGAAAATTATGAATCTCTGGTAAGACCAATGTACTATAAGTTTTAATTGGTCAAGTATAATTTAAATTTCGCTTTATGACGTTGTTAAAATATAATTTTGTATAAAGTGCTATATTATTTTTACAGCCAATTTAGATACATAAAAAGTTACCAATATGTTTCATACAATAGTATATAAAGTAGATGTTTTTCCGACTTGAAGAATACTAGACGGATAGAAAAAGAACCAGGCATAAGACATAACAACGTTCTCATGGCATATGGAAGCCTAGTCTTAGCAAAATTGTGAAGTGTTACGCTGTATTTCTTAAGAGCAGAACCTTACACTTATCACTTAGAAAATGTCCCGCTCATCTATCCTAAAAATAATAATTAGTATTTTAAGTTATTAAAGCTCCTTTTCCTGCTACTCTGACTTACATTAGGTATGTACGCTCAACCTTCCCCTGACACTGAACCCCTGGGCGGCCGGCAGAGGGTGCCCGACCCCAGAGAAGGGCTCAAGAGGGAGTGCCGTGCTCATTGCCCCGGCACGGCACCTAAAGCCCCGGAGAGAAGAGGCCGGCGAGGCCACGTCGCGCTGGGGTCAGCGAAGACTGTGATCAGCGCCGCGGCCCAGCTACAGCGACATAAGAAAGGAGCAACCGTTGGTTTTTTAGTGGGTATACCGGCTGCTCCATCTTGGTCCGGGGAGCCCCACATATCCCTGCTGCCCCCTCACTCTAGTGGCGTGGAATCAGTAAGCTGGATTTTTTCAACGGCAAAAAAAAAGGTATGTTTGGGTTAGATACCGACATTATAGACATTGAAGAAATAAAATGAACAGACATATCGACCTTCATTTAGTATATATAATTTATAGGCGCCATTGAAAAAATCAAGCTACCTTGGCTGTGAAACTTTTTAATGACTTTACACCTTTCCACCATTACAACAAAATGGAAACATATCGGGGGTGAGCGGTAATATTTGAGGTAACATTACTTTTATTATAAACAAGCCTAAAATCTATAAACTTGTATTGACCTGATAAAGATGATATTCGTCAGTCAAAAGTGATAAAGAACTAATCAAGTCTAATAAATGTTTAGTCAACATAACTATGAGTCTTCAGTGATTTAAATTTTCTTCAGTTTTCAGATTATAATAAATGTCCATTATAAGACGAAGAAAGCTGAAACATCAAAGTGTTGTCGTTATTTAGAAGAATTATTGTCAGAATTTATAAAATACAAGTTTGAGTCACGTCGTTGGAATATTATTAAAAAGTGAATAATAAGGTATGAAGAGAAGATATAGAAATTTTCGCTCGAAGAAATGTCTATAAATAAATTTTGGAGAAGAATGTCTCGAATTTATTTTGAAATCAATATTCTACATTCTAATTATTTTGCCTTATTTTTTCCATAATAAAGTAATCAGTCCCATTTTACCTAAACCAACTAGAAAATAAGCATGGAACAAAGTTTTTTCACCGCAAAATCCGAACTCAAGACGACAACTGTTACTTAATGACCGTTATTTGATGGGACTGTTATTTATAATAACGTACAAAAACAAAACGTATTTAATGTAAAAATCTAACGATGCGAATAGATTTGGCTTTTAAATGGTGTTCAAACCAAAATATAGACATGAATAATGTACATAACCAACATTTTCTACATATACTGAAATTTAAAGTCGTACTGTCAAGCTATCATGGCATTTGAAATTGGTAGTTTACATTTGCACAATATTGAATTACTTTTAACCTTTAAATGATATTTTAAATTACAAAATAAAAGAATATTTTTAAATAATTTTTTGTCAAGGGTCTTCAAAACTTGCTTTTATCGTAACAATTAATGAAATCTTTCGGTTCTGACGACGTAGAGACCTTTTAATACTTATCGTATTGTACAATTTTTATTTCGTCTATAGAAGGTAATCTTTCAAATCACAATCACGTATATTTTTATCAAATGAAATCTTTATGCACGTGATTGAAACTCAGAAACATCCATTGACATTAGCGATACCTACACGCTGCCTACCGTGAAACAGTCTTACGTCTCGTTTACTTAGTAAATATTCTGGATACAGTGCCCTTTAAACCGGAACACGATAGGGTTTTGCACTATCACTTTGCGGAGAAATAAGGACTGCACCGGTTTCGCCCCAGACAGCGTCGTGAAAAAAAGTATAAAAGCAAGGACTAAATTTGAAATTAAAATCGCAATCTAGAAATCCTATAAAGTCAGCAATCTTACAGTGTGCCCTGTCATCACGATCACTGAATAGTGTAGAACACTTTTCACATCTGAGGTAAAAGGTAAAATTTACAACAAAAACAAGTTTTTAGTTTAGAGAAATTAGACTAATTTCGACCTTAGATCAATTCCGTGTCCAACCTAGCTAAACTATAGGATCAATACCATATCTATAATTTATTTATAAATAGACACACTAATTTAATGTAATGGATTTTTTCAGAAAATTATTTCATAATTTTCCAAAAAAAAAATTGATCGAAATAGGTTTCCAAATAAGTTACTGCATATTAAAATAGATCCTGTAAATGACATATGTTGATAAACTAATACCCATTAAAAAATATCTATATAAGCAATATGCATATTTATATGTGTAATATTTTCGAATATAGGAGAAGTTTATAAGATTATCAGTCAAACCGAAACTTGTCGTCGAATATGACATCGGCCGTGGCTTTATATGAAAATAATTTTAGCAATATAAATTATAATTTTGCTAATAAATTACTATAAGGTCAATAATAATGCTATAATTTAAATAATTCATGTTGTTTAAATGTGACTGAAACTAAGTTTGCGCCATAAATATATATACAAAATAATATGCTTCCGAACAACATCAGTGTTTATGTTACGATTTGACAATAACTACAACTTGAAATAATTTTGCATAGCACAATAGTTTTTTTAAAACGTTAATTACAATTTTCACTAAAATGTTTAATCAAACGGCACAGATTCTTAATTTAAATAAAAACAGAAAAAAGAAAATATTTAAAATGAAACGACGGCTTTGAAAATCCTTAGGCAAATAACTATTGTTTTTTATTTACCCGGTTTATTTTTTTCAGAGGACTATTTGTTTCTCAAGTACATTTCTTTGACAAGTTTGTACTGACACTTGTAATGTGTCAATGTGTTGACAAATGTACATATTACTTACTCGAACCACTGGGCACACACTTCAAGGACTAAAGTCCTCAGACCATTTCATATTGGTTACAAAATGTTTTCGACCTATTCAATTTTGTTATTTGTACGAGATTTCTCGAATGTTCCATTTAGAGAAATATTTTACATAGAAAATTAATTTGTGCCTTTACAAATAATAAGCCTTTTGACGGACATATTTATATATAGATCACTTTTAAGAGCAATCTACCCGTAAACCACAGAGAGCTGATTTACAAAGGATTTAAGTGGGATTATTGGATTTCTAAAATAGGTACACATGTTAACGAATAGAAACCACGGCTTTTGTTATGTCCAAATACGCCCACGGTTTGTCAACCCTCAGTTTACGAGAAAGGCTGTAATATATCATTAACAAGTAAAATAATAATTAAACCGAACAAGGAGCTAATAAATCTCAGCAAATTTTTTAAATTATATTTTACCTCATTGCTCCGCTCCTAGTGTTCTAATTTTGCTCATTATTTTTTTACACGATAGGCATTAGCTGTCATATAATCCTATTTTTTAAACGGGAAAAATAGTTTTGTGTTGAGTAGTTGATAAATTATTAGTTATAATTATTAAAGAAATCAAGAAAATTTTGGCTTCAAACAACACAACGGTATGCGAGTAAATTGCAAACGCTGCCTATATCGTAAAAGAAAGACTTAAATTATGTTTACATAAATGTCTATAATAAAGTCCACGAGCACATATATCTATGATTTAAGGATAGCCAACATAGCCTATTTAATGATATGCATTGATAATCTCATTAAGGGAGAGTAGCTTAATATAAAATATTAAGGTAGTGTTAGTTAGTAAGTGCATTTAAAAAATTCTTAATTCAATGAACAAAAACGAGACATACATGACACTTTGATTAAATGAATACCTTAAAAGATATTAGAAATTTAAAATTCAGTATGGTTATTTACTAATAATGGTTTAGAGGCGAATATATTTTTTGTTTGGAAATTTTACTTGTCTCGTATTCGGTGGGTAGTAGCTGTCAAGGGGTCCCGTTTATATACTTACCACAATATTAGTCTAAAAATAAACTTTTGGTATCCAGAATAATAGACATATAAGAAGTTTTGGCGTCAAAACCACCACCTCGAGCGATTAAATTTGAAAATGGCTCAACCTAAAGAGACAGACTTAAAATATATGCTACAAAATTGCATTTCTTGAATTGTTCTATCCGCGGGATCCACCACAATGCGCATTTTAATGTCAACATTTTTTTTAGATTTAAAAGGTTATAAATTAGGTTATCATTTCACTAAATGATTTTATGTGCATAAATCTTATCACAGACGATATTTTGATTAAGTAAATACTTTAAAAGATATCAGAGATTTCAAATGCGGTGTCAGAGATCACGGGGCACTTTCATGGCGACAGCATGTAGTTACCACGCGCATAATACTACTTCGCAAAATAGTTACATGTATACTGTTTGATGTCAGCTATATTTTTGCTATATTTTTTTTGTACTGATATAACGCTGACGCGTTCAATATACGAGAACGCCTTATATTCGAGTACATATTACGATTAATGTGAGGGATTTATTACGTTTATTGCATTAAAGTTGTGCTTGTCTTGATTCTTGTGATTTGTCACACAAACTATCATTTTTGTAAAGCTTCAGGCTCTTAATGTAACGAAAATATAATAATTAATATTAAAGAAATTCACTTAAACGACTCATAAATCCAAATAAATATTAGCAAAAACCGAAAAACACAAAATTTTAGGAAAACTTAAAAAAAATATGAGATATGTTCAAAACATTTTAAGATTAAAAATCCGTGCTTGGACTTTGTGTCATTCACGTGGAAAAGAAATATAAGGAAAGGGACTTTATTGACAGACATAGTAATAATGTATGTAAAAATTATTCAAAGCTATATTTTGTTTTATTTTTACATATACAGATACGTTTTTAAATAGGTGTTCCTTCAATACAATTATTATATTAATTCTTTTGTTGGGATAGAAGAAGTTAAGAATTTCATCATCAAGTCTTTGTTAAAGGAGATAATTTCAAAATAAGATAAAAGACACGACAGGGACACTTGACACAATTTCTTTGAAATGAAACTCCTTTTATGTCAAAGAGCACAGAACAATTGGTATTGCTACAAATGGATTGAAAAAGCGTGAATTTCTTTGCATTTTGTATATTTCGTTCGCATTCAGATACGTTGTTATACCTGTGTTTTTATTATATGTCACAACTTTATTAACCAAATGAGTGCATTAATGTAATCGAGATATGACCACGATTTAGTGAGTGATCATACGTATGATCAATTAATGTTTCGGAAATATTACGAAACAGAGGGTACTAGTAGTATAGATATAATATCTATACTACTAGCGTACTACTAGCTACAGATCTGGTGCCTATCAGTATTCGTGTTATCCCCAAATACTGACACAAATATAATAAATAATTAACATATAAATAGTCATTATATTGTATCTCATTGTTACTACTTTTTGATCTCCCCTCGAACGTACCAATACTAACAAAAGTATTTATTAATAAGGTCTCAAAATACCTATACTAATTACTTAATGCAACATAATAATAATTAGTAACTTGTTTATTGATAACTGGAACTCCTTTGTATTTTATATAGCACTATTTTTTTATCTAACAACTGCTTGTGCATATCAATAATATTAAATTGAAGCACAATTTTTCCTGTAAACATTAAGAAAGTAACTATATTTAGTTTTTTTTTAATGTTTTGTTTGTTGTTGATGTCCTTTGCGGAATAAAATAATCTAACATTATTATCTGTAATCTAACATACTGTACGAGACACTTTCGGACGCTAGACGAGGGTTCTTAAGACATTCTCTCTTTGCATGTAGAATTTTAATATGTTATAAAATGTATATATATCAGAAGTTTTGAAAAATATATATAAACTTCTTACTCAAGTAGTAGTTATTTTTCATTTCAAATATTAATTTTAACACATTTGCTAAATTTTTGTGAATATAATCAGTGTTCAGTTGAATTTTTTTTTGAAAAATTCTAATAATCTTATGTATGCAATAATAGCGTAGCCCATGATGCTAAATGGGAACTTATAGGGAAGCGTCGTAAAGACCTAGGTGATTGCAAATCTTAGGTAAATAAAAAGAAAAAAGTTTAAAAAATGTAAACTTTTTTACGTGGGGAAAACGGCTATCAATTTTCAAAAATGTAAAAAACATTGATGAACATGCTCGAGCGCATTAGATTTTTATAGCATTAATGTCCAACGTATTTTTACTAATAAACATGTACTAAGCTGGTCGTTAGTTTGATGGTTTGTGTATTAATCTGGACATAGACCTTTTTCAATTGACTTAACCCACCTTAGTCTGACGCGTTTGTGGATTTTAGACAATTTTTTTTTACTAATCTGATTAATTATTCTTCATGTTTCATATACATATAACGGGCTCATTTTTAGCGGAGTTACTTAACCAGATGTCTCTTTGTGTATTAATCTGCGCGCTTTAGTAGATCCCTAAATCCCCGCTTAGGCTTCCCTACTGTAAGCTGAGACAAAAAAAAATATTAAACCGTGAGAGATGATCTAGCTTATATTTCTGTCTTTATTATAATATGCAACGTGCTATAACATAAATAGAATATAACGTATATCAGAAATAAAAAATTAAAGGTAAGCGAAAGAAAAAATATAATTAAGAATTAGCCGGTATGTTGAAATTTTGTGCTGTGCATTATTTCATATTTTTAATAACCTAACATGATAGTTTTTGAGAAAGACCACTTGATAATAAATAAGTATGACCTTTTCACTGTCAGGTATCTTGATGTCCATCAGGCTTAAGGGCTTATGGTCAGTCGTCTAAACTAACTCGTTATTAAAGTAACACAAAGATAAAGTAAAACATTATGCTTTCTATAATTATGCTTTATTTTATAATATATTTCATGTGTCTTTCTAGGCATATTATCAAGTCTATACTAATATTATAAATGCAAAACTAGCCCTGTCTCTACTTTTTTACTGGCCAAATCATTAAACCGATTTTAATGAAATTTAGTACAAATTTAGAGGATTTTTATAATTGCGATAAAAATAGTTACAAGGGTTGAAATAGAGGATGAAAATTTATATGGAAATCGTCTCCATTGAACATATACGATGAAATTTTGTGTCTAAATACTTACTATAAATACTAATAAATGGATTTTTAGCAATTTTCTAGTTTCAAACTGTACGGGAATGACTAAGGGGTTGAAATGGGAATGAAAGTCAATATGGAAAGTCGTCATCTAAGCAAAAGCCATACAACTATATGTCTAATGATAGACACGTACAATAAAAACACCTCATTTATTTTATATTATACAGTTTATTTAAATATAAAGCGCGGACATTTTTACTATTCGACGCCAACGAAGTCGAGGGTGACATCTAGTATGTTAAATAATTTAAAATGAAAATGCTGAGAACATGATTTATATTTACATTTGAAAATAATATACTCAGCCGTATAGGAGGATTAATCTCATACATTAATTGATTGAAAATTTGATTTAAGAAGATACTACTCGACTCTGAGCCATCACCGACATCTATTGTAAACGATCCAAAGGTTCATGAGGAGACAATGTTAACGCGCATTTATTGGACCTTTGTACCATTATTGGGCTAAAAAAGGTTTAAAGATATCTATTTTTGTTTTTGAAAGGTAATTTTAAAACCTAACTATTGCATTTATGTATATGTTATTGCCTCCGTGGCCGAGTTGCAATTGCCCTAGGGGTCATGGGTTCGAATCCCACGGAAAAACAGCTTGTTTTAAATTTTTGAGTCCCCACAGGATTCGAACAATTAAACTTTATATATAATAGTATTAATAGTCCACACAGCCATGAGTTTATTCAGATGTAATATATGTAATTTATTAAGTAAACGCGAACAAGCTTATTACTTATACTAAATAAATTGGTTTTATCGTAAAAGCCTTATTAATTTATTAAATTGTACCGTTGAAACTTCTCAGGGGAAACATGTTTGCATGCTGTTCGCGTATTTATGTTTAAACACAACATGAACGATATTTGATATACAGGTAGGTAAGCGTTACTATCATAAAATAATAATTTAGCTACTAGTTTAGTTAAATGCTTTTGATTTACAAGACATAATATTTAAAATTAAAAAGGACTAAAATTTATGTTTAACACTATCTCATTATTTAATCTAATTAGCATTATTTAATTGTTCATAATAAAATACCCTTGATACAGTAACAATGTTTTTCTACACTTCTATATAGCAAGCCAACAATCTATAAAGTAATAAAATGTTATTTTTTACCAATCATAAATCAATAGAAATCATTTGTCCAATTTAAACTATGCATAACATCTATATAAGGTAGGATAATTGGTTGACAATGCTAACAGAATTAAAAGTTAAACATTGCGTTATTTTATGTACGCAATATTTATTTAGCTATATGTCAATATTTTTGGGCGGAAACAAAACGGGGCAACGGTTCTTTTCCTTATTTCTTGGAAAGACTTGCGCATTTTCTTGTACGGTTCCTGCATATCAAGTGAAACTTGAAAAACAATATAAAGTATCGGTACTATACAAAATCAATAAATCATAATTTTAAAACAAAGTTATTTATTTCCTAGGCCTGCCTTTGTGGAACTCTAAGTGAGTTAATGAATATAAGTGTAAAATATGTTAAACAAAAAAAATACAGTTACCCAGTTTTTATTAAGATATAACATTTTCATAGGAGTTACAAGAATGGTAAATCTAGCCCAATGATGAGCTAAATATAATATCATCATCATCGCCAACCTGAGTTAATTCACTGCTGGACATAGGCCTCCCCTAATTCACACCCGTTCCAATAGGGATTTTGGACCGTATCCCACCACGCTGGTCCAATGAAGGTTGGTGGGTAGACCGACTTTTTACATGCCCATTCGGCGCATTGATCATACCTTTCAGACAATTGTGTCAACAAAAACTATGATAACACAGAGTTATTCCCCCCAGGAATTCAAAAAAATTGTGAATTGGTGGATTTGATATGTATAATAAACGCGTGAATAAAAACAATAATTAAAACATATCATCATGATATCAGCCCTTTTTTTATTTTAAATTCAAATATTCTAAATTCAGTTTAGGCTGTGTCGAGCCCTTATGAACGTCAATGTACACCAGTTCGGAAGTTTTGACGTGTCCAGACAAGAACCGGCAAGAAAGTCAGCAGTCATTTTTTTATATGTTTATCAATACATCATTACTAAACTTAGTACATAATTTAAGCAGTTGCCAGGAATATGCCAATGCAGCATCATCATTAATAAATTATTACCACACATATTGGTCCTCAATGTAGACTCTAATAGAATAATAGTCTTTTTTGATCAACGTTTTTCTTGCAATATTTCAAAAGCCGATGTCATTTAGCAATATTCAAACCCACTTGTGAGTGTAACCAAGCAATGCGATCCTTAACCACTTAATTAAGGTAAGATGCCGTCGTGTAAAATAGAACCCTTTTGCTAACTCGTGTCCTATTACATGCTAGTAAGATTTATGGGTTTACAATTTGTGTACCCATAAATCGTACTAGCGTAACACTGCCTTTAAGAACTTTGGAATCAAAAGAACATCAACCAGAGGATAAAAGTTAAATCTGTTATATTATAAATAGATGAACTTACTTGCGAAGTCTCCTGATTTCACTGAACGTAATTTGTTTCAAAAGTTCATTGAACGAAATTTCTAAGTTGACGATAGTATATTGTTTAAGAATTATTATTACGTAATGTTCATTTATCTTCTAAACAAGTTAATTTTGCCGAACAAATATGCCTGACATTCAAACCAAAAGTGTAGTAACTATTTGACCTTCTCGACGATGTAAGAGACGGCTTACAGTCGTCTCCTTAATTTAATTTACTTATAGCTTTTATGGTATTAATTTTAATTATATGCTGCAAATTGAAATGTTTTCTACAAAATCTTGCCGGGGAATTAATCGTTAAAATTTATTTATGAAATTACTACATCAATTGACTTTATGTAATTTATATATTTTTCACTTATTTATTTGTCGTCGTAAGCTCCTCATTACATCTTTGTAATTTTTGAATTTCGCCTAAATCGCCCAAGGTAAGTGATTTTTAACGTTGTTGTTTATACCACTTCAACTTCAGCAAACAAATTAATTGAAAACGACTAGTAATACTAATGTTTTATATTTAGTACTATTTTATTTCTTTTCTCTAACAACCGCTAATGCATATAAATAACATTAAATTAAAGCACAGTTATTTCAAAAGAAAAATTAAGAAAAGAACTGTATTTAGTTTTTTTTTTTTATTTTTTGTTTGTTGTTGATGTCCTTTGCGAAATAAAATAGTCTAACATTATTATCTTGAGTAAGGAAAATTGTATAACATACTATACGAGACACTTTCGGACGCTAGACAAGGGTTCTTAAGATATTCTCTCTTCGCAAATAGAATTTTAATATTATATAAAAATATATATATATATATATATATATATATATATATATATATATATATTAATTCTAATACGTTTACTAAGTTTAAGTCATAATAATCATTGTTCAGTTGAGAAAATTTTTGGAAAATTCTAATAATAATATGTGTACAATAGTAGGGTAGCACACAATGCTAAATGGGAACTTATAGGAGAGCGTTATAAAGACCTAGTTGATTACGAAGCTTAGGTAATAAAAAGATAAAAGTTTATAAAGTGTACACTTTTTCACCAGTGGGGAAAGCGGCTATAAAATTTCTGGTCGATAGTTTGATGGGGGTGGTCGTACGTGAAGGTTTCATTTTAAAAACATATCAAGCGCGGTCTAAGATAAATTTGGATCATTTTTATGTCCAAGATGTGTTGTCTCTCAATCTGACGATTATGTCAAGTATTAAGGTTTTTTTACAATATTTAACCTAATTAATTGAAAATCTAAGAAACGAGTGAGGGAGGAATAGAAACGCGGAGAGGGCATAAAACATCTGCACACATTAAAACTTTATTAACTATTTTTGTTACTCCCACTTGTAAAAATCTTCAGTTTCACCTATTTTTCGTTAACCTTTTAAAAATATTTTCTTTTATAATAAAAAAACACAACCATGCTCTTGACCATGGAGATGATGTTTTGTTACCCTGACTCTGTATTATTGACCTTGTATTATTGTCAACAAATGTAATTGACCCACTTCATTTTCATTTTCAATAGCAGCCTTTATCCGTCCAGAGCTGGACATAGACCTTTTTCAATTGACTTAACCCACCTTAGTCTGACGCGTTTGTGGATTTTAGGCAATTTTTTTTTACTAATCTGATTAATTATTCTTCATGTGTCATATACATATAACGGGCTCATTTTAGCGGAGTTACTTAACCAGATATCTCTTTGTGTATTAATTTGCCGCGCTTTAGTAGATCCCGAAATCCCCGCTTAGGCTTCCCTACTGTAAGCTAAGACAAAAAAAATATTAAACCATGAGAGATGATCTAGCTTATATTTCTGTCTTTATTATAATATGCAACGTGCTATGTCATAAATAGAATATAACGTATATATGGTATATAATAAGAAATTAGGGGTAAGCGAAAAAAAATTCTTTAAGAATTAGCCGGTAAGTCGAAATTTTATGCTATGCATTATTTCATATTTTTAATAACCTAATATGATAGTTTTTGAGAAAGACCACTTGATAATAAATAAGTATGACCTTTTCACTGTCAGTTATCTTGATGTCCGTCAGGCTTAAGGGCTTACGGTCAGTCGTCTAATCTAACTCGTTATTAAAGTAACACAAAGATAAAGTAAAACATTATGCTTTCTATATCATATTTCATGTGCCTTTCTAGGCATATTGTCAAGTCCATACTAATATTATAAATGCAAAATTCACTCTGTCTCTCTGTCTGTCTGTCTGTACTTCTTCACTGGCCAAACCGATTTTAATGAAATTTAGTACAAACTTATAATAGATTCCAAGTAAGGAAATAGGATATTAATAATTGCGATATAAATAGTTGAAAGGGTTGAAATAGAGGATGAAAATTTATATGGAAATCGTCACCATTGAACATAAAACGATGAAATTTTGTGTCTAAATATTTGCTACAAATACTAATAAGTAGTTTTTTAGCAATTTTCTAGTTTCAAACTGTACGGGAATGAATAAGGGGTTGAAATGGGAATGAAAGTCAATATGGAAAGTCGTCATCTAAGCAAAAGCCATACAACTATATGTCTAATGATAGACACGTACAATAAAAACACCTCGTTTAGTTTATACTATACAGCTTATTTAAATATAAAGCGCAGACATTTTTTCTATTCGACGCGAACGAAGTCGCGGGTGACATCTTGTTTGTTAAATAATTTAAAATGAAAATGCTGAGAAGATGATTTATATTTACATTTGAAAATAATATACTCAGCCGTATAGGAGGATTAATCTTAGGCTAGGTTTAAAATTTACTGAGAACTGATACATGCTTAAAATGCTGTACACTCTTTATGTAGCGGAGGTCAGATGCTAGGCGCTCTGTGTAAAAACTGTTATTCAGGTAAATCTAGATACCACCACGCTGGTCCAATGCGGGTTGGTGGGTTGACTGACTTTTACATGCCTATCCGAAGTATGGATCATCTTAATTTTTAGACAATTGAGTTATCGGCCCAAATTGCCCTAACCAACTAGAAAACAACAATGAAAATTTGTTGAGTCCCCGCAGGATTCGAACCCACGACCTCCGGTTTCTAAGGCACACGCCTATACCACTAGGCTACGGAGGCAGTCAGTGCAGCATTATCATTTATAAATTATTTCTACTCATATTGGTCCTCAATGTAGTCTCTAATCGAATAATTGGCTTTTTAGATTAACGTAGCCTTTAGAGCATTTAGAAAACCATAAATCATATTAGCAGAATAAAGTACAAAGTACAAAGAAGCACAGTTTTTCCTAAAAAAATAAGAATAGAACAGTATTTAGTTTATAATTATTTCTATTGCTTGCGGAATATTATACATTATTAAATAAAATTACTTTACGGATTTTATCGCGTTTATTTCTTACTTTCCAGCGGCCGTGGTCTACCCCGTGACCACGGCCGCTGAAAAGTTTGAAAGTCGGGAATTTAAAATGTAAAATAAACGCGATAAAATCCGTAAAGTAATTTTATTTAATAATATTTAGTTTTATTTTCAATTTTGTTTGTTGTTGATGTCCTTTGCGAAATAAAATAGTCTAACATTATCATCTTGAATAAGGAAAATTGTATAACATATTGTACGAGACACTTTCGGACGATAGACAAGGGTTCTTAACACATTCTCTCCTCGCATGTAGAATTTTACTATGATATAAAAATATGTATATATATATATATATATATATATATATATATATCTCTCAAGAAGTTTTGAAGAATACATATAAATCTTACTCAAGTAGTAATTATTTTTCATTTCAAATATCAATTTTAACACATTTACTAAATTTTTGTGAAAATAATAAATAAGTGGGAAAAATGTTAGTTACTCAGATAAAAGCGAAACCTAACTTCCTAAAAAAGTAAATAAATAATACTGCTAAAAGTGATCAAGTGCATTAAAACTTTCTCAAATGTACATATCTATATCCAAATGTGAAAAATAATAAACTTTCAAACATAGAAAGTAAAGTAAAGAAAATTTTAAAATTCAAATTCAAATTTCATCGTTAATTGAAACTGATATTGCTATTCGACAACAGGTGTCGCTGAGAACCTATAATCTGAATTTACGTCAAAGAAAAGTTTCAACAACAAACAAAAGATGTCATTAGTAACAGTTTAGATTAATTACAGAACACTGTTGAACTGATTGTTTGTTATTGTCCAATAAAAAGCTTGGAAAAAATAAATAAAATATATTTACATCTACATAAAACATACGATGGATGATCAATTTGAACTTCTATTTAATAAAATGAGATTAGAAATGAAGAAACAAACAGCGGAATTAAAACCACAATATTAGAAAAAATCGATGAAAAATTAAAACCAATATTAGAAGAAAATACGTTGTTAAAACTTCGTGTAGAAAATTTGGAAAATAAGCTAGAATATCTAGAAAAGAAAAGAAAAAAATAATATAGTTATTATTGAAGGAACAGGATATATATAGAGGAATATGGATTGAAGGAACAGGAGAAATCATCAGCAGAATTATTAAAAATATAAAGAAACGCTTTTTGAATCAGTTAAACATAACTTTAGAAGATTGTGATGTTAATTTTATTCACCGAATAGAGTGCAACAAATAATGGTGAAAACCGCGGCCAACGCTGCTTTCCTTAGTAAGTGGGTGGAAAAACGAGAAATAATGCAAAATAAAAGAAAACTGAAAGAATTATATGTCACTCGACTACCCAAAAGAAGTGATAACAAAGAGAAAGCACTATTACCTAAGTTAATAGAAGAAAAACAAAAGGGAAAACTGCATATATAAAATATGATAAACTCTTGTTAAAGAGAACCTAATGCCAGAGATAAACTGAAAAGAAAATCATCTACTTCTCTAAAACATCCTTACTTTTAAAGAAACAACAACCATTGGTCTCTTACAAGAACAATAGTGTAAATCCTTTGATGTGATGAGATTACGTCGACCCTAATCCAGAAAACTGAAACCGATGAGCAACAATAGCAATTAAAACCTAGCGACCACAAACAAGTACATAAAAGTAAAACAAACAATTAACTAGTCAATACTCTCCCCAAGCCGATTGGTCCTCGTGGGAAAACGACCAAACCCTCAAATTACAATCAAGGCATCCTAAATATAGCGACGTACAATGTAAAACTTTATCGACTTACACTCGCCTGCTGGATTTAAAAGAATCTTTGAAAAACGTGAAGTACGATATTCTTGGTCTATCTGAAGTCAGAAAACTCGGTAACAAAATAGAAGAACACGATGAATTTATTTTCTACTACATCGGAGAAACCTCAGGACTATACGGAGTAGGTTTTATAGTTAAGAAAACCCTTAAAAAATATATAAAAAGTTTCAAGGGACTAACAGAAAGAGTAGCGCTTTTAGGATTCATACTGAAAATTTAGACCTAAGTATAATTCAAGTCACAGCTCCAACAGAGGCTGCGAAGGACGAAGAAATAGAGCTTTTCTACAGTAATGTCAACAACGCAATAAGTCTCTCAGGAAATAATATAATACTCATGGGTGACTTTAAGCCAAGATTAGGTCAACCCAAACCATACGAAATTATAACGGGACGTTATGGTTATGGAAATAGAAACAGCAGAGGAAACAGACTTATAGATTTCGAACGAAAATAATCTAGCCATTATAAACACCTTTTCAAAAAAAACGACAAACAGAGATGGACTTGGAAATCACCTGATGGCAAAACAAAAACGAAATAGACTTCATTCTAACAAACATGCTAACAAAAGTACATAAGATAAAACCGAAATCAAGAGCTTTAAAACACGAATTGACAGCACTGTATAAACTAATCAGTAAATATATCAACCAAGACTACAAGGCGCATCGCATGAAAACCCTTGAAAGATGTCTAAATGCCACGGGGAGCGTCAAAAAAGCGTATAAAGAACTAAGAATACATAAGTCGTGGATTGAAGAGTTGAAAGATAATAACAACATAACACAAAATAGACCGGAAATACTTAAAATAGCAACTGATTTTTACAAAAACCTTTATAGCGCATCAAATCAACCCGCGTGGGAACTGCCGAGAAGTAATAGTCCTAAAATGGAATCAAATGCAATTATCAGTGAAGAAGAAGTGATTAATGGAATAAAAGCCTAAGAACAGATAAAAAGCCCAGGACCCGACAAGATCACCAATGAAGTAATAAAACAGGATACCAATATCTAAGAAACCTCTAACTGGATTATGTTCAATATGATATTGAACACAAAACACTCCACACCAATGGTCCAGATCGAAAATAATTTTGATCTACAAAAAGGTGATCAAACGATATCCGTAACTACAGACCGATAAGCCTACTATCTTCAATATACAAACTTTTTTCGTCTATAATAGAAAAAAATAAAAAGAAACAACGGAAAAACTTCAACCTGTAGAACAGGCAGGCTTTAGATGAGGGCTTTTCTACGTTGACCATATTCACTTGCTGAGATGGTAATGAAAAATTTCAAGAGTTCAACAGACCACTCTATGCTGTTTTCATTGATTATAAAAAAGCCTTCGATACCCTATACCACACATCGATTTGGAAAGCTTTACACTATCAGAACGTAGAATTAGATTTGATACAAGTCATAAAAAACATCTACGACCACAGTACCAGTAGAGTAAAGTTAGAGACTACCGGACCACTCATATATATTAAAAGAGGTGTTAGGCAAGGAGACCCGATCTCCCCAACAATATTTATTGCGGTGCTAGAGTATATTATCCGCAACCTAAACTGGAAAAAAGTCGGCATAAATATAAATGGATCCTACCTAAGTCACCTTAGGATTGCAGACGATATGTTTTGCTATCAGAAAATATAAACCAACTACAACTAATGCAACTCTTCACGAAGAAAGTCGCAAAGGTAGGCTTAGAAATCAACCTAGGTAAAACAAATGTAATGACAAACCATATTAGGTTACCCATATATCTTGAAAATGTACCTTTAACCTATGTTGATGCCTATATTTACCTTGGCAAACAACAATGAATTAGATGTAGAGAAGAGTAAATATCGCTTGGAAAAAATTTTGGAGTCTCAAAGAAATTCTAAAAAGCGAAATGCCTTTAAAGATTAAAAGCCAAGTTATGAATACCGCCTGCTTCCAGTCACTAACATACGGCTGCCAAACGTGGAATTTACAAATCAAAATAAAAAATAAGATCGTAACAAGCCAAAGAAGTATGGAAAGAAGCGTAATGAAGATTGAAAGATCCAAAAATTCGCCAATGCTTCTATAAGGCAGAAAACTAAAGTCATAGACGCTCTTAGCTACTGCTAAAAGCTAAAATGGAGATGGAGCAGGACATGTAGCACGACTAAAAGATAACCGCTGGACTAAAAAACAACATCATGGATAGGGCCATCGGACAAAGAAAAAGGTAGACCAAATGCGCGCTGGACAGACGACATTACAAAAATAATAGGTACTAATTGGATGCGAGTTGCAAAAGACAGAGAACAATGGTTAAATTTGGAGGAGGCCTTTACCTTCCAT
The DNA here is from genome assembly GCA_029286875.1 of Lamproptera curius. Taxonomy (NCBI): domain Eukaryota; kingdom Metazoa; phylum Arthropoda; class Insecta; order Lepidoptera; family Papilionidae; genus Lamproptera; species Lamproptera curius. The sequence goes on from JAGSMT010000017.1 coordinate 1,829,920, forward strand.
TGAGAGGGGTTCTCGCAACCTTTTATCTATCCAGAAAGTGACAATAAATATACTTAGATAAATAAATACGTATACGTTAAGGCAATTGTCAGAAAAGTAAAATTATTTATTGAATTTTTATTTTTTAATTATAAGGAAATAAAATTTTATTACATTACAATTTTATTATATTATATGATTTGATTTTGATATATTGATTCGATCTATGAGTTTGATTACATAAAATAAATTATATAAATGTCTAGTTTAAATATTTATTTTTTTTTGCAAAAAAAAAAAAAAACTATTTCTTGTAATTGTTAATTAAATAATGAAATAGTTATTATAATCACGAGATAATTAAATTTCATCATATTACATAAAATTAAAAATTGAAACAAAATTTATAATGTTAACATAAAAGGAATGAAATGAATACCTGTAACTATTAAACTAATTAATTTTGCATGCAAATTGTATTTAAACTTATTATGATGCAGAAATAAAAAGGCTTTTATTTTTTTTTTTTTATAGTAGGGTAGCCCACGATGAGAACGGGAACTTATGTGGGAGAGTTATAAAGAAATAGTTGATTGCGAAGCTTAGATAATAAAAGGAAAAAAGTTCATAAAATGTATACTTTTATATAGTGGGTGAAGCGGCTATAAATTTTCAAAAATGTATAAGACATGCATGAACATGCTCGAGCGCGTTAGATTTTTATAGCATCAATGTCCAACGTATTTTTACTAATATACGTATACAAAGCTTGTCGTTAGTTTGATGGGGGTGGTTGTACGTGAGGGTTTCATTTAAAAAAAAATATCGAGCGCGGACTAAAATAAATATGGGTCATGTTTATGTTCAAGACGTGCTGTCTCTTAATCTGACGATTATCTTAAGGTATCAAGGTTTTTTATAATATTGAATCTAATTCATTTAAAATCTTATAAAATTGCATACAAATAAAAATAAGGTAAAAAGAGTGGGGGAGGAATAAAAACGCGGAGAGGGCAATATACGCATCAAACATCTGCACACATAAAAACTTTATTAACAATTTTTTGTTACTCCCAATTGTGAAGATCTTTAGTAAATCTATCTTTCATTTACCCTTTTTGTTAAAGGAGTTTTTATGTTTACTCCATATTCAAACCGAACCGGTCTTCAACAATATACATATTTTGTTTGAATCAGACGCGACCTATTGTTTTTCAAATAAGTCCAAATTAGTTCTCTATTGTATTGTATCGAAGCAAGTTGTACTTTTGTGTTAATAAATACTGCCTCCGCAGCCTAGTGGTATAGGCGTGTGGCTCGAATCCTGCGGGGACACAACAAATTTTCATTGTTGTTTCCTAAACCTCTAATGGATAGGGGTGTATTAGGGGAGGCCTATGTCCAGCAGTGGAATATCACAGGCTGATGATGATGATGATGATGATGATGATGATGTTAATAAATCTATCTTGCATGACCTCCTGGTTTTCCTGATAGGTTATGGGCCCAGGTCATGCGACACGAATAAAAGTGTAATAAGATAGATTGATCGGAAATCGGTGCGCGAAAGTGGAGTTGTGTTTGGTTCTCGAACGTTCGACGAAGGAAACGAATTCAAAATGGCTACTACCACCATGACGCGCATCGAACTTCTAACGAAGGACAACTTTGATACGTAGAAGATCCACATGAGAACTAAGACGAAGAGGTTGCTTAGATTGCAGAAGTTCCACTCAAGTCGGCTATCTTAGGGCCAGAGGTACACGAGTGGATGCTAGCGATAGCTGAGGAGTTTTCTGCCATTTTAAAGAACAATACGTGGACCTTGGAAATTTGTCCAAAAATCCCACAACTGTCGGTAGCCGTATTCTACTTAGAAATAAGTAAGAAGCTGACGAAACGATAACCAAGCGTAAGGCTACGGTAATAGCCAGGGGGTTCACCCAATGCCCGGATGGATAACTGCGAGACCTACTCGCCTGTTGCGCGATTCAGCTTGATTCGTCTTGCCATGGCGTTTGCGGCCCAACATGGCATGCATGTGCGACAGTTCGACGTCTCAACTGCTTTCCTGAATGGCATCATCGACGAAGAGATCTGGATGGAATTTTCAAGTTACGCGGGTGATGTCCTGAAATTTATTGTCGAGAAAAACTAAGGCTCACGAGACGTGGTCAATAAAGCCGCGGAGATGGTGACTCAGCTATCGTCCGGAAACAAGGTGTGCAAGATGCACAAGGCTCTATATGGCCTGAAGCAGGCGGGACGATGCTGGAACCAGTGTCTGAACAAGAAGCTGGTGAAATTTGGGGCAAGACCAACGTCAGGAGATGCGAGCATCTACGTGAAGGACGCAGACAACGACCCACTGGTGATTGTTGTATACGTTGACGATATCCTGGTCCTGTCACGTGATACCAAGAGGATCCACGCACTCTACGAGTTCCTGAGCAAGTGCTTCCAGATCAACGATTTGGGCGACGTTTTATACTGCTTGGGAATCGAGTTCTCTAGAGACGAGTCGACGATCACTATGTGTCAACGCGGGTATGTGCTAGACATACTCGATTGCTTTGGGATGTCAAACTGTCGACCAGTAACAACGCCACTTGCGCCTGGAACTAAGCTGTCAAAGGACGACTATTGCGAACTAATTGGCGCCCCCCTCTACTTGTCCATGTGCACGCGCCCGGACATTGCACAGGCAACAAGTGCTCTGAGCCAGTTCAACGATATCTTCGGAACCAGCCACTGGCAAGCTGCAAAGAGAATTTTGCGCTACCTCAAAGGTACGTTAGACGTGGGCCTCAGCTACAGTGCGAAGGAAGAGGCCTGACGGGCCATGTGGACGCCGACTGGGCAGCCTGCATCGATGACCGAAGGTCATACACAGGCTACGTATTCACGATGAGCGGTGGTCCCGTTTCCTGGGAATCGAGGAAGCAACGCACAGTTGCACTGTCCTCAACGGAATCCGAGTACATGGCACTCACCGAGGCTTCGAAAGAGGCGATACACCTAAAGAGACTGTGCGAAGAGATTGGCGCCCGTCTACCAAAAACAATCGACATTCATATCGATAACCAGGGTGCAAAGAAGTTGGCGGAGAATCCCGTGCACCACGCGAGAACCAAACATATTGATGCACGGCATCACTTTGTGAGAGAGGTTCTATCGCAGTCACCAGTCCCAAACATTGGAACTGTCTTAATTACTTGGGCATCAAAAAAAAAGAAACAAATTGTTTAGACGAGTACAAGTCGTTAATTTCTAATCCACCTTTTGTGTTAATAAATCAATCTTGCATGATCTCCTGGTTTTCCTGACACTTTTTAATTTACTTTTTTATATTAAAATAATCAACCACGCACTAGACTATCGAAATTACATTTTTTACAGGTTTCTTACCCAGTCCCTTCTTTACGTTATTCTTAAGTTGTATTTTTGACAACAAACGTAATCTTACTTCATTTTCATTTTCACTAGCAGCCTTCATCCGCCCTGTGCTGGACATAGGCCTTTTCAATTGACTCAACCTGTTTTATTGGGACGCGTTTGTGGATTTCGAACAATATATATATTTTTTACTAATCTGATTCATTATTCTTCATGTGTCATATACATATAGGGGCTCATTTTTGGCGGAGTTACTTAAGCAGATGTCCCTTTGTGTATTAGTCTGCCGCGCTTTTGTAGATCCCGATATCCCCGCTTAGGCTTCCCTACTATAAACAGAGAGCAAAAATTTGTACTAAACAATGACAGATGATGAACACTATATTAGATTATATTTCTGTCTTTATTATAATATATAACGAGCTATGTCATAAATAGAATATAACGTATGTCGTATATAAAAATTAAGGATTAGCGAAACAATAAATTATACTTAAGAATTAGCCTTATGTTATTTTATACCTAACATTGTTTTCTTTCATATTTTTAATAACCTAATTTAATCGTTTTTGAGAAAGACCACTTGATAATAAGTATGACCTTTTCACTGTCAGCTATCTTGATGTTCATCAGGCTTGAGGGCTTACGGTCAGTTGTCTAATCTAACTCGTTACTAAAATAACACAAAATGACAATAAAACATTATGCTTTGTATAATAATGCTTTATTTCATAATATATTTCATTTGCCTTTCTAGGCATATAATCAAATCCATATCAATATTATAAATACAAAACTAACTCTGTCTCTCTGTCAGCCTGTCTGTCTGCCTGTCCTTCTTTACAGTCTAAACTTTTAAACTGATTTTAATGAAATTCGATACATACTTAGAATAGATTACGAGAAAATACTAAGGCTATTTAAAATTGTGATATAAGTGATTTGAAATAGGGGTTGAAAGTTTATATCGTCTCCATTGAACACAAAACGATAATAGCTCAAATGGGTTTTTAGGAGTTTTGTAGTTAAGAGAAAGTTGTAAATCAATATGGAAATTCGTCATCTAAGTAAAAGCCATACAATCGTTTGTCTAGTGACAGGCCCATACGATAAAACATCTCATTTATATTATACTAAACAGTTTAAATATGCTGAAAACATTATTTATATTTACATTTGAAAAAATAAATACTTAGCCGCATAGTAAGATTACACTTATACATTAATTTATTAATGATTTGATTTAAGTAGTTGCTACTCGATTCTGACATACTCGATTCTGGCTTCATCGACATCTATTGTAAACGATCCAAATGAGATCATGAGGAGATCATTTTAAGACGCTTTTATTCGACCTTTGTACCATTATTGGGCTACAAAAGGTGAAAAGGTGTGCTCTACTCCTGGTAAACCGATATCCATGTCTATTTTTGTTTTTGAAATTTAATTGTGACAACTAATAATTATATTAATGGATATCTTTCAGCCTCCATGTCCTAGCGGCAATGGTTCTTTCTTCATAAACCAGGCGTCGACGGTTTGAATCCCGCGGGGAAACAACTTTTTATCATCGGTGTTGACGGATTGGTTAGGACCATATAGGCCGATCCACCAATTGTCTGAAAAAAAGATGATCCATGCGTCGCAAACGTATGTAATAAGTCGGCCCCGTTTGTCAAGAACATCTTTGGCAGGCATAATAGGAGCTCAGAGACTTATAATTTACTGACGACTAATTCATATCCTTAAAATTCAGTTTGCGCTTTAGGTGGCGTAGGACAGACGCCAGTCGCTCCGCGTAAAATCAGTTCATGATAACTTGGGAAAATGGCTAGGTAAAAAATTTTATAACACGTTTTTCATTCAGGAAACCGGTTAAAAACTTTGTCAACGTGCACTTTTCTATTACTTTTTACATTTTTTCTTGATAAAACAATTACGATTTAATATTCCTCTTTAATTTTATTTCTCAATGATATTAATAAAAAAGGACACGGAAATTGTTATCTCTAGCCGGCTCAATGTAAATAAATGATCCAGTTGTTCAATTGGTTAGTCCTCTGTGATCTATACTGATTGCGGCCTCAATTACTTTTTATAGTGTCCGACCGAACTTTCGGTTTCGGTTTCGGTTTCGCCGAGTTTCGGCCAAAAATCAAGTTTCGGCTGAGTTTCGGTTTCGGCCAAATTTGGCCGAAACTTTGCCGAAACCGAAACTGGTTTAAAAGTGTTTTCAATTTTAAAATAGTAGCGAAAGTTAAATGTAATTGCTACAATCGAGCTCAGATCAGTCGATTTTAGCTCAGACAAACATTCCAAATTTGACAAAAGAAATTGATGATTCTTCTAGAAAGACGAGGAGGGAACAAATAGTAGTGAGAACAAAATATATACTCCTTGGTAACCAAAAAATAAATACAAATAAAACTGGAAAGTGTAGCTCAGATATTTGTTGTGTTAATAAAAAATCTTCTCGTCTCTTTACTTTTTTCTGAATGTAGTCATTTGTTTGCTATGTGTGGCGAAATGTTCTCGAAAAAAGGGAAAACCCAAGTGCGACCTTGTCATTAAAACCACTGTTATAAAAAGTTAACAACGCAAGAAATTTACTGCGGCTCAAAGGCAACATGAGAAGAGACTGCTCTGTTATAATCAATTGTTGCAAAGTGGCTCTTAATTTCGGCGCTTACTGCTGTGTCTGTCCAGTCGTCTCAACCAGTGTATAAAGTCACTTCTAAAGAAGTGGGCTTCGTGATTAAAAACATGAAGGCAGGCAAATCGCCTGGCCACGACGGGCTTAGTATTGAGCATTTCCAGCATGCGGGTGTACAGCTGCCCAGAGTATTGTCTATGTTATTTACTTTCTGTATACGACACACATACTTACCTACTGACTGTATAAAAACAGTGGTTGCACCAATAGTCAAGAATAAGACCGGTGACCTTTCCGATGAGAGCAACTACAGGCCTATTTCGTTAGCCACAACTGCAGCAAAAGTATTAGACAGTTTACTTAATCGGGTATTAAGTCGTCGTGTGAAGTTGAATGACGCACAATTCGGATTTAGAGAAGAGCTATCTACAGAAGCTGCGGTACTGTGTATGAAGCATGTCGTTCGGTATTATACTGACAGGAAAACACCTGTATATGCCTGTTTTTTGGACTTATCTAAAGCCTTCGATTAAGTATCCTATGAGTTGCTCTGGTATAAACTTAGGTCAAATTGTAATCTTCCGGATGAACTTGTTGGTGTTTTGAATATTGGTACAACCATCTAGTTAATGTTATACGCTGGGCAGGTGAATTATCTAATGAGTACAAACTAAAGTGTGGAGTAAGGCAGGGAGGTTAACCTCGCAAGTCTGTTTAATTTGTACATAAATGAGCTTATTGAGGAACTCTGTAGCACTGGGATAGGGTGTTCAATTGACGGTAAATGTGTCATTAACCTCAGCTATGCTGATGACATGGTGTTTCGATAAGTGCCATTCAGAAGCTACTAAACATATGCGAGAAGTATGTCAGTGCTCATGGCTCAGATATAATGTAACTAAAAGTGAAATAATAATGTTTAAGTCTCGAGGGTATAAGATCGCTTCCGTTCCACAAGTTTTTTAGGGTGTTGCACTTAAGCAGGTATCAAGTTACAAATATCTGGGACACTGGGTTACGGAAGACTTCTCTGACAATGATGACATAGAGAGGGGGCGTAGGGCGTTGGCGGTGAGAAGCAATATGCTGGCTCACAGATTTTCTCGCTGTACTGAGCACATAAAGGTGTTACTTTTTAAGGCTTTCTGCCAGACTTTTTACACGTGTAGTCTGTGGGTCAACTATACGCTTAAAACCATTAACGCGTTGCGCGTGCAGTACAATAACGCATTCAGGTTGCTCTTGAGAAGAACTTCGTACTGCAGTGCCTCACAAATGTTTGCCGAAGCGCATACTGATGGTTTCCATGCCATTGTTCGAAAAAGTGCAGCTTCCATGCTTAGCCGTCTTCGTAAAAGCTCAAATGGCATTCTACGGGCTATAGCTGGAAGGGCAGACTGTCCGTTTCAAAAACATTGGATTCGGTTGCATACTTTGTAGATTGGTCATCCCTTACTATTTATTTTTAAGTGTGTAATGTAAGTTATTATTAATTTATTTTTAGCGTTATTGTAAAGCTGGCTGTTCTTGTTTTTGTTTTGTTTTGTATTTGTATTTGTATTGTGTTTTTTGAATGGTGTATGGACTGTATTCCTACTAGTCTGAAATAAATGATTGGATTTGATTTAATGCAACAGTCACAATTATTAATTTATTTATGAATTACTGATATTGCTATAAGAAATTTATTTGAAAAAATTAATATATTTAATAAAATATTATTAGCAACTGAAATAAACGATTACCACACGTTTAATATACTGTCTCCATTCCATGACTAAAATAAAACAAAATAATAGGCATAAAAGCTCCATATTTTAGTATTTTAAGAATTTTTATACTTGATCACGTGAGTTTCGGTTTCGGTTTCGGTTTCGGCCGAAACTGAAACCACGGCCGAACTTTCGGTTTCGGTTTCGGTTTCGGCCGGAAAACAGTTTCGGTCGGACTCTACTTTTATAAATATATTATCGATTTTCAAATTATTTCGTAGTAAAATAATTATTTATGAATAACAAAATATGCTATAATAGGTATATATTTTGTATATAAAAGAACAATTATAAATTCTAATAATCGTTACCAGCCTGTGTTAGTCTACTGCTGGACATAGGCCTCCCTGCTGCTAGTAGGGGGTTTCTGGACTGGATCCCACCGTGTTGGTCTAATATGGGGCCTAACAATGGTGGGTGGGCCGACTTTTTAGATGCCCATCCGATGCATGGATCATCTTACTTTTTAGACTATTGGGTGATCAGCTCAAATTGCCCTAACCAACCCACGACCACTGGTTTCTAAAGCACACGCCCTTACCACATCAGACTTATAAACATTTATTAAATTATTTGTACTATAGACACTTTTTGATCCCTTTTATGACGACATATATATATTAATATATTATTAAAAAAATATATTTTTTTAATATATATGATATAATCAATATTACTCGCAACATTGATTAATTTCTATTTTTCTAGTTTTAAGTGTAGGAGATCTTTTTAAACGTAAATCAACTTGTTTTTTTTTGATGTTCAACTGCATCCGATGAACTACTACCTAGCATCAACTGATGTTACTTTAAATCTTTTATTAATTAATTAAATTAATTTCGTAAAAACATATACTTTGTACGGTAGTTTTATGCTTTTGAAAGTAAGAAACATCCATTTATCGTGATAAACTTATTTGGATATTCAATATTATATTAAAAATATGTTATAACAGTACTAAGTTTCAACTTCAGAAACAAAACAGGCGAAGAAAAGTTAATGGGAATTATTTTAAAATTATTGATTTATTTTAATAAAACTAAATTTAACTCTTAAATAAATATCTACAACAAGAGGTCAGAAATGACTTAAGTCCTAGTATTAAAAGTGAAATGAATATATTTTAAAGAATAAAGCGACGCTTAAATACCAGGAAGTCAAACTTATTAAATTTTAATGTAAAGCAAATACGTCCCAACTTCTGTTTATTTTGTATTCAAGTTCAAACGAATATTGCTAGTACGATAAATGGATTCCCCTTTTAAATCATTTGAAATAACACGTACCCTCAGATAATTGCCGTTTCCTTTTAATGTGATTAAGTTACTTAATCTCAAAGCCCAATTCGTACTGGCCTTTCAACGCGGATATCCGGTTACGACAAGCCAGGGGTGGGTTACCTTAGCATCGAACAGTTCGGTATACTTTTTAGATTTATCGAAAACAATTAGTAAGGTTTCTATAAATACTAGCAGTATCCGTATTTAGTACGTTCTAAAATTTTCTTCCTGATGGATATTTTTTAAGTAAATAAAAGTAATAAAGGTGGATTTACGACTTGAAAAGTAAATAATTATTCAGCGTATTGCAGTTAGGAGGCAATAAGAAAGTCTTTGTAGTAATGTAAACCCTTATATGCAATATGTAAAAGTATTCCGTTATCTATTATAAGATTTTTCTCAGTAAATTTTTAAAAATAGATCAATACAAATATTTTTTTCATTGTTTAACAATAAATGCCTATTATTATTATTAGTCATGCAATGGATAGTTGTTTGGCCGGATACCGGATATTTGGCCTTATCACCAGCCGAATATCCGGTATCCGGCCGCCGAATATTCAGCCAGTCAAACGATACCTACCTTTTAGGTTTGCGGCGGGGGCATCGTTCAGTTCACATGCCCATTCGACTAATGGATCATCTTACTTTTCCGACAATTGGGTGATCGGCCTAAATTGCCCTAACCAACTAGGAAATAGCAATGAAAATTTGTTGAGTCCCCGCAGGATGCGAAACCACAACCTCCGGTTTCAATAGGCTTATGCATAAGGTAGTTTCGCAGTACAAGATCCCCAGTCGTATTTTTATGATTGAAAAAATAATACCTGACATTTATGACCGAAACAGTAAAAAAATTATGGAAAATATTTCAAGAGCTGCCTTTGTGTCTGTTACGTCAGATATATGGACTTGCCACCACAATAATAAAAGCTTTTTAAGGTATACAGCCCCGTGAATATCTCCTGCTGTCTCTTTATATATTGCCAACCACGATAAATTAAGTAACTTGTCTCCTCATCGGTGTAACTTAATGTATCAGCCTCCTTAAACCTTTCGAGAAAACAATGAAAACTACCAGCTCAGGATTGTTCATAAGACCTTCAAAAAGGAGAAACAGCACGGAAAGTACCGAATTTCTTGAATTGTTTTATTGCTTGAAAACTGTAATAGAGCAACGTTTTCAACATCTTTAAATTATTTTTACATTCAAAATATTTCCTGGCTATTTCATTGAATACCAGATTCAAAACCAGTTTTTGTTTGGGATAATACAAACAGAAAATGCTAGACAAAAGCTGCTTCTGGAGAAAGAGTGTTAGAGCCAACGCACTTACTTTTAATTAAAATTGGTCCGAGTTAATGGGCAGAGTGACCCTTAAGGGCAGCAAACGCTCATCAATTCCCAATATTGATAAAATTTGTCCAAATATATCTGTCCTCACCGCGTAGCAGTGTATATAGTGAAAGACTTATCAGAGGCAGGACTTGTTTATAAAAATAGGAGAGATCGTCTGTTACCCAAAAATGCAGAGAACCTTCTTATTCACTACAAATTGCCGTTACTTTATTATGATTATTGAACTCTCTTTTTATTTATTTGGTGGTACTTATTTTATTTATTTAAAAATTAACATACGATGCGCTACGATTGGTTGATATACTATTTGGTATCCGACCGGATAAAGCGCGACTATCCGGTATTCCGGAATCCGTTGCATCTCTAATTATTATTAACACAATAATTGTATAAATAAATTTTAAAATAATTGACAAAACTTAAATAAAGTAAAATACTGTCTCCAACAATGACAAACAGACAGGAATTTCTATCATGAAAATGTTTTCTTATAAAATTAGCGGTAATAACTAGTAACAAGTTTTCAAATTTTCTAAAAATAATTTTAACAATTTTCAGTGCAAATAAATCAAATAATGCAGTATGTAATTGTGTATCACTCTTATTGTGCTACTAACACTTGTAAAGCAATAATGGGTCATTGTCAATGTCGGTAGGTTCATCGATAAAGTCCTGCTGAATGTCTTCTACGCAGTTAACGAACAAAATTTATTCCTGACAGACCCCATGCCAGGATTAATTTTTGGTCTCAAATACTCATACTATCAGTGTTTTGGTATAAACTACATAATCAATTAACATCGCAAATTGTTCATTTTTACTGTTTAAGTTTCACAATCTATTTTCTTTTATTTGAGACATATTTATTGAAAAAAAAAAGTTTTTATAAATTTAAACAACTATCGTCTCAAAATATTTAAATTAAACTTACAGTTCGTTTTGATTTTAGTATAAGATTACACCATTAAATAACAGTTCATATTTTGATCCTTTTTTAACTAATTTCTTTTAACAAATTGACTTGCTCCACTTGTTACATATTTTGAAAAATATACTTTTAATTTTGTTTATACATTAAAAGGTAAACATTATTGCAGAGTCACACCTGTCACATATATGAACTTAATACATCGAAAGGCTTATAATTCTTTATTTTGCAAAGTCTGTTTGTATTGTTAAATTTATTTAAACCCAACACTAACTTTTCGTTATTAAGAGTAGGTCATTCTTAGCGTAAATAAGGAAATAGATTAATTGATGAATAAAGTTTTTCCTTCGATCTTTAAGCTCTAAAGATTTAGTTAAGCTTTTGGAATACATTTTATGTCGGCGTTATCAAAAAATATTTAATCTTAAAGAATGAAGACACTACTGATCAGGCTTGGTTAGTCTGGACTATTATAATATACTTATATTATAATTTTAGCAAAAAAGTGGCTTACACACAAAGTCTACTACACAATTTTATATTATATCCTTACAAGTACTAAAGAAAGTCATTACTACAATCTGGAAAAAAATCTTTATATGATTTTATTTAACAATGTTCCTATATTGAGTTAGGTATTCGCAAGTCAGTTTTTAATTGTTCAGAAAATGTTAGAAGTAATATTTATAAATATGAAAATATAATAATTGTATCGCATTTTATAATAATATTTATATAGTTGAACTGTATAGAAATCTAATCATTACAATTTATTTTTGGCAAACAAGAGTTTTTAAGTAAAATAAAATAAGAAGTAAGATTCATATTTATATTGAAAAGCGAAACCGTTAACTTTTATTTTACAAGCAAGTCAAAAGTTCATTCCATTTTACAACGGAAGTTTTTTTTATTATGCTTTACTAAAAACTTTCATACTTAGCTAGCGGTGAGATCGGTGACTGTAATTTTTAATAAACTACTTCTGAATTATAGAATTACTTCCGGGTATAACTTAGACATACTTAAAATATTTAGTTTTATATTAACTCACCTCTTATCGAAGCACTATACATGTTAAACTTTCGAGCACAATAATTTATTATCACGTATATACACGATGTAACGAATCGCGGACACACGACCATCCAACAGGGCGGCGTCCGTAGAACTGATTCAGATGGGGATCAGAACTGCCACCGGCGTGCACAAGGAGCATCAATTTGTTACCAATTTGCCTATTAATCGTATGGATGCGGCATTAAATTGTGCACAGTAAGGACATTCACGCACTGGACATATTTTATAGGTAAAATGTTATTATATATTAATAGGTAAAATAGTATGATAATTACTGGAGTATTGGATTGTTAATATTTAGCTTTAATAGAGTGTAATGTTTATATAATTCCTAGAAAAATAAATAGTTTGCAAAATATTAATTAACGAACTTGCTGACCTAGAACATTTTACACTGCTTAAATAAACAGTTAAAAGGTTTAGCATCATCAGCCTGTTTCAGTTCACGGCTGGACATAGACCTCCCTTTATGCACGGAACCGCTTCCAATCTTTGGCGAGCCGAAGAAGATGGTTACCAAGTTTAAAATAAAAAAATGTGGTCAAATTTAAGCCGGAGCAAAAAAGATAAAAAGATCCCTGGTCGTTAGTGCGCGTTAGCTTGGGAGGTATCTCGTTACACATTAGATTGACTTCGGTTATATAACGTCGTCTTCTCCTTGGCATTGTAAACCACAGTTAATCAAAGATATAGGAAAGTTCCCGTGCACTTATCGATAAATCGTGTCACTATCACAAAGGATCAACAATGTAAAGATGTCTAACTTAATTTTGAAGCAATCTAAACTTGTTCAATCCTGTCTATACTTAAATGTGGATCCATATAAAGTGTGCAGCATTAGCCATAACCCTAGTGGTAGGGTGTGTCAAAACCTTCCGGAGGTCGGGTTCCGGAACTCTGCAGGGAAGTTAAAATTTTCTGTCGTTTCCCTGTTGACTAGGGGCAATTTGGGCAATTCCAATTGTTTGAAATCAGAAGTCCAACGTCAGACAGGCATGTAAAAGTGGTTGCCCCTTACCCCTCTCCGGTGTTCGGTTGCCGTCTCCAATTATATATTAACAAGGGCCCTGTTTTGCCACTTGTGCATATAATATTTCCTGCGTTTGGCTGATTCTAATATAGATCAGGAGCTGTAATCTAGGCATTGGTATTATTGTTGGGGTTAAATAACCTTTAAAACACATCCAAATTCCTGCCAATAAATTTGACTTATTAAAATCAAGTGAAAATATCTTTATTCTTGGGAACATTACACTTTCTTATTGATTTAAATAATCCTACCACCGGATTGAAATAAGGAACCGGCGAAGAAACCAAGGGACTTTTTATTATTATAAAAATAATAAAATTTAAACCAAGACTCTTGCCAAATACCCTTGGTCCATAAATATTTATTTGTTTTGATCATAAATAGTTGTTTGTGTTGTAATATTGAAAACAAATGAAAAATATATAATACATTTCATTCGATTTCTTTACGACGGAGTGAAATTGTTGTTTCTAGTGTGTTTAAACTATTTTTTATATTCAATTACCTTTTAAACTTTCCCGGACTTTTCTGACCTTGCTAAAACTCTCTCTCCATCAAACTATTTCGTACCAAAACCAATCAGCGTACTACGCTACAAAGCCCTAACGTATAGTTTAGAAAGGGCGGTAAAGTTTATAGAATTACTAATACAATCAGGGTTACATCATGTCACCTAGGTGACGTAAATTGCGGTAGTGCGCTAGATTCAGCACTTTAATATTATTGTTTCTACAGAAACTTATGGTTAAAGCGTATTTTATGGTTTACCTTACAAGTATATCCTCGCTGTTTTACTAATTGCGAAATTTTCGTTGATAGAAATTGAAAATGACTACAGTAAAAATTTGAAATTTGAACAGCGTTCGTAGCCTAGTTGTATAGGCGTGTGTTTTCGAAACCGGAGGTCGTGGGTTCGAATCGTGCGGAGACTCAACAAATTTTAATTGTTGTTTCCTAGTTGGTTAGGGCAATTTGGGCCGATCACCCAATTGTCTGAAAAGTAAGATGATCCATGCGTCGGATGGGCATGTAAATCACTCCACCTACCAACCGCATGGACCAGCGTGGTGGGTTGATCCAAAACCCTCTAATGGATAGGGGTGTTAGGGAGGCCTGTGTCCAGCAATGGACTATCACAGGCTGATGATGATGATGAAAAATTTGAAAGGTGCTTAAAGTATAAATCGTACTTTCTGGTGAGTGCTTCGAGGTATTACATTTTCTTATTAACTTCAAGATAAAAATTCATTAGAATTGACTATGTATCCCGGAAGTTTTATTAACGTAAATACTTACCGTCAAAGGATTCTACTATATTATAAAACATAAAAGATTTTAAAATGTTTGTATGTTTGTTTTGATGGATTTAAGCAAACAGTTACAGTAACATAGTTCAACAGAATAACTTATAAGTACCAAAATTAATTATAATAATTATTTGTATGTGTTATGAATGTAGAACAGGTAACTTTAATCTATTTTGTTAGATTACAGACATTTCGCAGTCTATATGTGTGCTAAGTCTGGGTGTATTTTTAAACTTTATACGTTTAAGTTTATAACGATGTCAAGATACTTCATGTTATCATCTTAAATATATAAATCTCGTGTCACGATGTTTGTCCGCATGGACTCTAAAATTAACCGATTTTAAATATGTTGCTCATCAGTGCCGTTTAATCAACAAAGACAGAAAAACACATCTTCATTTAAAATCACAATAATGTTTATAACAATTTATTTTTCTATTATTATTTGATGCGAAATGTTAACTACAAAACGATTGTGACAGTTGGCGATTGTTAGCGTCGTGTGTGTCAATAGATGGCGCGGTTTAATAGTATAAACTTTTCGTTGATAGTGGGAGAATTGGGACGGTAAAAAGTAATTGCTAAAAATTAATTGTTTTGATCGGTTAATTTTTAATAATTTTTATCTATTGTTAAAAATGCAATTTCATGAAGCCGTTATTTTATACCAGGCCATCAATTAAAAAAAGGAATGAATAAAAAACTTCTAACTTGCCAACAACATAAAATGTAAAATTTAATTTTACAAGAGCAAAATTAATAAAAGTGATGTTGTATCCTATACAAAGAAACATTTTATGACATATTCAACAGCAGATACGATTGAAGGTACTGTATGTTCTTTATTTATTATTTTACGATAGTTGTTACCTTATCTAGCGACAGAATGTAATCAACTTTTGATCTTTGTTTTTAATAACCATGCAACTAAAACACTAAAATTATATTTTTGGTGGTAGTGCTCTATATCCATTCAAATTATAACATTTTAATTGAAAAGTAAGATTTAAAAAAACATTAATAATGAATTATTTAATTTTGAACAATATCAACAGAAGGAACATATTGATTAATCGTTTTTAGTCTGTCCACTTTAAATACCAATCCAATCGCTTTTTTACCATTTTATCTAATAATACATAGTGGTTTCATTATCTAATCCATAAATTGTTTGATATTAAATAAAGTAAATCCTAGCCGCACAACGCGTGCAGGGTCTATAGTTAATTATATATTTGCGGAGCAAGGGCGCGCTTGAGAAGAACAAAAATGAACTTTTAGACTAGTAAGAAATTTAGGTTGCGAGAGAGAGAATAAAAGGTATTTATTTAACTCCCTCAGTGGTATGGGCGCGTGCTTTACAAACCGGAGGCCGTGGGTTTGAATCCTGCAGGGGCTCAATATTTTCATTGTTTTTTCCTAGTTGATTAGGGCGCTTTGGGCCGATCACCCAATTGTCCGAAAAGTAATTCATGCGTCGGATGGGCATGTATAACGTCGGTCCACCCACCAACACCCATTGGACCAACGTGGTGAGATGCGGTGTGAGTTTCGGATACCTTTAATTTTGGCTGATCTTCGGTTGTAATTATAAATAAAAGTAAAGTAATTAAACGCCATAGGATCCGTAAATTCATTAACATGTATAGCATCCGCGTACTATTATTTAATAGTAATATATGTATATTTTTCAATTCTGGCTATAAAAAAATCATCACTAGTTACACGTCTCCAGAAAACAACCGGATTTGTTTCACTAAGTTGACTTAGTGATAATATATAAGATATAATAAAGAGTCAAACTCTTTGGTAATAATAAAGGTGGTAACCACATTCAACTAAAATCGTGGAAGTTTTCAGGAAAAACAGGCAAAAAGTCAAATTTTTCATTAAAGCATTGACCCCGGAAGACGTAAAATGACTCTTTATTGACGTTAAGGAACTAAAATAAAGATATTTTGTTTGATACACCCACAAAGAGTTTGTCCCTAAGGAACGCAGAACATAACAAAAAATCGTTTTCACAATGGGAAAATTGCAAGTCATACAAAAACATAACAATAAAAATGGTAATACAAAATATACGTATCTATTTGATCGGGAGTTATTATTTATCTCTCATTTTTATGCTAGTACTGTGCGTTCAAAATTAAAGTCAATTATTTGGATGAACCCCGGCTATTTTTTAGGTATCAGCCCGTAACTATCATTCAAAGTAAAGAATTTTTTAATACTTTCTGTTGCTTACGCGAATTCTATACATGATAAATAATAATTTTTTTACGAAGTTTACCGCGTTAAATTGATTTACAATTATTTAAAATTATAATTTACAAATAATTGTACCATGTATTGTATAATATATTACCGACGTTTCAAAACCTCTCCAGGCCAATGGTCACGGGACCGACTAAGATGTTGGGCATCGAAATGTCAATGTTAATTCGGCTACCGTCAATTTTAAATAATTTAACGTTTTATGCATACTGAACTGACAGTATCATGAGGTATTTGTGTGCACCAAGCGTTATTTAATTTTTGAAATTAATTGAGATTGAAGAATTTTTAATTAAAAATCGAAACCGTCGTATAACTTTGAATGATCAGTAATGAAAGGCTATTAGTATTTAAGCTTGTAGTGAAAGTTTAGTATGGACCTTAGGTATATTTATTATGTTATGAACATAATGAGTATAAGTCAAACTAACTTTTGCTATTTGAAGTACTTAGCGAATATTTATTATTAACATGGGTCTATTGATTTTAGTTTAAATGAACTAGTTACAATCTGTATTTTAGAAATCTTATATGAATAGAGTAAAATATAGACGAGAATGCTTCATGAATGTTAATAATAATTGTGTAATATTTTAATTTATTACTCCCACTGAGTTTCTATCGCCGGTTCTTCTTAGGTCAAAGGCGTCCTTTACCGAACCGGTGGTAGCGTTTTTGACAATCGTTAAGTGAGTGTATCGCTCATATGTTGAATTAATAAATTTGAAATATACCATCAATATTCTGTCTTAATAGTAATGAAGTGTGAAAATAACATTCTATTCTTATTACAATATAAGTTTACATTAGCTACAAAACGAAATTTTGTAAATATTTACTGCTGATTTTACTTATTATGTTTACCTCAATTTTAGAAAGTCTGTTTTTAAATTATTATTATGGTATGACGTATAAAATTTTGAAGTGGCCTCGTGGGTGGTAAATATCAAGCAGTACACAGTAGTAGTCATGGATTACCAAACTCAAACATAATCTTCATCCACTGTAATAAATGTATGAACAAACACTTTTACACTTATTTGTTTTTACCAATCGGCGTCGATTTTATCGCTTTCAATTATTAATGTTAAATTAGTCCTGAATAAAAACATATGAAAATTGCATATTTATGTTTTAAGTGTTTAATTATTTTTTAAAAAACTTTTGGACAACTGGCTATGAAAACGTGTTTCAGCTCCCAACACTCGTTTTATTAATTTACAAAAGCAAATTTCATGGTCATCAGCCTGTGTTAGTCCACGGCTGGACATAGACCTCCCCTAATGCATGTCTATTCCATTACATCCTACGTATGGATGATCTTGCTTTTCAGACAATTGGGTGATCGATAACACAAAGTTGTTTCCCTTCGGGATTCGAACCCACGACCTCCGGTTTATAAAGCAAGGGCCAATAACGCTAGGACACGAAGGCAAAAAAAGCTATTTTAGTAGTAGTCAGCCTGTCAATGATCGCAAATTTTCTAGTATGAAAATTATTTTGTATTAATTGACTGACACGACAAAGAAGAAGATCGGATTTTTCCAAGAATAGTTTATTCAAGATCGCTCAGATCAGTGTTTTCTTAACGACAATAAAAACAAATTCAAATACAGATTTAGAAAGTTCTATGGAACAAGAAAGATTGATTTAAAAAGATCGTCTTTTAAGACCGGTACCGTCCGTGAGTAAGTTGTATAAAAGACGGGATTTGATTAAAAATTGTAACCCATAGCAACATCCAGTACGTTGCTGTGCGTATGGTATGGTATCGTACGTATGGCGTGTTATTAGTTGACTGTATCTTCTTTATAGTTCTTTTTAGCTATTCAGTATCTGGACTGCGTCAAAGCTACTGAAACCCACTACTAAGAGAAAGTGGGAACCTATCCTACCTATGTTTTCTTTTTATTTCAGATGTACAACTAACTTACTGTCAGATAGCTTGACAGATGTCGAAAACTGTTCTATAATTTTCTTCTATATTAATAAAAATTGCTGTTTGTTAGTCTCGCTAAAACTTGAGAACGGATGAACCAATTTGGCTAATTTTGGTCTTGAAACTTGTCGAACTAGAATTAGTGGAAGTCCAGGAAAGGTTGCAAAAGTGAATAAATAAAAAAATATATATCTTTCTATCAATATATTTGTTCTTAAAAGAAAAAAAAATAAACTTAATTTCACTTAAATACAGTTAGTTTATTTACTACAGCTGTTAAATATCTATTACATTTTTTTATATGCAGATTGATAAATCTTATGTAATGTATAGATCTTTTATTTATCGTTTGTGGCAGTACGAAGTCTGCCGGGTCAACTTGTTGAACCGTAAAAAGAATAAAACTTGTACAAAAAACTGTAACTGTTTCAAATGCATTCATTATGCTAATCTTTAGCGTTAAATCGGTTCAAAGCTTGGGGTTGTGCAAGGACAATTAGCCAACATAACTTTTAGTAGATCTCAATTAGAATGTAGAAATGTGTTTTGAGTTTACATTTCGAATATTCAAAGAAATTAACGTAGCTTTTGATATTGTACGTTAATCGTACAATATCAAAACTGCCACCTTATTAAAGAGCTTTAAGACTTTAATTTTTCTATTGGACTTAGTTACTGGAGTTAAACTGCATATACGTACATTGTTATTTTGTGAAATTAGTTTATGAACACAAATAATTAAAATATTGGAAACTTATTTTAAACTTAAGTTTTTAATAATTTGTCAAGAGTTTACTATACTATGGTAAGAAATTCGTATAATTATTTTTTTTGTTTATGAAATTAAAGTATAGAAAAACTGCTTAGGTTTTAGTTTAAAGCTGCGGTTGGTTGTTATTTGGTGCAATTTATGAGACATTGGTTTAATATATATAGAAATATAGTATATATGTATAAATATAAAACTTTTACATAGTTTTATTTTTAATAAATTTGTGTATTGGTGTAAAACAAAAAGAAGGACATCGATTGTACCGTAAACAAGTAAACTTAATTACATTTGCAACTTTCACGGATTCTGTGTTAAAGGAGTAAAAGGATTATTGTGCGAAACTAGACGTTAACTGATCGACAAAGTCTAGAGGTGAAAGTTTTCTAAGCTAGAGTCTATTTAATGTTTATATTCGATTTGTATTGAAATTCTTTAATCGACCGTTAAAAAAGTTAAAACTCGTCATATAACAAAAGGGAGAAACCTTTAAAATTTTATTATGAAAGAATTTATGATAACTAGAGTATTAGGGCCAAGAATACTTGATATTTGACAATGATCTTATTACTAAAGTATTACGTAATGTAAAATAGATCTTATTGAAAATGAGATACAATCTATCCAAGACTACACTTCACTTGAAAATTATATATTTTTAGAATGTCTCTATTTCTACATACCTCATATTAAAATGTCTATGTTCAGCGGATTGTCAAGATTTAAGCTGATTGACACAACCTGTTTCAGACAGTCTACGGACGTACTCTCTCCGATTTGGTGCTTTTCCAAAGATAGCTATTTTAAATGTCGATTCCTTAAAACATAAACATCTTAATAACAGTCGCGAGGACCAGTATATTTTATATTATTGTATCGAAAATATTTAAACATCGTTGTCTCTAATGCCGCTTGATGTAATTCCCTAAGTACAAGATCTCTGACAAAGTCTGCTAGAAATTTCAAATATCAAACATTATTTGCTAAAGTAATTCAGATGTGCCTATTAAAAATAAATAGTTCTAAACAAAGAAAGGCTGGTGATGTTTATTAAAGTACGATGTAACTTTCCATTTTCCGCTTGCCTTGGCACCAACAATTACGGGGCTTTTGCAATAAGATTACTTTTCGTTATGTATTGTATATATAATTTCATCTATACTCTCTATCAGTCTCTATCTGTATGAATCGGAATTTCATAAACTTTTAAAAATTCTTAAATATAAGCCAGTTTGAAATACTATGTAATCGTTTGAATTGACATCAAATTATCTTAATCAACGTACATTCATGGCTTTTTATCATTTTTTCTGTTGAAGGAATTATTATATTTTTAACCGACTTCAAAAAAAGGAAGAGGTTCTCAATTCGTCTGTATTATTTTTGTATGTTTGTTTCCTTAGAACTTTCGCCTGGGTGAACCGTTTTTGATGTTTTTATTTGAAAGCTGGTGCTTCCCATTTGGTCCCATAGGTATATGGTCCAGTTCTGACAGCGGCATCCATGAACAAAATTGGATAAGTCTGAAATGTACATTACCTATGTGCTGAACAAATGGACAATTAATAGCTCAATATCACGCCAATCGATTTGAAGTCGGTTTGTTTTTTGTTAAAATTTTAATATTTATTATGAAATAAACAATTTCTTAACTTATGGCTTGCTTTGTGTTTCTTTTAAATTACATTATTTTTATACATTATGTATTAATTACCCCTGAGTTTTTTCGAAGATCAATTTAACTATTTAAATTTTGTACAACGGTAATTTAATCTAAAGCAGTAGTACAGAAATTAAAAGTTATTTCTTCTTGGTTAAAAATAAGAAATTTCTCTTGATTTTTGCGTTGTTCAGTCAGTGATACAAGCCTTAATTATTTTTAGTTACCAAAACACACCACAACGTTTCGTTAGGAACGTTTAGAATACTTTACACTTTTAATGAATGACTTCAAATAGAGATATAAACATAAGTTTTTACCTTGAATGCTGTTAATGTTTATTGATGTGAAATCTTTGTATATTTGCATAAGATTATATATTAATAATAAATAAATAAATGTATTGTAATTTTAAGTAATAATATTGCTTTGTGGCAAAAAATACACTGTAGTGGTACTTCACTAGTTGGTTTCCTTTACAAACGATGGTCTTACAAACCAAAGGATTTTTTTCTGATAAAAAGACACCGTATTGTATTGTAATTACTAGTTAAGTTAAAACAAACGACTTTTTTTAGAAATAAAAAGAAGCAAAAAAAAAATATGTACATAGACTAATATAGATAATGTCCAGCACTGGACTATCACAGGCTGATGATGATGATGATGATGAAATATATTTATACACAAAAATAAGCATACTATGTATCGTAATCAGCCTTTGTCACAATATATTTATAAAAATGTATGTAATATAAAATATATACTCTCGAGTAATGATTTTCCAGTATCAAACATATTTCACATTTTCCTTTTAAGATTCACAAAGACCGTTTATTTTAAATTTAATTGAAGTGAGCCTTGACTTATTCTACAAGACTATTTTAATTGTGAGCTTGTGTATTTTAAATCCAGTTAAAGAAACATTGTCTTTTGTAAATAAATGACCTTTAAGTCAAATAATCAGACACCATTAATTAAACTACTTACAAAATATTTTAAAAATATACAAAACAATGTTTCCATGGAATTTAAGACCTTGAAATCATCCAAAAAACAAGTATATTTTAAACAGAAAAATATGATCGAATTAGACAGTGTGTTGTAATCGTTTACTAAGTTACTGTCTGCCGCCCTGATGTAAAGTATTTATAACTTGTAAAATACTCATTATATTTATATGCTTTAAATATTAGTTTTATCCATCTTCACTTTTAAGTAAACTTTTCGAAAATGTTATAATGGTATTAAAGTTGAACAGGTTCTTGTTTAGTTAGCTTTGTAAACTAAGAATTCGATCACTTGTTACTTATCGATTGGTACTGTGAACTATTCTTCGTAGATACAGTTTTATTGTATTAATAATAGATATATTTCTATTACATTAAATATCATTTTGAACTCCTCTACAAGACGGAGCCATCATTTGCATTCCAAGCCGATAACTGTGTGCTCTTGAACAAATCGACAAGGCACAATAAATTTATGCTATTTCTTAAGATAAACATTTTTTTAAAACACCTCTTCTTGCACTTTATGTGTAATTTCCACAGAGACAATCATATGAGGCTTTATGTATCTTTCTGCACGTGGTCAGTTTTCCCAATATATGGGCAACGTTGAAGACGCAAATATTTATTTAGGATTTTTTAATTCTCTTTGCGAAGGTATGTGTACAAAATTCACGTATGTTATTACATTATAAGCAGTTTTAAAACAATTAAAATACTTTTTAAAAATTATCTCTAAAATATTTTACCTTCACTACGTTTATAAAGGAATTATTTGCTCGTATAACTATAAGTGCAATGTGTACTAGACTATCTTTCTTATTTATAATAAAATATAATATGTGAATAATAGAAACCTAATACTTTAGTAAAAATCTGAAAATAATAGCAAAAATAATGTATCTCGTATTGTAATACTTGTAGTGAGAATAAAAGATGCCTGATGTTTGCATTCGATGAATAAATAACCGATTTTAAAGGATGGTATACTGACAAACAAGTATAAGCTTTGAAGCTGCTTACGAAAGATAATGGCAGTCTTGTCGATTTTAATCTTGGTAAAATGTTTTTCTACACGTACAGCATATGTGTGTATATGTACGTGTGTGTCTTAAATCGTTTAGGGTTGCGCTTCATCTAGTTTGGTCATCGGGGAACAGCGACTAACCAAATTGTTTGAAGAATAACAAATATTGCGGTTTAATTTATTTTTTATGTTTGTTTTTTTATAAATTTTCTTTATTGTAATAATAAATAAATCGTTTTTTTTACAGTTTTTTTTTATTTTATTTTATTTGGCGTGTTTTATGAATTTAGAACGAGTGAGCTATATAACTGCCTCCGTAGCCTGAGGTAAGGGCGTGAGCTTTAGAAACCGGAGGTCGTGGTTTCAAATCCTGCGGGGACTCAACAAATTGACATTGTTGTTTCCATTGTTGGGTAGGGCAAATTGGGCTAATACCCAATTGTATGAAAAGTAAGATGATCCTTGCGTCGGATGGGCATTTAAAAAGTCTGTCCAGCCACCAACCGTATTGGATCAGCGTGGTGGGATACGGTCCAAAAATCCCCTATTGGCATGAATAAGGGGAGGCCTATATCCAGTAGTGGACTAACAGATTGTGGTTTCATGACTGGTGGTAGGTTCCCTTTTTACAGGGGACCAGCCGGGATGGTGCCACCGCGGTGCCCATTTCTGCCACAAGCAAGTAGTAGTATAAAAAAAGCCAGCGTATTTACTGGATAATCAAGACTTAACACTCTATGTCTCCCGGTAAGCAGCGCGTTGGCGATACCTCGAGTATTGTCGAAGTATATGGGCGTAGGTGACCACTTACCATCAGGTAGCCCGATTGCTCGACTCACAGGCTGATGTTGACGATGATGATGTTAAGCTATATTATCCATCTAATGGGAATGGAAAATGCGAGATTTTTACTTTTGTATATGTTATAAGCCTTTTAGTTCGTTAAACAAGCTATGTAACCTTCAAATTAAAACAAAATAGAATTTACACTACTTTTTACATTTGAATTGAATGAAGGGATGAGACAAACAGGACGTCGTCTAATAGTTATTTTAATGCCCTGCCTCTAAAAAATTAAACGTTAGATACCGCAAATCCCCTCCAAGCAAGGATAGAGAGGTATTATCATGATTTTTCCATAGGAAATCAAATGCGAAATAAATTTTACTAGTTACATACATTTTATAAAAAGGTTAATGTGTCAGATACACAAAAGACCAACAAAAGGTTATAGCAAAATACTACATTTTCTTGTAAACCAAAAATAATCATAATTAATCCATACATGTATGGGTCAAAATCAGAGAGGTGAGAATCATGCTTCTAACAAAGTATTTTTTATAAAATAACGTGATATCGCTAAAATACTTGTTTCAAAATGAAGATTCTGTTCATAATTACACGTTGCGTATAATATTTATTTTTCTACATTTATATTTTATTTGATTTTTAACGAAACAAGTCTAAATAATCATTCCAGGAATGCGTCCTTGTACAAGATTGATATTTGAAACAAGTCAAAAATGTTTGCTAATACTAAAAGTGGCAATTTTAAGTATTTATTATACTTAAAATTGCCACTTATTAGTATTAGCTTTAAAAATCACTAGATTACAATTATACGTACAAACTAAATTTAAAAAGTATAATTTCTTCCTATTTTTCCTATTCAAATGCTGTTTGACATTTATTGAATCATTCAGAGAGCAAGTTCGATGTAGGCCGATGTAATTAAAACAAAACGCGATAGTTGGCATTAGCAAACACCAGTGTGAAGTTCACGAGTCAAAGCTATAGGCGTGTATCGTGTTAACGGAAATAAAATAATTGATTTTGTTGGTAAGTACCTTTTAATTTCGTATGAGTGAAGCGTACTTAAATTCCTTTGTCACTACAGGAATGCGGTTTTGGTGATTAGTTTTTCAACAACTTTGCACACTTTTGCTAAATTCTTATAAATATTACAGTTCACTTGTTCCTAACCTCTAAAACCAATATCTAACATGACGGTGTCAAGCGTGATAGAAAAGTATGTTGGATAGTCATTTCGAGAACAGTCATTTCCGGGAACGTCCACATACGTAACTGGCGTTCTCGAAATGACGTGACTTCGGAATGATACAGGCGTTCCGGAAATGACAATTTTTAAGGCGAAATAACATTCTAATACCTTTAAAACATATATATACCAAATTTTGGTTTTAGGGAACTACTCAGCACAGCGTAACATGGAATGTGATAAAAATTGTGAGAAAAAAGTCCAAAAACTATCAAAACTGGATAGTATAGCTTATAAAAACATCGTAAAAGGCTAATGCAAGGAAACGCAAGTTTTTAGACGAAATGACACCTGAACAAAGAGAGATAAAAGAGACTGAAAGATATAAAATATTACCAAAGAAAAAGTTGAAAACAAAGTTAAGCTTATGTTATATTAAGTTAAGGATATGACTGAAAGACAGAAGAGGAAACAAAGAAAATTGTGGAGAAAAAATTCTCAAAAGTATCTCAAAAGCTTAACAAAAAGGGTTAAAAAGATAAATCACAGGCTTACAGACCCGTTTAAAAAAAAGAAACATAAAATACAGAAAATGTAAAAAATCATTGATCAATTGCGGAAAAAAGTACAAAGAAATAGAAGACGCGAAGAAAGAGCATCGTAAAAGAATCCTGATACGCCTACTCGCAAAGTTGAAGAATTAACAAAAGGATGTTCTGTTACTCCTGAAGTTCGTAAACATCTCTTATTTGGGGAAGTTTTGACTACTCAACTAAAAGACACCGTTGATAAATAACCAAACAATTCTAAACAGCGAGAGGTTTCTCAAAAATGCATCAGTGGCAACCGCATAAAAAAACAACGATTACTATACAATACATCCGTTTCACTCCATGAAGGCACTAACAATGAGATAGTTGCTATCAAAACCTTATTACCTGAAAAGATAGATGCAATCCCCGGAATCATGAATGTAACTAAAATTATCTGGCAGAAAGCTTCTGATGTCACCATATTTCTGTATCAATGTTGTGAAAAATTAAACTGCAGGCATTTCGAGATGAGATAGAGTCGAAGATAACAAAAGTCAAGTGCCATTAGAAATGATAGATTTAGAAATAGAAAAAAATTACTCTCCACATGAGTAGGAAAAGTATTTACGATGCTATATACGGATCAGATAGTTCAGAAGATGAGAATCTCCAAAAAGTTTCAGATCGACTTCATGGAAAGAACGAAAATAAATGTGCTGATACATCGTGCGAAAATGATAAAAAGAACTTCCACCCAAACATGATTCGTCCAAATTCGTAGTACATATTACTGTTTTACACATATAACGATTTATATATGTTTATGACACACTAAAAATTCCTAAGGTGATCTTAATGTTTGATGCCCTACAAAGCTGGTTAATTAGATTAGTATGTTTAAATTATAGTTACAGAATATAAAAATTTCTGACACTTGGTGAAGTATCTAGAACATATAAATCAACAACATTTAAATCGATCTCATTATTGCACATAGAAAGAAGCACAAGTCAGGTAGCAATAAAATAAATCATATAAACGTGTACCGTCATTTATTTCATAATATCAAATACATCGATAAAATATTTGATTAAACTGCAAAAAAGTTATATGTGATGTTACATTTCTGTCATATAAATATGACCGTAGCGTATTATATAATATCATGGCCCTCAAGGTACCTAAAATTTATGCAGGCTTTAGCAGTAGCTATTATATTACTAATATTTTTTATGGTTTGTATTGACTGGTTTTTCGTATAGGTCATTTTAATAGTCGATCTTCTAACAAATTTAATAGATATCTATGTGTAATCTATACTAATAGTATAAAAAGAAAAGTTGTTCGTTTGTGACAAATAAGAACAGAAACCGATGACAACAATTATTTCTCTACTAGAAAGCTCCAGTAACATGCTAATTTAACCCAGGAAAAATCTTTCTAAAAATCTAAAAATAACACGGGCAGACACGTACATTGCATTGCTAGTATCTTACAACTATATACAATATTGTTTGAAAATAAAATACCACAAAACTTAGCACTACTTTAGTAGGGCTCCAAATCTAATATATTAATATTTGGCAAAAGTTGTGGGTGTCCGTTTTCCATTTGCTTGAGTTTTGAATAAATTGTTCGCTAAGAACACCGATGCTTTTCGAAATTTAATGGCACATTACCTTTTGGCACTCGGCATAATCGAAGACTCTGTATACGATTACAAAATTTTCAAAGATTATCCTGATCAAAAACAACATTTTTAAAATTGTAATAACATACCCTAAATCCTTACGGCTAAACCCAAAAGCGCTTTTATTGGGTGCTCTACATAAAACTTAAGTAAGGAGTTCCAGAGTAGTACAGCCTTTAGAGTAAAGAATTTGCCGTAAAAAGAAGACTGATGACAGGGAATTCTAATTTTTAAATTAGACGAAGATCGTAGTTGTCTGTCAGTGTTTTGAGAAAAATATTCAAAATTGTCCCTAAGATAGGGTGGTGAAGCTGGATCGTTTAAAAGCGTGAAAAGAGTAAACAAAATTCTAGAGTTACGCCTTTGTTAAAAAGTAAGCTTCATGTGCCGAAGGCGAATTCTTTCTCCTTTGCTATTTTCTATTTTTATTAATTCCATTACTTCCTGTATTAAATGCTCGTATCATCTTTATGCAGATGATTTACAACTTTACGTACAAACGGACATTATTGGCCTCCACAACGCAGTTAATAGAATTAACTCTAATTAACGCATAAACACTACATTTTATCGTTTTATGTTGAACAGAGACGATTATCAAATAAACTTTCATCCTCGATTTCAACCCATTCGACCACTTCTACTGCAAAGTTAATAGCCTATGTTCTTTCTTGGAGACATTTCTAAGTACGAATCAAATGTCATTGGAATCGATTCAATGGTTTACACAATAAAGAAGGACGGACAGACAGATAGACAGTCATGCAGACTATAGTTACTTTGCATTTATAATATTTGTATGGATTTATATATATTATTATAATTATTTATATCCATTATAAACATTATTTACATTAATACGAACTAAATCACCCACAATATATGAAATAACACAATATCTGTTAGTATGAAACTAACCGACCACTGTAATAATTTATGACTGGCATTCATATAAGTTATTTACGGTTATGTTTCCAAAGTTGAAATGAACAAAAATTATAAAAATTAGCCACCTAAACCGAAAAATAGTCCCACTGCCACTTCAGTTTACTAAATGGTGGGCTATATCGGTGACTCTGGTCCTCAGACGGACCGTATCATTTCTAATGTTTTCCTTCAGAGATACTCCGAGCATAGCCCTCTCCATAGCTTGCCGAGCAACTTTAAATTTGTGGACCAGTCGAACCATAAGTGTCAAGTCTCGGCACCGTAGGTCATAACGGTACAGGCGCACTGATCGAAGAAGAAGGCCCCGGATCAACGTGCTCGTTGAATATGACCTTGGTTTTACCCAAGTTCATCCGGAGACCGATGTGTGCAGAAGATTAAGATTTAAAGATTGCAATTTACTTCGCATGGGTGCAATCCCATGGAATCTCTTAGTTCAGAAATATTTTATTAGTATAACATACTGTAAAGGACCATAATGATCTATATTAAATTTACAACGTATTTAATATACTTGTGTAGTAGTAAGTTTTAATGCTGTACTGCTTAATATCACTTTGTTTTTTCTGTAAAATGTATAGGATACAAACAGTTTTTGTGGGTTATTCTTAATGATAGACATATACCATCGCAGATTTCTATATGGACTTTAAAAGGTATAAATATTGCGGTACATTATTTTGATTAACCTCGTGGGGTTGGGTCAGAGTTAGCAAAGACGGCGCAAAAAATTTATTTATTTCCAACATCTCATTAGAATCCTCTAAAATAATCAGAGTTTCATTTGAGTCACTGTAACTATTAAAAAAATGCTCTAAAATCCCTTTAGTAGTTTTTAAAATTTAAGGCTACTTTGGGACGGGCAGGCAACGATAGCGACTTTGTTTTATATTATGTAGCGATTACACACATCGGCTAATTCAGCCAGGTATCTGAGCAGCGTTAGATAAGCAAAGCATTCAGAGTAACAAATAAACCGTCCCTTCTCATAATTAACACCAAAATGTATGTATTACCGTAAACCCCTCTTAACATGCACACCCCATTACATCAGGTAAATTTATACTAAGCAAAAATATATGTTGTTCTATTTATTTTCAGTCGGTCTTTGACCCAATTTTTCTAATATAATGAAAAAACTCTTTATGTGGTATTTAGCGTTTTCTAAATTCTAAATTATAAAAGACTTCATTATTATTAAATGTACTCCGTACCCAATAGAAGGAAAGTTCTAGATGCCATATTTGTAAGAGGTATTTTAAAAAATAAAATTAATAGTCCTCAGTTAATAAATATGTTTAAACTAGCTGTTACCAGCGACTTGGTGCGCCAGGATGAGAAAAATAAACGTGGGGCCGTATTAACATATTATATATAAAGTTTAATAAAAATAATGTGTAAGTATTGTATGTGCCTATCATTACACCAAAAGCTTTATGGCATTTGTTTCTATTTAAATTTTCCCCGATTTTAACCCTGAATCTATTCAGCATGTACCAAAATTTATCTAAATAATTTAGGTGGTCAAGACAGTAAAGACGGACACACAGATTGAAACACAGAGCATTTATAATATTAGCATGGATAATACAAATGCGTTGTTTCTGTATGATCTGATGGATTTGAACTTCTTTTTGTTTTGTATTGTGTAAAACTATTACAATATTGACGTTGATACTTTGTTGTTGTCATGTTTACCTATTTTTTTCTTAATTGTATATTTTTTTTATTAGCATGATGTAGCGCAAACTATTATTGATAAGCGTTTAAATAAATAAAAAATAAAATCATATGTTTCCGAACAAAACAACCGATTCCAATGGGCTAGGGAAAAAATATATAGTCATATATTAAATAATTAAGAAGCATCAAAAATATGTCAAAAAGAGGTCGGAATGTAGTTACAGCCTATACAGAATGCCTCCGTAGCCTAGTGGTATGGGCGTGTGATTTAGAAACCGGAGTTCGTGGGTTCGAATCCTGCGGGGACTCAACAAATTTTCATTTTGTTTCCTGGTTGGTTAGGGCAGTTTGGGCCAATCATCCAATTGTCTGAAAAGTAAGATGATCCATGCGTCGGATGGGCATGTTAAAAAGTCGGTCCACCCACCAACCCGCATTGGACCAGCGTGGTGGGATACGGTCCAAACCCCCTAATGGATAGGGGCGTATTAGGGGAGGCCTATTTCCATTCGTGGACTATTACAGGCTGATGATGATGTTGATGACATAGTATAAAACAAAGTAGCTTTCTCTGTCCCTATATCCCTATGTACACTTTAATCTTCTAATAATTCTTTTTTTTAATAGATAGAGTGAATAAAGAGAAAGGTATATATGTATAACTCTTATATTGATCAAACAAAGCGAGCAATCAGAACCCGCGTGAAGGAACATATAGCTTACATTAAACTCCTTACCTGAAGTTTTATGTTGGGTCTTTTATGACCCAACAAGTCGGCTGTGTGTGAGTTTAAATCACCCAAACCATTGCATCGGATTTGATCGACCCCAAAAACTCGCTAAATAACACTGATTCCTGCCAAGAATTGTGTATCTATTCTAACTTTAATATGACAAACCGAGCTTCGGAGCTTGATAATTCTTAGAGGAAGAAACTTCCACCATCGATAATACCATACTTTCCATTTGTAATAACTCTCTGCTATTGACGTGAGTAATCATAAGATTTTTATATCTCATCTGAGGATAAATTTATTGAAGATTTCATTGCAATATCATAAAATATAAAGTCTTATTTAACTTAAGTAAACGAGTCATATGTGGATGTAAAGATTTCCTTCACAGGAACGGTAACAATATTACGTGTCAAATGGTATTTTCTCATCAGCAAATCCCAAAGGATCTAAACGAGTTAGGAAGTCCTTTGGAAGGCGCTTGAGCTACAAAGCAGCATTCCACTTTACAACGATTTATTTCGGTTAAGACATGGTCCTTACAGAATTAGAAAAGGATTACCATTCTAAACAAGACAAAATAAATATAAATGTAAATTTATGGAACATTGCCAGAAATAATAAAGTAGTAAAGAGATTAGCTGTATTCAAAAGTACAAACATTGGCTTAAGTTAACAATTTGAAAGTTTATGAAGTAATTATGGCTTAAATCTGTTATCCCATGGAGGGTCAAAATGGGTTCAACTGCAATAGGTCTAAACTTTTTTTTCTTTTTTCCTGTTAGAAAAATCCAGCTTACGGATTCCCCATCAGAGTGAGGGAGCAGCAGGGATATGTAGGGGTCCCCAGACAAAGATAAAGCGAGCCGGTATAGCTACTAAAAACCAACAGTTGTTCCTTTCTTGTAGCCGGGCCGCAGGCGCGATGACAGTCTTCGGCGACCCGGCGCACGTGGCCTCGCCTCCTCGGCCTCTTCTCCGGGTGTGTTGGGACACGACCGTCGCTTTAGGCGCCGTGCCGGATCAAGCAGCCCGGTGCTCCCTTTGTGCCCTTCTCTGAGCGGCGGGCATCCACTGCCGGCCGCCCAGGGGCCAGTGTCAGGGAAAGTGCGCTTGTCAGCCGCTCTTCGGCGCCCTGGCCTTCTACTGCGGATAGCCAGGACGCTGAGGGCCTCCCGTCCCTTTCCGCGGCTACCTTCCGGGCCATCACGTCCTAGCAGAAAGCAGGACGGTGCCTCCGACCTTACGCTCTCTAACATCCTGCGCACTACGGCGGAAGCGAAGGTCGCCCACGACACTGCGCAGCTCTGCGCGTTGCTTGACCCAGGCTGGGCACTCTTCTCCCAACACTGGAGGACCCAGCAGCTCCTGTCGCCGCCTATACGCCGGAGTCGTCAGGTCCATGGTCCTGTACAGGGCACCTGTGGGCCGACACCTCCAAAAGGAGAGTACTGCGGTATTGAGGAGAACCCAGAGGGTGTTGGCGATCCGGCCGTACGGGGCTACCGGACCATCTCCGGCGAGGCGGCGTGCCTGTTGGCTGGCTCTGCCCTCAGGGACCTGGATGCGAAATCCACGCGTCACTCTTTTTCTGGCGCGAGGAGGCAAGGTCTCGGGGCTTGCGGCCAGCCCCAGAAGAGTAAGGGCGCGAGACGAATTGCGCTCCTGCAATACAGGAGTGGGAGCTGCGGCTAGAGC
Source organism: Lamproptera curius (assembly GCA_029286875.1). Lineage (NCBI taxonomy): Eukaryota > Metazoa > Arthropoda > Insecta > Lepidoptera > Papilionidae > Lamproptera > Lamproptera curius. The sequence goes on from JAGSMT010000017.1 coordinate 1,862,672, forward strand.
ACCCAGCGCCGGCCGTCAAACAAGAAGCCATACGCCCCGTTCTTGGGTGGCTAAAGAGGACACGGCTCCCTAACATTCCGCGCGACGCAGGTTCTCTCGGGACACGGCTGTTTCGGGAGGTACCTGTGCCACGTGGCCGGTAGGGAGCCTACAGAGGAGTGCCACCACTGTGGCGTATGTGCCGAAGAGACGGCCCAACACGCGCTGGAAGAGTGCCCAGCCTGGGTCGAGCAACGCCGAGAGCTGCGTAGTAAGTCGTGGCACGACCTTTCGCTTCCTGCCGTAGACGAGGATGCTAGAGAGCGAAAGGTCGGGGGCGCCGTCCTTGATTTTTCGGAGGACGTGATGGCCCGGAAGGAGGCCGCGGAAAGAGACAGGGAGGCCATGAGCGCCCTGGCTATCCGCAGAAGAAGGCCAGGGCGCCGAAGAGTGGCGTACCGCGCAACCTTCCCCTGACACTGAGCTCCCTGGGCGGCTGGCAAGAGGGGTGCCCGCCGCCCAGAGAAGGCTCAAGAGGAAGCGCCGTGCTGTTTGTTCCGGCATCGGCGCTCAGTGACGTTCCGGGTGTCCCAACACACCCGGTGAGAAGAGGCCCGAAAGAGGCGAGGGCCACGTCGCGCCGGGGTCGCCGAAGACTGTCATCAGCGCCCGCGGCCCCGGCTAAAGCGACAGGAGAAAGGAACAACCGTTGGTTTTTTAGTGGGTATACCGGCCGCTCCATCTTGGTCCGGGGAGCCCCACATATCCCCGCTGTCCCCTCACTTTGGCGGCGGGGAATCCGTAAGCTGGATTTTTCCAACGGCAAAAAAAAAAGGCTGGGCACTCTGCCGGCACGTGTTGGAGCCGTCTCCTCGGTAGCAATAGGTTTAACCTATAGTTAACCTTGTCGTTTGTTACGATTCATTTTAAAACGATAAATTTTGTGGTGGACTCATTGGTAGCTTATTAAGTAATTTTTAAATGACAAAACAAGAAGAATGTTATACGTTCAGCGTATGATAATAAATTCGCCCTCATACAAAAAAAATATATCTTTGAGGTCTGCATATTTAATAAAACATCTTAGATCACGCAAAGTTTTGGCCGGACCTATTTTAAATGGTATGAATGAAACAATTTAATATACTAACTATTCACACATACAAAATTATATTGATTTTTAATATAAAAATAAATAAAGGTTCAGTGCGGTTTGTTAATTTTGGCGCTAAATTCATTAGTTTTCTAATTTTTTGATTCGTTTTACAATATCTATTCTAATAATAAAATTAGAAGTACTGACTTTATATCAAAATTTAAATTTTGATATAAAGTCAAATCAAAATTTAAATTTTGATATAAAGTTGGTACATATAACAAAACATACATTTTTTTAACTAAGAAAAGCTGATGTGAATTAGAAGTGACTTGAGCTTTTTAGCTTTTTAATTTTTTAGTCAATTATTTTAATGCATTACCACGAAGTCTCTGGCCACTCTTCCCATGACTCCACCCTGGTTGCGAGGGACAGGAAGGGCAGCACACCTACCTCCTGCAACCCGTCCCTCGCACCTCCAAGGCGCATCCAAAGCGGGCTTGTTCAGCCCAGCAGCCTCCTCCTCGGCCGGCCTTACTCCACAGGCCAGCCAGGTTCCTCTTAGCTTCCCCGAGGCTGGCCCAACCGCAGGTACTGAGCCCCTCCGCTAGACAAAGCGAGAACCTGTTCGGGGGTTGCTATATTTCACTGTACCAAACACACATACCAATAACACCAAATTAGATAGGATCGTTGCTGAAGTTTCTTGCACCGCGTCTTCTCCTATCGCGAGCGCTTTAAGAAGTGGTAGTAATGTTTATTTAGAGCTCTTCTAGCTATAATATTCACCTGGGCAGCCCTCGATTCAGCAAAGTGACGGTCCAGGCCGAGGCTCCCCGCCTTGTTAAGTCACTCGGTGAGGAGACGCGCCTGTGGCAACGGGCCTCCTCACATCCGGTATGTTATAAGTTAACACCACAGAGCACGTAATCCAGTCAAAAAAATGTATCCCTTTCACACAGCAATCACCACAATTATATTTTGTCAGTGTTTGCACATAACCACTTTTTGGTAGGAATTTGAATCTTTTTTCATAAATTTTGAATTTTTTCTTTATCTATTTAATAATCTAGAAGACGAAATTGGAATAAAATTGTTTGAAAGCGCTGTTATATACATATCATCCATCGTTTTAGATTTACTTATTAATTTGAGTAATGCCATAATCCATTTCAAACTTTATGACTTTCAGTCTTACCGATGCCATAAATTTTATGTATTGTCCCTTTAGGGTCGCCTTTTTATGCTGTCAACAACGGAAAATATTTGACGTTTAAAACCATTCATATTTTGCGTAGAGGAGTATATACATATATTTTAATTATGGTTTACAAATAATAGAATCGCATTTCATTCCTCCAATCTTTCCAGATTCATTTGAATGTGTGCAAATGTTTTTACATTAAGAACATCTGATCTTCACAAACTAAAGGGTAATCTCTATTGAACAGGTGGATTTGTTTGATCAGAAACAATTTTTTTAGAAAAAAGGTTTTAGGTCTTTATTTAGCTATCCGACGATAGATAACCTTCCTTCCGGCAATTAGGGTGGCTTTATTGCCCTGATAAAAAGCTAAATAAAAATAACGCAAACTTGTGTCCATGCATGACTCGAACCCTCGACCTTTTGTTTGTAATGCTATTCTTTTTTAATAAAATTACAAATGCGGTTTGGAAAGGGGTTAAGAAAATAAATGTTTTCCTTTTCCTTACGGACATTTAAGAGCTTGTAGTGATATTTACCTAACTATATATATATAACTAACTTCTAATGAGATTGAAAATAATAATTTTTACACCCAATTTTGAATGATCTCTACTTAACAAAAGATATTTTACTATGTAAATTTAAATCTTGGGGCTTTATGGCTTCAGATATATCGAAAAAGTCGGTATAAATTATAAACTCTTCTGTACGAGTAGATATATTTGTAACTTTTACTTAATATATAATTGCAGCGTGAGATGACACATAATATGGAATATTAGCTCTGATCGACCAGACAAGCTGACGACGGTGGCCATTAAACCAGTATATAGGAAGTATTTTTTCACTCCTTTATGGCAGAAATAGATTACACTACCCCAATAGGTCTCCTATATAAATGGATTTTACTGCCTTAAAATATTAATTACCTTTCTATCCACATTATCGGTCATTATAAATAGGTACATAAAAGATGAGACATGTGGACTCCCAAGTAATGCTAAGCGGTAAAGCTGTCCATTTAAAACATATCGGAATACAACAGACTTCTACTTGTCCTTCGCGTATATGCGGTACAAATGCCGAAAACCGATAAACGTCGTTAATGTGTTTTTTAAGCATCAGAATGTAATACATTATTCGAAGTAGGGAAGTGAAAACAATTTATACTACTTGCTTACTCCTACTACTATAGTAATAATACTGCAAATATCATTTGTTCCTACTTCCTTTCCTTTAAATGTTACCTCAATACTAAAGTCTCTGTCTAACCTCATTTATTATTTTCATTTCGTGTACGTAATTTTAGTTAAGCCTTTTATATAATTATTTCTTTTATTTAAGCGATTATACATATCAAATCCACTTATTTAAATGAAAATAACGCGAAAATCCGTAAATAAGTGGTTTGATATTAAGCCTTTATAGTTAAACAAATATATTTATAAAGTAAACACCTAAAAATGTCCTTTTATTGATTTATAACATTGATTTTACATTTAATCTATATATATAAAAGAGATTCCTACCTATATATTGACTCATCACGAACCATAAGGCGTAGACTTGAAATTTGGTAGGAATATTCCTTTCGCCGAGTAGAGGTCAGCTCAGAGCTCGGACGGATCTTACGAAATTCCACCCAAAAAGGGGTTTGGGGGTTTGCTAGTTGTGTATATTTTATTATTTGAAATCAAACAATTTGTTCGCATCATAAATCATCATCCATCATCATCAGCCTGTGATAGTCCACTGCTGGACATAGCCTCCTAATACCCCTATCCGTTGAGGGTTTTGGACCGTATCCGTTCGTATACCAAACAATAATAATATAATATGATGAACTGCACTAAGAAGCAGTTGTGTCGGCCATTGTAGTGTTAATGGTGTAACCTAATAAACTAACGCCTATATTCTAAAGAATAGAACATAATACTAGTAGCTATATTTTTATATTTTCGGTTTCGGATAATCATCGCTTATTTCATAACACAGATTATGAAATAAGCATGGTCTATTACGATAATTTATGAAAATTAAAATTTCCGTTTCTCATAATTATTGGTATTTATTTTATAAACGTAAAAATATCTCAGTCAAAATAAAGTGTAAATTAATTAGTAAATATTAACGTTGGTACTTTAAATTAAATATTCTTTTGGTATTCATTTGACTTAGCAAAGATAATTTCTAAGAACATTATTTTACCTTTTTGATATAAAACAGGAAAATTTTGTTATCTTTATTTCATAATAATATTTTTGATCATTGAGGAATAATGAATAAAATATCTCAAGAGCAGATATCTCATTGAAGCAGAAAAATAAAAACTTCTGCAAATTAGCACAATGACTTAGTAATTAATTAATTCTTTAACTCACGCTAATACTATACATTATTAAATAACAAAACCTTAGCGAATTTTATCGCATTTATTTTCATATTTAATTATGTATTAACTCCCGACGTTTAAAACATTTGACAGTGACTGTTTCGGTACAGGTTAGTTGTCAAGCGTCTTGTGGCAATTGATGAAGCAAGTTTGCAAAATTGTAATTACCCCTTAAATTTTTAGTTTTTGCCCCGTAAGCGTAAACTGCATTCGATGTATATATAACTCTGCGTTAGTGTATTTGAACACTGCCGTCCATGAAAGATGATTCATTCATTCATCACTGTTGACCCAATTAGCCTATCAATCAATATAATCCAAACCAACTAAAAAACAATGTTGACACAAAATTATTTCCCCGCTGGATTCGAACTCCGGAGCTCCAGTCGTCAAAGCAAGGGCCAACACGACTAGGCTACGGAGGCAAAACTTATATAAATGTACAATCATAATAAATCAGAGTAATTACTTAAATAAATTAAAATCCTTTTTTTCATTATATTCACTACTACGTTTTTGAGCCTTTTTAAATTATATTTACTAATCAAGTAAAATAATTTAACCGCATATGTATGTAAGTTCAACATCCTTTATTTTTCACTTTATGCTAGCTTATTTTTCTAAATTAAACTTACGCCATTATAAGTATTATGTAATGATAATAAACGTGCTAAGATATCTAAAAAGAAAATAACGATGTTGATTTTCTACGGGCTAAGTAAACGAGTAGTTCAAATTGTTCTATCATTTGTATTTGGTAAACATAAAATAACAAGAAAAATAATAACCAGATTAGTCCATTACAAGCAAATAATTTTATTACATAATGAAATATCAAAGCAAACAATACTCTTATTATTCTTTAATCAACATCAGCCTTTGATAGTCCACTGCTGGACATAGGCCTCCCCTAATACACCCCTTTTCCATTAAGGGGTTTTGGACCGCAATGCGGGTTGGTGGGTGGACCTGACTTTTTACATACCCATCCGATGCATGGATCATCTACTTTTCAGACAATTGGGTGATCGGCCCAAATTGCTCCTAACCAACTAGGAAACAACAATGAGTCCACGCAGTGATTCGAACCCACGACCTCCAGTTTCTAAAGCACACGCCTATTCCACTAGGCTACCGAAGCATGGTTATATTAGTCTTTACATAATACGATTTTTGAAATAAATATAAAGGTTTTTATAGAATGTAATCTACAAAATTAAAAAAGCAATTGTATATTTAAACTTTCGGAAAATAGTGCTAGCCTTTAAGCAATAAAATATTCCAACTAAATTTTTGATTTTATGCACCGAAAATGTTTATTGAAAAGTTATAAATAACTATGTATGTTATTTAAAACTTTTCAATAAACCATTTTGGAAAATATGGGAAAATGAATTATGATGCCCTAGAAATCAGAAGACAATGTTGGGAAAAATTGTTATAGGTGTTATCTTAGGCTATTTACCAATATCGGATGGTTGTCCCGAAACACAACGTCAAAACGAAACGGGGTGACAGGATTGATCGAAACTGTTATAAAAGACCGTACCCCGTCTAGTTTGAAAATGATGGCAATTTAAAAAATTCATTGATGTATGATATACAGACCTCCCACTTCTGTTATATAGAACCTTTGAAGTTGTGTTAGAGGAAATATTAACAAAGCTATCTGAATCTAATAATGATTTGAGGTGACTTTTAACCTTAATTCGATAGTGTCCAGTGTGACGAATCAACTACTTTAAAAAATCTACTGAAGTAGTTAAGAGAAAAATACGTGAGCTTTTGATTTTAGTGTGTTGGTAATATATAAATAAATTAGTAAAAATATAATTTGAATAATGGCAACCTCAAATGTCATTTTTCAAAATGGCGTCGAAGCAGAAGTCTTCGTTTCTCAAAATATTTATTTATTTTTGATTGTTTTTACCACTTTACATGATTTCTGTATTAAGTTTTGATATTATATACATCTGTAATGGATAATCACGACTTCTACACTTTTTCCACTATTTATCCGTTAAATCTCTTTCCGCACACGGACCTGTCGATTCTACTATAGTATATGTTTAACTAGTTGTCCGGTGTGACGAACATTGCCAAATCTACGATTAACACTTTTTGTAACATTTATTGTTTTTGCATAATATCGCATATGGTTGAATATATTTTCTAAATGCTTGTGTGGGTTGTGAATGTAGTTTTTTTGTTTTGTGCTTGAGAAGCTTTGCATGGGCAATTAACAAGATATTGCTCTAGTCCAAGACATCGTGCCCCATCTGAAGCTATAATAATCGATTCTGATGAAAACTGTTGGTTCACTTCACCAGATTCATATTTTTCATCTCCTGCACATTCAATAGCTTCTTCTTTGAAACTTCTTAATTTAAGACAGTGACGAAATGAACGTGAAAAGAGGAGATGAACCTACCTGCCGGTTTTGTCCAAATTGCAAAGTTTTCCTATTCCATCGCAAGAACCAGTCTACAGTAATCTCCTTCAATGTCATCTCTACCATCGTACAACTCCTCCATCAGAGCAGTTCAGTTGAAAACAAGGATCTAAGTGCCTGTTGTGTAGAAAGGCCAAGAAACCAAAGAAAAGTTCAGTTGACATACAAATGGAAGAGGTGCCATTTCAACACAGAATGGAGACCCAGGACGACTTTGAAGATCTTGACATACAAGAAATTGAATCACCCTTGAATATTCTAAAATTCTTTCCCGTGATATCATTGAAGATATTGTATAACGAATATTATTCCAAGTATTAAAATCTATTCAGCTTACTGAGGAAGAATTTTGCGATTTTTTAGCTATACATATTTGATTTACTGTAGTATGCTTTTATATAGATTACTGGAGCACGAAATTTAGATATCCATTATACTAATCTAATGACTCTGAAACGATATGAAAAAATACGACGTTATATTCATTTGCGGACAACAATCATGACAACGGGGACAGGTATTATAAGATTCGACCAATAGTAGAAAAATAGAAATAATTGCTTGCTCAAGAGACCGAAAGACGTTTTACTTGATGAAATGATGATTGCATCAAAGGCACAAAAGCTGGCAAAAGGCGCCAATATATGAAGGACAAGCCAATAAGTGGGGCTTAAAACTAGTCCGACTGGTATATCAGGAATGATATATGATTTCGTCTTGTATGGCGGGGAAGACACATTTAGGTTTCAAGATTTTCTGAAGAAGAAGAGACCTTGGGTTTTGGTGCTCAAATAGTATTAGCTTTATGCCAAAGTATTAAAAGGAGCCCTATGGTTTCTTCGACAACTTTTTACATCGCCAGAAGTACTTTATATACTGCGCCAAAAATAATGGTATTTTTGCATGGAACTGTACGCAAACAGATTAAGAGGAGCAGAGAAATGTACTTACCAGTGAAAAATGCCGAAAAAAGGAACGAGGTAGCTATTCACAAGTTGTTTGAAAACAACAAGCTTGCCGTGGTAAGATGGAATGACAATAAATGTGTCACATTGATCAGTTCCTAACCGACCTGAACCTGTTCAGAAGATAAACGGTACTCCAAGGATCTAAGCGGAAAGTGGCGTGGATTGTCCCAACGTAGTAAAGGGATTATAACAAGCATATGGGTGGTGTCGACCTAGCCGACATGCTGGTCTCGCTTTATAAAACGCCATTTAAGAACGTCGTTGGTACATAGGCATATTTGCTCAATTAATTGATATCTGTATCAAAATGCCTGATTTTTACAGGAAGCATCACTCCCAAAGAAAATCTGAACAGGCTTAATTTAAAACATTTCGATACGAGATATTTTCTACTTTGATCAAAATGAACAGGTCAGCCAAGCGCACAACCAAGAAGAGACCACGATAAAGCCTTGAGCCTAGACCAGTAGATTGTGTGCGATTTGACAATATTGGTCATTTTTATCGACCAAAGAAGAAGGTCGTTGCATGGAGTGCAGTAAAAAGACTACTGTCTTCTGTATTAAATGTGACGTTAGGGTATGTTTCGTTACAGGAAGAACCTGTAATGATTTAAATTCCCACAAAATAATAATGATTATTTTGTGAAATTTAAATGGCAATATTGATTAAATTACATTTCTTTTTGTTTTTGATGTGTATTTGTTTTATTTATATTTGCAGTCCGCCCCAACGGACATGTTGTTTCCAAGTGATTCGTTACACCTTGACAATGTCCGCTGTGACGGACATGTGTTTTATCAAAACTGTCCAGCAGTAATTTTTTTAGCATTTTCCTGAACTTATTTCATGTCCAAAATATGACTTTACTAAAAAAAAAACTTTTTTACAACAAAAACTCTGTCGAATTAAGGTATTAATTTATTAGATGATTCTACAACCACAATTAGATTTACATCATTGTTAAGTTCATATAAACTTATCAATTTATTTCTTGAATCTACCAGAATAACCGAGACTTCTGCTATATGTATAGATAATATATTTACAAATTGTCAACCTTTAAACAAGTAAATTATTAAAAAAAATAAGTTTAGATCACTGTGGCCAGTCTGTTTCTTTCAAATTAAATAAAACAGCAGACAACAATACAACTTAAAAAGTTATGTCAGTTCTTATGTACAAAAAAACGCATTGAGAAGTTAAGAAGTAATATATCAATATATATATAAATTATGACGATAACCCACATATGCTGTATAAATCATTATTCACTTTTATAAGGAAAGAATTTAAATCAATATTTACTTCTAAAACGGTAAAATCACAGGGTTCTGTAGCTTTTAGTGAATAGGCAATAGTTGGAATTCAAAAGCAGGTAAAGATTATATGAGCTTTACACTGAAAAAACATATAATCATAGTAAGACCTTTATTGCACATGTCAGTGCCTATTTAAAAAAGTTTGTACTCTCGCGAAATCTCTTTATATTAAAGAAAAAATACAGACAAAATAAAAATGACTTGAAATATTATCAACAGTGAAACTGGAAAAAAAACTAAGAGAAACTCTAAAATAACTCTTATTATTAACGGCCGTTATATAGAAGCTGATGAAGATGTTGCTACATATTTCGAAAAATTCTTCTCGGACATTCCAGTTTCTACTACCAGTCACTTTTATCTTCTACAGAGAATTTTAATTTTACAGACGTAAGTACCGGAGATGTTGTAGTACACTTAAAACTTTAAATATTAAAAAAAACTACAGACCTATGGGGATCTCTGATATCACCTCATCTAGCTGCATAACAAAATTATTCCGATACTTAAATCAAGACTCCCTAATAACTTTATACCAATATTTATACTGCCTACTCTCAGTAAATTATTCAAAAAACTCTTACTGAACCAATTGGTTAAACATTTCAACCGTAATTGTCTTTTAAATAACAAACAGTATGGATTCACTGGGGGTCGCTCAACAACTGACGCAGGCATCAGGCTAGTTAAAAGCATTTTTGAGACTTGGGAATCATCACAGGATGATTTAGTCAATGTCTGTGATCTCTAAAAGGCTTTTGATTGTGTACACCATGAGACTCTGGTCAGGAAATTACGTCACTATGGTATATGAAACACCGCACTCAACCTTCTGTCTTCGTACTTGAGCCAGCCAGCCAGCTGAATTCAATTCAGAGGGTTGTCGTGAATGGTAAAAGATCTCCTGGGGCCCCGGTAAATATGGGGGTCCCACAAGGATCCATTCTTGGGCCTTTTCTCTTCCTCTTTTATATATACGACTTACTTTGTCCGATAAATAATAGCGAACAGATAGTATTATTTGCAGGTGATACCTCCTTGATTTTTAAAATTAAACGACATACATCAATAAATGAAGATGTAAATAACTGTCTCTCTCTGTAGAGTAGCGAATTGGTTTAGTGTTAATAACTTGCTATTAAAACAGGAAAACAAAATGTATTACATTCATGACTCCTAATGTGAATCATGGTAAATTTGAAGTGTTTATGAATGGGGAGACGTTAGACGTAGTTGAATCAACTGTATCAACTTCTAGGAATAACTGTAGATGCAAAACTGCAATGGGGCCCCCATATTAATAGGCTAGCAAGTAAACTAAGATCTGCAGCTTACGCAGTGAAAAGAATTAGATTATTAACCGATGTGGAGACAGCTCTTTTAGTATATTTCAGCTATTTCCATAGCATTATGTGTAATGGCATTCTAACGCTATTATATTATATTCTAGGAAACGCGGCAGATACTAATACGATCTTTGTCCTCCAGAAACGTGCAATTCGTGCAGTCTATAACCTGGGCACCAAAGAATCATTAAGAAAGCTGTTCACAGAAAAAATAATGACCGTTAGTTTTCAATACATATTTGAAATTTTAATGTATGTGCAAAAAATAGAGATGATTTTCATTGTAATGCACATGACATAGATACAAGAAACAAACATAATTTAATTCTTCCATCAACTAGACTGCGAAGAATAAATTAGTCTTTATGGGACAATGTATACGTTTTTACAACAAAATCCCAGTAAACGTTCGAATTTAACAAGTAATAAATTTAAAAGGTAGTCAAGGAACGTTTGTATTATAGGTTATTACGATACTAATGAATTTTTAAATATATCACAGTCTGCTAATGGAATAGCTCGCTCCAGGTCTTGTTTCAAAATTGCATAATATATTATGTCTCCGAATTGTTTGTTTTGTTTATAAGATGACATAAAAATAGCCCTGAGCTTCTTTCGCCGGTTCTTCTCAGGTCTGAGGCGTCCTTTTGCGAACCGGTGGTAGTGTGTTTGACAATCAATAAGTAAGTGTAAACTTCTATATTGAATAAAGATATTTGAATTTGAGTTTAACGTATTACAAAATAGCGGGTTAAAAGTATACATATATTATTGAATTTAAATAATTATATTGAAAGATTTAGAATTCCGTGATTCGTGAGGCAATAAATTAATAGCTATCGAAATTCAAATTCATGAAATTCTAAAATTAATTTTATAAGGTTATTTCATTTGAATTCGTTTAAGTTGTTTGACGCATTCAATATTTTTATCTCCTTACCATTTCTTTTTAACATAAACTTAATAACGTTTTAAAATAAAAAGTCAGTCATATTTATATTTAAAAACTTGTACCAAAATCAAATAAGCAAGTATTACCTAAATGAATTAGGGAATAGCAAGACCATACAGTGAAATGTCCATGAAATAAAACTCATTGACCCTGGTTCCCGAAGCCTAATCAATGAGCTACGAAGGCAGATTAGACGGAAGCGACTCGTTTTCTAATATATGTATAAAACTTGTGAGACGCTTTTATTATGAGAAGAAAATAACAATTTTCTTTGTCATACCTACCATTCTGAAGTCAAATAAGTAAAATATGAATATTAAGGCTATATTAAAGAACAAAGTAATCTACCACAGGATTTGTACGTCGAGGCAAATAAAAGGCGTATTTACATGACTTCTATATTCTTTTTAATAGGAAATTTATTTATTAAAAATTTATTTGGAAATTTTTTAATATTCATGAAAACCTTAATTAATGATTCTGAATTTTTATCATGCTAAAGGTTATCTTAATTTATATTCTTCAATGCAATATATTAACTAGTATATAACAAAACTACTGCCTCCGTAGCCTAGTGGTGTAGGCGTGTGCTTTAGAATCCGGAGGTCGTGGGTTCGAATCCTGCGGGGACTCAACAAATTTTCATTGTTGTTTCCTAGTTGGTTAGGGCAATTTGGGCCGATCACCCAATTGTCTGAAAAGTAAGATGATCCATGCGTCGGATGGGCATGTAAAAAGTCGGTCCACCCACCAACCCGCATTGGACCAGCGTGGGGGGATACGGTCCAAAAACCCCCTAATGGATAGGGGTGTGTTAGGGGAGGCCTATGTCCAGCAGTGGACTATCAAAGGCTGATGATATGATATAACAAAACAGTTTCTCACCCCTAAGACCAAGAAAGGAAAGGAACTATGGTCGACAATCACTTGGCAAATAGCCTTTTTTTAAAAGATGTTTTTTTCATGTATCTTACAAAAATATGATTGGTTTCAAACAACATTGAACTATTTGGGTGACTTTCCTAAAGCTTCCCAATTTTTTTTACGTATTAAGGTTACCCGTGGCGTCGCTGTCCTTATGGTCATTAGTTTTTTGAATGGTAGGTAGAAGCTATTATGTAACAAATAATAGATATTTAAAAACAAAGTACTGCCCAAAAAATCGCAACTATGTGCGATTAAATGTGAGCGCTGGCTAAACTTTACGAGACAAACTTGAGCTATGTTTAATATTTATTATGTAATGCTAAATATGAGGAGAACATCTATTGACAAAGAAAATACTACACTTATTTACTATAAATAAGTAAACCTATAGTCATAGTCGTTTTACAAATAGTTACTGCTTTGAAAAACAGATTTTACTCCAATAAAAATATAATACCAAAATAATAGAGCTGGGCTGTTTCTTTTAAATAAACGCCATGGTGGTGATAATCCAATGGGAATACAATAAGCCTTGTGGAAAAACAGTTCAAAATAGCCATTTTTCGTTTTAACAAGCAGGTCGATGGTAAGGGAGGATGTCTCTTTAATATACACCTATATTATATAAGGGCAGCCTGCCGGTTTTACTAGTAGTGCCTACTTTTTTATTGCCTACGCAGACAGACGAGCAGTCGGGCCACCTGATATGAAGTGGTCACCGACACCCATAGACATTGGCAATACTAGTGGTGTCACCTACGCGCTGCCTACCGTGAGAGATAAGGTGTTAAGTCCCGTTTACCCAGTAAATACAACAGCTACATATATATATATATATATATATATATATATATATATATACCATAGCAGTGTTATCACACTACTACTTTACGGGTGAAATAGGCACCGTGGTGGTACCTACCCAGACGGTCCCCTGTAAAAAAGGGATCTATTTTTTACACCAGCCTATTTTTTGTGTCATAAATAAAAACCTAATGCAGACTTTTTTTTTATTTTTAAAGCAGCTTGCCAATACCTATACATACTTAGAAATTGTAACGGGAGTTTTTAATCCCTGTAGGATACGAACCAATTACCTCTTCTTGAGTAGCATACGTATATATCTGTAGTATAAGCAGGCTGCTTTCATAAACCGACTCATTTTCTAATAATTGTATGAAAAAGGCAAACAGGCGCGACACCTTTTAATAACAAAGACACTTGCTTTTCCTTTGTCTTGCTAACTTTTAAGAAATAAGATTAGTAAATATAAATGTAAAGGATCGTACAATGTAGTCTACCATTGGAATTGTATGTAATTTAAAAAAAACAGCTTTTTGAAAACGTTATTTGATTAAATATAATTTTTTTTCATCTTTAGAAAATATCTTCTCTTTATAATAACTCTTCCTTCACGGTGGGAATATTTGTAAAGAAGTGACCCAAATTTATAAATATTATTTTTGACTAAGTTTGAAAATAAAATGGTAACTGAATTCGGTGCCTCTATCTAATCGCGTAAATAAAAGAAATAGATAGTTGTGTTATCTATACTGTAGATTACAGATATAAAAATGGTTAAAGTAGGTAACATTTGTGACCTGTTGGGATTTAACTGAAAACGTTGTTTTAACCAATCAATGGACAATGTTGAACGAAACTAACATCTTCTATTAGTATGTTAAAGGTAGCAAATATTAAGATGTTAAGATTAACCCTAGCAGTAAGAATGTCCAATTAGGTAGCTTGTAGCACCTAAGAAGTTTGCTACTGGCTTTAATATAACAAATTTCAAATAACATTTCATAAAAAGTATGACCGACTTAAAAACTAAGGAAGAATCGTTTCGACTTCCACGGTAACTTAAGCCCTGTCTCATTTCGTCTGCCGCTGTAACGAAAATCATTTGTAACTTAGGGGACATTTATGAAAATGTTATGCCATAAATGCTAGTTATGATCTTCATAAAATCAAAGTGTGATATTATATTTTTTATGGCATACGCAGGCAGACGAGCAGTCGGGCCACCTGATGGGAAGTGGTCAACGACGCCCGATGGACATTGGCAATACCAGTAGTAACCAACGCGCTGCCTACCGTGAGACATAGGGTGTTAAGTCTCGTTTACACAGTAAATACGCTGGCTACGGTGCCCTTCAAACCGGAACATAGCAGTGTTTTCACACTACTGCTTCGCGGCAGAAATAGGCACCGCGGTGGTACCCACCCAGGCGGTCTCCTGTAAAAGGGATCTACCGCCGGTATTTGTAGGATAAAAGACTTCTATTATTAGCAATAATTTTTAAATGATTGAAATTGCACACCATTCCGTGCGTAGGAATGAGCCATTTCCATATCTAACAACTTTGCACAGTATCCTGCAATCAAGACACCAGAGACTAAGTATGGCTCCACTGCGATGCCACAAAACTAAATGCCACTGTGGACAACATCCCTCTGCCATTTACAGTAATTACAAAGTATAAGTACTTAGTTACTCTCACTAATAATTAAAATATACAAAGAGCCTATAGGAGATGATGCCATTACCTCCTGGGCTGTGCCTATGCCCACCTATCCTTAACTAGGCCGCCAAAATGCGCTGCAAGATAATACACTTAAAATAATAGAAGTGACTCGGGCCTATTTATTTCTCGTGCAAATATTTCGTCGCACACTTTTTGCAATAAAGACAATCTACCAGCACAAACGTGCGTTACTTATTACATGTATTATGTAACAACTAACGCATCAATTATGTAAATAACGCAATTATGTCATAACAATGTAATTACATGATGAGCTGCACTCGATTTATATGAAAGCTTTGAAAATGTGACGTCATTTCAATTACAATTGTAATTGCTGCCTCAGGTATATATAATACATGTAAGTCTCAGGGCTCTTACTTATCTCTCTACAATTATTAATTCTTCTTTTTTCTGGATTATATTTATCGTCACATTACCAATATCTTAGTGATATTTGTTCTACAGATCTTTGATAAATATCTTTTCCTTTGCCTGTTTATTGATCACTTTTCCAAGCCTAAATTCTTCTATCTCATTCATCTATCCTGCTGTAGAATGTGTAGACGCTCAGGTTGAGGTCATTTTTTTAATTACTTACTCTATATGTATAAAGAAAAGTGACCAATCTTTTTTAAAGAGCCGTCGACAGAAAAATGCTTGATTTTTTTTTGTATTGTGCGTTTGTATATATTATATATGTTAGGCGTGCGTGGTTTTTTTTACCCATTGCAGGACTTTCTAGTTCTTGGCCTTGTCTTTTATAAATCCAGCGAGTAATTAATTTTAGCTTAAAGTAACATGGTCTGTTTGAAACACTTCTTACTTTTACTTATATTTATACTTTGATGTTAAAGATTGCTGCTTGTTATATACATTTAATCGAATACTATCGAACAGGATCATATATCACGAAAAACTTTTTCTTAACTCCTGACATAAGTCATTTGTAACCATCATAATAATACCCTCCAACTTAAGCAATATATATTAACTTTATTGCGACGTTTAGTTCACCTGTTCAAGACACTTGCATGTTGTCGCTTAAAAAATAATTAACTAACCTAACATTTAAAACTTCAGTGATTTTTAGTGATGCCGCTTATGTAGCTTGTAATGTAGCTTCCTATTAAATATTGCTTACACAAGGGCAATGTACTGTTAAAATTCTTTGTCGTGAAATGTTTATATGTAACTAGCAGACCTTGCCACACGTTGCTGCGTTTAGGATTTACTTATTTTCAATTGTAATAAACAATTTAAAGGCTTAAGATAAACGGAGAGAGAATATCAGTCATGAGAACCACCATGTTTTATAAGATAAATGTAATTTGTAAAAAACAGTGACCTCGATGATGCTACCGTTACACCTGAATACAATGAAAAAACACTGGAACACTGATATTAAAATCGATTGGATTGGTATTTAAAGTGGACAGACTATAGACGATTATTCAAAATGTTCCATCTGTTGATATCGTGCAAAATTCTGTACAAAAGAGATAGTTTTAAGAATTATTATTTTTATTTTTTTTATTCTCTACTTTTCTATTAAAAATGTTATAATTTGTACGTATATGAACTTCCACCAAAAACATAATTTTAACGTATTAGTTGCGCGGTTATTAAAAAGAACAAAAGTTGTTTACATTCGTCGCAAGCGTAAGGAAACAACTATCGTATGAAATAATAAATAACGAATATACAATACCTTCAATCGTATGCGCCGTTGAATATGTCATAAAAATATTTCCTTTATAATAATTTAGGATACATCACATTTATTAATTTTGCTCTGTAAAAATTTATTTCAAATTTTTCCATTTTATGTTGTTGGCGCATGTTAGGAAGCTATTTTAGTCGTCACTTATTTTTACTTAATGGGCTTGTATAAAATAGCGGCGTTATGAAATTGCATTTTTGTTTTTAACAATTGACGATAATTACTACAAAATTAACTAACCAAAATTAAATAATTTTAAGCAATTACTTTTTATTGTCCTGCTTCTCCTATTATCAACGAAAAGATTATAATATGATAAAGTTTTAGTTGAAAGTTATGCTTTTTTTATAAGTTATCTTTCATCTTTTTGCGATTAAAAATGCACACACCTGGTTTTTTTCCGCGGCTTTGAATCTTATATGAATATACTTTCGAAAGCGTTTACTTATTACGTTAATCAGTTTTCATTTCCATTTAATACGATGTTTTAAGTTGCCAGCAACTAAATATAACGAAAAAAAAATTTAAAACTTAACCCGTAAGTATAGAGATAGAATCAAAAGATTTTCCATTATAATTTTTCAGAAAAGTTCGTATTCATCGTTCTCTCTCAAAAAACTTCGGTACCTACACATATCTATATTATACAATCACATTATTTATTTTACGTTTCATACTAAACAATGAAATTTCATATTAATAGATTTGATAATGTTTTGATACTGAGTGCCATCGTGTTCCGATAAAGATCCGAGTTTTACCGAAGCAAAATAACTTCTCACTGCCTCTTTATTTCTTACATCTAAAGTTTATCCATTTAAATTATGACAACTGTAAGAATAACGCTAAACGTCGAAACCACGTTTTAAGCCCATACTTAGGATTATTAATACTTCCTATTACATTAGCCTTTGTGGTATCTACACTAGAGGCCTGAGTAGGAAACAGAATAGTATACTAATATGAACGTTAACGTGAAATAACGTTATAATATAACATAATAGAAAAAGTTGTTAAAATTGTAACAAAAAAGAAAAATTCACTTTAACTTATACGTAAAGTTGTATTAAATAACAAGTGTAATAAAAATTATTAGCTTTTCATAAGGCTAGCAAGCATCTAACAGAGGCACTAGAGTTACGTAAAATTTTAGTTAAATACATATGTTTTATGACCATACCTAAATACGTATAAGCAATTATATTAAAAAAATTACATTTCTACGTGCGTGTTTACGATTTATTTCAGCAGGTAAATTATACTTTAATTCACACAATTATGGACGGTTAAAATATTCATCATGTAATCACAAATTATCGTAAAATTGAAACAAGCTATATAATAAAACTTTTTCATATTATTTGCCTGCGCAACTAATACGAACGTTATATGAAACATGTTTTGAACAAAATTTTATATGGTATAAGGAAACAGTTTTATTAGGTTGAAGCAGCAAAATAAAAAATATTCCTATCAAAATTTGGTTCCTTGTCAACGATCATTATTCGCAAAATAATGAGATCATACTAAGATATAAATTTTATATAAATTTATATATAAATTTTAATATAGATTTTATGACCGCAGACAATAAATATTTTTTTCAAATAAAAGTTTTAGAGAAGATTCATTAATTTAATTGAGGCTTTAAAAAAAGCGTAGAAGATGCGAAGGGTCTCAAAGGTTTGTGGTTGCAGACCCGCTAGCTAAGCTTGGTAACAATCGAAAAACCTCCATCCATGTGTAGTGTGGCAATATTGTTCGGTCCTTAGTCCCTAGTGGCCCTGCTATTCCTTATCATGGTAGCGATCATGATAAAAGCGGAGCAATAGTTGCTGTAATCCCGGGTTGGATAGCTAGCGTAGCCACCAACAACGATGATTGGGACTGGCAACATGCAACTCATGGACATCGAGGACCTACGACCAACGAGGTGTCACCCGATGTCCAAAGACAGGGGGAGGACAAAATAATGGGGACAAACATTTTTTTTTGCGGACAAATAATTTATTTAATAGTATTACTTATAATTTATTAATACTAAGAACATCTGTATTGACTGAAGATCATACAGGTTCATGCGCCTATTCGACAAACTTCGATTACAAGGTAGAGGAAATATTATGAAAAAATTTCATAAGATATGCATCCCTCCAAAACTCAGTACAACGTTTTGCCGGGGGATGCGAATGCAAAACTAGGCAAAACAAAAGTCTAGGACTAAGGTTAAGAGAGGGCAATAACGGAGTCGGTGGACGGAACCCAATGGGAAACAGCTGGCGGACTTTATAGGGCACATTTAATAGTATAAGGCATAAAAATCCAATACCTTCTACTGCTAGCTACTAGCCAGTGCGCTGTTTGCCTCCCTTCCTTTCCGCGGCTACCTTCCAGACCATCACGTCCTCGCATAACGCAAGGACACGATGATCACTCCGTACTGTCCTAACCTACGAGCAATACAATAGAATCTAGTTTTTTTTCCCGCAGGATTCAAACCTAGATAACAACTTATTACAATCCATAATTTAAGATAGGACCAGTACTAGGCAATGGAAGTAATTTTTGATTATATCATAAGTTTATAAAATTCCTAAAAAGTAGAATATAAGCGACGTACGCTTATATTTCTGCTTAAATTATCGTTTTATTATGTCTTGCACTGTCTTTTGCTAATCCTTCGTAGATTAGCTCACATAACTGTTATTATGGTGGGAAGTACGTTCACTGTACAATTACCTCGTAATTACGGTGTCTTTACACCATAACTAGTTCTATAATTAAGTCGGTGACATTCAGACTGTTGTAGATACTGAAAGGATGCTGCTTAATTTTATGTTATGTTATAGAAAGAAAAATATTCAGTAAATATTCTTATCATTTGCTTCGAATTTTCAATCGTTTCAATAAGAATGAAGTAGTAATTCGGAGCGTTTTTTTTAAATTCTGTTAAATTGTTTCATTGCTATTTAAAAATCGTTATAAGCTTAAAAGGTGCTCGCGATTGTTATTTTAATTAAATTCAATTGATGCAGCGTATGGCGCCATACATCCGTTGGTTACCGTACACATCATGTCTCATAAGAGAATTAATTTAATTTATTAATTACCTTACCATACTACCAAAATTTACGCTGGCCCGCCGTTTGCTTTTCAAACTGGCAGACAGTAGGGCTTTTAGATACTACGATTATTACTATTGGCGTTGTATTGTTACATGGCTATAAGTAATAATAATATAGCAATATTTAACATGCATGTGACGACATTCGCAAAGTGGGCTGGATGAGAATAGCCGATAATCGGAAGTGGTGGCGTGCATTAGTGGAGGCCTATGTCCAGCTGTGGACTGCTACAGACTGATGATGATGATGATGAACATGTGTGTTATTGATTCTATAATAAACCAACCGGCATGATTCTAATTCTTCTAAAACAAGCCTCGTGATAAATTTAACCAACCGGTTTATTAAAAATAGCCTAATATTATTTCATATTTAAAAATAATAAACTTGCAATAATATACATGCGTAATTGTATTTTCTGCAAACTTTGGATAAACCAGCTGACGCACTTCATATTTTCCTGTAGTCAACATATAAAATAAGTTGTTGTGTTAGATTTGATAACATAGCAGAATGAACATTCAAGTTACAGTGTGTATTTGCTTTGCAGCGTTGTTGGCCAACGCTCGCACAGCTAGTGTCCCGCTTAACGACACAGATGGAAGAAGTCGTAAGTAAAACGTGTTCATATCTTTTAAAAGTTATCTTTAAGGCATCTACTGAGAAACAAAACTCTATCATCAGCATCTTTTCTCCGTTACCGAGTTTGTATTTTGTATCAAAGTGAATTTATACATAAATTAGTTATGGTATATATTTTTTTAAATTTAACATACAATATATTTAACTTTTGATTTTCAGAGTTATCTGTGGGATATTCAGAGAATTCTCTGGATCAACTAGAAGTCGCTACAAAAAAGAACGAGGTAGAGAAACCTATCAACCTACGATTTCCACATGCAGTTCTATTCGGTCGCGTTTGTGGTGGTACCATCATTAGCCCCACATGGATCCTCACGGCTGCTCACTGGTTAGTATCAGATTGTTATTCAAATTCAAATATTATTTTTTCAATTTATGCTCTGTGGAGCTCTTATGAACGTCTATCAATCACTAGTTCAGAGGTTTTGACCTGTCTAGAGAAGAACCAGCTAGTCATTATTCATTTCATTCGGCCATTGTCAATTTTTTAATTTTACTTTTTGTTTATGAGTTCAATATAATTCTATTTACTAAAACGTGGACACCATTCAAAACTAACAATGTAATCAGTTATTACTTATTAACCATATTTATAGCTAATAGAATGTGAATATCATAATAATAATATATTCATGACATTAAAAATAACTTTTAGCAGAAATAACGCTACAGACTTTTGATGAGCAAAAGTTGCGTCTTATCTTCAAAGTGATAACCTTTTTAGCCTTTCTTCGTATAACAATTATGTACGTACTCAATGTTATCTATATCTCAAATTGTTATAGTTGTTAACCATACAAATCCATCCATTTATGCATATCGGACTAAGATGTTGATATTCAATTTATAGTAAAATATAGGATAATGTTTAGAATTGCTGTTGGTGTAGTATAAAGCAATTTTATCAAACTTCAAATAAACTTACTTTTTCTATAAAACGAAGTGTAAAAACGACAGATATATCTTCTTACATTGTGTGAACTAATAGATAGTGACTGTAAAAATTTCAAAATAAAACAATGTGATGGGTGATTGAGTCGCTTTTACACAGTAAATGACAAAAATTATGACTGACAACTCTAATACATTAAAGTTTTTTGTTTGACTAATTAACACGGCAAACTCAGTATCTTTATAAAGCAGTCAATAAATATATATAAATCTTATAATACTCGTGCCAAAATAAAGTTGATTTAACTTTCTTAATATTTTTCCAACTTTATGACAAACGGAGAGCGAAATCGAATATTGAGTAATTTAATCACATTTTCCTTTCTTTTAAACTGGCTGAGCAAAATCCTATTATAAATATATTTTTTGATGGATGTTAATTCTCTTTAAGGCTTTAACTCGTTAAAAGATTTTAATGAATCTTTCGGATAACACAGTTTTTTCAAGAACGAATTGTATATATAAATTAGTCTGAATAATTCAATATATATTAAAGAGTTTCATGTATGTTGACGAATAAATCTTGCATCTGAGTGCTATAGTGTGCACCGCAATAGCTTTTGGCAGTATAAGTATGTTATGTTTATTCGTCTATCAAGAATTACAATCAGCACACGGGTAAAGCGGCCGGTTAAGCTACTTTCAAATTAAGTCTCAAATATTTTGCAGCACAATATTTACTTCGGGTAGAAGCATACTTGCCGGAACGAATACAACTGATGATGGCAGTGGCACTTACCGACGGGTGAAACGCCTGGTCATCCACCCATCATTCACCGTGGGACCGTACTGGCTAAACGCTGGCAGTTTTAACATTAAACAGGTAATGCTCATTACATTTCGTTATTCATATAGTTAAGATTTTTAAAAACCTATAATTAAGATTACTTCTAACAATCTCTCATCACTTACAAATAAATACGGGAATTAGTCTTTTACGACCAGAATTGTATCAGCGAGAGAATGTATTAACTTGTTATTTGTTTTTATTTTACCCAAATTTTAAATTTACGTTTAGAAATCAGCTCCATCAAAGTTGTTTACTTTACACAGAGAACAGTACATTAACACAGTATATTATTATTTGAATATAAACACCATGATAAAACGGCCTATCGATAATAGCTCAACAATAATTATTCAAGTAGTTGCAACAGAAATTAAAAATCAAGGTGATTTTTGTCAGCTAAGAATAAGCTGAAGAAATAAACACCGCAGAGTTGCTGTTGGTGTTTATTTCTAGCAAAAAACAAAAGGGTGCCAACATTAGTCTGTTAAAGTTTGTAGTACCGCGAAAATTGCTTATTATTGAGTAGTCGTAATGAGCGATAATATTGGAGTGACATGACACACAATGTCTATGATACGTCTATGCTTTATTGATAGTTATATTATATGCTAGCAACCCCCCAACCCCCTTGTAGGTGGAATTTTGTAAAATCTGTTTTCTACCTCTACTCGGCGAAAGGAATATTCTAGCAAATTTCAAGTCGCTACGCCTTATGGTTCCAGAGATATCGTGACGAGTCAATATATAGGTGGGAATCTCTTCCATGTATATAGATAGAAGAAGAAGATATGTATACAGATATATTTTATTTCAATTGAGGCGACGTTAATTCCAACTCCTGTTTGATTTAAAGTTTCTTAAAAATTACTATTCACTATGTTCATTACATTTAAAATAGAGTAGTAGAAGATAATAGCATATTTATACTGTAGCATTTATTTAGAGATAAATGCTCCTTTTAAAAGTTAAGTCTTTTTTAGTAAATCGTAATATTTTCGTGTACAATTATGCAGGTCGGTGCACATTATGACTATCTTCTGGCTGAATTAGAAGAACCTTTGCCATTGGACAACGTAACAATGGCCGCCGCTAAGTTAAATGAGAACCCTTCACTTCCTAATAATACATATGTTGGTTATGCCGGCTTCGGGGCTGAATACCACGGGGTAGGTGTAAATTAATTTGTTTTTTGCTCAATTGAAAAACTAAAAAAGACTGGTTGTAATAAAACATTAATAAAGTACTTATTGTAATCTCTTTGTGAGGTTAGTTTATATGTAATGGATGATCTTTTTACAATTTTTGAAAGGTTTGCAAATATACCAATCAGCAGACACAATCTTTAATAACGTTCATTTATCAATTATTTATACCATCATTAAATAGTAAATATTAATAATAGTAATAGTTAACATTGATTCATCACATCACATCACATCATCAGCCTTTGTTAGTCCACTGCTGGACATAGGCCTACCCTAATACACCCCTATCCATTAGGGGGTTTGGACCGTATCCCAGCACGCTGGTCCAATGCGGGTTGGTGGGTGGACCGACTTTTTTACATGCCCATCCGACGCATGGATCATCTCACTTTTCAGACAATTGGGTGATCGGCCCAAATTGCCCTAACCAACTAGGAAGCAACAATGAAAATTTGTTGCGTCCCCGCAGGATTCGAACCCACGACCTCCGGTTTCTAAAGCACACGCCCATACCACTAGGCTACGGAGGCAGTTAACATTGATTGCCTCTTTTAAATATTGAATAGTAAATTTTCTTATAAACTAATTTCCCGGTAAGGATGATCAATAACCATATGGACGCAATATTTTTTGCAGGAAACAATGAGGCACGAGAGGCATACGATGAAAATGCGAACACTTTCAGAGAACGAATGCGGCATTTTACAGGAATACAGTTCTACGGATATGATATGTGCCCAAGGAGTTCCGCCTAGATTCGACTCGGCTTGTAATGTAAGTTATCACTTTTCTGTTAAAGCGATAAGACGAGCAGGACAATTACTTTGTGAAACGTACGTACGTACGTAAACATACTCTCTGCTCTGAGATATGGGATTTACGTCACGCTTACCCAGTATATACGTTGGCTATGGTACCCCGAAAAACCGGAAGATAGTTATGTCTACAGTCTTCTGATTTATGACCATGGGTTTCAATGGATCCGCTTTTAATTCGACATGGAATTTTGGAATATATAAATCCAGAGAATTTGAGAGAAGACTTTTGCGAACGAGGCACTAATTTACAGAATATCCGCGTATAATTAAAACCTTAGTCGTGATGATGATGCGACTGCCTCCGTATCCTAGTGGTAAGGGTGTCTGCTTTAAAAAGCGGAGGTCGTAGGTTAGAATCCAAACAAATTTTCATTAATGTTTCCTTGCTGGTTATGGCAAATTGGGCCAATCACCCAATAGTCTGAAAAGTAGCATGATCCATGCCTTGGACGGGCATTTAAAAGGTCGGTCGGTAGGATACGGTCAAATAATCCCCTAATGGAGACGGCGTGCATTAGGGGAGGCCCATGTCCAGCAGTGGAATAACACAGGCTGACGGTAGTGGTGGATGATGCAAATATATTTAATACGATTTTGGCCTTGATTTTAATACTATATGCATTCAAATATATTCTTAAGTTATATTGACTTAATACGTCGTCATTAAAAAAACAAATGGTAAAACGGAAATTATTTATTACTTACAGGGAGATAGCGGTAGTGGACTAGTGGACAAAAATGGTGTTCTGGTTGGAATTCTTTCTTGGGCCCAGGACGACACAATAGAATGTAGAAAAGGCGCTATCGTTTACTTCTCAAAAGTTGCTGCAGCACGAGAATGGATCCGTCAGGTTACCAACGTGTGATATAAATACTCTTAGAAAATTCCTTTGCTTTATCTGTAATGTAAGCTAGCATTATTAAACTTATTGTCTGTTGTTCCTAAAACTTTTAATATTTTATTTCTTGCACCCTGAAATCTTAAAAATGGCAAACATCGAAATTTACAATTATAATTTAAACTTTTCTTGAATTATTACAAGTTAAGACTTACTTCACTTAATTAGCAACTTCATTTCACAGATAAAAAAATATTGATAATAGGGACGATAGCGACGAGAAAAAGTGATTGATAAAATAAACTATTTTAAAGCAGAAATATAATTACGATTTGAACTTCAATTGTTTCTTGCCCATCATTTCTTTAATATTTAGTACTACTAAAGTAAAACAGTATAGATAGAATTTAAATAATGCAATTAAAATGACTTTAGTAGGTTTATGACATAATCAAAATATAAAAGAAAAATCGCAAATGTAAAAGCATGTACAACTTTCGTGTTTTATTCTTCATAAAACTACAAATTTCGTTACTTATTCTACACATGAAAGTTGATCCGTAAAAGTTTGCTTTGCAGAACATAATTACATTGCAAATGACTGCACATTTTTCTGTTTATGCTAAAGATTTGAAACTCGTGTAAATATAAATCGCTGTAAGAACTCGTATATAGCCATATGTCAAACTATAATTAACTATGTATATAGCCCCACCAACCTGCATTGGGCTAGCGTGGTGGGATACAGTCAAAATTAAACTCACTTGGTCAAGTATCAAAATTCTTAAAATACTGAAATTTGATGCTTTTTACCCATTATTTTACATTAAGACATGAAATGGAGACACAGTATGTAGACACAAGATTCTGGTAATGATTTATTTAAGTTGATATTTTTTTTATGTAAAGAAATATAAATTTAAAACAATAATTTTACAAATTCAATCCACAAATTAGTAGATTGTTTCCTCTAATTGTTACTGTTGCGGTAATTACTAAGTATTGGTATTTTAAGATCTTACTAATTATTACTTTGTATTATAGTTGTACTTTCGAGAAGCGATCAAAAAGTAGTGAGAATGAGATAGAATGTAATTAGGATTGACAACTTAAATATTTATTTTCTACATATTCTTCTTACACACCGACTCCAGCGTTAATTTGGTGACTAGATGAAAAGCAAGTAGGTGCCAGATCTGGTAAATAAGGGGATGCACAACCAATTGGAAGCCAGATTGCTGAATGGCAGCCATAGCTATTGCCAACCTATGTGCGAGAGCGATGTCAATGTGAAACAATACAACCCTACGATGTTTACTTTTTTATCACTGATGGCATTCTCAAATTGATATTTAAAGCTGTATTTTAACCTGTAGTGGTTTTTCCACGCTCCAGGTTATCAATCAACAATATCACTTCTGACTCCCAAAAAATATTGAGGTCATAACCTTACCAGCCGATGTTACGGCATGAAAATTTTTCGTGGTCGGTGAGGATGGCCGTTTCCATTGCGAAGATTTCTGTTTTGTCTCCTGATCAAAAGGATGAACCCATATTTCATCCACTATTACAACTAGACAAAGTGTATTCAGAATCTTCTGACGTTGTTCTACAATATCTTCGAAATGACAAGTCAATTTTTTTTTGATTCTCGGCACCCACCTTGCTGAGATTTTTCTCATTTTCAAAATTATGTCAATATTGATTGAATACCTCCACATTATCTTTATTTAATATGGAAGCATTACACTTTCTTATATCAATAAGACAATCGTGTCAAATAAACTATCACTGGTGTGGAAATGGAAACCGATGAAAAGAACCGGAGTTAAAAGAGGTAGCCTGGGTGAACAGGTCTACCAGGGTGGGTTTTCTATCAAGTAGTCATTACAGTAATAATTCCTTTAACACACAAACGTTTCTTCACAACTTTTTGAATTTATTTACAGATAGTAACTGAACGTTTTTAAAATGCCCTTTTTCTAATTAGGGTATCAGATAGTAATTCTTCGGTCGTTCATAACAGTTATTTTCAATAACAAGCCGGCACTGGTTTTCTTTACTTTAAAGAACACGTGCCGACAGAAATCAAACAAAGTAAAGAGAATCGATGATTTTTCTTAATTAAAATAATAAATATCTAAGCTATGCCAGTGTTTCCAGTGGTTATATTTTTGTAACCAGGGAGTATATATGTTGTTCTCACTACTTTGATCCCGTCTCGTCGTTCTAGAAGAATCAATCTGTTTTAGAAAACTTGGAATGGTTGTCTGAACTAAATTCGACGCATCTGAGCTCGATAGTACTAACGATACACTTACTTTCTCTACAATTTTGATAAAATTTGATAACATGTCAACTTCTGAAACCAGTTCGGTTTCGGCAAAGTTTCGGCATATTGGCCGATCCGCAAATTCAAGCGGATCCGCAAATTAATACGCCGAGATCGTCGCTGCTCAATCACGCAAGAAAAGTGGCCTCTTACTATCGGACTGGTCTACAAGTTTGCCGTAGCTCAACGTGCTATAGAACGCGCTATGCTCGGAGTCTCTCTGTCGAATAAATTTCGCAATGAATTTATCCGGCAAGGAAAGAAAGCTACCGACTTAGCGCAAAGGATTAGCTCGTTGAAGTGGCGTGGGCTGGTCAGGCCACTGCCACTTCAACGAGTGGTCCTAGAACGAAGGCCATTGAGGCCGTTAGGTTCTACAGTGGAGGCCACTTTTAAGAAAACGGAGTGTCGGAGGTCGACCCCGACCAGGTTGGATGGCGATCTCCGTGCGACATCTTTCTAGCTCATAAAAACGGATTCCACCACTGTTATACCACCCTCTTCGCAATCTGCGGACCTCAGTCCGTACCATAGCCCACGCCAGAGCGATGCCATATTTTTCATCTCTGGACGCTCGGTATCAGTTCTTGGACACTCCAGGGATTCATAGAACCTCTTCTGATCGCTATTGAAAAGGCAATTGCTATGGTACCGGTCCACATTTTCAGAGTACTGCCTAATGCACTCACCCCATGCGGCGATTCTGCTTCAGGAGGTCAATACGCTCAGTTAGGAAAAACTTGCTGGCCAAGTAAATATTAACATTTGTCCCGGTCCCCATTTGTTTTAAACGCCTACCACACAAAACGATCTAATGTTATTAGCCCTGGAGCAGTGTAGTCAGCCGATGCGGATTCAGGTTCTGGCGATCTGAAGTTCATTTCTTTGCCTCCAGGCTGGTATCGAGATAATCTTTCGCTTAACTTTTCGAGACTTGGGTATTTTTACACCGCGCAGGAGGCAAACCATAAGCGCAGCGTATCAGTATGTATATATACAGAATATCTGTAGTGTCGTCCAAACCAGTGTTTTTTGCGAAGTAGTCTGTTAACGCTCCGCGTTGCCGTATTGATATGAGTGCGGGGAAGCTTGGTCTCTGCTCGTGTAGGGTTTTTTGTACCTCACTAATCGCCTCATGCAGTATCCTCCTTATTTATACCGTATCCAGCAGCTGCTCCTTCGAAGCCTACATCCATTTGCAAATCGGGTGAATAGTTTTCGTTTCGCTTATATGGTTCCATCTGCTCGACAGCTACAGTCTCGGAAGGGGCAGCTCATAGTCGCAATTGTTCGAGTTCGGCAGTTTCGAAGATGGAAGAACGCTGATGGTACCGTATTTTGCCGGCCAGGTTTAGCTCCGTTACAGCAATA
The DNA here is from genome assembly GCA_029286875.1 of Lamproptera curius. NCBI lineage: Eukaryota > Metazoa > Arthropoda > Insecta > Lepidoptera > Papilionidae > Lamproptera > Lamproptera curius. The sequence continues at coordinate 1,891,637 of JAGSMT010000017.1, forward strand.
GATGGCTCCAGATGCAGAAACTAACAGTGCATTTTGGCCCGCTACGCCGTGACGTCCACTCCTCCCTTTGTAGCCCTGAAACACGCTCGCATGACATTTTCATTTAATTACTTTGTCCATCGCATGCGGAGCTTTCCCTAGAAGCGGGTACCTCTTGCTGGACTTTTAGCCCTGCCGGCACCAAGCTGTCTGGTAGGTTGGTTACTGGGGCCTAACAAGATGATAGGGTCATGAACTGTTGAGTTTTGCCCCCTTGCCGAGTTCGGAGTATTTGATCAGAATCCATATTCGCAGAATCATTAGAGGAAAAGGTAGCACTATCAGCGGAGCCTCTTGTCGACAGGGAGCTACAATACGATAGAGTGCGCCAGGTGCCCCAATGGCATAGTTAATGAGCGAGCCCTAATCGTCATTTGACACAATGCCCTCTATCTTTGAGCCGGTGCTGGCTGATTACTGGTGAAACAGCTAATATGATGCAGTGGGGGATAAGACCGTCACTATGCCTTATTATAATTATGTCCCACATTGTAAACAAAGTTTACGTAACTTACGTACTTTTGTTCAGTTATAGTTGAATTAGCAGTAATTTTGTTTCTATGTGCGGAAAAATTTTCATTCCTTTTAATACTGCTGCCAGCTATGCGTAATCACCAACCTAGTTGCTCAATTGCCCCCGCGAATTGGCTCAAAGAAGAAAAAATATGTAAATAAGTACGCGTAAACTGCGTTTAAACTGTGCGTCTGCAATGTGTGGTCGGCGCGCGGTCCAATGGTTGCCGCTATGACGTCAACCGCGCATGGTCGCTTGACACCGCGAGGTTTTGATCGCTTCGGGCGGACAACAGGTGGACCAGCGGTTGTAATTACGTAATATCAGTACTAATTGTAAACAAACTACTAGTCAATTACGAGACTTAGCGACATCAGACATATTTGCCAACCGGCGAAAGTTACCTTAGTATCGATAGGTGTTCCCTACAGATGTTAAACAACCGAATTAAAATGTTTTAAAGAATTCGAATATCGCTTTCAAAAGTCAATGTAATATTTATATTAAACATTTTAAAAAAATCATCTTGGTTATGTAACATCGTATTTCTTTCGCATCAAGCGTAAAAAACGTAACAAAATGCACAGTAGTCATATATCAGTACTATAATAATATAATACCTATAATAATATATGATGTCCTCCTAATTGAATCCGACCACGGCAGTCGATCTATTATGGAGATCAGCCATCTAAGAATAGTATATGACCTATTAAAGTGAATAAGTCTACTTATGTGTAAACACAGACACACTCCCTCTCATAGTCTAATGCGACGGATAACCAACAGGACCGAAGATATATCAGGCGCAGAATCGACTTTTTATATTCTCCACAAACATATGGATCATCTTACTTTTCACGGTGATCAGCCCATATTGCCATCACTGGGACAGGGGCTCAACAACTTTCATTGTTGTTGAGTCCCTGCAAGATATCATAATAAATATCTGTTCTGTTAATAATTTTAATAACTATCAGAGGAAGCAATTTTGAAACCACTTGCTGCTTGCGCGTATAAGGCCTTTTAGTCAAATTCATGCAATTTCTGTGAATTATAAAGCAAAAAATCTTAAATTGGATGAGCAAATGAATATAACAAATAGATTCTGAGAAACCGTAAAAATTGCGATGTGGTATCTATTTTACCGGGCGTTGCAAATTAAAGATAGTCCAGCTAGTAGTGTAGAGTACTAGTGAGGGTAAAATATCAATAAAAAACTTTATAAAAGAAAAACTCAATAAAAATATTATTAAAAATAGAGTATTTAGTTGTTTCAGTAAGATCTTATAGTATAATAGACCTGAATTTCATTTATTGCAAATATTCTACTGTTAGATAAGTTCGTACCTCTTTAACAGTGATTAAATAAAACTTGTATCAAACTTTTGGATGGAATAACATCACGAGTACCTTAGTTTTCCCGCTAAATCGAATTCCCTTTAACACAAAATATCTTCATTTCAATTTTTCTTTTCGAATAATTTTAATGTTATTTAAAGTTTCAATTACAAATATTTATCGACACTTGACGACAGTAAAACAACATGCAGCGTCCACGCTATTTACTTATTGCGCCTGAGTGGCCTCCGGATTAGGAGATGAAACATGTCTTTACGCACCAAATGTTTAAAATCACCACATAAATATAATAACTAAGGTATTTTGGCTCTTTTCATAGACATAAGAAATAAAGAATACACGATCTCTCGTAATGAGCGACAGAACAAGTATTTAAGAGCCGTACTGGCTAAAAGTCAAGCAAGAGATTGTTTGAACTTAATATGATAATAAGGTATGAAACCGCGATCTATTGATTACTCATTGACCGTGATCTACTTTGTGGTCAGGGAATGTATGAATAGTTTTACACAATTAAGGTCCCCATTTTTACAGGAGACCGTCTGGGTGTGTATCACCGCGGTGCCTATTTGTACCACAAAGCAGTATTGTGAAAACACAATTGTGTTCCGGTTTAAAGGGCACCATAGCCAGCGTATTGATTGGGTTGACGAGACGTAACATCCTAAGTTTCACGGTAGGCAACAAGTTGGTGATATCAGTATTGCCAATGTCTAAGAGCGTCGGCGACCATTTTCCATCAGGTGGCCCGACTGCTCGTCTGCCAGCGCAGGCAATACAAAATAAATTAATAAATACTGCAAATTAAAATCAAGACCTTTTAAGATTACGCTTATTAAATCTTAAGAGAATAAAATATTTTCAACATGAATGTGTATTTTCGATTTAATCAGAATAACCTCAGACCAGAAAAGTAACATGTACTGTAAAAAGAACTAAATCGCTGCTGTAGTTAAACTATCGTGCTAAGAAACCTTTAAAAACCACCCGTTCTTACAGGTAACCTGTTGTCAACTACTGCATTACCTAAAAAATTAAGAGCTACTATAAATTATTAAGATTTTTGCATAAACAAGATACACTCGCACATAAACTGAATACTGTATAATGTCTTATGGCATTCTATTGTGGGAAATACAAATGCTATTTTCATAATTTAAAATACAGCGATTTAAGCAGACTATATCCTGGCCCAGATTAGAGACTGCTGCCAAAGAACCGCAGAGAAATATATTCACTGAAATAAATGTAATGATTCTTCTGCTCAAAACATAATTAGAAATATAATCAAGTTCATAAACATAAAATCTTATTTGTAGAACATTGTGTAAACGTAACATGAATACTAAGAATAAGCGTAGTTTTGTTCTTCAAAAAACAAGGCTCCTAACAACTATGAAATCTGTCACGGGACAATGTATACACTTCTACAACAAAATTCTAGAAAACGTTCAGCTTTTATCTGTAAATATTTTTTTTAAAATTATTGCTGTTATGACTACTCGATAGTAAACACAGCCTGGTAATGAATTGTTCGCTCCAGGCTATGTCAAACTGTTTGAATATGATGTACTACATTTCTTTTTGTTATAATTAGAAAGTGTTATACTTTTATATATATAAGATACTTTTTCTTTGACTTGATTTTTACGTTTAAAATACAAATGTTCTTAAATAAAATTACTTTACGGATTTTATCGCGTTTATTTTACATTTTAAATTCCCGACGTTTCGAACACTTTCCAGCGGCCTGTGGTCACGGGGTAGACTCAACTCAACTCAGATTCCGTAAAGTAATTTTATTTAATAATGAAATATTAAATAAAATTACTTTACAATAGAAATAATTATACAAATGTTCTCTAATACAATATTATTACGAACCCACTATTACATCCTCTTCTTTTCTAAGGATACTTCCTTAACTATTAAAGCAATTTTTATTTAAAAAGGCTTGAAAGGTAATTGCTCTTATCGGCTATCTACAGATCTGATAGGATACGTATTATAGTAAGCAAACGTGTAAACTACTAAATAAGTTTAACTTGGAATGTAACTGAAATCTAAGTCCATTCTTGCGTAGGTAATTAAACCTAAAACTTATATTAAGTTTGATGCTTAATCATAATTTCCAATCAAACCTATTGTAAGTAATATCATGTTTACTTTTAATTGACATGGTATAAATAAGAAAATTATTTTTGGATTATTATGAATTCTTTACAAGGATTAGGACAAAATTATAATCTCGGGAGTTATAATAACGCTATGAAAGATTTTTTTTTAATATTTTTTTAAATGTCCCTTTTCTATAAAAATTATAATTTTCTAAGTACATACTTAATCGTCCTTTAATCTTTCGTGCGCCATGACTTAACCGAAATAAATCGACCTGAATGGTTACCTACTTAGAGGCTTAGGATCCTTACAAAGGATTTTCTAAAGTGATTTAAACAATTTCAACTATGTCGTGTAGAGAACTCAGTTGCCCTGAGCTAATATAAATTAAAGTTCTGTCCGCTTAGATAACTACTAACGCTTAGATAATTATAACAACTAAAATTTCAAAATTTTAACGAGAACCTTAATCAATAAATCGACTTTTTACGGCTTTTATCGCGACTTTTTCAAGCGGCCCTGGTCACAGGACGGGCCAGAAAGTCCTTTTATCTAAAAAAAATCTGTAAATATTTGCGTAAACAAGTGAAATTTTAACAAAAAAAAATCAATTACCGTCTTCAAACTGTATATAACCATTTTGCGCAATATTATCCGGTGACAATATCCCATCTACAAAAAGCTACCCCACGGTTTCCACCACTGCATTGTAAATCTCTAATATATTTTAAGGTAACTATTTATTCAAAATGTCATATATGACTCGTTTTAAACACATAAAATAAAAAATATACATTCAACGACTTTTACATAAACAAACACTGTACTACATTAAACATTTTTAACACAATTAAATACCATAAAATGCACCTTTTGTGAATGAAAGTAAACCCAATTGAAAATTATTTTTACGGATACTGCATTATTTTCATGGATTTTCATAAACTTCCGTAATTTCTGCGTAGGATAGAAAAACGAATTAGATTGAGCGGCATTTTCTAATATTTCTACTTTTTCTTCAAAGAAGTATGTGATTTTTTTTAATTTTCCGTAATGATAATACGGTAAGTCTCGCTTTAAATCTAACGATCCCATTTTATCCGTATGATGTAACTTTAATAAGATACCGTTGCGTCGTAATGAAAATCAATATTTATAACCAACACGATAAATATACTAGTTGGGTCAGAACATACATTGACATATTTCAGCCCCAGGCTCCGAACCCGACTTAATGACATATTTCAAGTGGCTAAATATTAGCTAATCAGTCTCTTAAACTAAAAGCAAAGTTTAGTTTAGTTTACACTTGAGCTAAATTGAAAATCACCCAATACCGAAAACTTTATTTAATATTCTCAAACTATATTTGAACAAACGAAGTTTCTTTTCAATACGTTTCTACTTACTTATAAATTCTGATGTATTATTGGCACATGAAAAGCGACACTTCATCGTGGACTATTAGCATAATTATATTAAGAAAGGACGAGTGACCCGCCATTTTTAAAAAAACATTCTTTACAAAAATCATAAGACCCACATTATTTTAACATAGTTTCATTAGAGGCAACTAAATAACACGTTGAGCTATAACCACGACTATGATTTACTTTAAATACAGCCCTTAGATATATTAGACACACGGACAGGAAGTGACAGGCTTTGTAGTATATCTTGTTCTGAATATCTTACGCTGCTAAAAGCTACTAGTGCTATAGTAATCCACATCGCTTTTGACTCTGGTACAATAATTATTTACCTGTAATGTGTATCCGATCTCTATAGCGAATTTAATTGAAACGACTGCTCCAATGCATAACAAGAAATTAAAAATGTCAAGCTTATCTTATAACACGTAATTTGATCAGTATTGCTAATAAAAAATAGCTTCAATTATATAACTTCAATAACTTTTTTTAGATATATACATTTTTATTAAGACTTATAAAGTCAACTTAGTAGGTTAAAGGAGTATCTCTTTAATTCTTATTCTCTTTAATAGTAGTAAAATAATGAAATTAAAATTATTTTACACTTCTATGTCTGGTCAAGAGTCTCAATTAATGTTATAGCTTATGTAGGTTTAAACATTTAAAGGTCTGTAAAATAACTTAAGCTTAAAATATAAATGAAACAAAGTGGTTAAACTATTGATATATTTTATTCATAATAATTTATTATATTTATTCGCCATATATTCTTGTGATAAAATAAATTTAATATTTACACATTCAAAGATTTTGTTAAGCTTTTAAAAGAACTTTTAACGGAGGTTTCAAAGCTAATAGGTTTTTTTAAGAACTTAATGCGATAAGTAATTTCACAACCGATCAAATAGATTACAGAGATAAAATGTAAAGGCGGTCACTCTCTTTTTGAAATCTTTTTTGTAAAAGTATGGACTCACACCATTACCCTTTAGACGCAGCTTAGTATGAAAAAAAGTTTTACAATTACAATTTATCACACTAAAGGTTGTGCTAAAATAAACCTAAAAAACACGTTGTTTTTTCCTGGCGCCTTTAGGGTGGGGTCACAGGAACAGTGCTTGCACTCATCTGCAACCCACCAGCGTTGGCCGCCAGAAGCAGCCCTATCTCGGCACTACGCATCTGCCTCCCCTCTGGGCGCTCGGGACTAGCCGCCCTTCGTCTCCAGCCCTGTGTTGGGTAACAGACTCCCCGAGTCTGTTACTCAGGGGCCATGGGAGCCAGGAGTTCCCCGACCACGCAAGGACCAAACTCCTAGCCCCCAGCGGCGGCTCCAATGTAGCTCAAGAGCAAACTAAACTAACCTTCGTCCACCCGTCCATTCTTAATATTATTATGCTAATAGTTCAGGATGATGTGTCGCTTTTCATGTGCCAATTATGATCGCGCTGGATAATTTATTACAGATACAAAGTCTAGTTTCGGATTTTCTTTTAAACATTTACCGTAAAAGTACAGTAAAAAAAACAAGATTTTAGGATACCAATGATAGGAGCGAGAAAACATTTCCTAGATCAAGAAGTTAAAAAAGTTGTAGCGGAGTGATCTTCAACAGGAAACAAGTGAAATTTTAACAAAAAAATATGATCGACTTCCAACAGTATATAACCATCTTGCGCAAAGTAAGATGGTGACATCGTGCTCTCTGCAACAAACTACCTATTTCCACCACTGCTTTTTAAATCTTTCATATCTTTTAAGGTATTCATTTAATTAAAATATCAAGCATAACACGTTTCATGGAGATAAAATAAATTTTTACGAGTTCACAATCGTTTATTCATATCATTAAACTAAACAATAATATTGCTTCGGTTTTAGTTAAAACCTGCGGTTGGTTGTTATTTGGTGTTACAAATAAGTAAATTAATTAAATAGAGTATACATACAAAAACTTAAAACTTGTATAGTTTGGTGTGAGATTTGGTTTTTATATTTATGTATTGGCGTTAAACAAAACATAACGACATCGCCACTGTACCGTAAACAAGAAACCTTAATTACATTTGCAACTTTACGGATTCTTAAGGAGTGAGAGGATTCTTGTGCAAAACTAGACGGAAACTGATAGACAAAATGTAGAGGTAAAAGTTTTCTAAGCTAGAGTCAATCAATGTTTATATTCGATTTGTATTGAATTTGTTTAGTATACTTACTTCTATTATACATAATCGACCGTTAAAAATGTTAAAGTAAAATAAAGAAGTTATGATAACTGTAATAGGACCAAGGATACTTGATATTTGACAATGCTCTTATTGCTAAAATATTAAACATATAATGTAAACAATGAAATCTATTGAAAATGAGATACAGTCTAGCCAAGACTCGAAAATTATATATTTTTAGAATATCTCTTTTTCTACATACCTTTTATTAAAATGTCTATGTTCAGCGATTTTCAAGATTTTAGCTACTAGATTTACACAACCTGTTTCAGTCAACAAAATAGTCTACGGACGTACAAAGCGTCTAGACAACGTCTTCTTCAATTTGGTGTTCTTCTAAAAATAGCGATTTCAAATGTCGATTTCTTAAACATTTTTACAACAGTCGAGAGGGCCAGTATATTTTATATCATAATATCGAAAATATTTAAATATCGTTGACTCTAATGCTATTTGATGTGCAATTTCCGAAATACAAGATCTGTACAATGTCTGCCACAGAATTCAAATCATCATCATCATCATCAGCCTGTGATAGTCCACTGCTGGACATAGGCCTCCCCTAATACACCGCTACCCATTAGGGGGTTTTTGGACCGTATCCCACCACGCTGGTCCAATGCAGGTTGGTGGGTGGACCGACTATTTACATGCCCATCCGACGCATGGATCATCTTACTTTTCAGACAATTGGGTGATCGGCCCAAATTGCCCTAACCAACTAGGAAACAACAATGAAAATTTGTTGAGTCCCCGCAGGATTCGAACCCACGACCTCCGGTTTCTAAAGCACACGCCCATACCACTAGGCTACAGAGGCAGTTGCTTGCCTTAGAATGAAGATTTTTTCAATACATAAACGTTTATGTGATATCACACTTGTATTACCTAAAATGAGCTTTCAAATGCCTGATTGCAATTTTTAAAGTTGTTTATATTAAAATGTTTTCTGTTTGTTATCATTAAAACGATTTCAGAAGTAAAATTACGGAAAACGTATGTTAACTCTTTCTTTACAGTTTCAACAGCGTTTGCAATTTCATGCTCCAGGTTGTAATTTTCTAAATATCTATAAAACTACTAAACATAAATTATTTATTAATATATTACGGATTTATCGCGTTTATTTCATTTTATCTCCGACGTTTCGAACACTTTCCAGCGGCCGTGGTCACGAGGTAGACCGGGCAGAGGTTCGAAACGTCGGGAATTAAAAATGTAAATAAACGCGATAAAAATCCTAAAGTAATTTTATTTAATAATGTATAATATTCCATAGACAATAGAAATAATTACATAAAATTATTTCTAAAAATGGGACCAAACTACAGATAACACTTTCCATTTAAAACAGAACGAACACAAGAGATGGGCAACAGGGAACATGTATAAAAAATATACGCTCCAAATTTAATCCTTCTTTTGGGAATTCGGTCAAATATAAAAATTTCTGTTTGATAGCCAAGGATACACGTTTTAAAAATGTCTTATGGGCACCATTGAAGATTTATCTGTAACATAAGATTATTTGAGGCTTTATTAAATGGGTTAGAATTAAAATTTATTGTATTATTACTAAAATTATCTTTTTGCGGTATTCAGTCAGTGATAAAAGGCATAATTATTTTTAATAACCAAAACACCTCACAACGTTTCTATTCAACGTTCTAATGAATGACTTCAAATCTTCAAACCTGTTATTTTTAATTTTTGTTGAAACATTGTATATTTGCAAGAGATGCTGCATTAATTATTGATAATTAAATTTATTATAACTTTACATAAGAATATTGCTTTTACTTGCCTAGTCGGTTTCTTGTACAAACGATGGTCTTGTAAACAAATAAATTTTATTTTAGGATTAAAAGGCACCGTTTGAATTGTAAGCATTATTTAATTGATACGGAAATATACAACGCATCGGGTATCGCTATGCTCGGTCATACTGTCTTAATATTATAAAACCATATATGTATGTATCAAATCCACAATCTCTCGGATTTTTCGCCTTAGTTTTTATACATTTGTTTCCGACGTTTTGGACTCTTTCCAGCATCCATGATCACGGGCATACTAAGATGGTATATGTTTGTATCTCAATTAATATTATATGTAACTAACGTGAAAAATCCGTAGAATAGTAAATTGTAAATATATAATAATTGAAATAATTATAACCATAACAAATAACTTAAAGGCCGATTTTGATACCATAAGCCTTTTTCTCCCATTCAACATTAGGGGGATGCAGAGATTAAAAGTAGGGGGTGTAAAGAAAAGGATATTAGGTAACAATTTATTACTAGACACAAATACAATCGAAGAACAATTAATTCTATATATAAAACACATACATAAAATAAAAATATATAAATACACACAAATAAGCATACTTATGCATGTAAATATGTTTTTTTTACTACTAATCAAAAATATATTTAGATAAAATGATAAGAATTATTTAATGTACTCAAAATATACAAGACATGATTTTTGGTATCGAAAATATTTAGACATAAAAGGGCATTTGTGTTAAAAGATTCACAAAGGCCATTCATTTTAGATTTAATTGAAGTCTTGAAATATTCTACAAGACTTTTTTAATTGTTAAAGAAACTTTGCCTTTTGTAAAAACGATATTTAATTTAATTTTAATGATGGTTTTCATGGATTTATTGAAATTAAAAATCAAACATCATAAATTCCATAGCTATGTATTAAACTACGTGACAATGAATTTAAGACCTTGAAATCATCCAAGAGACAAGTAAATTTTTAACAGTAAAATATGATCGATTGAAACAGCGTGTTATAATTGTTTAGCCTTCGCCTCCGGTTTCTGAAGCATACGCCCACACCACTAGGCTAGTTAGTTATCATTATGGCTGTGATCATTTAGTGGTTAGGACTCTACGTTGTTGTCATTATACTTATACGCTAAAAATTAATTTTTATGCAGACACTATAGTTATTACTTACTAAGTTATTACTTATGAAATGTTATAAAAGCATTAAATTCAGAAAGGGTGTAATTTAGTAAGCTATGTGAAGATTTATTACATTTACAGACATTCATTTTTTTATTAAATTATCTGTATACATTAAAAAAAGGTCGAGACAGAAACGTTCTGTGACCTTTTATTTTAATATATGCGGCAATATTATAGGAAATATTTGATAGTCCTATTACAATTAATATTATTTTGAACTCCTCTTCAAGCCACCATTTTCAATTTAAGTGGATAACGTTGTGCTCTAAAATAAGCAAAATCAACGCTTCATATCAAATCTTTAATATTTTTTAGATAAACATTTTATTAAAACACCCCCTATTGCACTGCATGTCTACATAAAAAGAGAATTTTTCATACATTTAAAACCGTAAAGATAACGTAACCATACGGCCGTCAATTGTCATTAAAATTGTCAAACTACATAATAAATAACTATGAGTTCAAAAAAACTTTCATAATATTACGTCGATATTTAATAGGCCGATTAATATAAGATAGATAATATTTAAAAGGTAAAAAAAGTAAAATAAAATGTGTAATTTCAACTGGAGACTCGTATAAGGCTTTTTGTATCTTTCGGTCGGTTTTCCCATTATGAAGGCATCGTTGAAGACGCAAATGTTTATTTAGGATTTATTCAAAACTCTTTATTATTATATATTTTTATGTATGTGTACCTTTGTTTCAAACGTGCGTATTTTCTATAAAAAATAAACGACAAAATTCCACATGTGTTCCTTCATATTAAAAAGTTTTTAAAACAATTAAAATCATTGTAAAAAAAAATCTCTAACATATTTGACTTTACTACTTTTATAAAGGAAATATATGGTCGTATAAATAAGTGATAATAAGTGCAGTGTGTACTAGACTGTCCTTATTATTTATAATAAAATATAGTTTAATAATAGAAACTTAATACTTTAGTAAAGTTCTTAAAATAATAGAAAAAATCATGAATCTTGAATTGTAATACTTGTAGTAAGAAAAAAAGATGCTCGATATTTGCATTCGATGAATAAATTACCAATTTAAAGGAGGGTATACTGATAAGGAAGAAAACGCTTTTTTTCTTACGAAAGATGGTAGCTGTAATCTTTTTTTTCAAGGTAAGATTTTCTTCCACTCGTACAGCTTAAGACTGTTTCTTGTAAGCTTACGTCTCGTCTAGTTTGGTCGAGGAACATCGATTAAGCATAAATGTCTGCAGAATAATAAATATTGCGGTTTCATTTCTGTTTCTCTATTTGATTTTTTTTTCTTATATTTTTTTCATTATTGTAATAAACGAATTAGTTAATGACTGAGGAACTGTTTTTTTTTTTATTTAACTGTATTTGAAGTTTTATGGATTTGGAACGCGTGAGCTATATTACCTGCCTTTCGAAGCCTAGTAGTAAGGCGTGTGCTTTAAAACCGGAGGTCGTGGGTTCGAATCTGCAGGAGCTCAACAAATTTTCCTTGTGTTCTAGTTGATTAGGCACTTAGGCAATTTAGCAATCCATGCGTCGGATGGGCATGTAAAAGTCGGTCCACCCACCAACCCGCATTGGACCAGCGTGGTGGATACGGTCCAAAATCCCTAATGGATGGAGGTGTATTAGGGAGGCCTAATGTCCAGTCATGGACTATCACAGGCTGATGATGAAAAGTCTCTTAGAAACATGATTACTACAATATTTTTATTAACTGTTAAAAATGCCCCCAAATGTAGTAGCAATTATAAGCCTATTACAAGCATGTACATATTTAACGATTTACGTATGTAAACACACTGAAATTTCCGAAGGGGATATTTACGTTTGATGCTACACAAAACTGGTTAATATGTTTAGTATGTTTAAATTATTGTTACAGGATATAAAATTTCTGACAGTTGGTGAAATATCTATAATATATAAATGAACAGCATGTAAATCGATCTCATTATTGCACATAGAAAGAAGCACGAGTCAGGTAGCAATAAAAAAAATCATAAAACATGTACCTGCAATTCATTTCATGACATCAAATACATCGATAAATGTTTGATAACATCGCAAAAAGGTTTTTGTGATATTTTACATTTCTGTTAAATAAATATGACCGTAGCTGTAGTAGTATAATATTATGTTCCTCTAAGGGCCTAGAATTTATGAAGGCTTTAGCAGTAGCTAATAAATTACCAATATTTTTATGGTTTGCATTGACGGTTTTACGTAAAGGTCATTTTAATAGTCCATCTTCTGACAAATTTAAAAGATTCCTATGTGTAATCCATACTAATATCATAAAGAAAAGTTGTTCGTTTCTTTCCAAATAAGAACAGAAACCGATTACAACATATATTTTTCTACTAGAAAGCTCGAGTAACATGGTTTAACCCAGGAAAATCTTTCTAAAAATCTAAAATAACACGGGCAGACACGAAGATGGCAATGCTAATATCTTAAAACTATTTACAATAATTTTTATAAAAAAATACAACATAACTTAGCACTACTTTAGTAGGGCTCCAAATAAAATATAATAATATTCGGAAAAATTTTGGGTGTCCGTTTTCCATTTACTTGAGTTTCGAATAAATTGTTCGCAAGTACACTGGATGTTTTTGTAATATAATTGCACATTACCTTTGACACTCGGCATGATCAAAGACGATTAAAAGTTTTCGAAGATCATACTGATCAAAATAACATTTTTAAAATTTAGTGAACGACAACCCTAAAACCTACCAGCGCAACCTAAAACCTGAGATACCAGAAACTATCAGTAGAGTTCTGGAAAACATAAGGTCACTCTCTTTGGCCTATTAAAGACAAGGAAAAAAATGACTACTCAAACGTTTCTCACTTACCATCCACTCCAAGAAGTTTATGTCTATTCCATTGTAATTTACTTTACAGGCTTCCGAGCTGTTATCCTAGTTTTTTTCGTTCTTGCACTTTCTTAGCATTGTCGTTTGAACGTAATCGTCTGGACTTTCCTTCTGCCCTGTGTAGTCATCTAATATTGTTATCATTCTTTTGCCACCGTTCCTTTCATTCACAGTATGATATTAAATATTAAAAAAAAATACTGTTCTCGAAAGCATACAATTCCATTATCCTCTCGGATTTTTTCATCTATAATTTTTCCGCCTATTGTCTGAACCAATATCTGGATAGCAACTTCAGACTAGAATCAAACACTATTTGATAATCACAATCCAGATCAAGTATTTAAGGAATTATGTCAGGGTGAATCATGTTTCTTATAATCATTCAATTGTTTTTTATTACTTTGGGAAGTAAAAGCATCCTTATTTTCTGACAAATTATTGGTTAAAACGATGGAATTGTAACGTCCAAGATGAAAAACGTAACGGTTTGCCCTTCCATTGAATAGTTAATTCCTTAATAGCTGCGGCTTGCGGATTCTCTCGTGGTCAGGAAATACAGAAAAAAAACAAATTTTGTAGGATTTTCGACTTTTTGAAGTTTTTTTTTTATTATGAAATCATCATTTCAGCCTTCTTATTTTAGCGGTTATGACATGACTTAACTAATTACATAGGAACACATAATTGTTACTGCAATTAAACTCTCTGAGAAAAAAAAAGGATTGAAGTTCCTTAAATATCGATTAGTAATTTTAACACCCGGTTTACTACACAGAAAAAAAAAGCATTTATAATTCGACAAAAGTATTAAAAAAATTTTCATATTATTTAGATATTTATTAAAAATAATTGTTACATATAAAAAGGATCCAAAAAAGGCATAACTTTATTGCTTGATTTAAAACCTTATAACTCAGCAAAAAGCATCTTACAAAAAAAAAATCAATTATTATGCATATTATGTTTTTCAATAAATAAACATATAATTTATATTCGCCGAAATTTTTAAATAATGTAATATGTATCAGGTTGTACAAATTTTACTTAAAAAACAACTCACATTCAAAAATGAATACCGAGTATGTCCTACTAGCGACTTTCTACGTATAATTTATCACGAAGAGTATTCGTAACATGATCGATTTGTTGTGATCCCAAATATTAGTTTAGGATCGATCAAAAAACCCTCATGAATGTTATTTCTATCAGTTAGCGAATATCAATTTGTTTTGTCGGTAAATATTTTGCGAAGTATAATAAAAATATTACAAAACAATTTGTTTGCTAAAAGTAAAACAATAAATACACTTCAAATAGCACAATGCCTTCGGACGTGCAATATGATCTGATATTGGTTTTATTCAATCCATATTAATATTAACAATTATAATATAAATATAAATATTGCGAAAGTAACTCTAACTTTCTAAGAAACTGTCTAAGCTACTGAACCGATGTTGATGAAATTTTATGCATACGTAGAACAGATTTAAGAAAGGACATGGGCTATTTATTATTATTGCGAAAAAAGTGTTTGAAAGAGTTGGAATGTGCTCATATATTCATCATTATTTAAACGATAGGTAGCTGTGATATGTGTGGTAATGTCGTATCATTTTTATATAATTTATTTGATTAGTACTGCCTCAGTAGCCTAGTGGGCGTGTGCTTTAGAAACCGGAGGTTTGGATTCGAGTCCTGCGGGGCCTCAAGAAATTTTCATTGTTGTTTCCCTTTTGCTTAGAGCAATTTAGGCCGATCACCCAATTGCCTGAAAAGTAAGATGATCTATGCGTCGGATGGGCATGTAAAAAGTCGGTCCACCCATTAACCCGCATTGGACCAGCGTGGTGGGATATGGTCCAAAAAGCCCCCTAATGGGTAGCGGTGCATTAGGGGAGGCCTATGTCCAGCAGTAGACTATCGCAGGCTTGATGATGATGATTTTATTAGTAGTTTAATATAAAATAAAAAGTATTTCGTTAAAAATCCCGCGATTAAATTACATACGCTGGCTAAAACTTGATTGACTAAAATAATGATGAACATAATTGTGCACATAAAAGTCCAACAATACAGTCCACAAGCGCATATCTTTATAAAAGCGCATATCTTTATAAAAGCGCATTATAACCATTAATTCATAAATAAATTAAAAAAGTGCGATAAAACTATTTTTAGAATCGAGTTGTCCATTGTCCTAATCCCATCGATGATTCTTTTGCCAATAAATGCATTAAAAAAATTGTCTACTTCATAGTATTGAAACATGTCTTAGAAGGCATTTTAAATAATTAAATCGCTTTAAGATATCAGAGAAGGGGTGACAGTAACTGCAGGCTGGTTTAGTGTTATTTACGTAATACCAATAATACCGTAATACCGTAACCATATATTCTGTTGTTATTTTTTGGTTAAGAGTTTACTTGTCATGTCGAAGTTTTTAATTGTTGACAACAATTATTATCGCGTTTATCGTAGACAGTGGTCTCGAACCTACTGATATTTCTACCGAAACGGACTCTGTACTACTGAAATATTGAAACATTCAATGATTTTTCCGCGATTTCAGAAAACACACGGAAATTCTACTGATTTTTACCGATTTTACTATTTTGTGTTGGCATCCAACATTACGTTTAATGTTACGATATAAATGAGCAGAGTAATTGCGGGTTAGTTCAAATATTTACGGGATATATTTAAACCAATACGCATTAACTCTGTCTCTCACTTCCTTGAATCCTACAACTCTATGTAGTAGATTATTCTGATATTCATGGGTTTTCCAATAAATATAAAAAAAATAAAATAAGTGTGTTAGATGCACATCTCGTTATAATACTGATTTTTTCTGTTGTTAAATTTTTATGTCCCAATTAGATTTTTAAGTTGAAAATGAAAATAGATTTTGATTTTTTTATTATATAAATTGTTTGAATTTTCGTTAAATAAACAAATTTGATTCAAAACTGTATTTTTGTCCGTATACCGATTTTAGGTACAAACATACTGATTTTAGTTGGCAACTCACCGATTTCGCTTTGACGTTCGAGACCACTGATCGTCGAAGAGTGGTGGCAGTTAATTTGTGCTTCGATTTTATGGTTTAGCATTACATATTTCCTGTTTAAATTAGGATTTTCTTCATTAAGGCGTTAAATGAATTTGGTCGATATTATTATAAATATAATTTGCAAATTATCATCATCATTAAAACGGCCTTTAGTAGTCCACTGCTGAACATAGGCCTTTTAATGAACGCCAAGACAGCTGACCTTGTTGGCGTTCAGAGAAAGACAGTCCAAAAGAGATGTTCATAATTGCGAGCGATAATTGAGCAAGCGGATTAGTAATTTACTAGTTGCAATTGTACTTCTCTTCGCCTATTAAAAATTGTAAATTAATTTCAAAAAAATAATACAAAGAATTATTAAAGTACTCAAACTCAAATGCACATACTTTTCTAAACTTCATATAACTAACTCATTGTTGATAGAAATTAACATTTCGTTACCTTTTCCGTGATACAGTATTACTAAAACTTATCCTACTTCAATGTATGCATTTATTATAAAAGTTCATTTTAGCTTTAAATGCTTAATTAAACCTTATTTTAAAGATATATTTTGTTTTAAAATATGTTATATTAATAAATATGTCTTAAATATATCAGCGTATCATATGTTATATATGTATCTCACGTTTGGCAATTCTGAGGTAGATTCATTAGAGTCCTTTGATAGTTAATTTGTAATAGTTGTGTGCCTTGGGGAAATGTTTAAGGTTAATTATTCTAATTAAGCTTATTGTCAGATTATTGCCACGGTAAATCTGTTCTGATTTTGAATTTTAACAAGTTTATATGTACGCTTGAAGTTACGCGTATTTCATTCGAATACATATAACGGAGAGATATAATTGTTATTTTATTAATATTTGGAAAGGTTAACACCACATAGAGTCGCAAGAGCCGCCATTTTGTCTTAGAGGGTCGATGAGACGTACGGTGTACGGCCGCAACCCATCGACTCCCAACCAAGTGCAACATTGTTATTCTACTAAACTAAGATGTTAATTGCCGTGTGAGAATTATTTAATCTATTATTAATTGGCGTGGAATAAAAGAAATCCCGAGTGCATTGATAAATATATTATAATAATATTGAGGTGTTAGAACTGTACGTGTCTATCATAAGACACTACCTTTCATAGCTTAAGCTTAAAGAATGTCGAATTTACACAACGTAAAATCTATATGAAAAGTCGTGTAAAAGTAGTTCATTAGTTCATACCTACTTCATCCCCGTATAGTTTGAAGCTAAAAACTTGCTTAAAATACCACTATTATTTAGCCGTTTCGCCTCCGTAGCCTAGTGGTATAGGCGTGTGCTTTAGAAACCGGAGGTCGTGGTTCGAATCTGCGGGACTTAAATTTTCATTGCTGTTTCCTAGTTGGTTAGGCAATTTGCGACCCAATTGTCTGAAAAGAGATGATGCATGCGTTGGGTGGGCATGTAAAGTCAGTCCACCCATCAACCCGCATTGGACCAGCGTGGTGGGATACGGTCCAAACCCCTTAATGGATTGGGGTATATTAGGGGAGGCCTATGTCCAGCAGTGGACTATCACAGGCTGATGATGATGATGATGATGATGATAGCTCGTATTCGTATCTAGACACTACATTTTATCGTTTTTTGTTGAAAAGAGACAATTTCCATATAAACATTCGACCACTTTTACTGCTAAGTTAATAGCTCATGTCCAAATTTCATTGGCCAGACGGACACACAGATAGACAGAGTTACTTTCACATTTATAATTTTAGTATAAATTATTTTTATTTATATCCGTTATTTACATTATTTACATTACTACAAACTAAATCGCCCATAATATCTGAAATAATGCATTACTTATTACTATGAAACTAACAAGTATTGTATTATTTCGATGTACGAACGTCAACTTTCGATGGCACATGTCAAGGCACTCTGTAATAATTGTTGACTGGCATTCAGATATGTTATTAAGGGTTATGTTTCCAAAGTATAATTAAGAAAAATTATAAAAATAGATCGAAAAATAGTCCCACTGCCACTTCAGCTTCCTAATCTGGTGGGCTATTTTGACGACTCTGGTTCTCTGACGGAAGTCGAACAATAAGTGTCCTAAGTGTTTCGGCACCGTAGGTAACGGATAGGAAGCATCAAGTGATCGAAGACTTTTGATTTAAGGCACTGTGGGATGGGTGACGAGGAAACTTGACGAAGCTTGCGAAAGGTTAGAAGGCTGCCTAATATCGCTTCGTAACAAGCCATTTTTCGTAAAATGTATAGGATATAAACGGTTTTTGTATTCAAAGTAACAAATAAAACTTCTCTTCGCATAATAAGCATCAAACAACCACTGGTCACATAGGGTCCCCTATTTACAGGAGACCATCTAGGTGGGTACCACCGCGGTGCCTATTTCTGCCGCGAAGCAGCAGTGTGAAAACACTGCTGTGTTTCGGTTTGAAGGGCACCGTAGCCAGCGTATTTACTGAGTATACGAGACTTAACACCCAATGTCTCACGGTTGGCAGCGCGTTGGCTATACCACTGGTATTTCCAATGACTGTGGGCGTCGGTGACCATTTCCCAACGGGTGGCCGGACTGCTCGTCTGCCTGCGTATGCCATAAAAAAAGAACTGCATGTGTAACCGTAAACCCCTCTTAACATACACACCCCATTACGTCATGTAAATTTATATTAAGCAAAAATATATGTTGATCTATTAAATTTTACCGGTCATTGACCCAAATTTTCTAATATAATAAAATTATAAGTTTTCAATAGGCCAGGAAATGAAAAACTTAGTAATATATTAAATATTTAAGAAGCGTATTCTCAAAATCGAGTCTAAGGGATTGGAGTATTAAACAAGTAGTTATATACCTTATAGTTATCCTAAACAAACAGGGAAAAATTACAAAACACAGTTATAATATATAAAATTATAATATATAATATTAATTTAAAAGCATAAAAATAAATAGACCAGCCATTAAGAGTCTTACCAAAAAATCATACAATATTGTCATTTATAAACAAAACAATATTTTGTGTAAACGTTAGTTTATGGTTTAATAAAAGTACTTTTATACAAAATGTCAATCAGTAAATTTTCAAAAAACTAGCAATGATCCCATACGGAAAACATTTTGAAAATCAAAGGCATTATGAATACTATGAAGAATTTAATTATAATTTAGCAAACCAAGCTTTGGATCTTGATAATAATCTTTTTACAGAAAGAGGCTTTTTCTAAGCGGAACGTTTACTAAAATACTGTACTTTGCATTTATAATTACTCTCTGCTATTAACGTGAGTAATTATAATATTTTTATTTGTCATCCAAAGAAAATTTTATTTCAGATCTCATTCCAATATCATTAATTATAAAGTCTTATTTCACTTTCGTAAATTGGTCATATGCAGATGCAAAGAATTTCTTCACTGGAACGTTAATAATATCAAGTGTCTAACAGTATTTTCTCATCGCCAAATATCCAATGCACCTAAATAAGTTATCACTACAAAAACACGGTAAATTTAAAATAAACTTAAACGTTAATTGGTCTACACTTTCGGTCTGTTAGTTTGCTAACTAATAAGCTATTTGCCTCCATGAAATATCTCATTAAGTTCAAGGTTCCAAAATAATTTTGAGACACAACAAAATTTTGAACATTTCTCAAATACAAGCCATGTGAAACACTAAATTATCGTTCAAATTGATGTTGAGTAGTTTTTTTGAAAATCAACCCAATACTTGATATGTACAACAATGTTTTAATCGGAAGTAGGAGAAGACAAACTTGGGTACTCTTTTCTGAGTTTTTGAATTGTCTTTTCTTAGTTATTAAATGAAAGTTTAACAAAAAATATGACCGACTTCATACTTTATATAGCCATTTAGCGCATTATAAGCGGGTAACAACGCGCATTGTGCACAAAACTGTCTCGTGTTTTTTGCCAAAGCATTTTGCATCTTTAATATTTTTTTATTTTACCAAATTCTAGTCTAAGACATGTTACTTGCTCTTAGAATGAAGATTTTTTTCAATACATTAACGTTTATGTGATATTACACTGTATTACCTAAAATGAGCTTTCAATATGCCTGATTGCAATTTTTAAAGTTGTTTATATTAAAATGTTTATTATTTGTTATTTGTTGTCATTAAAACGATTTCAAGAAGTAAAATTACGGAAAACGTATGTTAACTCTATCTTTTACAGTTTCAACAGCGTTTGCAATTTAATTGCTCCAGGTTGTAATTTTCTAAATATCTATAAAACTACTAAACACAAAATTATTTTTAAACAATGGAACCAAATTACAGATAACACTTTCCATTTAAAACAGAACGAACATAATTGCACCACTAGAAGCGGGGCAACAGGAAACATGTGTATAAAAAAAATATACGCTCCAAATTTAATCCTTCTTTTGGGGATTCGGTCAAATATAAGAAATTTCTGTTCGATAGCCAAGGATACACGTTTTACAAACGTCATATGGGCACCATTTTGAAGTTTTATCTGTAACATAAGAGTACTTGAGGCTTAATTAAATGGGTTAGAATTAAAATTTATTGTATTATTACTAAAATTATCTTTTTGCGGTATTCAGTCAGTGATAGAAGGCATAATTATTTTTAATTACCAAAACACATCACCAACGTTTCGTTAGAAAAGTTTAGAATTACGCTTCTGATGAATGACTTCAAATCTTTAAACCTGTTATTTTTAATTGTTGTTAAAACATTGTATATTTGCAAGAGATGCTGTATTTATTATTAATAATTAAATTTATTATAACTTTACATAAGAATATTGCTTTTATTTACCAAGTCGGTTTCTTGTACAAACGATGGTCTTGTAAACAAGTAAATTTTATTTTAGGATTATAAGGCACCGTTTGAATTGTAAGCATTATTTAATTAATACAGAAATATACAACGCATCGGGTATCGCTATGCTCGGTCATACATGTCATAGTTGCCGCTTAATATTATAAAAACCATATATGTATGTATGAAATCCACAATCTCACGGATTTTTCGCCTTAGTTATATACATTTGTTTCCGACGTTTCGGACTCTTTCCAGCATCCATGATCACGGGCATACTAAGATGGTATATGTTTGTATCTCAATTAATATGTATATATGTAACTAACGCGAAAAATCCGTAGAATATTTGATTGTATATGTATAATAAATGAAATCATTATAACCATAACAAATAACTTAAAGGCCGATTTTGATACCATAAGCCTTTCCCTCCCATTCAACATTGGGGCGGTGCAGAGATTAAAAGTAGGGGGTGTAAAGAAAAGGATATTAAGTAACAATTTATGACTAGACACAAATATACTCGAAAAACAATTAATTCTATATATAAAACACATACATAAAACAAAAATAAATAAATACACACAAATAAGCATACTTATGCATGTAAATATGTTTTTTTACTACTAATCAAAAATATATTTAGATAAAATGATATGAATAATTTTATATACTCAAAATATACTAGACATGGTTTTTGGTATCAAAAATATTTAGACATAAAAGGGCATTTGTGTTAAAAGATTCACAAAGGCCATTCATTTTAGATTTAATTGAAGTCTTGAAATATTCTACAAGACTTTTTTAATTGTTAAAGAAACATTGCCTTTTGTAAACACGACATTTAATTTAATTTGAATGATGGTTTTCATGGATTTATTGAAATTAAAAATCAAACATCATAAATTCCATAGCTATGTATTAAACTACGTGACAATGTTTAAAACAAAGACAAAACAATGTTTCCATGGAATATAAGACCTTGAAATCATCCAAGAGGCAAGTAAATTTGAAACAGTGTGTTATAATTGTTTAGCCTTCGCCTCCGGTTTCTGAAGCATACGCCCACACCACTAGGCTAGTTAGTTATCATTATGGCCGTGATCGTTTAGTGGTTAGGACCCCACGTTGTTGTCATTATACTTTTGCGCTTAAAAAAATATTTTTATGCAGACACTATAGTTATTACTTACTAAGTTATTACTTATCAAATGTTATAATAGCATTAAATTCAGAAAGGGTGTAATTTAGTAAGCTATGTAAAGATTTATTACTTTTACAGATTCATTTTTTTATTAAATTATCTGTATACATTAAGAAAAGGTCGAGACAGAAACGTTCTGTGACCTTTTATTTTAATATATGCGGCAATATTATAGGAAATATTTTATAGTCCTATTTCAATTAATATTATTTTGAACTCCTTTTCAAGCCACAGTTTTCAATATTAGCGGATAACGTTGTACTCTAAAATAAGCAAAGTCAACGCTTCATAAAAAATCTTTTATATTTTTGAAATAGATATTTTATTAAAACACCCCCTATTGCACTGTATGTCTACATAAAAAAGAGAATTTTTCATACATTTAAAACCGTAAAGATAACGTAACCATACGGCCGTCAATTGTCATTAAAATTGTCAAACTACATAATAAATAACTATGAGTTCAAAAAAACTTTCATAATATTACGTCGATATTTAATAGGCCGATTAATATAAGATAGATAATAATTAAAAGGTAAAAAAAGTAAGATAAAAATGTGTAATTTCAACTGGAGACTCGTATAAGGCTTTTTGTATCTTTCGGTCGGTTTTCCCATTATGAAGGCATCGTTGAAGACGCAAATGTTTATTTAGGATTTATTCAAAACTCTTTATTATTATATATTTTTATGTATGTGTACCTTGTTTTTATGTATGTGTACAAACGTGCGTATTTTTATAAAAATAAACGACAAAAATTCACATGTGTTCCTTCATATTCAAGAAGTTTTTAAAACAATTAAAATCGTTGTAAAAAAAAATCTCTAACATATTTAACTTTACTACTTTTATAAAGGAAATATGTGGTCGTATAAGTGTATAAGTGCAGTGTGTACTAGACTACCTATCTTATTTATAATAAAATGTAGTTTAATTAAGAAACTTAATACTTTAGTAAAATTCTAAAAATAATAGAAAAAATCATGGATCTTGTATTGTAATAATTGTAGTAAGAAAGAAAGTTTTTTTTAACCAAGGTAAGATTTTCTTCAACTCGTACAGCTTAAGACTGTTTCTTGTAGGCTTACGTCTCGTCTAGTTTGGTCGAGGAACAGCGATTAAGCATAAATGTCTGCATAATAATAAATATTGCGGTTTCATTTCTGTTCCTCTATTTGTTTCTTATAATTTTTTCATTATTGTAATAAACGAATTAGTTAATGACTGAGGAACAGTTTTTTTTTATTTAACTGTATAAAAGTTTTATGTATTTGGAACGCGTGAGCCTAGTAGTAAGGGCGTGTGCTTTAAAAACCGGAGGTCGTGGGTTCGAATCCTGCGGGAGCTCAACAAATTTTCCTTGTTGTGTCCTAGTTGGTTAGGGCAATTTAGGCCGATCACCCAATTGTCTGAAAAGTAAGATGATCCATGCGTCGGCATGTGGTCCACCTCCCAACCCGCATTCAGCGTGGTGGGATGCGGTCCAAAACCTCCTAATGGATCAGGGGTGTATTAGGGGAGGCCTATGTCCAGCAGTGGACTATCACAGGCTGGGGATAATGATGATGATGATGATGATGTTATAACCCTGTTATTTCGTTAAAGAAGCTATGTAGCCTTCAAATTAAAAAAAGTAGTATTATACTCACTTTTTTACATTGGAAATGAATGAAGGGATGAGACGAACAGGACGTCGTCTAATAGTTTTTTAAATGCCCTGCTAGTAAAAAATTTAACGCTAGATAACACAAATCCTCTCCAAGCAAGAACAGAGAGGTACTATCACGATTTTTCCATAGGCAATCAAATGCGATTTTTTTTTAATTAGTTACATACGTTTTATAAAAAGGCTAATATGTCAAATACACAAAAGACCAATAAAAGATTATAGAAAAGTGCTACTTTTTCTTGTAAACCAAAAATAATTATAATTAATCCATACATGTATATAAAAGTGTATACTGCCACTTTAAAGAATAATTAAGACTTGAAGTATACGCAATTTTACTGAAACAAATTAATGTGATTCATCATTATAAAGATTTTTTAGCAATTTTCGGCTCTGTTCTATTTATAATAGTCAAGATTACATCTTTCCTTCATTTAAATACAATGTAAGTACAAAATTTGACGAAACCGTCCACCTACGCGATATTTGACCTAAAAATAATAACAGAATCAATGGGTCGATTTCAGTCCCTCAAACTAAAATATATATTTCATTAACAGAATTATGTTACATAAAATTGAAAATCTTAAATTTTACCATAAAACCTTTCACAAATACAAAAACTACATTAACCTAGAAAAAATAGGCTAAGTTTTACCAAAGAAAATCCATCCCAAAAATCTAAAAATAGCACGGGCAGAGTTGTGGTCGTGACCGCTAGTTTAAAAAAAATAAGTTGAACCAAATATCTAAATAACGAACAGAAACCATTTTTATATAGACGCAGTATAAAGTTTAATACATTTTGAGATGTGGTAGATCCCATTTTTACAGGGGGTCATGTGGGGCGGTACGACCGCGATGCCTGCAATGCATTTCTGCCGCAAAGCAGAAGTGTAAAAATACTTCTGTGTTCCGGTGCAAAGGGCAGAGTAGCCAGTGTATTCACTGGGTAAACGAGACGTGACATCATATATCGCAGGGTATGCAGCTCTGGTATTGCCGATGTCTACGGGCATCGGTAACTATTTTCCGAGTAGTTAATAATCATGTTAGCATCGGTAGCTTAATATTTTATTTTTAAATGTTTACTAAAACTGCTTATTAAGCTAGTTAAAGAATTTAAAAATGCAACTAATGGCGGGTTCTACCAATAGCATAAATTATATGGTAATCATTTTTAGAAAATCGATCGATCGGGAGCGGATTAAAGACGTTACATAATTATATATACAAAAAATATTCCCCTAATAGATTACCTCCTGTTGAAAGTCGAGCGACTATTGGAATAATAGAAAAATTTTTTATTATTCCCATAGTCATATATAGAAAAAGTTTTGAAATCACCCTTTGATACAATATACTAACGGCCATAAGGGTCCATCCATAAATTCGTCTCACATTATGGAGAAGCCGGAGTCAACGATATTATTATTATTTCTAAAATCACGTTTTAAAACAGGCACTAAAACATAAAACATTTGATAGTCAATTAGTTTAAATGTAAGATTATACCTTAAATGAATAAAAAGAAGGATATAGATAAAAGACACATTATATTTTCTATTTATTCTATATAGTTGTCACAAGGACGGGGGAGGTGTCAAAAATCTTGGAATTCGTGCAATGTAATTTATGGATGGTCCCTCTAGAGATAGTGATGTTTGAAACATGACCTACGGAAACAGTCGCCTTTAAAAATAATTGCATAACTACTCGTATATCATAAAATATATTTTTTTACGGTAAGTACATTAGATACTTAAATTAAAAAAAAAAAAAATGCAGATATAATAAACGTAAAGTCTCTTAGAAATATGATTACTACAATATTTTTATTAACTGTTAAAGATGTAATCAAATATTTTATTTTGGTGCTAGTAGCAATTATAAACCTATTGCAAACAAAGCAGATTGTACGAAAATATTTAACGATTTACGTATGCAAACACACTGAAATTTCCTAAGGGACTCTTTACGTTCGATGCTACACAAACCTGGTTAATATGTTTAGTATGTTTAAATTATTGTTACAGGATATAAAATTTCTGACAGTTGGTGAAGTATCTAGAACATGTAAATCAACAACATTTAAATCAATCTCATTATTGCACATAGAAAGAAGCACGAGTCAGGTAGCAATAAAAAAAATCATAAAAACATGTACCGTTATTCATTTCATGACATCAAATACATCGATAAAATGTTTGATTACATCGCAAAAAGGTTATTTGTGATATTTTACATTTCTGTCAAATAAATATGACCGTAGCGTATTAGTATAATATCATGTCCCTCAAGGGGCCTAGAATTTATGAAGGATTTAGCAGTAGCTATTAAATTACCAATATTTTTTATGGTTTGTATTGACGGTTTTACGTAAAGGTCATTTTAATAGTCCATCTTCTGACAAATTTAATAGATTACCATGTGTAATCCATACTAATACTATAAAAAGAAAAAAATTTGTTCGTCTGTTACAAATAAGAACAGAAACCGATTACAACAAATATTCTCTACTAGAAAGCTCTAGTAACATGGTTTAACCCAGAAAAATCTTTCTAAAAATCTAAAAATAAAACGGGCAGACACAAAGATTGCCTTGCTAATTTCTTAAAACTATATGCAATAATTTTGAAAAAAAAATACAACATAACTTAGCACTACTTTAGTAGGGCTCCAAATAAAATATAATAATATTCGGAAAAATTTTGGGTGTCCGTTTTCCATTTACTTGAGTTTCGAATAAATTGTTCGCTAAGTACACCGATATTTTTTGTAATATAATTGCACATTACCTTTTGACACTCGGCATGATCAAAGACGCTGTATACGATTATAAAGTTTTCGAAGATCATACTGATCAAAAATAACATTTTTAAAATTTTAGGAACGACAACCCTAAAACCTACCAGCCGTAACCTAAAACCCGAGATACCAGAAACTATCAGTACAGTTCTGGAATAACATAAGGTCACTCTCTCTTGGGCTTCATTAAAGACAAGGAAAAAAATGACTACTCAAACGTTTCTCACTTACCATCCACTCCGAGAAGTTTATGTCTATTCCATTGTAATTTACTTTACAAGTTTTCGAACTGTTTCTTGTTTTTTTTTTCGTTCTTGCACTTTCTTAGCATTGTCGTTTGAACGTAATCGTCGCCATTTTCCTTCTGCCCTGTGTAGTCATTTTATATCTAATATTGCTATCATTGTTTTGCCACCGTTCCTTTCATATATTAAAATCAAAAAAAATCAACTGTTCTCGAAAGCATACAATTCCATTATCCTCTATTTTTATTATTCAATTTTTTTTTATTATTTTGGTAGTAAAAGCATCCTTATTTTCTGACAAATTATTGGTTAAAACGATGGAATTGTAACGTCTAAGATGAAAAAAAACAAATTTTGTAGGATTTTCGACTTTTAAAGTTTTCATCATTTCAGCCGTCTTATTTTAGCGGTTATGACATGACTTAACTAATTACATAGGAACACATAATTATTACTGCAATTAAACTCTCTGAGAAAAAGGATCGAAGTTCCTAAAATATCGATTTGTAATTTTAACTTCCGGTTTACTACACAGAAATAAATTAACATTTATAATTCGACAAAAATATTAAAAACTTTTTTATATTATTTAGATATTTTTTCAAAATAATTGTTACATATAACAAGGATCCAAAAAATGCATAACTTCATTGCTTGATTTAAAACCTTATAACTCAGCAAAAAGCATCTCACAAAAAGAATCAATTATTTATATATTTTTTTTGGTTTGACGTGAAACTCCCCATGCATATTAAAAATAAACAAATAATTTTTCAATAAATAAACAAATAATTTACATTAGCCGAAATTTTAATAATATAATATTTATTAGGTTGTACAAATTTTACTTTAAAAACAACTCACATTCAAAAATGAATACCGAATATGTCCGAATATGTATATGAAGAGTATTCGTAACATGATCGATTTGTTGTTATCCCAAATATTAGTTTAGGATCGATCAAAAAACCCTCAAGAATGTTATTTCTGCCAGTTAGCGAATATCAATTTGTTTTGTCGGTAAATATTTTGCGACGTATAATAATAATATTAGAAAACAATTTATTTGCTAAAAGTAAAACAATAAATACACTTCAAATAGCACAATGTCTTCGGACGTGCAATATGATCTGATATTGGTTTTATTCAATCCATATTAATATTATAAATTATAATATTAATATAATATTGCGAAAGTAACTCTAACTTTCTATGTAACGGTCTAAGCTACTGAACCGATGTTGATGAAATTTTATACATACGTAGAACAGATTTTAAGAAAGGACATGGACTATTTATTATTGCGAAAAAAGTGTTTGAAAGAGTTGGAATGTGCTCATATATTCATCATTATTTAAACGATAGGTAGCTGTGATATGTGTGGTAATGTCGTATCATTTTTATATAATTTATTTGAATAGTACTGCCTCCGTAGCCCAGCGGTATGGGCGTGTGCTTAAGAAACCGAAGGTTTGGGTTCGAATCCTGCGGGACTCAACAAATTTTCGTTGTTGTTGTTTCTAGTTGGTTAGGCCGATCACCCAATTGTCTGAAAAATAAGATGATCCATGCGTCGGATGGGCATGTAAATAGTCGGTCCACCCACTAACCCGCATTGGACCAGCGTGGTGGGATACGGTCCAAAAACCCTAATGGGTACCGGTGTATTAGGGAGGCCTATGTCCAGCAGTAGACTATCATAGGCTGATGATGATGATGATGATGATGATGACGATTTGATTAGTAGTTTAATATAAATTAAAAAAGTACGTCGTTAAAAATCCCGCGATTAAATTGCATACGCTGGCTAAAACTTGATTGTCTAAAATAATGATGAATATAATTGTGCACATATAAGTTCAACAATACAGTCCACAAGCGCATATCTTTATAAAAGCGCATTATAACCATTATTTGGTAAATATATTAAAAAAGTGCGATAAAACTATTTTTAGAATCGAGTTAAGACATTCTCTTAATCCCATCGCTGATTCTTTTGCCAATTAATGCATTAAAAAATTGTCCACTTCATAGTATTGAATCATGTCTTAGACTACTAGGGCATTTTAAATAATTAAATCGCTAATAAGATATCAGAGATTTAAGAAGGGGTGACAGTAACTGTAGGGTGGTTTAATGTTATTTACGTAATACCTGTAACCATATATTCGGTTATTATTTTTTTGGTTAAAATTTTACTTGAAGTTTTTAATTGTTGACAACAATTATTATCGCGTTTATCGTAGACACTGGTCTCGAACCTATCGATATTTCTACCGAAACGGACTCTGTACTACCGAAATAACGAAACACAATGATTTTTCCGCGATTTCAGAAAACACACGAAAATACTGATTTTTTTACCGATTTCACAATTTTGTGTTGGCAACCAACATTACGTTTAATGTTACGGCAAATGTAAATGAGCAGAGTAATTGCGGGTTAGTTCAAATATTTACGGGATATAAACCAATCCGCATTAACTCTGCTCTCTCACTTCCTTGAATCCTACAACTCTATGTAGTAGATTATTCTGATATTCATGGGTTTTCCAATAAATATATAAAAAAATAAAATAAGTGTGTTAGATGCACATTCGTTAGTATACTGATTTTTTCGTTGTAAAATTTTTATGCCCCAATTAGATTTTTAAGTTGAAAATAGATTTTGATTTTTTATTATATAAAAATTAGTTGGATTTTCGTTAAATAAACAAATTTGATTCAAAACTGTATTTTTTGTCCGTATACCGATTTTAGGTACAAATATACCGATTTTAGTTGGCAACTTTACCGATTTCGCTTGACGTTCGAGACCACTGATCGTAGAAGAGTAGTCGCAGTTAATTCGAGCTTCGATTTTATGGTATCTAGCATTACATCTTTCCTGTTTAAATTAGGATTTTCTTCATTAAGGCGTTTAAATAAATTTGGTCGATATAATTATAAATATAATTTATAAAATA
Source organism: Lamproptera curius (assembly GCA_029286875.1). NCBI lineage: Eukaryota > Metazoa > Arthropoda > Insecta > Lepidoptera > Papilionidae > Lamproptera > Lamproptera curius. The sequence goes on from JAGSMT010000017.1 coordinate 1,922,005, forward strand.
ATCATCATCATCAAAACAGCCTTTAGTAGTCCACTGCTAGACATAGGCCTTTTTTAATGAACGCCAAGACGGCTGATCTTGTTGGCGTTCAGAGAAAGACAGTACAAAAGGGTTGTTCATCATTGCTACGCTGAGCAAGCGGATTGGTAATTTACTAGTTGCACTTGTACTGCGGATTTGTCTTACGCCCATTGTAAGGCAGATCGTCGTCACTTCTCTTCGCCTATTAAAAATAGTAAATTAAATTTTCAAGAAAAAGAACACAAAATTTATTAAAGTATTAAAACTCAAATGCGCATACTTTTCCAAACTTTATATAACTCATTGTTGATAGACAACATTACCTTTTCCGTGTTACGAGTATTACTAAAAACTTATCCTACTTCAATGTATCATCATCAGCCTGTGTTAGTCCACAGCTGGACATACGCCTCCCCTAATACACCCCTATCCATTAGGGGGATTGGACCGTATGTCACGCTTGTCCAATGCGGGTTTGTGGGTGGACCGATTTTTTACATGCCCATCCGACGCATGGATCATCTTACTTTTCTGACAATTGGGTGATCGGCCCAAATTGCCCTAACCAACTAGGAAACAACAATGAAAATTTGTTCAATCCCCACAGGTTTCGAACCCACGACCTCCAGTTTCTAAAGCACACGCCTATACCACTAGGCTACGGAGACAGTTTAGCTTCAATGTATACATTTGTTATAAAAAGTTCTTTTTGGCTTTACATGCTTAATTAAACCTCATAGAGCCAGTAGCAAACATTTTAAAGATAGATTCTGTTTTAAAATATATTGTTATTAATGTATGTTCTCAAATATATCAGCGTATCATATGTTATATATGTATCTCACGTTTGGCTTGGGCAAGACATAAAACGCGATCATGTTTCAAATTCTGAGGTAGATTCATTAGAGTCCTTTGATAGTTAATTTGTAATAGTTGTGTGCCTTGGGGAAATGTTTAAAGTTAATTATTCTAATTAAGCTTATTGTCAGTTATTTGCCACGGGTAAATCTGTTCTGATTTTGAATTTTAACAAATTTTATGTACGCTTGAAGCTACACATATTTTATTCGAATACATATAACTCAGCAATATAACTGTTATTTTATTGTAATTAAATAAAATAGTTAATATTTGGAGAGGTTAACACCACGTAGAGATGGAAGAGCTGCCATATTGTCTTAGAGGGTCGATGAGAGGACACTTGACGTACGGTGTACGGACGCAAGCCCATCGGCTCCCAATCCATGTGCAACATTGTTATTCTACTAAATTAAGATGTTGTTTGCCTTGAGAATTATTCAATCCATTATTAACTGGCGTGGAATAAAAGGAATCCCCGATGGTTCATTGATAAATATATTATTATAATAATTGAGGTGCTAGAACTGTACGTGTCTATCATAAGACACTAAGTTTCATAGCTTTAGCTTACAGAATGAATAATTTACACAACGAAAAATCTGTGTGTAAAGTCGTGTAAAAGTAGTTCATTACTTCATGCCTATTTCATCCCCGTATAGTTTAAAGCTAAAAAAATGCTTAAAAAATACCACTATTATTTAGCTCGTTCTGCCTCCGTAGTCTAGTGGTATGGGTGTGGCTTTAGAAACTGGAGGTCGTGGTTCGAATCCTGCGGGGACTCAACAAATTTTAGTTGCTGTTTCCTAGTTGGTTAGGGCAATTTGGGCGATCACCCAATTGTCTAAAAAGTAAGATGATACATGCTCAGATGGGCATGTAAAAGTCGGTCCACCACCAACCCGCATTGGATCAGCGTGGTTGGATACGGTCCAAACCACTTAATGGATTGGGCTGAATTAGGGAGGCCTATGTCCAGCAGTGGACTATCACAGGCTGATGATGATGATGATCATGATAGCTCGTTTCGAGTATCTAGGCACTACATTTTATCGTTTTGTTGAAAAGGACAATTTCTGCTACTTTTACTGCTAAGTTAATAACTCATGTCCAAATTTCATTGGCCGGATGGACAGACAGATAGACAGAGTTACTTTCGCATTTATAATTTTAGCATAAACTATTTTTATTTATATCCGTTATTTACATTATTTACATTACTACAAACTAAATCGCCCACAATATCTGAAATAAAGCAATAGTTATTAGTATGAAACTAACAAGTATTGTATTATTTCGATGTACGAACGTCAACTTTCGATGGCACATGTCAAGGCACTCTGTGATAATTTTCGACTGGCATTCAAATATATTATTTAGGGTTATGTTTCTAAAATATAATTAGAAAATTTGAAAAATTACCCACATAAACCGAAAAATAGTCCCACTGCCACTTAAGCTTGCTGATCTGGTTGGCTATTTTAGTGACTCTGGTTCCCTGACGGGAGTCATCGACTATATGTGTCCTAATTGTCTTGGCACCGTAGGTAACGGATAGGTAACGCACTGATCGAAGACTTTCGATTTAAGGCACTGTGGGATGGGTGACGATGAAACTTGAAGAAACTTATGAAAGATTTAGAAAGCTGCCCAGCCCAGCCGAATAGTTCTGTTTGCCTCTTCCTCAAAGTTGTTTCTACCTAGTTTGAGGCTTTGCCAGCAGGTTTTGGAGGTGCCAGCAATTGTGATCGGTCACGAATCAACGTGCTTGCTGAATATGACCTTGGTTTTACCCATCTTTATCCGGAGACCGATGCATGCTAAGAGCATGCAAGCTAAGATTTGAAGATTGCAATTTACTTTGCACGGGTACAGTTCTATGGACTCTCTCAGTTCGCAAAATATTTATTTGAATTACATTCTGTAAAGGACCAAATCGATCTATATTAAATTTACATTGTATTTAATGTTCTTATTTATATAAGGATCAATGCTGCACTGCTTAATATCGCTTCGTAAATAAGCCATTCTTTCCGTAAAATGTATAGGATATAAACGGTTTTTGTGCACAACAAAGCATTGAAAGTAACAAATAAACTTTCTCTTCGCATAATAAGCACCAAACAGCCACTGGTCACAGGGGACCTACCACCAGTGGACTGTTTACAGGAGACCATCTGTGTGGGTACTACACGGTGCCTATTTTTGCCGCAAAGCAGCAGTGTGAAAACACTGCTGTGTTCCGGTTTGAAGGCCACCGTAGCCAGTGTATTTACTGGGTATACGGGACTTAACACCCTATGTCTCACGGTAGGCAGCGCGTTGGCGATACCACTGGTATTTCCAATGACTGTGGTCGTCAGTGACCACTTCCCATCGGGTGGCCCGACTGCTCGTCTGCCTGCGTATGCCATAAAAAAAAATTGTATGTGTAACCGTAAACCCCTCTTAACATACACACCCCATTACGTCATGTAAATTTATATTAAGCAAAAATATATGTTGATCTATTAAATTTTACCGGTCATTGACCCAAATTTTCTATTATAATAAAATTCTAAGTTTTCAATAGGCCAGGAAATTTAAAAGTTAGTAATATATTAAATATTTAAGAAGCGTGTTCTTAAAATCGAGTCTAAGGGATTGAAGTATTAAACAAGTAGTTATAGCGTATATATCTTATAGTATTATCGTAGAAAAAACTACTGTCGTTATCCATCAAAAAAAGAGGGAAAAATTACAAAAAACACAGTAATTATATTAATTTAAAAGCATAAAAATAAATAGACCAGCCATTAAGAGTCTTACCAAAAAATCATACAATATTGTCATTTATAAAGAGTACTTTTATACAAACAGCACAAAATGTCAATCAGTAAATTTTCAAAAAACTAGCAATGATCCCATACGGAAAACATTTTGAAAATCAAAGGCATTATGAATACTATGAAGAATTTAATTATAATTTAGCAAACCAAGCTTTGGATCTTGATAATAATCTTTTTACAGAAAGAGACTTTTTCTAAGCAGAACGTTTACTAAAATACTGTACTTTGCATTCCTAATAACTCTCTGCTATTAACGTGAGTAATTATAATATTTTATTTCTTATCCAAAGAAAATTTTATTTCAGATCTCATTCCAATATCATTAAATATATATTATTTCACTTTCATAAATTGGTCATATGCAGATGCAAAGATTTTCTTCACGGGAACGTTAATAATATCAAGTGTCGAACAGTATTTTCTCATCGCCAAATTCCCAACGCACCTAAATAAGTTATTACTATAAAAACACGGTAAATTTAAAATAAACTTAAACGTTAATTGGTCTTCACTTTCGGTCTGTTAGTTTGCTAACTAATAAGCTAATATTTGCCTGCATGAAATATCTCATAAAGTTCAAGGGTTCCCAAATAATTTTGAGGCCTGCGGCTGAAACATGTAATATCTTTACGGAACTAACTAGTACATGGTCAGGGTTGCTTATACATACATAGTCTCTTAGGCACAACACATTTTATAATATGTATCAAATTTTTATATTTCTTTGTCAGTTCAGTGTTTTAGTGTTTTTTTTTACTTTGGTGTTTGATAAGACGAGCAGTATGTAAATAATAGCAGAAGAACTGATAAATTCTGAAATCGGAGTTCCAGAGTGGAAACCGAGGCTTGGCAAACGTGGTGTGTGACGTTCTGCAGCAAGATGGGGTGACCATTTTCGCAAAGTGGCTGATGGGGGCAGGGTGAGCAAAGCTGAAAAACGGAAACACTGGCATGCATTAGGGGACGCCTATTTCCACCAGTAGAATACAGGCTGATGATGATTTAATTACGCTGGCTTTAATGCCTTTTAAACAGAAAGACAGTACTGTTTATGCATTGTACATACTGCTTTAGAGCAGAAATAGGCAACGCGGCGATACTTTCGGTTCTGAGGGACCATCTTAATTAATATACAATTGGGAGTAGCACCAAAGCAAAATTTGTATGAAAATAGGAAGTATAAATAAAAAATGGGTGCGTGTACTTATGTACGCGCGTGAGAAGTTATACTTCTTTGGCATCATTAAAAAATAGTTTTTAATTGCATGCAAATAATTAATTACAATAAAATAATAGAAGGATTGGAAAAGGATAATCAACAAAGTTCAGTTTAAATTTGAAAAATTAAATAAATAAATATTTATTTTCTTACATTAAGTCTAACATAAATTGTCTTATTATTCGGATTGTATTTTTAATTAAATGATGTCCACTTCCATAGTATCTTCCCGTAATGTCTGAATCGGAACTTCAGTTATCATTTTTATCAAAAAGTTTTCATCAAATTTATTCAGTTATTTTTATTAATATTTATTATTTATTCAATTTAATAGCAAATATTAAAATTTTAATATTATAATTTGATGTTCAATTTTAATTTTTATCACAAACTTTTATTAAATGTTTTATTAAATTTATTTCTTTATTTTGTGAATATTAAATAACCAATAATAAGTATTAAACATTAATAATTTAATAATATTTAGTGTTAATTATATTAAATAAAAGTATTTTAATTTATATCAATAAATAATACATACGGATAGTTAACCTCAAATATATTGGAGCACTTGAAAAAGTATATAAACACAATTTTTTTCACTAATATTCACAAATAGTAAGTAATATCAATCAAAATATTCAATTTAAATCACTACTGAATATAATTTATTAGCACATATATAATTCGCACTTGTATGAAACTCAAACACGTGTTGTGAATGTATAAACTAGAGACATGTTGATAAATATTATAAATATGAAAACAGTCATCAGAGGTGACGAGCGTACCAACATGCGCAAATAATATCGAGGTTCAATTAATATTTTGTTGGTAGCTTTTATTCGAGACTTAATGAGCGGTTAAGCAGACGGCTTCATACTGTTAATTTTGTGTCACAGGTGGCGCGCATCTTAAAATTTCACTCTCATCATTTTTTCATAACGCGCCTAAAGAAGTATAACTTCAATAATAAAAATAATTAAAAAAAAATAAACGCAACCAAAAACGAACCTTAATCCTAACTCATAGAGCACATTATGCAACAACTATCGCAAATAAAAAACGACAACTCCATTATCACTACACAAAAATCAACCTTATGTAATAAGGTCCATTTCACCGTTTTCATTATAAACTGTTAATTTTGTGTCACAGGTGCGCGCGCATCTTAAAATTTCACTCTCATAATTTTTTCATAACGCGCCTAAAGAAGTATAACTTCAAAAAAGATAATTAGTTATTATACAACGCCGACTTAGACTTTCACCGACAGAAATATATTTTTAAATAATAATTGAACAAAACCAAAAGTTACTCGTCATTTATAGACTGCAAATAAAAATTTTTCAACATTTTTGGTTCATTATGTTTTTTGGCCATTGATAATAACGTAATTAATATTACATATAGGTATTTAATATAATTAAACAAAACACAACATAGCCAAATTTCTTAAGGATATCCAGATTCTCTGAACGGCATTGTCTAAATTATTTGACTCGCTTTAGGAAGTCCTTTGTAAACCACCTTAGCTTCAAAGCAGAAATTCACTTTACAACGATTTATTTCGGTTAAGTCTTGATCCTAGCAGAAATAGAGAAGGATAACCCTTTTAAACAAGAGAATATATGTAGAAAAATGAAGTTAGGGAATATCGCCAGAAATATTAGAGTAGTAAAGAGATTAGCTGTATTACCGTATATTCTGAAAAGTACGAACATTGATTTGAGTCAACAATTTAAAAAGTTCGTCGTCACAAATAATTTGTTTATAAACTTTAAGAAGTAATTATGGTTTAAATCTGCTATCCCATGAAAGGTCAAATGGGTTCAATTACAATAGGTTTGACCTGAGTTTACCTTATCGTTTTGTTTCGTCTAATTTTAAACGCATAATGACTATTTTTTTGCTATAACTCAATAGCGGCCGGTCTCGGTTACGCATGGGTAGACTTTCCATACTATAGGAATAAAATATTTTAATGAGATTTAAAAATAATGTTTGTGGATGGTCTATGTCATTTTTATGTTGTCCCATTTTTTACAGACTTCTGTCTGTGTGTGTGTTTTTTTTGTCAAGGACATTTTTTTGGTGGACTCCATTCATAATTTATTTTATAATTATTTAAAATGACAAAACAAGAAGAATGTTACGTGAAATGAAACGTTACCTGATAGTAAATGACACGCCTTTTACATAAGAAAGTCATAGTGTGATCATTAATCCGCTCCTCATACATGAAATATCTTTGAGGGCTGCATATTAAATACAACATCTTAGATCAAGCAAAGTTTTGGTCGAAACTTTTTAAATGGTATAAATGAAACAATTAAATAAACTAATAACGTTCACGCCACATAAAATTATAATGATTATAAATATATAAAAAAGAATTAAATAAAAGATCAGTGGGTATTGTTAATTTGAGCGCTTAACAACACAGTTTTCTAGTTGTTCAATTCATTTCGCTATATCTATAACAATAATAAAATTTTCATATTTTTATTGAGTACATTATGATGTAAAGCTGATATATATAACACAACATATGTTTTTTTACTAAAGAAAAGCTGACGTGAATATTTTTAATGGATTACCACGCAATCGTAGGCTATAGTTAGTTGCTATATTATAATTGCATGAGCTTTACTAATCTATTTTAGTAAAGTTACACCATAAATATATTAGTAAATCCTAATTGTGCTAGAAATCACTGACAAATTTCGATTATACACAAAAATTATATAATTTCTGAACACCGTGGCACAAATAAAAATTCGATTTGGATAGTTTTGTTATTCCTGGTTTTTAGAAATGGCTTGCTTTAAGTATGGACCATTTCCATTTCAACTTACATTTTACAACTTTTTGAACGCCATAAGAAATAAATCAGAGGCGTCCTTTTACGAACCGACGAGTACGGTTTTTACAATCAATAGGTAGGTGTATCGCCCCCCATCAAATAAAGATATTTGAATTTGAATTACCAATCGTTACAGTTACCAATCAGAATCTCGACATTATCTGCCTTACTGGTTCACAGCAAATAACTTGGAATTTAAAGCTAATAATACTAATGTGTTTGCTTTACCCATTCAAGGCTGAACAGTCACCTAAAATTGACATTCACTATAGTTGTGTCTACTATGACTGTGAGTAATCTCACTCAGAGTAAGACATTCGAAGGATGGTAAGGATACAGTCCTCGAGGAACTCTGCACATGACACAGCAAATGATCAACTTCTAAAAGTTGATTTCGACTTTGACAACCGATCTACATCTTAGATCGGTATATAAGAGATCAACCAATTACGCAGGAACTAAAATTTACAAGTGTACGCGCAGACACAGATGCACTCCCTATTCCTTTGTACTATTATAGCCCGATAAACGGATAACCGACACGACCGAAAGAGATAAGGCGCAGGACCCACTTTTAACATGTCCATCCAACTCGTAGACTTGGATGTAGGCTGATTATCAGATTATTTCACAAATAATCGGATGATCAGCCTCCATTGCCCTAACCCACTAAGAAACAACAATGAAAAATTGTCGAATTCCTGCAGAAATCGAACCATCAAACCTCTGGTTATTAAAGCGGAATCCCATTCCCACCACTAGGCTACGGAGGCAGGCCTACCAACATAAATACAACAAAAACTATGTATCCCTTTCGTACAGCAATCACCATTATTATATTTGGTCACAAAGTGTTTGCACAAAACCACTTTGCAAAATTTTGAATATTTTCTTTATTATATTAATATAAGACTAAATTAAAAATAAAATTGTTTGAAGACGCTTTTATAAATTACCCATCGTTTTAGACTTATTTTTTCATTTTAGTAATGACATAATCCATTTCAAACTTTATGACTTTCAGTCTTACCGATGCCATAAATTTTATGTATTATGTCTTTTTAGGGTCGCCTTTTTATGCTGTCTGTCACGGAAAGTATTGGAAGTTTATAAGCATTAAAATTTTACGTAGAGGATATATACATATACTTTAATTTCGGTCACCAAATAATAGAATCTGTTATCTTAGAAATATTTAATTTTGGTGACTGATCTTAATGGCGTCATAATATCATTTTTGGTATCACATTTCATTCTCAACTCTAAACTAGAATTTAGTTTAGAAACCAACAAAGTTTACAGTTGACTTCCTATCTTTTCATGTTCATATGAATAACTGTTTTTACATTAAGAGTATCTGATTTTTTTTATTGCCTACACAGACAGACGAGCATTCGGGCCACCTGATGGAAAGTGGTCATCGACGCCCATAGACATATACGCTGGCTACGGTGCCCTTTAAACCGGAACACAGTAGTGTTTTAACACTAATGCTTTACGGTAGAAATAGGCACCGTGGTGGTACCCACCCAGACGATCCCTTGTAAAAAGGGGACCTAACACGGGTAAAGGGGATCTTAAAAAACTTATGGGTGATTTGCATTGAATAGGTGGATTTGTTTCATCAGAAACAATATTTTAAGGCAAAAACATGGTTTTAGAAGACTTTTTATTTAGCTATCCGACGCATTGATAATCTTTCTTATCAGGCAGTTAGGTGATTAACTTTATTGCCCTGATAAAACACTAAATAATAATACTGCAAATTTGTGTTCATGCAGTACTCGAACCCTTGACCTCCAGTTTGTAACACTGTTCCAGTGTGCAATAGGGGGTTAGGAAATTGACATAATGGGATACATCCTCCTGTTTTACGCTGCTGGTACATTGTTTTTCTCCCGAACTGACATAGTTGAGAGCTTGTTCCTACAAAGAATTGTTATCTTGGCTCCTATGCTTATTAGTAAACAAAGAATGACAATTTCAAGCAGTTGGATCAGTAGCAGTTGGTATTAAGCTATAAGGAATCAAGTATGCGTAAAAGTTTCTAAAAATTATTATTGTTACAAATATAATAAAAATGTAAACACATCGAAAACATACAAATAAAGAAGAATAAATTTATAAGCCTTTACAATTAGTATGAAACATGAACATTAAAAGTTTTACATTTACGTAACATTTACGTCTAAAGAACGTTAAAATTAATGTAAAACAGTCAAAGAACTTCAAACACTGTTGCTATACTAAAGATTTTTATAGGAAATATTGTATATATATATATTAAATATAAATATACTCGAGTGTGTCGAGTAGGATAGCGTATCTTGTACTTAAACTCACTAAAAGTTATTCCATGAGAGTGATACATGTGTATTCCCCAACTTCGGTACGCACAAGGCAGAATTAAAGTTGACGAGGTATGAGCATAGGCATTTGTAGATGGTGGTCGTCTGGGATGATACTACCGAGGTGCCTATATCTGCCGCACAGCAGTAGTGTGAAAACACTATTATGTTCTGGTTTGAAATGCACCGTAGACATCGTATTTGCTGGGTAAACGAGACTTAACATCCTATTGCGCTAGTGCGGCCTCACATGTGGTATTTTTGCCACCTTTGGGCTGGGGCTCCGGGCTTACAGCTATCCCCATTTGACCGAATCCAGCGTAGGGCATCTCTGATTGTCGACGATCCTGAACTTGCCGATCGGCTTGATCTTTTGGCACCGCGTAGGGATCTATCTTCTATATGCATACTTTACAGAATTTATAATGGGGAGTGTTCCGAGGACTTTTTCAATTTAGTAAAAGCCGCTGATTTTCGCAGCCGATCGTCTCACCGGAACTATCATCGGGTGACCCGTATTAGCTGTTGTAAAAAAAATAAAATTCTCAAGGAACGTAGTAGGTTGTTGATAGTGTCTATGGGCGTCGGTGACCACTGTCTATCAGGTGGCCCTCTTCTCTTCTGCCTCCGTAGCTAATTTATAAAAATGGAATGCCGCTGTGGACTGCATATGGAACGTAGGTAAATATGGAGGGACGACACAATTATAAGGACACCATAGCGACAGGAGAAAAACTCTTTCAAAGCGATTCCCCAGACTAATATCTTGAGACCTTCGCTGGTTTACGCAACGGATAACTAAAGCGATTCTTCTAAGGCATTCTTGAAAAAGCGGTCGTTCTGGATTTTTAAGAAGTGAGACAATGCCCTGATTAAAATATTCTGAAGGATCTCACTTTAAGCCACACATACAAGCTGTTCTTGAAAGTCATCAGAAATCATTACCCTTACTTTCCAGCCACCGGAACAAGTTGGGTTTCGCAGAGAATTTAGCACCATAAACTACATCTATACAATCACCCTATGTGCCTTGGCATTGTGGACTATGAAAAAGTGGAATCCATAACAGACCAACCAGGGCTCTTATGTCCTTTCCGATACTATGGGTCAAACAAACGATTCCAATTGCATCGAAGAGTGCAAGAAGGCAATATGTACTCATGTCCAGCAGAGGACCGCCATAGGCAGCTGATACTGATCTTAAATTGCTGCTGAATTCGAGGCTAATTTATGTACGTAGCTAAAATACCTCATAAATTCACCGATATTCGTTTTCTTTTAATAATATATATTGTGTTTGATAACAAAAAAATGATAATGTGAAAAAATTGGCGTCTAGCTCTATATAGGGAGACAAACCTGTGCTGGGGAAACCCGCCTGTGACAACGGGCTCCCCAAAATCCGGTATATTGTAATGGGTTTATTCCAAAGAACACGAGATCTAGTTCTCATGTTAGCCCATCCTTTAAATCCTTGTTAATTGAAATTGCTACGAGAAAATAATTATAAATAAAATACTTGCATTTTCCTGTAATGGCGTTAAACATTTATTTATTTGCTAATTTTTCAAATTCAAATTCAAATATCTTTACTCACTATGTCTTAGAAATCATGCCTTTTGTGCAAACACTTAAAATTTTCAAATATGTATTGAGAACTAACGGTCATTATTTTTATTTCTGTGAACAATTTTTTAACGATTCTTTGGGGCCTAGGTTATAAACTGCACGATTTGCACGTTTTTGGAGGACGAAGATCGTATTAGTATCTGCCGCATTTTACCACAGTAGAATGCCATAAGACATAATACTATGAAAATAACTGGATTATACTAAACGAGCTGTTTCCATCAGTTAATAATCTAATTCTTTTCACTGCGTACGCTGCAGAGCTCAGTTTACTTGTTAGCCTATTAATATGGGGGCCCCATCGTAGTTTTGCTACTACAGTTATTCCAAGAATTACAGTTGATTCAACTACGTCTAATCGTCCCATTCATAACCACTTCAAATTTACCATGCTGATATATTTTGAGTCATGAATCTAATATATTTTGTAATGCATCGACAGCATGCATGATACTTTACAGCAATAGGTTATGAGGTATGTAAAGCATAAACTATTGTTGTTTTATTGGTTAGTATTAACTACTTTAAGAGGTATTTATTTAATTTGTTGCGAAGTTTTTCATATCTTAAAAGATTTCACGTACGTTTTCTTTTGCACAGCATGAATACGTAACGTTCCTTTCTACGTGATACAAAGTTTTGTACGGTGACAAATTGCTGTAAAATAAGAGCCAAGTTCATTTATTGCTTTATAAAACAAATTGTTTGCATCTTATAGTTTTTGTTCAAGTCAAACATCTCTTTTTCTTCTAATGAAAGAAAGTTTTTCAATGAATATTTAATCAGGAAGAAGGTATGGAATTAATGTAAAAAAGTGTTACACATAGCAACCAACTAGTGTCGTACTTATAGCTTTGTTATTAGTAAATAGGCAGAGATTGAAACTACATGAAAATACATTTAAACAAAATTTAAGTGTTTTTAGCTAATATTAAATAAAAAATAAGAACACAATGTATGTAATATAACTGGTACATATAACGAATGATGACACATAATATTTGATCCGTCAGAGAACTAGACTCACCGATATAACCCACCGGATTAGTAAGCTGAAGTGGCAGTCGGTTGGTTACATTAGCCGCGGAACTGACGACCGCTGGAGTCTAAAAGTTGTGGAGTGGAGACCGAGGCTCGGCAGACATAGTGTAGAACGCCCTTTTTTTTACCGAGAAATGCATACCCGTCCGCGAGGCAAGACAGGTTATGTCGGACTCGCACCGACTAAAACCACCACGTTGTTCCTTCCTGACGCCTTTAGGGTGGGGTCATAGGAACGTTTTGCACTCATCTGCAACCCCACCAGCGCTGGCCGCAGGCAGAGATTGAAACTCAGGGACGATACTCCCAGCCCCAGCGGCGGCCGGATGTTAAGCTCCACCGCTAGCTCCATTTCGGCCGTGAAGGAGGAGATCGACGACACCATGCCGAATGTCCTCCCTCCGGCCCCTTCACACCGTATTAGCGGTGCGGTCCCGCGAGTCGCGGAGGATAGGGAGAGCGGCCTCGAAATACCGACCTCCTCTTTCCCGCGACTCCTCCCTTGGTTGCGAAGGACAGGGAAGGGCGACACCCTACCCTCCTGCAACCCGTCCCTCGCACCTCCAAAGGCGCATCTAAAGCGGGCTTCTGCAGACCGCTTGAGGCAGCCTCCCACGACCGGCCTACTCCTCAGGCCGGCCAGGTTCCCTTAGCTTCCCGCGGCTGACCCAAGCCGCAGGTACAAACCCCACCGCTACGACAAAGCGAGAACCTGTTCGGGAATGTAGGACGCCCTGCGGTAAGATGGAGTGGCGACATTCGCAAAGTGGCTGATGTGGGCTGGAGCTTTTAGAATAGCCGAAGATCGGAAGCGGTGGCGTTCACTAGGAGAAGCCTATGTCCAGCAGTGAACTGACACAGGCTGATGATGATGATTTAACGAAAACAATTTTTGTCTGTCTGTCTCTCTGTCCGTCTGTCTGTGTGTTCTGGCTGATCTCTGGATTAGCTAGTATGATTGATGAGATTTGCACTGAAAAGTAGTTGATGTAACTGGAAGTAACTTACTAGGCTACTTAAAAAAAAAAGGGATTATTTTAAATAAGAACGCGGACGAAGTCGCAGGCAGCTACTAGTTCATCAATAAAAGACGTACAGCGCAAAGTTTTAGTATGGGTTTTATTGTTTACGACAACTCCATTTAAAATTGAACTTTCGTAAATAAAAGGTAATAAATACCCTTATTATTAACGGAATATCTATACTATTATCTACATTCTGATATAAAGTCCTTAGCTTGAAACCTTACGCATATTTTATTAGCATGCTTGGTAGTTTTAGCTATACTCGAGGCGCTATTAAGAGTAATGTTCATTGTATTCCGGTTTCCCTTGAATTATTTAGCTGTCCTGTTTATGTATAAGTCCGATTTATAATCTGTTTGAGACGTCTCGGGGCAAACTTTAGTATAATAAACTCGTATAAAATTATTGAATATTAATATTTATCTAACTACATACGTATATGTTACTAACTTCCCTAAAGAGATAGAAAATGATAATTTTCTCATGCAATTATGAATGATCTGTACTTAACAAAATATATATCGCTATGTAAATTTATATATGTAAACCCTCTAATGGATAGGGGAATTGTGTTAGGAGGCCTATGTCCAGCAGTGGACTATTACAGGCTGATGATGTAGAATTTAAATCTTGGGGCTTTATGGCTTCAGATATATCGAAGAAGTCGGGATTTTTTTTATGGCATACGCATGTAGACGAGCAGTCGGGCCACCACTGCCGACGACGACGACGCCCATAGACATTGGCAATACCAGTGGTATCGCCATCGCGCTGTCTACCATGAGACATAGGGTGTCAAGTCTCGTTTACCCAGTAAATACGTTGGCTACGTAGCCCTTCATACCGGAACACAGCAGTGTTTTCACACTAATGCTTCGCGGCAGATATAGACACCGTGGTGGTACCCACCCAGACGGTCTCCTGTAAAACCGGGTACCTACCACCGGTATAAATTTTAAACTTTTCTGTACGAGTAGATATATATGTAATTTTTACTTAATATATAATTGCAGCGTGAGATGACACATACATATCACAGAATATGCATACGTATGCATACTCTGTGATATGAGATATTAGCTCTGATTGACCAGACATGCTAACAGGGGTAACTTTTAAACCGCAATATAGAAATCTTTTTACTGCTTTTTGGCAGAAATAGATTACACTAACCCAATCGGTCTCCCGTATAAATGAAATCTACTGCCTTAAAATACAAATTACCTTGATATCAACTTTGGCAGTCATTGGCATCGGCAGGCAATCCGTTTTGCAAAATACAAATTACCTACTTTATAATTATTTGACTACAATCTAACTGATTTTAAAAACTTTTCAAACTTTCCCTAAACTAAACTTCTTTTTTTTACATATTCAGTCAAAAAAAATGACAAATTTTGTAAATAAATAGCCGATAATTTCGTAAATACATACAAAAGCTGTTGTCACTTGCAAAGAAAAAGTTCCGATCGTGGTCCAATCATATCGTTAGAAAAACTTACGGTTTTTACAATTACTGCCAAACTGTACATACGATACTAATGTACTCAGACATAATCGTCAGTCTTTCGTCCTTTTGGGAAAAAAAACGCTAAATAATTCACTACCACCCTGTTCGCTATGAAACAATTTTTTTATTCAATAAAGCGATTAGACGTGTGAAACTCCCAAGTAATGCTGTCCTTAAAAACATATCGTAACACGCCACACATCTTCTTGTCGCCTTCTGACGTCAAATGTTATTTCTCGCTTACACAGTAGGTACATATGCCACCAAAACCGATAAACGGAAAAACCGTTAGAGTGTTTTTTTATGCTTCAGAATGTAATATATTATTCGAAGTAAGGACGTAGAAACAATTGATATTTGTTGTACAAATACGACAAATATCAATTGTTCCTACTTCCTTTTCTTGCGTTTACATGTTATATTATTAGTAAAGTTGTTTAACCTCACTTATTATTTCTTATAAGTGGTAAGTAAGTAGTAAGTACCTAAAAATGTCTGTCAATTTTACTTTTTCATTATTATTTGAGAAATCATTTAAAAGAGGAAGATGCGTTATTAACTGGGAACCGTACAATAATTTAGTTAACGCCCTAGGGGCGTTCCTAGAGTTTTTTTGCGCCATTTCGTAGTTCCTGCGCCAACGATTCAAGAAATGGTAGTTATGTTAGGTTCTCTTGTTCTTGCTCCTAAAACTTTTTTCTTCATGTTATGATATACGTCCTTAAGATAGCGTCTGAATCGAGCCGAGGTCTCGGCCCACCCGGGTAGCCCTCGATTCAACATGCTTACGGAAAACTATAACGTGATGGCCTAAGCCGGGGCTTTCCTTCTGGATGTCCTTGTTCCTCGGTGGAGTGACGTGCCTGAGGAAAACACCCCCTCCCCTCATCCGGTTATGTTCTACTAGGTTTTTTGATCCAGTCAAATAAAAAAGTTTACATGTCAGAAGAGAAAGTAAGAAAAATTGTTAAGACACCATTATTTTATATTGTTAAAAAAATATGTAGTAAAATATCAGATGATGAAGATTAAAAGTCCAAGAGATTTATTGTAAGTAGTAAAAATTTGCTCCCTTAGTCTTACCCCATGGCTATTTGTTTCGTGGTACATTTTCCTTGTGTCCCATTTTCATGACGTTAAATTTTGTCTAAAAAAGTTTCACTTAAAAAAAAAGAATCGTTTAACTTACTCCTTTACTGGTATTATGATATTACTGGTACTCTGATGGAAGACTGGCTATAAAGCTGAAGGTCATCAGCGTAGAGATGATACGCACACTGAAGCTCTTGATATAGTCGATAAAAACGGAAATTAACAATGAAGAAATGATGCCGCCTTGTGGAACGCCAGCAGTGACATGAAGCCAATCAGATGATGAATCATCAAAATAAACTGCCTGCTTGCGTCCACGAAGATAAGAGGAGAACCATTCCAATGCACTGTCTGAAACCATCATATGTGAGAGGATAGCCAAAAGGATGTCGTGACTGACGGCATTAAACGCGTTTGAAAAATCAGTCAAGACCATTACTGATACCATAGTGTTCTTTATACCTGCTCTTATGTCGCCAGTCACTTTTAGGAGGGCGGTATTATGTGACTTGGTCGAAATCCAGAATGTAAGGTTTATCAAATTGGTTGAACAAATTGAGATAATTGATTAAGGTCGGGACTCATAATCTTTGACAACAAAGGCAGAATGATGGTAGTGTGTAGAAGGGAAGGTTGGAACATTTGGGATGGCGGATAAGGCTTTGCGCCATAAGGAAACTTAGCATTTTCTAAGGAAAAGTTTATTATGTGATGTTTACAGGAAGAATGTGGGTAGGATAGAATAACCATACCCACACAAACAACCACATTTCTCTATCTATTCTAGTCTATTCTAACTATTCTTATATTTTCAAAGAGTTCTATTAATACCTATACACACTTAGAAATTTAAGGGTTTTAACCTCTGGATACGACCAATTACCTTTTCGAGATACAAGTATATATCATACATGAGCTTGCTTTATAAAAGGTACTGTTTTGTCTTATATTTGTATGAAAAAGAGCAAACAGGCGCGACACCTTTTAATAACAAAGAAAATTGTTTTCCCTTTGTTTGCTAACTTTTATGAAATAAAATTAGTAAATATAAATGTAAAGGATGTCTGAACGCACGATATAATCTACCATGAGAATTTTATGTAATTTAAAGAAAAAGGCTAAAAGCGTTTGGGCAAACGTTATTTGAGTAAATAAAATTTGCTTTCATTTTGTAATATCTGTTTAATAATATTTGCGAATAATCCCAAATTTAAATTTTATTTTTAATTGAGTTTGAAAATAAAGGTAACGAATTCGGCATTTGTTTTCTGTTTCAGACAATGACGAACACTTATTGACTAAAGAAGATAATCCAGGCGTCGGATGGGCATGTAAAGTCGGTCCACCCACCAACCCACATTGAGGCGTGTTTGGCCGTATCTGAAAACCCTAATGGAAAGGCGGAATTGGGGTATGTCCAGCGTTTACTAAACACAGACGATGATGAATCATTTTGACCAGTGCAGTCCCCTGTTTACAGGAGACCGTCTGGGTATACCCCGGTGCCTTTACCGCAAAGCATGGTGGAACACTCTGCGTTCCGTTGAAGGCACGAGACGGTTTTTTGGGCAACGAATAATATCCATTCCACGGTAGCGCGGGCAGACCAATTTTTGGGCATCGGTTCATTCCAGGTCCGTTGCTGCGTATGGACAAAAAAAATCATGGACCAACTCATGGTTCATAACTATCGGGCATATATTATTTAATTATTATTTTTGACTTAGATTTCCTTCAAGAAAGAAATGTTACCCAAGTTCCTCCGCATCAACACCGTTGACCAAGCCGTTCCAGATAGTCAAATAAACAGACAGGACAAACAGATAGACAGAAAAAAATTATTAAAAAAATGGTTGTTTATTTACGTCAAGAAAAGTCTTATTACAACACGTCATTTAATGTTATAAACAGCTCTCCAAATCATTTATTTATCAACATTGCATTAATAAAAATGGGGGAGGAATTTACCACCAACTCATTTTTATTAATTAAAACAAACAAGCAAGAAAGAATCGTAAGGGGGCATATATTGACGTTTAACCCACACCAGCAAAAATCAGGAAGTTTCCAACCTTCCGCAGCTAGTAGCACCTCAGAATTTGCTACCGTAACAAATTACAAGATATTTTTCCAAAGATGACTGACTTAAACTGGGAATCGTTTTGGATTTCACGATAACTAGCCCCATTTCATCTACGCTGTAACGAAATTTTTGTAACTTTAGAACATTTGTTACAATTTACCATAACAGTTATGATCTTTATAAAATCAAAAGTAATAATTATTAAATTTGTTAAACCGTGCCCATTCAGTTATACAAAGCGACCCTTTGTGATATTTTTTTGTTTTATTGCATAGTATAAAAATCATCGATAAAGACTTTTATTATTAGCAATAATTTTAAATTGGCAATTGAAAACGAGCATGGTTTGATGACCATTTCCGTGTATCAACTTCCACAGTATGCCGTTGCAACACGTCACTGCGGACAATCCTCTGCCTTCACGGTATTTATAAAGTAAGCCAAGTTACCCACAATGGTAAATTAAATGAACTAAGCTTTGGTGGACAACCCATTACCTTCTCCTCTGCCCAGCTATCCTAACCAGGCAGAAAAATTGCTGCCTTTTAATAACACCTTAAAAAAAAAAATTGCACGGGCTTTTTGTTTTTCGCGCAATGAGCACTTTATTTTCAATGATACTTTCGCTAGAGCATAATACCAAAGTCGCACACCTTTTGCGACAAAGGTATTCTATCAGAACAAACGTAAGTGCGTTAGATATTACATAATATTGTTATCGCTCCAGCTGCACTCGATTTATATTAAAACTCTGAAAATCTGATGTTATTTCAATCACAATTTCACTCGCTGCCTATTCATGAAAGACTCAATGCTCTTACTAATCCCTCTTCAATTATTAATTCTCCTTCTTCCCCGGATTATTTTTATTGTCACATTACCAATAGTTTAGTAATATTAGTCCTACAGATCTTAACTAAATATCTATCTTTTACTTTGTCGTTCCTTGATTACATCAGTGCCAATTCCTAATCATCCTGCTGCATAGAATGCGTTGACGCTCAGGTTGAGGTCAAGACTAGAATTTTTTAATTACTTACTCTACATTATGAAGAAAATCGCTCATTTAAAATTTTTTGTATCGTCTGTTTGAATATTAATTGGGTATGCATGGATGGGTTCTTTTCACTCATCGCAGGACTTTCTAGTTCTTATCTATCCAGCATGATTTTTGCTTCTACCCTTAGATATGCATTTCAAATGCTTCTGTTGTAAAACAATCTTCCTAGATAGTCGAGAGCTCACATTTGTGTAAAACAATATACGTATGTAGTTTTAAAGGATTCATATACAGAGATACTTTGAAATTGTGACTGCAAAGCTTTAATTTTAAAGTAGCGTGGACCAATTGTAACTAGGTTTTTATTTCAACGCTTTCATCGCATTTTTCGGTATACGTGGCTGTCCTTATGTTTTTATTATTTATTTATTATATTATATTAAATTTAATTAATTACTTATTGTTGTTAAAGAGGCTGAACTTTTACAACAATAAAGTGCTCATTCGCGAAAAACAAAAAGCCCGTGTCAATTTTATTATTTAAAGGTATTATTAAAAGGCAGCAAATTTTTCTGCCAAGTTAAGGATAGCTGGGCAGAGGCAGAGAGGTAATGGGGTTGTCCCACCAAAGGCCCTTAGTTCATTTTAATTATTACCATTAGTGAGAGTAACTTGGTACTTATACTTTATAAATACCGTGAAAGGCAGAGGGATGTTGTCCACAGTGGTATTTAGTTCTGTTGCAACGGCATACTGTGCGAAGTTGTTATACATGGAAATGGCTTATTCTTACTCATCAAATCGTACGCGTTTCCAATTTGCCAATTTAAAATGATTGCTAATAATAAAAGTCTTTTATCGTGAAAATTATTATAATAAAATAAATACGTAAAATATCACAAAATTTTGCGAGTCGCTTATGTTACTAACTGAATCGGTGCGGTAACTCGGTTTTAAGAAAATTTTAATAATATTATTACATTTTGATTTTATAAAGATCATAACTAGAATTTGTGGCATAATATGGTAATAAATGTTTCTAAAGTTACAAATAATTTTCGTTACAGTGGAAGAATACAATGAAACAGGGCTTAAGTTATCGTGGAAGTCAAAACGATTCCTTAGTTTTAAGTCGGTCATACTTTTGAGAAAATATTACTTGTAATTTGCTTTAATAAAGCCAGTAGCAAATTTCTGAGGTGCTACTAGCTGCAGAAAGGTTTGAAAATTTCGCCTTGTATATTTTTGCTGGTGTGGGTTAATGTTAATGTCTTAATATATGCCACCCTTATATTCTTGATTCTTTCTTGCATTGTTTGGTTTTACATTAATTAAAAATTAGTGTTGTAGGTAAATTCCTACACCACTCATTTTATAATAATGCAATGTAATATTTATAAATAAATGAACTTGGAGAGCCTGTTTATAACATTAAAATGACCGTTATTGTTAATAAGTACATTTTCATTTCACTGGTAAATAAATAATAAGTAATTTTTTTAATAATTTTTTCTGTCTCTCTGTTTGTCCTTCTGCCTGTTTATTCTGACTAATCTCTGGAACGGCTGGTCCTAAATTGAGTGCTGATGCGGAGGGACCTTGGAGTAACTTAGTTTCTTTCTTAGAAGGAAATCTCAAAGTTTTTCTAAAATAATATATATAATTAAATAATATATGCCCGATAGAAGTTATGAAACTATAAGTTGAATTCATGATTTTTTTATTGCATACGCAACAGACAGCAATCGGGACCACCTGATGGAAAGTGGTCACGATGCCCATAAACATTGGCAATACTGGTATCACCAACGCTGCCTACCGTGAATATAGGATATTAATTTCGTTTGCCCAAAATAACCTGTCTACGTTGCCTTCAACGGAACGCAGTAGTGTTCTCACACTACTGCTTTGCGTGAAAATACACGCGGTGGTTACCCAGACGGTCTCCTGTAAACAGGGGACCTGCCACTGGTCAAAATGATTATCATCATCAGTCTGTATTTAGTAAACTGCTGGACATAGGCCTCCCTTAATTCACGCCTTCTCCATTAGGGGGTTTTCGGCACGGGGGATACGGTCCAAAAACACGCTAGTCCAATGTGGGTTGGTGAGTGGACCGACTTTTACATGCCCATCCGACGCCTGGATTATCTTACTTTTTAGACAATAAGGTGTTCGGTCCATATTGTCCTGACCAAACAGAAAACAAATGCACCGAATTCAGTTACCTTTTTATTTTCAAACTCAATCAAAAATAATATTTATAAATTTGGGTAACTTATTCGCAAATACTCCTATTATATTCGTCTACTTATATTACGACTTTAGTCTAGTGGTATGGGCGAGCTTTAGGAAATCGGAGGTCATGGGGTCAAAGCTGGGGACGAAAAATTTTCATTGTTGTTTCCTGTTGGTTAGGCATTCCGGGCGATCACTCAATTGTCTGAAAAGTAAGATGATCCATGCGTCGTGGGCATGTAAAAGATCGGTCCACCCACCAACCCGCATTGGACCAGCGTGGTGGGATACGGTCCTAACCCCCTATTGGATTGGGGTGTATTAGGGGAGGCCCTATGTCCAGCTGTGAACTAACAAAGGCTGATGATGTGTTATAGTAAATATCATGGTCTGTTTAAAATACTTCTTATTTTTACTGATATTATGACAAGACTTCGTAGCAAATAACAGGATATTTAAATGAGTAGCAGCAGTCTTTAACATCGAAGCAAAAATATTATCGAACAGGTTCATATAGCACGAAAGCAATTTTTTCTTAACTCCTAACAAAAGTCATTTGTAACCTTCATATTAGTAGCTTCCAACTTAAGCGATATATATTATCTTTGCAGCGACGTTTAACTCATCTGTTCAAACCACTTGTTTGTCATGTTGTCGCAAAAAAAATAAACAATATGACTTATTTCATTTTAGGAGTTTTTAGTGATGCCGCTTATGTAGCTTGTAATGTAGTTTTCAATTAACAATAGTTTTTCCTCCGCGTGTTTTAATATACTTTTGGCAAACAATTGAAAATTATATTTATAAAGGTCAGTTTTATAAAAAAAACATGAACAGATTATAGATTGTCCTAACAACCAATTTTGTTATTGAGATCAATCCGGATACAGATCTATATCAATAATCTATAAGACATAAGACTATGAAAATGGGCACAATAAAGTAGTTTTACAGCATTTTATTATCATAATCTTGCTAAGATTAACTGAATTTATATAATAAATATCGATATGCGCACCGTGGAATCAATCGAATCGGAAACCTTTATAATTCAAATGAAAAAAATATCAATTCAAAACTTGTCTATTTCAGAAACTTATGTTTGTGATTGAAAATTTAATTATCATTTGTATTATCATATACATGGAATTACTTGTTACGAGAGCGGCTGGTCGAGCCAAGTTTGAGGCAAACTGGGCCTGAGTCAAGGTCTCCCTTCAGGGGGCTCTCGAAGGTAAGCCGCAGAGAAGTGCAGACAGTTTCCACCACGAGAAAAATATTATACAAATAAAAAGTAAGTCTCTGTATGTACAGTCATCTGGTTTCCATAGTAGAAGATTTGCTTAGTTTAGGACTACAAGATGTTGTGTTATTATATTATATTCTTTTATTATTATTATTAATTTGAATAAAAATTCTCATTAATAAGGAAATATTAACATAAACACGTTCACGGAGTCATGAACAGTTTACTGTTACTTTACCTTCAAGAAACAGTAAGATTCACAATTAGAATTAGGGACTTTTACAGCGATATCTACGGCGATTAAATATAATATGATATTTATTATTCTCGTTGTTATTTCACATATCAGTTAAAAGTTAAAAGATTTTTGGCTGCTTTGAACATAAATAAATATACCTAATGCCTTATCTTAATATGTTAACGAGTTACAATTTCCATTTTACGTTATTTCCAGTGGACAGCAACTTAGTACATCAAGTTAAAATATGTGTTCAAACAACTTTAATACTATTATAACAATAATAGTGAGAAAATATTTTTCTTCATAATTTTTCGAAAAAGTTGGTATTTATCGTGCTCTCTTATATAGCTTCATTACATATATCATCACACAATGACATTATTTATTTTAACTATTGACACTTAACAATAAAATTTAATGTTGGTAGATTTGAAAATGTTGGTCATTTAACTCGATCATTCATTGACAGTTCGGGGGTCATCGTACTCCAATAAAGATTCGAGTTATACCAAAGGAAAATAACTTGTAACTACCTCTTAATTTCTAAAATCTAAAGCTTATCGATTTAAATTATGGCAATTGTAAGAATAACCCTAAATGCACAAACCACGATTTAAGCCCGTACATAGGGTTATTAATCCTTCCATTTCCATTAGCCTTTGTCGTATCTACGCCAGAGGCCACAGTAGAATTCAGAATAGTAAAGTAAGACCGGACTTAGCGGTTCATGAGCGATTATTGTAAACTACTAATGAATAGAAATAGAATGTTTTTTCTATGAGATTTGTAAATGTTTAACACACTTCATTACGACAAACAGAAAATTAAAAAATACAATATGTTAATAAGGCTGCATAATAATTAATCTAACCTAGTATAAAATATAATGTAATAGAACGTTAACGTGAAATAACGTTATAACATACCGTAATAAAAAAAGTTATTGAAATTGTAACAAAAAAGAAAAATTCAATTTAACATATACATAATGTTATATTAAATAACAAGTCTATTAAAAGTTATTAGCTTTTCATGAGGCCAGCAGGCTTATAACAGAGGCACTACAGTTAAGTAAAGTTTCAGTAAAATACATATGTTTTATGTCCATAGATGAATTCGTATAAGAATTTGTATTAAAAAGTACATTTCTACGTACGTGTTTAGGATTTATTTCAGCACAGGTTAAAGTAAATTCACTTTAATTTACACAATTATGGACGTTTACGGACCTTTATATAGTTGAAATTAAAACAAGCTATATAACAAAACTCTTTCATATTATTTACCTACGCGACTAGTGCGAACGTTGCATGAAAAATCTTTTAAACATAATTTTAGATGGTACTTGCTTGTTGCTGCGGCTTAAACAATTTAAGGGCTTAAGATAAACGGAAAGAGAATAAAAGTCACGTGGACCACCAATTTTTATTACATAAATGTCATTTGTAAAAAAACAATGACCTTAGTGATGCTACCGTTACACCTAAAAACGTTGAAAAAATAACACTGGTATAAAAATCGTTTGGATTAGTATATAACGTAGACAGACTGAAGACGATTAATCAAAATGTTTCTTCTGTTGATATCATCCAAAATTCTATACAAAAGAGTTAATTTTAAAAATTATATATTTTTTTTAATTCTTACTTGTCTATTAAATATGTTATAATTTGTATGGATACGGAGCACTACCACCAAAAGCATAATTTTAATGTTTTAGTTACATCGTTATTAAAAATCCAAAAAAACAAAGTTGATAACATTCGTTGCAAGCGTAAGGAAAGCAACTATCGCAACAAATAATTAATATACAGTACTTTCAATCATATCCGCCGTTTAATATGTCATAAGAATATTTTCTTTATTTAGGATACAACATCGCTTTTAGTAATTTTGCTCTGTAAAAATTCATTTCTAATTTTTACATTTTATATTGTGGGCGCATGTTGGGACGCTACTATTATTATATTTTTCATTACTTTTTTTTTATTGATGGCTTGGTAAAAATAACAGCGTTATGAAATTGCATTTTTGTTTTTAGCAATAAAGAAAAATTATTATAAAATCAACTTATCAAAATTAATTAATTTTAGCAATTACTTTTTATTGTACCAATTTTCATATTATCAACGAAAAGTTAATAATATTAAACCGCGCCATCTATTGACACACAACGCAATCAATAGATATCGCCAACTGTCACAATTGTTTTGTAAACATTTTGCATCAAATAATAAATAATTAAGTATTTTAGGAGTTTATCCCGGGCAAACATCGTGAAACGAAATTTATATATATTAAGATAAGGAAACAGTTTTATTACGAGTATGCAGAAGCATTAAAATACAAAATAATCCTGTTAAAATTTGTCTTTGTATCAATGATCATTTTTCATAAAATAATAAAATAATATTAAATTATAAATGAAAGATTTTATGACCACTGACAATATATTATTTTTTTTAAATAAAAATTTTGAAATCTTGAATCAAACCAGGCAATAGATAAGCCATGTAACATGACTGAGTTATAAGAATTCAACCTCCTTATTGCTCCGTATGGGTAGAGAAAGGAATCAGTGATTACAGTTATCCTCTTTGAAAGCAACAACGGGCAACAGCGTACACGATGCTAAGGGTCTAAAAGGACTGCGATTGCAATCGCTCGCCAATCGTGGCCACTATCGAAAAACCTCCACTCATTTGAAGTAGGTCAATATTGTTCAGCCCCTAGTCCCAAGTGCTATTCCTAATTATGGCAGTAATCATGATAAGACAGGAGAAATGGGCAAATAATCCCCGTTTATATATACAAATAATTATGCGATAGGATAGTTATCGCAGCTACCAACAACGATGACTGGGGCTGGCAACATGCAACTCGAGGACATCGAGGACCGACGAAAGAATAACGGAACTGAAAGAAGAGGTGACCAGTTTGAGATGGCTATATCACAGGATTATCCGAAGTCCAAAGATAGAGGAGGAGCTAAATAATTCTTGAATGAAGCAACCGAGGAGGTGTTGGATTTTTGTAATAAGAAGTGTGGATGAAAAATCCCTTATTTATTATTTATCAATGCTAAGAATATCCAAACGGTATTGGCTGAAGATTATACAGGTACATGCGCCTATTCGACAGGCTTCGATTACAAAGTAGAGGCAATATATGAAAATATTTCTTAAGATATGCATCCCTCCAAAACTCAGTACAGAGATGAGGGGATGCATGGATGAAGATGATGGGAAATATAAGCGACTTACGCTTATATTTCTACTCAAATAACGTTTTAATACGTCTTGCATTGTATTTCGCTAATTTTTCGTAGATTAGCTTACATAACTGTTATTATGATGGGAAGTACGTTCATTGTACAATAACCTCGTAATTACGGTGTCTTTACACCATACTTCGTTCTATAATTAAGTCGGTGACATTCAGACCCGTAGGAGATACTAGAAAAGATAGTGCTTCATTTTATTTAATCGGAAGAAATATATTAAGTAAAACTTCTTATTTTTTGCTTTAAATTTACAATCGTTCCAAAAACAATAAAGAAGTAATTCGGAGCACATAGTTCTTTTTTTCAATTCTGTTAAATTGTTTCTTGTTGAAAATCATTATAAAATTGATATAAGCTTAAAAAGTAGTGCTCGCGATTATTATTTTAATTAAATTTCCTTAATGCAGCGTATGGCGCCACACATCCGTTAGTAGACGATTAATTTAATTTATTAATTACCTAGAATTCATGACCGACCACCTTTTACCTTTCAAACCAGCAGTAGGGATTTAGATACTGCAATTATTCCCAATGGCCTTATTTATTACATCTCTCTCTTTCATCAGCTGTAATAGTCCACTGCTGGACATAGGCCTCCCCTAACACCCTATCCATCAGGGGTTTTGGACCGTATCCCACCACGCTGGTCCAATGCGGGTTGGTGGGTGGACTGACTTTTACATGCCCATCCGACGCATCTTACTTTTCAGACAATTGGGTGATCGGCCCAAATTGCCTAACCAACTAGGAAACAACATGGAAATTTTGTTGAGTCCCGCAGAATCGAACCCACGACCTCCGGTTTCTAAGCACGCCCATACCACTAGGCTACGGAGGCAGAGTTCGCTTTCAAGTAATATTAATATAGCAATATTTAACCTGCATGTGATGACATTCGCAAAGTGGCCGATGTGGGCTGGATGAGAATAGCCGAAGATCGGAAGCTGTGGCGTGCATTAGTGGAGGCTGTCCAGCTGTGGACTGATACAGACTGATGATTATGATGATGAACATGCATGTTTTTTTTTAATGTTATAATAAACCGACTGGCATGATTTTTATTCTTCTGACACTCGTGATAAGCTTAGTGTTTCGCCCAAACCGGTTTATATATATTGTTTAATATTATTTCATGTTTAAAAATAATAATCTTGCAATAATATACATGCGTAATAGTATTTTCTGCAAACTTTGGATAAACCAGCTGACGCACTTCAAATTTTCCTGTGGTAATCATTTAATATAAATTAAGTTGTTGTGTTAGATTTGATAACATAGCAAGAATGAACATCCAAGTGACAGTGTGTATTTGCTTTGCAGCGTTGTTGGCCGACGCTCGCATAGCTAGTGTCTCGCTTAACGATACAAATGGAGTAATTAGTGAGTAAAATATGTTCATATCTTTTAAAAATAATCCTTAAGGCATGACTACTCAGAAAAATAAATTCGTTAATCGGTATCTTTTCTCCGTTGCCTGTTTTGTATTTCGTATGAAAGTGAATTTATATATAGCTCAGTCAGTTATGGACCGACTTCACAAAGGAAGGAGCCACTCAATTCGAAGCGCATATTTTTTTATTTATCTCTGATTTAGTTCATTCTTTTCTACATGATAGGTATTAGCTGTCATTTCGTACCATTTTTTTTTATAATTTTGTAATAAGTAGTTTAATAGCTGCGATACCGTAAAAGATAGATCTAAAATAACCAACAATTAAATGTAAACATTTTTAAAAATTGCAAATAGGCATATTCAAAACTCATTTCAGGAAATATACTGTAAGTTTACGTTAAAGTTAATGCATTAAAAAAATTATTCATTACATGTTTATGAAAAGTGCCATACTTAAAATCTTGATTAAATAAATACCTTAAAATATATTAGAGATTTAAGAAATCGCGAGGAAGTTTCTTAAAGAGAACACGTCGTCAAATAATGCTTAAAATGGTTATGCGTTGTTTGAAGTCGTTCATATTTTTTGTGTAAAAATTTTACTTGTTTTATATTTATTCCCATAAACTTAATGCTTAATATTTAATTTTATAATTCCATGTTTGATTTTCAGAGTTAACTGTGGGAGATACGGACAATTCTCTGGATCAACTAGAAGTCACTACAGAGAAGGCCGAGGTAGAGAAACCTGTTAACCTACGATTTCCACATGCAGTTCTATTCGGTCGCGTTTGTGGTGGTACCATCATTAGCCCCACATGGATCCTCACGGCTGCTCACTGGTTAGTATCAGATTGTTATTCAAATTCAAATATCCTTTTTTTCAATTTATGCTCTGTGGAGCTCTTATGAACGTCTATCAACCACCGTTTCAGAAGTTTTGACCTGTCTAGAGAAGAACCGGCTAGAACCTCTGTGGTTGGAATTTTTTTTATTTTTTTGTTTAAGATTTCAAAATAGCATAATTATATTTAATAAAACGTGAAAACCATTCAAAACATAAAATGTTTTAATGAATGATTTATTTGCTATCTCCAAAGTGATAACCTTTTTTAGCCTTTCTTCGTATATATATGTACGTTCTCGCTGTTATCTATATATTATGATGTTATTGTAGTTAACCGGACAATTCCATATATTTATAGGACTTAGGTTTTTCTATTCAATTTAAAATAAAATACAGCATAATATTTAGATTTGCTATTGGAGTGGTATAAAACAATTTTATCATATTAAATAAAATGATTTTACGGATTTTATCGCGTTTATTTTACATTTTTAAATTCCCGACGTTTCGAACACTTAGCAGTGGTATTAAGCTTTGGTTTAAATTTTAATTTATTAATTATGGGATCCCAAGCAGGTGGTAGAACCCAAGCATCTTCTCTATTGAAATTTGGATGTTTTCTAATCTCAATAGCCTGACGGATCATCCTTTGTTCGGAATCGGTGTTCTTTAGCGAGGATTTGTGGTCGATCAAATCTGATGTAATGGTTTGGGTGATTTAAAGTATGGTCACACAATAATGTAATGTATAATATTCACGTAAACAATAGAAATAATTATAATTTTATCATACTTTAAAAAAACTTACTTTTATACTAAATGAAGTGACAAAACGAGCAGGTATATATCATATAACATTATGTAAAGTGATCAAAAGTGACCGTTAAAAAATGACGATTGAGTCCCCTTTATTTAGTAATAGACAAAAATTAGGATTGACACCTTTGATATATTAAAAATTATTGTTTGCCTAATTAACACGGCAAACTCAGTATCTTTATAAAGCAAATTATAAATATATATATAAAAGTCATAGCACTCGTGTCGAAATAAAATTAATTCAACCTTTTTAACATTTTTCCAACTTTATGATTAATAGCAAAATCGAATATTGAGTAATTTAATATATTTTCTTTTGTTTTAAACAGGCTGAGCGTAATCCTATTGTAAACATTTTTTTAGATGGATATATACTCTCTTTAAGGCTTAAACTAGTAAGACTAAGTTATGAATCTTTCAGATAACATAGTTTTTTTTAGAACAAATTGTAGGCAACAATTTAATAAAAAATTAGTCTGAACAATTCCTGTATGTTGATGAATAAATCTTGCATTTGAGTGCTATAGCGTGCACCGCAAAAACTTTTGACTGTACTAGTATATTATTTTTATTCTTCTATCAAAAATAACGATCGACACCCGCGTAAAACCGCATGTTAAGCTTGTTTTGAATTATGTCTCAAATATCTTACAGCACAATATTTACGTCGGGTAGAAGCATACTCGCCGGGACGAATACAACTGATGATGGCAGTGGCACTTACCGACGGGTGAAACGCCTGGTCATCCACCCGTCGTTCACTGTGGGACCGTACTGGCTTAACTCTGGCAGTTTTAATATTAAACAGGTATTTTTCATTGTAATTCGTTGTATATATAATTAAGATTTTATAAAACCTATAATTAAGATTATTTTTAAACAATCTCTCATCACATACCAATAATTACGGGAATTATATCCTTTTATGGCTTAGAACTCGCTATTTGCTTGCGTTTTTATATACGCAAGTCTTGAATAGAAAAATAAAAAGACGTTTACCAATAAGGATGCTTTAACTTTAGTTATTTATGTATGCATATAAATGGCAATGTAAAAGAGAGATATATATATACATATGCTATGTTTGTATTCCAATTGAGTGTAGGCGATCTTAATGCGAACTATGGTTTGATTTAAGTACTAATAATTTCTATTTACTATGTACATTTAAGGTAGAGATAAACATAATAAATTATTTATACTGTAGCATTTAAAATAAATTCGTTAAGTACATCGTTATTTATTTGTGTACAATTTTGCAGGTCGGCGCTCGTTATGATTATCTTCTGGCTGAACTGGAAGAACCTTTGCCATTGGACAACGTAACAATGGCTGCCGCAAAGCTGAACGAGAACCCTTCACTTCCTAATAATACATATGTGGGTTATGCCGGCTTCGGGGCTGAATACCACGGGGTAGGTGTATATTAATTTGTTTTTTGCCTAATTGAAAAACTAAAAGAGACTGGTTGTAAGAAAATATTAATAAAGTACTTGCATCATCAGCCTTTGTTAGTCCACTGCTGGACATAGGCCTCCCCTTATACACCCTCTATCCATTAGGGGTTTGGACCGTATCCCACCACGCTGGTCCAGTGGGCTTGGTGGGTGGACCGACTTTTTTACGTGCCTATCCGACGCATGGATCATTTTACTTTTCAGACAATTGGGTGATCGGCCCGAATTGCCCTAACCAACTAGGAAACAACAATGAAAATTTGTTGCGTCCCGCAGGATCTGGAACCACGACCTCCGGTTTCTAAAGCACACGCCCATACCACTAGGCTACGGAGGCAGTCATAATAAAGTACTTATTGCAATCTAATTGTGTATGTAGTGTACACGGATCATTTCTTTACAAGATTTTTTAAGAATTATCCAATATCCATGCAAATATACTTATCAATAAACATAAAAAGTAATAACGTTCACACATTTATTTTATATAAATTTATTTTATATAATCAATATTAATAATAATCAACAGGGATTAGCTCTAATAAATATTGAATAGTTAACTAATTTCTCTGTAAGAATGATCAATAACCATATGGACGCAATATTTTTCGCAGGAAACAATGAGGCACGAGAGGCATGCGATGGAAATGCGAACACTTTCAGAGAACGAATGCGGCATTTTACAGGAATACAGTTCTACGGATATGATATGTGCCCAAGGAGTTCCGCCTAGATTCGACTCGGCTTGTAATGTAAGTTATTACTTCTCTGTTAAAGCGATAAGACGAACAGGTCAATTACTTTGTGGTAAATGTTTCCCTGCCTATAAGAAACGTAACGAAAGGAACTGCAAAATCTGCTGACTGCTCTGAGATACGGGGTTTTACGTCACAATTACTTAGTATTTATGTTGGCTACGGTACCCCAAAAACCAAAAGACAGTTATGTCTAAAGTCTTCTGATTTGTGGCTATGGGTTTCAATGGATCCGCTTTTAATTCGACATGGAATTTTGGAATATATTAATCCAGAGGATTTGAGAGAAGACTTTTTGCCAACGAGGCACTAATTTATAGAATATCCGCTATAATTAAAACTTTGAGTCAGTAATGATGATGCGACTGCCCCCGTAGCCTAGTGGTAAGGGCGACTACTTAAGAAACCAAAGGTTGGAATCCTGCGAACAAATTATCATTATTGTTCCCTAGTTGGTTAGGGTAACTTGGGCCGATCACGGTAGGATATGGTCAAAACCCCAACGAAGACGGCGTGCATTAGGGGAGGCCTATGTCCAGCAGTGGAATAACGGAGACTGATTGTGGTGGTGGATGACGCAAATATATTTAATACGATTTTATTCTTCATTTTAATACTATATGTATTCATATTTACCTAAATATATACTTAATTATATTGACTTTTACGTCATCATTAAAAAAAATGGTAAAACGGAAATTATTTATTACTTACAGGGAGATAGCGGTAGTGGACTAGTGGACAAAAATGGTGTTATGGTTGGAATTCTTTCTTGGGCCCAGGACGACACAACAGAATGTAGAAAAGGCGCTATCGTTTACTTCTCAAAAGTTGCTACAGCACGAGAATGGATCCGTCAGGTTACCAACGTGTGATATAAATATTCTACTAGACTAGAAAATTCCTTTGCTTTATCTGTATTGTAAGCTAGCATTATTAAACTTGTTCGTAAAACTCTTAATTTTTATTTCTTGCACCCTGAAATCCTAAAATGGGCCAACATCAAATTTTACAATTAAAATTTTTTTTTTTTGGCTTAGTTAAGACTTAAGTTTACTTAACTAGTAATAATAATAAGCGACTTGATTTCAAAGATAAAAAAATATTGATAATAGGGACGATCACTTCATCCGTTAATATATTTTCAAAGGTTAACAAAATTAATTTCTTTAGAAATGTAAAAAATATTCTAATTAAGTTTATGTAAATAATGAGTCAGAATCAAAAGTTATTGATAAAACAAACCATTTTTAATTAAGCGGTAGTAATATCCTTCGTATTGCTAATGTTTATGGGCATCGGTGACCACTTTTCGTCAAATGGCCCGACTGATCGTCTGTCTTCTTATGCGATAAAAAATAAGTGCGGAACGCCATTGATGCTACCGCATTTTATGTCCATGACATCTTTCAAGGTATTCAATTCAATCAAACTGTCATGTATTTACTTTTATGTAAACTTAAGCTTATTAAATTATTTACTTTTTTCCTCAAATGAGCTCTGAATATGCCTCATTGAAGGTTATTTTAAATTTTTTACATTTAAATGGTTATTGTTCGTTATTCTTAATATATACATATATGCTCCCGTTGACTTCTTTGTAGACTAATTAAAGTAGTCCAATTATGTAGCACATAGTTTGACACTATCTCTTAAGGTTGCATCAGTGTTGGAAATTTAATTTCACGAGGTTGTGATTTAAAAACATTTTGACTAAAGAAAAGTCGTCGAAATATAAAAAAAGAAAAATACGCCACTAAATAATAATTGGATTGTGCTTTTGTGCTAGATAGCACAAAATCCACGTAATTTTTATTATTTCTAGTTTCATTTATAGTGGGCGTGTGTCCTTGCTATACTTGAGAGATTCGTATTACTCGCAACATTTTAGCGTTAGTTATGTACATATATAAATATTTATTCCCGACGTTTCGGATTCTTTGCAGTGTCCATCATCACGGGCAGACTAAGTTGGTATATGTCTGTATCGCAATGTTTTGGAATAAACGTCAGAGATTTTATTTATAATATATCTTTTATTTTCTTAATTTTGAACATTGGTTTGACAAGAAGGACTCATGTAAATAGTCCGAAACGCCGAGAATAAATATACAACTGACGCAAAAAATTCGTGAATAAGTGGATTGGATATGTAAAATAATCGCGTAAATAATAAAAATAATTAACTTTTTAGTTAAAATATGTGTATTTTGGTAAGTTATCAGTAAATTAAAAGACCCAATAATTTATAATTAATTAGAAGAAGTATTACCGTCGAAATAACACTTTACTAGATGTTTTATTATAGCAGAGGAAACTGTACTAAAAAGATCCTTATTGCTTACGTAGTAGTTCAAGAATGTAAAAAAAAAGAAATTAATATGGAAATAAAAACATTTTAGTAATTTGTATTAATTTCTAACGTCTGGCGTACTAAATTTATATAAACCAGTTTGGTAAATTCAAATTCAAATTCAAATATCTTTATTCAAAATAGAAGTTTATGCTTGCTTATTGATTTCCAAACACGCTACCACCGGTTTGGTAAAGGACGCCTAAGACCTGAGAAGAAGCAGCGAAAGAAACACGATGGGCTATTTTTTATGTCAACTTTTGAAAAAAATAACAAACATTTTGATAACTGGACATTACATATTATGCAATTTTGAAACAAGACCTGGAGCGAGCATTCCATTACAGGCTGTGTTATCATTTAAAAATTCATTAATATCGTAATAACCTTTAACACATAAACGTTCCTTGACTACCTTTTTAAATTTATTAATAGTTAAATTCTGAACGTTTACTGGGATTTTGTTGTAAAAACGTATACATTGTCCCATAAAAGACTTACTTATTCTTCGCAGTCTAGTTGCTGGAAGAATTAAATTATGTTTGTTCCTTGTATCTATGTCATATGCATCACAATGTCTTAGGAAATCATGTGTATTTTTTGCACATACATTAAATTTTCAAATATGTATGAGAACTAACGGTCATTATTTTATTTCAGTGAACAACTTTCTTAATGATTCTTTAGGCCATGGTTATAGACTGCACGAATTGCGTTTTTGGAGAACAAAGATCGTATTAGTTCTGCCGCATTTCCACAGTAGAATGCCACAAGACATAATACTATGAAAATAGCTAAAATATACTAAACGAGCTGTCTCACATCGGTTAATAATCTAATTCTTTTCACAGCGTAAGCTGCAGAGCTAGTTTACTTGCTAGCCTATTAATATGGGGGCCCATTGTAGTTTCGTATCTACAGTTATTCCTAGAAATACAGTTGATTCAACTACGTCTAACGCCTCCCATTTATAACCACTTCAAATTTACCATGTTTCACATTAGGAGTCATGAATCTAATACATTTTGTTTTCCTTTGGTTTAATAGCAGTTATTAACACTAAACCAATTCCTACTCTAGAGAAGTATTATTTACATCGTCATTTATTGACGTATGTCGTTTAATTTTAAAATCAGGAGGTATCATCTGCAAATAATACTATCTCTTCGCTATTATTTATCACATATGGTAAGTCGTTTATATAAATGAGGAAGAGAAAGGCCCAAGAATGGATCCTTGTGGGACCCCCATATTACCGGGGCCCGGGAGATCTTTACCATTCACGTCAACCCTCTGAATTCGATGGCTCAAGTACGAAGACAGAAGGTTGAGTGCGTATTTCTTATACCATAGTGACGTAATTTCCTGACCAGGGTCTCATGGTGTACACAATCAAAAGCCTTTTGAGATCACAGAAAATGCCTAAAGCAGGTAAATGTAATAAACATAATAACCGTGTAAACTTCTTGAAAATCTGTTTACCTCTACATTAATTTTTAACAATAAGAACATCTTATGTATGATGAACTTTGCAATCACGACTTAAAACTTGGATTTTGAAATGCTTATAATATAATATTTTCGTCTTTTGTGTAAAAGACGTGGAGTGTGAGATGATGTGTAATTTCAAACGTTTTTTCTTAATAGCCTTCTATTTAAAAATACTAATATTTTATTTACAGATTATTTAAACTTATGTCAGTTAAAGTTTTTAAATATTCATCCTTTACTGCTGTTACTATAATTGCATTTATTTATAAAAGTCGTTAAATATTTCGATAGATCTAGCATGAGAAATTTTTCTAGAAATTGTATTTAAGATTCGTCTAGAGTAATATATTATATCCTTTACTTTGAAAGTTAACAGCAAATTTTATAGTTTGTGTGTATGATGTAAGTAATAGCGAACGATAAAAACGACAATGTATACATGTTTGTTTTCCTTGGCAGTTTAGATGAGGAAGTTTTAATTTGGCAACAGTTATGTCATTGCGCGTACGACTAAACTTTTGGGTAACTCTATTTAAATAAAAGTGCTAAACGCATATAATAAGAAAACTGTTTTACTGTTAATTTTGACGCACTGGAACTGGAATTAATTAGTGTTATCTTCCGATATAATAAACTGCCTCCGAAGCCTAGTGGTAAGGGCCTGTGTGGGCCTAGAAACCGGAAGTCGTGGGTTCAAATACTGTGGGGAGTTAACAAATTTACATTGTTGTTTCCTAGTTGGTTAGTGAAAGTAAGCCGACCACCCACTTGTTTGAAAAGAAAGATGATCCATGCGTCGGATGGGCATGTAAAAGTTCGTTCGAAACCTACCCGGATTGGTCTAGCGTGGTGGGATACGGTCCAAACATGAAGGAGGCGTGCATTAGGGGAGGCAGGCCTATGACCAGCAGTGGCCTAACGAAGCCTGATGACGTTTCGAAGTAAGGACATCATAGATCGACTTAAACTAAAACAAAACAGAAATTAATTATTAAGTGTCAGTGTTAGCGTTAGTATATTTATTTATTGAAAATTTTTGTACATAGGCGGGCTTAATGCCGATGACACTTTTTGCCAGTCAACCTTGGTTGATGCAGAGATTAAAATGGAGAGTTGATAAATACGTGTATCTATACAACTATCTATACAAGTGAACATATTCTTCATCATCATCATCATGCTGTGTTAGTCCACTGCTGGATATAGGCCTCTCCTAATGCATTAGGGTGTTTTTCTGACTGTATCTCACCACGCATGTCCAATGCGGTTAAGTGGGTGGACCGACTTTTTTACACACGCATCCGACGTATGGATCATCTTACTATTTAAAAAAACTTTTGTTAATAAAAGTATTCTCACGGGTGAATTATTTTTGCGAATACCACATTATTTTCACGAAATCTGGATAAAAGAATTAAATTAAACGGCATTTTCTACTATTTCTCCTTTTTTTCTCAAAATAATGAATGGATTTTTTTTTATTCTTCTGTTATGATAATATAAGTCTCGCTTTGAATTTAACAATCCCACTTTATCCGTATAATGTAACTTCCATTAAAAAAACTTTTCATCGTAATGAGGATTACATATTAACTTATCAGTCTCTTAAACTAAAAGCAAAGCTTAGTTCAGTTTGCTCTTGAGTTAAATTGAAAAGCACCCAATACCATAAACTTTATTTATTATTCAACCTCATTCAATCATTCTGTTTGCGCGCATTTCTACGTCGCCAACACAGCCGCAAATAGGTTACTCAATAATCTTCCTTCCCTTTCTTACTATACCGTTACTTTCGCCTGCACTCCTTTTTCCTTTAATTTTTCCTCATCTCGCGAAGGAAGGAGGTTAATAGGAGAATAGTTCGTGACGCGGTCGGCGGCCAGCGCCGCTGCTGTCGAACAATTGCCTTCGGGAGTTCCTACGAAACACATCATATTTTAAAGTCACGCGACGCGAATGGCCCACGCTCCGTTCTAATGGATTTAATTTTACCGCAAACCTCAACCGAATCACCGAAGACGCCTGCAGCTGTGCCGCCATCAGACGGGGTATTTATTTTTCCTTTTACCGCATTTGCAATCCGGCTTCATAACCACGTTGTCCGAGCCGGATTACGCACATGGTCCTTCGAACAGCATCCTCGCTTCTGGTCCTTAAATAGGATCTACCCTATCGCCGTCACTCGAGCATGTTGGCCCAATCAAAATTGGCTGACGATACTTGAGTGACCACGCGCCCGCGCGAGCAAATTCTTTCTTTTGTTCTTTAAATAGGTGTCTACTTTCCGTAACGTGTATTATACGTATGGTTAAACGATTTATTAAAATAGGCAGTAGCAAAGACGGCTTTAACTATGAAACAAAAAGATATAAATGAAATTGAGAGC
Source organism: Lamproptera curius (assembly GCA_029286875.1). Classification (NCBI taxonomy): domain Eukaryota; kingdom Metazoa; phylum Arthropoda; class Insecta; order Lepidoptera; family Papilionidae; genus Lamproptera; species Lamproptera curius. Next base: position 1,960,034 of record JAGSMT010000017.1, read on the forward strand.
CAAAATGCTAAAAGAGATACGGTCTTCTCATGCTGTGGAATTTTGGTGTAGAGATTGACCGACCGACCGACCGACCGACCGACTGACCTCTTATCTGAGACAACGCAAGTATAGTAGTAATAGTAGGTACTTGTTAGCACAAAACAGTTCTTTTATCTATAGGTCTTGTATGCAAAAAAATGCAAAAAACTATTTTTGTAACACTAAGCTGCGTCTAGAAGAGACTGTCTCTATATGCGTATTGAATTAATACTTGGAAATAAAAATAAAAGCACATTTTATCTCTATAATCTGTTTGATCGGTTGTGAAATTACTTGTTGCATTATGTTCCTAAGAAAAAACCCATTTGCTTTGAATCGCCAGTAAAAGATCTTTTAAAAGCTTAGCCAAATCTTTAAATGTGTATTAAATTTATTTTATCACAAGAATATATGGGGAATAAATATAATAAATTATTACGAATTAAATATATAAATAATGTTAGCACTTTACACGATTCATATTTTAAGCGTAAGTTTTTTACAGTGCTTTGAATGTTTAAACCTACATAAGCTTTAAGATTAATTGAGCGTCTTGACCAGACAAACTGTAACTAAAAGCTTTTAGACCAAGTTCAAAGGTTATTTGGTGTATAGAACTAACATTTTACATAATATAAAAAAGGTAACGTGTGAAATATATAGTAATTTTGAAAAACATTTACTCAAGTTAGTAACTGATACTAACTTTTGTTTACAATTTAAAAGATACTCCTTTAGCCTACTGACTAAGTTGACTTTACAAGTTTTAATAAAATTCTATATATCTGACAAAACTTATTGAAGTCATATAATGGAAGCTATTTCTTATAAGCAATAATTATCAAATTACGTGCTATGAGAGAAAATTGACATTTTTAATTTCTTGTTATGATTTATGGCAGTCTTTTTAATTTAATACGCTATAGGGATCCGATAAACATTACAAGTAAATAATTATTGTAAGAAGTCAAAAAAGTAAGGATTAGGAGCAGAAAAATAATAATGATAGCCCCGATGACGCTATAGCAACTATAAATGACTTTTGGCAGCGTAAACTATGATATAGTACAAAGCCTGTCACTTCCTGTCCGTGCGTCTAATATAGGGCTGTATTTAAAAATAACTCATGGTCTTGGTTATAGCTCTACGTGTTCTTTAGTTACCTCTAATAAATGTATATTAAAATAATTTGAAGAATATTATTATCAAATTTATTTTATTAAATAGCGGATCGTCCGTTTTTTCTTAATAGTATTATGCTAATAATAATATTAAGAAAGCTTAACTTTAGTTTAAATTATTAAACTCGGTAGATGGTTTTTGGTTCATGGATTTTACTTGTTTTTCTTTTTTCCGGCCTGATTTAATTTACCAGCGCAGTAGTAAGATCGGATCTTGATTCGTTCATCATCCTTTAATCAGATCTTTGCTGCTTTATTCCGAGTCTTGTAGATACATACTGTAACTGACTTGAGCGTAATTGGATCAGTTTTAACTTCCTGTAAGTAATTCTACATCAAAATGGATATTTAAATTCCCAGTTTGAATTCTCATTTATCAAGTTAAAGTAAAAGTCTTCTACCTGGATATATATTATAGTTTAGTTGGTGTCGATATTGTGGCCGATTTACAAGGCTTTCAACAGACTTCAGCCGGAGCAAGGAAACAATGTTCAGCTGGGATCCTTCTGTAGATCTAAAATTACACTATGCTCAGTGCATAGAGCGGTGATCCTAACTACGGAGCATTTTGTGGCCCATTCTGTCTGTGCTACCTGTCCTGAAGATCTTGCCGAGTGCCCTGCCACAACACACACACACACACACAAACTACGCAATTAGTGTTGACAACTTCTGTGCTTTAACTATATAGATATCCTATCTGTAAATATTATGTCATAAATACTCAAAGAAGAAGATGCACCTTAATCATGGTATTTAATTACCTATTACTAATTTAAATTATAAAGATAATCATAGCGGCAAATAGTTAAGACTTTTATTTCTATCTTTTGAATGACTGGATTATGTCAATGAATCTGACAATATTTCTGTCAAATAAAAATTTGAGTAAGTACGGCAGTTTTCCAAATCGTAACATTTTTATTTTTAAAATATAAATTGAACAGATTTTTATACAAATTTGATTAAAATCTAAATAGTAATAGTTATATATAGATAAATTACTAATAGTTGATATGAAATTACAAAGTAAAGCGCTGATCTGTATACATTTGTTTTAGGTAAAGTAATTGTTCTATTACACAGTAATTTTTTGGTACTTTATAGCTTAAATTTAAATGAAAGGTCACTTTTTTGTGCTAAACGAGCGACCCTTACCTTAGTAAGTAGGGTGATATGTTAAGAGGGGTACTTAAAGAGATGTTAATTAAACGAGAAGCTTTATACGGTACTTAGAATAATTTGCCTAATTACCTAGTCAAGACCATACTGTTTTGATGAAGATTTTAAGAAGTTTTTAGTGAATACAATCCGATATAGTATACTGCCCTTAAAATCGATATAAAAATATTGCTATATAATTCAAGTGTTTGAAATATTTGTAGTTATTCTACTCTTACATTAAATCAAATTCAAATATCTTAATTCAATATATAAGTGTAACACTCGCTTATTGATTGTCAAAGACGCTACCACCGGTTCCGAATAGGACGGCTCCAACCTAAGGAGAAACGGCGAAAGAAACTCAGCGGGCCTATTTTGTCATCTTTTAAAATAATCAAATATACATATAAATTTCATATGAGCTACCTACTGTTCTATCATACGTATATTATATTTTAAAAAGCCTGGAGGGAGCATTCAATTACCAGGTTGTGTTATCATTTATAAATTCATTTATATCATAATAACCTTTAACACATAAACGTTCCTTCACTTCTTTTTTAAATTTATTACTGGTTAAATTCTGAACGTTTACTGGGAATTTGTTGTGAAAGCGTATACATTGTCCCATAAAAGATTTACTTATCCTTCGCAGTCTAGTTGCTGGAACAATTCAATTATATTTGTTTCTAGTATTCATGTTATGTGTATCACAATGCCTGTGAAAATCATTTCTGTTTTTCTGCACATATATTATGTTTTCGACAATGTATTGAGAAGTAATGGTTAGTATTTTAATTTCTGTGAACAATTCTCACAGGGATTTTTTGGGGCTAAGGTTATAGACCTCTCAAATAGCTCGTTTTTGGAGGACAAAGATCATATTAGTATTAGTATCCGCCGCACTTCCCCACAGTAGAACGCCATAAGACATTACACTGTACAAATAGCCAAAGTGTACTAACCGGGCTATCTCCAGTTCGGCGTCAGTTAATTGTCTGATGAGCCAAAACTGCACCCCATTTGTTTCGCTCAAAATCTCCCAAAGCGTTACAATGTAACTAAGTCTCAAGGATAATAGTGAATCTAGTTCAGCATGCGGAAGATAATCGCATTTTTTGATTTCAATAAAAACACTTCACAAAGTCGAAAATCTTGCTATTATTGCAAACGAAAAATTTTTTTAACAATGTCAGGATATAGGTTTGCTACTAGTAAGTAGTGCAAAAATTATTTAATGCATTTTAACGAGCTTCTCCAACATGGCTATGTTAATAATTAATTAAGTAAAGTTATTTGCCAAGTACTGATTACTAAAAGCTGTTATGCCATGCCCCGCAACAAAAAGTACAGTTGTATTCGAAATGCGCATTTTTAAGACTCTAGCAATTTGTTTTTTTCTGTATTATCTCACCAGGAGAGAATCCGCAAGCCAAAAGGTTACGTTTTTCATCTCGAATGTTACAGTTCCATCGTTTTAACAAATAATTTGTCAGAAAATAAAGGTGCTTTTACTACCCAAAGTAATAAAAAAAGCAATTCAATGACTGCAATAAACACGAGTCGCACTATTATAATTACTTAAAATTATGAAATAACGTTTGATGCTAGTATGAAGTTTCAATTATCAACGTATCGGTGCAGACCAAAGGCAGAAAAATTATAGCAAAGAGGATTTGAGAGGATAATGGAATTGTATGATTTTGAGAACAGTTGAAAGCACAGAAAAAAATATTTGCTTCTTTATTAATGAGAATTGATTTAAAATTTCTATTATATTTCCAACAAATATGTATTATATTTCCAACAAATATGTATATAGTATGGGTAAGGATTTGTCTGTTACTGGGCAGCTGTCATAGAAGGTCCTTTAAAATATATATGGTCAGTACACGTTGTCAGTTGGCAGCTATCATTGTAAATTAGAAACGGTAATTATTAAAAATGGTATATTTAAAAATAAATGGGGTCTACAGAATTAATATCAAAATTGTCCACTGCTAATACTAAAAATTATTGGGCTTCAGCTGCCAGGAATCCATGATCACAACACTGACGCCTGGGAAGAGTAACTTCGGGTGTAATTTTAAATAACTGTAAAGTAATTAAACGAATAGCGATACGAATAACGATAGAATCCGTAAATTCTTTAACATGTATAGTATTCGAGTTACATGTATACTATTATTTAATAGTTATTTTGGCTATAAGGAAAGCATCACTAGTCACACGTCTCTAGAAAACAACCGGATTTGTTTCACGAAGTTGACTTAGCGACAAGATAGAATGTGTTTATAAGTCGAGTAAAGAGTCAACTCTTTGGTGATAATAAAAGTAGTAACAACATTCAATAAAAATCCTGGAAGTTTTCAGGAGAAACAGACGACAAGTATTTTTTTCCTTAAAGCATTGACCCCGGAAAACATAAAATGACACTTTATTGACGATAAGGAACTTAAGTAAAGATTTTTTATTTGACCCACGGAGAGTTTCTCCGTATGGAACAACTGCTCATAACAAAAATAATATCGTTTTCACAATGGGAAAATTGCAAATCTTAGAAAAACATAGCAATAAAAATGGTAATACAAAATAAACGTATCTATTTGTTCGCGAGTATATAACGATCGCTTATTTTTATGCGAGTACTGTGCGTTCAAAATTAAGGTCAATTATTCGGATCACACGCGTTTTTACTAGACTTTTATTTTCTATGTTTTAAACCCGTAACTATCATTCAAACTATTTTTAAAACTTTATGTTGCTCACGCGAATACTATACATAATAAACAAAACAATTTCACAAATGTCACCGCGTTTAATTGCTTTGCAATTATTAAAAATGGTCACGAGACCGACTGAGATGTTGGGCGTCCAAATGTCATGTGTTAATTCGGCTACCATCAATTTTAAATATAAAATTATGTGATACGTTTTATGCATACTGAGCTGACAGTATCATAAGGTATTGTAGTATTTGTGTGATTGGTTTCAATTTTTGAATTAATTAAGATCAACGGTTTTTGTTTAAAAATCGAATCAGCCGTATAACTTTGAACGATGAGTAATAAAATGCTATTAGTATTGAAGCAAGATGTGAAAGTGTAGTATGACCCTTAGGGACCTATATTTATTTTGTTATGAACATAATAAGTATTTGTCAAACTAAAGTTTTGCTAATTGATGTACCAAGCGAATATTTATTATAAACATGGGTTGATTTTAGTTTAATTCAAGTTACAAACTATGGCGCAGAAACATTATATCAATAAGGTAAAATATAGACGTAATTGGTTTATGAACATTAGTGATAATTGGTATTTATAAAAAAATTCGCTTAAACTTCTTTCCGTTCTTCCTAGGTCAGCGTCCTCTTACCGAACCGGAAGTAGCGTATTTGACAATCATTAAGTGAAGGGTGAACTGCCCTCCGTAGCCTGAACTGCCTCCGTAGCCCTAGTGGTATTGGCGTTTTGCTTTAAAACCGGAGGTCCGTGGGTTCAATCCTGCGGGGACTCAAAAAATTTTTCTTTGTTGTTTCCCTGGTTGGTTAGGACAGTTTGGGGATCACCCTTGTCTGGTAAAGATGATCCATCGTCGGGTGGGCATGTAAAGGCGGTCCACCCGCCAAACCGGATTGGACCAGCGTGGTGGGATACGGTCAAAACCCCTAATGGATGGGGTGTATTGGGGAGGCCTCTGTTCAGCGGTGGACTATCACAGGCTGATGATGTATGATGTAAGTGAAATTATCACTCCCATTGTCCAAATAAAGATTTTGTGTAATACCCCAATAATCGGTTAAACAGTTTGAAGGAAGGAATAACATTCTATTTTTATTACAACAATATATACAAGTTTTTGTTAGCTTAAATTTTTAAATTCAAATTAAATTTCGTAAACATTTTACTAAATTTATTATTATCATATCCATCGCCGGCCTGGATAGTCCACTGCGGATATGGGTCTCCCTTTTTTTTTTTTTTTTTTTTTTTTTTTGCCGTTGGAAAATCCAGCTTACGGACCCGCCCCAAAGTGAGGGGCAGCGGGGATATGTGGGGAGCTCCCCGGACCAAGATGGGCGCTGGTATACCCACTAAAAAACCAGCGGTTTGTTCCTTTCCATGTTGTAGCCGGGGCCGCAGGCATGATCCTGATCTTCGGCGACCCCGGCGCGACGTGGCCTCTGGGCCTCTTCGCCCTTCCTTCTTCCCTTGCCGGGCCTTCGGGCCCCAAACCTCCCAAACCCCTTTCCGCGGCCTCCTTCCGGGCCATCCGTCCTCAAAAAAGCAGGGGCGCCCCCGACCTTTCGCTCTCTGGCATTTGCCGCACTACCGGCAGGAAGCGGTTCCCCCTGACTACCTCGGCTCTCGGCGTTGCTCGACCCAGGCTGGGCCTCCCAGCGTGTTTGGGCCCGTCTCTTCGGCCTTTTACGCCACGGTGGTGGCACTCCTCTTAAGGCTCCTACCGGCCCACCGGCACGGTACCTCCAGAAACAGCCATGTCCCGGAGGAACCTGCCGTCGCGCGGAACGACCAGGGAGCCATGTCCCCTCTTTAACCACCACTTAAGAACGGGGCGTATGGCTTTTTGTTGACGGCCCGGCGCTGGGGTGCTCCAGCCGCGCTCCACTCCTGTTTGCAAAGGGGCGCAATTCGTCTCTGCGCCCCCTTATCTCTTCTGGGGTTGGCCTGGGCCCCCGAGACTTTGCCTCCTCGCGCCAGAAAAAGAGTGACGCGGGGATTTCTGGCATCAGGTCCCCAGGGCGGAGGCCGGCCAGCAGGCACGCCGCCTCACCAAAATTGGTCCCTTGGCCCCTACGGCCCCGGATCGCCAACACCCTCATATAGGTCTCCCCTAATACAACCCTACCCATTAGGGGCTTTGGACCGTTTCCCACCACGCCGCACAGTGGTCCATCCATAAGATCGTAGGGCTGAAATGTCGATTGTTGAATTATGACGTCATTTATCATTGCAAGGTAGACAAATAACCCTCTTCCCCCCGGTATAAAAAAATTATAATAACAAAAGAAAGAAAAATTTCATTTTTTTGCAACCGTGATCATATTCCAATAGTGTTAATTAGCGTTGTCCTTTGTCTTTAAAATTTCTATTGTTTTTAAAGTGAAGTGTTGTTTTCTCGAAATTGATTGTTTTGTCCTCGGTGTCAACCAAACCGTGTCGTTATCGAATCAACACCAAAAGGAGACTTCCGATTTCTTTGCTTTTAACGGCTTTGCCATATTTAATTAGACTTTTACTTTGGAAGGAACGAATCCCCAAAGATAAAACATATATCAAAATATTCTCTTGTTTGATTAGTTTTAGAATATGTAACATCTAGGTGTGCCAAAGAGCACCGAAGATTATGCTTAGAGGTCATGGCAAAGACAAAGTCGTATATAGGTAAATTTGATACCTTAAGATATTTTGTGATTTTTATTTATATTATTCTGTAAGATACATCAATAAGTGCTACTTTTCTTGAATGCTTGTCCGATGGAATGTCCGTGGTGGAATGCGGCAAGTAAAGAAAATGAGGCAGATATATCTCGTTAAGTGTTTGGAATGCTGGCAAATTCTTTACCGGGCATTGAAAATATCACTTGAGAGATTTAATTTGTAATCTGATCAGTTTGCTGCATATTAGAAAAAACTGGGGAGGTCAAAAGCTAAGCTGATTGCCAAATACGGTGACTGGTTAAATGAGATCGAAGTCTGCATTCATGGCAGCTCTGACGGAGGACTACATGGAAACGACGACGATACAAGCAAATACTTCCAATCTACAAGCGGGACGCAAAACAGGAAAGAGTTTGGAGAATGCAAGAGAACGGCGCGCCGGTCCAATGGGGGTTGGTGGGTTGACCGACTTTTTACATGCCCATCCAACGCATGGATCATCTTACTTTTTAGACAATTGGGTGATCCGAATTGTCCCAATTGTCCCAAATTGTCCTAACCGATCAGAAAACAACGATAACACAAAGTTGTTTACTTGCGGTATTTGAACCCACGACCTCCGGCTTATAAGCCTTACGACTAACGTATATTTGTCTTATAAGACAAATGTACGTTAATCGTACAATATGAAAACAGCTACCTTATTAAAAAGCCGTAATACTTTAATTTTTCTATTGGACTAAGTTACTCGACCTAAACTGCTTATATTGTTTTATTCTATAATTAGTTTACGAAGACAATTTATTAAAATATCGGAAATTTATGTTGAACTCAAGTTTTTAATAATTTGTCACGAGTTTACTACCCTGTGTTGAGAAATTCTTATAACTTCTTATTTGCTTATTCATGAAATTAAAGTATACAAGAAACTGCTTAGGATTTAGTTAAAACCTGCGGTTGGTTGTTATTTGGTGTAATATGTAAAATAATTAATTGAAATGTATAGAAATAGAGTATATATGGATAAAAATAAAACATTTACAAATATTTAACTTTTACATTCATATTTGGTTATAATATTTATGTATTGGTGTAAAAACATAACGACAAAATAACCGTACCCTTAATAAGGAAACCTTAATTACATTTAATTTCACGGATTCTTAAAGGTGAAAAGGTTCTTTTGAAACGACGTTAACTGAAAAAATCTAGAAATTAAAGTTTTCTAACGTAGAGTCTATTAAATGTTTATATTCGATTTGTATTGAAATTTTTTAGTATACTTGCCTTGATTATATATCGATTATATATAATTAACCGTTAAAAAATGTTAAAACATGCCATTACAATTTTAGTATGAAAAAAGTAATGATAACTGTTTTAGGATCGAGGATACTTGATATTTGACAATGCTCTTGTAACTAAAATATTACGGTTTTTACATATCAGCAACATCATCATTATGAGCCTGTGATGGTTCCACCTGGACATAGGTCTTCCCCTAATAAACCCCCATCCATTGGGGGTTTTTTGGACCTAATCCACCACCTGGTCCAATGCGGGTTGGTGGGTGGACCATTTTTTTATTACATGCCCATCCGACGCATGGATCCTTCCCTTTTCGCAATTGGTGATCGGCCCAAATTACTGAACAATGTAATCTAATCAAATGTAGATAAGATCTTTTTGAAAATGAGATACAGTCTAATGAACTACACTTCATTGAAATTATGTATTTTTAGAATATATCTTTTCTAGATACCTTTTTATTAAAATGTGTACGTTTAGCGGTTTACAAAATTTTGCTTCTAGATTTACACAACCTGTTTTTAGTCAGTCTACAGACACAAAGCGTCTAGAAAAGTCTTCCAAATTTGGTGCTTTTCTAAAAATAGGTATTTTTAAATGACGTTCCTTTTAAATCATTGCAACAGTCGGAGGGCCATTATGTGTTATAATATTATATATAGAATACGAAAATATTTAAAGATTCTCCAAGTCCAAGAGACTGCTACGAATTTAAAATTCTAAAGTCAACAAGATATTTATTAAAAAATAAATAGTTTTGCAAAAAGGCTGGTGATATTTATTAAAATACGATGTAACTTTCCATTTTCCGCTTGTCTTGGCACCAACGAATACGGGACTTTCGCAATAAGATTACTTTTCGTTATTAATTTTATATAATAATTTCATCTATACTAACGTATAAATCGTAATTGCGTGAAATTTTGAAACGATTTTTTTTAAATATAAAGGCAGTTCAAAACACTACGATCTTTGGAACGACACCAAATTATCCCTAAAAAGCAAACATAAATGGCTTTTTATCAATTTTTTCCTGTTGAAGGAATTATTTTATTATTTTAGTTATTTTGCAAAAAAATAAAATGATTTTCTTAGACATTTGATGCACATAAAAATGCTGAAACAAACATAATTTAATTCTTCCAGCAACTAGACTGCGAAAATAAAAAATCTTTTATGGGACAATGTATACGCTTTTAAACAAAATCCCAGTAAACGTTCAGAAATTAACTGTTAATAAATTTAAAAAAGTAGTAAAGGGAACGTTTTATTTTTAAAGGTTATTATGACATAAATGGTTTATAAATGTTACAGCCTGGTTGGAATCTCGCTCCAGGCTTTTCGTTTAATATACGTATGATATTACCTTTATGTAGCTCATAAAAAATTTATATGTCATATTTGATTATTTTAAAAGATGACAAAATAGGCCCGCTGAGTTTCTTTTCCCCGGTTCTTCTCGGTCCAGGCGTCCTATTCCAAACCGGTGGTGGCGTCCTTGACAATCAAAAGCGAGTGTTAACTTCTATATTGAATAAAGATATTTAATTTGAATTTGAATTACAAACAAATTTTTGTTTACCTTCCGCTTTTATTTTTGATACTATTTACACCCTTTAATTTATTACCGGTATTTTTTTAAAATCAATTCAACAATTTCAATTTTGTAGAACATTGATTTACTCTGAAGCGGAGAACAAAAATTTAAGCAATTTCTTTAAGAAATTTCTGTTTAATAAGAACATGTTTTCCAAAACACATAAGGGACCATTCTGAAATAAATATATCACATGCGACTGCAATGAAACTTCATCATGTGAGTTTCAAGTAATATTTTTAAATTTAAATTTAATTATTTTCTATTCTTGCGCGAATATTATACATTATTAAATAAAATTACTTTTACGGATTTTTAACGGTTTTATTTTACATTTTTAATTTCCCGACGTTTCGAACACTTTCCAGCCGTGGGTGGCAGGGGATTACGTGGGTACATTTTGAGGCGGGCTTTAAAACATTTCAAACCGCTGAAAGAAGATTGGTTAATTCCTACCACCTGTCAATTCAATATTCCTCTACAAGAACCAGGGTGCAAAGCTGGGTTGTGACTGCGGCCTCTCTTATATTGGAACCAAAAAATAAATAAGAACCCGCGTGAAGGAACATATAGCTGACTTAAACATAGAAGACCCAACAAGTCGGCAGGTGTGTGACCCACGTTAAATCACCCAAACCTTTCAGTTTGATCCCACAAATCCTCGCTAAAGAACACCGATTTCCGGGATCCTTGAGGCTTTGAGATTAAAAAACATCCAAATTTCCAATAGAGAAAGATGGTTTGGGTTCTACCACCTGCTTGGGATCCCCAAATTAATAAATTAAAATTTAAACCCAAGCAAATACCACTGCTACTGAAGAATAAAATCCCTTTTTTTGCATAGGTTTATACAGATTAAAAATAAAAAAAATTAAGATCTGGAAACCCGCTTCAGCACTGAACAAGACGCATGACATCTCAGCTACCCCAACGGCCGCTGGAAAGTGTTGAAAATGGGAATTAAAAATTAAAAAACCGCGATAAAACCTAAAAGTAATTTTTTTAATAATGTTTTAAATTTACTAAAATTGTACATTGGCGTTATTCAGTGAATGATACAAGGCATAATTATTTTTAATTAACAAAACACACCAAAATATTTCGTTAGGAAAGTTTAGAATAACGCTTTTAATGTAAGACTTAAAATAGAGATACAAACATATGTTTTTATCTTGAATGCTGTTAATTTTAATAGTTGTAAAAGCGTTGTATATTTGCAAGAGACGCTATATTAATTATGGATAAATTAATTTATTATAATTTAAGGTAAGAATATTGCATTCTGGCACAAATTACACTGTAGTGGTTCTTCCCTAGTTGGTTTTCTAAACAAACGATGGTCTTACAAACCAAAGTATTTTTAAGGCACTGTATATATTTTAATTATAAGTTAAATTAAAACGAACGACTTATAACTTAATTTAGCCTTTCGGGGCGTTCTTTCTTATGAATTGTGTGAATCATTATACTCGGTCATACATAACTCAGTCGCCGCTTAATATTATAAGAACCATGTATACTTATTTATTAACATATACTTTTAGGAAAGTAGACCTAATGCCATAGGCATTTTTTCCCTTCAACTTTGGGTGATGCAGTGGTATGGTCGTGTGCTTTAGAAACCGGAGGTCGTGGGTTCGAATCCTGCGGGGACGCAATAAATTTTCATTGTTGTTTCCTAATTGGCAAGGGCAATTTGGGCCGATCACCCAATTGTCTGAAAAGTAAGATGATCCATGCGTCCGATGGGCATATAAAAAGTCGGTCCACCCACCAACCCGCATTGGACCTACGTGGTGTGAAACGGTCAAAACCCCCTAATGGATAGATGTGCATTAGGGGAGGAATATGTACAGCAGTGGACAATTATACGCTGATAATGATGATGAGTGATGATATAAAATATATACTCTAGAGTAGTGATTTTCCAGTAACAAAAACATTTAAAGATTAATGTTACAGGATTCACAAAGACAATTTATTCTAAATTTAATTGAAGTGAGCCTTGACTTATTCTACAAGACTGTTTTAATTGTGAGCTTGTATATTTTAAAACCAGTTAAAGAAACATTATCTTTTGTAAACATGATATTTAATTTAATTTAATTGGTGGTTTTCATGGATTATTTGAGGTAAAAAAATTGAAATCATTAATTTCATAGCTTTGTTTTAGACATAACAATGTTTTCCATGGAATTTATGACCTTGAACTCATCCACGAAACAAGTCAATTTTTAACAGAAAAATATAATAAAAACAGAGTTTTATAATAGTTTAGACGTAATCGGCTACTAAGTTACTATCTGCCAATTTACTTATATGCTTCAAATATTAGTTTTATCCATCTTTACTGAAATCTTTACGAAAATGTTCGTGCGTTGCGTTACGTTGTTAGAAACAGGTGGTCATGGTTTCTAACCCTGCGGGAACTCAACAAATTAAAATTTTTGTTCCTATCCTAATTGGTTAGAACAATTTGGGCTGATCACCCAATTATCTAAAAAGTAAGATAATGTCGGTCCACCCACCCACCCCCAATAGACCAGCGTGGTGGGATACGGCCCAAAAAACCCCTAATGGGGAGAGCGTGCATTAGGGGAGGCCTTAGTCCAGCAGTAGACTAACATAGGCTGATGATGATGATGATAATGATATGCAAATGAAATTATGTATATAAAATAATATTGTTAATGAAACGTGGGATTTTACTTCATTGTTAATCTTAAATTTTACAATAAATTTTTCTATTACATTATATGCTTATACATACTGGGAGTATTCAACGAAATATATACATTTGGAGTTTTCTTTTTGTTCACAGTTCCATCAAAAACGGCAAACGACAATTATTTTATAATTTTACATATAAGCACAAAGTGTTCTTCGATGTTTCTTTGTTGTCATTATAAACATATAACGAATTGAAAAAAACATTAGATTTGAAAAATGTATTGTTAATCAAAATTTTAATGGAGCTTTGAGTACAATTTAAATAAACTTTTTCAATTTCGATTTAAATATCAAAACGAACCTAAATAAGAATATTCTTTTACTAATACAAAAGCTAAATTTACCTTGGAAAACATAGGTTACGTTTTAATTAAGAAAACCGGGTTTAAAAATCTAAAAATAGAACAGGCAGAGCTCTGGACGTACCGCTAGTTTAAAATAAAAAGAGTAGAACCAAATATCTTAAAACGATGGACAGAAATCATTTTTATATAAGCACAGTTTAAAAATTAATACATTTTGAGATGTGGTAGATCCCTTTTTTACAGGATGTGGTAGGTGGTCGATGCCTATTTCTTTCGCAAAGCAGTAATGTAAAAATACTACTGTGTTCCGGTTTTAAGGGCAGAGTAGCAAGCGTATTTACTGGATAAACGAGGCGTGACATCATATGTCGCACGGTAGGCAGCCCAGGTATTGCCGATGTCTATGGGCATCGGTGACTATTTTCCGAGTAGTTAATAAAGACTATTAGCATCGGTAGCTTAACCTTTTATTATTTAATATTTATAAAACTGCTTAACGCAACAGAATTTATAAATAGACCAAACGACGGGTACTACCGATAGAGCAAATTATGGGGTAACCATTTTTAGTAAATTGATCCAACGTGAGCGCAGTAAAGAGGTTCCATATATATATATATACAAAAAAATAATAAATAAAATAGATTGCCTCCTGTTGGAAAGTCGGTTGAAAATGGCTTTGGACATTAAAATATTTTTTGACCATGAGAATAATAAGGACAGTAGTTATTCGGGTTAAAATTACCCTTTGAAACAAAATACACACGACCATGAGGGGACGTTCATAAATTACGTTACACATTACTGAGGATGGAGGAGGTCAACGAAATGTGACAGGGAGTCTAAATTTTTACCAACTTCCCAAAAGTTGGTACCAATCGAAACGTATATTTTTAGAGTATAGTTACCTCGTTGCTCCGCTCCTAGTGCTCCGCATATATAACACTTTTTTAAAATAATTTTTTGATAAGAATGTAGTTAAATCGATATTGAAAAAATATTGACGTCAATAATCACAACCTCGTGCAATTACATAGCAAAAGGTGCCAAAACCGTAAAAGTTAGACATAAAGTAAGTTATACATAATTGTACTACTTGACTTAGGTCTACAATAAAAGTCTGCAATGCATACATCTATGTTTTAAGAATAAACCACAGGGCTCTTATGTCTATTCTGATACTATGGGTCAAACAAACGATTCCAATTGATCAGGAGTGCAAGAAGGCAAAATGTATTCCATGTCCAGCAGAGGACGCATAGGCTGATCATCATCATCATCTACCCTGTGATGTCCACTGCTGGACAAGCCTCTAATACACCTTCATCCATTAGGGATTTTGGACCGTATCCCACCACGCTGGTCCAATGCGGGTTGTGGTGGACCGACTTTTCATGCCATCCGACGCATGGATCATCACTTAGGCGTGATATAATCTTAAATTCCCAACGTTGAATTCTAGGCTAATTTATCTACGTAGCAATGCCATAACACGATATTCGTTATCTTTTTATAATATGTTGTAACTGAAACAAAAAAATGATAATGTGAAAAATTTGGTCTAGCTCTGTATGGAAGACAAAGCCTGTGCTGGGAGACGCACCCGGGCAACGGCCTCCCCAAGTATGTTATAATGGGTTTATTCCATCCCTTTGAGATCCAGTCAAGAAAAGAAAAATTATCTCTGCGGTAGTTTTCATATTTAGCCTTTCCTTTAAAGCTAATTGAAATTGCTACATGTAAATAATTCTAAATAAAATACTTCATTTTCCCTTAATGGCGTTAAACATTTATTTAATTTGCTAATTTTTCAAGTTCAAATTCAAATATCTTTTATTCAATATAGAAGTTAAACTGCTATTGATTTCAAACACACTAACACCGGTTCGGAAACGGACTTCAGACCTGAGAAGAACCGCGAAAGAAATCAGGGACTTTTTTATGTCATCTTTAAAACAACAAATAATTTGAAGGCATAAATATGTTATGAATTTGAAACAATTTTTAACAAGACCGCGATATCTCTTCAGATATATTTGGAAGTTCTAGCATCGTAAGTCGCGTCTCTCAACCCATCTTCAATCGATTTAGATGCAAATGTTCATTTACTTCTATCTCTTCAACAGATCACTTAACTACGTGTAAAACACGGTGTCGTATGAAATGGTTTGGAAGCGTCCCAATTTTTTTTTTAATTTTTCCGATATTTTCGGAAGCCGTCAAAAAAAAGTATTCTTTCTATAAAATCTAATGCAGTTGGTCAGATAAAATCGGCCGACCATGATAATTCCATCCTGATTCCTCACTCCAGCTATCACTCATCTCGTCAATTTTCCCTGGATTCTAGCACCTTCCTTCATTGTGGCGAAATGCACTTGAAGTCCTTCCCAAGTGTTCGAACCCTTCCTCTCTCTCTTACTGTCGACCTATCTGTATCCTGCCTTTCATGTCAAATGAGTTGAGTCATGTATTCTTAAACAAGTTTCTCATTTTGTTCTTAGCAACAATTTGATATGTCCATATCAATCCGGATTTCGTCTTAGCCATAGCACAACCACTACTCTCCTCAAAGTAACTAGTGGCATAAGGGCAGGCATGGAGAATTCGATGGTTACCGCAAACGTCCTAATTGATTTTTCCAATGCCTTTACTGCCGTCAGCTATGACATCCTATTAGCAATCCTCTCCTACTCAATAGTTTCCGAAGAAGTACTGGAATGGTTTTCCTCATATCTTCCAGAGCGCCGACAGGCAGCGGTTTCTGACAACTTGACTTCAAGTTGGCCAGTGGCGTCCCTCAAGGTGGAATTCTTTCTCCTATTTTATTTTTTATTTTTATAAAGCTTATTACTCACGAACTTCAATGTGCGTATCATCTGTATGCGGATAACCTTCAGTTGTACGCTTATTGTTCAATTGAGGCTTTCCAAGAATCTATTGAAAATTAATAAGGATTTATCCATAATCATAAAATGGGCTGATGATTTTGGGCCTAATGTCAACACCGCAAAATGCCAAGCTATTATAGTCGGTATCATAACTGTAAACTCTCTTGTCTTATCCTCCTATAGTTTTTCATAACTCGTGTATTCCATTTTGCCAAAATGATAAAAACCTGAGTCTCATAATCGACAACACTTTAAGTCGGAGAGATCAAGTAAGCAGTGTTAGTCGTAAAGTAACGAATACAATGCGTTTGCTTTACAGACTGAAAAAATCCTGCCTACTAAAACTAAGATAATGCTCGTGCAGACCTTAATCTTTCCTGTAATCGACTATGGTGATGTGTGCTATCTTGACCTGAATGCAGATCTCCTCAATAAACTCGACCGACTTCTGAATAACTGCATTCGATTCGTTTTTAACCTTCGCAAATATGACCATGTTTCCTCACATCGTTCAGAACTACAGTGGTTGCCTATCCGTCAAAGGCGTTCATTAAGAGCACTAACAACTCTTTATTCTCTCCTAAATTCATCTTCTACTCCATCTTATCTATCCTCCCATTTTCAATATCTTAGCACTGTAAATGATAGAAATCTTCGCTCGACGAATAACCGTCTTCTTCTATGTCCGGCCCATCGTTCCAACTTTACACACTCCTCTTTTTTGTACAGTCCATCCTTCTGTGGAATGAGTTACCTCGCTTACCCTCCAAGTTATCTCGCCTTCAAGAAAAAAGCCGTGATTACATGTTAAAGAAACTGTCGTCAGGATAATACTGTTTGTTATACAAAGGCATATTAGTATGTATATTTATAAATATATAAATATATATATAGTTGCTTCATTTAAGATACATTAAAATGACATTTTTTTTGCTTATTTTGGTGCACCTCCTTTGTTTTCTCTTCACCGCCCAAAGGTTGGCTGGTAGACAATTCCATCGGCATTAAGGCCGCCTTTGTACAATTTTTGTGCATGAAGAATAAATAAAATAAATTAATTAATAAACATTGATTTTTCATTTAATTTTAGCAATTATATATTTTAGAAATCAGAGGATTTTTTCGTATATCAAAGCGTTTGTGTCAGACATTGTAGGGTTAACGGTGTAACCTAATAACCTAATGCCTATATTCTAAATAATAGAACATAATACTAGTATCTATATTTTTAAGTTTATATATTTTCGGTTCAGAGAATCATCGCTTTAGCATCTGTGTTATGAAATAAACATGATCTATTATGATAATTTATGAAAATTAAAATTTCCGTTACTCATAATTATCGGTATTTATTTTATAAACATAAAAATCTCTCAGTCAAAGTAAAGTGTAAATTAATTAGAAAATATTAACGTTCGTACTCGAAATTAAATATTCTTTTAGTATTCATATTATAGAGTAAAGATTAATTTGTAAAAACATTATTTTTGCTCTTTGATACAAAACAGGAAATTTATGTTGATTTTATTCAATAATAATATTTTGGAACATTAAGGAGGTCTTGAATAAAATTTCTTAAGAACAGATATTTTATCAAAGTAGAAAAAATAAACTTCGACAATTTAACATAATGACTTAAAAATTAATTAATTATTTTACTTACGCTAATAGTATACATTATAAATAAACAAAACCTTAGGAATTGTATCGCGTTTATTCCTTTATTAATTTATGTATTACTACTCGACGTTTAGAGCACTTTACAGTGGCCAATGCACGGTACAGACTGAGATTTCAGGTCTTTTGCTAAATTTGTAATTATCCCTTAAATTTTTAGTCTTTGCCCCTGACCTTCAATGGGTCCACTGTGTTCGAAGTATAGATTAGTGTTCATTAGTGTATTAGAACATCGTTGTCCATGAATTATTTTACTGTTTACCAATAGGCTATCAATCCATATTATCCAAGCCAACTAAAAACAATATATATGTGGGATTTAGGCACGGAAACACTGTATTGTTGTATAATTAGCATTTATTTTACACACTCAATCTTATTGCGTCGTACATCTTTTCTTGCTGTCAAACGTCACTTGTTTGTACCATAGATAATAAATGAAAGAAAGTTAAGATAATATATGAATGTAAACTAAATACTTATTAATTAAATTACAACCGCCTACATTTCCCACATGGCTATCCTACTCACTCATCTGCCTCAGATGAGTCTGAAAGGGCTGTAGTAGTGACCCACAGCTTCATCATATGAGCTGAGCTTGAAGTATTTATCGGTCCTTCGCCTTGACCAACTTTCTAGAGGTCATACCGTCATTTATCTTCTTCTTTATCACCTGATAGGGCCTAAGAATTTTGGATAAAGCTTGTAACCTTGAACAAATTGGTTCCTCTTAATGGCAACTCAAGTCACCGACATTGCACTCAAGAGCCTTCTTTCTCTTCTATTATAGTTCTTTTTGTTTTCTTCTCTAAAATAAACTCTAAACTTCTTAACTGCTTCAGCAATAGCTAGTATTTCTAAGTAATAGCTATGGTATCTTTTTTCTGTAGGTGAAGTCTTTTTACTCATGTAGTATGTAGGATGTAGTTTGTTATCTTTAAGGTTTCTTTGGAGTAGGACTGCGCCATAACCTTCTGTACTCGCGTCTGTATGAACTTCTGTTTCCAATTCGGGATCATAAATATTCAATACGTGGTATTGACATACACCTGTTTAATTTCTCAAATGCTCTCTCACACGCTAAGTCAAAGTTGAAAATAACACCTTTCTTAAGTAAGTTTGTAAGAGGATTAGTAATAATAGAATAATTCTTGATAAACTTCCTGAAATAACCTGTTAGTCCCAGAAAAGATTGCAGCGATTTCAAGTCTTTGGGTTGGCGGAAGTGAGCTACAGCTGAAATCTTATCTTCAGAAGGCATTATCTTTCCAGCGCTAACAACATATCCCAAATAGTTAACCTTCTTCTGTAGAAAATGGCATTTTTTCCAATTAAATTCTAAGCCATACTCCTGAGCTCTAGTAAATACTTTCTTTAATTTATAAATTGCTACCTCTTCTGTGGTGCTAGGTAGAATAAGGTCATCTAAGTAGGTTAATACAGTATCATCCAAAATAAGGCCTCTAAATACATCATTAATGAAATGTTGAAGACAATCCAAATGGCATCTTACTAAATTCATACTGGCCTTGAGTCACAAATGATGTATTCTTCTGACTTTCAGGATGTACGTTCACATGTAGAAATCCATTTTTAAGTCAAGCGTTGTAAAGAAATTGGCGTGCCTCAACTTATCTATCTGGTCTTCTATAAGTGGTAAAGGGAATTATATATAATCTCTCCTCAATTATCTTGCTATTAAGTCTCCTGTAGTCTATGCAAATCGGTATTGACCATCTTTCTTCCAGCTAATACAATTGGACTGGCAAAGTCACTAGAGCTAGGTTTTATAATTCCATCATTAAGCCATTCACTTATCCGAGCATTTACAAATTTTAATTCAATAGGTGATAGTCTTCTAGGATTCTGGTATACAGGGGATTCATCTGATAATAATATTTTCAAATTCACTCGAGAGTCTTTACTTGCCTTGGTCGCGTTGTAGTTCTTAATTAGATTTTTTACTTCTCCCTTAAGCTTTGAGCATTCAATATTAAATTTTCCTCTTTGTGATCATCTAGTGTTGTAAGATGCAGGATTCTCTTAGCAACATTATCCTTTGCAGTGAAATTCAATTCTACTAGATCTGGTATAGGGTTTAAATAATATTGTCTACAGGTATTATATCGTCATCAACAATGTGCAGTGTTGTTTCAAAATAGCAATCATCAATCTGAACCCTGGCTGTGAATAATCCTTTAATCGTTACTTCATGTTCAGCAATCCCAGTTAGACTGATCACTGAGTCAGGATTATAATCAGAACCATTTATAATGTTGTATTGAGATTCTTTAACCAGATTGACATCACTACCCGTATCTATCAATACAGTTAACTTGACTTCATTTATCTTAACATCTCTTATAGGTGTGAGGCTTTTGTTCTTAGCTTTAGTGTAAATATTGTCAGGCTCTTCTTTGTGATATCGGGACATTGAGTCGACTTGTGTCCGAAGTTGTTACATCGGAAACACTTTATTCCCTTTGTGCAGTTAGACGATTGATGGTTGGTATCGCCGCAGTTAAAACATCTCATCTTTGGTGTGGCTCTGAAATGTCTATTATGTGGCCTTGATGTTGATGGCATCGATCTTTGGAACGGAGCTCTTGTTGCTGATTTTTGCGAATCTCTGCATACAAATCTAGCTTCTTCCGGAACTCCTTCATGTAAGCTGCTCCATATAATATTGATTTATTAGCTTATGCATCTTGTATACCATCCACAATGTATTCCATAATAGCTTCACCTTCGATATCTCCCAATAAGCCAGCTCTTTCATGTGGAGAAAATATTGTTGTAGTTTACGTCTGAACTCATCTTATGTGCAGTAAGTCGTTTATGGTTAGTGGCACCACTAAGTTTTCTACCAAATTCTTTTATTAATCCAACCTTTAAACTGTCCCATGAACTAAAACTTCCCATTGATCTGAGAAATAATTGTGCAGTACCAATTAATAGTCTCTTGGCGTAAATAATTTTCTCAATTGTATTCCATTGCATTAGTCCGGGAACATCCTCAAACTCGTGAATCCATGTTTCAATGGCGTAATTATTGTCTCCGCTAAATGAAGACATTGACTTTTCTAAATCACTAAAAGATATCCTTGGAGTGGCAGTTGCAGGTAAGAAGCAGTCCGCACTATCGTCTTTCTCATCATCTTTAGTCTTTTTCGGTGGCATTCTTAACTAATAATTCAGTCAGTCTTGTGCGTAAAATATTCTTCTTCGAGTATGAAACGTTTTGAGAATGCGCACAAACTCGATATTTCGTCGTACAATATGGAGTATGGAACGCAACCACGTGCAAACTTTGTTCCAATATTTTCAACGCTTGAAATCTTTCGTAATTGATCTTCAAACAACAATCTTCAATGTTTTGCACTTCAATCCCGGACGAGCCCCCACTTTTATGTGGGATTTAGGCACGGAAACACTGTATTGTTGTATAATTAGCATTTATTTTACACACTCGTCTTATTGCGTCGTACAATTTTTCCTTGCTGTCAAACGTCACTTGTTCGTACCATAGATAATAAATGAAAAGAAAGTGAAGATAATAAATGAATGTAAACTAAATACTTATTAATTAAATTATAACCGCCTACATTTCCCTACATAGATACAAAATTGTTTCAAGCCGTATTCGAACTTCAGAGCTCCAGTCGTCAAAGCAAGGGCCTACACCACTAGGCTCCGGAGGCAAAACATATATAAATGTACAATCATAATAAACGAGAGTAATTACTTAAATAAATTAAAATACTTTTTTCTTTCAATATATTGACTACTATGTTTTTGAGCTTTTAAATTAATTATTTGCTAGTCAAGGAAGTTCAACATTTAACTTGTTGTTTACTTACCTCTATGCACCTACCCACCTTCACTCTCTGCACCATCCCAAGGTTGACTGGGAGAAAATGCTTAAGATTAAGCACAAGTAGTATGGAGGCGGCTCTGTACTACTTGTGCATGAAGTATAAATAAATAAATAAATAAACATAGCTAGCTAATTTTTCTAGGTTAAACTTACGCCATTATAACTATTTTGTAATGATAATAAATGTGCCAAGATAATTAAAAGAAAATAACGATGTTGATTGTCTACGGGCTAAGTAAACGATTAGTTCAAATTGTTTTATCATTTTTATTTGGTAAACATAAAATGACAAGAAAAATAATAACTATTACTATGAAATATCAAAACAAACAATACTCTTATTAGTCTTTACATAATACTATTTTTTAAATAAATATAAGTTATTTTAGAAAATGTAGTGTACAAAATCAAAAAAGCAATTGGGTGTTTATTACAGTAAATTTTCACATTATAGTGCTAGCCCTTAAGCAATGAAATATTCCAACTAAACTTTTGATTATATGCACCGAAAAGGTTTATTGAAAAGTTGTAAATAAAATACAAAGTTCAGAAGATATGGGAAAATGAATGATGTTGCCCTATAAATCAGGAGACAATATTGGAAAAAATTATTATTTACCAATATCGGATTGGTGTCCTGAACCTCAACGTCAAAATGAAACGGGGTGAAAGGATTGATCGAAACTATTATGAAAATATATAATATATATTTAATAAAAAAATTTATACATTTGGTCAAACATTAACACAACCAAATTTTATAACAATAATTACAAAATTTTGTTAATTTTTATAATTTTTGTTCATTTAAACTTAATAACCATAACCCAATAAAATATATCTGAATGTAACTCAAAAATAATAACACAGTTGCCCCATGTTTCCTAGAATTAAGACTAATTTGTTAAACTAGATATTTAAACTTTTAAAACTGTGTCAATTTTAAAAGTTAGTTGTAGAGACCTCCTCCTAACATCATCGAGACCGACTTGCGGGTCATTTTATCATCCCTGAAAGCAAGGACAGCGCCCTACGTCTGCTCGCTCACCGTTATGCTTCGAACCATGGTGTGAAGCGAAAAACCCGTGCCCTCCACAGGTTTCCGCGCTACTGTGGCTAGGCACTCTAACAGTGCATATTGGCCCGACTCTACAGCAAATAAGCCACAGTGATGTTGCTACCACTATGCTCCTTACAACCAACAAAAAAAGATATTACATTAACCAACGCTGGGTCTCTCAATACTCTTGCAATGCAAGGGAATGCATTTCTCCCTGGACCCGTTTACCTCCACTAAGGCTAACCTTTACCCCCAGATGCATCTCTCTTTGGAAACGTATTGCGCATGGAATCAGTGAGCAGGGATACCACTAGTCCCCGTATGACCAAGATCACTAACATTCTGTGCGTACTAAAAGAAAGTGGATTGTGCAATAGACAAAATAACGTATTTCAAAATAGTGCGTTAAATGTATATGTGTGTTACCAAATGTAACTAATTATATTGGAAGATTTATAAATTTAAATTACGACGGTTCGTGGGACAATAAATAAGGTTATCGAAATTAAAATTCTTGAAATTCACAAATTAGTTTATTAGGTTGTTTCATTTTAAATGTTGATGCCTCACATTTTTTTATCTTCTTACCATTTTTTTAACATAAACTTAATATCGTTTTAAAATTAAAAAAGTCAGTCATATTTATATTTACGAACTTGTGTCTAAATCAAATAAATAAGTATTACCTAATCGAATTAGGGAATAGCAAGACCGTGCCGTTAAATGCCCATGGAAATCAAACCCATTGACTCCGGTTCCCGAAGCCAAGCTACGATGGCGTATTACACGGAAGCGACTCATTATCTAATATATGTATAAAACATGTGGGACACTTTTTTATGAGTAGAAAACAATAATTTTCCTTTGTCATCCTTACCTACCATACTGACGTCAAATAAGTGAAATATGAATATTAAGGCCATGTTAAAGAGGATCTACCACAGGATTTGTATGTCAATAAACAAGATATTTAAATAACTGATTGCAGTCTTTAACATCAAAGCAAATATTAGCGAACAGGATCACGACAAACTTTTTTTTAACTCCTAACAAAAGTCGTTTGCGACCATTATATTAATAGCCTCCAAATAAGCAATATATATAAACTTTGTTGCGACGTTAAACTCACCTGTTATCAACTTGCACGTTCTCGCATAAAAAAAATAACAAAAATTATTAAATTTCAGGGATTTTTAGTGATGCTGCGTTCTAATTAAATATAACTTTCACAAGGGCTATGTACTTTTAAATATTTGTCATAAAATATTTATAAGCAATAAAATATTTGGATGTCATTAGATTTACACAACATTCGGATAAAGTCTATGTGTAAGGACCCAATTACTCCTCTGCGTGTTTTTATATATTTTTAGGCAAACAAAGTAGTTTTATTACGCGCGTACATAATATTTCAAAATATCCATATGTTTAAGGTTTAGCTCAGTTGTAAAAAAAACATAAACAGATTATAGATTTTCCTAACAGGCAATTTTGTTATTGAGTTCAATCTGGATGCAGATCTTTATCAATATTCAGAAGACATAAGACTATGAAAGTGCGCGTAATAAACTAGTTTTACAATCTTTTCTTATCATGATCTTGCTTATGCCTAAGATTTACTCAATCTATTTAATACTTATCAATATGTGCTTGCCACTGCAACTTGGAATCAATCTGAAACATTTTTAATCAAAATCAAAAACATCTCAATTTAAAAATTTTCTATTTCATAAAGTTCTATGTTTTTGATCGAAAGTTTAATTTTCATATACATGTTATTACTTGTTACGAGAGCGGCTGATCGAGCCAAATTTCGGGCAAACTGGGCACCTTTGGTGCAGCACGCTTACTTCACTATAAGAAACAGCCCGAGCCAAGGTCTCCCTTCAAAAGGGCCCTGAGAGCTAAGCCACAGAGAAGAAGTTTAGATCTGTGTATGCTTAAAGTTGTACAGCCCGCCTCGACTCCACAAGGTTGTAAAGGTTAGTCCCAAAATAAGTAATCGAATAATAAAAAAGATTAAAAATTACCATCAGGTGAGTAGGAGCTCGTCTCATCGCTTCAACCGATAAAAAAAACCTGTTGGTACATTTATTGTTTGTCGACAGTATCTGTTCCCCCTTTAATGATGTATAAAATTACTAATAACTAATTTTTTGCCTGTTACCTCCAATTTTATTTATCGGAGGAGGGAGAGGGGCGGGGGGTGTTTAAAATAAAATGAAAAAAGAGCTATAACTTTGTCATGTTTCGTCAATACTAAACTTAAATGTGTGATTTCTAAAAATTTTGTCGGTGTAATTGGTTCGAATAGTTAACAAAATATTTAATAACAGTTAATGACGATCCACTTGGCGTAGTGGTTAGTGACCCTCCCCCCGAACATATTCTCGCTTTGTCGTAGCAGTGGGGCTCAGTATCTGCTGCCTTCCCAGCTGCGGGGAAGCTAAGAGGAACCTGGCCGGCTGTGGAGAAGGCTGCTCCAATCGGGCTGAATTGAAATAGGAAACTATTCTTTCAGAATTATATAATCAACCTACAATCTAATTAATAACAGTTTTACATGAAGTGAGTGGCATTTAACCTTCACGAACTAAAGGGTAAATTATGTTCAGTCAATGGATTAGCTGTCAGTAAACTTGAAAACACTGACGGTTTATGACAACTGCCAAGTATAGCCGAATAACCAAAACTGACGTTTTAGATCTAATTTTGATTCTACAATATTAAAGCACGGAGACGGCTTTTCAGTATGTAAAATATCAAAATGTCAATCATTATTATTTGATCAAATAATACTTGGTGAAATCCGTAACGAGAGAGGAAAGCAACTTTATGTATTTAAATGAAGAATACATTTATTTATTATATAAAAGAAAACTTAACTGTGATTCGTTTCTTGTTACATGAACGTATTTGTATGTTTAGGTTACTTCGATTTGCCTATAGACACTTTTATATATATATTGGTACCAAAATATATATTTTATATATATATTGGTACCAAAATATATATTTAACTTAAAACCATTCAAGAGAAGTAGCATTCTTTATTTAATCTTTTTACGCAGGCTGTGCAGAAGTGGATTTACTCCCAACGCCATTTTCTGCAAGTCAACCTTGAGGTGTAAATAAAGCCATAAGGTGCATTAATAAGTCGTAAATAGAAAAAAAAAATATTTTAAGAATTTAAATTTGTATTAAAAATAAATACTTAAATACATGTAACAAATAAAATAATGCACAGCGTTTCTGCGCGAATGGCTTGAAATTTTAATTGACTGCATACAAGACGCAGTCTATAAAAATTCTTTAGATCATATAAAATCAAATAAAGCTATAACGGATGCCTTATATATTTTGTTTTCCAGCTGCTTAGAAAAAAGTTTGTTGGGTGACATATTTCTTACATATATTGTTTTTTTTTTACATATATTACCTCATTGATCCGCTCTAAGTGCTCCATATTTGTTCATTCTTTGTTTAAGTGATAGATATAAGCCGTCATTTTGGCCCATTTTTTTAATTATTTTGTAAAAACAAGTTTATTAGATATTGAAGAAAATTACGATGCCAAACATCACAACCTCGTGGGATTAAATTGCAAACGCTGCCTCAATCTTATGCTCAAAGAAATTAAGTCTAACAATCAGTCTTTACTAACGAAAATATCTGAACTTAAATCACGAGTTAATTATCTTGAACAATCTGCACGATCCAATAACATTGCAATTCAGCATGTTCCAGAAAGCAAACAGTAAAACGTTATTACAATCGTAAAGGAAATTGGCAAGGCTGTTTCGTGTATCTTTAGTGAGAATGTTATTTAACATTGTACTAGCGTTGCCAAGTCAACCGCAGTAATCCAAGACCTCGATCGATAATAGCTCCAGTTGCTTCTCCAAGACTTCGTGACAATTTTATAGCAGCTTGCATTAAATTTGACAAGGCAAACCTTGAAAATAAGCTGAACATTAGCCACCAACTATATGGAGATATGCAAAGAACTGTCATTAATTAACTGGAAAAGTGTTCTAAATTCAAACGATGTGATGTGATGGTAAAATTTTTTATCAACAATTGCATGCAATAATTGACAAATTTGTACCATTTAAATGAAATTCTAAAAGCTCATATTAATCGATTATCGAATGATCATCGAATTAGATCACCACCACGACGTAACTTATACTGATTTTAGTATGGCGTTTGATAGATTTTTGCACAGAATTTTATTCAAGAAATTACAGGAATATGGTCTCACTGGATCATTATTAGACTGGTTTTAATCATATCATAATGATCGGCAGTTCTATGTTGTAGTAAATGGGTTTCAGTAGTATCTTGTAGCATCTCATCAGGAGTACCTTAAGGGTCACATTTAGGCCCCGTGTTATTCAACGCTTTTATTAATGATTTACCAGCACAAATTAAACATTGTCGACCATTTCTATACCCTGATGACCTAAAACCTGTCATTCCATTACACACCAAGTGGCAATACAGAACGACGGCGATCAAATAGTTAAGTGGTGTAGTCTTAATGATATGCAATTAAATACAAAAAAGTGTAAACAAATGAAATTTACAGTAAAACATTAAACGTTCAATTTGACGACAGATGACGTCATTGAGAAAGTTGAAGAAATAAGGGATTTAAGGGTCGTATTTGACAAGAAACTTACCTTTATACCTCATCTAGAAAATGTTATAAAAAAACATCGAAAACGCTTGGTTTCGTTTTGCTTAATAGTCGAGTTTTAAAAACTAGAAAAATTAAAATTATCGTATATAAAGGCCTCATACGAAGCGTCCTTGAATACGGTAGTGTCGTTTGGAGACCACATTAAGCAACTCATTTTTTAAGACTAGAACGCTTGCAAAATAGATTTGTATCTAGTCTCGCGTTTGCAAACGGTATTTCGAAACAAAGTCCGATCATCCGAATATAGATTGAAGCATTTCAAGATCTCATCTCTTGAAAAACGCAGAGACCTACTAGGTCTTGTGTTTAAATCGTGTTGTAACTACTTATTATAATTACTTTGTTTCATTTGCATCTTATAATAAACTTTATTATTGCTGTTTTTGTTTATTCGATCTTCTTTTTCTTTAATCTTTTTTTGTTAATTTTTTTTATTCATTTGGGCTTTTAGCGTAATTGGTTATGGTTAATAGTGCTTTGTTCTTTGTTTTTATAATAACACTGTGGTTTGTTTTTAGTTTCCACAACATGTTAATTTATTTAATGTTTTCTTTTGCGTGAATTAGAAAATAATTTATTTTTATGTTATACCTAGTTAAATTTGTTATTGATACATGTGGAGTTATCCTGTAATTATCCGTCATATAAAGTACAATTATGTTTATGTACTAATTTTCCCATTTTTATTATATTAGACATGTAAGATAACTTATGTGACGAAACGTTATTGAACCTGTTAAATAAAATAACAAAAAAATTACCAGAGCGCTGTTAGCGTAACTGCCCCTTTCCGCGGCCAACTTCCGGACCACCACGTTCTCGCATAAAAAGTTGAAATATAACAGACTTACGCTTATATTTCTACTCGAATAACAATTTATTATGTATCAAATCCACTAATTTACGGATTTTTCGCGTTACTTAAATATATTTATTCCCGACGTTTCGGATTCTTTCCAGCATCCATGATCACGGGCAGACTAAGTTGGTATATGTCTGTATCTCTATGTTTTCGAATAACCGTCAGAGTTTTTATTTAAAAAATTGACATATCTTTCGTTTTCTTAATTTTTAATGTTGGTTTGACAAAAAGTATTTATGTTGTCCTTCGGTTTTGTAGTTTTTATACTCTGCGTTTAATTTTTAAATTATAGGATCCCTGGAAGGTGGCAAAGACCAACCATCATCTCTATTAAAATTTGGATATTTTTTAATTTCTATTGCTTCTCGAATCATACTTGGTATAAATCGATGTTCATTAGCCAGTATTTTTGGTTCATCAAATCTAATATAATTATTGGTATGGACGGCACGTTGCCTAGTAACGGTTTGTTGTTTGGCGTTTGATCTTTTGACAATTGATTTATTATATAATTTTTCGTATTTATTAATGTGTTTTAGTTTGAATTTGCATGCTTCTCCCTTATCTAGCATTTCTAAATATATTTAAGTAACGCGAAAAATCCGTAAATTTGTGGATTTGATATGTATAATAATCGCGTAAAAAAAAGAAATAACTAATTTATTGTGTTGCACTGTCTTGGCTAATCTTTCGTACATTGGCTCAGATTATTGTTATTATAGTAGGAAGTATGTTCACTGTACAATTGCCTCGTAATTACGGTGTCTTTACACCATACTTAGTTCTGGAATTAAGTCGGTGACATTCAGGCCGTTATAGATACTAAAAAGATGCTGCTTAATTTTATGTTATAGGTAGAAAAATATTTAGAAAAATTTCTTATCTTCTGTTTTGAATTTTCAATCGTTTCAAAAAGAAATAAAGAAGCAATTCAGAGCGTAGAGCTATTTTTTTTAATTCTTTTAAAATGTTTCTTTGCTATTTAAAATTGTTATAGGCTTAAAAGGTAGTACTCGTGATTGTTATTTCAATTAAACTCAATTAATTCAGCGTATGGCGCCACACATCCGTTAGTCACCGTACACATCATCTCTCATAAGAGAATTAATTTAATTTACTAATTACCTAAAATTAACGTTGGCCCGCCTTTTGCTTTTCAAACTGGCAGACAATAGGACTTTTAGATACTGTGATTATTACTATCGGCCTTATTTTGTTGGCAGACAATAGGGCTTTTAGATACTGTGATTATTACTAATAATAATATATCAACATCATGCATGTGACGACAATTTGCATAGTGGGCTGGATGAGAATGGCCGATGATCGGAAGCGGTGGCGTGCATTAGTGGAGGCCTATGCCCAGCTGTGGACTGTTGCAGACTGATGATGATTATGATGAACATGTGTGTTATTGAATCTTATAATAAATCAACTGGAATGATTCTAATTCTTCTGAAACAAGCCTCTTGATAAACTTAACCAAGCGGTTTATTAAAAATAGCCCATTATTTCATATTTAAAAATAATAACCTTGAAATAATATACATGCGTATTTTCAGCAAACTTTGGTACAAACCAGCTGACGCACTTCATATTTTCCTGTAGTCAACATATAAAATAAGTTATTGTGATAGATTTGATAACATAGCAACAATGAACATCCAAGTGACAGTGTGTATTTGTTTTGCAGCGTTGTTAGCCAACGCGCGCAAGTGCAAGCGCAAGTAGTGTCCCGCGTAACGACAAAAATGGAATAACTCGTAAGTAAAACATGTTCATATCTTTTAAAACTAATCCATAAGGCATCTACTGAGAAACAAAACTCTATTATCAGCATCTTTTCTCCGTTACCGAATGTATTTCGTATCAAAGTGAATTTAAACATGACTTAATTATGTTAAATATTTTTTTAATTTTAACGTACAATATATTTAACTTTTAATTTACAGAGTTAACTGTGGGAGATGCAGAGAATACTCTGGATCAACTAGAAATCACTACAAAGAAGGACGAGGTAGAGAAACCTATCAACCTAGGATTTCCACATGCAGTTCTATTCGGTCGCGTTTGTGGTGGTACCATCATTAGCCCCACATGGATCCTTACGGCTGCTCAATGGTGAGTGTCAGATTTTTTCATTGTGAGTTTAATATAGTATTATTTTATTTACTAAAACGTAAACACCATTTAAAACTTGCAATGTATTCAATTATTATTTATTAACCATGTTAATATTTATAGCTTAATAGAATGTGAATATCATAATAGTAATATATTTATGACATTAAAAAAAAATATATTTCTATTGTTTACGCGAATTTTGTTATACATTTTTAAATAAAATGACTTTACGGATTTTATCGCGCTTATTTTACTTTTTTAAATTCCCGACGTTTCGAAGACTCTCCAGTGGCCGTGGTCACAGGGTAGACTGAGATGTCTACACGATAAAATCCGTATAGTCATTTTATTTAACAATCAAAAAAAAACTTTAAGCAGAAATAACGCTACAGATAACTTTTGATGAGCAAAAGTTGCGTCTTATCTCCAAAGTTAACCTTTTTGAGCCTTTCTTCGTATAACATTTATGTACGTACACACTGTTATCTATATCTCACGTTGTTATAGTTGTTAACTATACAAATCTATCTATTTATGCATACAGGACTAAGATGATTGTATTCAATTTAAAGTAAAATATAGGATAATGTTTAAAATTTGCATAAACTTATTTTTCTATAAAACGACGTGTCAAAACGAGCAGATACATCTTCTTACATTATGTGAAGTGATAAATAGTGACTGTAAAAAATTCAAAATAAAACAATGTGATGGGTGGTTGAGTCGCTTTTACGCAGTAAATGACAAAAATTAGGACTGACACCTCTAATACATTAAAGTTTTTTGTTTGACTAATGGACACGGCAAACTCAGTATCTTTATAAAGCAGTTAATAAATATATATAAATCTTATAATACTCGTGCCAAAATTAAGTTAACTTTCTTAATATTTTTCCAACTTTATGATAAACGGAGAGCGAAATCGAATATTGAGTAATTTAATACATATTCCTTTCTTTCAAACATGCTGAACGTAATACTATTATAAATACATTTTTTTAGATGAATGTATATTCTCTATTACGCTAAAACTAGTTTTAGGATTTGAATGAATATTTAGGACATCATAATTTATATATAGAAAAAATTTTAGGCCACAATTTAATAACGAAATAGTCTGAATAATTCAATATATTTTAAATAGTTGCATGTATGTTGAAGAATTACTCTGGCATCTGAGTGCTAAAACGTGCGTTGCAATAGCTTTTGGCAGTACAAGTATATTAAAGGCAGTGTAAAACCGCCAGGTAAAGCAAGTTTCTAATCAAGTCTCAAATATTCTGCAGCACAATATTTATTTCGGGTAGAAGCATACTTGCCGGATGGAATACAACTCATGATGGCAGTGGCACTTACCGACGGATGAAACGGCTGGTCATCCACCCATCATTCACTTAGGGACCGTACTGGCTAAACACTGACAGTTTTAATATTATACAGGTAATGCTCATTACAATTCGATATTCATATAGATAATTCGATATTCATATAGATAATATTTTAAGAAACCTATGTTTAAGAACATTTATAACAACCTCTCATCACTTACAAATAAATACGGGAATTACAGTTCTAGAGATAGTTAGATTTTATAAAATCTATAATTAAGATTATTTCTAAACAATCTCATCACATATAAATAATTACGGGAATTTTTACCTTTTGAGGCTTAGATTTTGTTATTTGTTTGCGTTTTCTTTTACGCAAGTTTTAAATAGAAAATTAAAAGACGTTTAGCAATAAGGATCATTAACTTTAGTTATTTATGCATGCATATAAATGGCTATGTGAAAGAAAGATAGTATATAATATATATATATATATATATACATATATGATATGTATGTGCATTCCAATTAAGTGTAAGGATCTTAATTCCAACTATTATTATAATTACTATTTACTACAGTACATTTAAGGTAAAAGGTATAAAACATAATAAATTATTTATACTGTAGCATTTAAAATAAGTCCGTTAAGTAAATCGTTATTTATTTGTGTACAATTTTGCAGGTCGGCGCTTAAGTTAGTGACTATCTTCTGGCTGAACTAGAAGAACCTTTGGACAACGTTACATTTGAGCCGAAAGTTGAACGAGAACCCTTCACTTTATAATAATTCATATATTGGTTATGCCAGCTTCGGGGCTGAATACCACGGGTAGTGTATATTAATTTGCTTTTTGCTCAATTGAAAACCAAAAAGACTGGTTGCAAGAAAACATTAATTTAGTTCTTATTGTAATCTATTTGTGTACGTAGTGTACATATCGATCATCTCTTTACAAGATTATTTTAAAAATTATATAATATACCAATCATTAAACATAAAACGTTCACACTTATATCTTATATCCCTATTAAATATTAAATAATAAATTTTAATAATAGTAATGAAGTTATTATGGATTACCTCTACTAAATATCGAATAGTAAATTAATTTCTGGTAAGGATGATCAATAACCATATCGGACGCAATAATTTTCGCAGGAAACAAGTGGCACTGAGAGGCATGCGATGAAATGCGAACAATTTTCGAGAAAGAATGGCATTTTACAGGAATACAGTTCTACGGATATGATATGTGCTCAAGGATTTCCGCCTAGATTCGACTCGGCTTGTAATGTGAGTTATTACTTTTCTGTTAAAGCGATTAGACGAGCAGGACAATTACTTGGTGGTAAATGTTTCCCTGCCTATAAGAAAGGCACAAAATTACCTGCTCACTGCTCTGAGATATGGGATTTTACGTTACAATCAACTTATTTTTGTGTATACTAGGTACCCTAAAAACCGGAAGACAGTAATGTTTACAGTCTACTGATTTGTAGTTATAGGTTTCAATGTAATATATAAACCAGAGGATTTGAAGAAGACTTTTGCCAACGAGGCTCTCATTTACAGAATATCCGCGTATAATCAAAACTTTAGTCTGGTGATGATGCAACTGCCTCTGAAGCCTAGTGGTAAGGGAGTGCTTTGAAACTGGAGGTCATGTTCAAATCCTATGAACAAATTTTCATTGTTGTTTCTAGTTAGTTAGACCAACCAACTAGACCTGATCACCAATTGTCTGGTGTTAGATATCAAGATAAAGATAAGATGATAAGATGATCCATGCTTCGGATGGGCTAAAATTCGGTCCGCCCACCAACCCGCATTGGACCAGCATGGTGGGATACGGTCAAAAATCCCTTACGGAGTCGGCATGCATTGGGCTATGTCCAGCAGTGAATAACACAGGCTGATGGTGGTGGTGTGGACAATGCAAATATATTTAATACGATTTTAATCTTTGATTTTAATACTATATGTATTCATATTTATCTAAATATATACTTCAAGTTATATTGACTTTATTCGTGCATTAGAAGCAAACATATATTCAGTTCGGTTATCAATAAAAGATGGTTTTCGCCGATAATTTAAAAAACAAATGGTAAAATAGAAATTATTTAATACTTACAGGAGATAGCGATAGTGGACTAGTGAACAAAATGGTGTTCTGAGTTGGAATTCTTTCTTGGGCCCAGAACGATACAATAGAATGTAGAAAGGCGCTATCGTTTACTTCTCAAAAGTTGCTGCACGAGAATGGATCCGTTAGGTTAGCAACGTGTGATATAAATATCTTAGAAAATTCCTTTGCTTTATCTGTAATGGAAGCTATCATTATTAAACTTGTTGTCTGTTATTCCTTAAACTACGTTTTTTTGTATCCTAAAATCTTAAAATGGCCAATATCGAAATTTACAATAAAAATTTAAACATTTCTTTAGTTAAAGTTGACTTAACTTGTATTTAATTATAATAGTATAACTGTATTTTGCATGTATCAATAATCGTATACTTGGGTTGCACTAAAAGTATCGGGAATGGAATGTATCCACTATGCCTTTCATATTAAAGTCTATTTAATTGCAAACTCCTTGGTTATGAAATTCGAATACCATTTATTTATTTTGAAACAGATTTTCGGTCTTGTCACAACGCCTTGTTTAACTTTTTCAGTCGTTAAGAAAATTAAATTGTAATAAATAATATTTAATATTTCAAAAATCCTAGTAGCAACAAACAAGGGTCTAGAATTGTCCATCTTTTGTCCTAGATATTTTAACAATCTATCAAAGTTAATAAGCGATCTCAGAATTCGATCATAATTGATAACTTGGCTGAGTGGAGCCGGATTATTTAATAAGCGTGTAGCGCTTCACTAAATGCGAAGGAATTTACAAATCAAAGACTAAAATAAATTACACTAAAACACCATGGCAGCGTCAAGGTACTAGAACAATCATTATTTTCAATAAATTAAAAGTAATTTCTTAAATTATCATAGTAATCATTATTTATTAGTACCAAAAATCTGATATTTTCTTATTATTCCTTATATGTCGGACTAAATAACAGACAATTTTAAATGGGCCTCTTTCTTCTATAGATAAAAAAATATATATAATAGAAATATAACATATTCAATTGAGCAGTCAAAAAAATACAATGATTTCAAAAAATTAGAGATGTCGGGTAATACCGCCTGTTTCTGATGTGAATTGGAACAGGATTACAGTAGCGTGTCCTTCAAAGCAGAAGACTGTAGTGTACACTACAGCTATCGTAGTTACTGGTTAAACGAGACATTATCTGATGTCTCAGATTGGTAAGGGGATTAGTGGCAATTGGCGCTGCATTTCATATGGGCAGAGCCTATCACCTACCATCTCATGGCTCTAAAAACACAAATAAAAAACCATTTAAATAAAAACAGTCTCATGGGTACAAGAGAGTTAGAATGAAATATGAGGCTGAAAGGATTGTCGTGTTATATGTAACACGCAGCGACTAAAACCACTAACGAAGTTCCTTAAAAAAATTGTTCACAAGAACGCTTTCAAACAGTTCTGCAACTTTACTAACTCTGGTCAGCGAATCCACTTGTCTGTCATTATGTTTTATAAAGTCTGCAATAATATATATATATTATTATAAATATATATATATATATATTATAAATATATATATATATATATATATAAGGAAAGTATCCAAATATTGAACAAGGTACAGAAATTAAGATTAATTATTATACTATTAGATAACACAGCCTTGTGATAACCTGTTCGCTCCAGGCTATTTCAAACTGTTTAAATATGATGTACTGTATATATACTTTTTTAAATATGTTATACTTCTATAGTAAATAAAGATACTAGACTTTCACTTGACTTTTACGTTAAAATTACAAATGTTCTGTAATACAATATTATTACGAACCCACTTTTTCTTTCTCATCCTTTCTAAAGATACATCCTTAACTATTTAAACAAGTCTTTATTTATATAGTCTTGAAAGGTAATTGCTCTTATCGGCTATCTGATAAGATACACATTATGGTAAGCAAACGTGTAAACTACTAAATAAGTTTTAGATGGAAAGTAAGTGAAATCTCACTTGTAGGTAATTAAACCTAAAACTTAAATTAGTTTTGATGCTTAATCATTACTTCCAATCCAACCTTTTGAAAGTAAAATCATGTTTACTTTTATTTGACATGGTACGTATAAGAAAATTATTTTTGATAATTAAGAATTCTTTACAAGAATTATGACAAAGTTATAATCTCGCGAGTTAGAATAACACGATAAAAGATTTTGTTTTAAATTTTTTTTAAATATCCCTTTTCTATAAAATATTTAATTTGTCAACTACATACTTAATCCTCCTTCAATCTTTCTTTCGCCTTGACTTAACCGGAATAAATCGACCTAACTTTTCTCAGTGCGTTTCTCTAAAACAATTGTATTGCTAGCCGCTTGTTGAAGCGTTCTTCTTGTTTCTTAGGGTTATTATCTTGTTTCTCGGGCCGAACTAGTTGTTTTTACAACTACACTAGGCTGCTCGAACGTTTTAATATTTTGTTTCTTTTGCAGAACCGGCCACGACACACCTCCCTGCCGAGCCTGGCAGGGCAGGTAGGATTTCCTCGCCCGGCAATCACTGGGACTCACCGCTTGTGTTGGGTGACGCAACCCATGGTTCGTCAAATCTAGGCGTGACCTAACTTGTACGATGGTCGACCGAAAGCTGAGGAGTCGCTTTAGTCTCGAAACCAAGGCGATAAGACGCAGTGCACCAATTGATCTCGGAACATGCCCTAGACCATCCATCTCCTACCTCAACGTCTGGACCGACCCAACCATTCCCTGCGGATGATAGCGACGACAACTATATCGACATTAGCATCCGCAGCGAATCAGATATGGACGTCGAGACGTTAACCAATTCACAATCCGACGACGGCTTCAAAACCGTCAAATCAAAGAGGAAGCGCAAGGTACCTCTTCACCTGCACCCGTCCTTCCCGTCAAGGCTGCAAAGCCCGACGGTCCCACCACTTACCTCCAGCGGGCCGCCAAACTCAACTCGACCACCCAGTCGGCAAAATCCCATCCCAACCATCCATCCCGCCGATCCTAGGCGCCCCCCGGCACCACGCCCCGCCCAGCCGTCCCAGCCTTCCCAGGCAAGGCTCCCCATAGGAAAACGCCCTACCTCCGCGAAAAGGAGAAGTGGGTCGAGATTCGCTCAGCCC
Organism: Lamproptera curius; assembly: GCA_029286875.1. Classification (NCBI taxonomy): domain Eukaryota; kingdom Metazoa; phylum Arthropoda; class Insecta; order Lepidoptera; family Papilionidae; genus Lamproptera; species Lamproptera curius. The sequence continues at coordinate 1,997,530 of JAGSMT010000017.1, forward strand.
TATCAAACAATTTAAAATTTGAGGCCTCTGATAGCAATCAGGGGATCAAATTACAACTAGCCACACCTGACGAGTTTCGGAAGGTGTCTTCTTTCATTAGGGAAAAGGAACACCAATACCATACTTTCACGCTACCGGACGAGCGCGTACTTAGGACAGTGGTCAAAGGACTGCCTAAGGAAAAAAAATTGCTCTGAGATAGCATCTGCTATTAAAGAATTAAATATTCCTACCCTATCGGTACAACGCATGTATAAGGGGGGGGCCATGCACCAAACGCCCTAATGGCTCCAAGGAAGGCAAGCGCATTTACGACATAGATCAACTGTGTGGGATCAGCCGTCTCTCTATTGAGCGGCCGCATTCCAACGGTCTCCCAGGGCAGTGTCATAACTGCCAGTTTTTCGGTCGCGTCGCGCGAAACTATTTCGCCCGCCCCCGTTGTTTTAAATGCCTCGGGGATCACGGCACCGCCGATTGTTCCAGGCCCAAGGACAAAGAAGTCCTCGCCACTTACGAGCCTCCTGCGTGCCGGACTGCCACAATCCCGGCCACACGGCCAACTACCTCGGCTGTCCTAAGGCGCCAAAACCCAGAGTTCCTGCAATCTTAAGGGAAGCTTCTTCCAGGCGACCACCTAACCCATCCAACATTACCGCATTCCCACCTCTCCGTCCTTCCAACGCTTGGCAATTCCACCCCGCATGACAACAGCCAGCGCTGGAGCCGACTCCGAGCGCACAGCGGCCCACCGCCGCGTCAAATAGCCAGCATGCTAGCCATAGCAATGGCAGCACTGGCAATAACTGCGCGTCATTTTTAAAATCGCTAGATCTCTTTGATCTAGACGAGTTCAACCAAGCAGCAGATGCATTCGCCGCCGCCGCCGGCGACGCTATGGCTAGGTTCTCCTTACTTGTGAAATACAAGAATTTAATTAACGCCCTTAAGGCATAGGTTGCGACACCCTAGCAGTAGCCAAACACACCCTACACTTAGAGTGTAGGACATTCATGACGTTGGCCCCACCGATGAGGTCGAACTTACACACCCTTTGCTATTTGACACTGTACCCTAACACCATATTAGATAGGAGCGTTGCTGGAGTTTCTTGCGCCACTTCTTCTCCCAGCGCCAACGCTTTAAGAAGCGGTAGTAAAGTTTAGATAGAACTCTCCTAGTAAATCGTTAGCATGCTGAATCGAGCCGAGGCGTCAGCCCACCTGGGCAACCCTCGATTCAGCATGCTAACGGGTACCAGAAAGTGACGGCCCAAACCGAGGCTCCCCATCTGGGGGCCCTTGGTGCAGTTAAGTCACTCGGTGGGGAGACGCGCCTGTGGCAACGGCCTCCCCCCCCCACACCAAATCCATCAAAAAAAATAATCGACCTAAATGGTTCCCTACTTAGAGGCTTAGGTTCCTTACAAAGGATTTTCTAAAGTGAATCAAACAATTTCAACTATGACGTGTAGAGAATTCAGTTTTCCTTAGCTATTACAAATTTTAGTCCTGTCCGCTTAGATAACTACGGGAATATGGAAATTTAGGTAAATTATAACAACTAAAATTTAAAATTTTTAATTACAACCTTATTGAATAAATTGACTTTTTACGAATTTTGTAGCGACCTTTTCCAGCAGGCCCTGGACAATCCAAAAAGGTTCTTTTATTTAAAAATGTTAAAAAAAAATTACCAGCTTCAAACGGTATATAACCTTTGCGTTTTGCGCAATATTAGCCGGTGACAATGTCCCCATTACAAAAAGCTACCCCTCGGTTTCCGCCATTGCATTGTAAATTTCTAATATCATATATGACACGTTTTAAATATATAGATTGAAAAAAATATATATTCAACAACTTTTACATAAACATACACTGTATTACCTTATTAAATATTTAACACAATTAAATACTATAAAATGCACCTTTTGTGAATGAAAGTACACTCAATAGAAAATATTCATAATTTCCAAAAATTCTGCATAGAATAAGAATAAACGAATTAAATTGAACGGCATTTCCTATTACTTAATTTTTTTTTCTCAAACTATTACTATGTTTTTTTTAATTTGTTCTTTTTAATTTAAATCTAATGATCCCACTTTATGCGTGTAATGTAACTATAACTCAAAAATATTTCATCGTAAGTAGAATAAATATACATAACCTTCACGATAATTATACTAGTTAGGTTAGAACGTACATTAACATATTTAAGCCGCAGGCTCCGAACCCGACTTGATGAGATATTTCAAGTGGCTAAATATTAGCTTATCGGTGTCTTAAACTAAAAGCAAAGCTTAGTTTAGTCAACTCTTGAGTTAAATTGAAAAGCACCGAATACCATAATTTTTTTTTATCATTTAACCTCATTCAATCGTTCTTTTCTTTTTAAACGTAAGTTTTTTTTTGATGTGAAACATTTATAGGCTCATCACTTGCAAACCGAATTGTTGGCGTGGCGAGGGGTCGCCATGCTATACTAAGGTTTTTTTTATTGTTTTTGGGGATATATAATTTCGAGAGTCCCCTCCCCCAAATTTTTTTATCTTACATTTCGATTTATATAAATTCGTCATAGAGCCCATGAGTTTTTAAAATCTGATTTACTCCTAAACCGGTCGTCGTAGAGCGGTGGAACTCGGAGCGTTTGGATGTCTTTATAAGGTCTGAAAACACCCACCACCTTAAATTGCTCTGGCGAGGCAAGTGACACAGACTTGATTCCAAAGAAAAGCTACTTCCAGGTAATCCGAACCGTCTCGAATTCTGGATGACTGGGATGCGGTAGTTTCCAGTTAAACGACCTTCAAACCAGAGAACTTTAAACGCCCGTATCTCGGCTTGTAGTGTTCCGATTTAAACAGGGTTTGCAGTACTGAGCACAACGGCCTGCAATTCTTGGTTTATTAAGTTATTAAAAGTCTTTGTGTACACTTTATTAAAAGTCAGCCACTTTGTTTTGCCTGTTCTACCAACACAACATTAGAAAATTACTATTGACTATTGGCTTTATAATTATCATTTCATATTTTTGATGTGAAACATCTTAATCATATTAGTAATTATATGAATAATATTAAGATTAATAAATATGTAAGCTATATTAATATTATCTTCAATGAATTATTTAATTCCTGTAATAATATTATCATTTATGCATATTACTTGTACAGACACGATGTTTCACATCTGCTAGTCGCCTCATGACGGCTCACATTTTTTTAACACTATTAATGAATTGAATAAAAAAGTACACAAATAAATTTAAAATATTTTGCTAAGCATTTGTTATTAGTCAGGCAGCTTAGTTAGCTTGTTTTAGAAACTGGAGGTCGTGGGGTCGAATCATACGAGGACTCAAGAACTTTTATTGTTGTTTCCTAATTGGTTGGGGCAATGCGGGATGATTTTATTGTGTTCCGGTTTGGAGGGCACCGTAGCCAGCATATTTACGGGGTAAACGAGACGTAACATTCTAAGTCTCACGGTAGGCAGCGCGTTGGTGATACCCCTGGTATCGACGATGTCCATGAGTTGCTATTTTCCTTCAGGTGGCCCATCTGCTGTCTGCCTATATTAACAAAAAATTTAAAGATCATCAAAGAACAATTTGTAAATCCTCTCTAAAAATTTTTTTACAGAACTTTGAATATTAAAAACTATGTAAGCTATGAGATAAATTTTGTTGAAACTTGACCAAAGTGTAACTAAAAGCTTTTAGACCAAGTTCAAAGGTTATTTGATGTATAAACTAACTTTTAACAATATTAACGTATAATATAAAGAAGGTAATGTGTAAAATAATTTTGAATAATGACGCTATAGCAATAGTAACTTTTGGCAGCATAAACTTTTCAGAACAAGATATACTACAAAACCTATCACTTACCATCAGTATGTCTAATATAGGGCTGTATTTTAAAATAAATCATAGTCGTGGTTATAGCAACGTGTAATTCAGTTGCCTCTATTGAAAGTATTTTAAAATAATGTGGAGCATTTGGTGGCCTGTTCTGTTTGTCCTACCTGTGCTGTAAGTCCAGCCATGAACACTTCTATTTACTGTGTAATGATGGATCACAAGCAATGCAATTAGCGTTGCCAAAGTCTGGGCTCTAACTATATAGATATCCTATCTGTTTATATGTTGTCATAGATACGCAAAGAAGAAGATATACGTTAATCATGATATTTGATTTACTGTTTCCAAGTTAAATAATTAAGATAATTAAAAAGAGACAAAAAATTACAAATTTCACCTCTATCTTCTGGATTATATTATATCAAGCGATGTAATCACATTTCAGACAAATTAGAAATTGACCTAAGTACGGCCGGTTTCTATACCAAAAAATATTATTTATAAATATAAATTAAACATAAAATGGATTAAAATTTGTAATACCAATATTTATATAAATTTCTATTAATTGATATGAAATAACAAAGTGAAGCGTCGATCAGTATACATTTCTATTAAGTAAAATATCTTACGGTATTTTATACCTAAAATTAAAATAAAAAGTCACTTTTTTATGCTAAACGAGCTACACGTACCTTAGTAATTAGGGTGATATGTTACTTCACGAGATGTTAATTAAACGAGAAGCTTTATATGACTACATATAAAGCTTCTTAAATGATTGAACAATAGTTCAATCACTTACCGTGATTGTATGATATTAATGTTAGTACACATGTAAGAAACAGGAAATAAATAAACAGCATAAAACGGGCGTAAATAAGTACTTTAAATATCCACAATAAACCCATTAAAGCAAATTCATTATGTACAATAATGACGTAAAAACTAGAAACATTGTTATTAATAGCATTTGGGTGTTATTTAAGATTAAAATCTGTCAAATTTCTCTATTTAAAGTAAGAACTAAGCTTTTAATGATTTGTGTAGAATTTTTTAATTTTTGTGAGTGAAAACAACCCGATACAGTATATTACCTTTAATAATGGATTTAAAAAATATTTCTATACAATTCAAGTGTTCTAAACCTTTGTAGCTATTCTACTCTTACGTTAAATCAAAACTGCAACTCATTTGATTCATTCAAAATCTCCCAAAGCGGTACAAACTAATTAAGTCACAAAGGATTATAGTGAATCTAGTTCAGCATGCGGAAGATAATCGCGTTTTGTGCCTTAACTAAGTCAGACATTAGGTAAACAAGCCAAATATTACACATTGCTTTACTTGCAGCTTACTGATACTAAATTGTACATTCAGTTATTCGTTAAACAAATAAATAAAAATATTATTGAATATGTTAAACCATACCTCAATTAAAGATATTTTTTAATTTGGTGGGGTGTATAACTAAATCTTGTTACAGACAAAATAGTACTTAAATGACTTCAATAACATTTTACCACATTTACATATATTTTTTCTAGTAGATTTTTTTGGTAAAAAGTGCTAATTTCGTTAAAAAACATAAACAATGGAACATATATAAGTATATATTTTTTTCATTTCAGGACAACTCAAAAGCTTATATTTAAGTTTATGCAAATTGATTGTTAATTAAATATACAATATACATTTTTTCTTTTTTCCAGTAATTTAATTATTTAATTTATTAATAACTATTCTCTTTCTTAATCTTCTGGTGATAGAAAGTTTATGTTGTTGTATGTTACATACATTACAATTTCTAATAACACACCTAATTGGTCTATTGCAGCTTTACATCCTTGAAAAAATTATTTCTACATATGTTTTGTCATTGCTATATTCCATACTATTTTTTTACCAAACATTGCTTACTTTTTTAAGTAAATAACATGTTGTACAGATAAATTCTTGCTTATTTTATTTATTCCTTTTTTAAATGTTGTAATATCGAAAAGTAAGTGTAATGATAATATGATACTGGGAATTAAACGTATTTCTGAGGTAAGGGCAAAAACCACTTCACCTGCCGTATGTTCAAGGAAACAAATTCATTAATTCCGTACCCATGAGGAGAATATTAATTTTAGATGTTTTTATTATACAAATAAACTTTTTAATATCATAATTAAAGTTAAGGCAAATTCAATCATGTTTGCAACGGTTATAACATTAATAGCTGTCAAGATCCTTTATAAATTAAGCCATGCCGAAAAAATTGCCTAAAGCTTCAAAAGTGCGTAATTATCTTCCTGTTTTTATTAAAACATTGAAGTGAACAATATTTTTAAGGTCAAGAAAAACGACAACTTTATAAAGTAGGAACTTCTGTACATGTAAATTAATTAAGAAATATTTTTTTTAACGAATACAAAACATAGCTTCTCTTGTAATATTTATAACTTATATTGGCATTTCCTGTAAATTCTAAATAAATGAAGCTTGATTTTTGAAAAATTACATTTTAACTTTTTAAAGAAAGCTTCGTCTCGTGACAACGGCCTACTCTATTTCTGTTCTCAATAGAACTGTTGTGATCAACGTCACTGGCCGTTTTATTATGTAACTTTTCCCTAAATCCGTTATCAAAGTAAAAAGATACCTTGCAGAAGCTACATATATATGCTGTTGCGGGATTTATTAAAGGCGAATTGAAGTATTGCAATTATGTTTTAGTTTATCTCATGAGATTGAGGCAGCGTTTGCTATTTGATCTTACGAGGTTGTGATTTTTGACGCCGTATTTTTCTTTAATATCTATCAATCTAGTAGACGCAAAACTAATAAAAATAATAAGACCAAATGGCAAGTAACGCCTAGTATTTAAAAAAGGAATGAACTAAATTGGAGCATTAGAAGCGGAGCTACGAGGTAACATATATAAAAAACATAATATACGCTACGATTTTAGCATTTCCTTCTTTTAGGAAGTTGGTCAAAAACTTACTATAGCTTATCTCAAACTTCGATTATAAATCAATGTAATAACTTACTAACTATGTGCTTTAAATTTAAGAGAATTGGAACTACACAATAAACCTGAAACCAACTTGTAATGAACATTCTAGGAGACATTATTTTTTTGGGAAAGCAGAGAGTAAAATATTATTTATGTAATTAATTTAATATTAATAGTATTTTTTTAATATATGTATGTCATCGAACAAACTATTTCGAAGCAGCTGAAATAACAAAATGTGTAAGGGCTCCGTTATATCTTTATTTGATTTTAATTGATCTTAAGATCTAAAGAAAATAGACTGCGGACGTTGTGAATGCAGTCTGTTAAAATTTAAAAACATTCGTACAGTAACGCTGTGCATAAATGTTATGTGAAGTTTAATTATCCATTTTTCAGTACAAATTTATATTCTTTAAATATATTTTATTTAAATTTTCAACTTATTATTGCTCCTTTCCACTTTAACTCTGCATCACCCCAAGGTTGACCGGAACAAAACGGCATTGGGAGTAAATCCGCCTCTGAACAGCTTGTGCAAAAAGCTAAGTCTCTTAAAGGGTTTTAAGTAAAATATATTTTGGTACCAAAATATATTTTTACTGGAGAAAAATCTATAAAAGTGTCTATTTGTAAGTCGAGATAACCTAAACCTACAAATACGTTTGTGTACCGGCACTATTACATTTGGCCCAAACAAATATTATGTCACAAGAAACGAATCACGGTTAAGTTGTCTTTTTTATAATAAATAAATGTATATCAAATTAAATATATTTATTCCCGACGTTTCGGATTCTTTTCAGCATCGATGAACACGGGCAGACTAAGTTGGTATATGTCTGTATCTCTATGTTTTCGAATAACCATCAGTTTTTGTTTAAAACTTAACATATCTAAAAAGAAATAATTAAATAAACGTATTCTTAACGGACAATTTAAATTTGCTTTCCTCTGCCGTTGTAGATTCGATTAAATACTATTTGATCAAATATTTTTTTTAATGACGATATTATTGAGAAGGCTTCTTCTCCGTGCTTGACCGTACAAACCCGCGAAAACAACAATTTAAATACCCCGCGGTAAATGTACCGAAAGTTGAGATGCCTGATACATATGAATATTAGAAGTCAGTTATAATAATGTTATTAAAAATACATTAAATTATATTATTTTCCGTTTACTTTAGCAGCATATAAGATAGGCTAAATAGGCTCTATATCTGTGACTAGATAACCCTCAATGCATTGTCTATGCAAAAAAGATAACACTGAATTTAAAATGTCCTGCTATGGCCATGGTATAATTTTTTTTGAATATTCAATAAACTAGCTTTCCAGCTCTTAAACATGGTAAATACGCTTATAACGAAACGCAATTTTCTCTTTACAATCTTATAAAAAAAATCATAATATTTTCTCTTAATTTTTTTCGGTTACTGTGATGATATAGTCATGACTAGTGTACCTTACCTTCACTACCCACAGCCTAAAAGGATGAACTTTTTACGGTTATTAGATAAGAGGAATGCCAAAGGTAGTCTTGACAAACGGGGTCAATTAATATTCAAATCTTATTTGTAACATCACACTCATGGTGACGAAATAAAGGCTACATTATCACTGAGAAATTCAATTAAACCCCCAATTTGTGACAGTCACTGTTGATAAACTAACTAAATTGGGATCACTAAGCAAATTAGTACGAGTATACATCGAAGTTAAAGTAGGTACAAATCTTTAAAGTCGCTTATGTTCAAATAAAATGAGTGTATTATATGTTTTTGCTTTTTATTTGTAATTTTTAAACATTAATCGTTATTATTATGTACCAATAAATACGTATTCCTTTTTTGTCTCCTTTATTATTTTTTTTTTTTCATTAAAAATATACTTTATAAGTTATTTAGGTCTTGTTTATTTCTATTAACACATGCACTTATCTTTGAAATTTTTTAATCCTACTAAGTAATAAGGAGTATATAAATAGTATAAGAGTAATCCGCTCCGCGGCTTCGACCATTTCGTGAAATAATTATTAATTTGTTTTAAAATACTGCATCTTACAACCTAACAGGTTTAGGTGTAAGGTGCAGTATTACCCTGACCTTTAAAACTCTAATTTTGAATTAAACACTGTTCTTTTTAAAGCTCGTATAAATTGATTCAACATATTTATTTGCGATTGCAATTTCGTTTTATAACTGACGAAGGTAAACACGCGCTTTGAGGCAGCGCGCTTCCTCAAAAGCTCTTTGATGTATCCATAATGGCAAAAAGGAGGCACGTGTAAGATTTATATGTGTAAAAGGGCGTAATATCAGCTCCTCCGTGCTAAATATCGATTTTAGCACTCAATATCACTTCAATAGATTGACGTCAGAATTATATAAAGTATATCCTACTAGCTCTACTTCCTACTAATATTATAATAGTAAAAGTTTGTGAAAATCGATTTAATTATTAATGAATATCACAAATCACAATGAGCACGCGAGAAGAACCGCTGAGCGAGGCTAGTATACAATAACGGACCTAGTTAAATGAGTACAGCACAAATCATTTTGAATTTTTTTACAATGACACGTTCTTAATCTTATATTGATTAGAATTGACATTTACAGCGTATAAAATAAGTAATTTAAAATACAAAGGCAGAATATTTGAATCAGGGCCTCACCGAGGACATACTTTTAGGTAAAACAATAAAAACCTATCAATGTTAGCCATCTTATCGAAAATTTGGTTACCAATACCTTTGCTTAAATTCCTATAGAAAAATCAAAGCTAAACTAAACAAAAACTCAGTAACTTACATAACGAATGATTACTTAGAAATTACACAATAGTCGCTTACAAGTAATAAATGTATCGTCAGAAATTTACACCGAGAGATATTCACGTTTTGTTGCTGTTCTCTTTAAGTTGTAGAGGTTAGATAGTGACAGAAAGTGACCTGGCGTCGGGTCATTATATTTAATACTAGGATATTAAAGCATAGAAGTAATAAGTATTACACAGGAATGACCTCTATCTTCACATCAGTACAGTATACTAAGGTCGTAAGAGTTTTGTTGAGCATAAAATAAAAATGAAACAGAGTGAGAGGGTTATTACTGTGCGCTGTGTCTCCTTCTAACAGCGACCTTAAGTTGCCAGATTTAATTTCAAGCCTTTCTTTGTTTATACAAATGCGATTGATGTAATGTAATGAAGTAAACATAGTTACTATATTTTTTTAATAGTTACCTCGTTGCTCCGCTCCCACTCCTCCTATTTCATTAATTTTTAAATAAAATGTAAAAAGATATTAGCTTCCCATTGGTCCCATTTTTTAATAATTTTGTGATAAGTAGTTCTAAGAGATATTTAAAAAATAAAAAAACGGCACTAAAAATCACAACCTCGTGCGATTTAATTACAAACGCTGCCAAAACCGTAAAAGATAGACATAAAGTATGTTTAACATATCTGCTCTGCACTAGCATCTATGTTTTAAGAATAACGCACAATACGCATTTTAATAGAAACATTTTTGAAAATTGCAATCGGGCACATTCAAAGCTTATTTAAGATAAAACAGTTTATGTTTACACTATAGTTATTGCATCAAAAATATTCTTCATTCTATGTACATAAAACTGGTTAACATAAACGACAGTTTGATGACATTAATACCTACCCTAAAAGTTATCACAGATTTAAAATACGGTGGCAGAAAACGCGACTTAATTTCGCAAGGAGAACGTTGTTACCTACTTATATTGCTTAAAATAGTTAAACGTTGTCGATCACGTATTTTTTTAAAATTTTACTTGTATTTGTATGAAATAGGGACACGTGGCCACATGAAGTCGCCGAATCTTACACTTAATGGCGGGGCAATTTAATTAAATCGGGGAAAATTTTTGTAGTGAAGGACCAGAGAGAAAGCCAAACGAGAGATCAATATTGTAGCTCTTGTCTCTCAGTGGCGATGGTAACTATATTGAAATAAGTCTTAAGGAGCCTTAAATCAGCCTGAGATGCTGCTGGTCATAGGCCATCCCTTATACACCCCTATCCATTAGGGGGTTTTGGACCGTATCCCACCACGCTGGTCCAATGCGTGTTGTTGGTGGGTGGACCGACTTTTTACATGTCCATCCGACGCAAGGATCATCTTACTTTTCAGTCAAATTGGTGAACAGCCCAAAATGCCTTAACCAACTAGGAACAACAATGAAAATTTGTTGAGTCCCCGCAGGATTCGAACCCCTGACCTCCAGTCTAAAACACACGCCCCTACCACTGGGCTACGGAGGCAGTCATCCATAATAACTGGATAAAGATACGTAACATTTCATGTCTCATGGCGGCTATGGAACGTGTGACATATCACGCAATTGCTAATTAAGAGCAATTGCGTTATAATCGGTACTATCAGATAAACAACCAGTTTGTCGCATTAGACAATTGCTCCGTACTGAGAAATGTACTAGACAGTTATTTGGCATTTTTAAACCAACAGACAGCTCTATATCAGTACACATTGTTCGCAATAAATGAAAGCTTTTATATACGAATATATAGCAAAAATGCAAGTTGTTAATTAAATCTTGCGTTTTATCCAGCATTGAATAAACAACTACTTATTTTCAAATAAACATTATTCAGTCACGTAAACTAAGAATAGTTAGTAATAATTTATAATATTCTATTGTTTTGACAGTATTATAATATAATTTATTCTTGGTCTTTTTGAAGTTATGGTAAAATCAGCTCACAAACAAAATGTGTTGTTTTTGCAGCCGAGGTTTTGTTTTGTTAACTGTAAAATGTAGGCACTACGAAATATTAAAGTGCATATTCTTATTTTTAAATTAAATTAAATGCTTAGCACTAAGCTAATCGAGATTTAGTTTCTTCATCTTTATGATCATCATTATCAGCCTGTGTCAGTCCACTGCTGTATATACTGCTATTGTCATCCAGCCCACACTGGCCATTTCGCAAATTTCGTCACTCCATCTTGCCGCAGGGCGTCCCATTAGTTTCTTAATAGTTATTAAGGATTACATACAAAAGATAATATACATTTAGACATCGTAGCTAAATCAATGGGGCATGCTCAACCACTAAACTTCTGCAAAAGTCTACATATATTTAATAACAGAGTTGATAGCATTAACCCTACTTTGGTATGATCTTTCCTATGCAGGTAATCTGTTAAGGATCCCAAAATCGGGTCACGATTCACTTAACGCACCCCAACAACTATTTACTCAGGTCAAATGAATTGCCCTAGTTAGATTACAGCCGGATTACGCATCAAATGGTAGCAGGGTTACATTTCACATTGCGTTCCGTTACTGGCAAGTAGTTAAAACTTTTTTACTTATTTTTAATTTAGAACCCGATTTACAATGACTTGACTTAAAAGCTTTAGCTATTATGTAATAGTAGGGTTTTCGGTTTGCTCCTTGTGGCAGTGAAATAAAAGAAATATTATTTACAACACTTTTAAAAGTAGTAAGTCTCTTTTGTACAGGAGACTGACATGGGAGTACCTGCGCGTGGGAACGACAAAATATTAGACTATACTAGGTAAGCGAGATATAACATCCCATGAAGCAACTATTTATAGACAGTTTCATTATAATATCATCTATAAATCAAACTTAAAAAAAAGTTCTAAATATGTTATGTTAAAAGCTTGTACATATAAAAAAAACATAGGTATATACATAATGAAACTTCCTTACAATAGCAATGTGTTTAATAAATAAATCAATAGACTTTGCTCTAAATCTAAAGCTATTTGTCACCGTACATAACATTGTGTCACGTATTAAGCGAAAGTATTTGTATTGAATTACGAACAAATGTTAAGTATTCACGCTACAAGAATAATAACGTACGTGATATCCTTTTAATATGAAGAACTTAGCAACTGTCTCTATATATAAATTTACTACATAGTATAAAACAAAATCACTTTCTTTGTGTCATGTTATGAATTTGTATGTATGCTTAAATCTTTAAAAATATGCAACAGTTTTTTGATGTAGTTTTTTTTTAATACATAAAGTGATTAAAGAGGAAGGTTTATAATTCATGCGTAATATTTTACAGATATCAGTATTGCAGAACGGGTGCAAAGGAGTCGGGGCGGGATGCTAAAATATTATATTATATATATACATTCAATTCAAACAAAACCTACAGATTTGTTAAAAAGAAGGAATAGCGTTCTACTCTATTATAAATTGTATACTGTAATCTGCACTTGAAAACTCGCTGGTTACTAAAATATTGATAATTTAATCAAATTTTGTGAATACTGTTATTAAAAAAATTATGTATATTTGAACATAAAAGGAAAAAGACCGCACACTTACTTGCCGGTTCTTCTGTGGACAGGTCGGAATCTTTGAACCGGTGGTATATTTTGGACGTTTATTGCTATTTAGTACCCCCTAAATCCAAGAATATTTTTTGACTTTAACTTAAAATAGGTACGTAAATAAAAGTTGAGATATCCGAGAAAAAAAGGGTGATATATCACATAAAAAAGTCATATTTAAAATAATCAAAGGCTAAAAACCTTTTATTATATTGAACAATATACTTAACTGCCTCCGTAGCCTAGTTCCTGCGTGTGCTTTAAAAGCCGGAGGCCGTGGGTTCGAATCCTGCGGGGACTCAACAAATTTTCATTGTTGTTTCCTAGTTGGTTACGGCAATTTAGGCCGATCAGCAAAATGTCTGAAAAGTAAGATGATTCATGCGTCGGATGGGCATGTAAAAAGTCAGTCCACCCACCAACCCGCATTGGACAAGCGTGTTGGAATACGGTCAAAAACCCCCTAATAGATAGAGGCTCATCAGGGAAGGCTTATGTCTAGCAATGGAAAACCGTAGGCTTATGATGATGACAATGATGTATTTATTTACTTTTAGTAGTATTAAGGGTAAGAGCGAATTACGTAACAGGCAATCGGAGGATTGAAAAAAAACCAAAATTTTATTTTTTATGGCATACGCTTGCGTATGCCATAAAAAATAAAATTTCTAAAAAAATAAAAAATTAAATTCGAGCCGTCGGGCCACCCGACGGAAAGTGGTCACCGACGCCCATAGACATTGGCAATACCAGTGGTACCACCGACGCGCTGCCTACCGTGAGACTCAGGGTGTTAAGTCTCGTTTACCCAGTAAAAACGCTGGCTACGGTGTCCTTCAAACCGGAACACAGCAGTGTTTCACACTACTGTTTCGCGGCAGAAATAGATACCCACCCAGACGGTCTCCTGTAAAAAGGGGACCTACCACCGGTCAAAATTGATTTAAAACTAATTTAATTAATTTTAGAAATTACAATTATAAGTTGTGAAACCTACTCGAAGTCGGAAATAGGAATGACAAAAACTTATGCTTATTTTCTTATAACAATTATTGCTAAATCGGCGTTTTGCGCCGATTGACGTAAATCGGTTCAGGTGGCGATCAATAACAGGAAATGCTGCATCGGCGATGTCCCCGTGATTGACGTCAATGGTGTCGCTTGCAGACAACAACAGAAATTGCTGCGTCGGTGATAGTCTTTAGAGGTCCGTACTTAACTAGCGTAAAACAAAAAGGCAATTGTTGCCGCTCTGACCAAATCACCCCCGAAAGTAATCGCCGTGTCATTTGCGAACGGCGTTATGCTTGCGTTTTTGATTTTAGGTTGCGTAGGATTTTATTGTATGGTTTTTGAAGCCTCACGATATAGGTCCGTAAGAGCTGTCTTGGGCAGCACTGCTGCGGTGCCTATTCTGCTGCAAAAACAGTAGAGCGTTCAGGTTTAAAGCACCGTAGACTCTATTCACAGCGTAAACGAGACATAATATACTGCTTACCATGAGACATTACGTCTCATTAAGGCTATGATTCCAAAGAGCCCTGAGCTAAAATGGAGGTTGGGCTACCACGGCGAACAGTGATTTTGAGAACCTTTTATGCGTCAGAATGGATCAACGCACTTGTCAACTGTTGGTATGACATAAGCTTTCCTTGCTCCGCAAAAGTGAGTTAAGCATTTTGCTTTTTAAAGAAAATTAACACCGATAATACTTCAATCAATTTAGGTGAGTATCAAGAAATCTCAAAGAGAATTCCAAAAAGTAAAAATGATGACAACATCTGAACATCCCTTATCCTAAAAAACATTGAAATGGCTCACGTGACCCCGACATCAGCCACGATGTCTCATACGGACGAGTCGATGCGAAACACTTATCACTCACGAGGAGAGTTCCGTTCCGGGTAGCGACTTATGCGAAGCTGTCCCACTATATTTTAGACCCGTCTTTTATACACGATTTGACAGACATAACGTAAATATCGAGACTTCTTTTCTCTAAGTACCCACTTTAGAAATAGTATTCTGACTCAGGCATACTTATTGATTTATTGATTTTAATATTGATTCTGCTCTATGGTTGAGTGCTTGACACAAGTGTTTTTCGTAATTTCAACGTTTTGATTGTACTTTTTCTGTTCTTTCTGTTGATTATCTAGTATTGTGTGTGTGTTGATATTTATATATTGTGTTGTCCTATTTGTAAGTATTATTTAAGTATAAGTATGGTTGGAGGTGACCCCCCCGATCCCGGGGGAGGTTATGTTTACAAACATAGTTCCCATTCCAATTCAACCCCTATGATTACCGATCCTACACCTAATTTAAGGAAAAGACAGATTGCTGCTACTCCTGATTCCTCTCAACTCTCAAAAAAAAACACAGTTGCCCAAGCAGTCGGCTCCATCCAGTCAACCTTTACTTTACCTCAATATGAAGGCTCCAAAAAGCGATACTCCGATCTAGACGTTGCCCCCTTTTTGGTCCATGTGAGTAAAGACTGTGAACCCTCTTCTAGTACTACATTAAGACCAATTAAGTTCGGTCACTTCTTACATCACAATGAAATTAAGGGTATTGTTAAGGATGGTGTTAAACGTATTGGCCGTAATCGTGTCTCAGTGGAATTTAAATCTGCTGAGGCCGCTAACCTATTTTTAGATCATTCCGGACTTGTTGCAGGTAAGTATGATGCCATTATTCCTTCTTATAATGTAACCCGCATGGGTATTGTTAGAGATGTTCCAGTTGAATGGACTTTAGAGGAATTAGTTTCGTCCATCGAAGTACCTGATGGTTTTGGTAGTGTTATTAGAGCACGCCGCCTTAATAGAAAATCCATGGAAAACAATACAGCTATTTGGACCCCGACCCCATCAGTTGTTTTAACATTCATTGGTCAAAAGCTACCAGAAAAAGTTTATTGTTTTTACACAGCTCTTCCAGTCCAAACATATGTTCTTCCAACGATTCAGTGCCATAAATGCTGTAGATTTGGGCATGTGGCTACTCAATGTCGATCAAAAGAGAGGTGTTTTATTTGTGCACAACCTCATGCAGGCATTGATTGTACCAATCAATCTAATATTCCTACTTGTGTCTTATGTTCCGGTAACCATAAAGCAACTGATAGAAAGTGCCCTGAACATTCCAGACAGAAGTCCATTAAGATAGTAATGTCTCAGGAAAATATATCTTACTCAGAAGTTCAGCTAGATTTCTCTAGTGAGGAAATCTTTTGCTGATATTTCCCAATCCTTGCCTCAGTTTCATCCACACAATCCTTCCAGAGTGCATCTAAATCTCCTACCCTTCACAACCCTCATCAAATAATATTTCTTACCGTCGTACATTCTTCTCTCAGAACCTCTCCAATGCCCTCATCAAGCTCAGGTTATGACAAGCAAGCCCATCAGGCGATTACTAGAACACCTTCTTTTAGTCTCCTAATGGGAATGCTTATCCACCTGAAAATATTTCTCCTAATGATAACCTCTTAGACCTGTTACTTTCAACAATTTTAAATATAGTTTCTCGGTTTGACGACCCCAACTACCGTACAATGTCATATCTAAACTTTCTCAGCTTAACAAAACCATTAACAGTTCTAAACATCCTTCAATGGAATTGCCATAGTATTCGTCATAAAAAATGATATCATTTCTCTTATTAACAAATACCAACCTCTGTCTTTGCAGTCCAGGAGACGTGGTTGAAGTCTGGGTCCATCTTTAGGATCCCAGGCTACTCATGTCTCCGGGATGACAGGTCAGATGGTTATGCTGGCTTGCCATTTTAGTTTCTAGGAACATGGTATTTTACCAAATAGATCTCCTTCCCACAGTAATGGCATTTTTGCCATTGCTATTAGAGCACACAATATTTCTTTCCTCTCTATATACATTCCTGATCCTAATCTTGCTCTCCTCTGAGTTAAAACATATCATAATTAGTCTTCCTTCTCCTATACTTATCCTAGGTGATTTTAATATTCACCTGGGCTGTTATTATAGCGATGCCAATTCTTCCCCTTTCCTTGATCTCTGCGATGAATTAGATCTGTGTGTTTTAAACAATGGGTCTCCAACTCGCAGAGTCTCTCCTTTCCAAAACCCAATGACTGCAGTTGACCTTACATTAGCATCTCCTTCTCTGTCCTCTAGTCTCTACTGGACGGTCTTGTCTTCCACTTATGGAAGTGACCATTTTACTATCTTTATTTCTGCCCCTGACTCACTTAGATCTGTTCCTAATGTTAACCTTTCCCCACTCCTAAAATTTAATGTTCACAAAGCAGACTGGTCCCTGTTCAAATCATGTTTAAATGAAGAAATGGTAAACATTCCTTTTATTGAACCAGACAATGTCCAACATGCATATATTTTGTTTCAAAATGCTCTTTTATCTTCTGCTACCAAGTCCATCCCTCTCAAAAGTTTGGCTAAACGTAAACTGTCTTCCCCACCATGGTGGAATTCTGAATGTACAGAGGCCTGTAAGAGACGCTCCGAGGCAGAAGTAACTTACGCTCATGACATGACGATGGAAAATTTCACCACCTATCAAAAGTAGCTGCAGAAGACCACTAGAATTCTAGCAGACACGAAAAGATCCGGTGGCTCCTGTTTTGTGAGCAACTTTCTCCTATTACTCCCCATCTAAAGTCTGACCAGCATTAGACACTATCGTAGCTCTGTCTGCAGTCCGCTATTTTATCTACTGATCCATCTTCTTGGATCGAACAGTTCTCTGCCAAATTAGCTCCTCCATATGTCCCTTCATTAGAAGAGCTTTACCTCCCATTTTAACACTTAAGACAAGTAACCTTTTGAGGCCCCTTTCTCTGGGGAAGAACTTTCATTGGTTCTCGAGGGTCTTACAGACTCATCGCCAGGTATTGATAGGATCACATATTCCTTTATAACTAATAGCAGTACTTCTGCAAAACAGGTTTTCTTATCCATCCTAAACAATATTTTTTTGACTGGTACTGCTCCTGAAGAGTGGAGAACTCAGGTAATCATACCTATCTTAAAACCTGAAAGGCTAACTCGGACCGTCCAGCTATCACCCGATAGCTCTATCATGCACAATGGCTAAGGTGTTAGAACATTTGATAAAGAATCGCTTGGAATGGATAGTCGAGCAAAACAACACATTAGCTAAATCCCAATTCGGCTTTCGCAAAGGTTTTAGTACTATTGACAGCCTAAGCACATTGATGACTGACATACATATTGCCTTCTCCAAAAGTAAGTCTTTGGTAAGGAGTATTGTTAGATGTTATTACGGCAAATGATAAAGTACTTCTTCTAGTATTTAGGCAGAAAATGCTTCAGCTGAGTATCCCTGTGAACATTGTAAACATAATCTTTAACCTCTTAAGCCCTAGATCCGTATCCATTCGTTTTCCTAACTTTATATCTTCCTCGAGACAGATATGGAAAGGGCTGCCCCAAGGCTCAGTGCTTAGTCCACTGCTTTACAGTATTTACACATATGATCTAGAGCTTTCAGTAAATTCATTTTGTCAAAGACTCCAATTTGCCTATAACTTGGCTCTTTACGTATCTATTAAAAAATTGAGAAGCTCTTCCCGTCTTAATTCAGCTATTAGCTATCTCCATGAATGGCTTGATAACCATGGACTAGGCCTTTCTATTAGTAAAGCAATGTTGTTGTATTTTCGCGTGCCAGATCCCGCCTGGATGTTCCAATCTTCTATGGGCAACAAAATTTGCTGTGGTGGACAATGTTAAATTTCTAGGTGTTGTATTAGATTCGAGATTAACTGGTATTCAATCATATTAACCATGTAATTAAAATGTGAGAAAAACATGAACATATTGCGTTCTTTATCTGGCACTTGGTGGCTGTCACCCTATACTCAGAAACTCATGTACAATGCCCTGGTGAGCATTTGACTATGGATGTTTCTACTGGAACCCTGTAATAAATCCTCTACAACCTTGACAAAATCCAATATAAATGCCTTTAGAATAATATGTGGGCTATGAAATCCTCACCTATAAAAGCTTTCAGTGGAGTGTGAGAAGCTCCATTGTATCTTAGAAGACAATTTTTATCTGACCGATTCCTATTCAAGGTTATTCAATCTTCTTATCACCCTCTTATTTCTAGGCTGCACAGTTTATCCAATTTTATCTCTTCAAATAAATACTGGTCCCATAAAGATTACCCTTGCCTGTTCAAAAGTTTTGTCACTTATCTTCATCTGCCTTGTCCTATATTTCAGTGTCAAAAGTTTCCTCTCTATGAAACACCTTTTGATGCACTTATTTTTAAACCTCAAATTCTTCTGGATATTGGTATTGATAAAAACTCCTGTTTTGCAAATATCCAGTTAATCAATTTCATTTCACAACATTGGCCTGATTGGCTGATCATGTACACTGATGCTTCAAAGTTGTCTGAGCAGAGTTGTGTCGGTGCTGCTGTTTGGATACCCAAGTACAAAGTGATAATAAATTATCAATATCCCTGAAACATCAGTATTTTCAGGTGAATCCATAGCTGTACTGGAAGCTCTGACTTTTATTGAGTCCCACAAATTTAAAAACTCTGTTATTCTCACTGATTCTAAGAGTTGCCTACAGGCTATTGCATCTAATCAGTTTAAGTCCAAACATAAGTTTCCCTACATATTGAAAATTAAAGAAGTCCTCTTACGGTGTCATACTAAAGATATTCAGGTAGTTCTGGCCTGGATTCCAGGGCACAGTGGCATTCATGGCAATGAAGCTGTAGACTTCTATGCCAAAGATGCAGCAAAAACTGGATGCATGGACCACTACAGATTGTATTCAAATGATTTACTGCCATTAGCAAGTCAGCGCCTCTTCTCATCTTGGAACAAATATTGGCTTAATGCTAGTGCTTCTAAAGGGAAGTACTATGCTGATATTCAGCCCCATATTCCTACTCGTCCTTGGTTCTGCAACTTCAAAAATCTGCACAAACGTAGTACCAGTATCATCTGCAGATTAAGACTAGGACATGCATGTACCCCTGTTCATCTTGCAAAGCTACACATAAAAGACACCTCCCTCTGTGAATGTGGACTAGATGAAGGAACACTCGACCACATATTTTTCAATTGTCCCAGACAGTCCTCTTTTCTCTATGACCTGCTCCCTCCCCAAATTCCGCGTCCCACCAATTTAAAAACTTTACTATCCTATGTTGATTCCCCATTTGTTCATATTTTTTGTTCTTACATTAATCATAATAACATTAAACTTTAGTTTGTTTGTTTCTTAACCAACTAACCCTGTGTTTATTGTGTGTCTCGTTTTGTTTTAGATACACCAACAGAAACTATTGTGGTGGATTATCTCAGCCCATAATCAATTCTTAGTTGTTAACTGCCCTTGTTCATTTACGAAGCCTGTTACATATAGCAGAGTCTAATCAAAACTTGAAGTTGGCAGAAATCTACAAGGAAACGCCATTAAGCCAAAGAACTGAACTGAACTATTGATTTATTTATCCCGGAAATATTTTTATCTAGAATTAGGAATGTAATAAATACATATAAAAAAGTGCCTCTGCATGTTTGCTATTAAGTATTTTACCTAACATTGTAAAGAGATGATAAGGAATATATATGCAAGAAGTTTAAAGTATTAATTTCGGCGGAATACACTATGCTAAGACAAGTCTCCACAAAACAACAACGCGAATTTCTAATTAAATTAAAAACACAAACAAAAATTACTTCTTTATCAATGAGGATTGACTTACAATTTCAAATATTGCAATATTAATTTATATTTCTAACTATAAAATATACATAGTAAGTGTAAGGATTTATCCCTTAATTGGCAGCTATTGTGGTAGGCCCTTTAAAATACATATATTCATTATACGTTATCAGTTGGCAGTTACCATTGTAAATTAGAAATGGTTATTTTAAAAACAAATGTCTACAGAATAAATATCCAAATTGTCCATTGCGTATAGTAAAAATTGTTGGACTTCAGCTGTCAGAATTCATGATCAAAAGACCGACCTGTTGGGAAGAGTTAAAATCTTCGGGTGTAATTTTAAATAACTGTAAAGTAATTAAACGCAATAGAAAGTAATAGTGTGAAAACACTACTGTGTTCCAGTTTGATGGGCACCGTATCCAGCATATTTACTGGATAAACGAGACTTAACATACTATGTCTCACGGCAGGCAGCGTGTTGGCGATACCACTGGTGTTGCTGATGTCTATGGGCGTCGGTGACCACTTCCTTCAGGCGGCACGACTGCTCGTCTGAGCAAGCAATACCTGAGTAGGCAATAAAAAGAATCTGTAAACTCTTCATCATGTATAGTATTTGCGTACTATTATTTGATAGTAATATTTGTCAATTCTGGCTATAAGGAAAGCGTCGTTAGTCACACGTCTCCAGAAAACAACCGGATTTGTTTCATTAAGTTGACTTAACGATAAGATAGATAGAATGTGTATGTGAGTTAAGTAAAGAGTCAACTCTTTGGTAATAATAAAAGGAGTAACCACATTCAACAAAAACAAAAGTCAATTATTTCCTTAAAGCATTGTCCCCGGAAAACATGAAATGACTCTTTATTGATGTAAAGGAACTAAAGTAAAGATATAGTATTTGATACACCCACGAATAGTTTGTCCGTAAGGAACGACTGCTCATAACAAAAATAATATCGTTTACACAATGGGAAAATTGCAAATCTTAGAAAAACATCAGCAATAAAAATGGTAATATAAAATAAACGTAGGTAAATTTTGGTTAAAAATCGAATCAGTCGTATAACTTTGAATCATGAGTAGTGAAAGCCTGTTAGTGTTTAAGCTAGATGTGAAAGTTTAGTATGACCCTTAGGTATCAAATAAGTAATAGTCAAACTAAAGTTTTGGTAATTGATGTACCAAGCGAATACAATGTTGAAGTTGTTCTAGAAAAAATATTTTTAAAACTATCTGAATCTAATAAGTATATTATAATTTGTGGTTACTTTAACATTAATTCATTACAACAACACAATTAGATTCAGATCATTGTTAAGTTCATTTAATCTTTTAAATTTATTTATCGAACCAACAAGAATTACTGAGACTTCTGCAACCTGTATATATAATATATATACTAATTGTCAACCATTAAATAAATCAATTATTAAAATGTTAACTTCCGACTATTGTGGTTAATTTGCCTCATTTCAAATAAATGAAATGTTATTTAACAAAAGTTCACAAGAAACAAGAATGTTTGTTCCTATGTATAAAAAGCGTATTGAGAAGTTCAGAAGTAATATATTCCAAAAAATTAATTATTTACATTGATGAAAACCCACCGTGCTTTTAGCGCATTATTCACTTTAATAAGAAAAGAATTTAATTTAGTATTTACTTCTAAAACAGGTTAAATCTAAAGGTTCTGCAGCGTTTAGTGAATTGGCAACAGTCGGAATCCATAAAAGATTATATGAGCTTTATAGTCAAAGAACATATAACCATAACAATAACTTTGTTGCACATGTTAGCGCCTATTCTAAAATATTTAAAAAGTGTTTATCTGGCTAAATGTTTATACTTTAAAATAAAATTAAAAATTCATCAGATAAAATGAAAATGACTTGAAATATTAATAATAGCGAAACCGGAAGGGCTGCAAGGAGCAGCTCTAAAATAACTTTAAATGTTGCAGTGCAAAACTGCTGTGAGGTTTGGCCATATAGCATCCCAATGCCGATCCCAACCTAGGTGTTATTCCTGAGCCGACAGGCATTCAGTTGATAGCTTTGCCAAACCTAATAACATTGTTTGTTTATTCTGTAAGGGTTTACATAAAGCAGCTGATCCTAAATATCCTGAACACACTAGGCAAAATCTATCACAATTGTTATGTGCCAGTAAAGTATTAGCTACTCTGAAGCTGCTCAGCGTTTTCCTCAGACCACCACGCGATCTTACTCAGATATAGCAAATTCACTTCGAGCCCAATTATCCCTCAATCACCTATGTTGCTCAACATCTACTTTCTCTAACCACGGCCACTTCTGCTATTCATCAAAAACTAATCATCAGGCATCCTACATCAAAACTATATACAAATCCCTCGTCAAAAAGTTCCCTCAGTAATTCCTATGACATCAATACGCATAATAATATAGTTATCTCCCCTTTGTCTTGTCAACCTAATGGCTGTGTCCCTATCCTCTTCAGAATCTACTCCTATGCTTACTCCTTATGATAATCTAATCGAATTACGTACTTGATACTTCATCAATATCCTATCTAAACTTTCAGACTCCCTACCGAACAACGTCAATGTCCTTCTTCAGCAACTCCTACAATCTTTCATTTCCCAAAATAACGTTCATTCTCCAGTAGAACAGTAAAGTATCCGTCCCAAAAACCTGACTTAATTTACTTGGTAAATCATATAAGCCCGTGATCCTTTCCATCTCGGAGACATGATTAAAACCGGGTTTTGTTTAGGCTACCGGGCTATTCATGCTTCGGGATGACAGGGATGACGGAAAAGCAGGCTGTGCCCTCCTGGTGAAGAAATCCATCACTTACTCACAAATTCTTTTCCTTCCCATAGTTCTGACTTACACATAGTGGCGGTGAGAGCTAAAAATATTTCTTTCATTTCCTGCTACATACCTCATCCTAATATTATTGTATCTCTGAATGTAAATCCATTCTCTCCATCATCCCTAGCCCCCACATAATCGTGGAGATTTCAATTGTCACCATCCTTTGTGGAGTTCCAATTATGCTGATCCCTTATCATCACACTTCCTTGACCTTATTGACGATAATAACCTATGCATCGTTATTGACGGATCTGCGACTCGGAGGGCACCTCCTGCCCAAAATTCGATGCTCCTGACCTATCCTGGCCTCCCTTCTTTAATCAGTTGCCTCTCTTGGTCAGTACTGCCTTACTCTTATGGTAGTGACCATTTTCCAATAATAATTAATATCCTTCTTCATTCTTCTCCTTATCCAAGTCCTCCACCTTTCAAAGATTCAGAGAGCCTCAGAGAGCCTGAATGGATTAATTACTCCCAAATCCTTGAATCAAAACATTATCTCTTTCTATAGTTGATTCAGAAATTTTACTTACATTCTTAGCGCCCTGTCAGGAGTTCGCTGGGGTTCTCATCCTTATTCCCAAAAAATCCTATACAATGCAATCATACGTAGTCACCTGTATTATGGCCTGTATTTTATTCTAGAGCTATGCGGTAAGCTGGCTCGGAATAAACTTGACAGAATCCAATATAGGTGCCTACGAACAATTAAAACTATGAAATCTTCTCCAATTAATGCACTACAAGTTGAATGAGTGGACCCTCCTCTTTGCCTCCGCAGACAGTTTCTTGCTGACAGGTATTTCTTTCATGCTATATCTGTCCTCCCCTTAAACAATTTCCCTCTTTACGTTCCAATATTCGACTCTCTGATATTCCAGCCTAGAATCATACGTAACCTTGGCATAGATAAGTCCACTTTAAATGCTGGCCAAACATTTAAGAAAATAATAAATAAAGAATGGTCTAGCTGGGTTTTGCTTTTTACAGATTATTCAAAATGGTTGGTTCCAATGTTGGGGCATCTGTATTTATTCCGAAATACCAAGTTATGTTTAGTTTTAGATGTCCACCAGTATGTTCAATTTTCACATGAGAATCTATTGCTTTACTTGAAGCAGGCAAACAGATCCCACTTTCATAATTGTCTTATCCTTAGTGACTCAAAAAGTTGCCTAGAGGATTTGCAGAAACTCTCATTCCACTCCAAACACCTTTCCTCAATTTCTCTCTACACCAAAGATCTTTTATCCCATTTGGAAAAACCTGGGATTTATATTTCCTTAGCATGGATATTCGAGTTATTCGAGGATAAAAAGAAATTAAATGGCTGACCATTATGCCAAACAAGCCACCATTATGCCAACTAACCCTTGCCACTCCTTCATCCCCTCGCGAGACCTACGCTCTATGGCCAAACCATAGAACATGGCAGAAAAGTAATAAAATCAACGGCAAATTTGTGCATCTATCCAACCTAACATCCCATCCCACCCATGTCTCTATTTTAATCCGTTTACGCTTGAATCATGTGTGTTCCCCAGTGTTTTTAGCAAATTGCGCATTCAGGATCACTCATTGTGCCAGTGTGGATTAGCAGAGGTACATTGGAACACTTGTTTTCTCTTGCACAAACCTAGTAGTCCCTCTTTATGACATTATCCCCCTAAAGTTCCCAGGCCTATCAACATCCTATTCCTTCTAACATTTAATAAACCATACCAAATGAAAACCCTTTGTAAATTAATTCATGTAAATAATACAAAACTTTAAATTTTCCCCTCCTCCTTCTCCTTATTTGTTACTTTGTGTCAATGTTTGTTCTGTATTAAATATATGTTTTAACATGTTGTCTGTAGTTCTATACTTACTAACTGATTGTTTTGTGTTTGTCCCAGGTATCTCAACGAATCAAGAGCATTTTTACTGTATAAGATCATTTTTACTGATCCGTTTCAACCAAATACTTTGTGTTACCCTTAACCTTTTTAGATTGGCAGAATCACTGAAACAACCTCAGTAGAGCTATTATAATAATGAAAGAAGAAGAAGAACCATACAAAGAATAAAAACGTTTATCAAAACTATAATAATTGTGTCGTATTCCCAATATTTAATATATTAACTTTGATTTATTTTTCAAATGCATTCATTATGCAAATCCTGAGCGTTAAACCAGGTTAAACCTTGAGGTTGTGAAAGCATAATAAGCTGACATAACTTTTAGTAGATCTTAATTAGAATGTAGAAATGTATTTTGAATTTGCATTTCGATTAATTAAAGAAAATAAAAGTATTTTTACATTGTACGTTAACCGTTGCCTTATTAAAATGCTTCAATATTTTAATTTTCCTATTGGACAACGTTATTCGTGTTTAACTTTGTTGAATAATGTATTAATTGTATGATTTGTTTTAAAGATAAAGTATTAAAAGTACGAAAATAGATGTTAAACATCATGAATTTCGTTTTTAAATTATTTGTCACGAGTTTACTTACTTCCGTAAAGAAATTCGTATAATCCTACAATCGTTTATTCATTCAACTAAACAATAATATTACTTCGGTTTTAATTGAAACCTGCGGTTAGTTGTTATTTCGTGTTACAAATAAGGAAATTAATTAAATAGACTATACATATAAACACTTAAAAGTTTTGAATATTTTTGTCTATTATATTTATATATTGGTGTAAAACAAAACATAATCTTTACATACCTCTTCACACAACAAAATATACAAAAAAATAAATTTTTCTGTCGTGCTTCTTAACCTCTCGTGACCTTAATTAACAAATGGTCAGAAAAACATGACTTTGATATCTTTAATTCAAATATATCTACTATAAAAAAACATTGACTAGACATTGGTTTAATACTGTAGCTTAAATTCATTTGATTTTTAAATTTTGCTGGATTATATGCTTTTTATCTTAGCTTTTATACATTTGTCTGTTCTTACGGCGTCTATTCTTAGATATTTAAATGTGAAAACACGTCTCGAGCTTGTTTATAACTGGCATATGTATCTACATTTTTATTGTATTAGCTGTTTGTTTTCCAAATAAAATAAAATAAAACATCATGGCATCGCGTGTGTACCATAAATAAGGAACCTTAATTGCATTTGCAACTTTCACGGATTCTAAGAGTGAAAGGATTCTGATATATATATATATATATATATATATATATATCTAGAGTCTATATGTTTTAGATACGTGCTTCAGAGGCAACCAAGAGATGGCAAAAGAACCAGGGGACGTTAAGTCAGGAGATGAGAAGATGACTTGAAACTTACAACGGGACCGTTATGGTTGAGAGTAGCAAGGGACCAGGGGACAGGACCCATTGGAAGGAATTGGAGGAGGCCTAGGCCAAAAGGCACACCGAACTTAGGGACCTTTAGTAACGCTAAGTTTTGGAATAAAAGGCTTTTATTATTGTTATTATTTATTTATTTATTATTATAAGTGCTTCGATTAAATTTAATCGAACGAAATTATTTCTGTTGCGTACACAAATATTATACATAATTAAATAAAATGACTTTACGGATTTTATTGCGTTTATTTTAAATTTTTAAATTCCCGACGTTTCGAACATTTTCCAGCGGCCGTGGTCACGGGGTAGACTGAGATGTCATGCGTCTTGTTGTCAGTGCTGAAGCGGGGTTTCCAGATCTTAATTGTAATTAATTATTTCTATTTTTAGTCTGCACCTATGCAAAATGAACTGGTTTTATCATTATAGCCAGCAGAGTTATTATGCTTGGGTTTAAATTTTAATTTATTAATTATGGGGTCCCAAGCAGTTGGTAGAACAACCATCTTCTCTATTGAAATTTGGATGTTTTCTAATCTCAATAGCCTCACGGATCATCCTTGGATTCGTGTTATTTAGCGAGGATTTGTGGCCGATCAAATCTGATGTAATGTTTTAGGTGATTTAAAGTATGGTCACACACTGCCGACTTGTTGGATCTTTTATGTTTGATGTCAGCTATTGTTCCTTAACGCGGGTTCTTATTGCTCGCTTTGTTTGTCCAATATAAGAGAGGCTACAGTCACAATCTAACTTGTACACTCCTGGATCTTGTAGAGGAATATTGCACTTTAATAGAGGATATTACACAGTTTCGCTTTTCTGAAAGTGATCAAAACTCGGAATTTAAAGATGTATAATAAACGCCATAAAATCCGTAAATTCATTTTATATAATTATATAATTAAACGTTAAAAAAGTTTTAACATGTCATATAGAAAAAGTTTCCCCCTTATAATTTAAGTATGAAAGAAGTTACGATTACTGTATTAGGACCAAGAATACTTGAAATTTGACAATGCTCTTGTAACTAAAGTATTAAGATATAAAGAATGTAATCTAATAAAGCTAGATTAGATCTTATTGAAAATGAGATACAGTCTAGCCAAGACTACACTTCACTTTTAAATTATTTGTTTTTAGAATATCTCTTTTCCATATAAAATCTAGCTTACTACGCTAAAGCCCTCATGTATTCTTCAGACATATAGATTACATCTCAGGTCTTTTAGGTGACGTGCCTATGTTTAGCATTTTTATTTTGTTGATACTTACTTACGGTTAAAGCGTATAAAAAGTGATCAAAGTAGAACTTGTGCAGATGGATTTAAGATGGATTTAAAGGTGGCGACATTTGATCTTTTTATGCAGTCTTTTGCAGCCTCAGGTTGGATTTAGTAGTAGGTAGAACCCTGACATGAAATGCAGTAAGTAATGATAGACTGACAAAGTGCGTACGAAACATGTCGTACAGTAAAGGGGTTGGCCACCTACATGTAAGTAAGTCAAGATGTGTTTTTAAACTTTAGAAATTAATTTATAATACAACACTAATTAAATATTTTTTAATGCACTATCTTTTATGTTAACCAAAACTTTATTACCTTAAACGAGCTCTGTACATTCCTCATTGCTATATTTAACAATGTTTTTTATTGAAATGGTTATTGTGGGTTATTTTTAAAACATAGATTTATGCGCTCGCGGACGTTATTATAGACCATTTTGAGTAGCCTTTTTTAATAAGCCCAGAGTCGACGTCCATTAAAAAGAGTTACTCATAAATGCCACGCTAAGCAGGCGGATTGGCATTTGACGAATTGCACGTGTTTTGCGGATCTGTCTTACTCACACTGTAAGACAGATCCGCCATCAAGTAGGCGGTGGGTTCGTCACATCCTACGCTAGAAATAAATTCATAAAAAAATATATTAAACACGCTCCGAATAGAGTACTTCCTTATTATTATCTTTTTGGAAGTTGGTCAAAATTTTAATGGTAATAAGACTAAGAGTGTGAAATTAAAAGCACGGCGGACGGTCTCCTGTAAAAAGAGGACCTACCACTGGTAAGCTGTGCTTTTGTATGCTGCTCTGGCCAACCCTTACCCAGGGAAGTAATTACCGTGTCATCTGCAAATGACGTTATGCTTGCGTCATTGTTTTCGCTCATAGGTTGCAAAGGATTTAATTTTGTGGTTTAAATCTTGGCGACCTACCAGGTGCGATGATGATACCCGTGGTATTGTTAATGTCCATGGGCTACGGTTACCAATTTCCACCAGGTGGACGGACTGCTCGACTACTTTTATAGTTAATAAGGAATGGGTCCAAGAGGGTGCTAGGGACGGATGGAACGTAGCTAGCCTGCTGTTATCTCTGTATTCAGACCTTAAGACCTGTCCTTTGTATAGAAAAGTTGTATAAAAGACGGGATTCAATTAAAAATTGTAATCCAGAGCAACGTACTGGTATCGTACGTATGGCGTATGATTAGTTGACTGCGCCAAAGATATTTAGCTCCACTACGAAGAGAAAATGGCAACCTATCCTACCTATGTTTTCTTTAAACTGAAATTCTTATAACTTCTTATTTGCTTGTTCGTGAAATTAAAGTATACAAAAAACTACTTAGGATTTAGTTTTTTAGTGCGGATGGTTTTTATTTGGTGTAATTTACAAGATAATTATTTGAAATGTATAGAAATAGACTATATACGGATAAATATAAAACTTTTACATACATATTTGGTTATTATATTTATGTATTGGTGTAAAACAAAACAACGACATCACCACTGTACCGTAAACAAGAAACCTTAATTACATTTGCAACTTTTACGGATTCTTAAGGAGTGAAAGGATTCTCGTGCGGAACTAGACGTTAAGTGATACACAAAGTCTAGTGGTGAAAGTTTTCTAAGCTAGATTCTATTGAATGTTTATATTGAATTTGTCTTGATTGTTTAGTATACTTGTTACGATTACATATAAACAACAGTTAAAAAAGTTAAAACTTGCCATTAGAAATTTATTATAAAAAAGTAATAATAACTGTTTTAGGACTAAGGATACTTTATAATTGACAATGCTCTTGTAACAAAAGTATTACGGTTTTTACATATCAGCATCATCATCATTATCTGCCTGTGATAGTCCACTGCTGGACATAGGCCTCCCCTGATACACCGCTTTTCCTAGGGGATTTAAAATACAATGTAATCTAATCAAATGTAGATAAGATCTTTTTGAAAACGAGATACAGTCTAGCCAAGACTACACTTCACTTGAAAATTATGTATTTTTAGAATATATCTTATTCTACATACCTTTTATTAAAATGTGTACGTTCAGCGATTTTCAAAATTTTGCTTCTAGATTTACACAACCTGTTTTAGTCAGTCTACGGACGTACAAAGCGTCTAGACAACGTCTTCTCCAATTTGGTGCTTTTCTAAAAATAGCTATTTTAAATGTCGATTTCTTAAAACATCATTGCAACAGTCGAGAGGGCCAGTATATTTTCTATTATGATATCAAACATATTTAAAGATCGTTGACTCTAATGGCACTTTATGTGCAATTACCTTAGTACAATATTTGCTACAAATTTGAAATAGCAAACATGCAATTGCTAAAGTAATTCAGATATTAATTCCTATTAAAAAGAAATAGTTCTGAACGAAGAAAGGCTGGTGATATTTATTAAAGTACGATGTAACTTTCCATTTTCCGCTTGTCTGGGCACCAACGAATACGCGGCTTTCGCAATAAGATTACTTTTCGTTATGTATTGTATATAATAATTTCATCTATACTAATGTACAAATCATATTTTCAACCAAATAATCATCTTGTTAAATTTTCGTTGAAAAACACTAATTTATTGTTTAAATTGATATTGAGCAGTTTTATGAAAATCAACTCAAGACTTCATTGTGTACAACAATGTTTTAATCCGAAACAGGAGAAGAGAAACTTAAGTGCTTTTTTCTTAGGTAATAAATGAAATTTTGACCAAAAAAAATATGACCGACTTCGCACTTTATATAGCCATTTAGCGCATTAGAAGCGGGTAACCACGCGCTTTGTCCACAAAACTAACTCGTGATTTCTGCCATTGCATCTTTGATATCTTTTAAAGTATTTATTTTATCAAAATGTTGTCTATGCTCATTGAATGAATTTTTTTAAATACATTACCGTTTATATGATATTACACTGTATTACCTATAATAAGCTTCCGTTATGCCTCATTGCAATTAAAGTTGTTTATATTAAAATGGTTCTTGTTTGTTATCATTAAAACAATTAAATAAAGTAAAATTTTGGAAGACATACCCTAACTTTGTCTTTTATAGTTTGACTCAGCGTTGTAATTTTTGACGTCGTAATTTTCTTAATTTCTTAAATATCTATTAAACTACTAAACATAAAATTATTTTTAAAAATTGATGCGAAATGACAGCTAACACTTTCCGTTTAGAACAGAACAAACAAAATTGCACCACTAGAAGCGGGGCGGTAACATGTCTATAAAAAAAATATACGCTCCGAATTGAATCCTTCTTTTGGGAATTTGGCCAAAAATAAGAAATTTCTGTTTGATTAGGATACATGTTTTACAAATGACATATGGGCACCATTCTGAAATTTTATCTATAACATAAGATTACTTGAGACTTCATTAAATGGGTTGATGAAAATTTATTGCATTATTACTAAAATTATCTTTTTGCGTTATTCAGACATAATTATTTTTAATTACCAAAACACACCTCAATGTTTCGTTAGGAAAGTTTAGAATTACGGTTTTAATGAATGACTTTAAATTAAGTTATACACATAAGTTTTAGCTTGAATTCTGTTATTTTTAATTGTTGTTGAAACGTATATTTTCAAGAGATGCTGTATTAATTGTTAATAATTAAATACTGCTTTTATTTAACTAGTCGGTTTCCTGTACAAACGATAGTGTTGTTAACAAATCAATTATATCGTTGGATTAAAAGGCACTGTTTGAACTGTCATCATTATTTAATTGATACAGTAATATGATACAGCTTAATGCAGCCTTTCAGTGCGGATTTTCAAATGACTAGGTGTATCGCTATGCTCGGTATCAATGTCTTAGTTGTCGCTTAATATTATAAAAACCATAAATGTATATATCAAATTCACAATTTCACGAATTTTTTGCCTTAGTTATATACATTTATTCCCGACGTTTCGGACTCTTTCCAGCATCCATGATCACGGGCATACTAAGATGGTATATGTCAGTATCCCAATGAATATATATACCGGTGGTAGGTCCCCTTTTTACAGGAGACCGTCTGGGTGGGTGCCTATAATATTTATACATATGCACAGATAAAAGTACAAGCGAAAAAGTACAGGATTGACATAAGCATACTAATAAATAAAATATTATACAATATAATATTGATACATACACATAAATATATTTTCATATATATAAATATAATTATATGCTTATGTCAATCCAGTATTTTTTCGTTTGTACTGTTATCTGTGCACCTCCCCATTTATAATCTCTGCACCATCTAAAGGTTGATTGGGAGGATATGCCTGCGGCATTTGGTCCGCCTCTGTACTTTAATTGCATAAACTATAAATTAATAAATATACTCTAAATATACAGGACACGACTTTTGTACGAGTATCAAAAATAATTAGACATAAAGGCCATTTGTGTTAGAAGATTCACAAAGTCCATTCATTTTAGATTTAATTGAAGTGAGCCTTGAAATATTCTACAAGACGTTTTAATTGTGAGCTTGAATATTTTAAAATCAGTTAAAGCAACATTGTCTCTTGTAAACATGACATTTAATTTAATTTTAATTGGTGGTTTTTAGGGATTTGTGTTTTAATTAAAAATCGAGAATTATTTATTTCATAGCTTTTAATAAATTTCTACACAATATTTTAAAACATAGACAAATCCATAGAATTTAATTCGATTAGGGGATTTTGGACCGTATAATCTTCTTGATTTTCGTATCAAATTACCTTAACAACTAGGAAACAACAACGAAAATTTGTTGAGTCACCGCAGGACTCAAACCGGAGGTCATGGGTTTGAATCCTGCGGTTTCTAAAGCATACGCCCATACCACTAGGCTACGGAGGCAGTTATAATCATGGCCATGATCGTTTAGTGGTTAGGTTAGCACAAGAACAAGCGTTTAGTGGTTAGGTTAGCACAAGAACAAGCGTTTAGTGGTTAGGTTAGCAAAATCGCAAAAAATAAGGTTGCGTTTCTCTACTTTGGTCATCGGAGAACATCGATTAAACAAAGCAGCTTGCAGAATAATAAATATTGATAATAAAGTCGGTCTACCCACCAACCCGCATTGGACCAGCGTGGTAGGATACGATCCAGAAACCTCCTAATGGAAAAGGCGCGCATTAGGGGAGGCTTATGTCTAGTAGTGGATTAACACAGGCTGATGATGATAATGATGTGCTAGATTTTTACTTTTGAATATGTGATAAGCCTGTTTGCTCAGTTAAACAAGCTGTAGTATCTTGCAAATTAAAAAAAACTAGTATTTTTCACTACTTCTTTACCTTTGAGTTGAATGAACGGATGAGATAAACAGACATTGAGACATTGGACCAGCGTAATGGGATACGGTCCATCAACCTAATTGAGAAAAAGTGCAGTAGGGGAGGCCTATGTCTAC
Organism: Lamproptera curius; assembly: GCA_029286875.1. Classification (NCBI taxonomy): domain Eukaryota; kingdom Metazoa; phylum Arthropoda; class Insecta; order Lepidoptera; family Papilionidae; genus Lamproptera; species Lamproptera curius. The sequence continues at coordinate 2,031,418 of JAGSMT010000017.1, forward strand.
CAGTGGACTAACGCAGGCTGATGATGATGATGATGATGATGAGACAAATAGGATGTCGTCTGATAGTAATTTAAATGCCCTGCCTGAATATATGAAACGCTAGATACCACGAACCCTTCCCAAGCAAGGAAAGAGAGCTATTATCACGATTTTTTCATAGGCAATTAATTGTGAAAAACTATGTTACATACATTTTATAAAAAAAAGGCTAATATGTCAGATACACAAAATAATAACAAAATTTATTTAAAATCTTTACACCCACTTACAAGAATACTGTTACACTTGAAATATACGCCATTCTACTGAAAAGTACAAATGAAATTCACCACTTTAAAGCGTTGTTACCAATTTATTACTCTGTGCTATTTATAATAGTCGAGAAAACTCCTATCCTTTATTTCAATACAAAGAAAACACTGAATCTGACGAAGCCACGTACGCAATATTTGACTTAAAAATAATAACTGAATCAATGGGTTGATTTCAGTCCCTCCAGCCAAATTATGTATGTAATTTTACAATAAATTATTCCATTAAATTATATGCTTATACATACTTGGAGTATTTTACGAAATGTATTCATATGGAGTTTTATTTTTGTTTACAGTTCCATCCAAACCAGCTACAGACAATTATTTTATAATTTTACTTATTAGCACAAAGTGTTCATTCCGTACGAGGTTTCTTTGATGTCATTATAAACATTTCACAAATTGAAAAAACATTACATTTGAAAAATTTTATGTTGAGCTAAATTGCGATTTTAATGGAGCTTTGAATACAATTTAAATAAAATTTTGCAATTTCTATTTAAATATCAAAATAAACTTAAATAAAAACATGCTTTCAGTAATACAAAAGCTTGAAAAACATAGGCTACGTTTTACCAAAGAAAATCCATTCTAAAAATCTAAAAATAGCACGGGCATAGCTGTGGACGTACCGCTAGTTTAAAATAAAATAGAGGGAATTAAATATCTTAAAACAATGAACAGAAACCATTTTTATACAAACACAGTAAAAAGTTTAATAAATTTTGAGATTTGGTAGGGGGACATGTAGAGCGGTACCGCAGCGATGCCTGTTTATGCCGCAAGGCAGTAGTATAAAAATACATATATATATACAAAAAAATAATAAATAGAATAGAATATTAAGGAAGTCGGTTAAAAATAACTTTGTTTCTTACTATGAGAATAATAAGGACAATAGTTATTCGGGTTAAAATAACCCTTAGACACAATATACAAACGACCGGGGGACGTCCATAAATTACGTCGCACATTATAGAGAAGGGAAAGGGTCAACGAAGTGTGACAGGGAGTCTTACTTTTGGCCGACTTTCCGAAAGAAGGAGGTATTTAATTCGGAGTATATTACTCCTTGCTCCGCTTCTAGTGCTCCGCTTCCTATTAGTAATATTTTTAAAAATCATTAAAAAATGTGAGTAATAAAAGTTAGTTTAACCGATATTTAAGAAATTTATGCGTTAAAAATCACAACCTCGCGCGATTAAATTGCAAAAGCTGCCAAAACCGCAAAAGATAGATATAAAGTATGTTTTACATACTGTACATACTACTTGAATCAAGTTTGCAATAGCATACGTCTATGTTTTAAGTACGTACATAAGCATTTCAATGCATTTTTTAAAATTGCAATCAGGCACATTTAAAGCTTATTTAAGATGATACAGTTTAAGTTCAAATAAAAGTTATTGCATTAAAAAATATTTTATGTACATAAAACGTGCCATACACAACAATTTGATAAAATGAATACCATTAAATTTATCAGACATTTTAAATGCGGTGGCAGAAATTGCGACGCAACTTCGTGCGGAGAGCACTATGTTAACTGGTCATGTTGCGTTAAATAGTTATACGCTGTTAGAAGTCGGTCATATTTTTTTGTTAAAATTCTTACTACCGTGGTTTAAAACATCCACCATAAACAAAATCAAAAAAATAAATTGATACTTTAAACGTAAGATTATACCAAAAGAAAAGAAAAATATAAATATAAAAAAAAAGAAAAAAGACATTATATTTTGTTTGATTCCATATAGCTGTTAAAAAGATGGGAGAGGGGTCAAAGAAGTCTCTTAGGAATATGCTTACTAAAATATTTTTAATTAATGATTAAATATGTAACCAAATATTTTATAAGGTGCTAGTACCAATTATAAGCCTGTTACAAACATGAAAAGCAGAGTGTACGAAAATGTATAACGATTTATATGACACACTGAAAATTCCTAAGGGGGTCTTTATGTTTGATGCTCGACAAACCTGGTTAATTTGTTTTAGTATGTTTAATTTATTGTTACAGGATAAAAATTGATTTAGTATCTATAACATATAAATCAACGGCATTGAGATCGATCTTGTTATAGCACATAGAAAAAGAAAAGTAACACCAGTCAGATAGCAATAGATAAAATCATAAAAACACGGTACACGTTTTCATTTCATGACATCAAATACATCGATAAAATTTTTGATTACTCCGCAAAAAGGTTATTTGTGATATGTTACATTTCTGTCACATAAATATGACCGTAGCGTATTAGTATAATATCATGTCCCTCAAGGGGCCTAAAATTTATACAGGCTTGAGCAGTAGCTATTATATTACCAACATTTTCTATGGTTTGTATTGACGGTTTTACGTCAAGGTCATTTTAATTGTTCATCTCTGAAAAATTTAGAAGTATCCTATGCTAATACTATACATAAAAAAAGGTTTGTTTGTTTGGAATAGAAAAAAAAACTGAATGCAACAAATCTTTACTAGAAAGCTATATTATCCTCCAGTAACACGGGCTGCTTATGAACCCAGAAAATCCTTTCTAAAAATCTAAAAATAGCACGGACAGACACCCAGATAGCATTGATTTGATCTTACAAACTATAAACATATTTTGCTTAAAATTATAACAAAAATTAGCACTACTTTAGAAGGGCTCCAAACAAAATATAATAGTATTCGGAAAAAATTGCGGGTGTCCGTTTTCAATTTACTTGAGTTTCGAATAAATTGTTCGCTGAGTACACCAATGTTTTTTGCAATGTAATAGCACATTATCTTTTAACACTCAGCATGATCAATGACGCTGTATACGATCATAAAATTTTCAAAGATCATCCTGATCAAAAACGACATTTTTAAATTTTTAGGAACGAAACCCTTAAAACCTACCTACCGTAACCTAAAACCCGAGCTACCAGAAGCTATCAATAGAGTTCTAGAATAACATAAGGTCACTCTATCGTAGGCCTCCTAAAAGACAAGGTAAAAAAATGAAGTTTCCCTCTTACCATCCGTCTCCAAAAGTTTTCACATTTTATGTGGGTGTAGGAAGCTATTTTATTCATAACATTCTTCTATTTGATGGCCTCGTTTGATTAACGGCGTTATGAAATTGCATTTTTGTTTTTAACAATAGATAAATATTATTATAAAATCAACGGACCATAATTAACAAATTTTTAGCAATTACTTTTTATTGTCCCAATTCTTCTAGAACCAATGAAAAGTTAATTCTATTAAACAGTGCCATCTATTGACACAAACACCGCAATCAATAGATTTCGCCAACTGTCACAATCGTTTTGTAGCTAATATTTTGCATCAAATAATAATAGAAAAATAAGTTTTTATAAAACATTATTGAGATTATAAATTAAGATGTAAGCTATTCTATCTCCCAATTTGGATTAAATTACACATAGTGGGCAATTTCATGCAACTTCACATTAGCATCAACGCCATCTCATAATTTTAATCCAGATCAAGTATTTAAAGAATTATGTCAGCGTGAATCATGTTTCTTATATTCATTCAATTGTTTTTTATTATTTTTGGTAGTAAAAGCATCCTTATGTTCTGACATATTATTGGATAAAACGATGGAATTGTACCGTCCAAGATGAAAAACGTAACGGTTTGGCCTTCCATTGAATAATTAATTTCTTAATAGCTGCGGCCTGCGGATTCGCTCGTGGTGAGGGCAAACAGAAAAAAACAAATTGCTTGTGCCTTAAAAATGCACATTTCGAACACAACTGTGTTTTGTTTTGCTGTGCTTGGCAGAATAGCGTGCAGATATCAGATTTTATACTAGGTACAGTTTGATCAAATGTAAAAAGGCTACATTAATTAATTAAGCCGTTGTTATCGCATATAATAATTACATAGAAACACATGGTTGTTACTGCTATTTTATATACTCTAGCTTCGCCGATAAACAGGGGAAGATAGTTTAAATGGGAATACGTCATTTTAAATGTGTTTTTAAACTCTATACGTAGGTTGATAACGATGTCAAGATACTTTACGTTATCACAGAAAGATATTTGTGGGGCAAGGCCGCGCTTGAGAAGAACAAAAATGAACTTTTAGACAAGAAGAAAATTTAGGTTGCGAGAGATAGCTTACATAAAAGGAGACGTATTTATTTAACTGCCTCCGTAGCCTAGTGGTATGGGTTTGTTTCACCAAGTTGACTTAGCGATAAGATAGATAGAATGTGTTTATGAGTCGAGTGAAGAGTCAACTCTTTGGTAATAATAAAAGTAGTAACCACATGCAACAAAAATCGTGGAGGTTTTCAGGAAAAACAGACGACAAGTAAATTTTTTCCTAAAAGCATTCCACTGATAGCTTCTGGTACCCCGGAAAACATAAAATGACACTTTATTGATGTTAGGGAACTAAAGTAAAGATATTTTATTGGATACACCCACGGCGAGTTTGTCCGTAAGGAACGACTGCTTATAACAAAAATAATATCGTTTTTACAATGGGAAAATTGCAAATTTTAGAAAAATGGTAATACATTAAACGTATATATTTAATCGTGACTGAATAATAATCTCTTATTTTTATGCATAACAGTGCGTTCAAAATTATTTCAGTCCAATTATTTGGATGAACCGCGGCTATTGCTTATGTTTTAAACCTTTAACTATCATTCAAACTAATGGATTTCTTAATACTTTCTGTTGCTTATGCAAATTCTATACATGATAAATAATAAAACTTTTACAGAGTTTACCGCATTTAATTGATTAACTATTTTAAATATACTATATAATATACTATAATATACTATAATATAATATACTATATAATACATTTCAAAGCCTCTCCAGGGTCCATGGTCACGGGACCGACTAAGATGTCGGTCGCGTCGAAACGTCAGTGTTTATTCAGCTACCGTCAAATTTGAAAATAAAATTATGTGATATGGTTTACGCATACTGAGCTGACAGTATCATGAGGTATTGTAGTATTTGTGTGCTTGGTTTTCATTTTTGGAATAATTGGGATCAACGGTTTTTGATTATAAATCGAATCAGTCGTATAACTTTGAATAATCAGTAATCAAAGGCTGTTATTGTTTAAGCTAGATGTGAAAGTTTTGTACGACCCTTAGGTATATTTATTTTGTTATGAACATAATGAGTATTAGTTAAGTTAAACTTTTGCTGTTTGATGTACCACGCGAATATTTATTATTAACATGGGCCTGTTGATTTTAGTTTAATTTAACTAGTTACAAACTGTTTCTCAGAAATCTTATATTAATAGAGTAAAATATTCATAAATAATAACGCGAGACGTTATCGCTTTATGAATGTTGGTAATAATTTACCATTAGTTTTAATTTTATAGTTTTAATTTTATTGTAAAAGATGATAGAAAAAAATCCGGCTGAGTTTCTTTCTCCAAGTTTTTCACAAGTCAAAGGCATCCTTTTCCGAACGCGAGGTATTGTTTTTGACATACAATAAGAGAGTATTGAATAAAAGGACTTTTTACGGATTTTATCACGATCTTTTATGTATTTAAATTCCCAACGTTTTGAACACAACTGGAATGGGTGATGGTGTGAATTACTGTTTAAGTATTTGTTTGTATGGGTTGGTTTTCTATACACAGTATGGATCAAGGTGTTATCAGGATTGCGAATCATTGGCCACCGTGGGCAAATCTTTGTTTTAGAGAACACGAGAGATCTTTGACGATGAACATCTGGCAGCTGAGCTAGAACATGTTAAGCAAGTACTGCGGGACAACAAGCTTGCTGCGCCACGGCAGCGTCACAGTGGCCGAGTGAAGGCAGCCACAGTGGAGCGAGTACCTGCTTTTTTACCCTTTGTGAGAGGTGTAACTGACAAGATTGGCTACATTTTAAGGCGGGCTTCAATCAAAACTTATTTCGAGCCGCTGAAGAAGATTGGTCAATTCCTATTACCTATTCCTCTACCAAATCCAGGATCCGGATCTGGCAGCTAAATTGTGACTGCGGCCTCTCTTATATTGGACAAACAAAGCGTGTAATAAAAACCCGCGTGAAGGAACACTTAGCTGGAATTAAACACAAAAGACCCAACAAGTCGCGGGAGTGTGACCATACTTTAAATCACTCAAACCATTACACCAGATTTGGTCGACCACAAATCCTCACTTAAGAACACCGATTTCTACCAAGGATGATCCGTGAGGTATTGAGATGAGAAAACATCTAAATTTGAATACAGAAGATGGTTGGGTCTTACCACTTGCTTGGGACCTCATTATTAATAAACTAAAATTAAAACCCAAGCATAATACCACTGCCGTAATGATAAAATAAGTTAATTTTGCATAGGTAAGGATAGGAGTACAGACTAAGAATAATCAATTACAATTAAGATCTGGAAACCCCGCTTCAGCACTGGTAACAAGACGCATGACATCTCAGTCCACCCCGTGACCACGGCCGCTGGAAAGTGTTCGAAACGTTGGGAATTTAAATATGTAAAATAATCGTGGTAAAATTAGTAAAAAGTCCCTTTATTCAATGATAGATAGTATTCACGTATTCAAAATAAATAATAATCAAGAGAGTTTATATATATACATCACTCTTAAGCAAATTGAGAATTAAATACTATTCTTATAACAACAGTCTATAAAAGTTCATGTTATCTACAAATCGATATTTCGTAAATTTTTGCTAAATATCTATTTTTAGATCTATTCATACACTAACATACTGATTTTACTCCTTATTTCTATGTCAATTTTAGACTCTTCCTCTTCTAACACTCGTTTAATTAATATATGAAGGCAAACTTGCAAATTGCATTATGTCAGCTTACGTCAGTAATCCTGTGTTAAATTCATTTTCGTAAGAAAGACAATATTTTGAACGAAAATCTTCAAGTAAAAAAAATATTTTGATTTAATTTACTGACACGATATATAAGAAGATCGGACTTTTACTAGAATAATTTATTCAAGATCGCTCAGATCAATATTTGCTTAACGAGTTTATAATATAGATTTACAAAGTTTTTTGGAACAAGGATGTTTGATTTAAAAGATCGTCTCTTAAGACCTGTACTTAGTATCAGTAAGTTGTATTTAAGACGGAATTAAATTAAAAAACACATAACAACGTACTGATATCGTACGTATGCGTGTGATTAGTTGATTGTTTCCTCTTTTGAGTTCCTTTTAGCTTTTCAGTAGCTCGACTACGCCAAAGATACGAAGCCCTACTACTAACAGTAAGTGGGACCCTATCCTACCTATGTTTTCAATTTATTTTAGATGTACAACTAACTTACGGACGATAGCTTGACAGATAACAGATGTCGAAAACTGTTTTATTATAACTCAACCATAAAAAGAATAAAACATATAGGAAAACAGATATATATATATATATATATATATATTTATTTGTTTTAAATGCATTCATTATGCAAATCCTGAGCGTTAAACCAGGTTAAAGCTTGGGGATGTGAAAGCATAATAAGCTAACGTAACTTTTAGTAGATCCTAATTAGAATGTAGAAATTGGATTTGAGTTTGCATTTTGATTAATTAAAGAACTTAATGTAGCATTTTTCGTATTGTATGTTAACCGTTGAATTGTTATATTGCTTCAATACTTTAATTTTCTATTGGACTAAGTTATTCGTGTTTAACTATTTGATTTTATAATGTATTAACTGGATGATTAGTTTTAAAGATAAAAAATTAAAATTAAGGAAATTAATGTTAAGCATCATGATTCTCGCTGTTTAATGATTTTTCACGAGTTCACTTATTTATGTAAAGACATTCGTATATTCCTACAACCGTTTGTTAATATCATAAACTAAAAAATAATATTACTTCGATTTCAGTTAAATTCAGTGGTTGGTTGTTATTTCATGTTACAAATAAGTGAATTAATTAAAATGTATAGAAATAGACTATACATAAAAAAACTTAAAAATTGTGTATTTTTTTGGTTTTTATATTTCTGTATTGCGTAAAACAAAACATAATGACATCGCCACTGTACCGTAAACAAGAATCTTTTATTTAATTAAATTGAATTACATTTTTAACTTTCTTAAGGGATTTTTAAGGAGTAAAAGGATTCTTGTGAGAAACTAGACGTTAACTGATTGACAAAGTCTAGAGGTAAAAGTTTTCTAAGCTAGATTCTAATGAATGTTTATATTCGATTTGTATTTAAATTGTTTAGTATACTTGCTTCGATTATATATAATCGACCGTTAAGAAAAGGTAAGGCTTGTCAAATAGAAAAAGTTTCTCCCTTAAAATTTTACTATGAAAGAAGTAATGATAACTGTACAAAGACCAAGGATACTTGATATTTGACAATACTCTTCTGAGCAAAGTATTACGGTTTTAACATATAAACCACGTAATCTAATCTGATGTTAAATAGATATTGAAAATGAGATACAGTCTAGCCAAAACTACACTATACTTGAAAATTGTATATTTTGAGATTATCTCTTTTTCTGAACATAGACATTTTATTAAAGGTATATACCTTTATTAAAATATCTATGTTCAACAATTCCTCAGATTTTGCTACTACACAATTTGTTTCAGTAAGTCTACGGATGTACAAAAAGCGTCTGAACGTCTTCTCCAATTTGTGTTCTTCTAAAAATAGCTATTTTAAATGTCGATTTCTTAAAACATTATTGCAACAGTCGACAGGGCCAGTATATTTTATATTATTAATATCAAAATATTGAAAGATCGTTGAGTAATGCTATACTAATGCCACTTGATGTGCAATTCCTTAGTACAAGATCTGTACAGTGTCTGCTAAAAATTTCAAATAGTAAACATATAATTGCTAAAGTAGTTTAGATATTTATGCCTATTTAAGATAAATCGAGGTTTATGTCGTTCTAATTCCGGGGGTCAAACGCGACTGTAATTGATATTGCATCGAGGAGTGAGACAGGGGATGTAATATCCCGAAACTGTTCTAAATGCCTTGGAAGACGTCTTTAAGGCCCTAGACTGGACTGGATATGTGTGTGTTTATGTGGACTGTGGCCATAAAATTAACGGCGAGTACCTTTCACACTTCGATTACGCTGACGATATCGTCATATTGGCCGAGTCGTTGAAGTGCTTGCAGGAAATGTTGCAGGCAAATGAATCGTCCCGACGTATCGGACTAAGGATGAACTTGGACAAGACGAAAGTAATGTTCCGAACACGTTCTCCGAGTCCGGTTAATGTCGATGGTGTTGCTCTCGAGTTGTCGATGAATATGTCTACCTCGGGCACATATTGCAGTTGGGAAGTCACAGCTTCAGAGAGAACCGATGAGGAGGATTCAGTTAGGCTGGACAGCATTCGGAAACTACACTACATTCTCACGTCGCCGGTACGCGGTTTACAGACAAAGTCTTTAACCAATGCGTAGTCCCCGTGATGACCTACGGGGCAGAAACGTGGCCTCTGACTATCGGACTGGTCCACACGTTTGCCGTAGCTCAACGTTATATGGAACGCGCTATGCTCGAATTTTTTCTGTCGGATAAGATTCAAAAAAAGGAGGAGGTTCTCAATTTGTCAGTATTTTTTTTATGTTTGTTACCTCAGAACTTTCACCTAGGTGAACCGATTCGGATGTATTTTTTTATTTGAAAGCTGATGCTTCCCAATTGGTCCCATAGCGATTTGGTCAGTTCTAACAGCGGCATCCATGAAAAAATTGAGTAAGTCTGAAATTTACATTAACTATGTGCTAAGAAAATGGACAATTAATAGCTGAATATCACGCCAATCGATTTGAAGTCGGTTTGTTTTTCGTTAAAATTTTAATATTTATTATGAAATAAACATTTTGTTAACTTTAATGACTTGCTTTGTATTTCTTTTAAATTACATAATTTTCATACATTATGTATTAATTACCGGTGAGATTTTCAAAAATAAATTAAACAATTTCAATTTTGTACACAGTTATTTTATCGTAAGCAGGAGAACAGAAATTAAATTTCTTTCTTCTTAGTTAAAAACATGAAATTTCTGTTTGATAAGGATACATGTTTTGCAAATGACACATATAGGGACCATTCTGAAATAAATATATTAGGTAAGACTACAAAGGCATGTGAGTTACAATTAATATTAATTGTATTTAAAAATACTAAAATTATCCTTTTGCGTTATTCAGTGAATGATACAAGGCATAATTATTTTTAATTACCAAAACACATCACAATGTTTCGTTAGGAAAGTTTAGAATTACGCTTTTAATGAATGACTTCGAATAGAGATATAAACATAACATTTCACCTTGTATGCTGTTAATTTTAATTTTCTTGGATACTTTGTATATTTGCAAGAGATGCTATATTAATAATAAATAAATTTAATTATTATAATTTAAGGCAAAAGAATTGCTTTCGGGCACAAGTTTGTTTCCTGTACAAGCTATGATTTTACAAACAACAAGATTTCTTTCTTTTGTAATTTCTACTTAAATTAAACACGAACAACATATGACTGAATGCGGTCTTTCAAAGCGAACTTTCTTACGAACAGTGTGAATCGCTGTGCTCGGTGATAGGTACATAATTCATTCACCGCTTAATATTATTATAACCATATATACTCATTTATTTATACTTTTACTAGAAAAAGTACAAAAGTGGACTCAATGCCATAGGCATTCTCTTCCCTTTAACCTTGGTGTGGTGCAGAGATTAATAGTGGGAAGGTGCAAAGTAAAGGATTTGGAAAAAAAATGATTGAAATATTTTTTCAAGAAAAATTTATTCTATGTTAACTACATATATAAAATAAAACTTAATATTTACATACACACAAATAAGCAATACTATGCATTTAAATATATTTACTTACTACTAATCAAAAATATAATACGTAAAATGTTAAGAACTATTTAATAGACTCAAAATATAACCTCCAGTCATGATTTTTATTATCAAAAATATTTAAACATATTTTTATTATAACATTCACAAAAACCATTAATTTTATATTTATTGTGAGTGAGCCTTGAAATATTCTACAAGACTGTTTTAAGCTCGTATATTTTAAAACCAGTTAAAGAAACAGTGTCTTTTGCAGACATGACATTTAATTTCATTTTAATTGGTGGTTTCCAGGATTTTTTATTTTAATTAAAAATCCAGCATTATTTATTTCATAGCTTTGTTTAAAATTTTTTAAAACATATACTAAACTATGGAATTTAAGACCTTGAAATCATCCAAGAAACATGTTATTTCTGAACATGAAAATATGATCGTTTCAAACAGTATGTTATAGTTTTTAGACGTAATCGGTGACTTAGCAGTATAATCTAATATCTGCAGCCATAATGTAAACTATTTATAATTTGTAAGATAGTCATTATACTTCACCATCATCTTCAGCCTGTGATAGTCCACTGCTGGACATATGCCTCCCCTAATACACCCCTATCTATTAGGGTGTTTTGGACCGTATCATCATCTTCAATTTCGTATCAAATTACCTTAAGCAACTGGGAAACAACAATGAAAATTTGTAGAGTCACCGGAGGAATCGTACCCACAACCTCCGGATTCTAAAGCATAGGCCCATACCACTAGGCTACGGAGGCAGTTATAATTATGGCCGTGATAGTTTAGTGGTTAGGACCCTACGGGGTTGTCATTATACTTACACGTTAAACTTTTTATTTATATCCATTAAATATAGAAGAGTTATTATAGTAAAAGGATAAATATGAAAAGAATTTTATTTAGTTAGCTTTGTAAACAATTTATAACATTTTTAGATATTCATTTTTGGATTAGATTATCGGTATACATTAAGAAAAGGTCGAGACACTGGCTTTTTGTGAACTTTTTTTTATATATGCAGCTATATTATAGGAAATATTAGATATTCCTATTACAATAAATATTATTTTGAACTCCTTTTCAAGCCACCATTTTCAATATAAGTGGATAACGTTGTGCTCTTAAATAAGCAAAATCAACGCTTTATATAAACTTTTAATATTTCTTAGATGAACATTTTATTAAAACACCCCCTATTGCACTATAGGTCAACATAGAGAATTTTTCATACATTTAAAAACGTAAAGATTACTTAACCATTCGGCCGTCAATGGTCTTTAAAATTGTCAAATTATATAATAAATAACTATGACTTGAAAATATATCTTTTATGAATATAGTCATTGAAAATATTACGTCGATATTTCATAGGAATTTTTAAAATATAAGGGAAGCTGGATAAAAATGTATAATTTCAACTGAAGAATCATATGAAGCTTTATGTATCTTTCGGCACGTGGTCGGTTTTGCCAATATAAAGGCATCGTTGAAGACGCAAATATTTATTTAGGATTTTTTTAATTCTCTTTGCGAATGTATTTGTATCTTGTTTCGAACGTGCGTATTATATAAAAATAAGCTACAGAAATTCACATATGTTCTTCCATTATAAGCAGTTTTAAAACAATTAAAATCGTTGTAAAAAGAATTATATATCATCTAGTTTGGTCATCGGGGAACAGCGACTAACAAAATTGTTTGCAGAACAACAAATATTGCGGTTTAATTTATTTTTTTATGTTTGTTTCTTCATAAATTTTCTTTATTGAAATAATAAATTAATCGGAAAAACATAATAGCCTAAAGAACAGTTTTTTTATTTAGTTGTATTTGACGTGTTTTATTGATTTAGAACGAATGAGCTATATTACTGCCTCCGTAGCCTAGTGGTAGGGCGTGTGCTTTAGAAACTGGAAGTCGTGGTTTCGAATCCTGCGGTTAATTGAATAATTTTTATTGTTGTTTCCTAGTTGGTTAGGGCAATTTGGGTCGCTCACCCAATTGTCAGAAAGGTATAATGATCCATGCGTCTGTCCACCCACCAACTCGCACTGGACCAGCGTGATGGGATTTGGTCCTAATAACCCCTAAGAGGAGGCCTATGTCCAGCAGTGGATGATGATAATGACATAATATAAAATATATACTCTCAGTAACGATTTTCCAGTATCAAAAATATTTCACATTTTTCTTATTAGATTCACGAAGACCATTTATTTTAGATTTAATTGAAGTGAGCCTTGACTTATTCTACAAGACTGTTTTGATTGTGAGCTTTATATTAAAGATAAAGAAACATTATCTTTGTAAACATGACATTTAATTTAATTTAATTGGTGGTTTACAGGGACTTTTTGAGGTCAAAAATCAAACATCATTAATTTCATAGTATTAATCTACATGAAAATATTTTAAAACATAGATAAATTAATTTCCATCGAATTTAAGTCGCTCCGAATTGAGTACTTCCTTCTTTTGGGAATTCGGCCAACAACTGAGCTATATATAAATTCACTTTATACGAAATACAAATTGGGCAACGGAGAAAGATTGAGATCTTATTCAACAGAATAAGATTAAAATTTTTGTTTTTAGTAGTCATGCCTTTAAGATTAGTTTTAAAAGATATGAACATATTTTACTTACCAATTATTCCATTTGTGTCGCTAAGCGAGACACTAGCTGTGAGCGTCTGCCAGCAACGCTGCAAACCAAATACACACTGTCACTTGGATGTTCATTGTTGCTATGTTATCAAATCTAGCACAACAACTTATTTTATATGTTGACTTCAGGAAAATATGAAGTCCGTCAGCTGTTTTGTCCAAAGTTTATAGAAAACACTATTACGCATGTATATTATTATTTTAAATATGAAATAATATTAGGCCATGTTTAATAAACCGGTTTGGGCGAAACGTTAGCTGTATCACGAGGCTTGTGTCAGAAGAATTAGAATCATGCCATTTAGTTTATTATAAGATTCAATAACATGCATGTTCATCATCATCATCAGTCTGTAACAGTCCACAGCTGGACATAGGCCTCCTCTAATGCACGCCACCGCTTCCGAACAACGGCTATTCTCAACCAGCCTACAATGGCTACTTTTGGAAGGTCGTCACATGCATGATAAATATTGCTATATTATTATTACTTCATACATCATACATCATCATCCTATGAATGTCACTGCTGGGCATAGGCCTCCCTAATACACCCCTTTCCATTAGTGGGCTTAGGTTGCGGTACGGTTATCGCACCACGCTGGTTCAATGCGGGTTGGTGGGTGGACCGACTTTTACATGCCCATCCAACGCGTTACTTACAACGATGCAATAGAATAAAGCTAAAGGAATAATCACAGTATCTGAAAACGATACTGTCGGCCAGTTAAAAGGCACCGAGCCATCGTAAGTTCTAGGTAATTAATAAATTAAATGAATTCTCTATTGAGACATGATGTGTACGGTGACTAACGGATACGTGGCGCCATACGCTGCATTAATTGAATGAGCACTACCTTTTAACCTAATAACAATTTTGCAATAGCAAAGAAACAATTGAACAGAAATAAAAAAATTACTATGCGCTCCGAATTACTTCTTTATTCTTGTGGAACGATTTAAAATTTAAAGCAAATGAAAAGAACTTTTACTGAATATTTTCTTCCTATAACATAAAATTAAGCAGCATCTTTTCAGTATCTAGATCGGTCTGAATGTCACCGACTAAATTATAGAACTAAGTATGGTGTAAAGACACCGTAATTACGACGTAATTGTACAGTGAACATACTTCCCACTTTAATAACAGTTATGTGAGCTAATCGACGAAAGATTAGCCAAAGACGGCGCAAGACATAATAAAACGTTTATTTCACGAATTATAAGCGTACGTCGCTTATAATTCTACTTATTAAATTTTATAAAATTATAATTTTACCAAAAATCACTTCCATTGCCCAGTACTGGTCCTTTTTAAATTGTAGATTGTAATAAGTTGCTAAGTAGGTTTGAATCCTACGGGAAAAAACTAGATTCTACTGTATTGCTCGTTGGTTAGGATAGTACGGAGTGACCGTCGTGTCTTTGCGTCATGCGATTACGTGATGGCCCTGAAGGCAGTCGCGGATAAGAACAGGTAGGTAAACAGCGCCTGGCTATCCGCAGAAGAAGGTATTGGAATTTGATGTGCCTTATATTATTAAATATGCCCTATAAAGTCCGCCAGCTGTTTCCCATTGGGTTCCGTCCTCTCACTCTGTGATTGCCCTCTCTTAACCTTAGTCTTAGCCTTTTGTTTTGCCAAGTTTTGCATTCGCATCCCTGGTAACATGTTGTACTAAGTTTCGGAGGGATGCATATCATATGAAATATTTTCTTATATTACCTCTACCTTGTAATCGAAGTCTGTTGAATAGGCGCTTGTACCTGTATGATCTTTAGCCAATACTGTTTTGATATTCTTAGTATTAATAAATTAAGCAGATATAAATAAATTAATTAATGTAAGCGAAAAAATGCAACACCTGCTTGGTTGCTTGATTAAAGGATTATTGTGGCCTCCCCTATCTGTGGACATCGGATGACACTTCTTCTTTCAGTTCCGTTATCCTTTCGTAGGTCCTCGATGTCCATGAGTCGCATGTTGCCAGTCCCAATCATCGTTGTCGGTAACTGCGCTAGCTGCCGGGAACCGGAGACTATCAGCACCCATTGCTCCGCTTTTATCATGACCGCCACCATAATTAGGAATAGCAGGGCATTAGGACTAGGACCGAACGGTATTGCCCACCACATGTGTGGCAATATTGTTCAGTCCTTAGTCCCTCGTATGGATGGAGGGTTTTCGATTGTTGCCAAGCTTAGCTAGCAGGTCTGCAACAACAAACCTTTTAGACCCTTCGCATCTTCTACGCTTTTTTTTTCAAGCCTTAATTAAATTAATGAATCTTCTCTAAAATTTTTATTTGAAATAAAAATTTACTGTCAGCGGTTATAAAATCTTTAATTTATACCTTAATATGATCTCATTATTTTACGAATAATGATCATTGATACAGGAACAAATTTTGACAGGAATAATTTTAATTTTGTTGCTTCAACTTAATAAAATTGTTTCCTTATATCGTATAATTTTATGATTATATATGTGGACATAAAACACAAGTATTTTATTAAAACTTAAGTTAACTCTAGTGCCTCTGTAGAAGGCTGCTGCAGCCTTATAGAAAGCTTATAACTTTTATTAGACTTGTTATTTAATATAACATTTTTAATATGAAATTCTATTTAACAAATAATTTATGTATTTGTTAAATAGAATTTTTCTTTTTTACAATTTGAATAACTTTTTTAATACATTATATTATAACGTTATTTCTCGTTTCATTCTATTACATTATATTTTATATAAGGTAAGTTTAATTATTATGCTGCCTTATTTAAATATTGTACATTATAATTTTCTGTTTGTCGTAATGACGCGTGTTAAACATTTACAACTCTCATAGAAAAGACTTTTTATTACTATATTTACAATTATAATAACTAAAAATCGTTTGTCAATAATGTCTTTTGAGTATTTCATTCATTAAACGTATGGTACGATTCTTCGAAATTCTAATTTTACGTAAAAAATGTAATTTAACCGCTCATTAACCACTGGGTCCGGTCATACTATACTATTCTGTTGTCTTCAAAGGCTAATGGAATAGGAAGGATTAATAATCTTCTGTACGGGCTTAAAACGTTGTTTGTACATTTAGCGTTATTCATATAATTGCCATAATAATATAATACATCATAAATCGATAACACACGCAGAGGACATATTGTATCCCTACACATAGACTTTATCCGAGCAGAACATCCAAATATTTTAATACTTATAAATATTTCATGACCAAGAACTATTAAAGTACATACCCTTTTTGTAAGCAATATTTTATAGGAACAATTACAAGCTACATAAGCGGCATTGCTAAAAGCCCTGAAGTTTAATAACTTAGGTTAAGTAATTATTTTTTTATGCGACAACATGCAAGTGGCTTGAACAGGTGACCTGGACGTCGCAACAAAGTTAATATATATTGCTTAAGTTGAAGGCTATTATTATGATGGTTACAAACGACTTTTGTTAAGAGTTAAGAAAAAGTTTTTTGTGATATATGATCCTCTTGGATAATATTTGCTTTGATGTATAAGATTGCAGCTAGTCATTTAATTATCTAGTTTATTCCTCCGAAGTCTTACTTTAATAAAAATAAACATAAGAAGTGTTTTAAATAGACCATGATACTTACTTCAAGCCACAAGTAATTACTTCCTGGATTTATAATATATAAAGCAAAGGTAAAAACATAAGGGCAGCCACGTATATCAAAAATAGAATGAAAGTGTTAAAATAAAAACCTAGATTCAATTGATCATAATCATCGCAACTTTAAAGCCTCCGTAGCCTAGTGGTATGGGTGTGCTTTAGAAACCGGAGCCCGTGGGTTCGATTCCTGCGGGGACTCTCATTTCCATTGTTGTTTCCTAGTTGGTTAGGGCAATTTGGGCCGATCACCCAATTGTGTGAAAAGTAAGATGATCCATGCTTCGGATGGGCATGTAAAAGTCGGTCCACCCACCAACCCGCATTGGACCAGCGTGGTGAGATATGGTCCAAAACCCCTGATGGATAGGGTGTATTAGGGAGGCCTATGTCCAGTAGTGGACTATTACAGGCTGATGAGAGAGAAATAGAGAACTTTAAAGCCAAAGGTGAAAGCTTTGCACACCATTTCAAAATATCTCTATATAGGATACTTTAATGCTACTACGTCCTTTATTCTTTTATGAATGTGAGCCCTAGACTATCAAGAAGGATTTTACAATATAAAAGCAATTGAGATGTAGATCTAAGGATAGAAACAAAAATCACAGTGGGTAGACAAGGCCAAGAACTAGAAAGTCCTGCGATGAGTGAAAAAACCCATACACACGCAACATATATAATTGTGACCCTACTGTTCGTCTGTCTGCGTATGCCATAAAAAAAAATTAATAATTGAAGAAGATTAGTAAGAGCCCTGACTTACATGAATAGGCAGCAATTTAAATTGTGATTTAGATGACGTCACATTTTTAAAGTTATAATATAAATCGAGCATAATGTGATGACAATATTATGTAATAACTAACGCACGTACGTTTATTCTGGTAGAATTTCTTATCTACAAAAGTGTACGACTTTGGTATTATGCTCTCGTGAAATTATTATTATAAATTAAGTGCTAATGGTAAATAGTTTACAAGTAAATAGGACCGAGTCACTTCTATTATCTAAAGGTGTATTATCTTGCAGCACACTTTAACGGCCAAGATAAGGATAGCTGGCCAGAAGTACAGGCCAGGAGGTAATAGCGTTGTCTCACCAAAGGCCCTTAGTTCATTTAAACTATTACTATTAGTGAGAGTAACTTGGTATTTATACTTTATAAGTACTGTGAATGGCAGAGGGATGTTGTCCACAGTTCTGTGGCAACGCAGTGGAGCTATACTTAGCCTCTGGCGTCCTGGTTGCAGGATACTCTGCGAAATTGTTATTCATGGAAATGGCTAATTCTTACGCATGGAATCGTGCGCTATTCCAATTTGCCAATTTAAAATGATTGCTAATAATAAAAGTCGTTTATCCTAAAAATAATTTATACTAAGCATTGTAATATAAACAAATTTTATCACAAAATTTAACGTGTCGCTTTCGAAATTAACTGAATCGGTACGGTAACTCGGTTCCAACAAAATTTTAATATTATTATTACAGTTTGATTTTATAAAGATCATAACTAGAATATATGGCATAATATTGTAATAAATTTCTCTAAAGTTACAAATGATTTTCGTTACAGCGGCAGACGAAATGAGACAGCGCTTAAGTTACCGTGGAAGTCGAAACGATTCTTCCTTAATTTTTAAGTCGGTCATACTTTTGATGAAATGTTTCTTGTAATTTGTGATATTAAAGGCAGTAGCAAACTTTTTAGGTGCTACAAGATACCTAATTGTACATTCTTACTACTATGGGTTTATCTTAACATCCTAATATATGCTACCTTTAATATAGACTAATTTTAGAAGTTAGTTTTGTTTAACATTGTCCATTGATTGGTTACAACAACGTTTTCAGTTTAATCCCTACAGGTTACAAATTTTACCTACTTTAACCATTTTTATATCTGTAATCTACAGTACAGATAACACAAGAATCTTTTTTTAATTTTTATCTGTTTGTCTGTTTGTCCGTATGTCTGTTTGTTCTGGGTAATCTCTGGAATGGCTGCACGAATTCCGAATGCTGATATAACAGGGTTTTAAGTAAGAAATCTGATTTTCTTTTCATATATTACACAAAGTCGCGGGCAAAGGCTCGTATCTTATTATGGATTATGCCCGATAGAAGTGAAGAAACTATTAGTTGAACTATTTATTTTTAACATTGTATAAATTAACAAAGACTAATAATATAATTTAAATTAACTGTATTTTTATATCATAATGTAAGGAATCCCCATTGTTTAAATATTTAATTGAAAGGTTACTGTTATTGTAAAACTGTTGAATACAAATTAATTTCAAGTATGTACTTTTACTCTAATACGTAATATGTTATGTAGTTTATATTTGTGTATTCGTTATTATGAGTATTTATTAAGGAAGCTAAAATGACTAGCAATAGAATACGTTACGTAAGGAACCAGTTTATTGGAAGTTAACACTTCAATAAATTATAAACATGACAAACCTAACAAACAAAAAATAGAATAGATGAAATTTGTTCGCGCATATGGTGAATACAAAACACGCGCCGAATTCAGCTACCATTTTATTTTCAAACTTAATCAACAATAATATTTATATATTTGGGTGACCTCTTCACAATTAATTCCACCATTAAGGAAGAATTATTACAAAGAGAAAATATTTAAAAGATGAAACAAATCATCAAATGAAAATTTTTTTAAATATCTATTATCAATCACATGATAGCTTCTACCTACCTATCAAAAAACTAATGACCATAAGCACAACGACGCGACGGGCAACCTGAATATGTAAAAAGGTTCTGGAAAGTCACCCAAATAGTTAAATGATGTTTGAAGTCATACGTATTTTTATAAGATACATGAAAATAATTTTTTTTTAAAAAGGCTTTTCGCCTTGTCGATTGTCGACCTTAGGCCCAGTCTTTAGCCTGATAAAAATTCGGAATCATTAATTAAGGCTTTGATAAGTCATGAAATTTTTCCAAATAGTTTTTAATTAATAAATTTCCGATTAAAAAGAAAATAGAACTCATGTAAATATGCCTTTTATTTCATAACGTTTTTTGTTTTCATTTGCCTTTACGTACAAATCCTGTGGTAGATTACTTTGTTCTTTAATATGGCCTTAATATTCATATTTTACCTATTTGACCTAAGAATGATAGGTAAGTATGAGAAAGGAAAATTGTTGTTTTCTTCTCATAATAAAAGTGTCCCACATGTTTAATACATATAATTAGAAAACGAGTCGCTTCCGTGTCGCGCCTTCGTAGCTCATTGAAGAGGCAATAATACATAAAAATGTGGTCAAATTATTTTACTTGATTAGCAAATATAATTTAAAAAGTCTCAAAAACACAGTAGTCAATTTAATGAAAAAAAGGATTTTAATTTATTTTATAATTATATATTTTATAATTTTATAATTTTAATTTATAATTGCAAAACTTTGCTGTCATCGAAAATATTTTTTCCGTTTAAATAGATAGACTAAATGGGTAATAAAAAAAGGAGATTAGTTTAGAGACAGTTTGAAAAGATTTTAGAAATCATTTAGATTGTAATCAAATAACTGTAAGTATTCTTTCTTTTATAAAATATGTATTTTGCAAAACGGTTGGCCAAAAAAATTTACAAACCTATATATGATGACTGTCAAAGTTGATAGAAAGGTAATTTATATTTCAAGGCAGTAGATTCTATTTATAAAGGAGACCGATTGGGCTATTTCTGTCATAAAGCAGTACAAAGATTTTTATATTACGGTTTAAAAGGTACCCTAGTCAGCGTGTCTGGTCAATCAGAGCTAATATCTCATACCACAGAGCATGCATACGTATGCATACTCTGTGATATGTATGTGTCATCTCACGATGTAATATATTAAGTAAAAATTACTTATATATCTATTCGTACAGAAGGGTTTATAATTTATACTGACATCTTCGATATATCTGAAGCCAAAAAGCCCCACGATTTAAATATACATAGCAATATAATTATATTTTGTTTAACAGAGATTATTCAATATTGGATGTAAAAATAATTATTTCAATCTCATTAGGAGTTTGTTATATGTATAAATAGTTAAATAAATATCAATACCCAGATAATGTATACGAGGTTATTATGCTAAAGGTTGCCTCAAGACGTCAAAAACAGATTATAAATCGGATATAGGTATACATAAACAGGACTGCTAAATAATTAAAGGGTAACCGGAATACAATGAACATGACTCTTAATAGTGCCTCGAGTATAGCTAAAGCTAGCAATACACATGATAATTAAATATGCGTAGGGTTTCTAGCTACGGACTTAATATCAGAATATAGATATTGATAATACCTTTATTATTTTTTACGGAAGTTCAATTTTAAATAAAGTTGTCGTAAACAATGAAACCCATACTAAGACTGCGCTGTACTTATTTAATTGATGTAGCATTGGCCCGCGGCTTCGTACTTTTTTTTTAAGTAGCCTAAGTTACTTCCATTTACAGCAGCTACCTTTCAGTACAAATCTCATCAAATTCATACCAGCTATTCCAGAGATTAGCCAGAACAAACAGACAGACCAAAATTCAAATAAATTGTTGTTTTCGTTATATCATCATCATCATCATCCTGTGTCTGTTCACTGCTGGACAAAGGTCTTCCCTAATGAACGCGCTTCCAATCTTTGGCTATTCTTATCCAGCCCACACGGCCACTTCGCGAATGTCGTCACTCCATCATGCTGCAGGACGTCCTAACAGGCGTTACTATGTGTAACACTTTTTTCTCATTAAACCTTCTTACCGATTGTATATTCATTGAAAAATGGCATCCAATGTTTAAAACTACAAGATACAAACAATTTGTTAAACCAATAATTGAACTTGGCCCTTATTTAACAGCAATTTGTCACCATACAAAACTTTGTATCACGTAGAAAGGAACGTTACGTATTCATGCTATGAAAAAGATAAGGTACGCGATATCTTTTAGGATACGAAAAACTTCGTAAGAAATGAAATAAATACCTTTTTAATTACTTAATATTAAACATCCAACTACAATAATTAATGTTTACATACCTCTTAACCTATTGCTGTAAGGTATCATGCATACTGTCGATGCATTATCAAATAATTAAATATTAAACGACATTACAGGAAATTTAAAGTGTTTTATAAAATTAATGATTGATATTTTGTTAGGCAAAATGTTTTTTCAGGTAACAACTTCAATTAACTTTAAAGCATAGGCTAGCATGTAAACTAGCCGCAGAGCCAGACCCAATTTTTTTCACATTATCAATTTTTTTTATCAAAGTTTTACTATAAATTATAAAAACGAATATAATAGAAAAAACTTTTACTCCTGTCGATATAGTGTCCTTATGCTTTTGTTGTCCCTGAATTTTGACCAACGTTACATATGCAGTCCACTACGGCGTTTCATTTTTTAAATTAGCTACGCAGGCAGAAGAGCAGGGGGGCCACCTGATGGAGAGTGGTCACCGACGGCCATAGACATTGGCAATACCAGTGGTATCACCAACCTGCTGCCTACCGTGACAAATAGCATGTTAAGTCTCGTTTACCCAGTAAGTACGCTGGCTACGGTGCATTTCAAATCGAAATATGGTAGTGTTTTCATACTACTGCTTTGGGGTAGAAATAGGCGCCTCGATGCTACCTCCCCAGGCGACCACCACTTTCAAATTCCTATGCTCCTACCTCTTCACCTTTCGTTCTGCCTTGTGTATGCCGAAGTTAGCGCATACACGTCTATCACACTGACGGTTTAACTTTTAGTGTGTTAAAAAGGTACTCTTGTCTACTCGACACACTCGACCACAATGTTGTTGACAAGAAATTTAGAGACGAATCACACGCCATTTTGTTGCTGCGATGAACGCCACCTCGGAAGTGACGTAATGTCAAGGTTATGGTGTCCTGTCTTATCTTTGGACCTTGCATAACTCTAAAACATGCTACAGGATTTCACCTAGTTCCGGTCAGATGGTCGCTAAGTCTTAACGTTCGTCCGTTGTACGTAGCCAGGTCAGGTATTTGGTAGTAGCAATCTCTGTCTCAGACTGTTTTAGTGCCTTTTCCCACTGTTTGAACATTTGAGATAACAAATTAAATTCAATTCTATACAAGTATAAGGTTAATGTTGCACTGTTGTATTGATTTCCATGCCATAAATGAAGCGGGGTGTACAATACAATCTCTCCTATAAAAATATTTAGTATGCCAACAGTGTTTGAAGTTCTTTGACTGTTTCATATTAATTTTAATGTTATTTAGACGTAAATGTTACGTAAATATTAAACTTTTGATGTTTCATACTAATTGTAACTGCAATAAAGGTTTATAAATTTATTCTTCATTATTCATTATGTGTATGTTTTCGGTGTGTTTACATTTGTATTATATTTGTAACAATGAGAGCCATTATGGCTTAAGACCAACTGGCACTGAACCAACTGCTTGAAAATGTCATTACTTGTTTACTAATAACCATAGAAGCCAAGATAACATTTCTTTGCAGGAACACGCTCTCAACTAAGTCAGTTTGGGAAAGAAAAACATCGTACCAGCAGCGTAAAACAGAAGGATATACCCTATAATCAATTGCCTAAACCCCCTTTCCTCATCGTATTTGCAGTTTTATAGAATTACGAAGGGACATTGTAAGGAACGGAGGGAAATCTCAACATAAGTACGTTTTTGGAACAGGAATAGCGTTAGAAACCGGAGGTCGAGGGTTCGAGATCTGCATAGACACGAGTTTTATTATTTTTTAAGTTTTATCAGAAAAGCTAATCACCTACCCTGAAAATGATCCATGCGAGATAGCAAATAAGCCCTAAACCTTTGTTTCTTAAAATATTGTTTCGTGAAACAAATCATTATTTAATAAGACTACCTTAATTTGCAAGATCGATTTTATTGCAAACAGTTATTCAAATGAATCTGGAAAGTTGATTCCAACTCTAACTAGCAAGAAAATGAATGTGATAACTAAAATGATATTTGACACCAATAGAACGTCTTAATGATATATTTCAATAATAGATTAAATTTTTTGTAAACCAAATTAGATATTGTAATACCTTTACGTAAATTGATCTATAAAGTTCTAATACTTGACAAACAGCATAAAGGCGACCTAAAACATGATAGTTAAAATTACAACATAACAGTGAAAGTCATAAGTTTGAATATTTGTCATTACTAAAAAAAACAAATTGAAACGATGGATAATATGTGTAACTTTATTTAATTTCCTCTTCTAGGATATAAAAAATAAGAAAAAATTTAATTTATAAAAACAGTCAAATTCCAAAAGTGTTATTAACATAAAATTAATTAAATTGCTGGTAAGGGATAAATTTTTGACTGATTATTCTGGTGTTAAAGCAACATACCGGATTGAGAGGGCCCGTTACTGCAGGCGCGTCTCTTACCAGTGACAACTGCCAAGGCGAGGCCTCGTGGACCGTCACTTTGATGAATCGAGGCTGCCCAGGTGGGCGTTCGATTAGAACGCTTTCTCAGGAAAGATTTTACTAGAATAACCTACCACCCATGAAGTGTTGACCCTAGAAAGAAGTGGCGCAAAGAGCTTAGCAACGCTCTTATCTGTTTGGTGTTACTAAATTCATATGCAAAGTGTGTGTATTTTGATTCACCGGTGGGCCGATATCATGAGCGCAGAGTTTTTCCTACTACAAATTGTACAGGATCATAATTTTCTCGTAATGTATGGTGAGCCTGCCTCCATTAACCTATGGTGGGATGTGCTTTAAAACCGGGGTCATGGGTTCATTTCCTGTTGGAATTAATAACTTTTCATTGCTTTTCCGTTATAGTTCTTCTCAATGGGCGATCACCCATTGGTTTGTGAAATAAAATGGTTACGCTTGGATGGGCATGGGCCGAATCGAGTTTCAATGATTTCTAGCAAAAATAGTATGCACACATTTACCTAGGGAACCAAACACCTTTACAAAATGGATTAGTTAAGCTTTGCGTTTATAAACAACTAGCTACCCTAGCACGGACTTCGTGGTAATGCTTACAAATAATTGCGAAAAAATATCTAAAAAGTGGCTAAGTCCTCCGTTCACATCACTTTTATTTGCAAAAAAATATATACTTTCTTATGAACTTTATACTATGCTTAATATTTACTATTATTTTTATTATGAGTATAAATATGCAAAAAAATATTGTATTAAGCGCTTAAATTAACAAACCCCATTGATCATTTATTTATTTTCTTTATATGTATTCAAAATCACAATAATTTTATATGGCGTGACTATTATTCATTTATTTAATTGTTACATATATACCATTTAAAAGAGGTTCGGCTGTCACTTTGCTTAATCTAAGATGTTGTATTTAATTTCACTGATTTATATCATATGATTTCTTACGTAAGGCGGATCATTTACTATCGGTAAAAGTCTAAATTCTTTTGTTTTCTTTAAAAAATAACAAAATAAGCTCCCAGTGGAGCCGACCAAAAATTTCCTTGACCAAAAAAATCCCTTTCTTATCACAGACAGAAGTAGGTCAAAAATAAAAAAAATTGGAGACACAAATAACATGAATCCACAAACACATTTTTAATTTTTATTCCATAGGTTTAGAAGAGTCTGGCATGTTATAGCCGAGGACCGGCATCTAGTGGTTATAGAATTCAAAAAAATATTCATTATGCATTTTTAAATTAATCCTAACAAAACGATAAGGTTAACTCCTATCGCAATTGAACCCATTTTGACCTTTCATGCGATAGCAGATTTAAGCCATAATCACTTCTTAAAGTTTATGGCCTCATTATTTGGGAATACGAATGCTTTCAATTGTAAACTTAAGTCAATGTATGTATTTTGGAGAATTTACAGCAATACAGCTAATCTCTTTACTTTGATATTTCTGGCAATATGTCCTAAGTTCATCATCATCATCAGCCTGTGTAAGTCCACTGATGGACATAGGCCTCCCGTAATGCACACCTTCTTCATTAGGGGTTTCGGGACCGTATCCCTTACTTCCCATTTTTATATATATTCTCTTGTTTAGAAGAGTAATCCTTCTCTAATTCTGCTAGGATCATGACTTAACCGAAATAAATCGTTGTAAAGTGGATATCTGCTTTGAAGCTTAACAGCTTAGGACTTCTAAACCAGGTCCAATTATTTTAACAATGCCGTTAAGAGAATCTGGCTATCCTTTAGAATTTTGGCTATGTTATGTTATGTTTAAATACTTCAATAATCTGTATTTAATATTAATTACGTTTCAGTTTTGTTTAATTATAATATTTTTCAGTCAATAAAAGTCTAAGTCGGCGTTATATAATAATTACTTATCTTTTTTTATTATACTTCCTATTTTCATACACATTTTACTTTAGTGCAATTGATCCCAATTGTATATTAATTAAGATGGTTCCTCAGAACCGTAAGGATCGCCGCGTTGCCTATTTCGACTCCAAAGCAGTATGTACAGTGCATAAAGAGTACTGTCTTTTTGTTTAAAGGGCATTAACGCCAGCGTAATTAAATCGCCATTAGCCATAGAAATAGTCCTCCCCTTATACACGCCAGTGTTTCTGATTTTTAGCTATTATCGTCAAACCCACATCAGCCACTTTAAGACAATGGTCACCCCATCTTGCTGCAGGACGTCTATTGCCTATTTCTACTCCAAAGCAGTATGTACAATGCATAATGCAGTCTTTCTGTTTGAAGGGCATTAGAGCCAGCTTAACTAAATCATCATTAGCCTGTATCATTCTACTGCCAAATAGTTCTCCCCTTCACGCCACTGTTTCATTTTTCGTAGTTGGGAACCCTTGAACTTTATGAGATATTTCATGTAGGCAAATATTAGCCTAATAGTTGGCAAACTAACAGACTGAAAGTGTATTAAAAGTTAGGTTTATTTTTAATTTACTGTGTTTTTGTTGTTAAAACTTGTTTAGGTGCGTTAGGAATTTGCGGTTGAGAAAATTCCACCATACCATTCAACTCATAATATTGTCAACGTTCCCGTAAAGAAAATCTTTGCATCTACGTATGGCCGCTTTAGGAAAATGAAATAAGACTTAATATTTAATGATATTGGAATGAGATCAGAAATAGAATTCTCTTTAGATGCAAAAAAAAATTTTCATTCTTACGTTAATACAGAGGTTATTGGAATCAAAGGACACCATTTTAGTAACGTTCCTTGTAAAAGTCTCTTCCTGTAAAGTTTTTTAAGATCCAAAGCTCGGCTTGCCAAATTATATTTAATTATTTATAGTATTCTTAACGTCTTTGATATTCAAAATGCTTTCCGTAAGGGATCATAGCTAGTTTTTTGTTTACTCATAGACATTTTGTGCTGTTTGTATAAAAGTACACTTTATTAAACCATAAACAATTAAACATTTAAAATATTCTCTTGTTTACAATATTTTATCCTTTTTTAGCAAAATATTTTCTGGCTGGTCTATTTATTTGTATGCTTTTTAATATAATTACTGTATTATTGTAATTCTTCTCTATTTGTTTGTCGGATAACGTCGTTTTTTTTTTCTTTAATAATACTATAAGCTATATATACTATAATTACCTTCTGTACTTGTTCAGAAATACTTTACACGTTATGAGAATTCGCTTCTTAAATATTTAATATATTACTAAGTTTTTGATTCCCTGCGCTGTTTGAAACTTATAATTTTATTATATTAGAAAATTTTGATTAGTGCCCATTAAATTAAATAGAACAATATATTTTTGCTTAATACTAATTTACCTGACGTAATGGGATGTTTATCTCAAGAGGGGTTTACGGTAACACATAGTTTGATGTTAATTATGAGAAGGGAAGGTTTATTCGTTACTCTGAATGCTTTGTTTTTCTAGCGTTGCTCAGTTACCTGGCTGAATTAGCTGAGTTGTAATCGCTACAAAATATAAAACAAAGTCTCTTTCGCTTGTCTGCCCGTCCCAATGTAGCCTTAATTTTTTAAAATTGCGGAACGGATTTTTAGCAGTATTTTAATTGTTAGAGTGACTCAAAAGGAAGATTTATATGAATAATATATGCATAGTCTTGGAGTGAAACTCTGATTCTATAGGAGTCTAATGAGAAGTTGAAAAATAAATTTTTTTTTTGCGCCATCTTTGCAAACCCTGACTGAAAACCAAGAGATGAATCAAAATAATGTACGACAGTACTTACACCAAATCTGTGATGGTATATGTCTATTACTAAGAATAATCCACAAAAACATTTTATACCCTATATATTTTACAAAAAAGATGGCTTATTTACAAGTGATATCAAGCAGTACAGCATGTATCCTTATATAAATAAATACATTTAAAATATTGTAAATTTAATATGGATTGAAATTATCCTTTACAAAATGTTATTTAAATATATATTTGTGAACTGGGAGATTCAATAGGATTGCACCAGTGCAAGATAAATTGCAATCTTAATCTTCTGCATGCATCGGTTTCCAGATAAACATGGGTAAAACCAAGGTCATATTCAACAAGCACTTTGATCCGGGACCGATCACAATTGATGGCACCTCCCTCGACGTGGTGTCGGATCATGTTTACCTAGGCCAAAGGCTCAAACTAGGTAGAAACACCTTTGAGGGTGAGGCGAACAGAACGATTCGGCTGAGCTGGGCAGCATTCTAAATCTTTCATAAGCTTCGTCGAGTTTCCTCGTCACCCATCGTTTCCACAGTGCCTTAAATCAGTCTTCGATCAACGATATCTTCGATCGTGCGTCTACCGTTACCAACCGTGCCGAGACGCTTTGCCACTTCGGTTTAACTGGTCCAAAATTTAGGTCGCGAAGAGCTATGAAGGTCTATACTCGGGTATCTCTTGGGACCGCATCAAGAAATGATCTGTCGTCAAGAACCAAAGTCACCGACACCGGATTAGTAAGCTGAAGTGGCACTAGGACTATTTTTCGGTTTAGGTGTCTAATTTTTTAAATTTTTGGTCATTATACTTTGGAAACATAACCCCTTAATAACATATTTGAATGCCAGTCAAGAATTATTTCAGAGTGCTTTGACATGTGCCATCGAAAGTTGACGATCGTACATCAAAATAATACAATACTTATAAATTTCATTCTTCGTATTGTATTATTTTAGATGTGGGCGATTTAGTTTGTAGTAATTTAAATAATGTTAATAACGGATATAAATAATAATAATAATATAAATAATCCATAGCGATATTATATATGCAAAAGTAACTCTGTCTGTCTGTCTATCTTCTGTCCGTCCTTGCTGTCTGTCTTTCACTATCTAAAAATTTCTGATTTCAATAAAGTTGGTCCTTACTTAGAAAAGTAAAAACTTAGAAAGTAGGGGATGAAAGCTTCAATGGAAAAATCGTTTCTGTTTAACATAAACGATAAAATGTAGTGTCTACTCGAAACGAGCAAATAGTAGGTTTTTTTAGCAATTTTGTAGCTTCAAACTATACGGGGATGAACTTGGGGTTAATATGGGGTTGAACACGACTTTACACACAAATTTTTCGATGTGTAAATTCGTCATTCTTGAAGCTAAGGCTAATAAACTTAGTATCAAATGATAGACATGTACAGTTATAGCACCTCATTTATATTATATTAAATCCATCAATGTACCTCGGGGACATTCCTTGTATTCCACGCCAATTAATAATAGATTAAATAATTCTCACACGGCAAATAACCTTAAATTAGTAGAATAACAATGTTGCATATGGTTGAGGAGCCGTGTGCTTGCGTAACGCGTCAGTGTCATCATCGACCCTCTAAGACAATATGGTCCTTTCAAATATTAATTATCTTATTTAATTACAATAAAATAACAATGAAAAATATAACAACAACAAATATCGCTCCGATATATGTGTATATATATTCGAATAAAATAGCTTCAAACGTACATGAACTTTTTAGAATTAAAAATCTGTTCAGATTTTCCGTGTAATACATATAGCTCACAATAAGCTTATTAGAATTTAAACCTAAAACATTCCCAAGGCACACAACTATTCAAATTAACTATCAAAGGACTCATGAATCTATTTCAAAATTTGAAACATGATCCGTTTTCTGTCTTCAAGCTAAACGTGAGATACATATTTAACATATGATTTTCTGATTATATTTTAGGCATACATTATAACTATTTTAAAACCAGTATATCCTTAAATGCTTGTTGTTTTGTAAAATTTTTATTATTGTCAAAAATTGACAAAACAATTTGAGATTCGCTAACTGGACGAAATAACATTATTGAGGGTTTTTGATCGATCCTAAACTAATATTTGGGGATCACAACAAATCGATCTATGTACGAATACTCTTCGTGAGAAATTATGCCGTAGAAAGTCGCTAGTAGGACACTCGGTATTTTTATGAATATAAATTTTAAAAAAAATATAGCAACCTATACACATTTTGATGTTAAAACTGCGGCAAATGTAAATTATTTCTTTTTTTGTCATAATCTTTTGTAAAGCATTTTTTACTTATTTTTGCGTAGGAAAAGTCGGACCACATGATCGAAAATGTTACCGATCCCGTGGACATCCCATATACCAACGACAATACCAACGCTGCCTACCAAGGCAAAGTGCCGGGTGGTACCCTCGAACAGCCCTTGCAAAGGGACACCCCAAAACGTTTGGGAATAAAAGAAATTAATTAATGCATGGAAAAAAATAGGGTTTATCATTGTAGCTAAAGTCAGTAGTGCATAAC
Source organism: Lamproptera curius (assembly GCA_029286875.1). NCBI lineage: Eukaryota > Metazoa > Arthropoda > Insecta > Lepidoptera > Papilionidae > Lamproptera > Lamproptera curius. The sequence continues at coordinate 2,062,706 of JAGSMT010000017.1, forward strand.
AACATGTGTTTCTATTATTGACATCCGATAACAAATCTCAAACCACTCAGTTCCACAGAAAATCTTAAATTTTAGTTTCTCGGGCGTTAGATTTAAGCTTCCCTAATTTTTCTCGTCTCCGCTTTCTACATCTTTGCTTCCCTTCTCTTGTATAATTCTCATTTTAAATGCATTTACATTGAAAAAGCTAGCCTGTTTGCCACACTGTTTATTGCCCACAAACTATTTTGAAACGAACTTTATCAACTAATGGCAATATTCATACACAGTACCCTTCTCGACTATGTATATTTTATATATAATTCTATTTAATATTTTTATGTCAGAAATGTTCTATTTAATTTAAACAACACGGCAGACCATAGACTACTTTTATGAAAGTAATCAATTCATGGTGAAAAGTGTCTGCGTTATTCATCTTTGATTTCAATAAAAAAAAACTTCAAAAGGTCAATCCTGCTAATATTGCAAAGGGGAACGTTAAGAACATTATTGGAATCTATGTTTGTTACTGTTAACAACTGGAATAACTACTTTAGAGATTTTAATAAACTTGCAACGTGGCTTTGTTAATAATTCATCATCATCAGCCTGTGTTAGTCCACTGTTGGATATAGGCCTCCCCAAATGCACGCATTCTCCATTAGGGGTTTTTGGACCGTATCCCATCACGCTGGTCTAATGCTGTTTGGTGGGTGGACCGACTTTTGACATGCCCATTCAACGCATGGATCATCTTACTTTTCAGACAGTTGGGTGATCAACCCACCAGAAACAACACTAACAACTATATAAGATATTTATTAAATATTTCAAACATTTTAACGTTGTTTCCCGCGGGGTTCGTGCCCACGACCTCAGCTTTATAAGCAATGGCCAATACCACTCGGCCACCTAGATGATTAATAATGAACTAATTATTTGATCACACTGTATCTAGTAAAAATTTTGATATTTGCAAGCTATTCTACCAAGCACAGCAAAACAAAACACAGTTGTGTTCGAAATGTGCATTTTTAAGGCAAAAACAATTTGTTTTTTTTTTGTTTGATCTCACCACGTGAATCCTCAGGCCGCTACTATTAGGAAATTAATTATTCAATGGAAGGCCAAACCGTTACGTTTTTCATCTTGGTCGTTACAATTCCATCGTTTTATCCAATGATTTGTCCGAACATAAGGATGTTTTACTACCAAAATAATAAAAACAATTGAATTAAAATAGAAACATGCTAATAACTGCCTCCGTAGCCTAGTGGTATAGGCGTGTGCTTTAGAATCCGGAGGTCGTGGGTTCCGAATCCTGCAGGGACTCAACAAATTTTCATTGTTGTTTCCTAGTTGGTTAAGAGGCAATTTGGGCCGATCACCCATTTGTCTGAAAAGTAAGATGATCCATGCGTCGGATGGACATGTAAAGTCGGTCCACCACCAACCCGCATTGGACCAGCGTGGTGGGATACGGTCCAAAACCTCCTAATGGATAGGGGTATATTAGAGAGCCTATGTCCAGCAGTGGACTATCAAAGGCTGATGATGATGAAGAAACATGATTCACGCTGACATAATTCTTTAAATACTTGATCTGGCTTATAATTATGAGATAGTGTTCGATGCTAGTGTGAAGTTATAATCATCGAGGTATCGTCGCAGACAATAGGCGGAAAAATTATACATAAAAACATCTGAGAGAATAATGCTTTCGAGAACATTTGAATTTTTTAAACAGCCAATATCTGAATATAAATAAATCACGTGTCACGTTGTTTGTCCGCGATGGACTCCTAAACTACTTAACTGATTTTTAAATGTAGTTGCCCACCATGTGCAGTTTAATCTAACTTCCAAGATAGGATAGCTTACATCTTAATTTATAATCGCAATAATGTTTTATAACAATTTATTTTTCCAAATATTAGTATGTTTTATTTGGAGACCTTCTAAAGTAGTGCTAAGTATTACTGTACTTTTTTCAAAAAATATGTATTTTTCTGGGTTAACACGTTACTGCAGCCCATGTTACTGGAGGATAATATAGCTTATTAGTTGTGAAATAATTATTTGAAACAAACGAACAACTGCCTCCGTAGCCTAGTGGTATGGGCGTTTGCTTTAGAAACCGGAGGTCGTGGATTCGAATCCTACGAGGACTCAACAAATTTTCATTGTTGTTTCCTAGTTGGTTAGGGCAATGGGGCCGATCACCCAATTGTCTGAAAAGTAAGATGATCCATGCGCCGGATGGGCATGTAAAACGTCGGTCCACCCACCAACCCGTATTGGACCAGCATGGTTGGATACAGTCCAAAAACTTCCTTATGGATAGGGGTGTATTAGGGGAAGTCTTTGTCCAGCAGTGGACTATCACAGGCTGATGATGATGAAAAAGTATATTCCTAAGAGACGTCATACGTTTATTGTATCTACATTTCAACTCGTTTTTTTAAGTTACGAATTCCATTTTAAATATTTAATGTACTTATCGAAAAAGTTATTTTATGATATACGAGTAGTTACGCAATAATTTTCAGCAATTGTCAGTGTGAGCTGTACATTTCTGACAAGTGTAATTGAAGGCAACTGGTTCCGTAGGTCAAATTTCAAACATCACTATCTCTTTAGGGGCCATCAATAAGTTACTTTACACGAATTTCACGATTCTTGACCCCTCCTTGTCACAGCTACAAAAAATCAAAGAAAATATAATGTGACTTTTAACTTTTTTTTATCTCAATATTTCTAATTATTCTTTCTTTTATATTCATATAATCTTACGTGTAAACTAATAGAGTATCAAACGTTTTTAAATATTTCTTTTATAATGCTTGTTTTAAACCGTGATTTTAAATATAAGACTTCCTGCTACATTTCGTTGACTTCGCCCTCCTCCACAATGTGTGACGTAATTTATGGATGGCCTATAAATGGCCCCTTATGGTCGTTTGTATATTGTGTCAAAGGATAATTTTAAGCTAAATAACAATTTTTCTTTTAGTCACCGACTTCCAACAGGAGGTACTCTATTCTGGGGAGATTTATTGTACATGTAATTATATAACCACTCCCAGTGAAACTTTTTACTGAAAATAATTACCATATAATTTGTCGTATTGGTAGTTACCCGTCATTAGGTGCATTTTTAATTGCTTCTGCTATAATTAGTTTTATAAACATTTAAAAAATAAAACGTTAAGCTACCGATGCTTATTAACTACTCGGAAAATAGCCACTGATGCCCATACACACCGGCAATGCCACGGCTGCCTACCGTGAGACATATGATGTCACGCCTCGTTTATCCAGTAATTACGCTGGCTATTCTACCCTTCGAACCGGAACGCAGTAGTATTTTTACACTACTGCTTTGCATCAGAAATGATTTGCAGGCATCGCGGTAGTACCACCCCACATGACCCCCTATAAAAAGGATATCTACCACATCTCAAAATGTATGAAACTTTATACTGCGTTTATATAAAAATAGTTTCTGTTCGTTATTTCGATATTTGTTTCAACTTATTTTATTTTAAACTAGCGGTCACGTCCACAACTCTGCCCGTGCTATTATAAGATTTTTGGAATGGATTTTCTTCGGTAAAACTTAGCCTAATTTTTTCAATTTGTTTTAATTTGAAGGTTACATAGCTTGTTTAACGAACTAACAGGCTTATAACATATTCAAAAGTAAAAATCTAGCATTTTTCATTCCCATTAAATGAATAATATAGCTCATCATCATCATCAGCTTGTGTTACTGTTTTTTTTTATTGTCTACGCAGGCGAGCAGTCGGGCTACCTGATGGGAAGTGGTTACCGACGCCCATAGACATCGACAATACTCGTGGTATCACCAACGCGCTGTCTACCGGGAGACATAGAGTGTTAAGTCTCGTTTATGCAGTAAATACGCTGGCTACGGTGCCCTTCAAATTGGAACAGAGTATTGTTTTCACACAACTACTTTGCGGCAGAAATGGGCACCAGGAAAACACAATCTGTTAGTCCACCACTGGACATAGGCCTTCCATTATTCATGCCATTAAGGGGTTTTTGGACCGTTTTCCACTACACTGGTCCAATACGGGTTGGTGGCTGGACTGACTTTTTACATTCCCATCCGACGCATGGATCATCTTACTTTTCATACAATTGGGTGATAAGCCCAATTTGACCTGAACTCGTTCTAAAAGCACACCCTGACGCACTAGGCTACGGAGGCAGTAATATAGCTCACGCATTTTAAATTAATAAAATTCATCAAAAATTTAATAAAAAAAACTGTTCCTCAGGCATTGCCATCGCAGTCTGCCAGCGCAGGCAATAAAAAAAAACACACACACACACAGTCCTAACCTGTACGAGTTGATAACAATCTAACCTTGATTAAAATATACATGGCAAAGGATTACCTCGTTGAATTGGTAGTGGGCCAGTAACGTGGTTCGAACAACGGACGGCCGATGGGCCCATAAGGTTTTAGAGTAAAGGCCACATTTAGAAGAACGGAATGTTGGTCGACCCCCGACCAAATAGGATGGCGATCTCCGTACAAGTTGGCAGCGAGTAGCAGGAGATCGGCCGTCTTGATGTTTATTAAAAAAGGCCTATGTCCAGTAGTAGACTGATAAGGGCTGATTATGATGATGATGATGATGATTCATCGAGTGTAGTAAATATCAGGCATATTTTAATCTTCTACAAGTATCAGGATTACAGATACTTGAGTTTTGCTATTATTTTCAGAACTTTACTAAAGTATCATGTTTCTAATATTTACCTCTATTTTAAAATAAATAAGAAATATTGTCTAGTTCACACTACACTTATAGTTATACGAGCATATAGACGTAGTAAATGTAAAATATTTTAGAGACATATTTTTGACAACGATTTAAATTGTTTTAAAAACTTCTTACAATGAAAAAGCATAAGTGAATTTTTGTAGCTTTTTTCTATAAAAATACGCACGTTTGAAACAGGGTACACATACATTCGCCGAGGATTAAAAAATACTAAATAAATATTTGTGTCCTCAACGATGCCTTTATATTGGAAAAACTGACCACGTGCTGAAAGATACATAAAGCCTTATATGATTCCTCTGTCGACATTACACATTCAGTGCAATAGGAGGTGTTTTAATATAATGTTTATCTTAAGGAATATCATAAATATGTTATGCCGTGTCGATTTATTTAAGAGCACGCAGTTATCAGCTTGCAATGCAAATGATTACTCAGTCTTGAAAGGAGTCCAAAAATTTGTTATATGTAATGAAATATATCTATTATTTATACAATATAACTGTATCTACTAAAAATAGTTCACAGTAACAATCGATAAGTAATAAGTGATCGAATTCTAAGTGTACTAAGCTAACTAAACAAGAAGCTTTTCAAATTTAATACTATAATAACATTTTTATAACATTATAATAGATTTTAGTAAAGGTGGATAAAAGTAATATTTAAATTTTACATCAGGGCGGCAGATAGTAACTTAGTAGCCGATTTTCAATCGATCATATTTTTCTGTTAAAAATTTACTTGTTTCATGGATGAGTTCAAGGTCTCAAATTCCATGGAAATTAATTTGTCTATGTCATAAAATATAGTCAAGTAGTTTAATACGAAGCTATGAAATTAATGATGTCTCATTTTTAACCTCAAAAAATCCCTGAAAAGCACCAAATAAGTTAAAATTAAATGTCATGTTTACCAAAGACAATGTTTCCTTAACTGGTCTTAAATATACAAAGTCGCAATTAAAACAGTCTTGTGACTTATTGTCTAGGCTCGCTTCTATTAAAGCTAAAATTAATGGTCTTTGTGACAAAAATGCCTCTTACGTCTAAATATTTCTGATACTGGAAAATCATTACTAAAGAGCATTTTTTTTATTATATTCATTTATCTAAATGTATTGCTGAATAATAGTAAAAAAAGCAAAAAAAAATATGTATACAGACTAATATATATAAGTCCAGCAGTGGAATGACAAAGGCTGATTACGATATACATTATGCTTATTTTAGTGTATGTATATTTATTTTATGTATATAATTTTTATACGGAATAAAATGTTTTTTTTTATTATATTTGTGCCTGTCCATAATTTTTTTAATTAATATCGTTTTTCTTTGCACCCCACTTGTAATCTCTGCACCAACCCCAGGTTGAAGGGCAAAAATGCCTATGACATTAAGTCCACTTTGGTGTAAAACTATTAAAATATAAGTAAATACGTTTATATGGTTCTTATAATATTAAGCGGTGATTAAGTCATGTATGACCGAGCATAGCGATTCACACTGTACGTATGAAAGTTCGCTCCGAAAGACCGCATTGAGTTATATTATGTTGTTTGTGTTTAATTTAAGTAGAAATTACAATACATACAGTGAAAAAAAAACCTGTTGTTTATAAAATCATAGCTTGTACAGGAAACCAACTAGGGAACTACAGTGTAATTTGTGCCTGAAAGCAATACTTTTGCCTTAAATTATAATAAATAGGTTTATTTATTATTAATATAGCATCTCTTGCAAATATACAACGCTTCCACAACAATTAAAATTAACAGCATTCAAGGTAAAACCTTATGTTTATATCTCTATTTGAAGTCTTTCATTAAAAGCATTCTAAACTTTCCTAACGAAGCATTGTAGTGTGATTTAGTAATTAAAAATAATTACGCCTTGTATCATTCATTAAATAACGCTAAAGAATAATTTTAGTTAGTTTAAATACAATAAATATTACATGAAACTCACGTAATGAAGTTTCAGCCTATGTAGTCTTATGTGATGTATTTATTTCAGAACGGTCCCTATATGTGTCATTTGCAAAACATGTATACTTATAAAACAGAAATTTCTTATTTTTAACTAAGAAGAAATTACCTAAATTTCTGTTCTCTTCAGATTAAATCAATGTTGCACAAAAGTGAATCGTTTTATTGATTTTCTAAAACTCACCGGTAATAAATGTATAATGTGTACAAATAGTATCATTTAAAATAACTACGAAGCATGCCATTATAGTTAAAAAATTGTTTTTTTCATAAAAAATTAAAAAAATTGCTGCAACAGAAAAATGAAACAAAAAAAGCTATTAATGTACGTTGCTTTAGATAATTTGGTGTCAATTCAAACGATAATGTAGTGTCTCGAACTGGCTTATATTTAAAAATCATTTCAAAATTTCACGAGATTACGATTTACACATTAGTATAGATGAAATTATCATATACAATACATAACGAAATAATATTATTGCGAAAGCCGCGTATTCGTTGGTGCCCAGACAAGCGGAAAATGGAAAGTTACATCGTACTTTAATAAATATCACCAGTCTTTTTTAGTACAAAACGGTTTATTTTTAGTAGGCATAAATATCTGAGTTACTTTGGCAATTATATGTATCATTATTCATTCATTCATCATCAGCCTGTGATAGTCCACTGCTGGAATAGACCTCCCCTAATACACCCCTATCCATTAGGTCGTTTTTGGACCGTAGCCCACCACGCTGGTCCAATACGGGTTGGTGGGTGGACCGACTTTTTACATGCCCATCCGACGCATGGATCATCTTACTTTTCAGACAATTGGGTGATCGGCCCAAATTGCCCTAACCAACTAGGAAACAACAATGAAAATTTGTTGAGTCCCCGCAGGATTCGAACCCATGACCTCCGCCCATACCACTAGGCTACGGAGGCAGTTTATAATATGTTAGATATTTGAAATTTGTAGCAGACGTTGTACAGATCTTGTATATAGGAAATTGCACATCAAGTGGCATTAGAGTCAACAATCTTTGAATATTTTCCATTTAATAATATAAAATATACTGGTCCTCATGACTGTTATAAAGATGTTTGAAGGAATCGAAAATCGCTATTTTTAGAAGAACACCAAATTGGAGAAGACATTGTCTAGACACTTTGTGCGTTCGTAGACCATTTTGTTGACTGAAACAGGTTGTGTAAATCCAGTAGCTAAAATCTTGAAAACCGCTGAATAATTAAATAGTATATAGAAAACTGTCTCCGTAGCCTAGTGGCAAGAGCGTGTGCTTTAAAAACTGGAGGTCGTGCGTTTGAATCCCGCGAGGACTCGACAAATTTTCATTGTTGTTTCCTAGTTGGTAAAGGAATTCGGGCTAAAAAGTCAGTCCACCCACCAACCCGCATTGGACCAGCGTGGTGGAATACGGTCCACTAACCCCTTAAATGGAGAAGGAATGGTGCATTAGGGGAGGCCTATGTCCAGCAGTGGACTAACACAAGGCTGATGATGATGATATTGAAAAAGACATATTCTAAAAATATATAATTTTAAGGTGAAGTGTAGTCTTGGCTAGACTGTATCTCATTTTCAATAAGATCTAATCTAGGTTTTATTAGATTACATTGTCTATATGTTAAAACCGTAATACTTTAGTTACAAGAGCATTGTCAAATATCACGTATCACTGTAATACAGTTATCATAACTTCCTTTATAATAAAATTGTAAGGGAGAAACTTTTTCTATATAACAAGTTTTAACTGTCGATTATATATAATCGAAGCAAGCATACTAAACAATTTCAATACAAATCGAATATATATAATAATAATATATATGAATAATGAAAACATTCGATAGAATCTAGCTTAGAAAACTTTTACCTCTAGACTTTGTCTATCAGTGAACGTCTAGTTTTGCACAAAATCTTTTAACCCCTTAAGAATCCGTGAAAGTTGCAAATGTAATTAAAGTTTCTTGTTTACGGTGCAGCGGCGATGTCTTTATGTTTTGTTTTACAACTATATATAAGTATAATAACCAAACATAAACTAAAGTTTTAAGTTTCTGTATGTATACTATTATTGTTCAGTTTAATAATGTGAACAAACGATTGTAGAATTGTACGAATTTCTTTAAAAAATAAGTGAACTCGTGACAAATCGTCAAAAAACGAGAATCATGATGCTTAACATCAATTTCCGTAATTTTAATTGTTTATCTTTAAAACTAATCATACAGTTAATACATTATACAATCATATAGTTAAACACGAATAACTTATTCCAATAGAAAATGTTTAGTTTTAAAGCTTTTTATTAATTCAACGGTTAACGTACAATTTGAGAACTGCTACTTTAACTTCTTTAAGTAATCGAAATGCAAACTCAAAACACATTTCTACATTCTAATTAAGATCTACTAAAAGCTATGTTAGCTTATTATGCTTTCACAACCCCAAGCTTTAAACCGATTTAACACTAAGAATTTGCATAATGAATGCATTTAAAAAATAAACAAATGTTTGTCTTCTAAAATATTGGGAATACTATGCTATTTATATGTTATACAACTTACTTATACAAAGTACAGGTCTTAAGAGAGACGATCTTTTTAAATCAAACTTCCTTGTTCCGTAAAACTTTGTAAATCTGTATTATAATGCCGTTAAGCAAATATTGATCTGAGCGATCTTGAATAAATTATTCTAGTAAAACTCCGATCTTCTTATTTGTCGTGTCAGTCAATTTAATCAAAATAAATTTTATACTTGACGATTTGTGTTCAAAATATTGCCTTTCTTACGAAAATAAAATTAACACAGAAGAAGAGAATTTGCCTTCATATATTAATTAAACGAGTGTTAGAAGAGGAAGAGTCTAAAGTTGACAAAGAAAAAGGAGTAAAATCAGTACGTAAATATATGAAGATATGTACAAATGAAATTTAGTACATATTGACGACATTTCGATTTGTAGCTAACATGAACTACTGTTGTTGTAAGAATAGAATTATATATATATATTATATTACATTTGTATATATATATAAATGTTTTCTAATGTCAATACCTCACGGATCGTCCTTGATAGGAATCGGTGTTCTTTAGCGAGGATTTGTGGTCGACCAAATCTATGAAATCTATCTAGATGTAATTATCTGATGGTTTGGGTGATTTAAAATATGGTCACACACTATTGGGTCTGCCGTCTTGTTGGGTCTTTTGTGTTGAATTCCAGCTATAATTTCCTTCACGCGGGTTTGCATTGCTCACTTTGTTTGTCCAATATAAGAGAGGCCGCAGTCACAATTTGGCTGCCGGATCCGGATCCTGGATCTGGTAGAGGACTATTGCAATTGACAGGTGGTAGGAATTGACCAATCTTCATCAGCGGCTCGAAATAAGTTTTGATTGAAGCTGCCTCAAAATGTAGCCATTCTTGTCAGTTACACCTCTCACAAAACGTAAAACAGCAGGTACTCGCTCCACTGTGGCTGCCTTCACTCGGTCACTGTGACGCTGCCGTGGCACAGCAAGCTTGTTGTCCCACAGTGCTTGGTTAACTGTATGTCAGCTGCCAGATGTTTATCGTCGCAGATCCTTCGTGTTCTCTGAAACAAAGATTGGCCCATAGTAGCCAATCATTCGCAATCCTGATAACACCTTGATCCATACTATGTGTAGAAAACCAACCCATACAAATTAATATTTAAACAGTAATTCACACCATCCAGTTAGCTACCCAGTCTACCTCGTGACCAATGGCCGCTGGAAAGTGTTCAAAGCGTTGGGAATTTAAATATATAAAAGAAACGCGATAAAATCCGTAAAAAGTCCTTTTATTCAATATTCTCTTATCGTATGTCAAAACCGCTACCACGCGTTCGGAAAAGGATGCCTTCGACCTGAGAAAAACCGGAAAAAGAAACTCGGCTGGAATTTATTTTCTATCATCTTTCACAATAAAATTAAAACGATAAAATAAAATTATTGGCCAATTATGACTAACATTCATAAAGCAATTACGTCTATATTTTACTCTATTGATATAAGATATCTGAGAAACAGTTTGTAACTAGTTAAATTAAACTAAAATCAATGGATCCACGTTAATAATAAATATTTGCGTGGTACATCAAATAGCAAAAGTTTAGTTGACTAATACTCATTATGTTCATAACATAATAAATATACCTCATACAAAACTTTCACATCTAACTTTAACACTAATAGCCTTTTATGACTTATTATTCAAAGTTATACAACTGATTAGATTTTTGACCGAAAAACCATGATCTTAAAAAATTAAAACCACGCACACAATTATTACATTATTTCAAGATTCTGACAGCTCAGTATACAAAAACCGTATCACATAATTTTATATTTAAAATTGACGGTAGCTGAATTAACAATGACATTTCGACGCCCAATTTCTCAGTCAGTCCCGTGACCATTGGCCCTAGATAGGCTTTGAAATGTCGGTAAATAATTGCAAAGCAATTAAACGCGGCGAAATCCGCAAAAAATTTATTGTTTGTTATATATAGAATTCGCGTAAGCAACATAGTGTTAAAAAAAAGTTTGAATGATAGTTATAAGTTTAAAACATAAGAAATAGCCAAGTAAAACGCGGATGATCCGAAAAATTGACTCTTATTTTAAACGCACAGTACTCGCATAAAAATAAGAGATCATTATAAAATCGAGGTTAAATATATACGTTTATTTTGTATTATAATTTTTATTGCTATGTTTTTCTAAGATTTGCAATTTTCCCATTGTGTAAACGATATTATTTTCGTAATGCAGTCGTTCCTTAGGGACAAACTCTCCGTGGGTGTATCAAATAAAATATCTTTACTTTAGTTCCTTATCGTCAATAAAGTGTCATTTTATGTTTTCCGGGGTCAATGCTTTAAGGAAAAAATACTTGTCGTCTGTTTCTGCTGAAAACTTCCAGGATTTTTTTGAATGTGTTCACTACTTTTATTATTATCAAAGAGTTGACTCTTTATTCGACTAATAAACACATTTTATCTATCTTATTGCTAAGTTAACTTAGTGAAACAAATCCGGTTGTTTTCTGGAGACGTGTGATTAGCGATGCTTTCCATATAGCCAATTTTTTCAACATAATCATAATCATAGAGATACAGACATATACCAACTTAGTCTGCCCGTGATCATGGATGCTGGAAAGAATCCGAAACGTCGGGAATAAATATATTTAAGTAACGCGAAAAATCCGTAAATTAGTGGATTTGATATGAAAAATTTCACAATTATTGAAACAGCGAGGATATATCTGTGAGGTAAACCATAAAATACGCTTTAACCATAAGTTTGTGTTGAACCAATAATATTAAAGTGCTAGATCTAGCGCACTACACGTCACCTAGGTGACATGAGATGTAATCCTGATTGCATTAGTAATTACACTAACTTACCCGCCCTTTCTAAGCAATACAGCATTTTAACGCAGTACGCTGATTGATTTAAGTACGAAATAGTTTGATGGAGAGTGAGTTTTAGCAAGGTCAAAAAAGTCCAGAGAAATTTAAAAATTAATTGAAAATAAAAAATGGTTTGAACACAGCAGAAACATCAATTTCGCTCCGTAGTAAAGAAATCGAATAAAATGTATTAGATATTTTTCATTTGTTTTAATATTCAAATACAACCAACTATTTCTAATCGAAACAAATAAATATTTTATGGACTTTAGTGGGCATCGGAGCGTAAACATGCCTCCGATTAAATTTTATATCTATTTTTACAATATCGTTTTATATATGATGTGCTAGATTATCGTCCAGAGAACTAATGAGTTCTTGTGCTGCATTATAATTTCAGTAATAATTAACTAAATTACGGCGGCCGTTCTATATTAGAGATCAAGTCAACAATTAAAATTTGTTAAGTCCTCGCAGGATTCAAACCCACGATCTCCGGTTACTAAAGCCCTTACCAATAGGCTACGGCTGCAGATTTTATATGGATATGGATCCCAATGTTAGTATAGACAGCACTGAACAAGTTTAGATTGCTTCAAAATTAAGTTAGACATCTTTACTATGTTGATCCTTTGTAATACTGACACGATTTATCCCCAAGTGCACAGGAACTTTGTTGTTTTGATTAACTATTGTTTACAATTCCAAGGAAAAGGCGACGTAATGTCATCGAAGTCAATCTAATGTGTAACGAGATACCTCCCAAGTACACCGCACTAATGACCAGGGAGAGACTGAATCTTTTTTGTTTATGCTTAAGTATATCATTTCATCGAAGCTTGTTCATTTTTAAGCATAGATTTATTTTTAGGTAAACGAAGCTCGACCAGATTATATATAATTAATCATAATATATACAACTATTTTATAATTATGCTAAGCTTTTAAACTCTTTTCTTAATTTATAGACCCTTGAATTAAACGCAATAATTTCCACAAAACTGTAATATTTATCTTGTAATTACTTTTTACTACTTGCCTTCCTTTTTTAAAGAGCAATATTTTTCGTTTTAAATGTAAAAGTTTTATTTCAAGAATCTCATTTTCTTTTTTATTATTGAAAAATGTAATTGTCTGGCTTTCATAACAATTTTCATTATGTCTGTTGTTAAGATTTTTATTATTTTGATATAGGGAAAACCAAACAAGGACTAACTTAGCACCCATAGATATACCATTGACAGACAATGAGGTATATAAAATAATTGTACATAAGCCAAAAATTAAGTTTATAAAATTTTAGCGTAAATTTTTGGAGAAAAAATATTGGACACAGAAATAAATCATGTACAGCAAACGCTTTAATATAAAGAGGGAAGCGTAAACATAAAGAAAAATAAAATAATACATACGGCTGTGACATAAAACGCTGAATACATAAAGTTACAAGATGTCAAATAAGTATGAAGAGAAACATGTTGTGAGTTTAAAAGTAGGTAATAGATGACATTAAAATACCTTTAGGACTACTTTGGAGAGAAGCGACACACAGAAACAAGCAGACAGCAGGCAGAGCAAAGATAACCTTAGCCTCGAGGAAATCTAAATTAAGATATATTTTTATAAAAAAATGGAAATTTTAAATACCTTAATAGCAGATTCTTACTTTATACTTATATATTTATTAAGCTTTTTTATTATTTAAAAATTAAATACTAATAATATTTTTGAAGCGATGTGCAGTCCTTAACGGTCCCTTAATATTTAATCTAAGCTAATTACAACAAAATCTTAGTTGACTAATTGAACTAAAAATTAAATAAAATTATTTTTATAATTTATAACTTTTTTATTTTACTCACAAAAATAAAAAAGACTTTAAAAATTAGTTGATTGTATCAAAAAAAATATTCTAAACAGGGTTAACATTATAGAAGGCGGACAGTACAGTGAGATGATGCAACATTTAAGTCGTTATGAGGTATCAGACCTTAAATATATTGAAATCCTATTTATATAACCATGAAATAGTAGAAACAAAATAATGTGAGATTGTGAAAGCTTTATAGGAACTAACTAACTCAAACGAACAGCCATGATTGACTAAGTAGCACAAAATAAAAACTTTGTACATTATGAGCCAAGTATTTAAAATGCTGTCCACGTTCAGCTGAAACCTGGAGTTGACGTTTTCTCTTCGCCTGCACGTACTAGAAAAATCTAAATACGCATGTTTACACGGTAAAAACAATATCATATGTCAGGTCGACATCTTGCATCTGTACAAAAATATTAAAAAAAGATGTTAAAAAATTAGTAATACACCCGGGACTTTCTTGTAAATATGAATGTTATCTCTAATATAAGTACCGTACCGTACGTGTTATTATCAAATCTGAAGGTTTTGTTTGTATTAAATTTTAAATTAGTAAAATACTTAACGACCATGTACCACGACGACGTTTTGAACACTTTCCAGCGGCCATTGGTCACGAGGTAGACTGGGTGGCTAACTGGAATGAGAGATGGTGTGAATTACTGTTTTAATAATTATTTGTGTGGGTTGGTTTTCTATACATAGTATGGCTCAAGGTGTTATGAGGATTGCGAATGATTGGCTACCATGGGCAAATCTTTGTTTCAGAGAACACGAGGGATCTGTCATCAAGTAGTATCGAAAATTTATTACCTAATACCTTCTTTTAAAATATAGTAGAAAAATCAAAATATAACTTTCATAACGACTTGATTACTTAGAAATTACACAATAGTCGCTAAATATTAATAGGAAGTAGAGCTAGTAAGACATACTTTATATCATTCTGAAATCGATCTGTCGAAGTGATATTGGGTGCTATAATCGGTCTTTAGTACGAAGAAGCCAATATAACGTCCTTTTACAAATAAATCTTACGTGCTTCTTTCTTGGCATAATGACCAAACAAGGACTAACACACAATAAGAATAACCTTTTTATAAGTGTATTACAAGATTTAACACGGTGAAATTAAAAAGACCATTTTAGCTGTAACAATATTTTAAAACAAATTAATAATTATGTGATGAAATGGTCGAAGCCGATGAGCGGATTACTCTTATACTATTTATATACTCTTTATTACTTAGTAGGACCTAATAATTAAACATATGCAAATATAAATTCAAAGATAAGTGCATATGTTAATAGAAATAAACAAGATCTAAAAATGCCAACAAGTTAGTTAGTCTTTTGCAAAGAATTACACAGCACTGTTATTAGTCTCGCATGCTATACATTACAAGTTTATCTCATTAACACAAGGCTATCTGGTTTATAAAGTATATTTTTATCATAACACTAATACGTATTTATTGGCACATAATAATAACGATTAATGTTTAAAAATTACAAATAAAAACAAAGATATATAATACTCATTTTATTTGAACTTAAGCGATTTTAAAGATTTGTACCTACTATACTTTGATGTATACTATATATATTGCCTGTCCGGTTATTTTAATTTGCTTAGTGATCCCCAATTTAGTTAGTTTATCAACAGTGACTGTCACAAATTGGGGGTTTAATTGAATTTCTCAGTGATAATGTAGCGCTCTATTCCGTCACCATGTTTCAAGTATACGTAGAGATTAACCTTTTCTTACAAAGCGTAGATCATGGGTTCGAACCTTTCGAGGTTAGGGTGACATGTAATTTCAATCGCCCAATAGCCTGAAAGGAAAGATGAGGGACAAGTGAGAGTAAAGTGTGATGTCACATATCAGATTTGTATATAAATTGGCTCTGGTTGTCAAGACTACCTTTAGCATTTCTCTTATCTAATAATAGTAAATAGTTCATCCTTTTAGGTTGTTGTTTGTGAAGGTAAGATACTAGTCGCACTGTGTGTAAACTGTTATTTAGGTGATAATTGGTGAATCTGTAACCGACCGACCGATATTTAGGTAAAGGCTAGGAAGGAAGATGATATAGTGTTGGCGGAAGGAAATTTCTGTTTGTGTGAAAAATTTTACCACTTTTTTATAAGAATATAAAGGGTAAGCTAATTTATTTAATACAAATGCAGATATTAAAAAAAATTGTGCCATTGCCAAAACAATGTGTTATGAATAAAAATAAAGTAATCTTTTATGTACATATATACATTACATTAGTTTATATTATGATATTGCCACGAGAAATCTTAAATTAGGAAAGTCAATAATATTTTGAATTGACATACATAATTTCGCTCTTCTTTTACTTCTATCAAAAGAGGAAAATTAAGCTAAAACTATTTAATATAGTTTTGGATACTCTACATAGGTACTAATAGGACAACAACACAGTTATTGAACACTTAAATTTTTGTTATTAGTATTAAAATAATTTTAGTCTCTTTTTTAATTGTCATTTATTTATACTAAACACAATATAAATGGGATAATACTGTTAGTTGCTTACGCTAATACTATACATGATCAGTAATAATCTACAGGCCTATGTTTCATATCTTAAACATCACAAAATGGGATTGATTATTTCAAGGAACGGTAGTATTTACGTTAAGTATAAGCCTCGTGATTAGCTAGGAAATTCAAAGAAGTAATATAATTAGTTACTTTAGGCCATAATTCAAGTTACAAGTGTCTGAGTGAGTGTTTCTGTCCAGAAATTTTCTTAATTTATTATTGTATTTCAGTTTTTCATAACATTGCTATGCTTTCACTTGAAGATGAATTGAAAAAAACTTTTAAGTAGATTTTTAAAAGCTTGCCATCAATGATTAAAATAGCACAGTGCAATAACAAATGAAACAACTAAAACCCTCTTAAGATTGTGGTACTAAACGAATTCAGGTCATGAAAACTTGAGATTAACTTCGTTAACTTAGCCTCAAGTTACCCAATATACATACATATTTATAAAATGTATAGTACTGTTATTATATGTTATTCCCCCACTGTATTTCACAAAATCGGAATAAAATCGCTGCCTGGGGCAAGGCTGGAGAATGGATTAAGTTTTAAATGTCACACGTCTACGAGGATTGTTATCAATGCCTGGAGGCTAAACATTTTGACTCGCACAAGAGTTTGTCAACTGACGCAATGAAATGGATATTGAATATTTATCCGTCCGAAAGTAACGCATTGCCATTATTTTTTTGAGTGTGAATATGTTTTAATTTTAGTGGGCACGACTAGTACCTATTAATAGTGGTATTACTGATGACTGACTTTGAATACAATTGATTGATTTAAACAAAATAAAAAATGTTAAGAGTAAACTTAATAGAAGTTTAGACATGGATAGTAGATGCCTTAGGTTTTGAAAAACTGAAATCCATAAAAAATGAAAATTACAGTGTCTGGTTGTAACATTAAAATAACCGTTTTTAAGTGATTGATATAAATAGTTGTGATATATAACCGGTACATCTAGCAAAATTGCATTAAAAATTCAAGATTCATGTCTTTAGTAAGTTCTTTTCAACACAGAGTCTCTGCGAGAAGCTCCGTCCCTCAAACTAGGTGGTCTACATTTTTGCTAAAATTAAGGCCACACGTACAGAAGGTACGTGAGTTAGGCATTAGTTTATGTCTTCTAGGACCGTCGACGATCGGTTTCGACCGATAATCGAGTCTTTAGTCGAAATCAATATAACGTCCTTTTACAAATAAATCTTACACGTGCTTCTTTCTTGGCATAATGGATACATCAAAGAGTATTTGAGGAAGTGCACTGCCTCAAAGCGCGTTTTTTCCTTCGTCAATTACAAACACGAAATAGCAATCGTAACTAAAAATCCTGTATCAATTTATACGAGCTTTAAAAAGAACAGTGTTTAGTATAAAAATGGAATGTTTATAAGGTGTATTACAAGATGTAACACGGTGAAATTAAAAAGACCATTTTAGCTGTAAGAGTATTTTAAAACAAATTAATAATTACGTGATGAAATGGTCGAAGCCGATGAGCGGATTACTCTTATACTATTTATATATCTTTATTACTTAGTAGGATTTAATAATTAAACACATACAAATATAAATTCAAAGATAAAGTGCATATGTCAGCCAAGAATAAACAAGATCTAAAAATGCCAACAAGTTAGTTAGTCTTTTGCAAATAATTACACAGCACTGTTATTAGTCTCGCATTAATACATTACGCAATAAGTTTATCTCATTAACACAAGGCTATCTGTTTTATAAAGAATATTTTTATAATAACACTAATACGTATTTATTGGTACATAATAATAACGATTAATCTTTAAAAATTACAAATAAAAGCAAAAATATATAATACACTCATTTTATTTGAACTTAGCGATTTTAAAGATTTGTACCTACTATAACTTTGATGTATACTATATATATTGCCTGCCTGTAATTCTTATTTGTAGTGATCCCCAATTTAGTTAGTTTATCAACAGTGACTGTCAAATTGGGTGTAGTTGAATTTCTCAGTGATAATGTAGCGCTCTATTCCGTCACCATGTTTCAAGTATACGTGAGATTAACAACTTTTCTTACAAAGCGTAGATCATGGGTTCAGACCTTTCGAGGTTAGGGTGACATGTAATTTCAATCGCCCAATAGCCTGAAAAGGAAAGATGAGGGACAAGTGAGGTAAAGTGTGATGTCACATATCAGATTTGTATATAAATTGGCTCTGGTTGTCAAGACTACCTTTAGCATTTCTCTTATCTTATAATAGTAAATAGTTCATCCTTTTAGGTTGTTGTTTGTGAAGGTAAGATACTAGTCGCACTATGTGTAAACTGTTATTTAGGTGATAATTGGTGAATCTGTAACCGACCGATATTTAGGTAAAGGCTAGGAAGCAAGATGATATTGTGTTGGCGGAAGGAAATTTCTGTTTGTGTGAAAAATTTTATCACTTTTTTATAAGAATATAAAGGGTAAGCTAATTTATTTAATACATACGCAGATATTAAAAAAAATTGTGCCATTGCCAAAACAATGTGTTATGAATAAAAATAAAGTAATCTTTTATGTACATATATACATTACATTAGTTTATATTATGATATTGCCACGAGAAATCTTAAATTAGGAAAGTCAATAATATTTTGAATTGACGTACATAATTTCGCTCTTCTTTTAGTTCTATCAAAAGAGGAAAATAAGCTAAAACTATTTAGTATAGTTTTGGATACTCTACATAGGTACTAATAGGACAACAACACAGTTATTGAACACTTAAATTTTTGTTAGATGATAATGAAATTATTGGTATTAAAATAATTTTAGTCTTTTTTAATTGTCATTTACTTATACTATAGACAATATAAATGGGAAAATTCTGTTATTTGCTACGCTAACACTATACATGATAGGATAGGCCTATGTTTCGTATCTTAAACATCACAAAATAGGATTGATTATTTAAAAAAAACGGTAGTATTTACGTTAAGTATAAGCCTCGTAATTAGCTAGGAAATTCAAAGAAGTAATATAATTAGTTACTATAGGCCAGAATTCAAGTTACAAGTGTTGTACGCGCTTTTCTGTCCAGAAATTTTCTTAATTTCTTATTGTATTTCAGTTTTTCATAACATTATTATGCTTTCACTTGAAGATGAATTGAAAAAAAAATTAAGTAGATTTTCAAAAGCTTTAGCCATCAAAGGATAAAATAGCACAGTGCAATAACAAATGAAACAACTAAAACCCTCTTAAGATTGTGGTACTAAACGAATTCAGGTCATGAAAACTTGAGATTAACTTCGTTAACTTAACCTCAAGTTACCCAATATACATACATACTTATAAAATGTATAGTACTGTTATTATATGTTATTCCCTCACTGTATTTCACAAAATCGGAATAAAATCGCTGGGGCAAGGCTGGAGAATGGATTAAGTTTTAAATGTCACACGTCTACGAGGATTGTTATCAATGTCTGGGGGCTAAACATTTTGACTCGCACATGAGTTTGTCAACTGACGCATTGAAATGGATATTGAATATTTATCCGTCCGAAAGTAACGCAATGCCATTATATTTTTTGAGTGTGAATATGTTTTAGTTTTAGTGGGCACGACTAGTACCTATTAATAGTGGTATTACTGATGACTGACTTTGAATACAATTGATTGATTTAAACAAAATAAAAAATGTTAAGAGTAAACTTAATAGAAGTTTAGACATGGATAGTAGATGCCTTAGGTTTAGAAAAACTGAAATCCATAAAAAAAAATGAAAATTACAGTGTCTTAGTTCATCAACATTGAAATATACCGATTTTGAAGTAGATTGATATAAATAGTTGTGATATATAACCGGTACATCTAGCAAAATTGCATTAAAAATTCAAGATTCATGTCTTTAGTAAGCTTTATCTAACACAGAGTTCGCGAGAAGCTCCCGTCCCCACGAACTAGGTGGCTCACATTTTTTGCTAAAAATGAAGGCCACACGTACAGAAGGTACGTGAGTTAGGCATTAGTTTATGTCTTCTAAGGACCGTCGACGATCGGTTAACGGACCGGGACGCCGACGGTCTGGCGTATGTATTAATCGGTGGCTGGGGGGCGGTGAGAATCGCCCTGGAACGCCGGTGTATCTAGTGTACGCGGTGTGTGTGTTTAGCTGTGCTCGTAAGCGAGGGCGGACTACAGGTGAGTGTGTGCTATCCCTAGACGTGTGGTATAGGGTCTGATGTCGGACCCCGTTGGGCCGAGTCTCGACGACCCCTTCCCGTCCGGGTCTAGGAGAGAACGTTTCGGGTCTACGCTTTTGACTGACGCGTTTGCGCTATACGTTGCTGCTTTTACCACAGATAGGTTCTGAGTTGTCTACTTATATAATTGTGTTTGCGAAAGTTTTTAATGTAGCGGGTGTCGGCCTTGAGTCGCTGTTAACTACGTTTTGTTGGTAACGCCGTCGTGGCGCGGTGGATGAATTGTAGACCTTGTGGAGTGGTCAGGTGAAGGAGCTTGAGCGAAAAGCCATCAAAGCCATGTAACACCAGGTACATCGGAATTATGTTTGAGCGAATTTACTGTGAGTTGATAAAAGAACAAAGCCTTTCTCCTAAAGTCCTGATTTGACTGACGATGCATTGCCGTAAAGTTCAGCCTAGGTATGCTTCCTTTCGATCAAATTGGCCTAGTTATGTTGATCTGCGGAGAGCGGCCGCGCGTGGCTAACTGACGCCTGAGTTGAGGAGGTATCGATGAACCGAGCGTATCTAGATAGTGAATTCGTCTACATTTAATTGATTTATCGATTCCACTGTAACGATTAATCGACGTTCCTGGACTTTATGAATAATTTGGTCATGCGACGACGTGAGCGGCATCATCGGGAAAGTCGATGCTCGTCGGGCTTTGGCAACCGTGAGAGCGGAATGATGGATGACCGATCCTTGAGAACCGCTGGCGTGGCTCGTGAAGTGCCCTCGACTTGATATCGAAGACCATTCGACAATGAACTATAACTGAACACGTCGCCTTGGACGATAACTAAATCGCGTTGGCGACTTTGTCAAATGCCTGCGACATCAGAAGCGGCCCCGTGATATGGGGTTTGGATGATGAGGCCGTAGATGATTCCGTCAGGGTATTGTGGACACGTGCTTCGACAACCATTGCTCGTCGAAATGCAGGCGATGTATTAACCGTGAAAATTACCATTCATAAAGTTTCCAACAGTTTGATAATGCGTAAATCTGGTAGCTTAGCGGGCTTGTTTGGTTTGATTTACTCTGGCTTCTCTACGAAGTTGCAAAAAGAAGGTTTGATGTAATAGTAAAATGGTCAATACAAACCATCTAAACGCATTTTCTCGTTCCTCGTGTCTATCTGCCGTCAGACTTGCTACGACTGTGCGATAACTTTACTTACTGCCTACTAAACAAGTTCATAAAGTAAATAGTTTGATTCTACAGTAGCTTGTAAACGCCTAAAGCTTTTTCGTCCGTCTTATTTTGTCATGGTCTGTTGCTACTTGCTACTTATAATTAAACATTTTTTTTTTGTACGAATTAGGTTTGTAGAGTTCGTCTTTGCTAAAGCACCAATTTCATAATGACATAACGATATACATTATATACACAAGGTATATTATACTTCACATCTTATAGTTGTCTAATAGAGACTCACCTGATCCGACTTTAAAACATGTCCACAAAGCAAAGACTTCAATTTGAGACCCTTTAAGACCCACATAAAATAGTTTCTCTGATTTAACTTATGTTAAAATTTCAAATTAGTTGTTTAGTTGGTTTATATTAATCCCTTTCCGACTATAAAGACTTTTAAAATGATCGATTAATAAGATTAATTCAATAGTAGACATACTTTCACAAAGTCACATTAAATAGATACGATACTAACTTAAACTATCAATAATCAATCCTATTTATCATCATCATCACTGTAGTAAACCATCTTGGACAAACTCTCGCTTTATACACGATACTTTTTAGAGATTTGACCAATGAGATCACACTTATATCATCAGCTGGTAGGTGATTGATATTTGATGACCTACTCCATGCATGGCTTTTTTTTTGACAATTGTGATGGCCAAAAGTCTACCACCAGAAAAAGTGTTTCGTGATTGATATCTCACCTCCGATCATAGGAAGCTCTTATTTTCGGACAGGGCGGATTGATGAAATGTCGTTAAATGATAAAGTTTTTATCCATTGAAATTAAATTCTTTAGTCAAATTAAAAAGGATCAATCATTGAGCCAACATAGAGAGACGATAAAACTTATTAATCGAAAATATCTATAAAATCTTTAATCAACTTATTATTTACATAGTTAATTTAAAATAAATTATGTAATAACTTCATTGTTTTATAACTTAAGTTTTTAAAAATGATCAATGAAAACTTTTCTTATATCTATACATAGTATGATATTTAAATATACTAGAAAAACCTTTTCATTGTTTTATACTTTTTAAGATTTTTATAAAAATCTTCAAGTCCTTATAACTTTTGATTTAAATTGAATGAAAGAAGAAGCTACTTACAATATGACCTAGAAAAAATAATCATTTTTGAGCTTTAAATTGATTAAAATTCTAAATTTATGGAGTTTTTATATATTGAAATGCAAAAATATGTTTTCTAAGCATATAATCAACTTAATAACTGTTTCTACCTGGAGTGAGTGGCGTTTGACCTTCATGAACTAAAGGGTAAATTATGTTCAGTAAATGGATTAGTTGTCAGTAAACTTGAAAACACTGACGGCATATGACAACTGCCAAGTATGGCCTTAATAACCAAAACTGATGTTTTAGATTTTAGATTGTAACTTTGATACTAAAACATTGAAGCACGGAGAAGAAGCCATCTCAATAATATCGTCATTAAAAAATTATTTGATCAAATAGTATTTAATCGAATCTACAACGGCAGAGGAAAGCAAATTTAAATTGTCCGTTAAGAATACATTTATTTATTATAAAAAAGACAACTTAACCGTGATTCGTTTCTTGTGACATAATATTTGTTTAAAATTAATAGTGCCACAAACTTTTGTAGGTTTATATCTCGACACAAAGACACTTTTATAGATTATTCTCCAGTAAAATATATTTGTAAAATAATTTTACTTAAAACCCTTTAAAGAGACAGCTTTTTTGCAAAGTGTTCAGGTGGATTATCCCAATGCGTTTTTTTCGTCAACCTTAGGGTGATGGGTTAAAGTGGAAAGGACATTAATAAGAAAATTGAAAAAATTGTATTTAAAATATAAATTTGTCTGAAAAATGGATAATTAAACAAATAACATATATGCAAGCCTGAAGAATGTTTTGAAATTTTAACAGACTGCATTCACAAGTCCCCAGTCTATTTATTTCTTTGACAATTAAAAATCAAATAAAGATATAACGGTTACATTTTTTTTTATCTACAAAATATTAGTTCGATGACATATATTAAAAAAACTATTAATATTAAAATAATTCATAAATAATATTTTACTCCTCTTTTCAAAAAAGTCTCCAGAATTTCATTACAAGTAGGTTTCAGGTTTATTGAATTATTTTGTGCATTTCCAATTCTCTTAAATTTAAAGCACATAATAAATTTGTTATTACATCCATTTATAATGAAGTTTGAGATAAAATATCGTAAGTTTTTGACCAACTTTCCAAAAGAAGCAAATGCTAAAATCGCAGCTCATATTTTGTTTTTTATAAATGTTACCTCGTTACTGGGCTTCTAGTGCTCCAATTTTGTTCATTCATTTTATAAATAATAGGTTAATACCTATTATTAAAAGGAATGAATTTAATCTAATTATTTTTATAAATTTTTTGTCAACTAGTTTAATAGATATTAAAGAAAATTACGGCATCAAAAATCACAACCTCGTGATTAAATAGCAAACGCAGCCTCAATCTCATGAGATAAATTAAAACATAAATTACACTTAATTCGCCTTTAAAATCCCAAGGCATATTTGTAGCCCAAGGTTCCGTCACTTTGATAAAGGGGGAAAAGTTCATAAAAGTGACGTTTCAAACATTCATTGAACAGAAATAGAGTGGGCCGTTTACGGACAAAAGCTTTTTTAAAAGTTAAATGTACCTTTTCAAAAAGCTTCATTTTTAAATTTATGGAAATATATAAGTTATAAACATTAAAAAGAAGCTATGTTTGTATTCGTTAAAAAATATTTCTTAATTAATTAACATGTACAAATTCCTACTTTAAGTTGTCGTTTTTCTTGCCCCAAAATATTGTTCCTTCAATGTTTAAAAAAAGGAAGATAATTACGCACTTTTGAAGCTTTGGCGATTGTTTCGGCATGGCTTAATATATAAAGGATCTTGACACGCCTCAATCCATGGATAAAAAAAATAATTGCACTTTTAAATTCCCGGGTCGGAAGGCATCATTAATATTTCGTTTTTGATCTCGGAGGAGTGGTTTTGCTTCCTCGAAATACATTAAATTCCCAGTATTATCATCCTTTGATTTCAAACCATTTAACAAAGAAATAAAATTGTTAAGTGTGTAAATAAAAAAGCAAAATTTAGAGACAATTATTTTTGAACAATGTATTAGTAAAAATGTTACCAGATTATCGATTGTTTATACTAGCAATGACAAAACATATGTATAAATAAAATTAACAAGGATGTAAAGCTGTAAAAGACCAATTAGGTATGTTTTTATAACTTCTAATGTATGTAACATGCAACAACAAATACTTTTTATTACCAGATGATTTAGAAAGACTACAGTTAATATACAGTTAACATGACAGAAAATACATTAAATTACTGGAAAAAAAGAAAAATAATGTATTGTATAAATCATTAATAATTTATTTGCAAATTTTAAAGACAAACTGATCATCCTAAAACGAAAGATTTTTAAAATTTCTTTATTTTATTTAATAATAAATTTATAACATTTTATAAGCGCTTTTTACTGAAATTTTTCCTGGTAAAAATTTATGTAAACTTAATATTGTTGTAAAATATTATTGAAGTCATTTTAGTGTTTGATATAATTTTGGCCCGTAATACGATTTGGTTATAAATTTATAAGTAATTAACTTACCCAATTAATGATTATCTTTAATTGAGGTTCTGTAAGGTTTAACATATTTAATGACATTATTTTGAAAAACCTCCATACTTTGACTGAATGTACGATTTAGTGCGTAAGTGCCGAAAACCAATGCGAATTGGCTTGTTTACCTAAGTCACATTAAAGCACAAAAGCGATTATCTTCCGCATGCGAACTCGATTCCTATAATCCTTTGTACAATTAGTTTTCCGCTTAATTTTAAATTAATCAAAGAGTTGCAGTTTTGGTTTAATGAGTAGAATACTAAAGGTTTAGAACACTTGAATTGTAAAGAAATTTTTTAAATCCATTTAAAATGTACTGTACGGTTGTTTTCCTCCAAAAATAATACAAAATAAAAATTCTCTTCCCAAATTAAGCGCCAAAGTTTAAAGGGAATTTCCAAGAGAAGTTTAACAGATTTCAATCTCAAATCACACCTGAATATTATTAATAACAATGTTTATTGTTTTACGCGATTACTGTACGTAATGAATAATTATTTCTTGTTTTGGTGAATTTAACATTATTAAATAAAATTACTTTACGGATATTATCGTTTATTTTCATTTTTAAATTGACGTTTCGAACACCTTTTCCAGCGGGCCGGGTCAGGGAATGAGGATGTCATGGTCTTCGAGTGCTGAAGGGGGTTTCCAGATCTTTATTTTATTAATTTTTAATCTGACTCCACCCAAAATGAATGATTTTAACACAGCCGGGTGGTATTATGCTTTTTAAATTTTAATTTATTAATTATGGGATCCCAAGCGGTGGTAAACAACCATCTTCTTATTGAAATTTGGATGTTTTTTAATCCTAGCCTCCGGATCATCCTTGGTAGGAATCTTTTCTTTAGCGGGTTTGTGGTCATCTCTGATGTAATGGTTCCCCTTTTCAAGGGACCGTCTGGGCGGTACCCGGTGCCTATTTCACCCAAACATAGTAAAAAACACTGGTTTTCGGTTTGAAGCACCGGCCACAATTACTGGGTAAACGGACTTAAATCCTGTTACGGTGGCGCGGTTTGAACCTGTTTAATATCTATGGGGTCTGACCATTTCCATCGGTGGCAACAACGAATTGTTGGCCCCAATTTGAACCCCGACCCCCGGTTCCAAAGCAAAGCCAATACCTAGGTGGTATTCTACGAGACTTTGAACTAAGCAGCAAAGATTAAAAGATTAAGTAAAAATCAAGATCCAATCTCACTTCTGCGCTGGTAAATTAAATCATTTAAAACCCGAACAGGTCAAAAGGCGGAAGAAAAACAAGTAAAATCCATGCACTAAAAACCATCTACCGAGTTATAGAATTTTTACTAAATTTATGGCTAAATTGAATTTGAAAAATAAATTGACACTATATCAAAATTAATATAATAATATAGGAGCAAAATATAAGCTTTGTGCAATATTATTAGTGTCAAAAATAAATCTGTTTCCTCATCATAATTGGCACATGAAAAGTGACGCATCATCGTGGACTATTAGCATAATAATATTAAGAAAGGACGGATGACCCGCCATTTTTAAGAAAACATTCGTTTAAAAAATCATGGAATCCACATTATTTATATATACTTCCATTAGAGGCAACTAAATAACACGTTAAGCTAAAACAACGGCTATTTATTATTTTAAAAGACAGGAAGTGACAGGCTTTGTAGTATATCTTATTCTGAATAGTTTGTTTGGGTTATATTGCCTCATTGGAGTTATCATTATTTTTGTATCTCCTTAACCTCATTTTATTTACCTGGTCAATAATTTTTTATTCTTTTTCGGATCCATAGCCTTTAAATTAAAAAACCTGCCCAAATCATAAAATTTTTATTAGACAGGTCCCTCGTCAGTGGTAAAAGGGTATCTCTTTAATTAAAAAAAGTTAGTATTGTAAATATTATTAAAATTAATTTAAACATTCATTTTTTTATTTAAACTTAATAAAATTTTAAACTTTTTTTATTCATTCAATAACCTTTGTCTTGGAAAAACTTTTTAGTTGGGTTTTCTGGTCGGCTCAGTAACCGCTTATTGGGGTTTCAACCAAAGATCGTAAAACCCTTAAAATATAAATTGTTAAAATATTTTGATATACTTAATTCATAACAATTTATTACATTTATACGCTTTATATTCTTGTAATGAAAAGATACATATTGACATATTGAAACATTTAGTTAGCTTATTAAATATCTATAAGTGGTGTTTTAAAGTGAATTGGTTTTTCCATAAACTTGTAACGATAAAATAATATTTTCCAATTGTAAAAAGATTAAAGAAAGTACCTTTATTTTTTTATTCCAAGTATAAATTGGTAACATAGAACACCTTCTTGGAAGCACTTATGTTAAAAAAAAACGTTATTTTGAATTTTTTGCATACAAGATCTATAAACAAAAGGACTGTTTTGTGCTAACAAGTACCTACTATTACTATCCTTAGCGTTGTCTTACGGAAGGGTCAGTCTGTCGGTCGATCCGTCGATCTCGACACTGAAACTCCACAGCATGAGAAGGCAGTATCTCTTTTAGCTTTTTGGCCCTCATATCGGTTTATATCTTTTTGTTTTATGTTTAAGTCTTTGCCACTGTCGATTTTAATAAATCATTTATCCATACATATAATACACATCAGGGAAAGTAGAAACTTATGGAAAGAATGAAAGAAAGAACGATTGAATGAGGCTAAATGATAAATAAAGTTAGTAGTCGGTGCTTTTTAATTTAGCTCAAGAATTGACTAAACTAAGCTTTGCTTTTAGTTAAAGAGACTGATAAGCTAATATTTAGCCACTTGAAATCTCAACAAGTCGAGTTCGGAGCCTGCGGCTTAACTATGTTGTTGCATGTTCTAACCTAACTAGAATAATTATCGTAAAGGTTATGTATTAATTCTTATTACGATGAAATATTTTTGATAGTTACATTACGCATAAATGGGATTATTAGATTTAAATAAGAGAATTAAAAAAAAAAAACATGGTAACAGTTTGAAAAAAAAAAGTAGAAGTAATAGGAAATGCCGTTCAATTTAAGTCGTTTATTCTTATCCTATGCAGAATTTTCGGAAGTTTATGAAAATAATGGTATCCGCAAAAATAATTTTCTATTAAGTGTACTATCATTCACAAAAGGTGCATTTTATAGTATTTAATTGTGTTAAAAAATTTGTAGGTAATAGGGTTTATGTAAAGTTGTTGAATGTATATTTTTTTCAATCTATGTGTTTAAAACGTGTTATATATGACATTTTGATTAAATAAATACCAAAAATTTTAAAATTTACAATGCATGGGAAACCGGGGGCTTTTTGGGGGACATTTACCACAATATTAAAAATGGTTCAATACCTCATTTTTGTACCCACTTTTAAATAAAAAACTTTTGACCCTGTCCTACCAGGCCGCTAGAAAAATTTCCCACAAAATTCGTAAAAAGTCAATTTATTCAATAAATTTAAAAAACTTTAAATTTTAGTTATAATTTACCAAATTTCCGTTTCCGGTTTATCCAAGCGGACAGGACTTTTGAATACTAAGGAAAACTGAATTCCCACGTCATAGTTAAATTGTTTGATTATTTTTAAAAATTTTCTAAAAGGAACCTAACCTCTAAGTAGGGAACCATTTAGGTCGATTTATTCCGGTCAAGTCATGGCGCAAGAAAGATTGAAGGAGGATTAAGTATGTACTTGGCAAATTAAATATTTCATAGTAAAGGAACAAAAAAAGAAAAATCTTGTATCGCGTTTTATAATCAAAAATTAAACTTTTTTAAAAAGTTATAATTTTTCTCTAGATCATAATCCTTGTAAAGAATTCATAATTATTTAAAAGTAATTTTCTTATATTACCATGTCAATTAAAAGTAATCATGATTATACTAACAAAGGTTGGGTTGGATGTTACATTCATCAAACCTAATTTTTTTTGTTTAATTACCTACGCAAATGGACTTAGATTTCTTCATTTCCAAGTTAAACAATTTATGTTTACACATTTCGTACTATAAACGTATATTATCAGATTTGTAATGGGATAAGGCATACCTATCGAAATAAAAACTGCCTTAATACTTAAGGAAGTATCGTTATAAAAGAAGAGGAAGTAATAGTGGGTTCGTAATAATATTGCATTAGAGAATATTTGTATAATTAACGTAAAAATCAAGTCAAAGTCAAGTATCTTAATTCGATATAGAAGAATAACACTTTCTTGTTATAAAAAAAATATATAGTTCATTATATTTAAACAGTTTGACATAGCCTAGAACGAACATTTCATTACCAGGCTGGGCTATCTATCAAGTAGTCATAACAGCAATAAAATTCCAAAAAAACCTCCATTTTTCTTTTATATGTACAGATAAAAGCTAAAATTTTTGGTTTTGTGAAAGGTATCTTGTCTTAGAATTTCAATTTATTTCGCAGTCTTGGTTTTGGAAGAACAAAATTATGTATTCATATTTTTGTTATTATACACCTTTCTACAAATTAATTTTTTTTATGAAACATTATATTTTTTTTTTAACCGGGACGAGCAGTCGGGCCACCTGATGAAAGTGGTCCCGAACCCCATAGACTGGGCCCAAAAGTGGTACGCCAACGCGCCCACCGTGAGACATAGGTGTTTCCGTTACCCAGTAAATACCTGGAGGGCCCTTCAACCGGAACACAGCAGTGTTTTCCCTCGTTGCGGCAGAAATACACTTCGGGGTTTACACAGAGGTTCCTGTAACCCTACCACCGGTAAAAAATAATATAAAATTTTTTTTTAGTTTTGAGAAAAAACAATCATTATTGATTTCAGTTATTATTTTTCAGTTCTTTGGGGAGCCTATAACCCCAAAACTTGTATCCGAATCCTTTTTTGAAAATAGTATTTATATTCCGGTTTCCCAAAAAGGATGCCATAAGACTTTATACCGTATCTGGTTTATGTGATTATATTTTTATACAAATATCCTTAATTGACTATGTTAAAAAATTTTCTTTAATTTGTTCAAAAAGGTTTTTCTAAAGAACGGGTGGTTTTACAAAGTTTCTAAGCATGATAGTTGAACCACAGCAGTGATTTAGTTCTTTTTACGTTAAAGGTTACTTTTCTTGTAATTGTATCATTGGAATTTAGCTTCACAATGTCTGAAATATGCTTTTTAGCATTATTTGTTAGGTCAGTATCCTATTTCCAAAAAAATCTATGGCAGATAATATGTTTTAAAAGACTTAAGAAACAGATTTCATAAGAGGCCCTTTTGAATTCATTTAATTTTTCCTTACATTCACTTTTAATGTTAAAACTTGTTTAAGAAATTCAAACAATATTTAAAACCATTGAGTTTGTTAAAATCAAACGTCAAATTTTCTAATTCAATCGGGTTTTTCGTTACCCTTGTTGATGTTTAGATACTCCCTTAACATATAGATATATGCACCTGCTTATTTTGGATTGCAGACTTTATAAAAACATATTTATTTTGTAGAACAGTGTTTTAATTTATTCCTTAAGAAAGTTGGCCCAAATTAATCCATAAGTTGTAATTTTTTCAAATTATATTCTTCTTTAAAATATTTATTTATACAAAAGATAAGCGTCTTAGCTTTATATATGAATTCCTTTGAGGTTTTCTAAAAATAAAGAAACAATTTGAAAATTTTTATTCAAGTCAAGTTTTCAGCGTAATCGTAAAAGGTCTTGATTTTTATTTGATTTATATTTGTGTAAAACTTTCCCTTTATCTTAGCCGGGCGGAAGGGATAACGGTCAACATCTATGTCACCTTGGTATAGGAAAGTTGTGCCTGCTAGGGTCATCTTGTGACTCCCATAAAACCGTGTGTTGACCTTGGTAGGGATGAGGGTAAAGGGCGCATAACGTGGTGGTGGGTGGAAGATTTGTGTGGAGGAATGGAGGGAAGTAGCCCTGATCAGAGGAGAGTTTCAACTGTTTCAAAGCGTTTTTGTGCTTTTTTAGAAAGAATATCGTTGGTGGATTTAGCCTTTTGGTTTGATAAACGATAATCTTCCCCCAAAGGTGGGAAGCGTAGGTATTTTCTTTGAAAAAAACATTATACGCGTCAGGATCGGTTTCACCTTTAAATTCAACCACCCACATGCTCTGTGTTTGTTTAAATATTGTTTTTTAGAGCAAGACGAGCATTTCCGATGATAGGCAGGTCTGCCCGAAAGCAGCGCCTTGCCACTAACCCCTTCCCTCTGAGATAAATCTGATTACCTGTAATTACCATAGCTATATTTTTACGTCTTCTGTTTGGAAGGACACCTACTGTAACCTGTTTCCAATTCATTTAAAACAGGCGGATTACTCCATCTCAAATTTTTGAAAATTGTATTTTTGACTCTCAATTGAATATGTTTTTTAATATTTTGCCTGATAATTAGACTTAGTAATATAATTTTATTATATATATTTTTTTATCTATAGAAGAAAGAGGCTCATTTAAAATTGTCTGTTATTTAGTCCGACATATAAAAAATAAAAAGGTTTATATAATGGTGATTCTGTTCAATTAAATATAATATTAACTCATTAAAATATATTATTAAAATATCTTTTGGGCCCCCATAAGTTTTCGTGTTTTACTTTATCTTTGATTTTAAATTCCCCCTTAGTGAGTTAGTGTTTACGTTAATTAAATAATCCCTCCCTGGGTTATCAATTATGATCGAATTCTGAATCCTTATTTCTTTTATAGATTATTAAAATATCTGGACAAAAAGTTTGTCATTTCTGACAAATTTAAATTATTTGCCTTCAACCTTACCTAGTGTTGGAAATCAAAGTAGCGTTAAGGGAATTCATTAAACATTTTAATTTGAATTTTATTATTTACGAAAAATAAAGCAAGAAGCTTATGACGGGATTTTAATTGCAAAGAAAACATTCCTGATGGTCTTTATTTCATAATATCTTTTGCTTTTTTTAATGTACTCAAGGGTTGTTTCCCATAAGAGCTTTTACAAATTAAAGAATTTTAAAGTTTTTATTTTATATAAAAATTTAAACTTTAATTAGAATTAAATAAAACGATAAAAAATTTCACCAATAAACTCGTTTCTTAAATGACCATTGCCACAACTCAACCAACAATGGTTAAAATACTTACTTTTCTATATGCCCATTAAAAGATAACTATTAAAAGTTTATTTTTGATGATCAACCATCTACCCAGGAAAAATTAGGCCATTTCACCACATGGGTGCATTTTTTTTCACACTAATAGTCCAATGGACGGATAACCACACGGTTGACAGAGATCCACGATTTTAAATATCATCCCAATTCCAATTTCTATGATTACAAACAAAAACTTCTTTCCCCACATTCTCCGGGCCAATGTCCTATTCGGTTCGCATCCCACTCCTCCTTTTTGTTTTAAATCTTCCCTTATGGAATTAGTTCCCTGAAATAGAGATGACGTAGAGTATCGATGGGTTAAAAGTGCTTTTCAGAACTTATCCCGAAAAGGTCGAGATATATTTTCTAATAAATAAATGAAATAATTTTTTACTTATAAGACCTTCGTGGCCCGGTATTGGCCCTTGTGTTATCGTTGTTTTCTGGTTTGTCAGGACAATTTGGGGATCAACGTCAAAAGCATGATGGTCTATCGAAAGGATGTAAAGTCGGCCCACCTACCGCCGCATTGGACCAGCGGGTGGGAAGGACGAACCTCCTTTGCATTGGGAGGCCTGTGTCAAACGTAGGCCGATGATGATGATGATGATGAAGAATATATACAATTGTATGGGTTGTTTTTATCACCTCCCCATTTAAATCTCTGCATCAACCAAATTCGACTACAAAAAACATTGGCTTCGGCATAAAGTTTAAAAAAATAAATGGCCTAATAAACACGATCTTAAATAGTTTATTTCGTTGGTTTTAGATTGTCGATCAAACGTCCTTATTAAAAGATTAACATAATCGCCTCCAGTTCTAGTGCGTCAAATTTAACAGTAAACCGAAATAATCTTCTTTCTATATGTGCTTAACACTTTTATTTAATAAAAAAATATCGAAGTCGTTGCAATCGGTGACACCCAAACTTTCCAAAATTAACCTTTAAACATCCAAGGCAAACAATCATGCATAAATGTTCGTTCTTATCGTTCGTTATTACTGACCTCATGCGCGCAAACTATAAAAACTGTTGTTAAGTTTCAAAGTAAAGAATATAAAAATGGACGAATAACCCTAGACGAGTCTAAAATACTGTTTCTAAAATACGTTTAGTATAAAAGTTTCTCAAGCTAGAACTATCAAAATATTTCACGACTTTCATTTGTTTATGTAAATTTAAAATCTTTGTAAAGGAAACATTAAAACCAGTGATATAAAAGAGTAAAGGAAGAATCCCAAAACCTCAACTGGTGTGTTTAAATGGTCAAATGGATTATTTTTAAATAGAATGTTATTAAAAACTGAAATTAGACACCTTCCCCCCGTTTTAAAAAAAAGAAAATTAAACAAGTTTTTTGGTACACCTAAATATTATATGCATTGGGTCAATGTTCTGAAATATAAAATTCCTTTTAATGACAATTAAATATTTATAATCCAAGTCTCAAGAGGTGACCGCAAAGTTCATTGTACATAAGATGTTCTTATTATTGAAAATTAATTTAGAGGTAAGCAGATTTTCAAGGATTTTACATGGTTTATTATGTTTTTTTGCACATGTGGCTATATACGAGTTGTTGCAGCGATTTATATTTGCACGAGTTTCAAATCTTTAGCATAAACAGAAAAGTATGCAGCCATCTGCAATGTAACTATGTTCTGTAGATCAAATCCTTACAGATTGACTTTCATGTGTAGAATAACCGAAATATGTAGTTTTTGGTAGAATTAAACACGAAAGTCGTGTACATGCTTTCTTTTATATTTTGATTTAATCATAAACCTACTAAAGTTATATTAATTGCATTATTTTAATCTATCAGCATTATTTTATTCTATCTATCTATACTGTTTTACTCAAATCAATCATATTTCTGCTATAAAAAAGTTTACTTCGTCAATCACTATTTTAACATGTTTCGAGATTTCTCACATGAATATTTTTATGATTTCTGATGAGATTTATTATTGAAACCCTTAAAATAAATATTATATTAACGGGTCGAGTGATCGTCCCTATTATCGAATGTATTTTTTATCTTTGAAAGCAAGTCACTAATTATTTTTCATTAATTATATATATTTGCAAAGATTTAGATTTGACAAAATATAGTTATACATATATATTTTAAATATTATATTTGAGGAGTGCTTGCAATTTCATACCAAGAGGTTGTGATTTTTGACACCGTAATTTTCTTCCAAATCTATTAAACTAGTAATCGCAAAATAATTACAAAAATGGGACCAAAGACAGCCAATATTTATCATTTAAAAAAAGAATGAACAAAAATGGAGCACTAGGAGCGGATCAATGAGGTAATATATGTAAAAAAAACAATATATTCAAGAAATATGTCATCCAACAAACTATATCTAAGCTGCTGAAATAACAAAATATGTAAGACCTCTGTTATATCTTTATTTGATTTTATTTGATCTAAAGATTTTAATAGACTTCGTCGTGAAAGCAGTCAATGATAATTTCGAAACGCTGTGCATTATTACATTAAAGTTTTTTTTTTCTATTTTCGACTTATTAATGCACCTTACCACTTTATCTCTGCATTACCTCAAGGTTGACTGGCAGAATATGGCATTGGAAGTAAAACCGCCTCTGTACAGCTTGCGTAAAAAGATTAAATAAAGAACGCTTCGTCTCTTAAATGGTTTTGAGTAAAATATATATTTTGGTACCAAAATTTATATAAATATACAAAAGTGTCTATAAGTAAATCGAAGTAACCTAGACATACAAATACGTCTGTAGAACGGCACTATTACATTTGGCCTAAACAAATATTATGTCACAAGAAACGAATCACGGTTAAGTTATCTTTTTATAAGGAATGAAAGTATTCTCCACTGGAATACATAAAGTTGCTTTCCTCTCTCGTTACAGATTTTACTAAGTACTATTTGATCAAATAATAACAATTGACATTTCGATAATTCACGTACCGACAAGCCTCCGCTCCGCGCTTTAGTGTTGTAGTATCAAAATTACACCTGAAACATCAATTTTGGTTAGCAAGACCTTATCTGGCAGTTGTCATAGGCCGTCAGTGTTTTCAAGTTTACTGACAACTAATCCATTTACTGAACATAATTTACCCTTTGGTTCGAGAAGGTCAAATGCCACTCACTCCACGTAGAACTGTTATTAAGTTGATTCTAGGTTGATTATATAATTTAGAAAGCATAATTTCGCATTTCAATATATAAAAACTCCATAAATAATAGAAATACCGTTTTTAAATTGAAGCTTTCATAATTAGTTTTTGTAGGTCATATTTCTAAGGTAAAGTTATAAAGTAAAAAAGAATAAGAAGGTCATTCTAATTCGAGTACATAGACATACTTTTATTTATATAATATTTTTCTCATGGTGTGAATTAAATCGACACCCTTTGACTCAATAGCCAGAGTCACTAACTCCTATTTTACTGTGGGGAAATGTCTACACATACCTGACTTTGCGGGGGCCAAGACGGGCTATGTCGGACTCGCACGAACTAAGACCACCATGTTAATCCTTATTGGCGCCTTAGAGATGGGGTCACAGGAACTGTTTGGCAGTCTTCTGCGACCCCACCAGCGCTGGCTGCCGAAGCAGCCCCATCTCGGCCCTACGGCCAACTGACTCCTTCTGGTCGTGTAAATAACGCGCCCTTCCTCTCGGCTCCTGTAGTTAGGTAACAGACAACCCCGAGTCTGTTTTTCAGGGGCCATGGGAGCCAGGAGTTCCGAGCCCACGCAGGAACGAGACTCCCAGCCCCCAGCGGGCACCTCGTTGTTTAGCTCCGCCGCTAGCTCCATTTCGGCCGCAGAAAGGGGAGAGATCGACGACACAATGCCAAACGAAGGAGGCTGCTCCAAGCCTTCTTCACGGCCGGCCCGGTCTCTCTTAACTTTCCCATGGAGGCCGCAGGCACTGAACCCCACCGCTACGACAAAGCGAGAATCTGTTCTGGGGGTGTGTAGCTAACCACTACGCCAAATGGATCGTCATTAATTGTTATTACGTATTTTGTTAACTATTCAACTCAATCCCACCAGCAACATTTTTAGAAATAACCCAAGTTTAATATTGACTAAATGCATAGATCTAAACTTCTTCTCCGTGGCTTAGCTGTCAGGGCCCTTTTGAGGGAGACCTTGGCTCGGGCTGCTACTTATAGTCAAGGAAGCGTGCTGCACCGAAGATGCCCGCAACTTGGCTCGATCAGCCACTCTCGTCATGTATATGATAATACAAATGATATTAAAACTTTCAATCACAAACAAAGTTCATGAAATAGAAAAGTTTTGAATTGATATGTTTTTCATTTCGATTACTAAGGTTTCCAATTGATTCCACGGTGCGCATATCGATATTAATTGAATAAATTGAGTAAATCTTAGCCATAAGCAAGATTATGAAGAAAATATTGTAAAACTACTTTATTTTGCGCACTTTCATAGTCTTATGTCTTATAGATTATTGATATAGCATCCGGATTGAACTCAATAACAAAATTGGCTGTTAGGACAATCTGGAATCTGTTCATGTTTTTTATATAACTAAGCTTAACCCTTTATAAATATATTTTTCATTTCTTTGCCAAAAAATACATAAAAACACGCGAGGACAAATTGAGCCCTTACAAGACTTTGACCAGAACATCTAATGACATCCAAATATTATATTACAATATAAATATTTCATGACAAATAATTTTAAAAGTACATTGCCCCTAGTGTGAGCAATATTTAATTGTAAACTACATTACGACATACATAAGCGGCATCACTAAAAACTTCTGAAATTGAATAAGTCTTATTGTTTTTACAACATAACAAACAAGTGTTTTGAACAGGTGAGTTAAACGTCGCTACAAAGTTAATATATATTGCTTAAGTTAGAGGCTGTTATTATGATGGTTACAAACGACTTTTGTTAGGAGTTAAGAAAAAGTTTTTCGTGATATATGAATATATGATAAATGAACCTGTTCGATAACATTTTTGCTTCGATGTTAAAGACTGCTGCTAGTCACTTAAATATCTTGTTTATTGCTCCGAAGTCTTGCTTTAATATAAGTTAATATAAGAAGTGTTTTAAACACACCATGATACTTACTTCAAGCCAAAATTAATTATTTGCAGGATTTATAAATAATGATAATAATAACACATATAATTATCAATGAACAATCTAATTGGAAACGGTAAAAACTTAAGGGTAAAAACAAAAAAAATTGGATGAAAGCGTTAAAATAAAAACCTAATTTCAAAAGATTTTCAAAAGACTAAGGGTGGAAGCAATAATCGCGCTGGGTAGACAAGGCCAGCAACTAGAAAGTCCGAGAAATAAATAAGCCCGGGCAGCTTCTATTATTTAAAGGTTTATTATAATACTAGCAGGACATTTTAGCGGCTAAGTTAAGGATAGCTGGGCAGGGGCGCAGGCCAAATGGTAATGGCGTTGTTTCACCAAAGGCCCTAGTTCATTTTAATTATTACTCTTAGTGAGAGTAACTTGGTATTTATACCTTATATGTACCATGAATGGCAGAGGGACTTTGTCTACCGTGGTATTTATTTCTGTGGCAACGAAGCGGAGCTATACTCAGCCTTTGGCGTCCAGGTTGCAGGATACTCTGCGAAGTTGATATTCATGGAAATGGCTAATTCTTACACATGGAATGGCGTGCCATTTCAATCTTTTTAAAATGAATGCTAATTATATAAATCTTTTATCCTGAAAATAATTTATACTAAGCATTGTAATATAAACAAATTTTATCACAAAATTTAACGAGTAGCTTTCGAAAGTAACTGAATCGGTACGGTAACTCGGTTCGAACAAAATTTTAATATTAATATTACATTTTGATTTTATAAAGATCATAACTAGAATTTATGGCATAATATTGTAATAAATGTCTCTAAAGTTACAAATAATTTACGTTACAGCGGCAGACGAAATGAGACAGGGCTTAAGTCACCGTGGAAATCAAAACGGTTCTTCCTTAGTTTTTAAGTCGGTAATACTTTTGATGAAATGTTTCTTGTAATTTATGTATACATATTTATTAAAGCCAGTAGCAAATTTCTTAATTTCTACAAGCTACCTAATTGTACATTCTTATTACTATGGGTTAATCTTAACATCTTAATATGTGCTATCTTTAAAATAGATTAATATAAGGTGTTAGTTTTGTTAAACTGTTGTTTTCAGTTAAATCCCAAAAGGTTACAAATTTTACTAACTTTACCCATTTTTTATATCTGTAATCTATACAAAGGAATAAAAATCGCTGTATGTAACATCAAAATATCCGATTTAAGTGAGTACATTGCGATATTTAACACAATTTATTTTCAAATATTGTCTGTCTATCTGTCTGTCCGTATGTCTGT
The DNA here is from genome assembly GCA_029286875.1 of Lamproptera curius. Classification (NCBI taxonomy): domain Eukaryota; kingdom Metazoa; phylum Arthropoda; class Insecta; order Lepidoptera; family Papilionidae; genus Lamproptera; species Lamproptera curius. The sequence continues at coordinate 2,102,069 of JAGSMT010000017.1, forward strand.
TTGTTCTGGCCAATCTTTGAAATGGCTGAACGAATTCTGACTGCAGATGTAACTGAAACTGACTTAGTTACGTTTTAGTAAGTAATATCAAAGCTTTTTTTTATATTACACAATGTCGCGGACAAAAGCTCGTTTATGCCCGAAAGATGTGAAGAAACTATAAGTTGAATTATTCAATTTTAATAATGTATAAAATAATTTATATTATATAAATCAAGAAAAACTCATAATTTAATGTATATTCACGTGATAACATAGGGAATCCTCATTGTTTATATATTTAATTGAAAGCATATTGTCATTGTTAACTTGTTGATATTATTTGTATTTACTAACTTAAAATTATTGAATTCGAATTAATTTCATGTGTGTACATTATTAATATACACTAATACATAAATACATAAAACGTACTTATGAGGGTAGCCAAAATAACTAGCAACAGAATTCGTTACGTGAGGAACCAATTTATGAGAAATTATCACTTCAATAAATTATAAACATGACAAACCTAACAAACAAAAATAGAAAAGATGAAATTTGTTCGCGCGTGTAGTGTATAAAAAACACGCACCGAATTCAGTTACCATTTTATTTTAAGACTTAATCAAAAATAAAATTTATAAATTTGGGTAACTTACCCAAATGCTCCTATTATTGAGAAGGAGTTATTAGAAAGAGAAAATATTTGCAAGATGAAACAAAATTATATTTAATCAAATAACGTTTGCCCAAAAGCTTCTTTTTTTTTAAATTACATACAATTCCTATGGTAGATTACATCGTACGTTCATACATCCTTTACATTTATATTTACTAATCTTATTTCATAAAAGTTAGCAAGACAAAGGGAAAGCAATTTTCTTTGTTATTAAAAGGTGTCGCGCCTGTTTTCCTTTTCATACAAATATTAGAAATGAGTCGGCTTTGTGAAGGCAGCCTCCTCGGTGTATGATATATATTTGTGATACTAAGGAAAAGGTAATTGATTCGTACCCTAAGGGGATTAAAACTCCTGTTACAATTTCTAAGTATGTATTGGTATTGGCTAGCTGCTTTGAAAATATAAAAGTATAGATTAGGTTTTTATTTATGACTGGTTGGTGGTTATTAAAGAAGCATTCGCCTTTACCATCAACCCATTGCACGTTAAAACGAAAATCGATAAAGGTACCTTTTCCACGAGGCTTTTTGTAACCCCACTGGATTATCACCACGATGAAGTTTATTTAAAAGACACAGCCCAGCTGTCGCTGAAGGAATGCATAGCTTGGGATGAGCATTGCCTTAAGTAGGAGTGTGGGCAAAGCGAAAGAAGCAACCGCTAAGTTTTTAGTGGTTGTACAAGCAGTTATATCTAATTCTGGAAAAACTATATATCCAACTCCCTCTATTTGATAGTGGTCAAAATTGGTTAACTGTATTTTTTCAACAACAACTAATTCATACAATAACCTAAGCTATTTTTATATAGGAAAACTCGATTTTTTTTTACATTATCGCATAATACAATGCGGTGGAAGTCACGGCCAACAGAAAATGTATATATAAATTGAGGTCTCTGAAATAAATATTATGATCAGAAGATATATTGCATTACACCTTCTAACTGAGCTTATAAGAGTACTGTTTTTTTTATTTTTTTGGTTATATATATTTTTATCAGAGTAAAATATGTGTTTCACCGCGGTAAAAGGTATAACAAATCCCTGTCAATACGAGGTAATATATTAATCCGCAGGATTGCGCGTTGTTCGATGCAAGTCAAAAAAACACTGTTTAAAACGTATTGTCAAACGATGTACACGTGTAGTCTTTGGGTATCGTACACTCATCGGGTATACAACAGCCTACGATTGCAGTATAATAACACATTTAGGGCATTGATGGGGTGATGTAGCGCCTCTGGTATGTTCGTAGAGTTACATACTGATGGTTTCTTTGCTCATGGGAAAACGGTGTGCCTCTCCAATGCAAAGTTTACGCTGGAACACTAATAACGTCCTACGTGTATTCGCAGATCGCTGGGACTCCCCTCTTTTGGGTAGATGGATCCAACTCCATACAAATTTATGACATTACCACTGCTGATTGTTATTTATCTTATCTTGTATATTATAGTTTTTATGTTTATATTATGTGAAATTTTTGTTATCCTTTGTGCTGCATCAATTTTTCATTTAGAATTATTAACGAATTTGTTTTTAATTAAGTTATAAGACCTTACAATTACTAAAATTTTATAGATTTTTAATCTGAAATAAATGTTATAATAATAATAATAACTATTTGTAAAACTACTATGACTGTAGGCTTACTTTCTGTATAGTTAGTAATTGTAGTGTTTCCCTTGTCGAATGAAGCCTGACCGCATATTTATCATTATATAATATAGAACATAATTTAAGTCTATTTCTTAAGTTTTAGCCAGCGTCTGCAATTAATCGCATAAAGTTATGATTATTGGATCAATTTTTCAAATACCAATTACCAGTCATGAGATAGCTACTACTTTACCTCTTAAAAAAATCATCATTTAATTTTTTTCATCATTAGCAGCCCTTCTCCGTCCACTGCTGGACATAGGCCTTTTTCAATGAACGCCAAGATGGCCGATCCCCTGCTACTCGCTGCCAACTTGAACCGGCCACTGCGCGGAGATCGGCATCCCACCTGGTCGGGGGTCGACCAACGCTCCGTCTTCCTAAACGCGGCCCCCACTCCAGAACCTTATTTGCCCATCGGCCATCGGTTAAAAAATGGCTTAAAAAGTAATTACTAAAATTAGAACTTCAGGAACGACACGGCGGGTCACATACATATGTTTAAAAAAAAATCTACGCTCCGAATTAAGTACCTTCTTTTGCGAAGTTGCTCAAATATTTAAAAACTGTTTGGTGTCGGTCATATTTTTTTGGTAAAACAGTTCTTAATATATAACTTTAAACTAAATTAATTTAATATGCTGCACAGTTAAAAAATAAAGGCTTTTGCAATGGTGAAGAAAGGCTTTTTGTTAAATGATTGTCGACCATAGGTTCAGATTTATAGAAAACTCTAAGGGGTGATTAACTGTGTTGTTATGCACTAGTTAAGTTATTGAATTAAGGAATATAAATTGAGATAATCTTTAGCTTGATAAAAAATCCGAATCATTCATTAAAACTTTCATGAATCATGAAAATTTTCCAAATATGTTTTTAATAAATAAATATCCCATTAAAAACAATATAAATTCATGTAAATATGCTTTTTACTGAATTACGTTTTTTTATTTTCATATGCCTTTAAGTACAAATCCTGTGGTAGATTACTTTGTTCTTTAATATAGCCTTAATATTCATATTTTGCTTATTTGACTTCAGAATGGTAGGTAAGTATGACAAAGGAAAATTGTTATTTTCTTCTTATAATAAAAGTGTCTCAACTGTTTTATACATATATTAAAAAACGAGTCGCTCCCGTGTAATCCGCCTTCGTAGCTCATTGAATAGGCTGCAGGAACAGAAGTGCGTAAGTTTGATTTCCATTTAGCTTGTCTTGCTATTTCCTAATTCGTTAAGGTAATACTTGCTTATTACGTTACGTCTACCACAATCAATTAGTACTACTTGCTTAATATAAAATGTGCTATCTTTTTATGTCAGAACAGTAAATTCACAATATGTAAGATATAATAAAAAGAAATTGTATACAATAACATGATCGACTTTAAAACTAATCAGCCTACTTAATAAAAGAATTTTTGAATTTCATGACTTTGAATTTTGATAACCTAACTTAGCCATGAAATGACCTATTTGGTGATGAATCTCGTCTATTCCCTTAATTACAGATTCTTATACCTTCCATACCTTGCATTTACTACTATTTTGTAACGCCTTATTTTGGTTATTACACAATCTACTTTGCTGAACACCCAAAGAAGTGTTTACAGTAGGCGATCAAGGTCATAACATGATCGGACCATCTTCGGCGCAGTGGCGTGTCTGCTTCCTGACTCCATGCCCTTGGACCTGAAAGTCAAAATCCTTGTGTCAATACCAAAAAAAGGTACACCCGAGGCTACAGGTTTAGAGACTTTGGGGGCAGTGGGCGCTGGTAGGAACTGCGTTACCTTGCTGGAATGTGGATTGAGGCTTGAACGCCCTAGCCCTCTGGATAGTTGCTAATTTAGCGTAGAGACAGTGCCTAATCTCAACAAAATAGGGGCGAAATCAGTGAAGTGTCTTTCGCTTCTCACCATGGTTCGATGCATGGTGGTGAGCGAACGGTTGCAGGGCACCGTTTCTTCTTTCAGGCAGGATCAAATGGCCTTCAAGAAAGTCTCAAAAATTCATGAAGCCCTATTAAGTTATATCCTTTTGAAATAAACTATTGATATTTTAAAAAAAATCTATAAAGGAACATTTATATCTTAAAGGTTATTAAGATATAAATGAATTTATAAATGATAACACAACCTAGTAACGTAGTGAATACTCGCTACAGGCTTTTTCAAATTTTAAATACGTATCATATAATATTTATTAATAATAACAATGTACATATGATTATTTCGAAAATTACAATAAATAACGCCCGCTTAGTTTCTCTCACCGGTTCTTCACAGGTCAGAGGCGTCCTGTTCCGAACCGTGGTAACATGACAGTCAATAAGCGAACACTTCTATATTTAATAAAGATATTTGATCTTAAATTTGACGATTTGGGATTAGTAAACTGTATCTTTTTAATGACAAAAATATATACATAAAGCATTAGATAATAATAAACTAAATTACTGTGTTTAATTGCTTAAAGGCTAGGCTAACCATTTTGTGAAAATTTTCTGGTATAATCACCCAATTGTTTCTTTGATTTTGTACATTACATACTCTAAAATCTTACTAATAAGAGTAATAAGACTAATAGTATTGTTTGTTTTGATATTTAATAAAATAGTTTGCTTTTAATGGAATAATCTGTTTTTCATTCTTCTTTTTATTCTATGTTTAGAAAATACAAATGATAGAATTTGAACTAATCGTTTACTTAGCCCATAAACAATCAATGTCGTCATTTTCTTTAAGATATCTTGGCACATTTATTATTACATATATTAAGTTTTCTAGGTTAAACATACTGGTGTCCGTTTAACCTAGAAAAACGGGCTAGTAAAAAGTGAAACATAATGATTGTTAAACATACGACAATAATTGGTAAACATGCGGTTGTTTTACCTGATTAGCAAACCTATCTTAAAAAGGTTAAAGAAACATAATAGTAAATACAATTAGAGTAGTATTTTAGATTTATTTTACATATTTTTATTAATCGATATCGACTATAATGATTGGCTAGCCTAACAGTGTAGACCCTTGCCTTAAAAACTGGAGCTCCAGGGTTCGAATCCGGCTAGGAAACAATTTTGAATCTACGATTTAGATGATTCATGGACAACAGTGTTGAAATTTAGTAGCGTAGAGTAATCTGTACTTCGAACACAGTGTACCCTTTGGAGGTCGGGGCAAAGACTAAAAATTTAAGGGATAATTACAATCTTGCTATCAATGAATATCGCTACAGCAATGGCGACAAGACGCCTGAAATCTCAGTCTGTACCGTGACAATGGTTACTGAAAAGTGTTCTAAACGTCGGAAATTAATAAATAATTTAATAAGATAATAAACGCTATAAAATAAGGTTTTCTTTGTTTAACAATGATGTATTTATGGTAAGTAAAATCATTTTGTAAATTTGTAGGAGTTTGCTTTTTCTACTTCGATGAGATATCTGCTATTAAACTATTTTATTCAAGATCTCTTTAATGATCCAAAATTTTATTATTGAATAAAATAAATTTCCTGTTTATATAAAAGGAGAAAAATAATGTTCTTAGGAATGAATATTTGCTATATCAAATGAATATTAAAAGAATATTTAATTTTGAGTACGAACATTTATATTTACTAATTAATTTACATTTTACTTTGACTGAAATTTTTATGTTTATGAAATAAATACCGATAATTACAAACAAAACAATAAATTACCATAATAGATGATGCATATTTCATAACACAGACGCGCTTTCGTTTCTTCAACATAAAAATACTGAAAATATAAAAACACCGACAGCTTAAAAATACAAAAATGTAGATACTAATATTGTATTCTATCATTTAGAATGTAGGCATTAGGTTATTAGGTAATATATATATAGCCATTGACCCTGCAATGACCCTGAAACAAGCTGATGCTGCTTACTTTTGATTCTTTCACTTAGCCTTTTTCCCAAGTTGTAATAGGGTGGGAGAACTTACAAATATGCACTACAATTTAACGGTTAATAAATACTGGATACAGTCTGGTGGTCGTACATACAATTGGAAAAAAACTTATCGTCTGATTTCAAATACTAAGTTATTATAAACTTTATATGAGAAACCAATGATTTAAATTAATAAAAAGATTAAACGATAATACCACGGAAACATTTCATAACTCATTGTACTTTAATGGGAATTGAATTTTAGAATGATGAATGAAGAGTGACGTCGATGTATGTACAAATAATGATAATTGTAAATTGGTAATTTAATGTAGATTGTAGATAGATTTAATGTAGAAAGAACTTTAATTATACACATATCAAAAAGTTCATGACAGCTTTGCTTTGAAAAGTGAAATTGTTTTTGTTGATCTGTGGGTAAAATGCTTTAAGATTTTGTTTACTTGAAAAAAATCTCATTTTAGTTATTTTTTATGCAGTTCTGTTTTTCTTATTACGACATTGTTCATGTTTAGCACAGATTTTTTTTTTTTAATCAGTTCTATGGTTGTTACATATTGTTAATCAATATTGTATGGGTACTTCAAAACTTTCTGGCTCGGAAAAGTTTTAGAAGCCTTTCTGAAGAATTATATGGTCTTTTCGTATATGCTTTTTCAGTAACAAACATGAAAAGACTATATTTTTTTCTTTTATAATGTCTAAAAAGTTGTCGAAGTACACATTATTTAATCAGAATACTTTTTGGTTCAAGTAAAATAATAAATATCTGTTAGTGCTCTTAATCTTAAACCATCTCCAGCCACAATAAATGTAATTGGTGTTAACTAAAAACATATTTTGTAGTAACAAAGGTAACTTCTATGAACACACTTGAGCAAGCAGTTAAACAAGACCGATTAAGAGACTCACTCTCTCTTAATCGGTCTTGTTTAACTGCTTGCTAGTGAGAAAGGAGAACATACCATAACCAAAATAGCCATGGGGTAAGACTAAAGGAGCAAGCAAGTGTAAAGATCGAGTGGAAAAGTAAGATACGTTATTATTTTGACAGACATTATTTTGCATAAAATATAAAATTATAAACCGTTATAAACGTAAAATAATATTTTTTTATATTGAAATTGAATTTCTATAGAATTAGTTGATTTACAATGATTTCGTACAGATTTAATAAAAGTCAGGTATTTTACTAATTACAAGAAATTACGAGGATTTATAATTTAATATTCATCATCCGGATCTTTGTGTATTATATAATATAAAATAATAGTCTTTTAATAATTTTATTCTCTCTCGTTTACTATTTTGACTTTAGTTTGCCAAAGAAGTTTCACTTGACATGTGAACTTTGTACGCACGCACTTTTTTATTCGACTGGATCTGATGTTCTGTGGAGGAAACCTACTAGAACATAACCGGATGTGAGGGGAGGGTTTTTGCCATAGTCACGTCGTTCCACGATGTGGCTTATAGCACCAAGGGCGGCTTAGGCCGTCACTTTGTAGTTTCCCATCGAATAGAGGGCTGCCAAGATAGGTCCAGACCTCGGATCGAATCACACGCTTTCTTAAAGATATATCACAATATGTATAGAAAAGTTTTAGAAGCGAGAAGAAGAGAACCTAACATAACTATTACTTTTTAAATCGTTGGCGCAGGAACAAGAAATGCCGCAAGGAAATCTAGAAACGCTCTTAGGGCGTTAATTAAATTATTATATGTTTCCCAGTTACGTTATTAACTGGGATCTTCCTCTTTTAAATATTGCTCAAAAAATTATTAAAAGAAAAATTTACAGACATTTTTAAGATATTGACTTTATAAATATATTTGTTTAACTACACACACACACACATTATCAGCCTGTGATAGGCCCCCTAATGCTCGTCTCCTCCATTAGGGGGTTTATAGACCGTATCCCACCACGCTGGTCCAATGCGGGTTGGTAGGTGGATCGACTTTTTACATGCCCATCCGACGCATGTATATACTTAGAACAATGTGCATTTAGGACATTTTGCATCTTTCTCCACTATTAATCTCAATTTAGTTATAATTTATTTTAGATCAGATGATATTCAAAAACTATAATCGCAAAACATTTAATAAAAAAAATCCGTTCACAAACATGTCTCATCTACAATGACCTTGGAGTGGCTTCTTTAAATGCGGAAGTTGTTAGAGTTTCCATATGCACTACAAGATTAATGATTTAAGATGATTATTTTGTTTAACTATAAAGGCCTAACTAAAATACGTAATAAAAATAATAAGTGAGGTTAGACAGAGACTTTAGTGTTAAGATAACATGTAAACGCAAGGAAAGGAAGTAGGAAGTATTTGTACTACAGTAGTATCAATTGTTTTTACTTCCCTACTTCGAATAATGTATTTTATCCTGAACGTTAAAAAACAACTAGCGGTTTTTCCCTATATAGGTTTTCGCGGCGTATGTACATACTGTGTAAGCGCGAACCTGTTTTATATGGACAGCTTTAACGCTTTACTTGGGAGCTCCGCACGTCTAATCGCTTTATTGAATAAAAAAATATTTCATAGCGTACAGGGTGGTAGTGAATTCTTTAGAGTGTTCTTCCCAAGGGACGAAAGTTTGACGATTTTGTCTTAGTACATTAGTATTGTATGTAATGTGAGGCAGTAATTGTAAAAGCCATAGATTTTCTAGCGTTATGATTGGACTATGCTCGAAACTTTTTCTTTGCAAGTGGCAACAGCTTTTGTATGTATATACGAAATTACCGGCTATTTATTTAAAAGATTTGTAATTGTTTCTGACCGAATGGGTAAAAAAAAGGAGTTTAGTTTAGAGAAAGTTTTTCAAACACTACCACCGGTTCGGAAAAGGACGCCACAGACCTGAGAAGAACTGGCGAAAGAAACTCAAGTGGGCTATTTTTTATGTCATCTTTTAAAATAACAAACAATTTGATAATTGACATTATATATTATGCACTTTGAACAGGACCTGGAGCGAGCATACCATTACCAGGCTGTGTTATCATTTAAAATTCATTAATATCGTAATAACATTTAACACATAAACGTTCTTGACTACCTTTTAAATTTAAATAGTTAAATTGAACGTTTACTGGGATTTTGTTGTAAAAACGTATACATTGTCCCATAAAGACTTACTTATTCTTCTGAGTCTAGTTGAAGAATTAAATTATGTTTGTTCTTGTATCTATGTTATGTGCATCACAATGTCTTAGGAAATCATCTCTATTTTTTGCACATACATAAAATTTTCAAATATGTATTGAGAACTAACGGTCAATATTTTATTTCAGTGAACAACTTTCTTAATGATCTTGGGCCCAGGTTATAGACTGCACGAATTGCGCGTTTTTGAGGACAAGATCGATTAGTATTCGCCGCATTTCCCCACAGTAGAATGCCATAAGACATAATACTATGAAAATAGCTAAAATATACTAAACGAGCTGTCTCCACATCGGTTAATAATCAATTCTTTTCACAGCGTAAGCTGCAAAGCTTAGTTTACTTGCTAACCTATTAATATGGGGCCCCATTGTAGTTTTGTACCTACAGTTATTCCTAGAAATACAGTTGATTCAACTACGTCTAACGCCTCCCATTTATAACCACTAAAATTTACCTAGCTTCACATTAGGAGTCATGAATCTAATACATTTTGTTTTCCTTTGGTTTAATAGCAAGTTATTAACACTAAACCAATTCGCTACTCTAGAGAGAGTATTATTCACATCATCATTTATTGACGTATGTCGTTTAATTTAAAATCAGGGAGGTATCATCTGCAAATAATACTATCTCTTCAGCTATTATTTCATCACATGGTAAGTCGTTTATATAAATGAGGGAAGAGAAAAGGCCCAAGAATGGATCCTTGTGGGACCCCATATTTACTGGGGCCCTGGAGATCTTTACATTCACGTCAACCCTCTGAATTCGATGGCTCAAGTACGAAGACAGAAGGTTGAGTGCGTATTCTTATACCATAGTGACGTAATTTCCTGACCAGGGTCTCATGGTGACACAATCAAAAGCCTTTTGAGATCACAGAAAATGCCTAAAGCATCCTGTGATGCTTCCCAAGCCTCACAAATGCTTTTGACTAGCCTGTTGCCTGCGTCGGTTGTTGAGCGACCCCTAGTGAATCCATACTGCTTGTTATTTAAAAGGCAATTACGATTGAAATGTTTAACTAATTGATTTAGTAAGAGTTTTAATATTTTATTATTTTCAATCTCATTGGAAAGTTTGTTATTTTATATGTAGTCAGATAAATATTAACATTCAATAGTTTTATACGAGGTTATTACACTAAATGTTCACCCGAGACGTCTCAACCAGATTATAAATCGGACTTATACATAAACAGGACTGCTAAATAATTCAAGGTGAACCGGAATACAATGAATATTACTCTTAATAGTGCCTCGAGTATAGCTCAAGCTAGCAATACCAATGGTAATAAAATATACGTAGGGTTTCAAGTTAAGGACTTTAAATCAGAAAATTGATTTTTATAATACTCTTATTATTTTTTTTTCGGAAGTTCAATTTTAAATTGAGTTGTCGTTAACAATAAAACCCATACTAAGACTGTACGTTCTTAATTGATAAACTAGCCGTGGCCCGTGACTTCGTCCGCGTATTTATTTAAAATAATCTTTTTATTTTTTTCTAAGTAGCCTAAGTTACTTCCAGTTACATCAGCTACCTTTTAGTGAAATCTCATCAAATTCATTTCAGCTCTTCCAGAGATCAGCAGAACAAACAGACAAACAGATGGAGAGACAGACAGACAAAAATTAAAAAAAATTGTTTTCGTGATATCATCATCAGCCTTTGTCAGTCCACTGCTGGACATAGGACTCCCCTAATGAACGCCACTGCTTCTGATCTTCTGCTATTCTTATCCAGCCCACACTTTGCGAATGTCGTCACTCAATCTTCCCACAGGGCGTCCTACACTACGTTTGCTACTCCAGAACTTTCCGACTACAGCGGTTGTCAGTTCTGCGGCTTATATGACCGGCCCACTGCCACTTCAGCTTACTAATCCGGTGGGTTATATTTGTGACCCTAGTTCTCTGACGGATCACATAATTTATCTCGTCATTCGTTATATGTACTAGTTATATGACATACATTGTGTTATTATTTTTATTTAATAATAGCTAAAACACTTCAATTTTGTTAAAATGTATTTTAATGTAATTTCAATTACTGGCTATTTACTAATAACAAAGCAATAAGTACGACACTAGTTGGTAGCTGTGTGTAACACTTTTTTCACATTAATTCCATACCTTGTCCTGATTATATATTCATTGAAAATAACATCCATTGTAATAACTTTCTTTTCACTAGTAGAAAATCAGATGTTCGACAAGCACAAAAACTTCAAGATACAAACAATTTGTTTTATAAACCAATACATGAACTTGGCTCTTATTTTACAGCAATTTGTCACCGTACAAAACTTTGTATCACGTAGAAAGGGACGTTACGTATTCATGCTACGAAAAAGTTAAGGTACGTGATATCTTTTAGGATATGATGTAATTCGCAACAAATAAAATAAATACTTTTTTAATTACTTAATATTAACCATCGAACAACAATAATTAATGTTTTACATACCTCAAAACCTATTGCTGTAAGGTATCATGCATGCCGTCGATGCATTAGCAAATAAATAAATATTTAACACCATTACAGGAAAATGCAAGTATTTTATAAAATTAATTATTGATATATTCTTAGGCAAAATATTTATTTACTGGTAGCAACTTCAATTAACTGTAAAGGAAAGGCTAGCATGAAAACTAGCCGCAGAGCCAGAAGCAATATTTTTTTTTTATCAAAGTAGCACAAAATATTATAAAAAGAAAACGAATATCGTAGAATTTATGAGGCATTTAAGCAACGGAGATAAATTAGCTTAGAATTCAGCGGTAGGCATTTAAGATCAGCATCAGCTGCCTATAGCGGTCCTCTGCCATAACACATTTTGCCTTATTGTACTCCTCAATGCAATTCGAATCATTTCGTTTGACCCATAGAATCAGAATGGACTTAAGAGCCTAGGTGGGGCTATTCTGGATTCCACAAAGACAAAAACTTTCTCATAGTCCACAATGCCAAGGCACATATGCTGATTGTATAGATGGCTGGAAAGAAAGGTTGGCGATTTCTATGACAAGTGAGATCAGTCGGAAGGTTTTAATCAGGGCATTGTATCACTTCTTAAAAATCCAGAACGACAGCTTTTTCAAGACTGCCTTGGGAGTATCGCTTCAGTTATCCGTTGCGTAAATCAGCAAAGATCTTAAGGTATTAATCAGGGGATCCGCTAAAGAAGTTTTACTCCTGTCGTTATGGTGTCCTTATGCTTTTGTCCCTCCATTTTTACCTACTTTCCATATACAGTTCACTAAGGCATTCCATTTTTTAAAATTAGCTACGTAGGCAGAAGAGCAGCGGGGACGCTTGATTGACAGTGGTCACCGACGTCCATAGTACCTTGTACTATATAAGGTACTCTTTTCTACTCGACACATTCGACGACGATGTTGTCGACAAGGAATTTACTAGAGAGGAATTCCATGCCATTTTGTTGCCGTAATGGTCGCCACCTCGGAAGTGACGTGATGTCAAGGTTATGGTGTCCTTTTTTAAAAGCACCACGTTTTTCCTTCCTAACGCCTTTAGGGTGGGGTTACAGGAACGTGCTTACACTCATCTACAACCCCACCAGCGCTGGCTGCCGGAGCAGCCCCATCTCGGCCCTACGGCCATCTGCCTCCCTCTGGGCGCGTCTGAGCTAACGCGCCCTTCGCCTCGTCCCCTGTATTCAGGTAACAGATACCCCCGAGTCTGTTACTCAGGGGCCATGGGAGCCAGGCGTTCCCAGCTCACGCAGGGACCAGACTCGCCGCTATGACAAAGCGAGAACCTGTTCGGGGACAAGGTTATGGTGTCCAGTCTTATCTTTGGACCTTGCATAACCCTAAAATGCCACAGGATGTTACCTAGTTCCGGTCAGATGGTCGCCAAGTCTTAACTTTCGTCCGTTGTACGTAGCAGGTCAGGTTTTTGGTAGTAGCAATGTATATTTTAATTCACATACTACATAAGAACGATGTTTATCTTGGATCATTAAAGTGGTATATTTAAATAAATCGGGATTCAAAATACAACTGCCGCAATAGCATAGTGGTAATAGCATGTGCTTTAAATTTAATCTTTAAATTTAATGTTTCATACTAGTTGTAACGGTACTAAAATTTTCTACGTTTATTCTTCTTTATTCTATATTAACAAAAGATACGCCCAACATACTCCCATAATGTACAAAGGACTTCCCTAAGCGAGTCAAATTATTTTGACAATGCCGTTTAGAGAACCTGGCTATCTTTTACAATTGTGGCTATGTTATGTTATGTTTAAATATATCAACGATGTGGATCTTATATTAATTACGTTTTAATCAACGCAAAAAAAATCAAAATGAACGAAAAATGTGTTGAAAGATATGTTACAGTCTGTAAATGACGAGTAACTTTTAGTTTTGTGTAATTATTACCTAAAGATATTTTTCTGTCAGTAAAAGTCTAAGTCGGCGTTGTATAATAATTACTTATTTTTTAATATTATACATCCTATTTTCATACAAATTTTACTTTAGTGCTATTGATTCCAATCGATTAATTAAGATGAATGATAATGATGATAAGAGAACCGAACGTGTCGCCGCATTGCCTATTTCTACTCCAAAGCAGTATGTACAATGCATAATGCAGTCTTTCTGTTTGAAGGGCATTAGAGCCAGCTTAATTAAATCATCATTAGCCTGTATCAGTCTCCTGCTGGAAATAGGTCTCCCTTATGCACGCCAGTGTTTCTGATTTTTAGCTATTATGCAGGACGTCACACGCCACGGTTGCCAAGCCTCGGTTTCCACTGTAGAACTCCGATTTCAGACGTTATCAGTTTTTCTGCTCTCATATATCATTATCATCCTGCTCGTCTTGAAAAAATTAAAGTGATAATTATATATATATCACATCATCAGCCCGTCCACTGTTTTTAGTCCACTGCTGGACATAGGCCTCCTATCCATTAGGGTTTGGACCGTATCCCACCACGCTGGTCCAATGCGGGTTGGTGGTGGACCGACTTTACATGCCCATCCGACGCATGGATCATCTTACTTTTCAGGCAATTGGGTGATCGGCCAATTGCCCTAACCAACTAGGAAACAACAATAAAAATTTGTTGCGTGTCCCGCAGGATTCGAACCCGACCTCCGGTTTCTAAAGCACACGCCCATACCACTAGGCTAGCAGGCAGTTGTATATATATATATATATATATATATATATATATATATATATATACACATTATAAAATTTTCACTCCTAACCATGTGCTAGTTTGTTCCGTACAGATATTACATGTTTCAGCCACAGGCCTCGAACTTAGTTGGGAACCCTTGAACTTTATGAGATATTTCATGTAGGCAAATATTAGCCTATTAGTTGGCAAACTAACAGACTGAAAGTCTAGTCCAATTAAAAGTTAGGTTTATTTTTTATTTACTGTGTTTTTGTAGTTATAACTTGTTTAGCTTAATTAGAATGTTTAACCTAAAACATTTCCCCAAGGCACACAACTATTCCAAATTAACTATCAAAGGACTCTAATGAATCTATTTCAGAATTTGAAACATGATCCCGTTTTCCGTCTTACCCAAGCCAAACGTGAGATACATATTTAACATATGAGTTGCTGATATATTTAAGGCATACATTAATAACATATTTCAAAACCGAGTATATCCTTAAAACGTTCGCTACAGGCTCAATAAGATTTTATTATGCATGTTGTTTTGTAAATTTTTATTATGTGTCGCAAAATGTGACAAAACAAATTGGGATTCGCTTACTGGACAGAAATAACATTCATGAGGATTTTTTGATCGATCCTAAACTAATATTTGGGATCACTACAAATCGATCATGTTACGAATACTCTTCGTGAGAAATTATACGTAGAAAGTCGCTAGTAGGACATACTCGGTGAGAATATAAGTTGTTTTGAAAATAAAATTTGTACAACCTAATACACATTTTTATATTAAAACTGCAGTAAATGTTATTTATTCCTCGTTTTGTCATAATCTATGTAAAGTATTTTTTACTTCTTTTATTGCGTAGAAAAGAAGTCAGACCACTTGATGGAAAATGGTTACCGACGCCCGTGGACATCTGCAATACCAACGCGCTGCCTACCAAGAGACATAGAAATAAGTGTAAAAAGGGGACCCACACCCCTGAAAAACGTTTGGAATATAAACGTAGGAAATTGAATAATGCACGGAAAAATTTATGGTTTATCGGTGTAGCCAGAGTCAGTAAAATTGCAGTAACAAACATGTGTTTCTATGTAATTATTACATCCGATAACAAAAGCTCAAACTACGTCAGTTCCACCAGAAAATTTTAAATTTTAGTTTTTTGCCGGGCGTTAGAGCTAAGGCTGGCCAACATAATTTTTCTGCACGTCTCCGCTTTCTAGCTCTTTAGCTTACCTTCTCTTGTATAATTCTCGTTTTAAATGCATTTACACTTGAAACAGCTAGCCTGTTTGTAGCCACCACTGTTTATTTGCCACAAACTATATTGAAACGAACTTTATCAATTAATGGCAATATTCATACATAATAATAATAACTCATTTAATCAATCCAGCATACAAGATAAAATTAAAAAACACATACAATCATAATACATGAAAACAGAATTATTCTAAAGATAAAAAAATTAAATAAAACTATAAAACCGTAATTAAGGAAAAAAATAAAAGGAACAAGGTTTTACACAAGTTTGAACATATAAATCTGTAGCAGTAACAGTAAGATGATCTATGCGTCGGATGAGCATGTAAAAAGTCAGTCCACCCACCAACCCGCATTGGACCAGCGTGGTGAAATACGGTCCAAAAACCCCTTAAATGAAGAAGAAGTGGTGCATTAAGAGAGTCCTATGTCCAGCAGTGGACTAACACAAGGCTCATGATGATGATATTGAAAAAGAGGTATTCTAAAAACATATACATATAGACTGTATCCCATTTTCAATAAGATCTAATCTAGGTTTTATTAGATTGCATTGTTCATATGTTAAAAAGGTAATATTTTAGCTACAAGTGCATTGTCAAATATCACGTATCACTGTAATACAGTTTCCTTTATAATAAAATTGTAAAGGAGAAACTTTTTCTATATAACAAGATTTAACTTTTTTAACGGTCGATTATATATAATCGAACCAAGTATACTAAACAATTTCAATACAAATCGAATATATATAATAATATTATATATGAATAATGAAAACATTCGATAGAATCTAGCTTAAAAAACTTTTACCTCTAGACTTTGTCTATCAGTTAACGTCTAGTTTCGCACAATAATCCTTTCACTCCTTAAGAATCCGTGAAAGTTGCAAATGTAATTAAAGTTTCTTGTTTACGGTACAGTGGCGATGTCTTTATGTTTTGTTTTACAACAATACATAAATATAATAACCAAACATATACACAACTTTTAAATTTCTGTATGTATACTATTATAATGTTTTTATAGTAGTTTAATAATGTGAACCAACGATCGTAGGAATGTACGAATTTCTTTACAACATAAGTGAACTCGTGACAAATCGTCAAAACGAGAATCATGATGCTCAACGTCAATTTCCGTAATTTTAATTGTTTATCTTTAAAACTAATCATACAGTTAATACATTATACAATCATATAGTTAAACACGAATAACTTAGTCCAATAGAAAATTTTAAGTATTAAAGCTTCTTATTAATTCAAAAATCCTTTAGTTTGAATGATAGTTACGTGTTGAAAACATAAGAAATAGCCGCCGTTCATCCAAATAATTGACCTTAATTTTGAACACACAGTACTGGCATGACAATAAGAGATCATTATGCGCTCCCAATCGAATATATACGTTTATTTTGTATTACCATTTTTATTGCTATGTTTTTCTAAGATTTGCAATTTTCCCATTGTGAAAACGATATTATTTTTGTTATGAGCAGTCGTTTCTTACGGGCAAACTCTCCGTGGGTGTATCAAATAAAATATCTATACTTTTGTTCCTTTATGTCAATAAAGTGTCATTTTATGTTTTCCGGGGTCAATGCTTTAAGGAAAATTACTTTTTTTATGTTTTTCTGAAAACTTCCACGATTTTTGTTGAATTTGGTTACTACTTTTATTATTACCATAGAGTTGACTCTTTACTCGACTCATAAACACATTTTATCTAACTTCTCACTAAGTCAACTTATTATATAAAAAGTATATTTTGAATGAAAGAGAAAATTAAAGGAGGAAAAGAAGGACGTACATATGTATTTATTTGGGTCATAATAATAAAAATGTATATTTTAAAATTACAAATATTAACAAAAATGTATAATTCATTTACTTTTTTTAACTTAAGCGATTTCAAAGATTTGTGCCTTCTATAACTTTGATGAATACACCTATCCGGTTATTCTAATTTGCTTAGTGATCCCCAATTTAGTTAGTTTATCAACAGTGACAGTGACCAATTGGGGGTTCAGTTGAATTTCTCAGTGATAATGTAGCGCTCTATTCCGTCAAAATGTTTCAAGTAAAGTTAGAGATTAACCTTTTATTACAAAGCGGAATTCATAGGTTCGAATCCTTCGGGATAAGGGTGACATGCAATTTGGAGCGCCCAATAGCCTGAAAGGAAATATGAGTGACTGTAAAATATGATGTTTCATATAAGATTTGGATATAAATTGGCCCCGGTTGAAAAGATTTCCATTGGCATTAATCTTATCTAATAATAGTAAATAGTTCATCCTTTTAGGCTGTGGATTGTAAAGGTAAGATACTAGTCGGACTAGATATAAACTGTTGTTTAGGTGATAATTGGTAGATCTGTAATCGGTCCTATGATATTTAGGTAAAGGCTAGGAAGCAAGATGATATTGCATTGTGGGAACGAAATTTCCGTTTGTGAATAAAAAATATTAGAAAATTTGAAGATTTTCTCATAAGAAAATAAAAAGAAAATTAAAGCAGTGCTTTTGTTTATAAGCGTTTTTACTAACTTTTAGAGTTTGACAGCGAATTTGTTGAATACGTATGTAGATAAGTATTAAAAAATATATCATATCATGGCCAATACGAGGACTTTTTAAAACCGGTGGTATCTTTTGCATGGACAATGTGTCGAGGACTATATAGTCGAAGATGTAGTGCCCATTTAGCCTATCTGACATATTACTAAAGTAAACCGTAAATAATTTAATTTCATATATATGTATTAACATTATTATCACTAACTTCTATAGTCATATATTTCAGTCATCTCAACTTTAGGTTCGTTTACCGCGGGGTTTGTAAATTGTTATGTTTTCCAATTTAAAATCAGAAAATACTGTCTGTTGTGGTTTAAAAATTAAAAAAAGATGTATAATCTCTCTATATAAATATTATAATAATATAAAGTGTTTGAACTAACCGTCAGGTTAGATAGCCAATGGTGGCTACAACGCTATTCATGGGCACAGCGGCGTTGTAGGCCATGTTCTTATTGCAATGCATTTAAGCTTTCAAATAATTTACAGCATTGTTTTTATGGTACAAAAAACGAACTTAAGGAAATAATGTTCCCAATTCGAACCGCCACGAAATAAGAAACCCGACTCAAAAGGATGGTAGCACAAAGTAATTTAAGCTCCCTCAGGAATCGAACCAACTACGTCAGGTTTGCTACGCACTTACTTGAATTCATGGAATTGGGTGATCAGCCCAAATTGCCCTAACCAACTAGGAAACAACAATTAAAATTTTTTGAATCCCCGCAAGATTCGAACCCACGACCTCCGGTTTCAAAAGCACTCGCCCTTACCACTAGGATACGGAGGCAGTTAAATGTTACATAAGTACTAATGGGATAAGTTACATCAGTACTAATACGACAACATCACAGTTATTTAACACGATAATTTTTAGTTCGATGATAATAATATTATAAGTATTTAAATACATTAAGACTCTTTTTTATCGTTTTTTGCTTAAATTCTAATATGAATGAGATAATATACTATGTTGCTTACGCGAACACTATACATGTTTAATTATAATCTACAGGCCTATGGTTCTTGTCTTAAACATCAGAATATAGGATTGTTTATTTCAAGAAACGGTAGTATTTACGTTAAGAATAAGCCTCGTAATTAACTAGGAAATTCAAAGAAGTAATATCGAGTTTCAAAACTTTAGGCCAGAATTCAGTGTGGTATGTGGTAAACTCTTTTGTGTTCAGAAATTTTCCTAATTTCTTATTGTATATCGGTTTTCATAACATTATTATGCTTTTATTTGAAGATGAATTGAATAAAAAAAATGTTGAGTGGATTTTTAAAAGCTTTAGCCATCAAAGGATAAAAGAACACAGTACAATAACAAATTAAATAAGTAAAACCCTCTTGAGGTTATGATGATAGCTTCGTAAACTTAATTTTAAGTTTTATTCGAATATACATTCACATATATATAAAATGTATTGTACTGTTATGATATTTTATTAAATTCCCTCGCTGTATTTTACATTATCGGAATAAAACCGCTGCCTGGGGCAAGGATGGGGAGTGGATTAAGTTTTAAATGTCACACGTCTACGACGATCTTTAGCAAAGCCTGGGGGGCTAAACATTTTGACTCGCGTAAGAGTTCGTCAACTGACTCATTGAAATGGTTATTGAATTTTTATCCGACCGAAAGTAACGCAATGCCATTATATTTGTTAAGTATGAATATGCTTTAATTTTAGTGGGTTCGATTAGTACCTATTAGTAGTGGTATTACTCACTTTGAATACTAATAATTGATTTAAACAAAATAAAAAATGTTAAAAGCAAACTTAATAGAAGTTTAGACAAGGATAGGTAGATGCTTTATTTTTTGAAAAACTGAAATCCATTAAAAAAAATTACAGTGTCTGTTTGTAACATTAAATAACCTTTTTTAAGTGATTGATATAATGGTAAATATGTAACCGGTACATATAACGAAATAACATTTTAAAAACTTTTGTGCGTCTGTCTTTGGGTAAGTGGGTCTACTTACTCTAGCTAATCTGGTCCGATTTTGGAGACTTTCACTGAAAGGTAGCTGGTGTAACTGGGTATAGCTACGACTACCTTTTTGTAGAGAAGATTAATGTTACAAGATTAGGCAACTGCTAGTTTAAAATAAAAACGGTGCATTAGTTTAAATTGGCGCGATACCTAAGATGAAACTAATGACAACTTTGTATGTTGACTCTTTCGTTTAAAGTAATCCTGCAATATCGTATTATTCTATAAAATGTTATAAGTTTTTTGAAAAAAGCCCAGATATATTTTGTAATACATTTTAAATAAAAAAAATTGTTATCAATGATTTTTAAAATGCGATGTCAGGTTTCGACATTAGATGGTTGTTTAGTTAAAGAACAAAGAACTTAAATGTGATCAAGCTAAAACTGATCTATAATTTTCTGAACAATATTTCCATACAGAAGTCTAGGCCTAAAGAAATTCCTTAGTAATAGCGTAAATCCTTCGAGAAACACTAATATAATAGCTTTATAATTTTAAACCTCAGTTTATGTATATGTATTTTATGTAGTGTCCATGTTGTCCGGATACGTTATATTAAACATGCCCCAGCTTCGCACGAAAGCTATACTAATAGAAAATATACCTTCAATATTAAGCATGTGTTAAACGTGTAAACCTTTCTCTTCAATCACTCTATTTATTAAAAAAAAACATATTGAAATCCGTTTCGTAGTTTGTAAGATTTAAGCATACGTAGTGATATAAGGACAGAGAAAGCGACTTTGTTTAATACCTACTATGTAGTGAAGAAAAATACTGGCTAATAACATTTAAGAAACGATTGACTTTGCTAAGAAAAAAAAATTATACTAACGTGCATAGAGATGATTTCAAGTATAAGACAAGTGTTCACTTTTAGATAAAAAGTAAAATTCTCACACTATTTTAATTTATTGCGAAAGGATCAAAGCCTAATAAATGACGTTACATCCAAGCGAAGTCCATACTGAAAGAAGAAGAATCCATATCAAAACAAAATCAAGAAATATATAAATCACCTTTTTGAAAAAGTTCTTTTGGCAGAAATTAAAAGTAAACTATGTGAAACAGTCAGAATTGTTTTTACTAATGAGTACCAGACCCAAATATACGTTACCTAGCTTCGGCCCGCGGTTTTACTCGCACATTTTACTTGTAAGCACAAAGGTTATTGTAATACAGCTTTATTACAACACTATAAAGATGTAATTTACATCTTTATAAATTATTTTGATAATTATGGCTCACCAGAGCCCGACAACCGTCACCTGATGTCTCGCTGGGACGTGTCGATGCATAACACCGCCTCAAACAACTAAACACAAGAACACTATCACAGATGCACAACACTTATCACACACGAAGAGAGTTCCTTTCCAGACAGCAGCTTACATTGAACTCACCTCGCTATTTTTCAGATCTGACTTTTAAACACGATCACAGAGAGGCAAAACTTCAATATTGAGACCCTTTTTCTCTAAGTACCCACATTAGAAATAGTGTTCTGACGCATCGTTATATTAAAAGTGTCATTTAATTCCTTTAAGTTAATTTTGCAGTAAGAGTAACAAACATGCGTTAACAAACTTTCGTAGTCATTATGATAACAAGACAATTTTTTACAATTTTTCAACAAAATTTGACAAACGTTGTAGAATTGTCATTAGACATCCAAATTAGACAATCCTTTAAATTCCTAGAGTTAAATGTTTAATTTCTTGAGATGAACATGTATATGATCTTTAGATTCGTGTCCTTTGTCTAAGTAATAAGTACAATAAGATTACAATGCAGAATGCGACAGGCGAGCATTAATATTATGGTAATAAGTGAATTCATTTATTTCAATTATAGACACGTAATAAAAATACTACCGGTGGTAGGTCCCCTTTTTACAAGGGACCGAATCTGGTGGACAATCCACTGTTCTATTTCTACCGCAAAGCAGTAGTGTGAAAACACTACTGTGTTCCGTTTGAAGCACTGTAGCCACGTAATAACTGTAAACGAGACTTATATCCTATGTCTCACGGTAGGCAGCGCTTGGTGATACCTGAGACCAATGCGATATGGGGATCGTGAGCACTTTCCATCAGGTGCCCTGACTGCCGTCGCATGCGATGCATAAAAAACAGAAAAACATTGGTGACGATAAGCTGTATAGATGTAGTGAGAAATAATTTTCTTTCAGGAAAATTCGGATCTTTATCAGAATACGACTACACCCGAACTGTCAATGAATGATCATATTTATCATCATCATCAGCCTGTGTTAGTCCACTGCTGGACATAGACATTCCCTAATGCACGCTTTCTCCATTAGGGGTTTTTGGACTCGGGTCCAACGCGGGTTAGTGGGTGGATCGACTTTTACATGCCTATCCGACGCATGGATCGTCTTAGTTTTCGGACCATTGGGTCGAATGCCAAATTGTCCTCACACCATGAAAACAGACGATATATTTACTGCGACTCGAACCAACACCTGATTTATAAAAAGGCTAATACAGGCCACAGGCCTTTATCTGATTAAATGATCGTATTAAATGAGTGATATTTTCATATCCATTTATATGAAAATTTATTATTTAGTGTCAAATGTCGAAATAAATAATGCCATTGTATAATACAGAGATGTATCTACTGTATAATATGGAGAGTACAATAAAAACGAATATTTACAAAAAAATTATCACACTATATCTATACATAGCAATGTATTTTACTAATATACGAATGAATTTTTACTTTTTAAGATTTTTATTTTTATAAAAAGCTATTCAAGTCGAAATTACTTTTGATTTAATGTACAGAATGAGAAAAGAGGTGCCGCGACCTTAGAGACTTGACCTACAAAAAATAATAATTTTTGATTATGTAAGCTTTAAATTGAAAACATTATTTCAAAATTTAGGGAGCTTTTATATATTTAAATGCGAATCTATGCTTTCTGAATTATATAATCAACCTAGAATCAACTTAATAACAGTTCTACATGGCGTGAGTGGCATTTGACCTTTACGAACTAAAGGGTAAATTATATTCAGTAAATGGATTAGTTGTCATTAAACTTGAAAACACTGACGGTTTATGACAACTGCCAAGTATGGCCTTGATAGCCAAAACTGACGTTTTAGATGTAATTTTGATACAAAAACACTAAAGCGCGGAGGCGGAGCTTGTCGGTATGTAATTATCGAAATGTCAATCTTATTATTTGATCAAATAGTACTTAGTAAAATCTGTAACGAGAGAGGAAAGCAACTTTATGTATTCCAGTGGAGAATACTTTTATTCCTTATAAAAAGATAACTTAACCGTGATTCGTTTCTTGTGACATAATATTTGTTTAGGCCAAATGTAATAGTGCCGTTATACAAACGTATTTGTATGCCTAGATTACTTCGATTTACATATAGACACTTTTATATACCTATATACATTTGGTACCGACACATGTTTAACTTAAAACCATTTAAGAGACATTACGTTAATTATTTAATCTTTTTGCACAAGCTGTACAGAGCCAGATTTAATGCCAACGCCATTTTCTGCCAGTCAACCTTGGGGTTATACAGATATAAAGTGGGAAGGTGCATTAATAAGCTGAAAATAGAAAAAATATATATTTTAGGAATATAAATTTGTACTTAAAAAAAACAACTTAAATTTTACATAACATATTTAATAATGCACAGTGTTCCTGAACGAATGTTTTGAAATTTTAATAGACTGCATTCACGACGATTCTTTAGATCAATTAAAATCAAATAAAGATATAACGAAGGCCTTACACATATTGCCATTTCAGCTGGTCGGCAATGGTTCGTTGGACGACATATACATAATGCATGTATTGATTACATATATAAAATTATTCTCTCTTCTTCCTCAAAAAAAGTTTCCAGAATGTTGTTGGTAGGTGTCAGGTTTATTTAATTATTTTGTGTCGTTCCAACTCTTTAAGATTTAAAGCACATAGTTTAGAACACGATTTATAATCAAAGTTTGAGCTAAAATATCGTAAGTTTCTCACCGACTTCCCAAAAGAAGGAGGTACCCAATTCGGCACGTTGTTTGTGTTTTTCTTTATTTATGTTCCCTTGTTGCTCCGGTCCTAGTGCTCCGATTTTGTTCATTATTTTTTAAATGATAGTTTTAAGCTGTCCTTTAAATTTTTAAAATAATTTTGTGATAAGTTGTTTAATAGATATATGAGAAATTAGGAAAATTTCGGTGAAAATTAGGACCTCGTATGATAACATTGCAAACGTCTCGTCAACCTTAAGAGACAGACGAAAACTATTTTCTACATAATTATATTACTTGAATTCGCCCAAAAAAAGTCCGGGAGAGCATATATCTGATTAAACCATTTTAATATAAATATTTTACAAAAATACAATCAGGTAAATTCAAAACTCATTTAAGGTAATATAAGAGTAAGTTTCGGAAGTTAATGCATTTAAAAAAATCTTTATTTTATCTACATGCAACGCGTCATACTTGATATTTTGATTAAATGGATACCTTAAAAGATATGAGACATTTAAAATGCAGTAGTGGAAATTGGTACTTTGTTCCAGAGAGCGCGTTGTCACCTGTCCTATATTGCGCAAAATGGTCATATACTGTCTAAAGTCGATCATTTTTTTTTGTTAAAATTTCACTTGTTTCATGTGGAAGATCACTCTGCTACAACTTTTTTATCTTCTTGATCTATGATGATCTATGAAATGTTTTCTCGCTCCTATTAATGATATCCTAAAATCTTGTTTGTTTTACGGTAAATGTTTAAAGAAAATCGAAAACTAGACTGTTTAAAGTAATTAGGAGGAATATAAGAATAAAAATAAGAAAACAGAATATCAGTGCTAAAAAGATACAAAAACTATTAAATTATTACGAGTGATAGTTTCTCAAAACAAGTAAATTTTATACTTAATCTACTTCTAAACGTTTTTGTTGCATACAAAACAAATGATAGACTTTTTCTTGTTTTAAGGCATATTGTTAAAAAAATAACTTAAGCAGAGCGTAGCTTATGTAAACAGTTTTTCTGAGCATTTCAAATTGATATTAATAGAAGGCGTAACAGAATAGAGAATTGTTAAAACAAGTTTAAAATTGAATTTTGTTTCATCATTTTTACACGGTTCCCGACAAGTTTTAGCCGATCAATTTTTCTGACATGTTATACGTATAGGCTTAATGTTGATGTAAAAGGAATAGGCCAGACACATGTGCAAATGCTTTTCTCTTAACAAATATTCTTCATGCCAAGTTATCTTTTTGACCGACTTTATAAAATGAAGACGTTGGCGTAGAAACGCAAAGTGTTTGCGCGTATACTTGTGCACTAAAATATCTCCTGCGTAGTTAGCTGATCTCTAATATAAATCGGCCTGAACATTATTATTATTCAGGTACTTCTATACCAGAACTGTACTGCAGATGTGGTTCAAAGGGACTGTAGGATGTATGTCTTTTCAATCTAACAGCGGACCCTTTTGTTAGGGTCAAAGGTCAATTTAAGTAGCTTCTGCAAGGTATCTTGGCCCCTTGGTAACGGATTTTAGGAAAAAGTGACTCAAAAAAGGGTCAGTAACGTTGGTCGCAGAAGTTCCGTTGAGAACAGATATAGAGTGGGCCGTTGTCACGAGACTAAGCTTTCATTCAAAAAGTAAAGGTAATAATTCAAAAATCAAGCTTCATTTATTTACAATTTATAGAAAATGCCCATATTAGGTGTTAATATTACAAGAAAATGTTTGAATTCGTTAAAAATTGATTTACAAGTTTACAACTTCCTAATTTTTAAAGTTGTCGTTTTTTTGATCTCAATGATATTGTTTACTTCGATGTTGTATTAAAACAGGAAGATAATTACGCTCTTTTGAAGCTTTAGGTGTTTGTTTTGGCATGGCTTATTATAAAAAGGATCTTGACATTATTATTTTATTAATTTAATGACTGTTGTGCAAACGTGATCGAATTTGGACTAGCTTTAGGCCATACCTAAAATATTGGTTGTATATTATAAAACACCTAAATTTAATATTATCCTCATGGGTACGGAATTAACGATTTGGTTGCCCTTGACCATACGGCAGACACAGTGGTTTTAAGTAAGTGTAAGTGGTTTAAAAAACTAGCAAGTTTTACATAATTTATCGATTGTTTATAGTTGCAATGACAAAACATATGTATAAATAAAATTTACAAGGATGTAATGCTGTGATAGACCAATTAGATGTGTTTTTAGAAATTGCAATGCATGTAATATATAAAAACATAAACTTTCTATCACCAGACGATTGAAAGAGAATAGTTATTAAAAAATTATATAACTAATTTACTGAAAAAGAAGGAAAAAAATGTATTGTATAAATATTAAATAATCAATTTGCATAAATTTAGATACAAGCTTCTGAATCGTCCTGAAATGAAAAAAAAAGATATTTCTATTGTTTATTTTATTAAACGAAATTAGCGCTTTTTACTAAAAAATTGTACTAGAAAAAATATGTGTAAATATAGTAAAATATTATTGAAGTCATTTAAGCATTTGATATATTTTGGTCTGTAACAAGATTTAGTTATACACCCCACAAAATTTATAAATATATTTAATTGAGACTTGGTATGGTTTAACATATTCAATGATATGTTTATTTATTTATTTAATGAATAACTGAATATAGAATTTACTTAGTTGAGGCACAAAACGCGATCATCTTCCGCATGCTGAACTAGATTCACTGTAATCCTGTGAGACTTAATTAGATTGTTACGCTTTAGAAGATTTTGAGTGAATCAAATGAGTTGCAGTTTTGATTTATCGTTAGAGAAGAATAACTACAAAGATTTTAAATACTTGAATTGCATAGAAATATTTTTAAGTCGATTATTAAAGGTAAATATACTACATCCGGACGTGTCACTTAAAAATTCTACATAAGTCATTAAAAGCCGAGTTCTTTCTTTAAATAGAGAAATTTGGCAGATTTGAATCTTAAATAACACCTGATGCTATTAATAACAATGTTTTTACGTGATTACTGTACATAATGAATTTACTTTCATAGTTTTGTTGTGGATATTTAAAGTTTACGCCCGTTTTATGCTGTTTATTTATTCCCTGTTTCTTACATGTGTACATGACATTAATATCATACAACTACGACCTCCTTATTTCAATCACTAACCAGGAAACTGCCTCCGTAGCCTAGTGGTATGGGTGTGTGCTTTAGAAACCGGAGGTCGTGGGTTCAAATCCTGTAAATTTCACAACGAACTCAACAAATTTTCATTGTTGTTTCCTAGTTGGTTAGGGCAATTAGGCGATCACCCAATTGTCTGAAAAGTAAGATGATCCATGCGTCGGATGGGCATGTAAAAGTCGGTCCACCCACCAACCCGCATTGGACCAGCGTGGTGGGATACGGTCCAAAACCGCCTAATGGGTAGTGGTGCATTAGGGAGGCCTATGTCCAGCAGTGGACAATCACAGGCTGATGATGAATGAACCAGGAAACTTACGCAGTCTTTTAATGTCTTAAAGCGAGCAATGTAAGCAAAAATAATGTAAATCTTCATCAAAACAGTCTTGTCTTGACTAGGCAATTAGGCAAATTTTTCTAAGTACCATATAAAGGTTCTCGTTTAATTAACATCTCGTGAACGCTTAACATATCATCATTCTTACTAAGGTAAAGGTCGCTCGTTACAAAGCGACCTTTTATTTAAATTTCAGCTATAAAATACCGAAAAATTACTTTACCTAAAAAATTGTATTGAGTAATGTGGAAATGATCAGCGCTTTACTTTGTAATTGTATATCAATTATTAGTAATTTATCTATTGCTAAAAGAATTTTAATCCAATTTGTTTAAAAGTTGAGTTCAACTAATTGCGTTGTTTGATCTATAATAACACATGACGTAGCAGTGCTCACGGTCATATCTACAGGACAGGTAGGACAGACAGATCAGGCCACAAAATGCTCTACAGTTAGGATCGCCACGCCACATAAACAGTGCAATTTTAGATCTATAGAAGGATCCCAACTAAACATAATTTCCTAGCTCCGGCAGAAGTCTGTGGAAGCGTTGTTGTAGCCTTAGTTACTAATCGATAATAATTGTTTAGTAACGATATTATAGCTACAACATTGTATTATAATAGATATCCAGGTAGAAGACTTTAACCTAACAAATGAAAATTCAAACTAGGAATTAACAATTCCTCGCACTTCGAGTTATAATTTCTAATATCAAATATCCATTTTGATATAAATTACGCTTAAGTCAGTTATAGTATGTATTTACAAGACTCTGAACTAAGCAGCGAATATCAGATAAAAGGATGAAGTAAAATCAAGATCCCCATCTCTTCTGCGCTGGTAAATTAAATCATTTACTACAAACCCTGAACAGGGTCAAAAAGGTCGGAAAGAAGAAAAACAAGTAAAATCCATAAACCGAAAATCATCTACCAAGTTGACAGAGCTTAAACTAAATTTATAGCTGAATTAAATTTAAAAATTAAAAGACACTATATCATAAACAATATGATAATATATGAATAAAAGATAAGATGTGCTATATTTTAGTGTCAAAAATAAATCCATTTCCACAAAATTATTCAGCGCGACCATCATAGGCATATCAAAAGTGACACATCATCGTGGACTATTAGCATAACAATATTAAGAAAGGACGGATGACCCGCCATTTTTAAGAAAATCATGGGGTCTGCGTTATTTTAATATACTTTCATTAGAGGCAACTGAACTGCCTCCGTAGCCTAGTGGTATTGGCGTGTGCTTTAGAAACTGGAGGTCATGGGTTCGAATCCTGCTGGGACTCAACAAATTTTCATTGTTGTTGCCTAGTTGGTTAATGGTCAATTTGGGCGATCACCCAATTGTCTGAAAAGTAAGATGATCCATGCGTCGGATGGGCATGTAAAAAGTCGGTCCACCCACCAACCCGCATTGGACCAGCGTGGTGGGATGCGGTCCAAAACCCTATAATGGGAAAAGGGAATTAGAGGAGCCTATGTCCAGCAGTGGACTATCAAAAGCTGATGATGATGATGAGAGGCAACTAAATAACACGTTAAGCTATAACAAAGACTATGAGTTATTTTAATACACCCGTAAATTAGACATACGAACAGGAAGTGACAGGCTTTGTAGTACATTTTGTTTTGAATAGTTTACGCTGCTAACAGTCACTTACTTACATGCTCACGAGTTAGCATTATTATTCGTCTGCTCATAATCCTTTTACTTGCACATATGTCTTTTTGATTCTGGTAAAACGTTAAATATCTCTCATAACACGTAATTTGATAATTATTGCTATTAAGAAATGGCTTCCATTTTACGATTGTATTTTATTTTAATTATTTCAGAAAGATGTTTCTATTGTCTTAAGGTTATTTTAGTCAATAGGCTTGAGGAACATCTTTTCATTTCCAAGAAAAAAGTTTTTGAAAATAAATAAAGATTTTTTTAACATAAATTGAGCCAGAACTTTTCTTTATTATAAATTTTAACAATGTAAAAAGTAAACTCCATACATCAAATAGCCTTTGAACTTGGTCTAAAAGTTTTCAGGTACAGTTTGTCTGATCAATATATCAGATTAATCTTATAGTAAGTTATGTAGGTTTAAACATTCATAGGTCTAAAGAAAATCTTACGTTTAAAACGTGAATCGCGAGAAATATTAAAATTATTGATATAGATGATATATATATAGAGATAAGATTTAATATTTACACATTTAAAGATTTTGTTAAGCTTATAAAAGATCATTTGTTGGCGTTTCAAAGCAAATGGGTTTTGTTCTTATGAACATGATGCGAAAGTAATTTCACAACCGATCAAAAAGGTTATATAGATAAAATGTACCGATATTTTTATTTCCAAGTCACTCTCTTTTTGACGCAGCTTAGTGTTAAAAAATAAGAGTTTTCTTTCATATTTTTGCATACAAGAGCTATAGACAAAAGGACTGTTTTGTGCTAAACAGGGACCTACTATTACTATCCTTAGGATTGTCTCACGGAGGAGTCGGTCGGTCGGTCTGTCGATCTCTACACTAAAACTCCAATGTATGAAAAGGCAGTATCTCTTTTAGTTTTTTGGTTCTCATTTTCATCTATATCTTTTTGTTTCAGAGTTGAAGCCATCTTTGCCACTGTCGATATTAATATATCATTTAACCATACATATAATAGATATTAGGGAAAGTAGAACCTTTTTGAAAGAAAGAACGATGGAATGAGGTTAAATGATAAATAAAGTTTAAGGCATAGGGTGCTTTTAAATTTAACTCAAGAGTTAACTGAACTAAGCTTTGCTTTTAGTTTAAGAGACTGATAAGCTAATATTTATCTACTTGAAATATCTCATTAAGTCGGTTTCGGAGCCTGCGGCTGAAATAAGCTAATATATTTTCCGAACCAAATAGTTTAATTATCGTGTAGATTATGTATATCAATTCTCCTTACGATGCAATATTTTTTATTAAAGTTACATTATACGGATTAAGTAGGATCATTATATTTAAAGCGAGATTTACTGTAGTATCATTACAGGAGAATAAAAAATTTACGTTGTAAAGGGTTGAAAAAAAAAGTAGAGTTAGAAGAAAATGCCATTCAATTTAATTTGTTTATACTTATCCTATGCAGAATTTACGGAATCCATGAAAATTATGCAGTATCCGTAAAAACAATTTTTCATTGAGTGTACTTGAATTAACAAAAGGGGCATTTTATGGTATTTAATAGGCATTGTGGCAGTAATTAAAAACTACTAAAATACTATTTTTATTGTATAAAACTTGAAGCTTGGAATATTCTTAATTAATATTTTTTTTTGTTATAAGCGTGATTAATTTTTATTTTTATAAAATAAAACTACAAAATAGGGCAATCCGCCATGATATCTTGAACACCAATCAGAGCGCATGACGTCACGCTTGAGTAAACGCATGCGCAATAGAAAATAGATAGTTTATATTTTTACATTTAGACCTCGTACAAATTATTATTATCAAATACTATATACTAAAATCTACAAAAGTATAAAAACTTACATAAAAGTGGTGTCCACAAAAATAAAGGTGAGTACTGGGCAATATTCCTTTTGAATCTCGCCTTGCTAGTTCAAGCTACTTGTTTCGTATTGTTTTATTTTGAGGAACGAACACAAATAGGTTATTAGGAGTTTTTATGGATGTATTCTCACACTGGGGGACCCCACTCCACCTATACACTTTCGAATTTATATTTAATAACACAGCATTACTAAATTATTGCACGATCTCAGCGCGTTTACGTTTTGATTACTAAAACGTAACGTCACAAACGACGACATGACACTAAGAAGCGTTTTAGGGGGAAATTTATATTATTATTGTAAAATTGCATTTTTTTTACTAAACTTTTAATTTCTGCAAATATATCTCGTTCATTGTAAATAGTATATATTTCTGGACATTAAAGGTCCAGTTTTCAATTATTGTTATCATGCCTATTGTGATAAAAATTCCGTGGTAAAATTTTATGGAACATGTATTACTTACTTACGAATCGCGTTATGTAAGTAAATGGTCATTACATTACAGAAAAATAAAGTAAGTGTATGAATGCTTATTTTATTAATTGGCTGACTTCCCGTAAGAAGGAGGTACGCAATTGCTTCTCTACTAGAGCTCCGATTTTGTTTGTTCTATTAAATGATAGGTATTAGCTGTAATTTGTTCCCATTTTGGGACGTAATATAGTGTAGAGTAATATAGTACAATGTAATATAGTGTATGTTTATGTAAAAGTTTATGAATTTAATTTTTTTTTCATTCTATGTGTATAAAACATGTCATACATGACATTTTGATTGAATGAATAACTTAAAAGATATTAGAGATTTACAATGCAGTGGCGAAAGTCGTGGGGTAGCATTTTGCAGAGGGCACGTTGTCACCGTCTAATATTGCGCAAAATGGTTATACACCTTTTAAAATCGGTCATTTTTTTGTTAAAAGTTTCACTTGTTTACGCTAATCTTACACATTTTTAAATAAAAGCACTTTTTTGGCCTGTCCCGTGACTAGGGCCGCTGGAAAAAGTCGTAAAAATGTAAATTTATTCAATTAGGTTGCATTTAAAATTTTGAAGTTTAAGTTGTCATAATTTACCTAAATTTCCATTCCCGTAGTTATCTGAAACTGAATTCTCTGCACGTCATAGTTGAAATTGTTAGAATTACTTTAGAAAATCTTTTGTAAGGATCCTAAGCCTCTAAGTAGAGAACCATTTAGGTCGATTTATTCCGATTAAGTCATGGCGCAAGAAACATTAAAGGAGGATTAAATATGTACTTAGCACATTAAATATTTCATAGAAAAGGGATATTTAAAAAAATGTCAAAACAAAATCTTTTATTGCGTTATTCTAGTTGCGAGATTATAACTTTGTCATTATCCTTGTAAAAAATTCATAATGTCAAAATGTCAAATAAAAGTAAACGTGATTTTACTTACAATAGGTTGGATTAAAGGTTATAATTAAGCATCAAACCTAATCTAAGTTTAAGTTTTGATTACCTACGCAAAAATGGAGTGAGATTTCACTTACTTTCCACGTAAACTTATTTAGTAGTTTACATAAATAAACATTGGTTTTATAGTTAAGAATATATCTTTAGAAAAGAAGAGGACGTAATAGTGGGTCCGTAATAATATTATATAACAGAATATTTGTATTTTTAACATAAAAATCAAGTCAAAGTCAAGTTATCTTAATTCAATATAGAAGTTTAATACTTTTTTATTATAAAAAAAATATATAGTACATCATATTTAAACAGTTTGATTTAGCCTGGAGCGAACAATTCATTACCAGGCTGTGTTATCTATCAAGTAGTCATAACATAAAAAAATATATTTACAGATAAAAGTTGAAAGTTTTCTAGGATTTTGTTGTAGAAGTGTATACATTGTCCGTGAATAAATACATAACATAAATACTAAGTGAGTGTTATGTTGTAAACATAACATAAATACTAAGGTATTTATGTAATGTTTACACCATGTTCTACAATTAAAATTTTACGTTTATGAACATAAATTATATTTTCAATTAAATTTTGAGCAGAAGAATCATTACATTTATTTCAGTAAATATATTTCTCGGTGATTCTTTGGCAGCAATCTATAACCTGGGCCAGGTTATAATCTGTTTGAATCGCTCTATTTTAAATTACGAAAATAGTATTTATATCAGCCGCGTTTCCCCACAATAGGATGCCATAAGACATTATACAGTATACTGTTTATGTGTGGGTGTACCTTCTTTATGGAAAAATCTTAATAATTTACTTTAGCTCTTAATTTTTATGGCTAATGTAGTAGTTGACAAAAGGTTTCCTATAAGAACAGGTGATTTTTAATAGTTTCAAAGCATGATAGTTAACCACAGCAGCGATTTAGTTCTGATTACATTACATGTTACTTTTATTGTATTCGTATCATTTGAATTTCGCTTCCCATCGTCTAAAATATGCTTTTTCGCATCACTTGTTAGGTCAGTATTCTATTTCTTACGAATCTATAAAGAATTAAGAAACAGATATCTTATCTGCCGTTTCTTTTAGCAACTTTTTTTTATTTTTCTTTTCTTTTAATTAAGTTGTGCAATGTAAACGTTGTTTAAAGAAATTACAAGTATACCAATATGTAGGGACCGGCTGGATTTGTTCCGAATGCTAAACAATAAAAATTTTCCTAATTCAATTAATGCTTAATTTCTGTACCTTGTTCCACATTCAGATACTTTACCTTAACATATAGACATATGCGCTTGATTATTTTATATTGCAGATATTTATTTTGTACAGTGTGTGAATTTATCTCTTGCAGTTAAGTATTATTACCATTATTACTGATAATTATTTGATAACAATTATATCACTAAGTGAAGCATCTTAGCTTTATATAAACTGTCTTAGAGGTAATTCTATATAAGTAAAAGAAACACATTAATGTTGAAAATATTTTAATCTATCTCTTAAGATTTAATCAACGTAATCGTTAAAGGTCTTTACTTTTATTTTCATTATTCATATTTGTGTATTCTATTCTATCTTCCACCTGTGGCCGGAACAGGGGCAAGGGCGTTGCTGAACATCTATGTCACCTTGGTATAGGAAAGTTGTGCCTGCGAGGGTCATCTTGTAGCTCCCTTGACCCCGTGTGATAATCAATAGGGGCTGAGGGAAAAAGGGCGCGCACGTGACACTTGGTGGAGTGGGTGATAAGAATTGCCGTGGAGGAATGACATGCAAGTGGATGCCCTGACCAGAGTTTGTAAAGTCGCAGAACTGTTTAAAAGCGTTCTTATGATCAATTTTTTAGAAAGAACAATGTTGGTGGTTTTAGCCGATGCGTGTTTGATATAACACGACAATCCTTCTCCTCTGAAGGCGGGTAAGCGTAGGTATTTTCCTTAGAAAGACATCATTATACTGCGTCATTTAGGATCGGTTTTCAGCCTCATATTTAATTGTTACCCTCTTGCACCACATGAGACATTGTTTGTGTAAATATTGATAAGACGAGATAGACCTTCCCCTGATGGTAAGTGATAGGCTCTGCCCATAAGAAAAGTCTTATGTCTTATGTATTCGAAGTTATGCTTCCAGACCTGTGTCTGTGTGAAGCTTCATCTCTTAATGAATTCGGGGATTGCGAGATCCCTCGAAGTTGGTGACCAAAACTTTAGAGAAATGGCCACACGCATTTAGGATGTGTGGGCTGATTTTAGAACAGTCGCGTAAGGATCATCGACGCTCGGTATACGGACCGAGGCGCCGACGTTCGGTCAGCCATAAGAAAAGCAGCGCCAATTGCTTCTAATCCCCTTATTCGTTGCCTCGTTTACCCAGTAATTTCGACAGCTGTAGTGTACACTACAGTCTTCTGGTTTGAAGGACACGATGCTGTATTCCGGTTCCAATTTACATCAGAAAAAAGTGGTATTACAGACATTTCTCATTTCTTAAAATCATTGTTTTTTTTATGCTTATTGGGATATGTTATTATAATATTTTCCTGGTAATAAAACTGAGTAATATAATTCTATTATATATATTTACTTTTTCACTCTAGAAGAAATAGGTTCAATTAAAATTGTCTGTTATTTTGTCCGACATAAAAGGACAAATAAGAAAATGACAGATTTTTAGGTTTAAAGATTTTAAGGTAAAAATAAATAATGATTACCTTTTTAATTTAAGAAATTACTTTTAACTTATGGCGCTGCCATGTTGTTTTAGTGTAATTTTCTTTAGTCCCTGATTTGTAAATTTCTTCGCATTTAGTGAAGCGTTCTACGCTAATTAAATAATCCGTCTCCACTCAGGCAAGTGATTAACTAGGATCGAATTCTGAGATCGCTTATTAACTTCGACAGATTGTCAAAATATCTAGGACAAAAAGATTGACAATTCTAGACAAATTTCAGCTTAATTTGTGCCTTTATCCCAACCTTGTTTGTTGCTTCTAGGATTTTTGAAATATTAAATATTATTTATTAGTTAACCATTCTAGCGTTGAAAATCAAAGTAGGGTTAAGGTATTTCATTAAATATTTTAACTTTGACGAGATTTTAATTGCGAAAAAGAACATTTCTAGTGGTCTTAATTTAATACTAACGACACGCCCCTGCTTCGGGAGCTATGCTGATAGAAAATATAACTACAATATTAAGCATGTGTTATACATATTAACCTTCCTATTCAGTCTATTTATTAATCTAATCTATCTATTCCATTATGCTTTCTATTAAACTATTCTATCTATTAAAATAAACCGAATCGAAATCCGTTGCTTAGCTTGAAAGATTTAAGCATACAAAGGGATATAGAACGCAACGGCGCGAACGGATAGAGAAAGCGACACTGTTTTATACTATGTAGTGATCATTTTTAAACTTTTATTCATAAATGTACTCACAGAGCAGTCGTTTTTCTAACATAAGAGCTTGCTATTTTTTAATTATATAATATATTGAGTATTATTTATTTTGCTTATAAAGTTTAAGCTTTGAAAAAGTAAAATTCACTAATTTACGGATTTTTCGCGTTAGATAGTTTTAAAAATTAAAAATTGAAATACAGACATATACCAACTTAGTCTGCCCGTGATGTAGGAAAGAATCCGAAACGCCGGGAATAAATATATATAACCTAAAAGTCCGTAAATTAGTTGATTTGATATATATAATAATCGCGTAAATAAAAGAAATAATTATTTGAAAAAGTCCTTAATACCACACAATGAAACCTCGTTTCGTAAATGATAATACCTTATTATAGAATGGTTACAAATATATCTACTTTTCTGTTTGACCGCGAGCTTATACGATAACTACTAGGGTAACTGATTTATATTTTTATATATATCTACCCTAATATGAGAAGAAATGTAGCGCCTAATTGTACAAGCACACATGGGTGCATTTCCTCTTTTTTCACACTCGTAGTCCAATTGGACTGGATAAATGAGACGGCTGGACAGAGATCTGACGTCTTTATATATCTTCCCATATTTAATGCTTATGTGATGTCATAACCAAAAATATTCTTTCCACGCATTCTCGCGTACTCCAATGCCCTGTTCGCTGTTCTGACATCCTACAATCCTTATTTTTTGTTTAATCTATCCTCTTATGGAATTAGTTACCTCTCGAAATAGAGATGGCGTATAGTATCGTGATGTTTAAGCGAAAGTTAAAAGTGCACTTTCTCAAGAACTTATCGGCAGATTAATAAAGTCGTCAGATAAAGTTATTATTATAAATAAATAAAATAATTTATTTACTTATAACACCTCCGTGGTAGCCTAGCGGTATTGGCCTTTGCTCTATAAAACCGGAGGTCGTGGATTCGAATTCCGCGGGAAAACTACTATGTGTTATTGTTGTTTTCTGGTGCGTTGGGACAATTAGGGCCTTCAGACAATTGGGTGACAATTGTCTGTAAAGTAAGATGATCCATACGTCGAATGAGCATGTAAAAAAGGCGGTCCACCCACCAAACCACATCAGACATGCGTAGCGAGATGCAGTTCAAAAAGCCCCTAACTGCATTAGGGGTGGCCTATATCCAGCAGTGGACTAACACAAGCTGATGATGATGACGATGAATTAAATATACATTTGTATAGGCAGTATTATATACACGTATTTATCAACACATATCTCTTCATATTTATCAACCAAGGTTGACTGGCAAAAAGTGTTATCGCCATTAAACCCGCCTATGTACACAAAGTTTTAATAAATAAATATACTAACACTGACACTTAATAATAATTTCTGTTTTGTTTTAGTTTAAGTCGATCTATAACGTCATTGTTTCGAAACGTCATCAGCTTATGTTAGTCCACTGCTGGTCATAGGCCTCCCCTAATGCTCGCCTACTTCATTAGGAGGTGTTTGGACCGTATCCCACCACGCTGGACCAGTCCGGGTCGATGGGTGGACCGAACTTTTACATGGCCATCCCAACGCATGGATCATCTTACTTTTTAGGCAAGTGGGTGGTCCTTAAATTTCCCTAACCAACTAGGAAAGAACAATGAAAATTTGTTAAGTCCCCGCAGTATTTGAACCCACGACCTCCGGTTACTAAAGCACAGGCCCTTTCCACTAGGCTTCGGAGGCAGTCTATTCTATCGAAAGTTAACACTAATCACCTCCAGTTCTAGTGCGTCAAAATTAACAGTAAAGCAATAAAACAGTTTTCTTTTTATATGTGCTTAACACTTTTATTTATCAAAAGAGTGCTACCCAGAAGTTTAGTTGCACGCGCAGTGACATAACTGTTGCCACAATGAAACTTCCTTATGTAAACAGCCAAGGAAAACAAACACGCATACATTGTCGTTCTTATCGTTCGTTATTACTTACATCATACACACAAACTATAAAATTTTCTGTTAACTTTCAAAGTAGAGGATATAAAATATTACCCTAGACGAATCATAAATACAATTTCTAGAAAAATTTCTCAAGCTAAAACTATCGAAATATTTAACGATTTTTATAAATTAATGCAATGATAGTAAAAGCAGAAAAGGAGGAATATTTTAAAACCTTAACTGACATAATTTTAAATGATCTCTTAATAAAGTATGAGTATTTTTAAATAAAATGTACCACGTTATTAAGAATTTCTACTCCACGTCTTTTACACAAAAGACGAAATTGGAAATAAGTTTTTACACTACCAACATAAATATTATAAGCATAGTGTGAATCGGTGCCCGTGATGTGTAGAATACACTTCACTGTAATGAAATATTTAATATTCATATTCCAAGTCTCAGGAAGTGATTGCAAAGTTTATTGTACATAAGATGTTCTTATTGTTAAAAATTAATATAGAGGTTAGCAGATTTTCAAAAATTGTACACGGTTTAGTATGTTTATTATATTTACCAAACTTGTATAAAAATTTTCTAATGCCAGACATAAGAAGTTAATACAAATTACTAAATTGATTAAATTGTCATGTTGATTTGCTTTTTTTGTTTGATAAAGTACTATAAAAGCAACAAGGATTATGGTACTGTTTCCTCTACTATAATAAAACATCTAGTATAAAGTTTTCAAAACACGAAACCTTTAAATAAAATGTTGCGAATAAGACGAAACTCACAAGAACAGCAAGTAGCATCGCCCAATATAGATAAAACTATAAATAATAAAAATTTTATTAGCACATAAACCAATTATTATTAAAATGTTATTCATCTGTCTGCCAATCACTATTGTTTAAATATATTAATTAATTTATTTGGTTAAATATTTTTTTAATTATTATCCGTTAATTTAAATAATAACAGTGTTACTATTTGATCGACTTCCCAAAAGAAGGAGGTACCCAATTCGAAGCGTATGTCTTTTATTATATATATATACGTTACCTCAAATAATTGGTCCCATTTTTTTCCTATATTTTTGTTGGATAGTTTAATAGATGTTTTAAAAATAAAATAATTACGTCGTCAAAAATCACAACCTCCTGCAATTAAATTGCAAACGCTGACTCAACCTTAAGTGATATTGTCGAACTATATGCTACATAATTGTTCTTGAATTGGTCTTTAAGAAAGTCCGCGGGAGCATGTATCTATATATTAACAACAAAAAAATCAATAAGGTATATCCAGAGCTCAGAGTAAGTAAATTATATAATAAGCCTAACTTTACATAAAAGTAAATACATGACCGTTCGATTAAATCAATACTTTAAAAGATATCATGGACATAAAATGCGGCGGCATTAATGGCGTTACACGCTAATTTTTTGTTACCGCATAAGAAGACAGACGAGCAGTCGGGCCACCAGATGAAAAGTGGCCACCGACGCCCAGAACGATAGTAACCAATGATATTACCAAAGCGCTGCCTACCGTGAGACTTAGGACGTTAAGTCCCGTTTGTAGTTCCAGTAAATTTGCTACGATGCTCTTCAAACCGGAACACAGTAGTGTTTTCACACTACTGATTTGCGGCAGAAACAGGCAACTTGGTAGTACCGCCTCAGACGGCTTCCTGTGAAAACAGGACCTACCACCTTTATAGCCTATTGCACCAAATAATAATACAATGTTTAAATTCGATCACATTTTTTTTGACTATATTTTTTTAGTAATTAATGCTACTTTTTTTAGAAAAAAAAACAACTTTTAATTAGCACGCGGATTATTAAGAAATGGGCCATTTGTTTATATTTAATAATAATGAACCAAAACCGAGTAACTGTCTTCTATAGCAAAGGGCTATATCATCATCATCATCATCAGCCTGTGTTAGTCCACTGTTGGACATAGGCCTCCCCTATCAATTAGGGGTTTTTGGACCGTATCCCACCACGCCGGTTGGTGGGCCTATATACATACTAAATAATAGTTTGACATACGGCTATATTCGATATGTTGCAGCGATTTAGATTTGCACGAGTTTCAAATCTTTAGCATAAACAGAAAAATGTGCAATCATTTGCAATGTAATTATGCTCTGCAAAGCGAAACCTTACAGACTGACTTTCATGTGCAAAATAAGTAACGAAATATGTAGTTTTTGGAAGAATTAAACACGAAAGTCATACATGCTTTTATATTAGAGGTTTTTCTTTGATATTTTAATTAAGCGATAAACCTATTAAAGTTTACCTACAAAATTTTAGTTACATCATGTTAACTCAATTTATATTTTTTTAATTTTTTATTAATTATATATTTTTTGCGACGTTTTCATTTCGGCATTGATTCAAAATATAGTTATAATATTATACTTAAATACAAGTTAAGTAAACTTTAGTTATAAGAAATGTTAAAGTTTTAAGTATATTTTGATGTTTTTATTTTTAAGATTTCAGTGTATAAGAAAAAAAAATAAGTTTTAGGAACAACAGACAACAAGATTAATAATGCTACCTTATATTACAGATAAAGCTAAGAAATTTTCTAAGAGTATTTAAATCACACGTTGGTAACCTGACGGATCCATTCTCGTGCTGCAGCAACTTTTGAGAAGTAAACGATAGCGCCTTTTTTACATTCAATTGCATCGTCCTGGGCCCAAGAAACAATTCCAACCAGAACACCATTTTTGTCCACTAGTCCACTACCGCTATCTCCCTGTAAGTAGTAAATAATTTCCATTTTACCATTTGTTTGTTTCTTAATATTCGCAAAAAAACCATCTTTTAATTGATTACCGCATTGACATATATGTTTGCTTATAATGTAACGACGTATAAAGTCAATATAACTTAAGTACATGTGATGAATTTTTTTTTTTTTTTATAGCATACGCGGCAGACAAGCAGTCGGGCCACCTAATGGGAAGTGGTCACCGACGCCCATAGACATTGGCTATACCAGTGGTATCGCCAACGCGCTGCCTACCTTGAGACATAGGGTGTTAAGTCTCGTTTACCCAGTAAATACGCTGGCTACGGTGCCCTTCAAACCGGAACACAGCAGTGTTTTCCACATACTGCTTCGCTGTTCTATACCCACCAGACGGTCTCCTGTAAACAGGGGACCTACCACCGGAAAAAGAATATGAAGAATATGAATATGAATACATATAGTATTAAAATCAAGGTTAAAATCGTATTAAATATATTTGCATCATCCAAGAATCCAACCCCTAGCCTGTGTTAGTTCACTGCTGGATATAGGCCTCCCCTAATGCACGCCGTCTCCGTTAGTGGATTTTTTGACCGTATCCCGCCATGCTGGTCCAATGCGGGTTGGTGAGTAGACCGAATTTTTACATGCCTATCTGAAGCACGGATCATATTATCATCTTATCTTTTTCTTGATCTCTTCTTACATCAGACAATTGGTGATTGGCACAAATTGCCTTAACCAACTAGGAAACAACAATAAAAATTAGTTCACAGGATTAGAACATTTCTCCTCCTCCGGTTTCTAAAGCACACGCCGTTACCACCGTGCATTAGGGTAAAATCATGATGAATAACTTACATTGCATGCCGAGTCGAATCTAGGCGGTACTCCTTGGGCACATATCATATCTGTAGAATTGTATTCGTGTAAAATGCCGCATTCCTTCTCTGAAAGTGTTCGCATTTCCATCGCATGCTTCTCGTGCCTCATTGTTTCCTGCGAAAAATATTGCGTCCTTTT
The DNA here is from genome assembly GCA_029286875.1 of Lamproptera curius. Taxonomy (NCBI): domain Eukaryota; kingdom Metazoa; phylum Arthropoda; class Insecta; order Lepidoptera; family Papilionidae; genus Lamproptera; species Lamproptera curius. The sequence goes on from JAGSMT010000017.1 coordinate 2,144,312, forward strand.
GGTTATTGTTACTATTCAGTATTTATTAGAGGCAATCAATGTTAACTATTGCTATTATTAATATTTAATAAAGTTATAAAAATTTATAAATGAACGTTATTATATTTTATAACTGCTGAATGGTAAAATTGCAAGTCTTTGAAAAAAATTGTTCAGAAATCATCCATTCCATATACACTAACTACACAAATAGGTTACAATAAGTACTTTATTAATGTTTTTTTTACAACCACTCTTTTTAGTTGTTCGATTGAGCAACGAATAAATTAAAATACACCTACTCCGTGGTATTCAGCTCCGAAGCCGGCATAACCCACATATGTATTATTAGGAAGTGAAGGGTTCTCGTTTAACTTAGCGGCTGCCATTGTTACGTTGTCCAATGGCAAAGGTTCTTCTAGTTCAGCCAGAAGATAGTCATAACGTACGCTGACCTGCAAAATTTTACAAGTAAATATTACGATTTACTAAACGGACTTAACTTGCAAAATGAGCATTTATCTCTAAATAAATGCCACAGTACAAATAATCTATTATGCATCTCTCTACTTTAAATGTAATAAACATAGCAAATAGTAATTTTTAATAATACTTTAAAAAAAACCGTAATTAGAATTAAGATCGCCTACCTTGAATTGAAATCCAACATATATATATATATACATAAATAACTAAAGTTAAAGCATAGACGTATCATAGACATTGTGTGTCACGTCACTCCAATATTATCGCTCAGTACAACTACTAAGTTATAAGCAATTTTCGAGGTACTACAAACTTTAACAGACTAATGTTGGCACCCTTTTGTTTTTCGACAGAAATAAACCACGAGAAGTTGCTGTTCAGCTGATTCTCAGCTGACAAAAATGACCTTGACGTTTTCTTTTTAATTTATGTTGCAACTATTTGAATAATTATAACACGGCCACACAACAAAATTGAATTTAGCCTTCTTCAAAAATAATATACTGTGTTGATGTACTGTTCTCTCTGTGTACTTTAATGAAGCTGATTTGTTCACGTAAGAGACTTTAAATTTAAAATTTGGATCGAATAAAGAAAAATAACAAGTTAATACATTCTCTCGCTGATACAATTCTGGTCGTAAAAGACTGTCGTTCCGGTATTTATTTGTAAGTGATGAGAGTGTGTTTAGAAATGCTCTTAATTATAAGTTTCTTAAAATCTTAACTATATGTATAACGAAATATAATGAGAATTACCTGTTTAATGTTAAAACTGCCAGCGTTCGGTTCCTCAGTGAATGATGGGTGGATGACCAGGCTTTTCACCAGTCGGTAAGTGCCACTGCCATCATCAGTTGTATTCGTCCCAGCAAGTATGCTTTTACCCGACGTAAATATTGGGCTGCAAAATATTTAAGACTGTTCGAAACTAGATTAAGTGGCGGTTTTACGCGTGTGTTGATCGTAATTTTTGATAGACGAATAATCATAATATACTAGTACAGCAAGTATGTAAGTTTTTGCGGTGCACGCTATAGCACTCAGATGCAAGATTTATTCATCAACATACATGAAACCCTTTAATATATATTGAATTGTTCAGACTAATTCTTTATTAAATTCTAGCCTGCAATTTGTTTTAAAAAAAACTATAGTATCCGAAAGATTCAGTATTATCTTACAACTAGTTTAAGCCTTCAAGAGAATATACATTCTTCTAAAAAAATGTATTTATAATAGGATTATGCTCAGCCTGTTTAAATCAAAGGAAAATGTATAAATTTACTCAATATTCGATTTTGCTCTCTATTTATCATAAAGTATTAAAAATGTTAAAATAGTTAAGTTAACTTATTTTCGACACGAGTGTTATAACTTTTATATATATATAATATGTAGTTAATAAGGAAAACAATAATTTTAAATTTATCAAAGGTGTTAGTTGCATTTTTTGTCAACTATTGAGTAAAGGCACTCATCACCATTTTTAGGGTCAATATTAATCACTCCACATAATGTAGTATGATATATACCTGCACGTTTTGTTACTTCGTTTAATAGAAAAGTAAGCTTTTTTTAAGTATGATAAAATTGTTTTGTACCACACCAATAGCAATTCTAAATATTATCCTGTATTTTATTTTAAATTGAATAGAAAGACCTAAATCCTATAAATAGATGGATTCGTATGGTTAACTACTATAACAACATGATATATAGATAACAGCGAGAACGTACATAGATGTTCTACGAAGAAAACCTAAAAAAGGCTATCACTTTGGAAATAAAAAGCAACTTTTGTTCATCAAAAGTTATCTGTAGCCATATTTCTGCCTAAAGTTTTTTTATTGTCATAAATAATTTGTTATTACCATATTCAAATTCTTTTAAGCTCAAAATATTGTAAAAAGTCATTAATTAAAACATTTTATGTTTTGAACGGTTTTCATGTTCTAGTAAATAGAATTCTGCTATTATGAACACATAAACAAAAATATAATAAAAAATTAAAACCACAGAGGTTCTAGCCGGTTCTTCTCTAGACAGGTCAAAACTTCTGAACTGGTGGTTGATAGACGTTCATAAGAGCTCCGCATAAATTGAAAAAAAAATTGAAGTTGAATAACAATCTGATACTAACCAGTGAGCAGCCGTGAGGATCCATGTGGGGCTAATGATGGTACCACCACAAACGCGACCGAATAGAACTGCATGTGGAAATCGTAGGTTGATAGGTTTCTTACTCGGCCTTCTTTGTAGTGACTTCTAGTTGATCCAGGGAATTCTCTCCATATCCCACAGTTAACGCTAAAAATTAGACGTTAAATATATTGTATGTAACATTAAAAAAATATTGAACAAAACTAAGCTATGTATAAATTCACTTTTATGCGAAATACAAATTCGGCATCGGAGAAAAGATGCCGATAATAGAGTTTTGTTTGTCAGTAGTTATGCCTTAAGGATTAGCTTTAAAGGATATGAACATATTTTACTTACAAATTATTTCATTTGTGTTGTTAAGCGAGACACTAGCTATGCGAGCGTCGGCCAACAACGCTGCAAAGCAAATACACACTGTCACTTGGATGTTCATTGCTGCTATGTTATCAAATCTAGCACAACAACTTATTTTATATGTTGACTTCAGGAAAATATGAAATGTACCAGCTGGTTTATCTAAAGTTTGCAAAAAATACTATTGCTCGTGTATATTATTGCAAGTGTATTGTTTTTAAATATGAAATAATGTTAGGCTATTTTTAAAAAACCGGTTTGGGTGAAACGGTAAACCGGTTTGGGTGAAACGGTAAGTTTATCACGAGGCTTGTGTCAGAAGAATTAGAATCATGCCAGTTTTTTTATTATACGATTCAATAACCTGCATGTGCGTCATCATCATCAGTCTGTAACAGTCCACTGCTCGTCATAGACCTCCCTGATGCACGCGACCGTTTCCGATCTTCGGCTATTCTCATCTTGTCCATAACGGCCACTTTGCGAAACCCATCACATGCATGTTAAATACTGCTATATTAATATGACTTCATCACCATCATCATTATTGTCAGCCTGTGGAGGGAGGCCTATGTCCAGCAGCGGACTGACCACTGCTGGACATAGGTCTCCCCTAATGCACGCCACCGCTTTCAATCTTCGGTTATTCACATCCAGCCCACAATCAATTCACGACTGGGACACGGCATACATGTGAACGGCGAGTACATCTCACATCTGCGATTTGCAGAAGATATAGTCATCTTGGCTGAGACCGCAAAGGACCTGCAGAAAATGTTGCAACGCCTAGCTGAGTCTTCTGCACGCATCGGTCTCCGGATGAACTTGGGTAAAACCAAGGTCATCTTCAACGAGCACGTTGACCCGACACCGATCACAATTGATGGTACCTCCCTCGATGTAGTTTCGGAGTACGTTAACCAAGAGCAAACGCTCGAATCAGAAATGATGTGATCCGCCAGAGAACCAGAGTCACCGATATAGCCCACCGGATTAGTAAGCTGAAGTGGCAGTGGGCCGGTCATATAAGCCGCAGAACTGACGACTGCTGGAGTCGGTAAGTTCTGGAGTGGATACCGAGGTTCGACAAACGTAGTGTAGGACGCCCTGCGGCAAGATGGAGTGACGACATTCGCAAAGTGGCTGGTGTGGGCTGGATGAGAATTATGACTTACAGCGATTTAATTAAACAAGGCCAATATAAATAATCACAGTATCTAAAAGCCCTACTGCCTGCCAGTTTGAAATGCACCGGGCCATCGTTAGTTCTGTGTAATTAATATATTAAATTGATTCTCTTATGAGACATGTGTACGGTGACTAACAGATCGTTTCAGTACCTACAACGGTCTGAATGTCACCGACTTAATTATAGAACTAAGTATGGTGTAATAAGCGTAAGTCGCTTAAAGAAGCTCGTTCGTTAGGACAGTACGGAGTGATCACGTAGAGTGGTAGCCGCGGAAACGGACAGGGAGGCCAAAAGCACCTTGACTATCCGCAGAAGAATGTATTGAATTTGATGCCTTATTACTAAATGTGCCCTATTAAGTCCGCCAGCTGTTTGGGTTCCGTCACCCCACTCCAAATTGCCTTTTTTGCCGTTGGAAAAATCCAGATTACGGATATCCTGCCGCCAGAGTGAGGGACAGCAGGGATATGTGGGCTCCCATGCCAACATGGCGCGGCGCTATAACCACCAAAAACCAACGGTTGCTCCTTTCTCATGTCTACTATGACTTATTATAATATTTACTCATGTATACTGATGACAGTCTTCGTGACCCTGGCGCGACGTGGCCTTCGCGGGCTTTTCTCTCCGGTGTATTGGGCCACCCGGACGCGCGCTGGACTGTCGCTTTAGGTGCCGTGCTGGAGCAAACAGCACGGCATCTCCTCTGAGCCCTTCTCGGGTGGGGACACCTTTACCGGCCGCCAAGGGCTCCGTAATTGTCCTATCTTAACCTTAGTCTTAGGCTTTTGGTTTGGGTAAGGTATTTTTTGTCCGCAGTTCTTACTAAAAGATGCAACACCTACTTGGTTGCTTGATTCAAGCATTTTGTGTCCTCCCCTATCTTTGGACATCAGAAGATCCTATACCCATCCCAACCTGGTCACCTTTCTTTCAATTTCGTAAAAAATTTCGTCGGTCCTCGATGTAGATGAGTTGCATGTTGCCAGTCCCAATCATCGTTGTTGGTAGCTGCGCTAGCTATCCAACCGGGGATTATTAGCACCCATTGATCTGCTTTTATCATGATCGCTACCATAATTAGGAATAGCAGGGCCACTAGGGACTAACGACCGAGCAATATTGACACACTACATATGGATGGAGGTTTTTCGATTGTTGCCAAGCTTAGCTAGCGATTCTGCAACCACAGACCTTTTAGACTCTTCGCATCCTCTACGCTTTTTTTCAAGCCTTAATTAAATTAATGAATTTTCTCCAAAATTTTTATTTGAAAAATATAGTTATTGTCAGCGGTCATAAAATCTTTAATTTATAACTTAATATGATCTCATAATTTTATGAATAATAATCATTGATACAGGACCAAATTTTGAAAGGAATATTTTTTATTTTGCTGCCTCAACTTAATAAAATTGTTTTCTTATACCATATAAAATTATGTTCAGAACATGTTTCACATAACGGTCGTATTAGTTGCGCAGTAAATAATATGAAAAAGTTTTATTATATAGCTTGTTTCAATTTAACGATAATTTGTGATTACACGATGAATATTTTAACCGTCCATAATTGTGTGAAATAAAGTATAATTTACTTTAACTTGTGCTGAAATAAATCGTAAACACGCACGTAAAAATGTACTTTTTAATACAAATTCTTATACGAATTCATCTACGGACATAAAACATATGTATTATACTAAAACTTTACTTAAATGTAGTGCCTCTGTTATAAGCCTACGGGCCTCATGAAAAGCTAATAACTTTTATTAGACTTGTTATAACTTTATGATGAATATAACTTTATGTATATGTTATATTGAATTTTTCTTTATTGTTACAATTTCAATAACTTTTTCTATTATGTCATATGATAACGTTAACGTTCTATAACGTTATATTTCATATTAGATAAATTTAATTATAATGCTGTGTTATTAAAATCTTGTATGTTATAATTTTCTGTATGTCGTAACGACGTGTGTTAAACATTTGCAAATCTCATAGAAAAGACGTACTATTAGTAGTTTCAAAATTATAACTACCAAAATTGATATTTAACAATGTTTTTTTGTATTGTATACACCAAAAAGATTTCTACAATTTTATGTAAAGAAAGTAATTTAACCGCTCATGTACCGGTGGGCCATACTATACCATACTGTTTCCTTCTCAGGCCCCTGGAGTAGATACCACAACGGCTAATGGAATAGGAAGTATTAATAATCCTAAGTATGGGCTTAAAACGCGGTTCCGGCATTTAGCGTTATTTTTAAAGTTGTCATAATTTAAATCGATAAAATTTAGATGTAAGAAAAAAGAGGTAGAGAGAAGTTATTTTACTTCGGTAAAACTTGGATCTTTATCGGAAAACGATGGCACTCAGTATCAAAGCATGATCAAATCTATTAATATGAAATTTTATTGTTTAGTGTGAAATGTAAAAATAAATAATGTGATTTTATAATATAGATATGTGTAGGCATTGAAGTTAATTGTGAGAGCAAGATAAATACGAACTTCTCTGAAAAATTATGATGGAAAATCTTATAAATGTTATAAAATTATAAGTTTTAAAATTGTTCGAACACATATTTTAATTCGTTATATTTAGTTGCTGGCAACTTGAAACAACATTTAAAATGGAAATAATAACTGATTAACGTAATAAGTAAACGCTTTCGAAAGTATATTCATATAAGATTCAAAGCCGCAGAAAAAAACTAGGTGTGTGCATTTTTAATCGCAAACAGATGAAAGACCATAAAAAGCATAACTTTCAACTAAACGTGAGATAACAGCGAGATGTTGTTGTTGTAACATAGTCTATTTTATATTATATTGCCACAGATATCGCTGTAAAGTCCCTCATTCTAATTGTGAATCTTACTGTTTCTTGAAGAAGGAACAAAGGTAAAAGTAATCTGTTCGTGACATGCGTGAACATGTCTATGTTATTATTTCCTTATAAAGTGAAAATTGTTATTCAAATTAAAAATAATAACACAACAATATTTAGTACAACATCATTTAGTCCTAAACCAAGCAAAGCTTGTATGCTGCTATGGAAACCAGATGTACAGATACATAGCCCTACATTTAATTGTATAATATTTTTCTCGTACCCTTGGTGCAATAGCCCGGGTGTGGGTTCGATTCCAAGTAGGCAAATTTGTACGATTTCAAATGAAATCAGTGTATTTATTCTAGGGTAGTCATGCGAAGTTTTAGCTCTTATTCTCTTTTCTTTTTATTTTAATTTTTTACATATTTTATGATAAAGAATTTTAAAAGTCCATAGCCCTTGTGTAAGCAATATTTAATTGGAAGCTACATTACAAGCTACATAAGCGGCATCACTAAAAACCCCTGAAATTTAATAAGTTATGTTTTTTATTTTTATAATAAATTCTTTGGTTAACGCGAATACTCAAATCAAATATCTTTATTCAATATTGAAGTTTACACTTGCTTATTGATTGTCAAACACACTACCATCGGTTCGGAAAAGGACGCCCAGACCTGAGAAAAACCGGCGAAAGAAACTCAGAGGGCTATTTTTTATGTCATCTTTTAAAAATAACAAACAATTTAATAATTCGGCATTACATATTATGCAATTTTGAAACAAGACCTGGAGCGAGCATTCCATTAACAGGCTGTTATCATTTAAAAATTCATAAATATCGTAATAACCTTTAACACATAAACGTTACTTGACTACCTTTTTAAATTTATTAATTGTTAAATTCTGAACGTTTACTGGGATTTTGTTGTAAAAACGTATACATTGTCCCATAATAGACTTACTTATTCATCGCAGTCTAGTTGCTGGAAGAATTAAATTATGTTTGTTCCTTGTATCTATGTCATGTGCATCACAAATGTCTTAGGAAATCATCTCTATTTTTACACATACATTAAATTTTCAAATATGTATTGAGAACTTAGATTCGAACTATGATTCTTTGGGGCCCAGGTTATAGACTGCACGAATTGCACGTTTTGGAGGACAAAGATCGTATTAGTATCTGCCGCATTTCCCCACAGTAGAATGCCATATGACATAATACTATAAAAGCCTTTTTGAGATCACAGAAAATGCCTAAAGCATCCTGTGATGCTTCCCAAGCCTCAAAAATGCTTTTGACTAGCCTGATGCCTGCGTCAGTTGTTGAGCGACCCCTAGTGAATCCATACTGCTTGTTATTTAAAAGGCAATTACGATTGAAATGTTTAACCAATTGATTTAGTAAGAGTTTTTCAAATAATTTACTAAGAGTAGGCAGTATAGATATTGGTCTAAAGTTATTAGGGTCCGTATTACATCCTGATTTAAATATCGGATAATTTTGCTATGCTTCATTAGGTCAGGAAATTCGCCCTTCTGATACTTAAATTTAAAAATGCTGCTAGGTGAGGTGATATATAATCGATAATAGAATTTATCACCTTAACAGAAATCCCCATAGGTCTGTAGATTTTTTTAAATCTAAAGTTTTAAATGCACTTACAACATCTCCGGGACTTACGTCCGTAAAATTAAAATTCTCTGTACATTCATTGGTATTATCTTTAATAGTGCCTCGGCAACTGTTGGAGAAGATAAAAGTGACTTGGTAGTAGAAACTGGAATGTCAGAGAAGAATTTTTCGAAATAATAGAACATTTCGTCAGGTTCTATATAACGGTCATCATTGATGACCGTTATTTAGAGTTATACAGACCGTTATTTAGAGTTATATTAGAGATGTTCTGAGTACCCCTTCCAGTTTCACTGTTGATAATTTTCCAAGTCATTTTTATTTTGTCTGATGAATTTTCTTTTTTTTTTTTATATATAGAGATTTCACGAGAGTACGAACGTTTTTAAATATTTTTGAATAAGCACTGACATGTACAACAAAGGTCTTATTATGATTATAAGTTTTTTCACTATAAAGCTCTATAATCTTTGCCTGCTTTTGTGAATTCCAACTGTTGCCCATTCACTAAAAGCTACAGAACCCTTTGATTGAACCGTTTTAGAAGTAAATATTGATTTAAATTCTTTCTTTATAAAGTGAATAATATTATACAGCCATGTGGGTTATCATCATACTTCTCAATACGTTTTTTATACATGGGAACAAACACAATTTTTTAGTTGTATTTTGTCTGATATTTTATCTAATTTAAAAGAAGCAAGCTGGCGACATTGGTCATACTTAAATTTTTAATACTTGACTTATTTAAAGGTGTTGCAAAAGTCTCAGTTATTCTAGTAGGTTCAAGAAATAAATTGATAAGGTTATATGAACTTAACAATGATCTGATCTAATTGTGGTTGTAGAATTATCTAATAAATTAATATTAAAGTCACCACAAATTATAATATACCTCATTAGATTCAGGTAGCTTTAATAATATTTCTTCTAACACAACTTCAAAAGGTTCATATAACGTCCTCGTTATATGATGGGAGGTCTGTATACGCATACAACAATGAAATGCTCCAGCTCCGCACAGGCTATTTCAATAGTCCGTTTAATAGAGAGGCACACAACATCTTTATGATTTTTGTATTTGAAAGTATTAATAATAAATATTAAAGATTCACCGCGTATTGCTTTATATCTACTTAACAGGCTTGCAACCTGGTGACATCCAAAATTAGGCATAAATTGATGTTCTTGAAGCCAGTGCTCAGTTGTACATAAAATATCTATTTTACAACTATTTAAGAATAGCTCAACATCATGTTCCTTACTGGCAATCCCCTGTATGTACCAGGTTTATACAAAAGTTGTTATTATTAAAAGTTTTATTATTAAAAATTACATTACTTATTTGTGAAAAATTTTGATTTAATGTGCAAGAGATTTCCTCCGTTGTCTTAAGATTTAATTTAAATTACTTGGAACGGATTCCAAATTGAGAATTAACATTTGATCCTGCTCAATAGAAGAAGGGGGATGGTTAGCCACGCCATTGGCTGTGTTTTTAAAAATACTAGACATTATTGAATGGAAATAAGGCATTTTAAACCACCTTAACTCCATAAATTCGAAAATACAGTTTACTATGGAGTTAAAATAATGATTCATTATCTTTTCTTGACGTATTAGTTATTCGCAATCCTAATAACACCTTGAACCATACTGTGTACAGAAAACCAACCCATACCAGTAAAAGCTGTTGTGTGCCATATTGCCACGTAGCACATTTTTTCATTTGAGCAATGACAGAACCTTGTGTGCCGGTACTCTAAAACCTGCTCAGTGTATAGTATAAACATTACTCACTTTATCTCACGCTCTTATCATAGCTTATTTATACAAAATTCAATAATAACAAAGCGTGATGTGGCTTGCTCTTTGTTTTTCAACACTTTAGTGTTTTGATATACTCGTAATATGAACGTAGAACGCCCTTTTATAATATTATTGCCTTTCTAGTTTTAAGGGTAACCCAACGCAGTCAGTTGAGTCTAAAGCTTTTGTGAGCTTTGCAGTGAAAAGAAGCAAAAAAATATCAATTTAGTTCTGAATTTAGAGAAGCAACCCTTTTTTTATGTGGTAAACATAAAAATGAGAAAGAATTATGTCACTTCGCATAGCACATATGCAATAGGTCTCAAAAATTACGATAGAGTCCTTGTCTAATCTTTTTACCAGCATATCAAGACATTTGTTACTATAGGAAAACGATTCTTTATGCTTTCATACAGCAACCAAAGGTAGATGTTACATCATTTATAGCAGTAGCAGTGACTCATGAAATGAATCTGCAGTAATCGTCAAGGGACATCGAGGTCTCAACCACCTCTCAAAATCTACAACCAAGAAAAACCACAGCCAAGCGCCCCCGTTTATAACGGAAACCATACAAGGGCATTAAGATAAAAAAATAGCGCTATACACCAAAGGAATCGATCTAAAAGAAATCGTTGTAATCATACTGCAATTAAACGGAAACCAAACACAGTTTTATGTGTGGATTATTATGACGAGAAAAACGGTGTAAGTACCATTGAAATTTTTTAAATATAAAAAAATAGAGTGTAAAAAGTCTTAGCAACGGAAGAAATTTACCTAAGAAAACAAAAATAATAATCGTACCTCTGGAAAACAAGCTGGTTTTGATATTTTTGTGTCTAAGTCTGATTGTGAAAATATTAAATAAAAATATTCCGGTATTTTTTTAAACAAGCAGTATTGGTATACGACAATGTAATTGACTACACCAAGACACAATATCGTGCCCACCAAGAATAAAACTTTGCGAGGTACGGTATCTCAATGGTTTGCTTTACTTCCTCAAGTGCCAAGGTATTATTATCGTGCAATGTCAGCGTGCATGCAGTTTATAAACCGAGAAAGGATGGAAGTGGTCTATAAAACTCATGTAACTAACCCCTATATCGATATCGCATCGATAAGGGTCGACGCGTTTCTCTTTGGCACCAAAATTATTTGCCAATGCATTGCATCATAAACAAAAATTACAGTGCCGCTATTTCAAGATTAATAATTCTCGTACCGCAAATGTAACTTTTTACTATTGACAAATACAACGGCAAATTTACCTTTGGTGAAGCAGACGGGGGAGTTACATAGAACGCCTTTACAAGCTGTGTAATTGAATATCTTAAAAATATATGCAGAGATTATAAATACCTATACATACCTCACCATAATTAGTGAACTACCAGAACAGATATAAGGCAATTGCTTTGGGTAAAATTGTGAACATGTGAGAGAATCTACTTTTATCTAATCTAAGAGGTTAATAATGTCCACTTCACGACCGATCGTAGCATGAAACAATTTATTTATGTACCTTAGTACTACATAACTGCATTATGGTATTAGAATGTTTGCTACGATTTTTAGCAACGCACATAAAAATACGACATATCCAGATGACGTATTCTTAAGTGCTGCTTACGATATCTTCTGGAGAAGGAAATTTAATGTAGAGAATAATATGATATTATTCTATTAGAATAATAAAATGACATTATTCTCCAGAAAATTATGCAACTTTTCCGCAACACAGACACGAAACTTACCCAAACACGAGCAATTGTATGATGGTCTTCTGGAAATAACTAAAACCAAATTCAATCAACTGCAAGAATTGGCACCATTCACAGATTTTGGCTATGAATCCCTTTAATTTAAGTGTGTTAAATACCTACTGTTTTTGCATGATATTGACGTTAATTCCTTCGGTCATTTTAATATATAGTCTTATTAAAACCCTATGCCCTAAAATGGACGCATAAAATCTGTAATGTGATTATTTTTTCATTTTAAACAGAATTACAAGAAAAAATCTGTTTATTTGACACCCAGAATACAAAAAAGTTAACGTATTATAACTGTATCTTTAATGTACAATGATTTTCAAAGTACCTTGTAGTAAAATTTTTCAGGAACTTCTTTTGTCAATATCTCTAAACTATACTTTTTCTACATAGCAGAATTTGGTTTGACAACGACAATATATTGCTTAAGTTGGAGGCTATTATTATGATGGTTACAAACGACTTTAGTTAGGAGTTAAGAAGAAATTTTCGTGATATATGACAGTGTTCGATAATATTTGCTTTGATGTTAAAGACTGCAATTAGTTATTTAAATATCTTGTTTATTGCTACGATGTCTCGCTATAATATTAGTAATTATAAGAAGTGTTTTAAACAGACCATGAATCTTACTTTAAGCTAAAATTATTACTTGCTGGATTTATAAATAATATCTAAATCTAAATTGAACGATGAAACTAGGTCAACTATACGAACTGGGTTGAAAGGTTGAAATAAAAACATTCAATTGCGTGTATTTAAAGCCAATAAAGAAAAAAAGCTTGCAGTTATAGTATCAAAATATCTCTTTATAAGTCGTATGTACTATTAAAGGACCACCTTTAATAGTACATACGTCCTTTATTCTTTTATGAATGTGAGCCCTAGACTATCAAGGAAGATTGTTTAACATTACAAAAAAGTTCAATTTAGCATTTTTCTGGCGACGGTCTTAAAATAGATTGTTACTTCTGTTTTGAAATGTAGAATAACAACTAAAAAATTCTAAATGTGGACACTCAAACCTAGAGGTCAACACATTCTGCATAAGAATTGAGGTTGAGAAGAGAGAAATTAAAATAGATCAATAGCCCTGAGTCTTTCATATAGCCAAGTATGAATTTGTGATTGAAAATGACGTCACATTTTTGAAATTTGAATATAAATCTAATGCAGCTATTTACATTACAAAATTATGCAATAACTAACGCACTTACGACCGTTTGCGGGCCCGGGTCACTTCTATTATTTATAGGCGTATTATCTTGCCGCACATTTTTACGGCCAAGTTAAAAATAGCTTGGCAGAGGCACAGGCCAGGAGGTAATGGCGTTATCTCACCAAAGGCCCTTAGTTCATTTTAATTATTACCATTAGTGAGAGTAACTTGGTACTTATTCTTTATAAGTACTGTAAATGGCAGAGGGATGTTGTCCACAGTGGTATTTAGTACTGTGACAACGGAGTGGAGCTATACTCAGCCTCTGGCGTACCAATTGCAGGATACTCTTCGAAGTTGTTATTCATGGAATTAACTAATTCTTACGCATGGAATCGAATGCGATTTCAATCATTATAAAATGATTGCTAATAATAAAGGTCTTTTATTTAAAAAAAATATTGTGAGCATTGTAATATAAACAAATTATATCAGAAAATTTATCGAGTCACTTCCGAAAGTAACTGAATCGGTACGGTAACTAGGATCTTACAAAATTTTTATATTATAATCATATTTTGATTTTATAAAGATCATAACTAGAATTTATGGTATAATGTTGTAATAAATGTCTCTTAAGTTGAAAACAATTTATGTTGCATCAAAATCGGATGAGATCAGTGGGTTTGTTTGCTCTTGCAAACCAAGACCCAAAGACCGACAGACAATAGTTTTTGATATGCAATTTTGCTATCTGTACCGATTATTTATCATCACCATTTATATCAATTACTTAGAAACGGTTATTTTAATGTTACAAGTCACTGTAACTTATTTTTTTTAAGGATTTAAGTTTATTTAACAAAATAAAGCATCTGCTTTCCATTGTCCAAAATTCTATTAAGTTTGCCTTTAAAATTTTTTATTTTGTTTAAATCAATCATTTGTATTCAAAGTCAGTCATCAGTAATACCACTATTAATAGGTACTAGTCGTGCCCACTAAAATTAAAGCATATTCACACTCAAAAAATATAATGGCATTGCGTTACTTTCGGACGGATAAAAATTCAATATCCATTTCAATGCGTCAGTTGACAAACTCTAGTGCGAGTCAAAATGTTTAGCCCCCAGACATTGATAACAATCCTCGTAGACGTGTGACATTTAAAACTTAATCCATTTTCCAGCCTTGCCCCAGGCAGCGATTTTATTCCGATTTTGTGAAATACAGTGAGGGAATAATGTATAATAACAGTACTATACATTTTATAAATATGTATGTATATTGGAAAACTTGACGTTAAGTTAACGAAGTTAATCTCAAGTTTTCATGACCTGAATTCGTTTAGTACTACAACCTTAAGAGGATTTTACTTGTTTCATTTGTTATTGCACTGTGCTATTTTATCTTTTTTAATGGCTTAAGCTTTCTTCTTGTAAAATAAATTAAGCGTATAGGTCGTACGAGCTTTGTTGGGCATAAAATTAAAATTAAACAGAGTGAAAGAGTTATTAAGATGCGCACTGTCAGAACGGGACACACCCATTCTAACAGTGACCTAGTGATGTCAAACCTTTCGTTGTTTGGAAAAACATTTGCTATCGATTTATTGTAATGAAGTAAAAATATTTATTCGTAAAATTTTTCTAAATATAAATTAGAATTTATTACCGACATTTTATTGTTTATTGCTACATGTAAAGCGATTAGCGTATAGGTTTTGTTTTTGACCGACTTTTCAAAACAAGGAGGTACTAAATTCGAAGCGTATGTTTTTATTTGTTTTATATATGTTACGTCATCACTCCGCTCCTAGTGCTCCGATCTTGTTTTATTTAAATAACAGATATTGACTTCCCATTAGTCTCATATTTTTTTTAATAATTATTTGATAAGTAAAAAATTACGGCACTGAAAATCCCAACCTCGAGCGATTAAATTACAAACGCTGGCAAAATTGCACTACTTGAATAGGTATATACTACAATAAAGTCTGCATTAGTATTTATCTATGTTTTAAGAACAACGCACACTAAGCATTTTAATGTATTCATTTTTACAACATTTTGTATAATTGTATGCATTTTTTAATCCTTTCCATTTCCAGGTCCATCCAAAAATTTACCGATGCATATGAAGCAAACATTTTAAAGCTTAGGTTGTTTATTCATTTTTTTGTTTTCTTAGATCCACCACACACTTCTTAATCTATATTTGAAGATCCACATCATATTCAAATGGTGAAAGCGTTAGCAAATTGATATCTCAATTTACTTTTAACTCACACTGCAAAATTATAATTAAATGTAATGTATGGCACAAATGCAAGTTGATAATTAATTCTTAAGTTATGTCCAGCAATGAAGAAAATTTTTTTTTTGAAAACATTATGTTTTTAAGTAAATTTTATTCAGTCACATAAACCAAAATAAGGAATTATTTTACATGTAATATGACTTAGTATAGAAAAATATTATCTAAAAGATAAATTATTATAAATATTTTTAAGTAATAACTTTCTTCATCATTATCATCATTATCAGCCTGGGTCAGTCCACTGCTGTACATAGGCCCCCCCCTAGAGCACGCCACCGCTTCCGATTTTCGGCTAGTCTCACCCATCCCACAGCGGCCATTTTGCAAATGTCGTCACTTCATCTTGCCGCAGGGCGTCCCATTAGTTTCTTAATAGTTTTTAAAGTTTACATTTCAAATTCATTCATAGCACGGCGCATGCTCAACCTTAACCATTAAACCTCCGCAAAATTCTACACATAAGAGTATACTAGCAAAAGCCCTATTTTGGAATGGCCTTTGCAATGCAGAGAATCTGTTAAGGACCCCAGAACCCCAAATCGGGTCACGATTCACTTAGCGGACCCCAACAACTATTTACTCAGGTAAAATAATTGCCCTAGTTAGATTACAGCCGGATTACGCATCAAAGGATAGTAGTTTTACATTTCACATTGCGTTCCGTTACGGGTAAGTAGTTAAAACTTTTTTTTTTATTTAGTAATCTAGAACCCGATTTACAATGACTTGACTTAAAAGCTTTAGCTATTGTGAAATAGTGGGGTTTTCGGTTTGTTCCTTGTGGCAGTGAAATAAAATGAATATTATCTACAAAACTTTTAAAAGTAGTAATTCTCTTTTGTACAAGAGTGTACATGGGAGTTCCAACGCGGTAACTATTTCTGCAATAAATTAGTAGAATATAAACGCTACTGTCGTCCGGCTTGAACGACACCGTAGCTGTAACATTAGACTAAACTGAGTAAACGAGACGTAACTTCCTATGAATTAAGGTAGAGGGCGGATATGTTGCATCCTACATTGCGTTTTGATGGGCAGGGCGTGTCACGTACCATCAAAAGCAAGTCCGGCTTATCTTATCGCTTTGACCAATAAAAAAGACTTGACTTTTAATTAGCATTAATTCTAGTTAGCTACCTTAGCATATGCATTTAAGATATTATCTATGAATCAAACTTGAAAAAAAAAATGTTCACAATCTGTTAGAATTTTGTAGTAACCTAAAAAACGTATAAAAAAAACTTCCTAAGCCAGGCAGACTTTAACAGCCTTTGCTATAAATCTACAGTTATTTGTCACCGTACAAAACGTATCACGTATCGAGCGAAAGTATTTGTACTCTATATTGAATTACGAACAAAAGTTATGTGCCCACGCCACAAGAATAATAACATACGTGACATCCTTACAATTATGTCGAACTTAGCAACAGCTTAGAACTTAGTTTCTATTTATAATAAGATCATAAAACACTAAAAATTAGGCGAATCTTATATACCCTGTTTAAATTGTCTTGATCGTTACGTAAAATTTTTCTAATTTATACAATTCAATTCAAACAAAACCTGCTGATTTAATAATGTATCAGATATATTCTGAGATATCTGAAACAAAAAGTACATATTTCACATAAGTAAAAACTCAGGCAATACGTTTTATTATTTCAAACAATATATTTTCTAATTACTTTCATATACGCATATGTTTATGTACACAGTACCTAAAATAAACATAACATTCATATTTACGAGAAAGTCCCAGGAATATTATTATTGTTTAAACATTTTTTCATTTTATTTATACACATTCAAATGTCGAGTGATGATATTTTTTTATTGTGTATACATGTGTACACGTCAACTTCAGGTTTGAGCTGAACGTATCCAACATGTGCAGCATATTAAGTAGTTGGCTTACAATGTACAAACTTTTTATTTTGTTGTACCTAGATCAATTATGGACTAACTAAATAACTGAAACGAACTTTTCAGTTATTTAGTTCCTTTAAAGCTTTCACAGTCTCAAGATTATATAAATAAGAATTCAATATATTTACTAAATTGTTGCATCATTTCACTGTCTGCCTTTTTGACTGACTTCCCTAAAGACGGAGGTACTCAATTCGGAGTGAATGTTTTTTTATATTATAGGTAACATATATACGTTCCACCCCTCCTAGTGCTCTGGTTTTTTTAATTTTTTTAAATGATAGGTATTACCTGTCATTTGGTCCCTTAAATCCCCCCCATATTTTTAAAATGATTTTGTGATGAGTGAATGAGAAGAAAATTTTGGCTTCATAAATTCACAACCTTGTGCTATTAAATTGCAAACGCTGCCGAAGCTCTCTGCATAATTTGTAATTGTAATGCCTGTTTTGATTACTGCTACCTAATTCCAAAATTTTTCTTATATTTTATTGTTATGATATACTTACAATTCTAGTAACTAAGAAAGTGTTTTTTAATAATTTTTAGTTGAATTCGTTAACTAAGTCATTTATGATTTTTGTTATAAAAACTAAAAATAAACAAATTTAACTGACTTAGTAAAAATATTATGAGATTTTTAACAACTGAACATCGCGTGTAATATTACCTTTGCGAGTATAGAAATTTTAAAAATAAATTATGTGTACTGGGTAGGAAATTACTGTTATCTTTCAATTAATAACAAGGATAAGAATAAATCCACTCTTACAAATGCACAAGCTTTGTTTATTTAATATACTTTAGTTTACATATAAATTGTAGAATTAGAATATGTTTAAAAACCATTACAGTAGAAGTTCAACATTCGCGTTTTCGATATTTGTGGAGGAAAATGCCAAAATTTCGTGGTTATTCGCGGTAAAATATTCCTTGATTTGCAGTACATAGATAATAATTATAAAGTTTCCAATAAGTATCTGTCCTGTTGTCCATAAACGGTGTCGAATTGTAAGTCCATTTCAGAAACTAAAATAGATCTTATCACCAGTTAGTCTAAAGTATTTATTAAATAATATGGTCAGTCCGCAAAAATTTCAGCTTTGCTTTTATCTATTGAACTATACAGGCCTTTAAGCCTATTACATTAGATGAACCCTAAAAATCGTATTGGATTTTATTGACTGTTATCCTGATATGAATGTAGTGCTAAAATAAATTTGACCAAGTGTGATACATTGTAAACATGAAAGAATCATTAGAAAATAGACTCCTCACACATTGACGTCAATGTTGAAAAACTTTGGCCTGTCCAGACTGCGGATAATGCCGAGGAATTTGTGCAAATTTAAACTGACTGTAGCCAACACTGCGAATGGAACACGATGAGTTAGGTTTAAACAAATAGAATCAAGTGACATTCAGGAATTGAATTAACCTAAAATGAGACAATTTCTTCATTATTTGCTGCATATTTACGGAACGTATTTGATGCGAAGAAAGAGCTTTTACTGTACGTTAATGAAAAATATATATTTTATTTTTATGTTATTTCTCTCTGGATTCTCTAGAAATTACAGTTTAATAATCGAGTTCCCAATAGAAGGTGGTATATAACTGGGATCGTATAATTACCAACGACCAACAAGTTCTGCCCATAATACTTGGCTTCTATGGTAGTTAAAGTATAAGCATAAATATACTTTGACAACATTTTACATATCTCAATAAAATATGATAGTTTTCAATATACATTTAATACTAATACATGAATTACATATTTCGAATTAAAGAGATCGCGTATTCACTTTCGAGACAGCATGAATTTATTTCAGACATGAAAAATAAAATCATATTCCTACGTGCTTGAAAACGTCATGTCGTGAGAGTTGCTTTTAATATGTTATGAACTAGACATTTCAGAAGAAGAAAAAAAACTACATATGGAGTTAATGTGTTGCTCATTTCTTTAGAGCGTAAGAAGTGCTATTAAGTTTTTTAATTTTTTCTTGACTTTACGTTTCATTAATTTGTTTTTTAAAATTTTAATGCAGCAAATACTTAACCTGTCGTCCCTCCCCCCGCTTTCATCCGTCCATATTGTGGGTCTTTCAAAAAATTGGTCTTCTGAATATCATGGGGGCTGGGTCTGCGAGACTCGTCGCGAACTCATTTTATTATACGTTAAATTTTTATGCTACCATGTCTTAAATCCATACATTTATACCTACAAAACATTTAAAAAATATTTTATTTTTTATAAAATACTGGAATATAACGATATTGAATTTGTTATAGGGTCTGAGTTTTAAACAGAGGAGACCAGCATATCCATACTCCATGTTCATATAAGTCAACACAGGTCTTACTATCTCCAAATTAATTTGATACTTATGTTGAGCTTATAATTCAAACTATTTTCGATAATGATAAAAACCTTAACTATGTTAATACTAAAGCCTCCTTTGCCGCTAGTCAGCAGCGGAAGTAGCACTCAAAAATATTTTAATGTTACAATAAGTACAAAACAATAAGTAATATTCAAAGTTTATTATAGTTATATTACTATATAACTATATTATATTGTAGTTGTGTGGAGTAAATGTATGCGAATGGATTATCACAGAGTTGTATAAAAAGGAAAGTAGATTAATATTAAGATAGTTGATAGTCATCTTTCGATTATATTGTTACTGATAATAATACTTTTCATACAAACCTCCGGCTCCCGAGCGTTTCATTCCATCTTTAACGATTATCTGGTTTAACAACGTACTGATATAACTGCATTTAAATCATTGCCTCACTAGCATTTACGTCAGGTCCATTCTCAAACACTAATGACATTAGAAGCAATCGCGTTCTAATTGGCTGACCGCGTCCAGAATCATACAACGCGCGATGTTTAACCAATCATAAGGCGACGTTTCAGGCCCTTTTAAAATGGGACATTAGACTCTGGTTTTACATATTCCATCTCTTATTAACTGAGGTACAGTGGCCAAATGTCAGCGTCCCTAACACGATTGAGCGTAAACAACCTTTATGGCGTAGGGAGAAGTCATCAAAACTATCCCATCTTTATAAGGGTTATGTTAGGCTTTAACTCACTAAATGCCCATCAGCGCCTATCATCTGTATATTATAAGAGGAATCGGGATCTCTTGCAATGGCACTGGTACCTCTCTATATGTTCCTTTCTCTAATTACTCCTCAATTCAAACCTCGCTATATATTATACAACCACACGTAGTTCAGAAACCATAATAGTTTTCGTGAACATATTAGGCGACTTTTACGATGGGTAGATTGTACGTAATCCCTATTCAAAAGCCCGGAATCTATAGGGTTTAACGTAGATCTATCTAGGTGTACTGGAGCCATGGCAACAGCGCCCTCTACATTGGTTTCGCTTCCCGAAGACTTACTGTCGCCGAGTTAAAAAAAATACTACACTATTTCATATATCTACTACCTACTAGATATACTATATCTTCTTGGAATGGTTCGCTACTTCTAATTCTTGCATTACTTATTGACAGGAAGAGGACTTTTTGTGATTTGGTTTTATCTCGAGAAAGTCCACCTCATCTATGCCAATATTATAAGGGGGAAAGATTTGTATTTTTGTGTGTTTATTTGTAATGCAGTATTTCATCATTTCAATGCTACTTTCACATTAAGTATCATAGGCTCCATTTTACCTTTACATTTGACCTTTTTTTTTTTTAAATCTCAAAATAACACGGCAAAGTCTCCTTCGTAATCTATATAAATTCGTATTTTAATACAGAATATTATCAAGAATGATACAAATAGAATAATTTAAATTTGTGAAAATCAATAAATTCGATAGGTGTATATAATAAAAACACTTTTGTTAATTTTATTATTGGGCTACTCCTATACTTACAATTTTATTTTTTTTACAAATTTACCTATTAGGAACGAAAAATGTGTTCCGTTCAAATATCAAACATTTACAATTTCCCGAGTGAATCATTAATTAAAACATTCGTTGTATAAGATTGAAAATTAATACATCTTTTTATTTGCGAGGCATTCATTAGAAGGGTAACACTAGACTATTCTTTAAAAGCCACTTGCAAGTAATGCAGCAATTAAAAATAATGATTTAATATCTCATTAAATATTCAGGTTCTTTAAAGACTTGCTGCACCTATATTTAATAATTAACTTATGTATTATACCGGTTTTTTATTTGTATAGTGTCGTAATAAATTGTAATTATAAAATCAGAAGTTTTATGGTCAATCCTGAGGCAATCTATTTATATATCTACGATTATTTTGGCGACCATAATTCCTGTTGTGTGCAGAATATCACTTATTTTTGTTTTTACGCTTAAAAATGTATTTTTAAAAATTGTATGCATTTGTACATTACTATTAGTGTTCAACAAAAACTAGACGATATTTTTTTTCATTTCCAGTTTTACTTATATTTTCACAATTACAAAAGAGTTTTAATCTTCATTCCTGATTTATTTAACAGTCTTTTATGATTAAAGAATGAAGACTGAGCTAATATTTTCATGCATAGTAATTTGTTCCTTTTTTAAAGGATTCATATTTTTTTAATGTTTTAGTGTCTGCAGTGTAATTTAAAAAATTCTTAAAAAAAATATTTTTTTTCAAAAAAAAATATTATTTTTTCTCGTTTCGAAACTGATCAAATCTTACTTTTAAATTTTTTTAACGTGGCAGACAACCCATAAGACGAAAGGACGAACTCCATCGCTACAACGACAGTTGACAGCGATCGGCATAGAACAGGCAAGAATGTAAGGCGTGGAGATAGTCCTTTGTCCAGCTGGACACTACAACCTAGACCATTCATTCAGTATTTTTACATATACTACAAACAAATCAACTAACAGACAACCGATGTTTTTATTACTTAGGATTTAAACTTCAGACGTTGGCAACTCGGCGGATCCAATCTCTAACTAAGGCAACCTTTGAAAAATACACCACTGCGCCCTTATGGCATTTTACTGAATCATTTTCGATCCAAGAGAGTACGCCAACTAACACTCCGTGTTCATCAACAAGACCGCTGCCACTGTCCCCCTGTACATAAGCAAAATATTAATAAAACATAATAATAACAGGTAATACTTTAACTAATCGAGTAAAATGCAATTTAAAAAAAAAACAGAATATAGGCACTTATTTGTAAAAGAAATGTTAATTATTGCGTACTCCATTATCATTATCTATTTCTATACTGCAGCCGTGTTTTACCACAAATGGAAAAACACTGCTGCAATCTGCTCTGAAGGACACACAAATGGTAATGATATATAGTAAACAAAATCATCTTACACCGCAAGCGGAATCAAATGAAGGGTGAACTCCTTGAGCACATATCATTTCGGTAGAATTGTACTCTTCTAGAAAACTGCATCGTTCCTCTGACAGTATTTGAAGCCTAAAGCCATGCATCTGGTCTCTCATATATTCCTAAAATATAAAAAAAAATAAAGAGTTAGCATTACCGATACATAAAATCTAGCCAGTTCATTCATCCATTACTTTGTACCTAAATATTGCCTGTAAAAAGACGTTCGCGGTTAATAACTCCAAAGTATGTTAGACAGCAGTCCAATTAACTAACATATACATGATCCAGTGAATTTAGTGCATTCGACATACAGAACTTTAGTTGTTGTGGTCTGTTTAAGTTATGGCTAGACAAAGAATTGTTCTAAGCCCTAAACTTTTGTACTAAAAGATGAAATAAACAAGTTACTCACAATATCATCATAGTCAATCCCATAAGGATAAGCCAGCTCCATAAAATTAACATCTGAACAGTTGATCAAAAATTCATTTAAGTACTTCAAGTCTTAATTTATGTCTTGTTGAAGTTAATAAAATTGTCCGTTTCATATAGGCAGAAAAAGTATTTTGTAAAATATTTTTATGTTATGGTAAATCTCTGATCATATCCGAGATTTTAAATCAAACTAATTCGGATAGCGCTGTCATAAAAATTCATATTGTAGTCAGCTTATGATTCTTGTTATTAATGAAGTAACAGTTGTCATATTGACTAAAAAATTAAGTATTACCGACACAATATTTAATGCCAATGATAATGAATATCACTCTATTTATTTCATGTCAATTAAAACTTCGATCATATAATTATTTTACTCTGTTGACGTGTTATGAAAATACCGTTTTACCTATATCTGGTTTTTGTATATGCATTACATCATCATCATTATATACATCATCAGCCTGTGATAGTCCACTGCTGGACATATGCCTCCCCTAATACACCACTGTCCCTTACCGGGTTTTAAGCATAATTTGCATTTATTTATTATAGTAGTCAAAACAACACTTAATTATTTCTTTTGTTTACGCGAATACTATACATTATTAAATAAAATGTCTTTTTACGGATACGGTCTATCCCGTGACCACGGCCACTGGAAAGTGTTCGAAACGTCGGGAATTTAAATATGTAAAAATAAAGTCCTTAAAAAGTCATTTTATTTAATAAAACAACACTTATTAAAAGAAGTCTTCTATTCTATTAAAAATTATATTTAGGACCAAGATAAGTAGAAGTAGTTTATATTATTCACTAACAAATCCTGGTAACTAGAAAATTGATGTATTAATAAAATTTTTGATATATATTTATAAATATTTACAAAAAAGACCTCAAAGTTTCTTCTCTCCTCAAGATCTCTGAGCAGATCTGAGTTTTCGAACAGGAAGTAAATTTTCGTAAAGGTTCGTACGAGTTCAGTAGAGTCTAACTTTAATAAATAATTGTTGAATTTTCGGCCTTAATTGCAAAAAAAGAAGTCTATGTATTTATTCATTCAGTCATCTAATTTACGTAGTATATGTAGCTTTGTGTAGTTTGCCCGTAAATATGATTATTAATAAACCTTTTAGGTCAGCTTTTTGAATACAATGTTGCATTTATTTTCTCATAAGAATTTACTGGGTAAACGAGGTGTTTCGTTTTCATTTTCCAGCAGGTTTATCTGTCTTCGTATGCAAATGAAAAAAAAAATATGTTAGTTATCAATTTCTCTTATGGTAGTTGTCAATTTCTCACCCCTAGTCTTTTTGATCCATAACCGGCGTAGCCCACTCTTGTGCCTTCAGTTATTGATAGGTTTTCGTTCAATTGTGCAGCAGCCATGGTCACGTTGTCCAAAGGCAAAGGCTCGTCTAGTTCAGCCAGCAGAAAGTCATAACGCGCGCCTACCTGTAACATTGGTTCTTAAACATTCTTTACAAACCCGCCCTACTAATAGTTAATAGATCATCATCGTAAAACATCAGCGTAGGTATAATTTAAGTACAAATTATGATATTTATGAGGACTAAGAAAAACATTTTTTTTATTAGAAAAATCCAATCTTGGTTTTCTTTTACCAGTGAAAACCTTACCAATTAAAATCTAAATTCTATTTCGTACTTTTGCTCTGATGTATCGCGAGCAATATCATTTGAAGATTTATATCCCTATTTATACTCTTAAACTAACAACTAACTGCCTCCGTAGCCTAGTAGTATGGCGTGTGCTTTAAAAACCGGGGGTCGTGGGTTCGAATCCTGCGGGGACTCAACAAATTTTCGATGTCGTCTTCTAGTTGGTTAGGGCAATTTGGGCCGATCACCCAATTGTCTGAAAAGTAGATGATCCATGCGTCGGATGGGCATGTAAAAGTCGTCCACCCACCAACCGCATTGGACCAGCGTGGTGGATACGGTCCAAAACCCCTAAAGGATAGGGGTGTATTAGGGAGGCCTATGTCCAGCAGTGGACTATCACAGGCTGATGATGATGTGATTTATACTCTTTACCATATTGTAATTTACTTAAATATACTAATCAATCCAACACTTAAGGACCAGGAAATCATTGATACTGATCCCTGCACGACAGGTTACAGACCTAGTGCAGGGTCATTGATCAAACGCAAATCAGGGCCAAAATGTTTATTGCTCACTCAAATTAAACAATATATACATGTTTTATCGTATTGTACGTATCTTGCTTAATGTGTATGAATGCTGTACCTTTAGTTTAAATAAAGATTTTTATTATTATTATTATTATTTATTATATCATGAATGTTTAATACTTTAAATGAACTATAGCTTTATAGTTGTTACCATTAAGTATTTTGTTTATCTTAATAAGGCACAACTGGAATACACTGACAAGAATATTATTTTAATTCGTATCGAATATTATTGTATCCCAGAACTAGATACCTTGACTCTCGTTCAAATATGTTAAAGGGTTTTGGTTTTGGTCATTTAACCAGAAATTATAAAAATTTACCACAAAACCGAAAATGATAACAGTCTCGGTGAATTTCTAGGATTTTCTTAAAATGGTTATAATTTTCAAACTGTATGATTTCTTTTTCTGATTTTTTGATAATAGTTACGATCAATCCTGTCACTCCGTTTCCGCTCCGTTGAGTTCTGGGGCACCTGTATATGTATGTTAGTCGGAATATTATATAGAAGTTGCGTTACCTGTTTGATGTTAAACTTTTGAGGGTTCACCCAATATGGACCCACGGAGAACAGAGGGTGTAGTACTATCCTTATCACTCGCCTTATGGTGGCGTTTCTATCAGAAGTATGGTTCGTGCCAGCGACCACTATGTTACCCGAAAAAGCTATAGAGCTGAAAAATTAGGTATCGAGTATATTTAATTGCTTTTTTTTAATTTGTTGTTGTTGCCTGGTTGATAAGGGCAAAGCAGGCAGATTGCTCGTTAAGTTAGACGATTCATGCCTCGAAGACAGAATGTCAGACGTCCTTAATTTTTTCCTGTAGGGTATCCGTCTAATCGGATTATAAGTGATAAGAAAGACTGGGTGTGTTTGTACGTATACTAGTGCACTATGATATGTGTTGTATAGTTGGCTGATCTCTAATGTAGACCGGCCGCCGTTATCGTCATCAGCTCAGTAATGTTGTTAAATTGTTTTGTATTGGATGAATTGATGAGAGGGGGAGCAGGACGCGTTCACCTGGCGGTGAGTGCATCTGCCCTACTAATAAGAACAGCTGCGTAAGGTGTTACAAATCCGCTCACCGCCCTTGAAACGTGATATGTCTCTTTACCCAGTAATTTCATTGGAAACGGTAGCCGTCAAACTGGAACACAGTAGTGCTTACACACTATTGATTTGCGGCAGATACACACATATTGCATCATATGTTTAATGACTTTTTCTTAACTTCTTAATTATTTTATTCGCTTAAATTTCCTGTTGACGAGAAACTGACGAGGAAAATACCGCTATGACGCATGTTACTATCTCGAGCAGGAGTTACGTGGAACCATTACAATGTTCTGATTAAAATACGTCCGTTTACTTTAGTTAGCCGTGAAGTTTTAATCCATATAGCAATATGGGAAACGCTTTGAGTGATTAGATTTTTAAGCGCAATACATTATCCTAATACACTCGCTTTTTATAAGAAACATAAACTGTTTATTTTCACCATGTTCGTATATTTAATTTTAAATTAATACTTTCACAACAAAGTTCGCACATGGTGCATATAATGTTAATACGCACATGGTGCATTTAGTATAGCGTATGCAATAATACTGGGGCTGATTAAAAACAAAAATTAAATAATTAAACGTTTTTGATAAAAATTTCACCAAGAATTGACATGTCTTATTTAAATATTCAGAAACTGATAGTGGAACAATATTATCTGAAATACATTATTTGCATTATCTAGTGCAAAATATATTGTATTACATATTTAAGAAGAAACCGCATTCATAATGCTCTTTAAATCACAAATATATAATGATTCATTTCGAATCTGTTTATTCAGCAGTTATTACTTCACTCCGTTTTTATTCAAATAATGTGATTATATTTACCAGAGGTTATCAATACGTACCCAAGATATAGAGTGATGTGTATTTTCATTTTATTATTTGTCTTGTTTTTAACAAAGATAAAACGGAGTGTTTTTTTTAGGGTCATCATATACCTATTGAACTATTAATATTAACGTTGTACCTAAGTTCATTATTATTTACAAAGAAATTATTTATTCTAATATTTATCATGTAAGGATTAAGGAATAAAATACTAATAGAAGAGTTTTTCAGCTTCTGTGTTCAGAAATTCGATTGCTTAGTAAGTGTTCTAGGTATGTGTATATACTCTTTGTGCTATAAGTCTTTAACTATTAGATAAATAAATACATTTAATAACTTTAATTCAAGCAAAATTAAAGTAAAACAAGTGTCGAACTTCCATAAAAATCGATTTTAAATTTTCACTTCCGGTTTACAACACGGAAATAAATTTAAATTTAGAATTTGACAAAAAAATTAAAAACTCCACCTTTTTACTATAAAAAACAAGACTTTTTAGATATTCTTGCAAATTAATTGAGACAAAATAAGCATCCACAAATTCATGACTTCATTGCTTGTTATTTTATAAAGCTAATAACTAAGAAAAAAAACATGTCACGAAAAAAAAGTTCAGTATACAGTGTAGTGTGTGATTTAAAGAGCACACCCACGTCTACTACAAGTATTACTGAGAAGAAACCTGAAGACGTTACGTCTCATTTACCCGGCAAATTAGCTGGCTACGGTGCCCGTCAAACAGGAACACAGAGACGCTGTTGAAAGAACACTGTTTTTACAATATTGCATTGTGGCGTTTCTCCCAGGCACCGTTGTGCCGCCCTAGTCGGCCCCCTGTGAAAAGGGGACCTACCAGCTCCACGGATAGAAACAGGTTAACGTCAGGCTCGTCTCTTCTGACTAAATTACGTATACGTTTTTTTATTTGAAGTTGTAAGATGTAACTGCCTCCGTAGACTAGTGGTAAGAGCGTCTTCTTCAGAAACCGGAGGTCGTGGCTTCGAATCAGTGCGGGGACTCAACTAATTTTCAATATTTTTTCCTAGTTGGTAAGGGCAATTTGGGCCGATCACCTAATTTTCTGTAAAGTAAGATGACCCATGCATCGCATGGGCGTGTAAAAAGTTGGTCTACTCACCAACCACCACGCATTGGACCAGCGTGGTGGGATATGATCCAAAAACCCTTTAAGGCGTGCATTAGGGGAGGCCTATGTCCAGCAGTGGACGATCACAGGCTAATGATATTAGTATGTGATTTCTCAATAAATAAATGACTCACCAGTGAGCAGCCGTGAGTATCCATTTGGAACTAATAATGGTGCCACCACAAATTCTACCGATGAGCACAGCGTGCGGGAACTGCAGATTGACAGGTTTCTGCACATCGACATTTCGTGTGGTCCTGGTCTCTATTAGATTGGCAGAGGAGTCGGTTCGATTGAGTTCTAGATCTGAAAATTGAATTTACAATTATGATATAACCACACAGGTATATTTATTCACACACATGTATCTATCGTTACCTTCACATTGATGCGCAAGTGTACGTAAAAGTCAAGATAAGAAAGAAACAATAATGAATATAAAGGTAGATATTTTAATTTTCGTAAGATGACCGCCAATTCTTACAAAATTTTATGAGATTTATAAATAAAAAAATACCGTTTTAATTGTATTAATTATGATAAAATATGATATTCCTCCCTGCGATATGAACCAACGCAGATTTGCAGTTTGAAGTAATCTTGGACTTACACTAATAAAAATATAAGGACCTTAGGGGATAATGTGTATGAGATGAATAAGAAAACAAACTTTTTCTATGGTATTACTTATCTAACCTACACTTGGTAATTAATGTAAACAAAGTAGCCCGTGGCACCGGATAACTTCATTATTCTATGTTATTTTCCTTATTGTTAAAAACTGACGTTACCAGGCGCCAATCGCGGTAGCTTACTTTTTGTAATGTTAAATCAGAACTCAACACAAATAAAAGTAATTAGGGATATACTAATAACTCGTAAGATATTTTTTATAATTATTTATTTAAATTATGTACCACGCAGATTTTATTTATATCATCGTCATCATAAACAGCCTTTACCAGTCCACTGCTGGACATACGCCTTTTTTAACGAACGCCAAAACGGCGTCCATAAAAATAGTTGCTCATAATTGCTACGCTGAGCAGGCGGATGTGCAATTGACTAATTGCATTTGTACTGCGGATCTGTCTTACTCCCACTGTGAGGCAAATCCGCCGTCAAGTGAGCGATGGGGTCGTCACCTCCCTACGCCAAATACTTCATTCATATAAAGTAAACAATAAGATAATGGTAATGAAAATCATAAGGATAAATAGTGGCTAAACCTAATAAGTTGGCTCAAAGCACTTTATAATACTAATTTCGAATAGAAATCGTTGTTGTGTAGTTTTTGTACATTTATTTAGGAATCATTATTTCACAATACATATTTAATGTATAAGTCAAGGTTACACCATTCTCAATATAAGGAAAACGATGTGTTTTTTACGACAGGGCCCCGCGACTTCTGCCTATAGAGCGGTTCGGGACATGTATTTTATAAAACATGCGTATGGAAAGCTACATAGCTTTCGATTACTTTTAAATGTGTTTCTTTGAACTTATTTATTAAGTTTAAACTGTACACAGAATAATAGATTGAATATTGTAACATAGCAGACTTTATTATATATGAATTCAAAACTTGCAATTATGTAGAATATCGTTTAGTTTTTGTTTATTTTTGATATATCTATTATTTATCACGGAATAATTTTAAAAATGAGACGGTCTCATTTTTGACAAGCATTTTAAACAAAAATCAGAATTACTTAATGAAATTACTGTAACAAGGTAAAATATATAAAAACGTTCGCTCCGAGCATCCTTGTTATATAGGAAGTCTGTTAAAAAGAATTTAAGAACTACCTTTCCAGCTAGTTATATACTGTTTCATAATTTAATCAAAACTTTTTGAGTTCTCGAAGGTTTTTAAACATTATAACAGTGTAAGATACACGAAGATCATTATTAATTTAACATCGATAAATATAACACGTAAAAATACATGCATGGTGATTGTATTTCGGGTACTAAGAAACGATTCGACCTTTACTCACACACAGATGCAAAACCTGTTAGTAAATTTAACACATCATGCAACGCGGTTGTTTAAATTGCCTCATACCACATAACTATTAGGTAAAAACGGAAAGTAATTATCTTTTTTCACTACTTTATAATAATATTGATTTTACTTACTATTTTCTGTGGCATAGTCAGACTGATAACTGTTTGTTGCACAAAACACGCGTGCACTGGAGTACAACGCAAATAAACAAATGAATAATGTCACTTGGGCCTTCATCGCTTTACTACTAGCGAGGCTCACGTATTGTTTCATATATATATGTACAAAGAAAAAGGTATACATAAACTTTGGCACACAAGTTCAATAAATGGACTTACGCATGATAAGTCTTGTACATATATCACGTTAGAGTTGAACTTTTATATCTAATCAGTGTGATCTTTTAAAGTAATAGTTACCACGTATAATTTCGTTCGATTTAAATATATAATTTAATATATAATTTAATCTGTCTCTAAAATAATGTTATTGATCCTATTCTACACTGCTTTCCTAGACTAGCTTTATCTGAAGATATCTTCAACCTCGACAATTTTAAATTTTTGGTGTTTTACTTCAAAGTAACCAATTAATTAATGTTAAAGTATGATCAAGCTCAAGGCAATGATCTTATATGTATATAGTCTTTTTAATTAACTGTATTGACAGTTTTATCGTTTGTTAAATGAAATAGTAGATGCCACGTTTAACCCGTTTTAAAAACGTGTTTCGTTTTAACGTCTGTTACTTATAGGATAGGAGATTCACTTTAGAGCTATTTTAACGTCACTTCCATAATTTATATTAACTCTAATTCGATAAAATATTTATATATAAATTGTATTGTAATCAATAGTTTACTATGTTAAAATATTTCATGTACAATATAGAGTATATAATGTAACATTATATATATAACTTAATATATTTCTTACAGATTATACAAAAGAACATCAATATTCAATTTATTGATTATGTTCGTGTTTTGATACAAAAGAGACCGTCAAATTTTTCCCTACATCTTAAAAATATCTTTAACAGATCTCTTCATATGTAAATCTAGTAACGAATTTAGAGTCACGAGAGGTGTTACAGATTTAAACCTCTTTTATCCAATACATCTTACGAATGGATAAGTAAAGATCGATACGTTTCACTTACAGCGATATTAGGATTTGAAACATGACAAGGGTTGAAGCTTATGTGTAGTTTTTACAGACAGACGATTAAGCCTACAGCTAGACTATATTCGGAGAATCACTCAATATATCTTCTTATATTCAATATATTTCGTCTTAGATGTATATTTGTTTAAGCATACGATTATCAGTCCTGAAAGCATAGGTTTTAACCCTGTTGTTTATTGATTAATATAAATTGATTTAGCCAAAAATATTGACTAAAATTTAATGAAAAATAAAGTGAAAAAATCTCTTTTAACGGACTTCATAACGCATTTAAGCCTCCGTAGCCTTGTGACATTGGCTTTCGATTTACAAATGGCAATTATTGATTTCAATTCTACACAAAATCATTTGTCTTTTATCATGGTTTCTTGTGCCGATCACACCACTGTGCCGGATAGGCATCAAAAATCTTTTTCCGTTGTCGAAACCATCTTTAGTACTTGTTGTAGGAGAACTGTGTTTTTGACGTGACATGTATTTTATGTAATAAATCCAGTTCATCCTATGGATTCCAGAGATCAGAATCAGTCTAAATTTTGAACGTGTTTGGAATAGAACCTGGCATACGGTTCCTTAAATAAATTTTCGTTACTTCATTTTTTATTAAATAAAAAAAAGATATGTTTTCATTCTAAAATCTTATTACTTTGATCGTCTTTAATAGTCCTCTATAATTATTTTAAATATTATTATGTTTTCTTTCTATTTAAACGTCTGCAAACTACGAAATAATGAATGTTGCAGATTCTCTTGGCATTGAATTATGGCTTCGGGTAGCATTAAATAAACATTGTGGAAGTAAATCGTTTAAACAATAGTTATTTTTAAAAGTTTATGTTACACTTAAAAGATAATGAGAGTCCATATTATTTAGATATATAGAACTTATTTTGTTTTTTTTACGATAACAGTTATAATTAAAATAGTTTATGACGATAATGGAAACGTTAAATCTATAATTGCAAACACGCAATTATCAGACTATGTTCAGTTGTTGTCATCTTTTTACTTTTGGTCATTCTCTTAGAGTTTTCTAAAATTAGATATATACTTAAAATCGTGGATTACTCTTTCAATCACAAAATGTTCAACATTTAAGAAAAGGCCTTGTTTTGTTTATAACACATTAACCTGATTTATAAATATAGTTGACATTAAATTCCTACTGAACAGGAAATGGGCATATCCTGCTTTTAGATGAACTTCAAAGAACCAAAAAATCTG
Organism: Lamproptera curius; assembly: GCA_029286875.1. NCBI lineage: Eukaryota > Metazoa > Arthropoda > Insecta > Lepidoptera > Papilionidae > Lamproptera > Lamproptera curius. The sequence goes on from JAGSMT010000017.1 coordinate 2,177,467, forward strand.
CCAAAGTAAGAATTAGATAGAATTTTACGTTAATGAAATGTGCCCTGAAAAGGTCCAATTTAAACGAATATTACTGATTTCCTTCATCGAACTGAGTTAAAACGCATTTTTATAATACATTTTATGCATAATATTGAAAGTTATAAATACAAATCAAAGGTATATTTATATAAATATAATTAAAAGCTGGTTACGAATTAATAAAAACTTTTTTTTTTTAAATTTGTATAAAAACTAATTTGTATAAAAAAAATAGAGCTTCTATTTCGACCTACAGAAACTTTGGGAATAAACCTTGTATAGTATAAATAAATGGTCTAAAGGCCTAAAAAGTGCGGCTTATGGGCACTTGTTCATAAACCATACGGAGTGACTTACAACGTCAAGGGGCCCTCGAGAGGGAGACTTCAACTTGTAACATCACATGTTATGGCAGTTAGCAAATATATCTTAGTTTATTAGTTTCATGGTTTGAGCACTAGATAATATCTACCATCATTTGGTGCTGTGAGAAATGGCAAATTGCAATACTCCTCATATTTATCCTCGTCTAATACCGGTGGTAGGTCCCCTTTTTACAGGAGACCGTCTGGGCGGGTACCACCGCGGTGCCAACACTGAGTAACTGATGACTACTGATGAACACGAACTGAACACTGGTGTGTTCCGGTTTGGAGGGCACCGTAGCTAGCGTATTTACTGGGTAAACGAGACTTAAGACCCTATGTCCCACGGTAGGCAGCGCGTTGGCGATGCCACTAGTATTGCCAATGTCTATGGGCGTCGGTGACCACTTCCCATCAGGTGGCCCGACTGCTCGTCTGCTGCGTATGCCATATAAAAAAAATCTGAAAAAGGTGATGTCATGTAGGTGTTACGGCTAACGAGTGTGTGTGCCGTTGCCTTTAATATGTTTAATATTTTTTTTCTACTATTATTAAATGTGTCACATGATGACAAATTCTTGTCTTTAACAGAAATTTTTGACACGGCTGGGTTTAATTCTTAAAAAAATTAATTTTGAGAATTAAGGACCATTGATTTGATGTCGTCAGAATTGCGTTTGCTGTGACAATCTTGCTCAAGGTTTAAGGTAAAGTGTTCTTCGAAAGGTCACCATTACCATCTACTGCCACACGGTTTGCATTGTAGGAAAAAATAATAGGAAAGTGGGGTCTAATAAGGGTTTCAGAAACTACGATTTGGTGTTAGAATTACCCCGATATTTAAGACATTTGAGGTACCTAAATCACAATGATATCTCCCGCGTTGAGCGCGTTTAATCATCGCTATTATAGATAAAGCGATATGTTTTCGGTTAGACGTTTAACGTATAACTGCCAAACTTCACACCCGAGAAATGAACAGGTCTGAGAACTTGTTCAATTCGGTTCAATTCGGTTTAATATTACAAATAAGCTGTACAACAACTTGTACAACCAACTACGACAATCCTTTAAGACGCGGTAAAACGATGATGTGATACGCGTAAGAAAGTCGACAGGGAAGAATAACGTGTACCAGCGTCATTTCACCGCAAAAATGTTCAATCACTGGTAATAAATATAATAATATTAATAATAGAAATACGTCGTGGCCACGTGTGGACAATACCGAGTCTAGTGTGTCACTTTTAATTTATACACCTAGAAACTAAAAATTCGTGCAAATTTTATAATAAATATTATCCAATTAAATCTTTGCTTTTATAACTTATATATCTATATTCATTCAAACTAATTCATTTACAAATAGTAATCATAATAATTCTTATTGTATAACTGCTTTGCAACACAGATAAACGATTGGTTTTAAATTGACTTATTAAAATAAAAAAAAACGACACAGCGACAATGATGTTGTAAGTACAACCTAAAAACCAATGTGATATTGTATAACGCGTTCGCGTCGAGTTTATTTCAATAAAAAAGCAATTTTTCAGGGTGCGAAACTTATCTAGCGAATACAGTACCTACGCGATTTATATTTTTGTTTACTCTTCAATAGATTTACGTGTTTACACATAAGCGAAAATAAGGTTTCTGATAAAAAATACACAAGAACTGTTATGTATGTAATTTTTTTGAATCGATTTTTTTATAATCGCATGCTAGTTTATTATATTATATACTATTAATGACCCATATACTTCAGAAACCGCGAATATTCTATAAATTTACGCCCGAGGTTATCAAATCGTCTTACATTAATGCGTCTTCAAAGCGACTGACGACTGACATTCACAACCAGAATGGTGATACTATTTTGGATTAGAGATGAATATATTTTAAGACCTAAGTAAGCTTTAATTGGACGTAGGCCGGTCAAATAACCTGCAGAACTGACTACCGTGGAGTTGGAAAGTTCTGGAGTGGAGACGAGGCTCGGTGAACGAACATAAAATTTACCGGAACCGGGTACCACGGTGGCGCCTGTTTCTACCACAAAGCAGTAGTGTGAAAACACTACTGTGTTTCGGTTTGAAGGGCACCGTAGCCAGCGTTGGTGATACCAGTATTGCCAATGTCTATGGGTATCAGTGACCAAAAAAAAATTAAAAATCAAAAAAAAATCAAAATTCAAATATCTTTATTCAATATAGAAGTTTACACTTGCTTATTGATTGTGAAACACACTACCACCGTTCGGAAAAGGACGCCTCAGACCTGAGAAGAACCGGCAGAAAAACTCAGCAGGGCTATTTTTATGTCATCTTTTAAAATAACAAACCATTTGATAATTCGGCATTACATATTATGCAATTTTGAAACAGGACCTGGAGCGAGCATTCCATTACCAGGCTGGGTTATCATTTAAAAATTCATTAATATGGTAATAACCTTTACACATAAACGTTCCTTGACTACCTTTTTAAATTTATTAATATTTAAATTCTGAACGTTTACTGGGATTTTGTTGTAAAACGTATACATAAAGACTAACTTATTCTTCGCAGTCTAGTTGCTGGAAGAATTAAATTATGTTTGTTCCTTGTATCTATGTCATGTGCATCACAATGTCTTAGGAAATCATCTCTATTTTTTTGCACATACATTAAATTTTCAAATATGTATTGAGAACTAACGGTCATTATTTTTATTTCAGTGAACAACTTTCTTAATGATTCTTTGGGGCCCAGGTTATAGACTGCACGAATTGCACGTTTTTGGAGGACAAAGATCGTATTAGTATCTGTCGCATTTCCCCACAGTAGAATGCCATAAGACATAATACTATGAAAATAGCTGAAATATACTAAACGAGCTGTCTCACATCAGTTAATAATCTAATTCTTTTCACTGCTAAGCTGCAGAGCTTAGTTTCACTCTAGCCCATTCATATGGGGCCCCATTGTAGTTTTGTATCTACAGTTATTTCTAGAAATACAGTTGATTCAACTACGTCTAACGCCTCCCATTTATAACCACTTCAAATTTACCTATGCTTCACATTAGAGTCATGAATCTATACATTTTGTTTTCCTTTGGTTTAATAGTAATTATTAACACTAAACCAATTCGCTTACTCTAGAAAGTATTATTTACATCGTCATTTATTGACGTATGTCGTTTAATTTAAAAACCAGGGAGGTATCATCTGCAAATAATACTATCTCTTCCTATTATTTATCACACATGGTAAGTCGTTTATATAAATGAGGAAGAAAAGGCCCAAGAATGGATCCTTGTGGGACCTCCATATTTACCGGGGCCCCAGGAGATCTTTACCATTCACGTCAACCCTCAGAATTCGATGGCTCAAGTACGAAGACAGAAGGTTGAGTGCGGTATTTCTTATACCATAGTGACGTTATTTCCTGACCAGGGTCTCATGGTGTACACAATCAAAGCCTTTTGATGCCTGTGTCGGTTGTTGAGCGACCCTAGTGAATCCATACTGCTTGCACTTAAAAGGCAATTACGATTGAAACGTTTAACTAATTGATTTAGTAAGAGTTTTCAAATAATTTACTAAGAGTAGCGCAGTATAGATATTGGTCTGAAGTTATTAGGGTCCGTATTACATCCTGATTTAAATATCGGAATAATTTTGCTATGCTTCATTAGGTCAGAAACTCGCCCTTCTGATACTTACATTGAATATTGCTGCTAGGTGAGGTGATATTACATCGATTATAGAACTTATCACCTTAACAGAGATCCCCCATAGGTCTGTAGTTTTTTTTATATCTAAAGTTTTAAATGTACTAACAATATCTCCGGTATTTACGTCCGTAAAATTAAAATTATCTGTACATTCATTGGTATTATCTTTTAATAGTGTCTCGGCAACTGTTGGAGAAGATAAAAGTTACTTGGTAGTAGAAACCGGAATGTCCGAGAAGAATTTTTCGAAATAAGTAGCAACATCTTCATCAGCTTCTATAGAACGGCCATCAATATTTAGAATTTTATTAGAGTTGCTCTTAGTACCCTTTCCAGTTTCACTGTTGATAATACTCCAAGTCATTTTTATTTTGTCTGATGAATTTTTATATATAGGGATTTCGCGACAGTACAAACTTTTTTAAATATTTATGAATAAGCACTGACATGTGCAACAAAGGTCTTATCATGATTATATGTTTTTTTTTGTTGATTAAAAAACCATAGGTACATTGCGGTATTCTATGAGAGTCAAAATATATTTCTAATGCAGGTACTAAGAGAAAAGAAGTCTCGATATGGACGTAATGTCTCTCCAAGATCGGGTATAAAAGACGGGTCTGAAATATAGAAAGGGGAGATCGTTGTCAGCCGCTACCCGGAACGGAACTCTCCTCGTGTGTGATAAGTGTTGTGCATCTGTGAAAGTGTTAATGTGTTCACTGGTGTTATGCATAGACTCGTCCGTAAGAGACATCTTCTGCCTGTTGTCGGAGTCAGGTGAGCTATTTCAATGTTTTCAAGTATTAGAGATGTTCAGTTGTTGTCATCTTTTTACTTTTGGTCATTCTCTTAGAGTTTTCTAAAATTAGATATATACTTAAAATCGTGGATTACTCTTTCAATCACAAAATGTTCAACATTTAAGAAATGGCCTTGTTTTATTTATAACACATTAACCTGATTTATAAATATAGTTGACATTAAATTCCTACTGAACAGGAAATGGGCATATCCTGCTTTAAGATGAACTTCAAAGAACCAAAAAATCTGCCAAAGAAAGAATTAGATAGAATTTTACATTAATGAAATGTGCCCTGAAAAGGTCCAATTTAAACGAATATTACTGATTTCCTTCATCGAACTGAGTCGGTACGCATTTTTATAAGTATAATTAATTGTATGCATAACAATATAAGTTATAAATACAAATCAAAGTTACATTCATATAAATTGAACTAAAAGCTGCTTACGAAATAATAAAAACTTTTTTATTTTTAAATTTGTATAAAAAATTAGAGCTTCTATTTCGACCTACAGAAACTTTGGGAATTAACCTTGTATAGTATAAATACATACATCATCAGCCTTTGTTAGTCCACTGCTGGACAGAGGCCTCCCCTAATACACCCCTATCCATTAGGGGTTGGACCGTATCCCACCACACTGGTCCAATGCGGGTTGGTGGGTGGCCCAAATTGCCCTAACCAACTAGGTAACAACAATGAAAATTTGTTGCGTCCCCGCAGGATTCGAACCCACGACCTCCGGTTTCTAAAGCACATGCCCATAACACTAGGCTACGGAGGCAGTTAATAGTATAAATAAATGGTCTAAAGGCCTAAAACGTGCGGCTGATGGACACTTGCTCATAAACCATACGGAGTGACTTACAACGTCAAGGGGCCCTCGTTAGCAAATATATCTTAGTTTGTTAGTTTCATGGTTTGAGCTCTAGATAATATCTACCATCATTTGTTAAATCAATTGGTGCTGTGAGAAGTGTAAGAACTTCAGCAATACTCCTGATATTTAGCTTCGTCTAATACCGGTGGTAGGTCCCCTTTTTACAGGAGACCGTCTGGGTGGGTACCACCGCGATGCCAACACTAAGTAACTGATGACTGCTGATGAACACGAACTGAACACTGGTGTGTTCCGGTTTGGAGGGCACCGTAGCTAGCGTATTTATTGGGTAAACGAGACATAAGACCCTATGTCTCACGGTAGGCAGCGCGTTGGCGATGCCACTAGTATTGCCAATGTCTATGGGCGTCGGTGACCACTTCCCATCAGGTGGCCCGACTGCTCGTCTGCTGCGTATGCCATATAAAAAAAAATCTGAAAAAGGTGATGTCATGTAGGTGTTACGGCTAACGAGTTTGTGTGCCGTTGCCTTTAATATGTTTAATATTTTTTCCTACTATTATTAAGTGTGTCACATGATGTGTAACTTGTGTTCAGGAGGATTTAAATAAAACAAATTCTTGTCTTTAACAGGAATTTCTGACACGGCTTGGTTTAATTCTTAATAAAATTAATTTTGAGAATTAAGGACCATTGATTTGATGTCGTCAGAATTGCGTTTGCTGTGACAATCTTGCTCAAGGTTTAAGGTAAACTGTCTTCGAAAGGTCACCATTACCATCTACTGCCACACGGTCTGCATTGTAGGAAAAAATAATAGGAAAGTGGGGTCAAATACGGGTTTCAGAAACTACGATTTGGTTTTAGAATTAAGGACAATTGGAAATACCCCGGCATTTAAGACATTTGAGGTACCTAAATCACAATATCTCCCGCGTAAATCGCGTTCAATCATCGCTATTATAGATTATGCGATATGTTTTCGGTTAGACGTTTAACGTATAATTGCCAAACTTCACACCCGAGAAATGAACAAGTCTGAGAATTTATTCAATTCGATTCAATTCGGTTTAATATTACAAATAAGCTGTACAACAACTTGTACAACCAACTAAGACAATCCTTTAAGACGCGGTAAAACGATGGCGTGATACGCGTAAGGAAGTCGACAGGGAAGAATAACGTGTACCAGCGTCATTTCAACGCAAACATTTTCAATCACTGGTAATAAATATAATAATATAGATAATAGAAATAAGTCGTGGCCACGTGTGGACAATACCGAGTCTAGTGAGTCACTTTTAATTTATACACCCAGAAACTAAAAATTCGTGCAAATTTTACAATAAGTATTATCCAATTAAATCTTTGCTTTTATAATTTATATATCTATATTCATTCAAACTAATTCATTTACAAATAGTAATCATAATAATTCTTATTGTATAACTGCTTTGCAACACAGATAAACAATTGGTTTTAAATTGACTTATTAAAATAAAAAAAAAAACGATACAGCGACAATGATGTTGTAAGTACAACCTAAAAATAAATGTGATATTGTATAACGCGTTCGCGTCGAGTTTATTTCAATAAAAAAGCAATTTTTCAAGGTGCGAAACTTATCTAGCGAATACAGTATCTACGCGATTTATATTTTTGTTTACTCTTCAATAGATTTACGTGTTTACACATAAGCGAAAATAAGGTATCTGATAAAAAACACACAAGAACTGTTATGTAAGTATTTTTTTAAAGCAACTTTTTATAATCGCATGCTAGTTTATTGTATTATATACTATTAATAACCCATATAGTTCAGAAACCGCAAATATTCTATAAATTTACGCCCCAGGTTACCAAATCGTCTTTCATTAATGCGTCTTCAAAGCGACTGACGTCTGAAATTCACAACCAGAATGGTGAGCTGCATACTATTTTTGGATTAGAAGTGAATATATTTTAAGACCTAAGTAAGCTTAATTGGCCGTGGGCCGGTCAAATAACCCGCAGAACTGACTACCGTGGAGTTGGAAAGTTCTGGAGTGGAGACCGAGGTTCGGCAAACGTTGTGTGGGAGCCCTGTGGTAAGATGGACTTGCCACGGCGCAGGCCAAAGTGGGCTGGATGAGAAAAGCCGGAAAGATCGGAAACGGTGGTGTGCATTAGGCTTAGAAGGCGTAGGGTTTATACCCACTACTTTTTGTATTGTAAAAAAAGATCCGATACCGCTATGCCACGAAGGCGGTTTATAATATAGTAGCGAATTCATAGGTTTGCCATATTTTTTTTTTTGTAATTTACAACTTAGTAAGTTTTATATCATTTGTGAGAACTATTTACATGGAAAGAAAGATAATTAAAGTTGTAACGTCTCGAGAAACCGTGTTGAACTATTTTATATATTCAAAAGCACTTTAATATTTTCTTAAATAATAACTTATAAATTTAGTTTATACTCGTAACTCGGTTATTTAAATGGTCACGGTAATCGAGGGACATATGTTTTTATTTTATTTTAATTTTATTTTATTTGGATAACTTACAGCTAATATTCTTATTATAATAATTTGTATGTATTACATTAAGAAGCCAATTAGAAGTTTTCACATATGGTGTAATCTAATTAACACAGTGGGAAAAAAGTCGCAAATATTGCTAACAAACACTTACTTAATAATTGACTAAGACTATTAAAGTAATTTGTAGTAGAGTTATTCTAGGACTGTTGGCAGGGTATGAAATTATGTTACCTTATTTCCTCGCTCTTAGGGGCCGATTACTATATTATTATGTTAGAAAGCTTGTGAGACTTTTGTCTCATTTTTCAGTTTATAATAGATAACTAGTTTTAGATATTAAAAAAATCAAAATAAAGTTGTCGAAAATCTTAACCTTGTGCTAATTAATTTAGCACGCTGGCTAAACAACCAAGAGACAGGCTCAAATATTGTTAAATTAAGTTGTACGTCTTAGATAGATATACAAATAAATTTATGTACATACATATATATATATAACACGCTAAAAAACTACAGATGTTTTTTAATCAAAAGTTTTAAAGGCCGTTTTCAGATACACATTACTTGTCATGTTTACATTAAAAATATCTCTTTTTTGTATAAAGTGTATTGGAAAGAAAGTGAATAAACCCATTAGACAGGTTTTATTTACACAAGAAACTGAATAATAAGCTAATATTACTTTGCAAAGACAACATTTTTATGACCTAGAACAATTTTGTGGCTTTCAAATGCTTATTTTGAAAAAAAATATTTAAATAATAAAAGAAGGCCTGTTAGTACTTTGCCATGCATGCCATGCCAACATTGTGTGATCCGCATAGTGTTTTCTCGTGTCTGTCGAAAAGTAAGTAATATATTTGTCAGTCTTCCAATTAACATAGCACAAGCTTTGTTTAGTTTGCACTAGATGGTCCTATGTAGCTTTTATTTGATTGTAGACAAACTGTGTATTATATTTAAATTTTAACATTGAATAAATGCGCACGAAACGAACAAATGCTCTCACTTACGTAAACAGATTCCATTTTGTTTTTTGTTTTATTGTTTGCGTGAATAAAAGGTCATTTTGTAGTTTCCTTTGGATTAAAGCGTCGTGTATGATACAAAGCAACGTGGACTAACAAAAGCTAATTTAAAATGTAACCTTTTGCAATTTAAGGTAATATATTTGTTAATATAATAATTTGACGTAAGCGCTTTAAATTAGTAATTTTGCTAGCTTTATGGTATGCTTGGCCTCGTGGTATGCTTTAGAAATCGGAGGTAATGGGTTCGAATCCTGTGGGGACTCAACAAATTTTCATTGTTGTTTCCTAGTTGGTTTGGACAATTTGTCCCGATCACCCAATTGTCTGAAAAGTATTAGGATCCAAGCGTAAGATGGGCATGTAAAAAGTCGGTCCACCCAGCAACCTGCATTGGACCAGCATGTTGGGATACGGTCCAAAAACCCCTTAATGGAGAGGGCGTGCATTAGGGGATATTATTATTCTTAGATAGACTATTATGACATTTCATTTAAACTACTTAAGATAAACTTTTAAAGAAAATGATTATTCGCATTCGCAATATAAGTGGATATCAAAATTTTTTTCACGACTTTATTATATTTCGCGGACTTTATTATAGGCCAAATCATGAAAGTAATCAAGAAAAAAATGTTACAATTATGTAGAACATAGTTTTTGTCTATAAGTTATGGTTGAAGGGGAGGAAGCGTTTGCAATGTTGTAATTTTTGACGCCATAACTTTACTCTTAAATACCTACTAGAATACTTGTCACAAAGTTAAAAAACAAAAAATGGGATCTAAAGGCAGCTTTTACCTATCATTTAGAAAAAATAACAAATTGTAGAACTAGGAGCGGAGCGACAAGGTAACATATTTAAAATAACCGTACGGTCCGAATTGAGTTCCTCCTTCTTTTGGAAAGTCTGTCAAAAATTACAAACGAAATAATGTACATGTACGTTTAGTCGCGTCTTTATTAAAATTGATTTTTAAAAAGGTTAATTTGTTTTTTTGTAAAAACTATCACATTGTCTATATTACGTAAATAACGCGAAAAAAAACTCTTTATTTGTTTTAAAAGCTAAAATACCAAAGTGTTTAGGGCCAATCTGTCATTATTGCTTACACTTTAAATCTTTAGCTTGGCTTTTGCCCAGCTCAAGATATGAAAGCGTTATGATTGTTCCTCGCTTTAAGTTTACGACATTCGCTTATATCGTGACCTCGGTTTGTACAATAAGCACAAGATTTATTTGGATTATAATGAGAGGTCGATTGATAATGATTGTTATTGTTAGACGAGTTATGTTGTGCAATGTTTGTTAGAGCGTAAGAAGAGTTTGGACAAACTAAATAATTTTTCCTCCTCATGGATAGTGTAATCGCTTCGGATAGAGTTTCAAATCCAAATCTTCCATAGCGACTATACAATCAAAAAGTTCTTTGTCCTTCTCGCAGCTATAGTGAATGTCAGATTGTAATCAAGTTAAACAAGATTCAACACGTATAGAAAACTGCATCACGTTTTCGGAAGGCAATAGCTTGCATTGTTGCAAATCTACCAATAAATGAGTTGAATGTTTTTTTTCTCCAAATGTAATTTTAAGGAATTGTTTTATCTCGGACCAATCATTGAAACGTTTTAAACTACAAGCCAATTGAGCTTTGCCTTCCAACTGCGATATGATATATTTACACAAGACGTTATGTTGTTCTGTAGATGCTAGAGCAACCGCATTTTCGCAGTTAGTTAAAAACGCGGGAAGCGATTCGCGTTCCCATAGTAGGGTTTGATGAACTTTGAGAGGACAGATAAAGTAATGGTGGTCATTTTAACCTTTGGTTTTACAGGTCTGTCCTCTGATTAATCTGAACTTGATGAAGAAGATGCGATTTCTTCGGATCTATCGTGTTTTAGAGACATGAAATAATTTTACGTTTTATAAAATTAAAATACTACAGATCATCAAAATTTATCCAAAACATGCATAACAATAAAATGTAAATATGCGTAAAAAATAAATTGAAAAATATTGAATAATTAGTAGTAAATTAGGAGAATTTTAGAAAATTGACTTTCACTAAAATTGCTTTAGAGCACCTTCGCAAAATTGTTAACACTCACAGTAGCAGCGATGTAACAGCAACACACGGGAACATTCTCGAATGATGACGACACGTGGTGCAGTGGGAACGGCGACGCCTAGCGATTCAAGGAATCGTATTACAGCGCGTCGTCACGTTGTCTGCCTTACACGTAGCTGATGATGGATGATGAGCAGTCGGATGTGAGAGATCCTTAATGAAACCTGATGTGAAGGTCTAGGTGGTGCGGGCTCACACACGGAGGTGGAGGCTGATCGTCGACCAGAGCAGTAGCAGGTGTTGGGGATGATGCGGGCTCCGCTCAACAGTGGAGGCTTATCGTCGATCACGTGGATAGCAACGCGGTAACTACAGAGTCAAGACTAATCCGATAACTTTCACCATGGATCCTACACGGAACCAACAAATTAATGAGATCCGCGTTAAACTTTTCCTGGGATCACTCTTTGACTACCAAATTTGTTGATGCGTTCTGGGTCGTTTTAAAAAATTTATGCTACAACAATGGAAAAAATACTGGAGGTGATGTTACAGGCTGCTTTGACTTGAATACTGATTGCGTTTGCCGAATCATGTCCTTTGAATGTTTGTATAACGTGACGCAGAGGGTTATTGCTGATGTTGCGTTTTCCACATCATTTATTCAGACAGTTGAACCTGGGACTCGACAAACTTTCATTTTTCTGGTTGGTTAGAGATTAGCGATCACCCAATTGTCTGAAAAGTATGAGGATCCAAGCGTAAGATGGGCATGTAAAAAGTCGGTCCACCCACCAATCCACATTGGACCAGCGTGGTGGGATACGGTCCAAAAACCCCTTAAAAATGGGAAGGTGTGCATTAGAGGAGGCGTATGTCCAGCAGAGGACTAACACAGGCTGATAATGACTTTATTCAGATTTACTATCAGATATAAATCTTAATCTTACAACGATTGTAACCCACCACAAGTTGTAGTTTAAAATAGTTAAACCATTTTAGATTGCCGTTTGTAACTCGGAAGATCCGTTTAGCGTCCGAAAGGGCTAAGAAAGCAGGTCATAACTTTACGAACTCGAACAGCGGTTATCGCCAGAGTAACAAATTTCCGTAATTAAATACAGCAGAAACTGATATAATTAATAGATTTACGACAATTAAGACTTTGTTTATGCTAATAGCCAAATATCAAAATTTTTATTCCATTTACTTTGAATGTTATATAATTTTTTAAGAGTTTTTATGTAACTTAAAATTACCCCTACAGTGAGCCATTTGGGGCGGTACCACGTCAGTGTACTTAGGGGGTAAAAGAGACATAACATCCTATGTCTCTCTCCAAATCAAATCGGTTATGATTTCTCTGTATATTTTTTAAGATTCTATCCAAATCCCCAAAGATTTTTATGTGCCATCGTGCACTTATCCAGAATAATCAATTTAACTTTTGTCAAGTACAACTCTTCGTAGAAAATTTTGTTACAGGTTAGAGGGTTTCGATGCTTTGCATATTTTATAATCATTTTAGTGCTGAATGGGCTGTTCGACCACCTTCAAGCAAAGTTGACCCTATTCCCGACGAAGTTAGTGCAAGTGCCATTATATTATGAGAGGGAATTGTTGATAATAAATATCAAGTGCATCTAAGAAATAAATGCCTCAAGTTTCATCATTAGCTATTTTCACAAGAGTATTAAACAGATGCTTATTTTTTGCGTTACTTAAATATATTTATTCCCGACGTTTCGGGTTCTTTCCAGCATCCATGATCACGGGCAGACAAAGTTGGTATATGTCTGTATCTCTATGTTTACGAATAACCGTCAGAGTTTTTATTTAAAAAATTGACATATCTTTCGTTTTCTTAATTTTTAATATTGGTTTGAACAAAAAATGTTGTCCTTCGGTTTTGTAGTTTTTATACTCTGCGTTTAATTTTTGAAATTATTGGATCCCATGAAGGTAGCGAAGACTAACCATCCTCTCATTAAAAATTTGGATATTTTTTAATTTCTATTGCTAATTTTACATACTTACTTCTGCTTTAAATCAATAGTGGAATTTGTTGAAATAAATTTTCTCAGTTTTAAGATCATATAGTTTTTGTCGGTGCCACTCTAGGTTAAATTTAAACTATGTGCAGCCGTAATAAAATGGAAATAGACCTATATTGATTAGACAACAGTAACAGTAAGTGATTATAATATGAACTTTACTTAAAAGCAATACAGTTTAAATGAACAATACATTATAGTTATATTGTAGAAGTAAAAGAAAAAGGCTATTTTTAGCCTTGCAATTATTTGATTTTTTCTTGGCGTAAAAATTATAATTTGAATTCAACAAACATTCAAAAAATAATTGGCAATTCATTTTATTTTTAGAAGATTATTTTAATAATATTTATTATTAATAAATTTATTCATTTTATTATTTTAAAAGTTAACATAATTATTTATCATAAAACATATCACATTACATACTAAGTGTATAAAAATATTGTAATATACTTGGAATAACAATAACGAGGAAATAAAGTGGAAATCGAGAAAATTACAAATTCTTTATAGTGCTATCAATTCTATTTAGATAGTTGTCATTTGATAACTCTGAAAAATTCCTATATAGAAGCATTGTGTTTAGATTCGTAAGTTTTGTAATTTTACAATATTATATATTGTTAGTCAAATGACATTTCAAACAAACTATAAATGCATATAATACACAACGTTTTTAAACAACCAAAGTAGAAATGTTTTATTTTTCGAGCTCTTAAAAAAGTAAGAGAAAACTTGGCAATTCATTTTCATGACACTTTATGTCAAACAAAACATTTCTTATTACCTTCAAAAAAAGTATTATATGCAAAATAACTGTTTCCAAAAACCTAATACAAGTTTGTTTTTGCATTTCATTAATTTTGGCATTGAAAATTTATAACTTTACGAACAAGAGGAAGTGTAATCGGAACCAGCGAGTTGATTTAACTTTTAATTTAAGGTGTATAGTGGCTAATCCAAGTATTCATCGTCGAAACGAAAATTGAATGACGGCTCCATTATATTCACTATAGGACGTCTAATAAGCAACATTGTACTCGAGCAAGTGCCTTCAAATATAATAAAAACAAATTTGGCTACAAAATCATCTACCTGATTTCGGGTCAGACGATAGTCGATATTTCTTTTTTAAATTATATCTATGTAAAAATTATATTGTAAGTGTGGTCATCACTGAATTGTTCGTAAACGGCTGGACCGATTAAAATTTTTTTTTTGTAGCATTTCGGTGGCACTCGGGAGCGTTTATATTTATAAATCACAGATGTCGCAAATAAACTGTTGGATAAATAAAGGTGTTATATTTTTCGCGTTTATTTCATACTGTGTTTAAATATCATACAGGGCAACGTCTGTTGGTTCCGATAGTATACTTTGAATTGTTATTTTAGTGACGACAAATATATCCACCTGTAAACATTACAAACAAATTAACCAAAAATATAAACGTTAGTTGTTTATTTGCAGTAAATATATATATACTAAATTCCTTACTAGCTTCATTTGACTTTAAATTCGGACGATTTCAAAACAAATCGCATAATGTAAATATGCTTTACATAACAGTACAAAGCGTAATACGAGATTCAAAGAGCTTACTATTCAAATAGTCAAAAGCTAAAGTTTAGAAAATGAAACACGTTAAGTTTGTTTTCTTTTTCCCGCTTCACTGTAAAGCAACTCTAAGTCCAATGCACACCGCAAATTGACCTTATAGTAAAACTCTTTGAAGTACTCGTAGCAAAATGAATAAAACATTAGCTCTTTGACTATGCAAAACAGTTTAATCGTTAATTTTATTTGCGCTTTTCACAACGTAAGTGCTGAAATAGATTACATAATTAGATACCAATTAAAGATTATTTAAATACAAAGGATGTATTATTTGGGATTTTTTCTTAAAAACTCATTCGTTTTTCTTATTCACTTTCTTACTCATTCCCTTTTATTTTTTTTTTTGATTGTTCAAACGCTTTGATCCTTACAGCTTGGATAATTTAAGTTTTTTGAAGTATTTTACAGTAGTTCATTTATGAATTAATAATAAACGTACACTTGTTAGGTTTTCGAATCTATTAATTTATAAGTAACGATAATAATTGTCAACTTTTTATATTAAGTCGATGTTGGCGCGCAAGTTTGGAAACATTAAATAATTAATTTAATTACAAATTAAAATTTAAATACATACGTCTATAACATCGTATTTATTACAAAATTTGTGTTGTAATATATTTCCAAATGAAAGTGATATTTAAGTTAAGCTTAATCAAAATGAATCAAAACGAAAAACACGAAATAAATTCATTGCAAATTAAAAATATAGACATTCGCAAGCAAGCACAATTCTTAGCGTTAATAAACACAACTAGGAAAATAAACTATTTGTTAAAGTTTACGTTGACACTAATATTAACACTAATCTATAAGGAAAAACAATAATACCAAAATATTGTTTTTTACTTAATGTCGTACATAAACACGTACATAAATACACAGACATCTCTGAATTATCAACGTCTATGTTTAAATTTAAACAGTCCGAGAACTCGATGTAAAGTCCAAACGGGATAACAGAATTGATCGTAAGTATCATGATATAAAAAATCAAAAAAAATATCTTTTTGTGGTTAATTTTTTACGGAATTTCGCGTTAGTTCATTATCATCATTATCAGCCTGTGATAGTCCACTGCTAGACATAGGCCTCCTCTGATATATCCCTATCCATTAGAGGGTTTTGGACCTTTTCCCACCACGCTGGTCCAATGCGGGTTGGTGGGTGGACTGATTTTTTACATGCCCATCTGACGCATGAATCATATTACTTTTCAAACAATTGGGTGATCGGCCCAAATTGCCCTAACCAACTAGGAAACAACAACGAAAATTAGTTGAGTCCCCGCAGGATTGGAACCCATGAACTCCGGTTTCAAAGCATACGCCCTTATCACTAGGCTACGGAGGCGGTAAAGTTCATAATAAATATTAAACTATTCATTAAAAGTCAATACGCAGTTGCAAATCTGTAACCTGTACTCTCTAACAACAACTGTTTTATCGTCTAAAAGCATTTAGTGGCTGGTACTGAAAAAACACATAGTTCGTGTATGGTGTGGGTTAAATTATAGTAACTCAATAGACAATCATTTGTAGACGTTTCCTATTAAAAGATCGTTTTAAATTTACTTTCACGTAGTCGTTGCGCGTGACTTTCAACGTTAATTGAAACGTGATCGGTGAAACTACGTGGGGCTTATGTGAGTTTTTGTATCTAAAGAAACTGTTTCCGTATTTTGATACTTATGTAGTTGTTACTGCTATTTCGTTATATCAAGATATATAAAAGAACTAAACACATATAAAAAACAGTGTAACGACTTTTACAACTTTATGAAAAATACCTAATAAGGGAAATTGAAAAATGTTTTACTTACCCCTTTTTTCATTAAGCCATTTTCCCAAGTTATCATGGGGTCGGCTTCTAATCCATCCAGATTTACCTGAATAACAGTTTTCATGCAGAGCGACTGGTGTCTGACCTCCACAACCCATATTGCCTTCTAAGGATAAATTAGTTGTCGGTAAATTTGCAGGCACTTACTTCACAAACGACTGCCAAAGATGGTCTTCACAATCGGGACAAGAAAAAGGAAAAATTCGTTATAAACACATTTAGTATATCCATCTTATTGCGCCGTCTATAATTTTAAACCTGCAACAGGATTAGTTATCACCATAGTTAGTGTGTCCTTTTAAACGAAAGACAGTGTCTTTGCTTTTGCGGCGTAAATGTGCACATCTTTAGTCTGCCCAGATTGTAATCATCATCAGCCACATCATCATCATCATCATCAACCTGTGTCGGTTCACTGCTAGACATAGGCCTCCGCTAACGCACGCCTCCTCAATTAAACGGATTTTTGCACCGTATCCCACCACACTGGTCCAATGCGGGTTGGTTTGTGGACCGACTATCCACATGCCCATCCGGCACATGGAGCATCTTACTTTTCAGACAATTGGGTGATCGGCCCAAATTGCCCTAACCAACTAGGAAACAACAATGAAAATTTATTGAGTCCCCGCAAGATTCGAACCCACGACCTCCGGTTTCTAAAGCACACGCCCCTACCACAAGGCTACGGAGGCAGTTATTTGTAAATCAGGGCTGTGGCTGAATTATTGCGGCCATTTTTTGAATTTAAACGTTTCCCAAAACTGACGAATTTCGGGCTAAAAATGGGCTCGATAATGGGCAGTACCTACCTCTGTGAAAGTGTATATTGAACAATGAAGTTTATAAAATCTAAATACAGGCCTTCATTGACAGATACTTCACTTAAACATGCACTGCGTCTAGTTACTACTTATATTGAGGTTGATGTTGACAGAAATGTAAAAGACAAATTATTGAAAAAGTAGATAATAAGATAATGACACTTATTATACTTGTATTTTATTTTTATAAATATTTTGCGGCCCCCAAATGTATTGAGTCATTTTTGTTGGCCCTGCGTCCCATGTAGTTGTAACAGCCCTGTTGTAAATGATTGTAATTAATAATATTTTTTTTAAGTTTTCAAATTTCAATACAATATTTTACTTAAACATTGTTATTACAATTTGAAATGGACTGTATGTGTATTGCACATGTACCAATACTTAAATTATTTTAAAACGCTTTTATATATTCGGAAAGTATCTATGTATGTAACGCATTCTTTGAACAGGATTTTCACCGATTTTCGAAATCCACAAAAACTAGTTTGAAGAAACTAAAAAAACACGCTTTTATAGCAGACCGAAATAATTTTTAATAACAAAGAATTTATATTACAGTAGCAGAAGGTGAAACAATCAATCATAATGAATTACTTCAAAATAAAATTATAATAAAGTTTAAGTTAAAAACAGTATCATTTAATTCAGAGTGAAAAGCGTGGGGTGCATTTCACAACATTCCCACAACTCTTTCATAGACAAGTGCCAATAGAATGATTGTAATCTTTAACATGTTAAGCACCCCAGAGCTTTTACTCTGAATTGAATGATTTTGTTTATAACTTAAACTTTGTTATGATGTTATTTTTTAATAAAACTCATTCTGATTGATAGTTTCACATTCTGCCACTGTAATATAAACTCTTTGTTATTAAAAAATATTTTCTAGTGTTTGATTCGGTTTGCTATAAAAGCGTGTTTTGTATTTTTTTTTAGAGTCCGGCCAAAACTGGTTTTCAGACTGAAACCGAAACAGAAAGCTCGGCCGTAGCTTCAGTTTCAGCCGAAACCGAAACTACGTGCTTAAGTATAAAAATTCTTAAAATACTGAAATTTGGTGCTTTTTAGACATTATTTTGCAGTAATTAAGGCATGCAATGGTGACTCAGTATATTATTATTAATATGTTAAGTTTAATATTAAGTTATTATAAGGACTTATATTAAGTTTGTAGGTATCATTTATTGTAGTTCGTTATATTTTTTAAATAACACTATATAAGAGATAATGCCATTTTTTTTTCATTATTATTTCTTTTATTTACGCGATTATTATGCATATCAAATCCACAAATTTACGAATTTTTTGCGTTAGTTAGTATATATATTTATTCCCGACGTTTCGGACTCTTTCCAGCATCCATACTCACGGGCAGACTAAGTTAGTATGTCTGTATCGTAATGTTTTTGGAATAACCGTAAGAGTTTTTATTTAAAATTGACATATCTTTCATTTTCTTAATTTTGGACATTAGCTTGACAAAAAGTGCTTATGTTGTCTTGTGGTTTTGTAGTTTTTATATCTCTGGGTTTCATTTTTTAAATTATTGGATCCCATGACAAGTGGCAAAGGCCAACCATCCTCTCAATTAAAATTTGGATGTTATTTTAAATTTCTACCTAGATATCATTTTCATAGTATTTTTTTTTCGATTAAATCTACAATTATAATTAATTGACTATCTTTTAGAATATGGTTAATTCAAATTGCAGATTATGAAGCAACATCATTATGTCCAACATTTTCTTGGAAAGCTAAAGTCGATGGATGGATTTCCGTGCTCGTTCTCCCTGCTATAAAAAGAAGCTCCCTTGCGACAATGGAATACGGCAGAACAGACTCCTCTCGTGATGCTTCCAAATCGCAATGAATCTGTTGCGTCGTTCGTCGAATTCTTCATTGAGGTTCTTAATAACAAGCCCGTACTTGGTTTTCCCGTAGTGTTTTTCTCCACTCCATGAACAAGTTCCGATACAAAGCAACATATAGTACGTCAGACAAAAAGTATAGTGAATCAAAGGTTTTTTAATTAATACAACAAATACTGGAGCTACGCCTTCCACTTTTTTTAACAAAGAGTATTATTATATTATTCTTAATAATTTTTGATCCCTCCTCTCTAGAAGAATCATCAATCTCTTTTGGTAACTTGGAGTAGTTGTATGAACTAAAAACGACTGGCCTGGGCTCGATTGTAGCAATGATACATTTAGCTTTCACGACTACTTCTGAAACCAGTTTCGGCCGAAACTTGATTTGAAAACAGAAACTGCGGAACCTGATGTTTTACCGAAACTTGGCCGAAACCGGAACCAAAACCAAAATTCGGTAGGTCACTAGTTTTTTTAAACTTTTATTTAATTTTTATTGTATAAAAAGATCTAAAAAACTTTATTAGGCCTACGTGTTAGCAAAAATGACACAAAGGTTCAAATAACATTAAACAAGAATAAGTTGACTAATTGAAAGCTAGCGTAATTAGCTATTGTCTTCGTTATAAATATCAGAGTTGAGATTAGAAGGAACGATGAGAATACTTAAATCAAATGCTCGAATTGCAAAGTTATTCTATAACTTTCCAGAAAATTGTTGTTCCCAATTTATCATATATTATTTCACTTTCGGATTCAAAGGAAATTATTTTGCTAGGCCTATTCGACTCCGCTGAAATCCAAAACGATGATTGGAGCCAATAAGAGCTTATGAATTGAGGTAATATTTATTTATTAATATAAATACCTTACAACAATGAATAATTGTATCATAATTTAATTTATTTTAACCTTGCTTTTGAATAATCTAAATAATAAACACTATGGGGCATAAATTACTCTATATGAATTTTAAATTACTAACATAACAGCGAGCCTCTACTTTAAAATATATTTATTTTCTGCTTCACGCCTTATAGTTTATCGTGATATTACACATCGTAAAGCCTTCCCGGATTTTACAGTTCTGCAAATAGCTAATACACAATCTCTAAAACTTTATGAATTAATAAAGAATCATAATTAAAATATTATGACATAATACTTTATTTATGATTATCTATGAATCATAATAAATATAAAAAATTTAACATAGTTAATATACTAACCCAGAAACAGATCGAACTACTTGTTAGACAAATTTGTAGTTAATTTTCATTATGAAACTGACTTTTATCTTTTTTTATTTCCTCGATTAAAAGCACCATGTTACATATAGTATTAATTATTTTTTAAAGGAACGGAGAGAAAACTGTACTTTTTAATTGAGGAAGATAAATTAAAGGCAGTTTTGTAAACAGACAACAGACAAACTGAGACCTTTGCAACTTAAGCGTTATCTATGACTTGAATTTCTTTTAATCTCTATTAAAAAATCAAGTCATGTGCGCAGCGGCTTTTTTTCCGGTCTTTAGGTACAATATTCACGTATATGTCCATCCTTCGCTATGTTTGTGAAACAATGTTTCTGGATCAGAAAGTTTAACTGTCTTTAAAATTATAACTTCGATCTTAAAGCGAAGAGCGATATTATCCTAATGTTCTATTCTAATCGTCTATCTTGTGTTTGCGTGAAAAGGCATACGCGTCCATGCATAAAACTATTCCTGAAATTTGTCCCGTTTATTATTATATGTACTGCTGGTAGAAACACGAAACACGTCGTAATTTAATGCCATTTTGTCACATCAACTGCATCACAGGTACATCAATCTTGCAAAAATCGCAAACAAACAGACCGTTTATGAACACGGCCATTCTGACAAAAGTGCTCCACTAAATAATCTGACGTTTATTTAGGTATCATTTGTATCAGATGCAGACTCGACAACTTAATAATATGTATGCTTTACGTGACCTAACACGCTATAAATTGCGCGCGTGTTATTCAAAGGTAACCTACATGTTTCGTATTGACACAATATCACCACCATCATCAGCCTTTAATAGTCCACTGCTGGACATAGGCCTCCCCTAATACACCCTTATCCATTAGAGGGTTTCGGACCGTATCCCACCACGCTGGTCCAATGCGGGTTGGTGGGTGGACCGCCTTTTACATGCCCATCCGACGCATGGATCTTCTTACTTTTCGGACAATTGGGTGATCGGCCCAAATTGTCCTAACCAACTAGGAAACAACAATAAAAATTTGTTGAATCCCCGCAGGATTCGAACCCACGACCTCCGGTTTCTAAAGCAAACGCCTATACCACTAGGCTACGGAGGCACAATATAATTCAAACGAAAAAAAAAAACAACATATAAAATAGGTAAGACATATTATTAGGGAAAATTAACAATATATAATTTGTTTGATACTTCGGATCACAAATATATTAATTACTTGGAAAATACAGCAATAGCCCTCACAGCCTGGAGCGAAACGGACCAAGTTATTAATAAACTTCCCTCACCATCGTATTTCACCCAATTACTTAAGAACTTAATAATATCTATTTTTGTTTATTATAAATATTCAGGATAGTTGCGTAAGACGAACATTATTAAGGTTTAAGAGTTTTACAAACGAATCCATCCATTGTTTACAGTTCTGTTTATTCGGTTGTTGGTTGTAGCGATTTCAATTTTATATTATAATTTATAAATGTTAACTGTTCGTTCAACATGTCTAGTTATTAATCTAAAGTTATAGCAAACTAGCATAGCTAAGAAAGATTTACAGAAATGTATATTACAAACGGCTACTCGTGCACTTTTACCTAGTTATTTTCCCAAGTTATCATGGGGTCGACTTCTAATCTCGCTAGGCCACGGCCACTCGCACACTAAATGTAAAGTACAATGGTGTTGGGGCATCTAAGACGACTTACCTTCATAGGCAGTCTGTATGACCCACGGTCATCATCAGCCTGTGTCAGTCCACTGCTGGACATAGGCCTCCCCTAATGCACGCCACCACTTCCGATCTTCGGCTATTCTCATTCAGCCCACACCGGCCACTTTGCGAATGTCATCACTCCATCTTGCCGCAGGGCGTCCCACACTACGATTGTCGAGCCTCGGTCTCCACTATAGAACTTTCCGACTCCAGCGACTGTCACTTCTGCGGCTTATGCGACCGGCCCACTGTCGCTTCAGTTTACGAATCCGGTGGGTAATATCGTTGATGCTGGTTCTCTGACGGATCACATCATTTTTGATACGGTCCTTCAGAGATACTTCGAGCCTAGCCCACTCCATAGCTCGCTGAGCGACTTTAAATTTGTGGACCAGTCGAACCGTAAGTGTACAAGTCTCAGCACCGTAGGTCATCACGGGTAGGACGCATTGATCGAAGACTTTCGATTTGAGGTACTGTGTGATGGGTGACGAGAGACCCACGGTATACATCCAATATAGTTCACAAATTCACAAATATAGATTTATTTTAGTTATTATATTTAGTTTAGTTATTCCAATATAGAGAAGCACAATAGTAACGTCATTCAGTGATTTCTTTGCCAAAACATGAAGTATCATCACATATTTATAAATTTAAACTATAAAATCTATGCTATTCGAAATCTAGGGGGCACGCTTACTGCTTGAAAACATGCAAGAATAGGAACGAGGACATGGTAGCTTTAGGCAGCATCATAAATCGTCTCGCTTCCAGACTGGAGGACTTCCAGTCACCCCAACAAACTGCCGACTAGTAATCCAGTTAGGTCAGTCCACCTTTGACTCAGTGGTCTTTGTCGAATTATTGTCTGAATTTATTTGTGATCCGAAGTATCAAACAAATTATATATTGTTAATTTTCCCTAATAATATGTCTTACCGTTTATATATATGATGTTTTTTTTCGTTTGAATTATATTATGTTAAAACGAAAGATGTAGGTTACCTTTGAATAACACGCGCGCAATTTATCGCGTGTTAGGTCACGTAAAGCATACATATTATTTAGTTGTCGAGTCTGCATCTGATACAAATGATACCTAAATAAACGTCAGATTATTCAGTGGAGCACTTTTGGCACGCTTACTGCTTGAAAACATGCAAGAATAGGAACGAGGACATGGTAGCTTTAGGCAGCATCATAAATCGTCTCGCTCCCAGACTGGAGGACTTCCAGTCACCCCAACAAACTGCCGACTAGTAATCCAGTTAGGTCAGTCCACCTTTGACACAGACCGCTGTGTCGAAGGTGGACTGATCGACGAATCGAACTCGGATGGGCACCGATCGGGAAGTTACGACATATCCTCTTGTCCAGTATCTCTCAATGCCTTAAGACTAAGGTCTTCGACCAATGTGTATTGCAAGTCATGTGCTATGGCACTGAGACACGTTACTTTACTGCTAGCCGTATGAGGAAGCTCCAAGTCGCTGAGCGAGCTACGGATATGCTTAGTAATTCTCTGCGCGATAAAGTGCGTAATGCAGACATCCGTAGAAGAACAACGGCAACCGACATAGTACGCAGAACTAGCAAGCTGAAGTGGCAATGGGCTGGGCACATAGCTCGTAGTACGGAGAACCGTTGGGAAAGAAAGGTTCTCGTGGTTCGAGTGGCAGCCTCGTACTGGCCGTCGTAGGGCCGGACGACCCCACGATATGGAGTGACGATCTGTGCAAATGTGCAAGGGGTCTGTGACTTAAGCGGGATGCATAAATAAAATGATTGATGTTTTTATCTTGCTTTCTTAAATAGTTTCAGTATATATGAGGCATAAATCTGTATATTATATAATCACATTTAGTTTCAAATATCAAAAAGTTATGTCAATCATTTAATGCTATCATTTATTAACAATTTGGGTGTGATCGTAATCTGATAGAGATCCGAGTTTTCCCGAAGTGCAGGGTTTTGTTTTTGTTACGTAATTTCTTGATTCGGTCGTCGCGCTCAAATGATAGAATAGATAGAGTCGTTAAAAGTGCCCAAAATAGAGTGATCTCGGCATATTTCGACCTTGCTAATCGCTTAATCGTAAAATTGCTATCTTTTTCGTTTCTTCCTAGTCGTTTACATGTGTTATCGCGTGGTCAGCCTTTAAATATTTTACACAAAGGAATATGCATTTTACCTTTACAACCTAAAGCAATAAAGATGAATGACTTAATTGTCTGAAAAGTACGATTGGCCATGCGTCGGATGGACATTTATAAAATCGATCTACCCACTAACCCGCATTGGACCAACGTGGTCCCGATACCCCTTAATTGAGAAGGCGTGCATTAGGGGAGGCCATGTCCAGCAGTGGACTAACACAGGCAGATGATAATGATGATGATGAATGATATATCAATGTCATAAGAAAATTTTGAATATCTAAAATTTAGAAAGTCTTTGGCAATCGATATAAGACATCAGCGTCTTTAATTTGGTTGAAATCTAACCTATATATAAAATGCAGTCAGATTGTAGAGAGGTCAAGCGCTAGAAACATTGAAAAATGTTACGATTTAATAATAAAAAAAACCCCAGATAAAATAAGGTAATGCGATATTTTACAGAGTTATGATTTATTTATTTACGAGGAAGGGATCGGCGATATTAATAAATACTATCGTTGTCCACTTTTCCAAATAATGGTTATTGTCATTGCAATGACAATGAATCAACAAGAGCGCTACATGTACGACGTCTATTTGTTGCCATGGGGTTTTTTATTAGCTACGCAGGCGGACGAGCAGTCAGGCCACCTGATGGAAAGTGGTCACCGACCCTTAGAAGTTGGCTACACCAGTGGTATCACCAATGCTCTGCTTACCGTGAGACATAGGATGTTAAGTCTCGTTTACCCAGTAAATACGCTGGCTACGGTGCCCTTTAAACCGGAACAAAGAAATGTTTACACACTACTGTTTTGTGGTAGAAAGCGGCATTGCCGTGGTACCACCCCAGACGGTTCCCTGTAGAAAGGGGACCTACCACATACGGTTATTAGGTTTCTTCGTATACTTTCATTGCGTATCAAGTTCGGCTAAACTGCAATAGTTGTTTCATCTTGTGTTATATACAGCTGTTATATAAAGAAATATTAGGTGAAATAAAAAACGTGGCTCCTTTTATTCGAGAGTTTTATTTTAAATAGGGATTCTATTTATTACGTTACCACAATTATAATAATATACTATACGCTTAAGCAATACTGAACAAAACAATAAAATTTACACATTGAAAACGTTTCATATTTACGTGTTATTTGAATAAATTATTATATTATCTCATTGCGATTCGGTAACAGATTTGATCGAATTAAACATATATTTACATTTCAAAATAATAAAAAAATAAAACAATTAAACAAATTAATGACGTATTCACTAGGACATAAGATTCAAATCCATTTGATAGAAATTAATACGATACAAAACTGGTTATATATGTAAATATATCCAAAATCACACTATCGCGTTCACATTGAATACATCATAAAGGTCCACGAAATCACTACATTTTATTACATTACATATAACCTCAATTTAACTTTCAATTCCCGTCTAAACATTTGACGATCTTTGTATCACACTTTTGTCATTAACTATTATTGATACTTGATGGAATACATTGGGGCCAACGTTTGATCCAACATTGGAAGACGATTATGCTAAAGAAACAAAAAAGTTATCGAACGAAAGTAGCCCAAAGCCCAAAGACGAAAATTTTTGTGAAAAAGCTATAAATGACGCCGCAGTTAAACGCCAATTCTATTTACAGAATTTTCCGCAAAAAAGAACGCCTTAAGTTCGACACTATTTGTAGCTTTAGCCACAAAGGATCTAAATTTTATTTATCATATATATGTTTTCTGCGACACATTTGGCTCAATCAATTCCGGAGATACAATATACATGCATGTATCAGATTCACAAAATTGAATACAAAGCTGATTATATAAAGATTAACTATTTTAGACATGAAATAAATGTAAACAAAATAACCCAAAGCAACGAAGCACTTATTATTATAAATCGACTATCACTCAGCTATCTCAATGGAAATTCATACATTTTTATTGATATATATATATATGATTTTTATATGTATGACGCCCTTCGTTGCCATGGTTACTTTGTTCACTGTTACTGTGAGTTTTAATTGGCTAAACTTTTGATTTAAGTACTGTATATTATTGAAATTTACATAAGTGCGTTCGATATGTACAAAACACGTGAGAGACTTACGGTTAAATAAAAAAGGTGGAAAAGTTTACCAACAGATGGCGCTAATTACATACTATGGTTATTTCTAAGTGTATTGTAGACATTTCAGAATTGAAATTTATATAGCACATAGAAAATGGATATAAGGTACTCCTACGAAATAATCCATACAGGGTATATTTTAACAATTTTCGCTAGTATATGTATAGGGAAATATCTAACATAAGGAAGTTTTAGTGGGCCGAATATTATGACTTTTTTTACTTATTGATTAATTCTTCGTTTAGTATAATTAAAACTTTATCAACACTGTATTCTGATTCTTATTGGTTAAAAGATAAAGTAAAAAATTGGACTAACACAGTCTTCCCGATCAGTCGATTAATTTTAATGAAATATTATGAATTAGGCAGAGTTCATACAAAATTTGTGTAATGGTTGCGTGTATTCGTTGTTCATTTAAATATTCAGTTCATCATTAAGTCACAAGTTAGTACTAAATTTAGTCCGTGTTATTTTTTTTTATAAAATAGAATCCGACATCTGTTGCTGTGTAACAGAATATTAAGAAAACATTATATACTGTTCTGTCGGAATCAATTTTTTTATCTATCATTCACGAATACAATTCGTCAAACAAATTTGAAGCCTCCGTAAAGTTTATCGTTCGCCAGAGAAACTTGAGGAGACTTAAAATGTCTTAAATCAACCATTTCCACATAAAATTAGCCTACGACATTATCATATTCCAATCATGAACAAGTATAACTTTTGTAAAAAATCTGACGCGGTAAATGAAATTATATATCGTCATTTTGGGTACATTTATTTCGGCACGTTAGTACGTCCGTCAAAAGAAATCCACTATATTGTAGACCTCTACGTTTTACATCAAATCAAATTTGGTACGGCCTAAAGCCGAATACGGCATTATCGACAACAAATGGCCTGTAGTACAACACTATCAAACGTCTATGAATATTATTTAGGAATTTTTCCATCAGTTATTATATATTGCCATACTACTTCGACACCTTCCCCTGACTCTGTATGGCGGTAAAGTTGTCGATAAACCACCTAAAGTAACATCACTATTCCTCACCCATCTATCATAACAGGTGTAGCATTATAACGCCTTAAATCGCTTATGCCTTAACTAAGCGACTCGTCAAAAGTCACTCATTACACCAACATCAATATTACGCTGACTGTCACATCGATAACTCTAATAGAATTCAAATCACGCATCGATAACTTCGATACAAACACTGTTTTACACCAAAACTTCGAAAGTCATGCGCATCATAATCAACATTGTCTCTATATCGACATCTTACATCGCGACCGGCACTCATCGATAACTCTCACTACACTTGCTCAGTGAAAGCTCACGACCATATACACTTATCGATATTCTCACTACACCCGCTTAGTACAACACCACCACCATCGAAACTCATCGATAACCTTCACTAAACTTTGTCAAGACTAGATCTCGACCATATTCACTTATCAATGACTCACTGCACCTGCTTAGTACAAGATCACGACCATAGACACTTATCGATAACTCGCACTACGGTTCAACAGGACAGAACATATACACTTATCGTCAATTTTCAGTACAGTCCGATAGTATCAGACCATATAAACTTATCGATAATTTTCACTACAGTCCTAAGGTATCCATACACACTTATCGATACACACGTCGATCTAACGACCAGACCCGCGCCTTAGTACCGCAAGCGAGCATCGGCGGGTCAGTTCTTCTGCCGTTCGCGTGACTCCTCGCGTCTGATCGGCCTCGGAGGAGAATCCCTACCCCTGTGGGTCTTGGACTTACGTGATCTCTTGAACTTGGCGACATCGTCCCCGAACACGTCGCCGGTTCGCAACGCCGATATCAAGTCATCGAATTCGCCCTTTTGCGCCGAGTCCCGGCTACCTTCTTGTCCGTTGCAATCTGGACCCCCGTTCGCTTTGCCCAGCGATTTGCCGACAGAGCTCAGTAGGCTGGACGCCTGTTTACGCTCCATCGTTCGCTTTTTCAACTGAAATAGGAGCAAAAGTAGATTATTATATAGTTTTAGTAATGATTCTAATTGAATGGTGCGAGCCATTCAGCATAAAGAAACAATAAAGATTAACTTTTTATTAAATTTGACTTGTTGTAAGTGAAAATAAAGCATTATACTAGAAAAAGTAGTTATCCGCAGGATTAGGAAATGCGTCGAATGGGGACCTACAGAACCCCTTAATGGATAGGGATGTATTAGGGGAGGCCTATGTCCTGCAGTGGACTATCACAGGCTGATGATGAGAGGACACACGACGGGTCTAAACAAATTTTCATTGTCGTTTCCTAGTTGGTTAGGGCAATTTGGGCCGATCGCCCAATTGCCTGAAAAGTAAGATGTTCCATGCGTCGGATGGGCATTTAAAAAGTCGGTCCTCCCACCAACCCGCATTGGACCAGCGTGGTCGGATACGGTCCAAAAACCCCCTAATGGCCTTTTTCCAGCAGTGGACTATCACAGGCTGATAATGTATGTATGTATATTACACACAACGGTAGCACAACGCTCGCCGTCAACTACGTGTACGTCTCACCTCCTGCTCATGCCTGGTGCGACGCTCCTCATCATCACGCCGCCTCCTGGCCGCGTCGCACTCGGCCCTGGTCTCTGCCAACTGAGTGAGGAACGAGTCCATCGCTCCGAAGAGCTGTTCCGGAGACGCGCTGGCCTCTTCGCCGAACGCGTGCGCGCATGCCTCCAAGCGACTCTTCATGTCCTGCGTACATTATAGACGATATTTATTAGTGAATAAGTGCTACAGGATATAATATAATGTCGATAATTTCTATCACTGCGTGTGCCGAAACTTTAACTCGTAAAGTCAACTCAACAGTCTTACAAATTAAATGCTTCGTTTTAAATTGCTTTCTCTAATGGTCAAAATATCGATATTTTTCGTTTCATAATTATCATTGTGCAACATCGATCGCTCGCTCGAATGGCTTCAAAGGTAAAGTGATGCAATGGGCACATGAATAAATCGGTCATGAAACTGCCTCAGTAGCGTAATGGTATGATTTTCGCTCTACGACAGATTCAAGAAAAGTGTAGGGAGCAACAGACCCCGCTTGTCATTGTGAATAGGGAGGGTTCTTGTCCGAATCGGGTTCCCGCCCAGACTGCTGAAGATAGTGCAGTCATTCCATGAGGGTATGCACGCCACAGTTTTGCACAGCGGTGACAACTCTCCAGCCTTTGTCATCCGTAGGGGCTTTTCGGTATATTTTTGGCTGCGCTTCTGAAGACTGCTTACGGCGAAGAACAGCAAGACATTCACCTTTACTCACGATCGGATGGAAAGCTATACAACATCTCCTTGCTCAAGTCAAAGCGTCACAGAGAGCATGTTTTTGTCGACAGCCTTCTGTTTGCCGATGACGCGGCTTTTGTCGCCCACGACCAGGCTCAGCTCCAGGGCATTATGGACAAATTCTCCAGGGCATGCGACCTCTTTTCCATGACTATAAATGCTAATAAGACCGTAATTATTACACAAGGATGTTCGGAACCTCCAGTAATTACGCTTAACGGTGTACGACTGGGGGTGGTAGACAAGTTTTGCTACTTAGATTCGCAAAAGTGAAGCAATCACTAACTAGAAGCAGAGATCGATTCCCGCATTGGCAAAGCAACCACAACGTTTGGAAAACTTCGTACAAGAGTTTAGGATAATAAATACCTTTCGGTTAGAACTAAACTGCTCATTTACCAAGCATTCCTGTACGGTGCGGAATCCTGGACAACGTATGCAAAACAGAAACGCCGCCTTAACACATTCCATATGCGCTGTCTTCGAAGCTGTTCTAACTAGGCGCAGCTGCCTAGTATCACTGCCATGCTTAGACAAAAGCGGCTGCGGTGGCTGGGGCATGTATACCGCATGGAGCAAACTAGTTTGCCTCGGCAAATTCTGCTCGGAGAAGTCGCAGATGCAAAGAGGCCCATAGGTCGACCTATTTTGCGCTTCAAAGATAGTGCAAAACGTGTTTGGCTGCATTTAACATCTGGCAGTCAAGTCAAGTTTCAGCCAGAACCTGGCTGAAAACCGAGACAAATGACGCGACTTGTCCAGAAGGTTAAACTTATCTTTGAATCGAGACAAATGGCCGGACTTATCCACGACGAAACTGGTTCGATTCCTCAGACAAAAGCATAAGGCGCCAAAACAGGCAGCAACCCGTCTACCTGGAGGCGTATAGATTTGCCGAATGTGTGGGCGAAGGATTCTATCTCGTATCGGCCTCCTCAGTCATGAACGCAAGTGTCAAAATGCCTACCTAAATCATCTGCTACAGATGCAAAGGCCTGTTATTATTAGCGTAATGGTAAGGGTTCGCGATATAGAAACCGGAGGTCGTGGGTTCGAATCCTGCGGAAACTCAACAACTTTCAATGTTGTTTCCTTAGGTTAAGGCAATGCGGGCTGATACCCGACGGCCTGTAAAGTAAGGTAATTCATGAGTGCATTGTAAAAAGCCGTGTCGGTTATCCGTCATATCGAACTATAAAGCTTAAAGGACGAGGGAGTCTGAGATCTGTGTCTACAATCACACTTGTGCAATATAACATCTCTTGCGCATTTGGCTGATCTAATAAAGATCAAAGAGAAAATCAAAAATATCTTTATTCAATATGGAAGCATTACACTTTCTTATTGACTGTCAAATAAACCACCACCGGTTCCGAAATGGAAGCCTCTAACCTAGAAAGAATCGGCGTAAGAAACTCGGCTAGATCAGCCACCGTAATCGACATAACAGATCGGTCTATGTTTCCGTCGACGATACCCTTAAGACTACTATCCCTTCACATCCACATCCACATGCAGTAAAACCTCTCACCTGGAACAGGTCCTCGAGCTGCGTGAAGGAGCAGACCGCGTGCGCGTGGAAGTCCCTCATGACGGGCACGAAGGCGTCGTGGCTGGAGGCCGCCCTGCCCGCGTGCCACTCCAGCTCGCGGGCCACCTCCCTCAGGCCGCCGCGCAGCGCGCCCACGTCCCGCTCCAGCTGCTCCACGCACACCTTGGCGGCGGCGCGCACGTGGGGCAGGTCCTCCTCGAGGAGGAGCACGTCGCGGAACTGCACGTGAAAGTGGTTTTCCCCTTATCAGCTAAGTACGCCTTCTCTTTTAACGGTGTATGTAAAGCTAGAGAATACCTTGAATGTATCGAGATAACAATTTACATTCAAACCTTTCAAAAATGGTGTGATAAGTATTTTTTGCTATTATTTCAAATGCACTTTCTTACACTGTCGTTGCAAACACACTATTAAAAAACAACATTCGCCAATCATGGTACTACTTAAACAAGTTTTCTAACTGCCTCCGTAGCCTAGTGGTAATGGCGTGTGCTCTAGAAACCGGAGAACGGGGAGGAAATTCTATGTTCGAATCCTACGGAAAAACTGCTTGGTAGGGACATATTGGACCGATCACCCAATTGTCTGAAAAGTAAGATGATCTATACGTCGGATAGGAAAATGTGAAAAGTCAGTCCACCCACCAACCCACATTGGACCAGCGTGGTGGGATACGGTCCAAAAACCAACTAATGCACCTGTGACATAAAACACAGGCTGACGATGTGTTTCTAAAGAACAATTCTACATACCTGAGTCTCCA
This sequence comes from Lamproptera curius, assembly GCA_029286875.1. Taxonomy (NCBI): domain Eukaryota; kingdom Metazoa; phylum Arthropoda; class Insecta; order Lepidoptera; family Papilionidae; genus Lamproptera; species Lamproptera curius. Next base: position 2,210,000 of record JAGSMT010000017.1, read on the forward strand.
GCATCTCAACCAAGAAGTGTAGAAGTGTAGTGTTTCGCGTAACGCTAGATTTAGTGTCGGCCAATTTGTTGAGGGAAGTCAATCTGAACCCTGAAGCATTCCCACGGGCACCACTGGAATGAACATAAATAAAAATATTTAAAACAAACTCTACACAATTACTTGGACCCAAAGTAATAAAGTCTAATAGATGGTAGATAAATAGGATAATTTCTGGATACCCACTGAGAGATTATCATGGCGGTGAATAGTTCTTCTTACAAAATAATAGTGTATAAACGCTACCGTGTTTTGGTTTGAAGAACAGCGTACCCAGCGTATAACCGGATTAGGGAGACGTTTAAAGACCTACGTTCAAGGGTGACGATTCGATTTAGTGTACCGCTTATTTTTTAATCAAAAATTCTACAAAGGAGCGTCATGTGTTTCCAAAGGCACGAGTCTGTATCTCTTCTTTTCCCAGACAAAAAAAAACCATAACATATCGAGAGAAGAGATTACATTTTCAACTTATTGTTTTTGATCAGCGCGGCAAATATGGTCCGAGCATGCAATTTTCTATCTTTACCTATAACCAATCAATTATAAGGCTGCAAAGAATTAAATAGACTATAATACAATCTGAACTAATGACAAATTACTTAAATTATACCAAATCTAGTTTCGAACAACTCACCGGTTCATATAATTGCCCAGAGCCAGTACAATCTCCAACAAGGCCCTGAGTCTCCTCGAACGAGTCATATCCCTCGCGGCCCGAAGTACGACAGAGGCACGGTTGGTCGCCTCGGCCGCGGCTCCGGCGAACTTCTTCTTGAACAGTAGAGTACGAACTCGCTGCGAGTAATGTGGAATCCTTTAAGGAAAGATGGACATATAATTATTTCTATTGCTTGCGCGAATATTATACATTATTAAATAAATTACTTTACGGATTTTATCGCGTTTATTTTACATTTAAATTCCGACGTTTCGAACACTTTCCAGCGGCCACGGTCACACTAATAAGATGGACATATTTAAAATGAGTGTCGGTTATTTTTAAGCAGAGTTTTGTACACGGTCTTTCGACAAATGTTAAAAAATCATCTCATGAAAATATTAATCACAATCAAATCGACACACAAAACTAAAAAAAAAATAGTAAACAAAAATTCAAGGCGTTTAGTAATTTTAGTGTTATCTTAGACTTACTTAGAAATCTCGTATAAGAATCGGTCAGCTCGCGCCATATTGTCCAACTCATCCTGATGCTCTTCAAGAAGGGCAGCCTCTTCAGCGCTCGGTGTGAACTTGAGGAGCTGTTCCACCATGTCGATTGGAAGCTGTTCATCCTTGTCCATCTTCAGGATAGCCCTAAAAACCAAGACATAATTACTAAAGTGAATCAATTCAGAGTCAAACAAATAAATATGCGTGGCCTAGTGGTTGTAGCCCTTGCTTTTCAACACAGAGATCGTAAGTTTGAATACTTCAGGGACTGAACAACTTCTCATTGTTTCTCAGACCGTATTGTCCTAACCAACTAGGAATCATCCAATTGGCAATAAAGTTAGAGGATCCATGAGTCGGATGGGTATAAAATTTGTCGGACCTACTTCTGATCACCCTTATGTCCCATCGGACTTCTAAAGTGATACTAAAACTGATTTTGCGTGTACATTTGTTTCATATTTCACCTACTTTATCATCATCATCATCATCTCATCATCATCATCATCATCATCATCATCATCATCATTATCATCATCATCATCATCATCATCATCATCATCATCACCATCATGATCAACAGCCTGTGATAGTCTACTGCTGGACAAAGGTCTCCCTTTATGTACCCCTATCCATTAGGGGTTTTGGACCGTATCCCACTACACTGGTCCAATGCAGGTTGGTAGGTTGGCTGACTTTTTACATGCTCATCCGACGCATGGGTCATCTTACTTTTCAGACAATTGGCTGATTGGTCCAAATAGTCCTAACCAACCAGAAAACAACCGCAACAAAAAGTTGTTTCCCCGCGGGATTCGAACCCATGACCTCCGGTTTATAAGGCAAGGGCTAATACCGCTATGCCACGGAGGCGGTTACATCACCTGCTTATCTATATTAAACAGATCGAGTGCCGTAAGCGCAATTGACTCGGAGGACCCTTACCGGCATATCTCCTCATCGGTCATCTTGAGCTTGGACAGCAGAATTGTGCAGTTCTGCGCTCGTCTCCCGTCGATGACAGTTAGAATCTTAGTACGCGGCTTTGAGCCCAACTGTCTCAAATCTTCAACTGAACCCTCGTTCTGTGAAAAGTGTTAGATAAATCAACAAAAGGATCGATTAAATCAACAGTGATAACCGAATTGTAATCAAAAAAATATTTCTACTAAAAAATAATAATTTTAAAATATATCGAATAAGAAAAAGTGATTTTAAGGTTGATGTTTACAATGTTTTAAAAATGTCGCTTTAAAATTTTAAACCCATATTAAAAAACTGAACACCACACTCCACTTAGTTTCATGAATTCAAACTTTATCATTGCCTTTATTTGTTTTAACAGCCTTAGTCCTACACCGATTAAATTAAACAGATATAACAGCGATTCAGTACAATAATTCAAGGTCATGTATTAATTGTAATTTTCCGTTTTTTTTTCAAAACTCGTGTGATATATTTTATACATATATTCACCAATTACTCTAACACACATACACATAAACGACTGAAAATCAATGAACAGTAGCGCGTAACGCATTTCCGTTACGTGATTAAAGCCCGCAAACACTCACCTGCACCCCGTTCTTCTGGTACGCACAGAACATCCTGTCGATCGAGTGCAGGTCGATGGCCGTGTACAGCTTGCTGTCGTCCAGCTCCTGCCAGATGGTGCCGTGCAGCTTGGCGTCGGGCAGCTTGCTCCAGTTGAAGCTCTTAAGAGGGTTCCCAGGGGTGGGGACGTGCTTCTTGGGGCGGGGGGTGGGAGTGGGGTTGGCCGGGATGGGGGCGGAGGGCGGAGGGGGCGCCGGGGGAGCGGGCGGGGGGCGGGCGCAGGGGAGGAGGGGGAGGCGGGGCGGAGCAGGACTCGATCACGGCGCTCTTGAGGTTGCTGACCTGTTGTGAATTACAAGTGATGAGAGATTGTCTTTCGAGATTGGAAAGAAACTTCGATGAGACTCTTCGAAAATGGTTCTTCAAGCGATTGAGATTGAAACGATTTATGTGAAATCACATACACACAACGTTGTTTGGGGCTTTGTAGGACGTTGGAAGATAAAAATGTATGAACGATTTTTAGCGATTTTTGTAAGCACCTGAAGCTGTTTTAGAATAATATAGTCTCAAGATAACGGTCGGTTTCCAACCTCAATCCAAAATTGTATCACAAGTGTAGTTCCGCCTAATTACATTGGTTTTTAAGTGTTTTAAATCAATAGTAAATACTGAATGCTTTAAAATTTAGCGTACTGTTTGTCTTTAGTATTGAACGAAAGATATACAAAAAGGTTTATGCATAAAAATATAAATAATAATTCACAGATCAGCTATAAACTTAATATATGAATGCCAAAAACTTGGAAAGTTATCCACCCCATATTAATTTATAGTTTTATGAATGTTTTACCTTTGCGTCGTCGGGTATGCTGCCCTCGCTGACTAGCTTCTCAAACCTTGCACGTTCAGTTCTCTCGTGACTCAGCTGAACAAACAAGAATTCTTTTAAAGAAAAAGTTTCAAATACATATAAATGGGCAACATTTGGTTTCCTGATGATATATTTATATAAACGAAGCATGGAACGACATTGGTTCTTGTCATTAAAATAATATGAAAGACATTAATAAAATACGAATATTTTAGAGGTTTTGCTTCCAAAAAAGTACTTTTTGCGGTTAATACTTTAATAATTCTAAATTATTCGCTTATGCAGCTGCGATATAGGACTATTTTAGCATCATAGTCAAATGCACTCCGAAACTGATGATCTCATTTTTTTATATATTTACAAGCATGATTTAAACATAAAAACTCTAGTTTGTATAAAGACAGTTGATTCAATTTTATTTAACAGAGCGAAGGGATCATAAAATTGTTTACTGGCTACCCTACGAACTATCAACCTCTGCCCGCTTGCCCAGGTCATTTGACTTACAGAAATTTAATTTCTCGAAAAATCTTCTGAGCACTGAACGCAATTTTCTCGCTTAACAAACAATCTGAAAAATTTATAGTAGAGTATATCAAGATCTAACCGGTGTTTAACACTAGGGGTACCACCATTTTTTCAAACGCAAATTTCCTAGTAACACCAGTCGAAATTACTGGTATGGTAAATGTACTTAGCTATAGTTCAGCCCAAACTCCTTTGGGGAAGTTTACTGGCCTACGAACTATCAACCTCCCACCTGCTGGTCTAGCTGGTGCGCCCTCTCGTTGCACTCCATGTGCGCCGCGGTCTCCCTCTCCAGCCTGTCCTTCAGCCTCCTGACGACACCTTCCAGCTCCTCCTTCTCTTGAGAGCGCTCGTCCACTTGCTTCTCCTGTCGGTTAGTGAGACATGCGGATGGGGGTGTCTTGTATGACTTTGCCAACGACTAATATGCGATTTGTTAGATAAATTTTGCGTTTGGAATTTTACTTTGGAGTTGTATATAAAGTTATATAACGTTAAATCGAGAGTGGTTTTAAAAGCACCTCAGTATATGTACTTTTCAAGTACTATGGATTGAAATTATACGTTGAGGTTTGTCTTAATTCAGTAAATTTCAGTTTTGAAATAAAAACACGTTGAATGTAACACTATACACACTAGACAGACTTAATCATTTAATAAGTCTTGTTAAAAACAAATCAATCGATTCCTACAGTTATAACAAATTAAATTACGCATGGCAACAAAGTCAGCAAAGTCGCAAGTTTAGTCAATGTTATTAGGCATCATACATATTATGGATGTTAGAATATGTCGCCTATAATCCTCATATTAAAGGTCTATTACATTTTCATTTATTAACTTCTATTATTAAGATATTAAAATATCGACGAATTATATCATAAAAGGCATTTATGTATGTGAATTCTCGTTAGATTTCCGAACCGTTTAAAAACATTCCATTATAGTATTATCTTCTAAAGTGTTTTTGTGTAAAGGATGTTCCCCGACACCGATTTTAAATTTACCAAGTATCCAAATTGTCATACGATACCTTTTTGGCTAGTTCTGTGGCCAAATCAACATTTTCACGCTCCAAGTTCTCCGCTTTCGTTCTGGCAGCGACCAATTCCTCTTCCTTCGCAAGAAGATGGACTATTTCACTGACGTTTATTTCAAGAGGCGCCGTATCGGGATCGTAAACCTGTTTTTTTATTGTTATATTAGAGTATTACCATGAAACATATTTTACACATAATCAAAAATATTTAATTATTTAAATACAAGGTAACTAGAAAGATTGATTCTTCGTTGTAAATAAGTATTTCTGCTATGACTATAGAGATATGGTGAGGATTTGGAAAAACCATCAGATCAGTTACAAGATACCATCATCATCATCATTCATCATTATAAGCCTATGTTAGTCAACTCCTGGACACAGGCCTAATGTAATGATCATTTGGGGGGTTTTTGGACCGTACCCCACCAGGCTGTTGCAATGCGGGTTGGTGGGTGGATCTACTTTTTACATGGTCATCCGACGCATGGATGGTTTGGGCAATTTACCCAATTGGGTAAATTGCCCAAACCAACTAGGAAACAACAATGAAAATTTGTGTGTGGTCGGTCTAGCGGTATTGGATCTTGCTTTATAAACCGGAGATCGTGGGTTCGAATCCCGCGGCAAAACAACTTGTCGATTTTTGGTTTGTTAGGACAATTTGGGCCGATCATCCGATTGTCTGAAGAGTAAGATAATCCTTGCAACGGATGGGCATGTGAAAGGTCGGTCCACCCACCTACCCGCATTGCGTGGTGGGATAAGGTCCTAAAACCACCTAATGGAGAGGGCGTGCATTAGGGGAGGCCAATGTCCAGCAGTGGACTAGCACATGCTGATGCTGAAGAATATTAATTGCATAACCGTTGACCTAAAACGAGTCTTATATTCAGTAACTTAAAGTCTATTCTAGCACGCATTATAAGTTTGTAGCACCACTGTTTATCTCAAAGCAATTTGCACCTTAACACTATACATATAGAGTCCAATTGAGCACTCACCTTCGTATGGTCGGACGCGTCATCCTTGAGACTGCCCTGATCAGACGCGGCACGACTCCCACCGGCCGCTTGCTGCAGAACAATTTGTTGGACCACGCGATCGAGAAGGAGCCAGTGTTGCGAGTGCGGATTGTATTCCACTGTGAGTAAATGACAGCGCCATGAAAAAATTATCACATTATATATATTTGTATTGAAAAGTCCATACACTTTGTGATACAAAATCAGCATCATACATTGGAATATACCGCCTGTGATATAACATAATTACAATAAAAGTAAAAGTTTACTCATTATATATAATAATGATAAGGATAAAATTTATGATCATTAATACTTATGCAGTCTTGAAAGACATTACACAAAATTCAGCGAAAGATGCTAGTGTGACCATTTATACCAAGTTGAAACCGCGGCGAAGACAAATAATAAAATCGTCTAATTGCCAATTGCATTAAAAAATTGTATCTAGAAGATTCACAATTTCCAGGAACAAGAGCTGAAATCAAACCCATATCATGCTTCAATTGACTTATAATTTCTATCCCTAAACCCAAAATATAGATGGTGGATCCCATGTTTCCCGAATGGCCTCGTGGTGGTGTTACCGCCCCAGACGACGGTAACACCACGGTGCTTATTTCTGCCGCAGAACAGTAAAGCGAACACACCACCGCGTCCGGTTTAAGGTCGGACGGTGACCGTGTTTACTCTGTAAGCGAAACTTTACATCCCAAGTTTCACGGTAGGCGACGCGTTCATTATATCAAAAGCATTGCCAATGTCCTTGGGCGTCGGTGACAACTTTCCATGATTTTCCACGACTGCTCGTCTGAGAAGAAGGCGATAAAGAAGAATGAACAATCCTTAAACTCACAAGGCAACAGAAGCATGTGCTGCAGGAGCGACAGCATATGGGGATACGCCGCGGTGTGGCTCAACTTGCGCCGCAACAGCTCGAACATGGCGGCCGCGCTCTTCGTGTCCACGTGCTGCCTGTCGAACCTCCTCGCCAGCTCGCGTTCGTCCTCGCCCCGTATCATCTCGAAGAAGCCGATGTGACGGTCCAGCGTTTCGTTCTCGTACTTGCGGAGTTTCTCAATCACTGTGGACAACAAAAACATATATTGGTATACCCTATTGTAATAATAATCGCACTTGGAAGCACTTATAGCAATTCAAACTTGTAAATTTACAAGTTGCACTAAAAAACGCACAATAGATAAAAATAAAACGCGTATCACCTCAGTCTGGTAAGTGTCCAAACGTCATGAGTTAAAAATAAATACAATGTAAAAGCGTTAAAATCCGTTAAAGTCTTTCATCATCATCATCAGCCTGTGATAGTCCACTGCTGGACATAGACCACCCAAATACACCCTTCTATTAATTTAAAAGGGTTTCTGTTCCCTTTATTTAATAATGTATCTTTACTTTAATTTAGCTGCACAATGACCAGAAACATTTGTGAAGTTCATTAACTAATACTGACTTTGAAAAGGTCTTTCATTTTTGAAAAGTTAGTCATTGACAGTCTCGATCAAAATACTTGCTTAGTAGCGTAGTCACATACACAATTTTTTACAATAATTAATAAGAAAGCCAACCTGAGTCTTATAGTATATCTCAATTGACATTAATCTCAATGTCACCTAGTTAACTCCAGGCTTACTTCAACAGGCCGTATTAAGACCTGTTACAAAGGACATTATGGCCGTCTTAAGACCTAGGTCATCCCTATAGGCACCAGTGCTTCGGTCGAGTTCGTTCACAAGTTAGCTCTGGATGACTTACAGCCTCGCCGGATACTTATTTTCAAATTGGATCCTAAATGCTTAATGACAAAAGAATTCAGCTCAGATTCAACCACAGTGTTATAAATTACAAGTTTAACAAGTTATCCTGAGCATTATGCCAAATAGCTGATTAGCATTCACAGCAGTTAATCTTGACAAGTTGAATTATGGAGTTTAGACTAGGTCTTATTAGACCATTGGTTCGGTTCGTTCAAGTAATCTCGAGTATTGTATCGCATGTTCAATCCTTAAATTACATTAAAATCTAATTAGAATGATAGAACAATTATTTAATGTTTAACACATGATTGATATTCACGTCTGATTACTTTTCTTTGATGAGAATGATATTATCATGGTGCTAGTTTTAAAACCTTTTAAATAACATTAATGGCATTATAGCAACAAATTTATTTTATTAACGTACCAATAGAAAATGTGATTATGTTTTTTTGATTGTTGGAAGGTTTTGATTATTTACTTACTGTAATCGGTAATGCTGGATTTTAATTCCTTTACATGTCATCACGATCAGTTTTTTAAATTCCCTGCACTGCCTTCAATATGTATGTATATGTATTTATCCGTTACCGGACATAAGACAAATAATTTTAACTTTTGAAATAATTGTTATAGACAATTCTGCAGGCGCTTCTGCCAACTGCTATTAAAGCTAGTAGAATGATCGATCGAAATATATTATCCGCATATAAAGAAAACAACTTTATAATCCCAAACATACCTTTTTGTGTCCCCCGGGTACTAGGCAAACAGCGCCCAATATCTCGAGGGCTGCCACCTTCGTCTTGACGTTTTCGGTGTCCAGCGACTGGGCGATCAGGTCGATGCTTGTCGGATGTGCGAGCACGTGGGCGCGGCCGGTCTGCAAGTCATGTCGTAAAAGGACAAGATAATTGCTTACGTCGAGTACAATTTTGATGACGTCACATTGAAAAGTTACTAATTGTAATATTATAAGCTCCACGGACCTTGTAGTTTAATTTTAAAGGGTTCACAATGTGTCAAAAACCTCATCTATTTCATACCATTTTTTGTTTTAAACTTTGACATTCTTAGTTGAAACTAAGCTTTCTTTAAGCGAAATACGTAAACATGTCAACCATATTGGTAGATTGTTGCTAACTTATCGACAACTTTATGAAAGTGTTGCGCCAAAAGTCAAAGTAAATAATCAAATTTAATATTTTTATAATTTTCTTGATAAATATAAGTAAAATTTAATGAATACATCAAATAGAAAAAGCAGACATAAAATCATATATAAAGAAAATACTCACAGAATTGTTCATAAGCGCTTTGATGCCGGCGATAAGATTGTGCCTTGTGAGAGCCTCGTCCCTCGGGGCCCTCTGCAGCGCCTCCAACAACGCGGTCAGACCTCCCTGCTTAATGAAGCGAAGCACGAAGCTATGCGCTCTGGTGCGTAGAGCGGTCTTCAGACCATCTACCAGAGCACACGCCTCGGCTGGTGCTATTCCTTCAGAGGAGGAAAACGCCTGGGGAGAAAGAAGAAGCAATTATGAAATGACAACATTTGATAATTACCACCGATCGCAATTTTTTCATCATCATCATCAGCCTTTTCAGTCCACTACTGGACATAAGCCTACCCTAATGCACGCCCTCCCCCATTGGAAGGTTTTTTGACCGTATCCCATCATGCCGGTCCCATGCCGGGTTGGTGGGTGGACCGACTTTTTACATGGCCATCCAACGCATGGATCATCTTACTTTTCAGATAATTTTGTCATCAACAAATTGTCCTAACCAACTAGAAAACAACAATGAAAATTTATTGAGTCCCCTCAGATTCGAACCCACGAACTCCGGTTTCTAAAGCACATGCCCTTACCACTAGGCTACGGAGAAAGTTATGTTATAGCGTTTTTTTTAGTTTTTTATATATAAGACGATTAGGCCGAACACTTGTTGGTTATTGCTATACCCTGCTCATAAAAATGCTTCTTAAAATGCCATAACTGTCACCGCTATGGCCACCGCCTCGAGACAGTGCATGCTACGTTTATATACATCTAAGGAAAAGACATTATGGCTGTGTCATAAAGTGTAGTATATCACTTAGTGCTTGATGTATGGTGATCATTCATTATCATACACAAAACACTTATATACAAAGCCACCTTGTTCCCATGTTTAAATGTATACTCTTAATAATAGGTGACGGCTCACGTTTTATTAACATATGTTTAAGTTCTGTTAGCGATTATCGTTGAGCAAACATGAATAGTAACATTACACGCACAATCAACCTCAATTAGTCTAGTGGTTTTCTATATGAACAACCTTCCATTCATAAGATATCGCATACATCTAAGCTTCGTGTAACTGATAGTATATACTTATATCACGAGAGAGTATAGTAAGTCTAAGTGCTTACCGTTTCTCTTAAATATTCCACTAAACGTCAGCACCACAAAAAGCGAGCCCTATAAATGTACATGGACAAAGTGTCTTAACCTAATTGGTCAGCCTAACAAAATATACTTTAGATTTTCATACTTACTTGAAAAGTACGCGCGCTATATAGCCGCCGCATCTTGTTACCTACGATATATTTTAGCTGCTATATCTATACAATACAATAAACCTAATCTATATATTGTATTCATCCCTCAAACATCTCCACATCGCCCGTTATGCATACACACCTCTGCAATTTCTCCCAACGCCTTAATGTACTCCTCGACTTGAGGAGCAGTCGCCATCGGTGGTGCACCAGGAGGTGGTCTTCGGCTGCAGTATATCTGCCACTTCTTCGCAGCCGGCAGGTCCATCATGGCGGCCTTGTTCACCGCCGTCAGGTCCAGTTCCTCCTAACAATTAAAAAATTAATTGATAACATATTAATAAAAATATTAACGCCTATTATGTCTGCCTACTAACAGTGTATCGAATTCGATCTTGACCAGGAACATCTTTTTTTGTGCTTACCAGACACATGGATCATGCTAGTTTCAGTCGATTAGGAAATCAGCCCTAATTATTCTAAGAATCTAGAAAATAATTATACTAAGCGAACCAGACGATTCAGACACACGACCGGTTCATAAGACCACTAAGTTCTAGGCTGTGTATTAAAAGAATTAATTATGGATTACACAATTAAATCATTAGAATATCAGTTCTTAGTCATACATTAAACTCGAGTTTATTTTTAAATAAAGAAAGCCTTTTAAACAATATAATTCAAATGTTTTAAAGATTAAAAAAAAATAATAACTTTAAAAAAGGTAATGTTAAGAAAGGTATTATTGTACATATACTCAAAGATACTAAAAGATATAAAAAAAGGTACCCCGAATTAGTTATGTGATTGATATTTAAAAAAGATTATGTTAACTTGACGCAATCCCTGTGCACAAATCATTCGTAAAATTAGTTACAAAACATTCGCTTAACGTGTCATAATGACGACGATAAATCTATTTTAAAAACTCGTTAACAAACATAAAAAATTTCATAATTAACACTACATTCGCTCAATTTCAATAAAGACCCGCTCAATAAATTAAAAGCTTATTACGCAACTAACGCCCGAGAAACGTTCTATTACGAATCTAAAAAACATTAATTAACCATCGTTAATCGTAAAACGAAATCGTTAAAAACAACTCAGAAAATGCAATCGACATAGAATCTATTACCAGTTAACCCAATTGTACTAGTCCTTGAGAGTGTTCACCAAATTCCTCAATTACGAAACCTAATATGAATCTTGATACGGTCTATAAGACGTACTAAAAATCTCGTTCAAGACTTTGAACGTCCGAAAATAGCGTTCACGATTATGGAAACGGTTCGAAAAGAAGTTTAAATTATAGCCTTATTGAGCGTGAATCGGATATAACGAGAAATGCGGACACGTGGCCTTATAGACCCATGTCAAGGTGACGTGCAAAAGGTAATAAATAATTGTAAGCATTTAAAAATATCACAAAGTCAATCAGACATACACCAAACACACAACACATGTATACATATTGTGAAAAGTATTTTACTACAAAAGAAAAGTATGACTTGACTTTGCTGATTTATAACATTTTTATAGCATTTTGAGAACAAACATCGAAGCATATTTTAAACTCACGAGTATTGTATACAATACACATACATACATCATCATCAGCCTGTGATAGTCCACTGCTGGACATAGGCCTCCCCTAATACACCCCTATCCATTAGGGGGTTTTTGCCCGTATCCCGCCACGCTGGTCCAACGCGGTGGACCGACTTTTTACATGCCCATTCACCTTACTGTTCAAAAATTGGTTATCGGCCCTAATTGGCCTAACCAACTAGGAAACAACAATGAAAATTTTATGAGTCCCCGCAGGATTCGAACCCACGACCTCCGGATTTTAAAGTACACCCCCATACCACGAGGCTACGGAGGCAGTTATAATTCGTTGAGTTAAGCATACATTGCACGTGCGCTTTAATTTTGTTTATATTGGTTAAAGCGATGCAGGACCTTCACCTGGTGGTAAGTACCTGCCCTGCCCCTAAGAAAAGCAGCGTGAGACTACAAATCCACCCAGAGACATATGATTATATGTCTCGTTTACTAAGTAACTACGCCGGCAACGGTGCCTTTCAAACTGGAAGATAGAAATAGGCACTGAGGAGGAAATACCCCACCCAGTCTCCGGTAAAACGGAACCTACTTTCTCTCATAATTTAATTGTCAGTATTGTGTCATTTAAAGCGTGATAAAAGGAATACAACATTTTTTTATTCCATTAAACCTATACGTACAGTAAATTGTGGTGAAATAGCTGCAACCCATTGACTGGAATACGAAAGCAGCATGAGCCTAATCCGAGATACACAAACGATCACGTTTCATTTTGCAATGGAATTGCGAAGAAATAGATTTATTGGAAATCTGTTAAAACTTTTACACAATAAAGAAATCGGAATTATAAATATCTACAACAGGCATAATAGTCAAGTTAAATTTAAGAATTTTTCACTACTGTCATAACTTAGGTTAGGGCAAACGGCTTTGGCTTCAGTGTATATGTTCAATCCGCAAAGGTTGTGTTTACCCGGATATCTCTTTTTAAATTTTGCAAGTTGAAGATGATTTCCGAACTATGTAATCACTGAAGTGTGTCAGTAAATGAATAAATAAATACGATACCTAAATTTTCAAGAAGTAAACTAGGTAAAATTTTACCTTCATGTCTAAAGGTCAGCAGTATTTTTTCTCTCATGAAAAATGAATACATCGATATGCAAACACAAATATTACAAAAAAGCAATATTGGGCTACATTTTCCAGTAAATTACAAGTCTAACTGCGCTAATTTTATCAGCCCTCGTTTAGCAATTGGGAAGTCGTGGATTCGAATTCTTCGAGAAAACAATTCGGTGTTATGGTTTTTTTGCGTTGGACAGCAAAGAAGGCCGGTCACTATGCGATGATGGGATGATGGGATGATGGGATGGGATATAAAAGCGGACCCGGTTGTCAACGCCATTTTATGCTTACCATAATAATGTACATCAGAGTATTTAAGTTTACGCGTATATTATCCATCTATTTAATTGATTCTGGAAATGTAATGGCAAAAACTGTACCTAGTTATTATTATTTAGTAAGTACTAAGTTAGTATGTGGCCTATCTGTTGATAACTTGAAAATACAATCAGATAGAAGACGTGTGCCGTGAATTATTTCCTTAACTTGACAAATAGTACCAACAGGCGTCAAACGTTGTTTACCCGACATACTTTTCCTGACCACTCGGAGATTGATCAAATTGTTGTTAATGAAAGTATTTGTTTAGCAATATTTATACAAACACACTTTTATAATTAAATATTTATAAATATTTATCTTAGAAAGGATATGGTGATGTTATCTCATGTAAATGTTTGCATAGCAAAGATTCACGATAACGCCTGAGGAGTGAATACGAAAACAATAAATAGTGGAAAGTGTTTGAAAGTTAAAATGCTTATCAATAGTTTCACGCGAATAATAGGTAGGCTTTGTGTTATAATAACTCGGTTATCGGTTTAATATATATTTAGAAAAATTATACATGTTACCGAAACCTAGAAAAAGATACTCATCTAAGATTTGACCTAGATTCAGGTAAAATAAAAGGTAAGGTTCGATAGCAATTTAAAATTTACTGCAATTAGCTTCTTCTATGGAGCTTCTTAAGAGAATAGGATGTATAAAAATTATATTATTCGATGAATTATTATTAACTGCCTCCGTATCCTAGTGGTAAGGTCGTATGCTTTAGAAACTGGAGGTCGTGGGTTTGAATCCTACGGGGACTCAGCAAATATTCCTCGTTGTTTCCTAGTTGGTTAGGGCGATTTGATCCGATCACCAATTTCTAAGAAAGAGTCCATGCGTGATGGATGCAAAGTCGGTCCACCACCAACCCGCATTAGACCAGCGTGGTGGGTTTTGGTCCAAAAACGCCCTAATGGGGTGGCCTTTGTCTAGCTGTGGACTAACCCAGGCTGATGATGATGAATTATTCATTTGTACATACATACATATATAGTAGTTATTAAAAAAAAACTTCGAGCAATCGTAGATTTTTAATACCTAAAAAGCAAATAATTATATTCGCATCGAAAAGATAATTTATCATTAAACAACATTCCAGAAGGTTTTTAATAAAAACAACGGAGATGTCATAAACATTTATTCATTTGCCGTGAATAGGTAAAGTGGTGTTCAGTGAATTAACCACATATGTCAGCTCAGTTAAACGCAATTGCTGCAATTATTCCATATACAGATAAACACTCGAAATTCTTGTTGATAAAAAATATAAGCAATGAAAAATAATAATAAACAAATGATCAGGTGAACTGCCTCCGTAGCCTAGTGTGTTCGAATCCTGCGGGGACTCGACAAATTTTCATTGTTGTTTCCTAGTTTGTTAGGGCAATTTGGGCCGATCACCCAGGTCTAAAAATTAAGATGATCCATGCGCCGTATGGGCATGTGCAAAGTCGGTCCACCCACCAACCCGCATTGGACCAGCGTGGTGAGATGTCCAAAAACCCCGAAATGGAGAAGGCGTGCATAAGGGGAGTGCTATGCCCAGCACTGGACTAATACAGGCTGATGATGATGATGATAGAACTCTTTGAATCATGTCACATTATAAAAAAACACAGAAGTGTATGAATCAAGTAAAACATTTAAAGTTACTATTTATTTATTCGATATGTAGGACGTAAATCGCAAAAACAAAAATCAACTGCCGTCGTAGGCTATTGGTATGCACTTGCGCTTTTTAAACCGGAGGCAATGGGTTCGAATCCTTCGACCCAATTGACAAGATTATATTATATCAGGCAGTTGTCTCGATTTTGCCGCGATCTATATAAGTCATTCTCATCATAAGCCCTTTAAAGTCCACTGCTAGACATAGGCCTTTTTAATGAGCGCCAAGACGGTCGATCCCCTGCTATTCACCTCTAGCTAGAATGCGGAGCTGCATATCATATACATATATATATATATATATATATAAATATCGTGTCACGATGTTTGTCTGCGAAGTTTTATAACAATTTATTTTTCTATAATTATTTGTTGCAAAATGTTTGCTACAAAACGATGGCATTGGGCAATTGATTGCGTTGTGTGTGTCAATAGATGGCGCGGTTTAATAGTATAAACTTTTCGTTGATAATAGGAGAATTGGGACAATAAAAAGTAATTGCTAAAAATTTATTCATTTTGGTCAGTTAATTTTATAATAATTTTATCTATTGTTAAAAACAAAATGCAATTTCATAACGCCGTTATTTTATACCAGGCCATCAATTTAAAAAAAAGTAATGAATAAAATAGCTTCCTAACATGCGCCAACAACATAAAATGTAAAATTAGAAATGAATTTTTACAGAGCAAAATTAATAAAAGTTGTTGTATCCTATATAAAGGAAATATTTTAATAACATATAAAACGGCGGATACGATTGAAGGTACTGTATATTCGTTAGTTATTGTTTCATACGATAGTTGTTCCCTTACGCTTGCAGCGAATGTTATCAACTTTGTTCTTTGTTTTAAATATCCATGCAACTAAAACATAAAAATTATGTTTTTGGTGGTAGTTCACATCCATTAAAATTTTAACATTTTAATAGAAAAGTAAAAATTTAAATAAACAATCATCGTTCTTAAATTGAATTTTGCACGATATCAACAGATAGAACATTTTGATTAATCGTCTTCAGTCGATTGTTATACCACTGCTATTTTCATTGTTTTCAGGTATTTTTACAACTGACATGGTGAACAACAAAACATGGTGGTTCTCGTGACTGATATTCTTTTTCCGTTAATCTTAAGCCCTTAAATTGTTTTTCACAATGTAAAATAAAGTAAATACTAGCCGCAGCAACGCTGGCAGGGTCTGCTAGTATGTATGTATGTATATATATATATATCACATTGGGTAAATATTGTTTTTCGGGTGACACTGTGATAAGAAGATAAGAAGCCGACCCCAACTAGGGTAAATCGCTAGGAGAAAGGCAGAATTCATTTATAAATTGCATATTAATCTCGTTGTAAAATTTATCGAATCGAATATTATTACTCCATATACAGTTCGAAGAATTATGGATTGACCTTGATCCTATGAGGAAACTATAAACGATTTAAATGTTTATATGTATCTTTAAGTATTCGTAATATTTACTGTACCGCTTCAAGTAACGAGTAAGTTTCAATATCAAACTCTGTTTAATTTTTTAATCGTCACGTTATTTTTATAACGGCCTAAATGCGTGAAAAGGTACTATAAAAACTAATAATGGGTCTTAAATTAAGGCTCGATAAGTGAACTAGTTTGTTCTGGTCTAAATAAATACTTAAAAACTAGTCGACTAAATATAGGCATAATCGCAGACTATGCCAGCTTCGTGTCAGATAACTTGATGTATATCAACTTTCCTGTCAAAAAATACCGTCTGACCCGACGATATAAACAGCAAGACAACAGAAAACACTATATGTATATAATATCCATTCCGCTGTCCACAACCTAAATCTAGGTAACTATAGTAAAACAAAAGTAGACATGAAGTATATACAAAAAGTAACTAATCCATGGCAATTAAGTGACGTCCTACATCCTACGTCTTATTGGTCAATTGTCAGAATCTGTCAATCAATAAGTGACAGTCGACCAATTACAACTCCATACGTACAACACCGCTTCGTTGCTATGGGCTACCACATCCATCCCATGTCTAACTTAGCAACACTAGGATCTACTTAGGTCTCCCTGCGCTGAAACGCTAAGACTGCGCGCATCACCGGCCCCTACTTTCTACACGGCCGACGGATTTCCAAAGGTGCGAGGTCGACTCGGTCTATCATTAGTGCTTTCGCCCGAGTGCTTAGAAACCGCGAGAAATTAATACCAGGCGAATATCTATCTATCTACGCGTGTAACAGGCGCAACTGTGACCAGTTCCGAGGCCAGTTATCAACGTGGCGAGACCGCACTGGCGTTAAATAAACGCTTCAAGTGGTCACCTATTTTTATTGTATGATCAACTCCCACCTGCTTGAAGGGTTTTAGACATTTCATTTACCACCGGTTCCTAGTATAACACGTCTGACCTGAAAATGAGTGTCAAATCTACTTCATTTAGTCCTTTTATAATCACAATTTAAAATAAATTGAAGCCCAATCATGTTGCTATGACAGTGCATTTACTAATCGATTGACGTACAACAAAGCCCGGGCGCAATTGCACAATTTTTTGACGGATTCGGCCTTGTTACTAAAATACTATTTCTAACTTTTCAAAGACGATTCAATTATCCGGGGACATATAAAATAAAGTACTAGACTATTTAATGAAGAAAATTTCAAATTGTAAAGCAAACCGAAGAGACAGTGGTCTGTCCGGTTTATTTTGCAATCCGGTTAAAATAGGAACACTTCATATAATATGTCAACGCTGAATACAGCCTAGTGGTATTGGCGTTTGCTTTAGAAACCGGAGGTCGTGGGTTCGAAGCCTTCGGGGACTCAACAAATTTTCGTTGTTGTTTCCTAGTTGGTTAGGACAGTTTGGGCCGATCACCCAATTGTCTGAAAAGTAAGATGATCTATGCGTCGGATGGGCATGTAAAGCGGTCCACCCACCAAACCGCATTGGACCAGCGTGGTGGGATACGGTCCAAACCCTAATGGATAGGGGTGTATTAGGGGAGGCCTATGTCCAGCAGTGGACTATCAAAGGCTGATGATGATGATGATGAATACAGGAATCGCTGGTTTGTACTGCACCGAGTTCGCAGTTCACGGCAATTAACTATGAAAACCGTAACGCGATAAGAAAACCTTGATTATAAAAGTACATGAAACCTAATACTTCGCCCCTCCACGTGTCCAGAGTGTACGCAGAGAAATTTAGTCAACGAGTTGTATAGGACGCATAACAAAATTTAATTAATGTTTTATCGATTGAAACGATTGATTTAATTATTTTTCCTAATCACCACGTTGACGTTTAACAGATGAAGTATATACGCAAAAATGTATATAGTACACATAGTAACGATCTAGCTAGAACAAATTGAGAGTTTATAAGTAGATGACATTGGCGTTAAAAAAAACATATCCTTGATTTTGTAATATTTTTTATTAACAATTTAAAGCCTGTATACAACAGTGAATTAATACGCGTGTTTAGAAGTATGCGTCCCACATTTACTTCTGATTATCAATCATTTGATCTATTATTATTATTTTAACTTAAAATATATCGGAGCGTATGCATAATAAACATAAAACAAACAAAATTGTGCCATTAAAATTAGTCAGTATTGAAATGTAGACCAATAAATAACAATTATGACAGCGCTAACAAAAATTTAAACAAAAAACATATAAATCCTATCACATAATGTATAGTAATAACTACATACATTAATAATTTAACAGTAAGTCGACCGCAAGCGAGATATGTGAAAAATGCGGCGGTCGTAAAAGGATCGTGACCGATCCAAGGCAACACTCCCAGATGGGCGAACGTTCACAAAGAGACGCCATTTTAAATTCAAATGGAACAATCGAGAGCATTCGAGGAATCGACGATTGCGATGTCTTTAGAGTTCGCATTGGGTACAGACAGTGCTGCAGAATGCTGCTTAGGTTGTACCGCTTCTTGTAAGTTATAGCTTATAACATTTAAAAAATATATATTATGTTATTATAGTGATTTATACCTGCTTAAAATATATTGCACAGAATGATGGCACATTGATGGCAGCGGAAGGTTAAATGATTTCGAATTGAATAATTATGAGCCCTCAAGAGCGAGGAGCCCTAGTTTTTATACAGTAATTAGCAACAACACTGGTTTACAATTTTATGAAATTTATCAAACACTTTATATGAATTAGTTTTATACCATAATCTAATATTGAAGATTTTGCGAATTGCGATTGTACGTTACCTGACACGTAAATATATCAAAATAATAAAAGGTTACTTATTAAAACTGCATTGGTGTGAATTAAATCCGTCAAATTGTTTCTATGTCGGGTGCACAAAAAATCCAGGCAAAGAAAAAATATTATTAGTAAGTATTGAAAATAAAGATTCATCAGTGATTATAGTCAAGCTACATGACTTTTGTATTTTCATCTAAAGAATAAAGTCTCACGGTGCTCAGAACTTACATCGAATTAAATTCAAGCAGGTTGACAAAGGTTACGGCCATCCGTCAACTTAGCAACCGGATTACGTGTCGCATGTTTAACACTCACGTTTTACTACCGGCCGCTTGGCTTGACGGCTAGTGAACGTGACATATTGTCACATTAGAAAAGCTCGACAAAATGCTGCTAATATGATAAAAGCAATAGTTTGTTAGTACAGAGAATGGAAGTTTCTTATACACTACTTCAAGACCTTACAAATGTCTTGTTGTAAAACTTGATATTATTACGGCTTTTACAACAAAACTACCAATGATTTATAATTAAGATATATTGTTTATAAATTAATTAAAGATAAATATTCGACGGCTGTATTTGTGCATAACTGATTTTGTGCAATTCTATCATAACTTTCACGACACAAAATTGCTTAGGATAAGCGATTTGGTTCGTTTGACAAACCAATCCCAAACAAATTAAGATCCATAATTAAACAACACTATGCTTCCTTGTGCAAACACTACAGTGTTTCGGTACAAAGGTTTACATAGGTACCTTAGCTTGTAAGTGTAACATCCAGGAAAAAAGGTGACATTCATTCGCTTCAGTAAGGTAGACGTCCTGAAGGTCGCTACATTTTATACATTAGAAAATCAAATATATAAAATATGGCCTATCCACCAATAAAAAAATATTCTTTCACATCCCTTAGTATTTGAAGATTTATATTACCTATAATAATAATAATATTTCTGGACGTTTAACAAAACTACATCTAGTCCCTAACCTAGCAAAGCTGGACACTAGCTGCCTGAAAATACGTACTTACCTTTTTATGTAAATAAATACACATTAAATAGAAACAGACACACAGACACGAGAAATGCACTATGTTCATCACATAATATTTTCCCGTGGCGGGAATCGAAGCCACAACCTTTGGTGCAGCAGTCGAGGTCACTAACCACTGCGCCAAGCGGGTATAAAATCGAAATCTATATAATCTTAATCGAATTCTCTGTCACTAAAAACATACAAACGTCTAAACTTAACCTCGCCCAGCGCGGTGGGCGATTGGAATCGACGCGTAAACCGCAAAGTGTGCCAGCGGCTTATCGCCCGTGTGAGAAAACCATAAAACATGGAATGGAGCCATCTCGCTTCGGCGCAACGACCCACATCGAGTGAGGTGCTATCTTACCCATGGGTCATAACGTGAAGTCCGTGGTCTAGTAGTATTGGCCCGGTAATGGGTTCGAATCCCCCGGAGTTATCGTTGTCTTCTGGTTGGTTAGTACAATTTGGGCCGATTGCCCAATTGTCTAAGAAGTAATATGATCCATGCGTATGGGCATGTAAAAAATCGGTCCACCCACCAATCCGCATTGGACCGGCGTGGACCCCTAATAGAAAAGGCGTTGCATTAGGGGAGGCCTATGTCCAACAGTGGACAAAGGCTTATGAAGATGATGAACGTGAAGTCTACATACATATGACGGTTACACGGTAATGTAATCAATACCCATGTATGTTAATAGGTTGTGTAAAACATATAATAACAAAGAAACATAAAATATGTAAGTCTACTCAAAGAAATAAGAGTACATGCTATATTATCAAATCAAATGAGACTGCAGCAGTTTCTCTTACGAGTGTGGGAACTTTTTTTGCCACTTTCTTGACAAATATCAATATATAAGACGATGCATTACATCATATTCACGTTTAAATATCTTTCTTATTGTTTCACGGAGTATAATAATCTCAAGATGTACTGTGTACAATACGACACACAAAGCTTTCAAAATATTGTTAATTATCACACTAAACTACATCATTAATATTCAAAAACCTAACAAATACCATCGAAAACATTAGCAAACTAGTATTAAGAAAATAGGTCATCGATACTTGCCAATGCAGGCCGTCTATACTCAGGTAGAAATCTTCCAATATGCTTAAACAGGAAAACATTTGAAGGCTAACAAATCCGATAAAACCCTACTTTGACGCCAACTTTACGTCGATTATTTAATTCAACATCATAAACCTCAAACATAAAACGGAACGAGGTGAAACCGCCAGTGGTCGGCTACCGGCACACGTTAGGAGAAAACCATCAATAACCTACACATCGGCGAGTCAGCGATAACTCGGCCTATAGTTGCCAATCAATAGACCTCACTCGAGGCGAAAGTCTCCAAGGGTCCGCACCACACCTAAGAAATACACGATTGTACAGCTTTAGATAATCGCCTCCGTAGTCTAGCGGCATTGGCACTTGCTTTATAAACAAGTGGACGTGGGTTCGAATGATGCCGCGGGGAGAACAACTTTGTGTTATCAATGTTTTCTGATTGGTTAGGACAATTTTTTCGATCACCTAATTGTCTGAAAAGTAAGATGATCCATGCGTCGAATGGGCATGTAAAAAGTGAGGTCTACCTACCAAACCGCATTGCCATCAGCGTGGTGGGATACGTTCCAAAAACCCCTAAACCCGTTAAAGAGGGGACGCCTAACACAGGCTGATGATGGTGAAGATGATGATAGCTTTAGACTGTATATCTTATACATCTGACTATATATCTTTTACATATATCTTTATATGAAACTTAGTTGTATATTTATGAAACTTCTTAACAGTATTTTGTTATATATATGTTCATAAATATACAACTAAGTATGTATTTAATTATATACAGGACGTTCTCATAAGAACAATTTTAATGTGTTAATCATAAGAAAAATAGTGCAAATTTAACAATTTCTGACCTCTTAGCCTGCCTACGTAGCCTAGTGGGCGTGTATGGGCGTGTGCTTTAGAAACCGGAGGTCGTGGGTTCGAATCCTGCGGGGACTCGACAAATTTTCATTGTTGTTTCCTAGTTAGTTAGGATATTTTGGGTCAATCATCCAGTAGTCTGATAAGTAAGATGATCCATGCATCGGATGGGCATGAAAAAGTCGGTCCACCCACCAAGCCGCATTGGACCTGCGTAGGCGATACGGTTCATTACCCCTTAATGGATAGGGTGTATACGGGGAGGCCTATGTCCAGCAGTGAACAATCACAGGCTAATGATGATGATGATGATACGTACGTACAAACGAAGTGCCCTTAAATTGCCTCCAGGATATAAAACTCTACGTTAACTTGTATGTTACATTAAAATATTAAGTCGCAAACGCCAAAGCGCGACAACATTAGTAAAAAGTTCAATTATATTGCAAAAGCTAAAACTTGCCAATACTCACAAGGAAGATTTCGCATATTAATATCAATCAAAGTTTTTATGCGTAAATATTTAGCCCATTCAAATAAAAATCATAATAATCTGTGACGGCCGGTATATCACCAAAAGGCGCGTTGAGTGAAAATTTACATAAAAAAATTTGTTTCGCATGAATATAAATGGTGAAATAAAACAAAATGTTTAAACTTTTCCCATATAAAGTTTTGTGCTAAAAGAATTAATGTCAATGATAATCATCTGTATATCAATCAAAGAATGACTAATAGATACGATATAACAGATACATATAATTTCTAAAATATTTTGCAGTGTGCTGATACAAGGAAAAACATTTTTACCGTCTTTCTTTTAACTTCATACGATATCTTTGCATCGCTTAATTGTTCTGACAAAATATTACTATTATAAAATTTTTCACTTTTTCAAATATAATATGACTTAAAATTTTATATAATAAATTTATAATGCGATGGTGGATTAATTGACAATCAATAAGAAAGTATTATGCATCTTATTGAATAAAGATATTTGAGTTTGACCTAATTTTTCAAACAAAAAGTAAGGTATTGTTCGAATGTCGTAAATGTAGTAACCACTTTATACTAAAAAAGGAACCCGGTTAAGCCGAACGAACGACCGTAAGAACACTTCGGATGTTAAAACCTGGATACACTAATCAAGGTTTGTTCCTAGATTCCCAAACCATAGAAAAAACTTCAAGAGTCGCTACCTCATACATAAATATCTTTATAAAATAATAAATTAATATTTAATTTATTTACGCAATCTATCAATAACGATATATGTTGCCAGTCACTTATTCAAAAGATCGTTACGAGTATACGTTACATACATCTTTATTATACGGGAAAGAAGTGGACCCTTATCTTAACAGCTTGACCATAAATTATATAAATAACAAAACTCAGTTCGACCATCCCTCATACACGCGTTATCTTATCACCTATGACGTACACGTTAGTCTGGCGCCCATACCATTAGGGCTGATTCAGAATAGACCATGAGACCTTCCTTAATTCAAGTACCTCAGATTTGGTTAACAGGCTATAAAGGTTATTAATTTTAATTTAAAATTTTCCACAGACGATAAATAAGCTAAGCTTGGTTTTGACTTTAAAAAACATTAAAAAAAAAACAATAAGAGTCGTGACTTCGTAAAATTTTATTTAACCTGAGGGTTTTAATTCAGTTTCTTTATTAAGTTTTTAAAGCATAAAACAAATCCGATACTAACTCTATGGTATAGTATGCATTGATTGTGCAAGTAATACGTCAAAACAGTCAACGAAAACTCAGACAAATATATACTTCAAAAGAGATCCATATTATCGATACAACGAAAAATTTTGTCAATGTAAGAGTTACTACGGGACCCGTAGGACTCACAAGACCATACACCACACTAGCATCTTATATAAACCTACCAAATTGAAAGATCACCACACAACATACACCATTCAAACCCCATACATCACGACCCAACTCCCATCACCAAGGCGCCAAGTGACGTCGATCAAAACGCTGCCGGATTCGAAAGTAGGCGGCCACAGCTACACAGCCTCCCGACGCCCTTACATCACAATTCGTCTCATTAGCCGCGAGACATCACACTGACCGGTGAAAGCGAAGAGATCTGCTTGCGCAACATCCGTCCATCACAACGAATTAACATCATAATCTCGCAGATTCAATCTATCAACGCCCGTTTTGATGGGACTAGGTGTATCATCGTTTCAACTTTCACCCTTATTATAGTATACAATAAGGTTTATATTAGTGAGAAGGTTAGGAAGATTATAAATGAATCATCGGGCTACCGTTGAAAAGCGTCGGAACGGTATTGCACGTGGTACGCTATCACTAATGTAATTTCTTCTCTAACTATCTCTATTCAATTCGATTTACGGTAGTTTCTAAACTCATATTGTATCGGATCTTGTACAGAAAAAGTTAAGAGTATTTAATGAGAGATCTCTTGTGCTATCTTTATAATTTCTCACGCGTAAATGGCTTAAGAGATACATTATTAGAAATATACCTAAATGTTAGGACTTATTTCGTTAAACGAAGTCGTTTTGCAAGCTAGCTTGTTCCTTGAATAAGTGTTGAATAAACAAATCAGTGCTAGCTTCGGAAAAGTTTAAGTGTAGTGTACTTAGATACATCAGAGTCGAGAAACTACAAATTACTTAGTAAACGCTGGACCAGAATTTTAAACCCGACTTAAAGTGGCTTATTACGTTCCTACGCTTTTAACTAACATTATAAGGCAATTCGTACCATAATCTGTTTAGGTATAGATTTAGTATATCTATATATTTCTTAATATATATAAATCTCGTGTCACGATGTTTGTCCCGGATGAACTCCTTAAATACTTAACCAATTTTAAAATATAGTTGCCCACCATGTGCAGTTTAATCCAACTTGAAAGATAGAATAGCTTACATCTTAATTTATAATCGCAATAATGTTTTGTAACAATTTATTTCTCTATTATTATTTGATGCAAAATGTTTGCTACAAAACGATTGTGACAGTTGGCGATATCTGTTGATTGCGTTGTGTGTCATAATCAAATAGATGGCGCGGTTTAATATTATAAACTTTTCGTTGATAATAGGAGAATTGGTACAATAAAAATTAATTGCTAAAAATTAATTAAATCTGTCACTTAATTTTATAATAACTTTTATCTATTGTTTACGACAAAAATGCAATTTCATAACGCCGTTATTTTATACCAGGCCATCAATAAAAAAAAGTAAAGAATAATATAATAGTAGCGTTCTAACATGCACAACAACATAATATGTAAAAATTTGAAATGAATTTTTACAGAGAAAAGTTAACAAAAGCGATGTTGTATACTATATAAAGTAAATATTTTTATGACATATTCAACGGCGGATACGATTAAATGTACTATATATTCATTTTTTATTATATCATACGATAGATACGCTTGCGACGAATGTAATCGACTTTTGTTCTTTGTTTTTTAAAAACCATGCAACTGATACATTAAAATTATGTTCTTGGTGGTTATGTTCTTAGTGTTCCATATCCATTCAAATTACAAAATTTTTAATAGAGAAGTAAGATAATTATTTCTATTGTTAGCGAATATTATACATTATTAAATAAAATTACTTACGGATTTTATCGGTTTATTTTAATTTTAAATTCCTCGACGTTTCGAACACTTTCCAGCGGCCGTGGTCACAGGGTAGACTGAGATGTCATGCGTCTTCTTGCCAGTGCTGAAGCGGATTTCAGATCTTAATTTTTATTAATTATTTTTAATCTTATCTCGACCTATGACAAATTGAATTCATTTTGCATAGTAATTTATTTTAATAGAGAAGTAAGAATTAAATAAACAATAATAATTCTTAAAACCGAACTCTTTCGTGTAGAATTTTGCAAGATATCAACGGAAAGAACATTTTGAATAATCGTCTTTAGTCGATTTTATACCACTGCTATTTTTCATTGCATTCAGGTATAACGGTATTATCATCGAGTTAACTGTTTTTTTACAAATGACATTTTTCTAACAAAGCATGGTTTTCCTCATGACTGATATTTTCTTTCCGTTTATCTTAAGCCATTAAATTGTTTATTACAATGTAAAATAAGTAAAACCTAGCCGAAGCAACGCGTGGCAGGATCTGCTAGTGTATATATATATATATATATATGGCGCAGTGTGCCAACCACTGCGCCAAGTATCAATATAATATGTAATCAATAAAGTTAGTATAAATATATGGTCAATCAAAATTATTTTACTGTGTTAGTCCACTGCTAGACATAGGCCTCCCCTAATGCACGCCCTCCCCATTAGGGGGTTTTTGGGCCGTATCCCACCACGCTGTTCTAATGCAGGTTGTTGGGTGGACGACTTTTACATGCCCATCCGACGCATGGATCATCTTACTTTTCAGACAATCGGGTGATCGGCCTAAATTGCCCTGACCAACTAGGAAGCAACAATGAAAATTTGTTGTCCCAGCAGGATTCCAATCCACGACCTCCGGTTTCAAAGCACATGCCCTTACCACTAGGCTACAGAGGCAGTTTATCTTAATAACACCAAAGGAACTTCACCTTACGTGAATTTCAAAGAGCCTAGACGCACGATTGAGTGCGACAGCGCAGAAGATTTCTCCTCTTATCCATTTCCGCATTTCAAAGCTACGCCCATTAATACACGAGGATCTCCGTGTCAACGTACCGCAATGATTGATTCCTAATAGATTTATAATTATCAGTCATGTCATTAATGCTAATGAAACGTTTGCATAACTGTTTTGTTTTCAAACGTACATCTTAAAACTTGAGATGATATATCTTAGTCTTCTTGCTTAATATTAGTGAATATTTACAGCTAGCTAAGTTAGGTTTAGGCTTAAGTTTTTACGAAATGTGGCGAAGAAACGAGCATAACTTGTTGGTTGCTTAAAACATGGAATATTACGTCTCGTCTACCTAATAATTGCATTAGCAACGATGCCCTTTCAATAGAAATATTGTATTGTTTGTATACTTCAACTTTTGAGCGATTTTAGGTAACGCAGTAGCATTTTCCTGACGACCGCTCAATTCGGATTCTTAAGTGGAGACCGAGACTCGGCAAACGTAGTGTAGGATGCCCTGCGACAAAATGTCGAAATTTGCAAAGTGGCCGATGTGGGCTGGATGAGATCAGCCGAAGATCGGAAGCGGTTGCGTGCAATAGAGGAGGCCTACTCGGACCGGTGGTAGGTCCCTTTTTACAGGAAACCGTCTGGGTGGGTACCACCGCGGTGCCTATTTCTGCCGCGAAGCAGTACTGTGAAAACCCTGCTGTGTTCCGGTTTGAAGGCAGCGTATTTACTGGGTAAACGAGTCTTAACACCCTATGTCTCACCGTAGGCAGCGTTAGGGCGATACCACTGTTATTGCCAATGTCTATGGGCGTCGGTGACCACTTCCTATCCGGTGGCCCGACTGCTCGTCTGCCTGCGTATGCCTAAAAAAAAATACGCCCAGCAGTGGACTGACACAGGCTGATGATGATGATGACGATTTTCCTATTCGGTTTTTACTTGCATAAGGCGAACTTATATCTCCAAAAGACTTCAATAGACTTAATTTAAGAAAATGGGATAGCTTTCCTAGTCAATAGTCAAATGACAGATAAAACGTTTTACAATACTAGACAATAACATACATACACATCAACAATCGAACCTCTGACGTATGTAACAGTCATTAAAATTATTAATAACATTAAACGATTGATTGCGTTCACGTATCTCATCAGAACGACCCATTATGCAAACACAAATTATGACCAATGACCAAGCCGATAAACCCGCTTCACTCTCACTTACGACTCGCATTATGAACTCGACCGGCGTTTAAACATTAATAAGACATTCAATGGAACAAAATATACCCGTTCATAAGCGAGTTTTCACTAGCCGAGGCGATGGCTTATCTCGGCACAATGACACACGAGCTTGTTTGTAATTGCTTTCGAGAAATATACGTAATAGTGCAATGTCCTTGAACGGTGCGTACGTTATGCGTGTTACAATTTTGGAGAAAGTAACAGGCATACATACATACATCAACAGCCTGTAATAGTCCACTGCTGGACATAGGCCTCCCCTAATACCCCCCTATCCATAAGGGGGTTTCGAACCGCATCCCACCACGCTGGTTCAATGCGGGTTGGTGGGTGGATTTTTTACATGCCCATCCGACGCATGGATCATCTTACTTTTCAGGCAATTGGGTGATCGGCCCAAATTGCCCTAACCAACTAGGAAACAACAATGAAAATTTGTTGTTTCCCCGCAGGACTCGAACCCACGACCTCCGGTTTCTAAAGCACACGTCCATACCACTAGGCTACGGAGGCAGTTAAGTAACAGGCATTACACTCTATTAATTTCTTTTCGAATTGAAAAAGATTAACGGCAAATTGCATTTTTTTCACCACTTCCTCACGTAATAACAGGGTCAGCTTCGAACTCAAACAATAGCATCTGAATAGATTTTTTTACAAAAAAGACTAGTATCTGACTTCCACAATCCAAAGGATGAAGTGCATTAAATGAACGTATAAAATGCCTGTCAATTTTAACAAGAAGACTGACAAAGATGTCCAAGGTTTTTCAAACCCGGGTCGACTTTTGCATGATTATCCGATGCCTACCTTTTAAAGCAACTGTAACCAAGCAGAAAACAACTATTACACAAAGTTGAACCCCGCCAGATTGTAACTTACAAACTCTAGTCATATAAAACAGAGGCCGGTATAACATGGAGACAGTAAACTGAATACAAGTGCCTTACCGTATTATTTTCTTCTATTCATTAAGCATAGCTCAACAAGGGCTTAGTAGCTAGGACAAGACGAGAATAATTTTTTCTTTATATATGATTGCATTTACTGCAAAACCTTCTCAATCACTAGGTTTCTCAAACACAAAAGGTTGCTCTTCGAAACTTTCCATTACCTATTTGCACAATGTAATTCTATAACCATTTATTGCCGCGATAAAAACACCGTACGCGAATGGAATTATTGCGATATGAACTATAATAATCAAGGTAACTTTGTTGTTTGTTGATTTTACTATGTACTCAGTGACTTTTGTGGCTTACATTAAAGATATTCACTAAATACTCCGCAGTAAAAACCATGTTATATATGAAATAAAAAGAAAGTAATAAATGGCATTTTTGTAACTGAATTAGTAATTCCTATTATGATGTTTTTCTTAGTCCCAAGATTAGATCACTAGTTAATAAAAATCGATCATATACTATAACATTTTAATCTAGGCAACGAAATAAATTGAATATCAACTTAGTTGTCATTTGAGATATAACTCATCATTTAAATGACAAAAAATTTTGCTTGATGACTTGGAAATTGACTTGCAACTTAGAAACTGAGTTACGCAAGTTTCCGCAACAGTTAGAAATCCACTGACAGCTCTTCATTGCGATCAAATAAGAATTTTGACACCTGAACAGGCTTTTGCGGCATTCCACTGCAGGTCGCGCCTGTTTTGTATTACGCAACGCGATTCTCAAATAAATAACTCAACTCACGTTAACGTCACACGAAGTTAATCAAAGATATTGTTTTAGTGTCGAGTAACACGTTCTCTGATTGTATGCTATTCGTCTATAAGTTATTATATTACGCCGTATATCTTATATGTGTAACGCTAATCCCTGATGTATACATTATTTATATATTAGTAGAACGATGTTATACTTATCAAGTCTATTTATATATATATATATATAATATATTATATATATATATAGTGTGTCTTAACTATCAAGTTACAGCTAATCTTGACAGATTAATCGAGTATGACATAGTATGGTATATCTAGTATACTAAATCTTAAAGTCAATTAGTTTTCTTTAATTCCATCAATTGACCTAAAAACTAGTAAAGATTACATGTCGTCTTAATCTTCAAGCATTTAATGAATACTTCAATTACATAGATCATCTAGGATTACCATCAAATTTCAAACCAATTGTCATTTTCATTATTTATTCACACATGCAACACTACCTCACAGACCAATGCGATAGATCATCATCGTCATATCGTGATAAAGTTAAAGTCTAAGATCATAAAATAATCTAACTTACCACCAGCTCCAGCTGAATGGTCCAACTATCCTGCGGTGGCATGGATGGTAGGTGAACACTGCAACGACTTCCATCTTTCCCTCCCACTACACAGACTGATCTCAGGGTTCGTCATTCTGTTGACAAAAACACATACAATTAACAAAACTTCACTACATAAAACAATGACATGGATTAGTATAGCACGGTGTCAACATCTTCCAATCTAATTCTTTCGTCAGTTTAAGCAGTAATGCGAAAACACTATTGCGTTCCGGTTTTAAGGGCACCGTAGCTAGAGTATTATACTGAGATATAAAATCCCTTGTCTCAAGGTAGGCAGTGCATTGATGATACCCTGGTATTCTCGATGTCAATAGGCTTAACACTATCCATTAGGTGGCCTGACTGCAAGTCTATCTTCGTTATCGATAAAAAAGTATATACGTATAGTATACGCTATTAAGCATCGAGAGCTATCGTTGAATTTTGAGGGGTCCATTTGAACAAACACGAGTGTACTTGTAACGAGCATCATGTTTGACCTAATGACTCGAGTCTGACCCTTATTATAAAGAGGCCGCTCGAGAACTAACGAGGGTTTCTACGTGCTCGGTTTCAATCATGGCGAACATAATGGGGCCTCAAAATTTTAAAAGTGCTGCACCTATAGAAATTCAAACTTTGAAACAAATAGTTATAAAATATATGACAATGTTATCGATCTAAAATATTACTAATTAAACACAAATTATTGTACAAAAGGACTTTTTAAGGTTTTAATCGCGATTATTTTTACTATTTTGAATTCGGGGTAGCGTACCCCGTGACCATGGCCGCGTAGGCCGCATCCCGGAGTTTAAAAATAAATATTCGCGTAAAGAAAAGAATTAATTATAAAAAACAAATTATTAATACGATATTAAACAATGACCTAATGATATAAAACAAACTTACTCATAATATTCTACACTTAACTTTCACATAAAACGTAGACATTAGAGCATCTCAAATAAAACATACGACCTTTAAGGCTTGTACAAAAAAATCGTTGCTATTACATACCAATAAATATTGCTGGCCGGTAATTTTATATGGGCTAAAAAGTGGTGTAGTCAGTAAACAATCTGGTTTTGTTGCAATTTCAGTACTCCTGGGCACTTAAAATTTGTAAATAGTGGACAAATCGTTGCTCTTTCGCATTACCGTTCAATTATGAGTTTTTCTCTTGTACCTAAATACCACTTGTATGACGCATTTAGAATCCTTGACCGAGAAAATCCGATTTTCCTGTATTTCTTTACCTTATTCACTAAAGTTACTTGTTTCAATTTCGCAATAATTTACAATGTGACGATTATTGTATATATCATATAGAATATTATAAATAACTCGAGCCTAATGATGACAATGTTATATATTTTAACAACAATGGAATAAATATAAAAAATAAGTATCGTAAACCGCAATAATTTCGTCTATTGGAGCGACAGTGACCTTTTTATAGCTTTAAATTAGAGATTTTGAAATTAGAGTACTCATCATGATGTCACTGAAATCAAAACGAACTTGGACTAGAATTTTGGTAGGAATAATTATTTCTTAAAGAGGAGGTCAGCTCAAAACTGTTTGCCAAAATTTAACCTGCAAGAGGCATAAGGAAAGTATGATATAATAAACAATAACGATTATGTACTTTATCAAAACCGAACATCCTCGAAGCTTATATCAATGGAAATCAACAAGTTAAGATAAACGAAATCAGGAACCTGTCACCGAACACAATTGTGATTGTGAAATAAAAAACGAAGACATTTCAATTTAAAATAATCACTCAAAAGGAAATCAACAATAAATCCATAACAGGAGGGGAATTTTGCAATAAGGAAGAACCCGCTCTACCGAGCCTTACGCAGCGCAAGAGTTGTATAAAAAAAGCTACTGAAAATGATATATGTGACAGATTGACGTATGAGCAATTCATTTTGTTTTTATTGCTAAGTGAATTAATAAAAAAGTACACTCCGATGGGAAGCGCAGGTGATTGATTCGAAATGTATGCGGCTTGTCGACACATTATAAGTTTATTGTAAGCGCTTTTTGCTCTTGCCTCAGTTCAACGTGCAATCGTTTATGAAAGTAATCGCTCTAATGTTTTGTTTTTACATTTACTACCTATTTTATTTTGAAAAAGTTAAGCTAGATCTCGTATAAGTCTGCTTGAGGCACGTCTGAACAACAAACCATCCCCGTGAGCCGCTAAATGGTACGATGGTGAGAAAAATTGCACCAACTCCTTATTCTCATATAAGGCTGCCTAAATGTCCACTCACAGTCAACTTTTACCTTTGCATTACCAACTATTCGAAATACAGCACTAAGACGTGGTCATTCACTGCTGGCCGTATGACGAAGCTCCAAGCTAATATTACGTACTCTTGGGTACTATTTTAATTAACTCAGCCAGTATTTAATTTTAATTGAGTTTTTAAGGGTCACAATGTCTGTATAATTGAAGATTGCCAGATTACAAAAAAAAAAATGCATACGAAATGGTGGTTATAAAGATTTTCAATAGAACAAGTCAAGGTATTAGTATACTAGTTATTAACTCAACCGTCATCTATCCATTCTTTCATTCATTCAATTATTAATTAGCTTGCTTACAATAGTGCTAAATTACACATCCACATAACACACATAAAGAAGCGTTTCACAAGACAGACGCTAGCAATAGTATATAATATTTATAACATTGCCTAAAAATTAAATAAATTTTTCTTAAACTATCAAACATATTAATTCATGCGTACCTTTGAGCATGTTAACAAAGATATGAAACAAGAAATATGACAACGAATCGTTTAAATGGAAACCCGTATAAAGTTCTCTTAGAGAGCGCGGAGGAAGTGCTATTATGGCAAGACCACTATTACGTTTATCTTTAAGTACTCATATCAGTCTCAGTGATACACGTATACGGATGACAATGACTTGTGATCCTTGAGGAACACGGAAGAAACGTAGTAATATGAAACGCTGGGTATCTTCCAGTTTCAAAGCAACGGAATCCCGTTGCTTTAGTTTCTAGTTATTTAGTTTCTATAAGGATACCTAAATATGCAATATAGCCTTTTTTTAGTCATTCGTTGTATGATACAAAAATCTCTAAGCTTAACAATATCGTTATCATTACCCAAACAATCAAATCAAAATTAAAGATCTTTTATGTTATTAAAAAAAAAAACATAAAATGGAATCGTCTTTTACGCTGTGAAACAGCGTTGTGTAAATATTCAGTTATGTGTCTTGTATTGATAATACTATCCGAATTAAATCTACTCTTTACGGAATTTTCGCGTTAATTCCTTATATTTATTCCAGAAGTTTCGAACTTTCAAGGTCCACGGGCAGATTCAGACGATTCAATTAGACCGTTAGCATTACATGTCTAATAATCGGGGAAATGATAAAAAATCTCTTAGTGTTATCACCCAACGAAATAAACTTCCGCTTTCGTTGGCACTACTTCGTATAAACTATCGCGAACTCACATCTTATAAGCAACTTTCAACGATCGGACCGTCGAAATCGTTGAACCCGTCTCGTCACTTAATCCGATAAGAACAGAAACAAAACACCTTATCCGATCGGTTAGGCAATAACTACGTTACATACGCAACCGGATCTACTTTCTTCTATTACGGCTACAGTCGGAATCATAACCGTTCACACATCGAATCAATCATGCGAGGTAAACCACAGAATGAAATTAAGGGGGCGAACACACAATACCAGCCTGATGTGTAATATTTTTTTTTAATTTAGTGTACACTAAGTACACGTATAAATGGTTCAAAAGTCGACAAAATGCCAATGGCATAGTGTCACGTTCAACCTTTGTATAATTTAGAGAACGTAATTGTAGACATTAAAAGTTAGTATGAAACACTAATAATTGAAAATATTCATGATCATCATCAAAAATCCAAGATCATCTTACTTTTCAGACAATTAGGTGATTGAGGAAACTGGCACTTGCCAAGGAACTCTACTACTTTTTTTAAGGATAGCCTTTCCAAGTAATTTTAAATACATAGTTTTACAAATAATTATTTTAACTGTCATTCCGGTATGTTATTCAGAGAGAAGTTTGACCAATTTTTTAGTTTTTCTTAAAACGGCTATAACTTTCAAACTACATAGTTTTTTTTTATATTTTTTTTATAATGCTTACGATCAATCCGGTGTTTCGACTTGAAATTGATTACTGGGACTCCTTGTGTAAAAGCATACGCTCCGAATCGACTACCTTCTACTTTTCGGAACTCGCCCAAAAAAAATAATATAGCACATTTGTTGCTATCGTCTGTACTTTATCGATCGCATGTGGGGCGATTTAAGCAATTTGCCAATTTAGCGGTTACGCAAACGCTAATAGAATGAAAGTTTATTAAATGAGCCTCAACGATGTGTTGGATAACACTTTAGGTGCACTATCAACTTTTGTTATACTTTATTATGTTAATGCCGTATACATTGTAATAAATAACAATAACATTATATTAACATATTTTTAGATATAATTCACATTGAACGCGTCAAAGTTCCAACTAGAAACTAATGAAAAATATTTACAAATAACTCTTTTGTTGAATTAAATATACGAATTTATAGTGGATAGTCGATTTTTGAAGCTTATAAAGATGTAACGACAATGTAAAAAGGACAAATTATTCACAACGCAAATACAAAGGATGTTTTACTTAACGTAATAATTAAATCTAATAACATTATTATTTACGGATTTGACACTTACTTTGAAATTGACTTTCAGAGGTCTGAGACATGAAGTCATATAACGAACGCGATATGATTCGTACAACACTATAATTCAATGATGTGTAATATTTTCGTAAGTAAACAAAGACAAATTTACAACAACAACCAATATCTACATAAGACTATATATATATATATATATATATATATATATACGTCTATCACGTTTAAAAGTTATCTTTTTATTTTTATGTACTCTATCACATTCCCTAGTTATTTCGGATAAGTATTACATTACCTTAACCACCTTATAAACGTTACTTTAACATCATATATAACCCTATTTTTAACCGCTACTTTTTTTCCTCATCTAGCCGTTTACCTAAAATTTGATTTGATTGGCTTTACAAGGTTTACCTGAATAGCGGAATAGAAAAGCAGAACCGACAGAGGATCATCTTAAGCACTACTAGATACTTGTATGATCGGCTAATATTGTCCGGAATAACTAAACACATCGATAACAAACTTTCCCGCAGAATTCGAACCCAAGGCTTCCGGTTTGTAAAGCAAGGGCCAGCACCACTGAACCACAGAGGCAGTTACAATACTTTCTTATGCACTTCAGCGTTAGCAATACGAGTATGAACTAACAGACTCGGACCGTATGACCCCGAGTGTAGACGCCACTCGATTACGTTACGGTCGAATCACCCAGACGATGCGCAAACCCATTAACCCCTTGTAACAGGGCTGTCAAAACAAGAAAGAAAGAAGTAGCAACTTCCCCAAAAGAAGGATAAAAGTTTATAGATACAACGCCATTACATTGCATTTATCTTTATTACGAACATAATTCGCAAGCGCTTATTGTAATATGACAACCGTTATTAGACAATGGGAAATTATTAATGTTTTTGCATGTTTACCTTGTTAGCATTAAAATAAATAGTTATATTACCAACCAATTGCTCGCCTCCGTAGCCTAACGGTATTGGCCCTTGCTTTATAAACCGTAGGTCGTGAGTCCGAATCCCGCAAAGTAAGACGATTCATGCGTCGTAAAAAATCGGTCCCGGATGTAACAACCATATTAGGCAATCGTTAAAGTATGTTATGCTTTCAAATTTACTGACAACTAATTAATCCATAGAATGCAGTTCACCGTTTCGGTTGAGGAGGTCAGATGCCAGTCGCTATGCGTAAAATCTGTTATTCAGCTAAATCTGGATAGATGAATGTCTAGTTGAAAAAAGGTTGTATCGCCAATTCCTTTTATTCGGCCGACTGACGAGTAACTTGTAAATAATTCACAAACGTTAACAAGAATAGATGTATTAAAAACGAGTGAGCAATATACAAACATACCAGCGAAAATTAAACTACACAAAATCTGTATCGAACAAACAAACACATATTGCCATATGCACCGGTGAGTTTTACAAGGAAAATTCAAATAAACAACGACATCGACAATTTACCGCATTACTAAGCCGTGTACTCGCTTCACTGTTGGTTCCACAGATAACAGAGTGCAGTGACAAAAAAAAAACCAAGTGACAGTACAAACAAACGCTATCAAGGAACAACGAATACGCAAACAATAATGGATTCATTAACGGCAATAATATTTGAACAGGGGAACAATGGAATATTTTATTGTGTAAATGGTACTGTATAATTGTTGTATGATTGTTGTCCTCATGGCATTGGTACGCGGTAGTGAATAACAAGCCAAAAAGGATCAAAACATGTTATAACCCAATTCAAATACGATCTAAGATCAAACTCGAGAATGTTTAACGAAATTTTATTTCACTGCAAACAAAATAAAACACCCCGACCAGGTGAGATGGCGATCTTCGTGCAGTAGCCGGTTCAAGTTGGCGGCGAGTAGCAGGGGATCGGCCTTCTTGGCGTTCATTCACAAAGGCCCAAGTCCATCACTGGACTGATAGAGGCTGATTATGATGATGATTATGAAAATAAAACATCATAAACTATAAAGCATTTTCATTTAATAATAATGCACTATTTACGTAACACGTACATGTAACGTAAGTGTACCCCGTGACCACGGCCGCCGGAAAGTGTTCGAAACGTCGGGAATTTAAATATGTAAAATAAACGCGATAAAATCCGTAAAAAGTCCTTTTATTTAATATTTACGTGATATTTATTCTGCAATCACAAAACCGGAAACGTTTTTAATATAAACCAAAACACATCAACAATGTTTACCCATGGTATGTTATTCAAATTCGCGACAAATTAGGTTCCCATTGAAGGCATCGGTTATAAAGTAAGATTAACCCAGTGATTATTCTACCAACATTCATTGCTAAACCGGAGTACCGTAATCTTTTCATTTTCGTACAAGTAATAAGCACACTTTAAAGGTCCATGCTTAGAAGATTTTCTGTCCTTTAATCCTACAAGCATTCTTAAAGCTCCGCAAGGAAAGTCGGCAGTGTGCCAACCCTACCGACAGAAGTAGCCGATATTTCTATCGATGACTTCACCGGTAGGACATCCCGACGAGACATTGTTACTGGTGCACTCCATATATAGTTGCATTTCGAAAGTTACGTTTCGATCGTTGCGAGTGAATTTGATTTACTACTATTTATTTAATCTCACTATCTTTATAACTTATATTTTTATGACGTATATGTTACTACATGATGTATATACAGTAACAGTTCCTTAAAATCGGTAATGGTAAATCGCCACATGATCAACGTCACTCAGTCTGTGATCAATATCAAGAGCAATGGTGTATCAGTAATGATGCACTATAATTTTATTTGCGTTAAACACATAACTATAAGGATTCAAGTATATGAAATTAATACGGAAACATAATTTACATAATACAGGGTAACTCACGCTACATATTTATAACAAATGATATGCGGAAACTACACTTGATTTTGCTATTGCCAAATTGTCCAACTGTTGGAATCTGAACAGCTTTATAGGCTATAATTCCACTATATACGACCATAACACTGATAAAAAAATAATGCGGATAAATTATTAGTCAGATGATGTCCTTAAATAATAATCAAAACGCAAAATTTTGACAATTGAGTAATTTTAAAATAACACAACCACACAAAATATCACTTACGCTTGGTTTCGGATTGCCTCTCCTCTTTCGTGAGAAGAAACCACGACTCCTCCTACCCGTATTACCCATTTTATCTTCTCCTATAACCCTTTAGTAACTAAACCAAGCCACACCCTTCCAATGACGACAGTGACACACGGACGGATACATTCCAAAGTAAAATCACCACGAACTACACACGGTCACAAATCACCAACATCACGGGACTACACACAGCCGTCTGAACGTGGTCGGTCGTAACTACTCACAGAGCACGTAATGTTTCAATTAAATGACCTGTGACCGGTCGTACGGGACTACTCAATCGTTCTAACAAACCAACTCAGGACGACACGCTGTCGACGCTATCGGCCGTTGTTCCTCTAATTAGATTACCAATTAAAAAGTCGGTTCTGAAACGACTGCAGACCATTGTGTATGTAGGTATGTAGGTTTGAATTCTTCGCTTACGTAATCGGCCTTTCTCTAACACAGTTACACCACATTATCACAGAAATGTAAACTATTGATTGTTATATAATTATTAGTTATTGAACGTTCCGCTCTGGTATGCGACAGTCGGAAATCATTAAAGCAAATAAAACGCGGACATCTTGAGTATTACTGTATACTATTTGGTTAAAAAATGCATTTGCATAGCTTAGAATAAATATATAACATTCTATGTGTGTACATTTCATTATAATATACATCAAAGTAAAAAAGCCGGCCCAATCATTCGTCCAAATGCGGTTTTATAAATGCAAATATCTTCCGAATTACAAATCCGTTTTTAAAATAATTGGAATAATAAAGTTCAAAAACTTACATAAGAGCAGTACAAAAATTAAGATTTGTACACGTAAATGTTATAATCATACGTTTTATTCACTATATTGGAACATAGCACTTGGTCATAACCAAACAAAAACAAACCAAAACATGGTATCTAATTCTTTCCAAAGCAGTGAGAATAACCTCTGACATTTGACGTATAAATGCCAGTACATATTTAAAACACAAAATTGCAAAAATCCACAGCATTTGAATAATAACGGTCAAGGTTATCGACGCCATTGAATTGAACTATAAAAATAAAGTGACGATATTATTACATTGCAAAGGTACGCCATGTATTTTAACGTCAATTTTATTATTTATTTACTGGAACTAAAACAAAGGGAAAAAAACAAACGCTAAAAATTAAAATACACGATGATTATTTCATATAATTTAGTATCATTACAAAGTGCAAAGTGCATAAATGAAACAAACTGTGCAAAAGTACATAGACTTTCTGATAAACCCAATCTTAATTAATACTTATACAGTATTTATAATTCAAGCACTCGTAAATAGAACAATAATAAAAAGTAAGGCAATTTTTTTCTCTCAAGTGTCTTTAACGTTTTTTTCAAATCAAAATATGTTTACAGATGTTTTTATCATATGCTATCAGTACCTATGATCAGTGTTTCTATTTACTTCAAATATTAAATAAAACTGTAGTGTGAACATAACATTTAAAAACGTAAACAGATTAAATACTGTTGGTGCACCTAGTACAATAAAATATAAAAACTAATTATTCATTTCACTTTGCACGTAGCTGTTAATTAAAACTTTTTACCTAACTCAACTGTAAATGCAACTGATAGCCCCAATGTTCTCAATGATGAATAGGAAGCTCTTCAAACAAGACATCCTATAGTACAAGCTTTTACGACTGCTTTGACACAGCGAAGTGATTTAAGCCATCACATTTGGAAACATAAAACTAACGGGGCTCTATTTAATGCTACGTTCATACCTCCGGCTTAAACTGCATCTCAATGTATAAATTCCTAGTGTTTCGTAGATTTATGAGTCATTTTAACGGATGCTAAAAATCAAGGAAGCATTCAATAAACCCGACAATCACCATCATCATCATCAGTCTGTGGCAGTCCACTGCTGGATATAGGCCTCCCCTATTGCACGCCACCGCTTCCAATCTTCGGCTATACTCATCCATCCCACACCAGCCTTACACTATGTTTACTCCACTCCAGAGCTTTCCGACTCCAGCGGTCGTCAGTTCTGCGGCTTATATGACCGGCCTACTGTCACTTCAGCTTACTAATACGGTGGGCTATATCGGTGACTCTGTTTCACTGACGGATCAAATCATTTCTGGTGCGGTCCTTTAGAGATTCTCCGAGTATAGCCCTCTCCATTCAAAGTCCAAGCGTTAACAATCAAATTTTTCACATCATCGTTTTCGGTGAAAACTTGTCATTCACAAGCGTTAAGCACGTTTTGTAGCAAAACAGTTGAGTTTCGATTAACTACAGATAAAATGTTAGTCTCGTCAAATAATGAAAAAATCAAAACATCTATAAAATATTATACATCAACCCTCCACTGATCAAGACCTCCCTTATAATCGGCACGCTTATTATTTTACATCACCACATTGCATTCGCTATCCAAAGCAAACATTTCAGCGTTCCCATCGCGTCTGTTTGTTTGTTTAGCACGAACAAACAAAGGAATATCGAATTTGAGTCTCCATTGTTGTGTCGCGACACACGCCGTGTCAAATAGTACGTACGTCGACCACCCCAGACGCGATTTGGGGGGAGCAGTAAAGCACTCTCGAATCGAGTGTCACGTGCCAAAAGTTTAGGGAAATAATAGAGCTGTTGGTGGCCAACAATGCCTTTAGTCCTTTAGTCAATGCGATGTTTTATACTTTGTGTGTGTGCGTACACACACAAACTCTGTGTGTGTGTATTTTTTTTATTTAAAACGAACATTCGATCGTGCGCTTAAGTCAAAATTTATTTAGCCGTTAAAAAAATTTGTAAGTAGGTACGAAAACTTAAAAAGTGCATTTGTAATCTTTTTCTCATTGAACATGTAATGTATAATATTACCATAATATAATGTGTTGTAAAGTAACCATCTAACCCCTTATGTGTTTTCCCAAGTCTCGAGCGTTTTGATCTCCTTCAGAATCAAAAGGTTTTCCATTTTTTAAATGTGACCCGTAATATTACATTGCAAAATCGAGAAAACTCAAAAATCTTTTATATTTGACCTTTGATCAAGACTAGTTGGTCTAGATTAATCTAGACTGAACTTAATAAGATCAATGAGAATATTTTACATATTTTAGCATGCAAATTATTTGTTTCCGTTTTGACGTATTCTGCTATCGTTTTTGACCAAAATATTTATTAAATAATATTTATACAAAAAAAAACTGTGTTCACTTCCTAAAAAACTAATAAACTATCTTCATAAAGGAAATGAGTGAAGGACAACATAACCTCAGTTAGGTCACTAGTTCCGTTTTGAATTAGCGGTAATATTTATTATCCTACACATCTTACACGTCTTTACGTGCGTATATATTTTAAATCAATTATAGACACTAGTATTAGAATCATAGTTGAATTTCTCGATTAGATAGAATGTAATAGTGAATTTATTAAGCCTGTATACATAAAGGATTTATTGATAGAACATTCTAAGCTAAAACGCTGAAAAAAGAAGCAGGGAGAGAGAGAGAGAACAAGCAGAAAGGCTTTTGTCTCACTCAAATTTAAATCAGGGGGTTTATATGTCACCGGAATCTATGAGAGGCAAATTATAGAGATAGTGTATGTGTGGGATAGATATCAGAGTTAGCCCGAGGACTATAGAGAAATAACTAGCTCAGCGCTGACCTCGTTATTTATATACTAGTAATCAAAGAGAAAATTCAGTCTGTAAAAGATGCGCTAGGTCCCTTTTTACAGGGGGCGGTATGAGGCGGAGCCTGTTTCTGCCGCAAAACAGTAGCGTGAAAAAACAATAGTGTTCCGGTTTAAAGGGCAAAGTAACTAGCTTATTTCCTAAGTAATCAAGACCAAACAAATATCTTTCTTTCTTATAAGAGCGAGTTCAATCACTTATGTAACACCGATCGTTTGTATGCTGTAGAGTTAGCTTAGTTATTTGTAATAATTAATCAATTAAACCACGAGACTAAATGCAAAGTATATAAATAGTCATACTATCGCAAAAAGGCAAGATCGTATTGCTTCCTCGTGCTATTCTTCCGCAGTACCATTTATACGAAACGGTAAATGCATCGATGTATCCTTCAAACACTAATGATAATTTTTAAATATAATTCGATAATTCTTCTGCCTGTTACATACTTCTCTTTGTACATAAGTGATTTGCTTTAAATACATGTATCGTATATCTGAAATTATGCAATGATTACTGATATGTTCTGGTTTGTAGACCTCCGTCATCAGTGCCTATAATTATACGGTAAACAAGTGATGCAGTGTTGTTTGTGACGCCTCTGACGTTTCACAATGAATTTGTTTTTAGTAGAGTCCCTTACCGTCAAGTTAACTATTACATATAACACAAGTAACGAGAAAATGGACTAGGTCCTTTATAGCCAAACGTAAAACCAACTTTAGTACTCAAAATTTACCAAAGAAAACCGATAAAATCGCTGGCATCCTAAAACACAGCGTAAATAACTTATCACAGTTATTAGTAAGGTACAACCCTAGTTAACCGTAAAAGTGAAACAAATAAAACGCGATCCGTGTCTAAGCAATCGATAAAAAATAAACACTAGTGACGTGCCACGATCGCATGTCGATTGTCGATAAAGACAAGCTAAGCGCAACACGGTGTCGAACGCGACCTTCCTGCTGCTGCAGTGAAAGTGGCACGCGAACCGAACCTGCGACACGTCTGACTGTAACGCGATATCCGGTGTCGACTTGCGATCAGCTGTAGGGATACATGAACCGCCAGTTAGTATAGTTAAAACGGGGATTAGTTGCATGATGTTTTATAACGGACCAGCTGGTCGGTAATGAAAGCCGAAGATGACAAAAAAAAACGGTGAAAAGGACCATATCTAATTTCGATCGAATATCTTCATAGACATTCATTGAATCAAAATGTCGTGTATTTCATAATTAACATAGAATGAAGATTGTTTTAATGGAGTAACTTTTATATATACTTAAACTATATTACCTTTATGTTTGCTATCTTTAACAATGTTTTACATTAAAATTGCCATTGTGGATTAAAATACTACGGAATTTAAGTCTGATAAGACTAGCTAACAGACACTGCGAGCTAGTTTTGTACAAAATTTAATATTCATTATAAACCAAATGTTATTCCTGTGTATAAGTAATGAAACTGTAAAGTATCATCATAATTTCACCACCCAAAGGTTCACTGATAGCTAAGTCTTTAGGCGATAAGCCCGCCATTGCACGAGTTTGTGCTTAAAGCTTTGATAAATAAATATATTAAGAATCCGTGGATACATTTTGCCGATATATAGTCAAAAGCAACCATTCTCATAAACTTTTGCATTTATAATATTATTATTATTATATTCTCATTGAATCCTTAAAAGTGTTCTAATGCATAATTAATATATCTAATCTAGGTTAACGTGTCGAACAAAATTCCTATTTGAATAATGATCACGAATAAAATTCAACGATTACCGAAACGCATTTATCATAAAACCAAAACATTATCTTTGGCCGTTACATTAAATATTAATGCAAGAAACATTGGTGCATATTCATTACATTGCCCTGTTAGCAGTTAAACAACGATAGAAACATTAATTTGCTGCCCAAACTGCGTAATAACTCACTTATTACTATGTAAAAACACTTTACAGGCCAAAATAGATCTCGGTGAAAGTTAAGGGAATTAACTGGCGTTTATACCTGCTTAACTTCATAGTTATACAATGACGATGCTATCTGATGTTATTTTTTACGACAGTCAATTAACTGAACATCATCCTGTTCTTCTTTTTTTTAACGTATATTATCGGTTTCATTTATATTTGGATTTAATCTACCACGCGACCACGATGGCAGCAAGACTCAGAACCTCAAAGATCTAAAGTGTAAGTAAACGGGATAAAATTCGTAAGTTTCCTAACACTCAATAGGTATACATTAGATTTACAACAACATACATCATCATCATCAGCCTGTTTTAGTTCACTGCTGGACATAGGCCTCCTATCCATTAGGGGTTTGGACCGTATCCCACCACGCTGGTCCAATGCGGGTTGGTGGGTGGACCGACTTTACATGCCCATCAGACGCATGGATCATCTTACTTTTCAGACAATTGGGTGATCGGCCCAAATTGCCCTAACCAACTAGGAAACAACAATGAAAATTTGTTGCGTCCCCGCAGGAT
This sequence comes from Lamproptera curius, assembly GCA_029286875.1. Lineage (NCBI taxonomy): Eukaryota > Metazoa > Arthropoda > Insecta > Lepidoptera > Papilionidae > Lamproptera > Lamproptera curius. Next base: position 2,254,797 of record JAGSMT010000017.1, read on the forward strand.
TCGAACCCACGACTCCGGTTTCTAAAGCACACGCCCATACCACTAGGCTACGGAGGCAGTTACAACAACATAATTATCGAAATCAAAGTTTAAAGTTAACAAGAGAACAGCGGAAAAAACAAAACAATTTCTAACGGTTTAGCCATTTCGCGAGACAATTTGAATGCAAAACAGCAGAGAAAACGTCCAAGTCTACGCAGAGCGTTATCTGAAGAAAAGATAACAGGACATCCGGTATACGGTAGTCCAAAGCAGTAAAAATAATAAAAACCTAATAAAAACAATGCAATTATAGGCAATTTAATAGATAACTAATAGAAAAAATATGTGTCAATAAGGTGAACTCAATATTCGTAACGGGACTAAAAGCAAACGTAAAGTTTATAAAGTGAAACACAGCAAAAATATTCACGCGGTTGTTAAAAGAAATATGGGCCAGTCGAGGGAGTTAACAAAGACGGGCTCCTTGTTAACTCCCTCGATCGGCCTACTAACACTTACTACTTCTATACATAAACATAACGGTCCTAATTTATGGCATTAAACAAACAATGTCAAAAATATAGAACTTCTACATGAACAAGACGTGCGGCATTCTCTTTTTGGTTAAACATCGCAATGTAATTGTAATGGCAACAATGGACCAATTGATACCCGATTCTGATACATGTACACCTATTCGCATCGTTCGACTTATTTCACCTTATTAGTTGAACAGGTGATTAAAAATTGGCAGCATTGTCCCTTGCTGTATAAACTGAAGGTCGTGGTTTAGAATCCAGCTGGGAAATGTTAAAATGAATTAATTATTTAATACTCATCTAGTATAATTGTTTTCTGGTTGGTTTCGACAATATGGGTTGATCACTCAACTGTCTGAAAAGTATGATTAATCTTGCTTCGGATGGGCATGTAAATAGCCACCCCGGTTCTAAATAACAACTTTGGCAGTCGTTTTATAAAGTCAGTATCTTCAAACTGACAACTAATTCATCCTCACAATGCAGTTTACCATAGATAATAGATGCCGGTCGCTCTGCCTGAAACTGTTATTCAGGTAAATCTGAATGGATTAGAGACATTAGACTTTATTGTTAAGGTTGATTAGCCCGATACAGCCCACTGCATTAGTGAGCTGAAGTGGTAGTGGGCCGGTCATATAAGCCGCAGAACTGACGACCTCTGGAGTCGGAAACTTCTGGAGTGGAGACCGAGGCTCGGCAATGGTAGTATAGGACGCCCTGCGACAAGATGGAGTGACGATATTCGCAAAATGACTGGTGTGGGCTGGATGAGAATAGCCGAAGATCAGAAGGGGAAATGCGCATTAGGGGAGGCCTGTGTCCAGCAGTGGACTGACACAGGCCGATGATAATGATGATTAAGATTGTACATTTTATTTGTATAGCTTAATACAACAGGACCATAAAGTTAATAAAGCCACAGTAAACTAGAGTGACAACAACGACATATATGCATACACGGTACTAGTGAAATTTTATTAACACTACTCACGATTGCAATTTTCTACACGCGACGCTCAACTCAACCTAACTCTACGAATTTCGTGATAAAATTTTAATATCTATCACAGTATCATATCGTGGCAAGTGAATTACTTTTCACTGAGATTCAAATGTTATCACAATCTCGGCTCTGACAGCTAAGATGTACTATATCGAGTACTTCTTAGGCTATTGAACCGAGTACGAGTTAATGATTCAACGGGGATACTACGAAAACTGCTTTCATAAACAATTAACAATAATGCCTTGTAGGGAAATAATAATAACTCTGCTGTTGCGATTGTTAGCAGCTGAATAGCAAAAAATTGCTGTGCAGCGACAAAGAAGGCAGTTATGAATAAAATAAGCTAAGCTTGTCACATTTATGGTTTCATAAAAATTTGCACCAGAAATAATGAAAATATTTTATAATATTTTCATATTAGTAATGTAAAAGTGTATTAAACGATCATCCGCTAACAGATTATGAAACTATTTAGAAATGACTGGATAGTTTGATAAAAATTAATAAAGGGTGATCGATTCATACTGTCCTTACCAACCAGTAAACGATAGCAAAAGTAATCACACAAGATTCAAACCGTCATGGGTTTGAATCTTGTGTCCAGCTTATGAAGCAAGGGTTTTAAGCCTTCACCTCATGCAACCTTAACTTATCGCAGGATCAGCTCTTATCGCTCCCTCACGCTATACCTCCCACACACTTAACTATTCGAGGGAAAGATTCAAGGGCCAAATACAACAAGGCCACACAGGCGTTTTGAGGTCTCTCACAGGGTATTAGCTGGATTCCTGCCCATAAACTTATCGCAGCATCAAGGCCCAATACAACAATGCCACTGAGGCGTTTGGTGTTTTCACACTACGCCTCTTATAGGCCGATCATCAGCCACCCTCTACTCCTGTCCATCTGCAAACAACCAGTATGTGCTCTCACCTGTAGGCAGGGGCACAGCGGCCACCTCCTGCGCAGCGCGTGCGGCATCTTCTTCCTGGGCGGCTCCTCCTCGGCGGGGGGCTCGCCGCACGCCCAGCGCACGAGGCGCGCGCGGGCCGCCTCCGCAGCCTCCACGCTGCGCGACCAAGACGGCAGCCCCTGCAGAAAAAATTATAGAATTAGTATCTGATTTCACTGATTATGGATAAATCGATGATACTTATTGCTGCCATCATCATCGTCATCGTCAGCCTGTAATAGTCCACTGCACGACATAGGCCTCCCCTAATACCAACTATCCATTACGGGGTTTTGGACCATATCCAGCACGCTGGACCAATGCGAGTTGGTGGGTGGACCGACTGTTTACATGACCCTCCGACGCATGGATCATCTCACTTTTCAGACAATTAGGATCGGCCCAAATTACCCGAACCAACTAGGAAACAATAATGAAAATTTGTCGAGTCCACGCAAGATTTCGAGCCACGACCTCCGGTTTCTAAGTATACCCATACCACTAAGTTACGAGGCAATATACAATATGAAACCAAATTAGATTTAAGATGGAAACAAAGTTATTCATAGCAACAAAACATCGTGGTATTAAGTCGTCTGTCACTCAGTGATTCATATCTCTGTATCAATTCATTTACGACAATGCTAGATAAAAGAAAAAATATGTCACAAAAAATACTACAATATCACTTTAAAAAGTAATCACGGTATAAACAACGATGTGTTAAATAATAGATCGCAAAATTTTGTACTCAATACATAAGTACAGGACACAGTTCCTTTCAATTTATTTACCACTAGCTGCTACCGCGACTTCTTCTGCGTGGAATAGAAAAACACCACTTATGGCTTGTTTCGAGTAAAATTTGATCGTTTTTGTTTAACAGAGAAGATTTCCATGTAAACTTTCATCCTCTTTTTTAACCCTTTCGATCACTTTTATCGCAATAAATAATTCCCTACGTCCTTTCTTGAAATCTATTCTAAGTATGTGCCAAATTTTATCGAAATTGGTTCAATGGTTCAAAAGTACAGAGACGGACAGACATAGAAGAAATGGTGCTACATTACTTATCCGCATGTCTTCAAACCTAAAAATTAAGAAGTATAAATTACTTTTCAACAAAACGCGACATTATCTCCATAAAAATATCTATTAATGTCTTATCAATTCATCCTAAAGCACAAGCACAACTTCTTACCCAAATTGCACATCCCAGAGCACAAGTTGCAACATACGGTTCAAACAAGGGTACAACACCATTGCACAACTATTCATGTGAGCGTACAGTTGCTCCAAATTAGTCGCAAAGGTTGTTGCACCTTTTGTTTGGGCGTTCGTTTCCAGCAACGCAATCGGAAATAGCACAGCGCGCTGAAATTACAGCCATTGGATTAACACAGGAATAATAAATTACGGCCGTAATTTTGGACTGTTTAAAAATTTCTACGACCTTTCTCAAACTATCGCACGAATGGCTAGCTTTTAGTCTGAATAGTATTAGTAATTAAGTTGTAAATGCATACAGGATAGCATTTGACCTTCAAATAAAAAAGACATGAACTTCATCTGATGAACAATTTGATCTCTTTCAAACCATTACTATAATATTCTTCCATTAAGTAATTGATATAAATGCTTAAAAAAATTTGCTACCTAATATATCTGATGTTTCAGGATGACAAGCGAAAAGTATTTTACTAGTATTCACTCTAGCAACAGTGCTCTATAAACCGGAACACGGCAGAGGTAATATTTGATAAAACGTTTCAAATCAGAATAGTTCCGCTATAATAACGAATTGACAAATAGTCTTAAAAGCTTTTATGTTAAAATATTAATTATATTTCCTAAATACTAATACAGGTTTCGGCCCTCTTGCAACGATAGCCTTGCTAACTTCAATATTTATAATAAAACACGGAATAATTATTTCGATCAGTTATCTAATTTTAATGCATTCGATAATTCGAAAGGCAAATAATTCGAAGGACGAATGCAAAACAAAACCTAAATGTTGACAAAGTCGACATAATAACGGGAATTAAACGCAATTTTAAAACTGAAAGGCGTTACTTTAAATTTTATAAATGCATTTTGTCAACTTTAATAGTATCAATTATAATTAAAACATTATTATATTTAAGTGGAAACCTAATTGGAAACCGTACTGTCGTAATTGTCGCTAAGCAAGAACTTTGGGTTATAAACTTTGATCTAAAGCACTCTTACAATCAAGATTTATTAAGAAACCTAGTTATTTTTTTATCACGGAACTTTCATCGATCACAAAATTACGTCGCGTGTAAGAATAAAACCTACGACCCGTTGTGTAATTAAGAACGGTAACTGTTTGGCCTACTTTTGCTTCTTTCAAATACTACGCCATAGAGTCGCTATATTAGACGTGCATATTTGAAAAAATACCAAAACAACTTTTTATTTTAAACTAGCGACCGGCCCCTGCTCCGCACGGGAGCTATGCTGATAGAAAATATAGCTACAATATTAAGAATGTGTTATAAATATACACCTTCCTCTTCAATCACTATACCTATTTAAAAAAAAACCGCATCGAAATCGGTTGCGTAATTTGAAAGATTTAGGAATACATAGGGATATAGGCACAGAGAAAGCGACTAAGTTTTATACTATGTAGTGGATACGTCATTATCACGAAACCGCGTCGACGTATGATAAGCGTATTAAGACATTAAATGCTAACAATAGTTATCTCTTTAACCGTTCCCAGTGCACAAGGCGTCATTGTATGCCGGCAGTTGCGCAACGGACGGCAAAGTGGTACACTAGCACTTTCCAAAGAAATGGACCGTTTTAATTCACACTTTGCACGATTGACTACGAACATCGGTGGGCGGGATTAGATTGGACACACGCGACTTAATTCATGTCGTGTTCATCATTATAATTATGGACATTTGATGGACATAATTGCGGTAATAATAAGCTTTTTTATATTATTTCATAGATAGATAGTATTTTCTAATATAATAGCTATAAGGATAGATCCTAGACCAGCATTACAAAAAAGGTCAAATTCCCGAAGCAACTGTTAAAGTTTTATTTGATAATAACGCATACAGAACTACCTGAATTTTGTTATTTTAATGTACTTTTTCCATGAATATTGAAGTCGAACTGAAATCTATTTACTATTTACTAAAGCTTTATGCTTCCTCTATTTGCGATCATAAACGCATCTTAAACTGCAGTTAAAAGCCAAGTCCACTCCATTCCGCACAGTCGCAGCCCATTACAAGCAGACATTACACGTTCACAGATAAAAACGAACAAACACAACTTCACCAACCATACATACAATTCAAACAAAACCAATTCGTCATTAAAAATCGGTGCAGAATTGACCATAGAATCAAAGAAAAGCCATCGCCCCAACATCGGATGGGTTTGTGATCGACTTTCGAACGACCGGTATTGTATGATGTAATAACAGAAGTCGGTAATCAGTCTACTTTTTATATGGCACTGGGCGTATGGCTGTTACGCGGATGCAGTCAATGTATAGTCGAGTCCACATTCCGTTATGTGTCAGTGTTATACACTTCAAGAGGCATAACATTGAATGACAGGCAGCAGGAAACGATTGCGGCAAATATGTATGGCTGGAGACACATATACATTTTACAAGGGCTCATTTGAAAAAAAAACTAGTGTAATACTAAACTGAACAATATATGAATGCAATATCTCTTTTGAAGGTAACATTTTAGGCAGCGAAAAAGCATTGCTGCGATTTATTATGTACCGCTGACCATAAAGATAACGTCTCTTGTATTCAATCCATAAAGCGTTAGCAATAGCGAGTGCTAAAAACATTGCAATTTAGTCTATTTTAACTATAGTAACAAGTGATTGTCATCTCTGTAACGACTAACCAATACGAACGCAAGAAATCAAATGTTTAGTTACCATGGGTTTCAATGTTAGCGACGATTTCAAATCTTACAAAGCTATGTCGGTAGGTCGAACCCATTTATATCTAACACTATAGTGTAGACAAACTAGACTTGAATGGATGAAATCAAAGTAACCCATAACAACAAAGATGAACACAAAGTGACGTCATGCGTCTAGCGGTTTTTGTTGAATTGTTACCGAGATAAGTACAGCGTAGTCTTTTTTTTGAAGTCTTCGAATACAAATATATTGAAAGCAATTCTGGCTAAACTATTCATAAATAAACTATACAAAAATACATAAAACTATTCAAAAAGGAGGCGGAGCGTCTAGGTGGGATGCCGATCTCCGTGCAGTAACCGATTCAAGTTGGCAGCGAGTAACATGGGGTCGGCCGTCTTGGCGTTCATTGAAAAAGGCCTATGTTCAGCAGTGGACGGATAAAGGCTGCTGATGATGAAGATGATTTTGATACTTATAACCGTTAATTCTTGTTATAATATATATACTGGGTAAAGGAGACGTAACGTCCCGTGGCAGGTACGTGGTCCCGTAGGCAGGGCATTGGTGATACCAAGGTATTGCCGCTGTCCATGAGCGTCAGTGTCTACTTCCCATCAGGTGGCCCGACTACTCATCTGCCTTAATCGGTAATTACTGTATTAAATCCATCTAGTGCAATTCCTAGGTATTAAAAGTTTGAGTGTAAAGTATTTGAACACCAAATGTTCCGTGACCCGTCGACAGTTTCCGGCGATACCGACGAAGCTACTATTCGGTGAAAGCATATCGTGTCGAATTAGTATAGAAAAAGCGAATACACTAGGAAATTGTTATTTGCGATTCTAATAGGTCAATTAGTCTACGTCCGCACGCGATGACGAAGCGTCGTGTGTGTGATTGGTTGGTTCGGCGATTATACGGTTGATTGGTCCAAGTTGCGTGGAAGCGGGTTTTTTGGTTAGTGCTGTATGCGTTTCGGTGGAATGAGCCCACGCGTGGGACATGCTGTCTGTATATTGTATGTCTTTGTGAAAAGTAACAAACCTATTAAATCTTTAAGCGCCTTGATATGGTGAAAAGAGATATATCGAGCCGTAGAAGAGATTTCCTCATTACTTAAAATGCTACTTTCAAAAACGTTCATAAGCTACTACAATACTATTTTAACCACAACCATAAAGCACCCGAACCAGAATACAATACATAAACTTTCAAAAAACTAGCAACGCGTTACTTCTCACCATGTCGATCTCTGTCACACCTCAAAAAAGCTTTTCAAATAAACATTTCCTCGAAGAAATGAAAAAATTAAACATTACATACGTTTTGTAACAACACACAACGGTTCTATTACCCACAATGTACGCAACATAAGATACGATTTCATTAGCACTGACGCTATGATAAAACGCCTCTTAACAAACATCGACGCAACGCAGACTACTAGAACACAATTTGCATATTTTCGTACGAAACGTCTCCCTAAATTATATCATTGAAACTGGTTTTTTCGACATGAAATGGAAATATTTTTAATGATCGCTGATTAATGAGGAATATAAATAGGCTTAAATTGAGTTATGCAACTTTAGGGTCAACGAATTTCAACGATCTGTCGTCAATCGATTATAGATTGCGTAAATAACTGAAATGATGGAGACTTTAAAAACATTCAGTAAACCGCTTGGTGCAGTGGTAACCCTGAGGACTGTTTGCACCAGAGGTTGCGGGGTTCGATTTCAACACGGTATTTTTTCCGTATCGTATGAGGAACATGGCGTGTGTGTTTTGCTATCGTCCTAAAGTATTTGTTTTATTTACTCATTATGTTTTACTTTTCTATAAAAGTTATAGGACAGTCATGATGTTCATTTTATTGTAGTCGATGAGACACACTACAACTCCAGTCGCCATTTAGTACGGACGATGTAAGAACGAAAAAAGGAATTGTTTATTTAACACCGCATTTGTGGCCAAGTGATAGTAATTTCAAAAATTGTACTGATTTTCACGTGTATTATTTCTAGATACGTCGTGACTCTTTGGTTGACGACTTAATTGCGATTCATCAGATAAAAGTACTTCCAGTCATATTAATGTTCATCATCAGTCTTTGTTAATCCACTGCTGGACACAGGCCTACCCTAATGCACGCCTTTTCCATTAGGGGGTTTTTGGACCGTATCCCGTATGCTCATGTTATATACTACATAATGAAAATAGTTTATCGTGCCAAGTCATAGCTACGGATTGAATTTTTCGCACATAACGCCTTCAAATCAGACATAGATCAGATCGTTTGATATAGATAGCTGTTGAATGGTGTTGAATTCTGACACGCTGCACACTCAATCTTATCTCGGAACATGTTGACAATGACTTTGTAACAGTCACCAAACAACAACAACAACAACAACAGGCAAACTGGTCCAATGTGAAATACATAAAAATGCACGCCCACAAACCCAACGCAGTTTCATAATGCCCCGGCATTCGGCTGGAGGTATTGTTCGCTTGAACTTTGCGCGGCGGCATTTGGCGAACTGTTGCAGCTAAAGGGATAGGCTAACCAGGATTTTGGTAAATTTATCGGATTCCTCAAATATCTCGAAAAGAGGTATGATAGAATGTCGTCGAACTTACTAGAAATTCTGTTATTACGATACAGATGGCGGATATCGAAAAGAATCATTCGCTAATTGACCATTAGCTATATATAACTTCCCTAATCCAATATGAAGACAAGAAACAACAAGACTATAATGATAGAAATGGTAATAAAATCGTACCTGTATAACCTATTTACTACTTGTAAATAGGTTCCGGTAATTTTTTACTGATACCCTTTTCCGTTCCCGCAAATTAGACTAAATTGCAGTCTTATAACAATAGGTCATTGATTTAAAATACCAAATTCCATTTATATCGATTTATCATACATTTCATATATTTAACTAAAAGAAACCATTAACAATTAATACATTCAGTGACATATAAACCACATTACTCGGGATTAACGCAAGTAAAGAACCATGGAGCGCCGATTATTTCCGATGTGAACGTTAATAATGGCAAAGACCTGCAATGCTCCCACCTGACACTAAAATACACGACGAACACTATCTATAGATAGAAAACAATTGTGAACAACAGATCCGGTATCGTGGCTTTGAGACAAATGTAAATAGCCACCTTCACATAATTGCGGTATTATTAATTGACCTATCGGGAGACAGCATTTTCGACCACCAAAAACAGAGAACTAAAGATATTTCAATTGAAATAGTTTTCTTTTTTTTATGGCAACAATTTAATAAATATATTTAACATAACATTAAAAAAAATAAAAAGCTGATACATTTATCCTGGCACTTTTATTGTGTTTGTAAAAAAGTATTATAGGCCATAAAAGATTGCCGAACGTGACTTGATTAATTTAGTAATTATTACTATAAAACCATAATACCAATTTCTTCTTTAATAAATCCGTATAAGACGAAATTCATCGTACAGGAACATAACTTTATAGGTAGAGCTAAAAGGAGACCTCATTAAATCATCATCATCATCAACCTGTGTTAATCCACTGCTGGATATAGGCCTCTCCTAATGCACGATTTTTCCATTTAGGGGGTTTATGGATCGTACCCCACCACGCTGGACGCAATTGGTGGGTGGACCGACTTTTTACATGCCCATCCGACACATGAATCATCTTACTTTTCAGATAATTAGGTGATCGGCCCCATTGCCCTAACCAACTAGAAAACAGCAATGAAAATTTGTTATTCCCCGCACTATTCGAACCTACGACCTCCGGTTTTCGAAGCACGCGCCCTTACCACTAGGCTAAGGACCCCATTAAACAACTTCTAAATTTTAACAAGTGTCACCGCCTTTTCGATCACAAGGCGATACTTAAATGTACATACCTTCATCCTACTAATATTATAAATGCGAAAGCCATACGTACATTTTTCGTTACCCTAAAGAAAAACCATACTCCCAATCGAAGACTACTGAACGGATTTACATCACAATTAACACTTAGCCTATACGTTATTCGACATGATTTTAAAATACTGAAACCAATAAATATTACGACAAAAGACTTGATTAGACATAATCAAAATAAAAAACTTCTCTAGAAATCAATAGCATCGTCGGGGTCAACCAACATCATTATTCCGTACACACAAACCGAATCTGACACACAGACACCGCGGTCCGAAGCGCATCGGACAATGGTACCGCGGTCACTTTCCTGCGACCCTGGGCGGCAGTGTGTCACGGGGCCAAGACGCTCGACGCATAGCCGATGAGCACGCCACAGGAGAAAGTGAAACGACCAGTCCAACGAATTCTAATGTACGTGAATAAACATATATTGTTTAGAATTGAGAAAGAAATAAAAGAAATGATCGCTGTTAAAGGTTTGATAATACGAAGTTACCCGCTATAGGACAACGGTCCATTAAAATAGGTTTTAAAAAATATATAATAATAATGCATACTTAATACGTCAATGTAACCAGTATGATTAATGTCATCACAATATATAATAAGAATAAAGCAAAATAAGTGTAAAAGTGGGTTATCCTATAAAGGACTAATGAAATTCTAACAATTTATTAATTCGTGGCAGAAATAGGCACCGCGTGGTAGCCACCGAGACGGTCTCCTGTAAAAAGGGGACCTGCCACCGGTAAGAATTATAGCTAAAATTTATCATGTGTATCAAAATTTACTAACGCAAAATTAACGTGATAATACGTAGGCATTGTACTACGGCTATAAATTATTTACGTATATGCAATACAAACATGCACCTTACAACGGAGAAACCTATCAAATCAAAACCAATTATGTTTATTAGTAAAAAACACAAAAAATAAACATAATCCTTAGTATCGACACAAAATGCCAATTCAAACGGGATTTTATTACACGAAATGAGCAACCATTAGAGAGACGATAAAGTGAATCTTTTAAAATGATTGCATCCTTGACATTATGATGTGTTATGTCAGAGCTGATTTAAAATGCAACTCCTCATAGCGAAATATTTGCGTTGAGACGCCCATAAAATATTAAACGCGCTTATAAATTCGTATTATGGCTGCATTAGATTAATATATTAACATATTTTCTATATATATATATATATATATAAACTAACGCGAAAATATGTTGAAATCTCAACCGTAGATTATAAGCAAAATATCACTAGGAATGAACATGTAAAAAGTCGGTCCACCCACCGAACCGCATTGGACCAGCGTGGTGGGATACAGTCCAAATACCCCTTTATGGAGAAGGCGTGTATTAGGGGAGGCCTATGTCCAGCAGTGGACTAACACAGTCTGATGGTGATGATGATGATGATGATAGACTGTCGTTTAGTGATTGACATCTCGGTCACAGTTCATCAATGAAAACCAAGATGTTGATCACTTTTTTGCTCTGGGTTACAATTCCCGAGTCAATTAGGCTAGATATAGTTTAGACGTACGAGGTCACTACTTTCTATAAATGACATAGTAATTTTTATAAAAATTAATATCTGTTCGGTCTATTATTATTATTTTTTTTAATTCCTGTTGTATGTCGCTAGATGGCGAAAAATTAATGTTTACTGACCGCTTATTTTAGCACATGATATAAAATGCAGAAGTAAGCAATTTTTAACTGGTTTTCATTATTAACCCTTTAAACAGGACCGTTTGAATATTACTATTTAGGTTAAATACAGAACTATTATTTCACTTTAAATTACACAGCTTACAATTCTTGCTAAATGCAAACAAAATGAATTGAGACACTAAACATAACGCGCATTGAATATTAAACAGAGAAACCAAATTAACCTCTGATCTTTAACACACTTTTATACAAATGTGTTATTAAATTAACACTCCAATCTCCATAATGGTTAAACACGCAACATTTCCAAGTTACGAAACCCTTCGAACGTTATTAATTAAACATTTCGTCATTTGCGTAAGGTCTGTGATAAAATATTTTTAGAAGAATCTATGCGAGACTTAGAGAGGAAACAATTTTACATAGCTCGTATATTCTATTAAATGCCTTAAAATTATTAACAACATTTTATTTTACCTAAACAATTAAATTGGCAAGAACCGATAAGACTTCTTCTTGTCTTTCTCAGATTATTTCTAGAATAAATATCACAAAACATAACAGCAGAGAAACAGTTTTTTTATCTTTATACTAAAGGACAGAATTATAAAAAAATATCTTAGAGTATTTCTCCTGAATATGTACTGAAGGGCAATGTCATATAACTTTCGAATATAATTGCATTTGGCGAAGAACACTCTCTACAAATGCCGACAGTTGAAAGCTGTTCAAACTTCAGTTATTCAGCATCGCTTAAAAGGCACACCCTGAAAGATATACAAGATCGAGTCATATCAACAATTTATAAACCACACACCCTATTTAGAAAGTATATTTAATATAAAAACGAGCACTTAACAGGAACATATCTGCTAGCATTAAAAACAGCTTCTTAAACAAGCTATCCTTTATCAAGCCTTTGAAAGCTGTCTCAAACTGTCTTTCAATGGTACTATTTCCAAAGTGTACTCAATAAAGAAACATATCTCTACTAGATCAGATCGTGAGTTAGAACTATCCTTAAAGCAAAATACCTGTGGAATTGAGGAGAAGAAAATCTACTGGAAACGGAGTTAAAGTTAAATATATAAACCAACAATTAAGAGCTCAAAACAGCTCCCTATAATAATACTTTCTGTTGCTTACGGGAATACTGTAAAAGATAAATGGTACAGTTTTTTAAGTATCAATCCCTTCCAAAGGTTCATCATCGGTCTCGTGACCATAGATCCCGCATTACGTCGGGTATAATTTTTACTAATGGTAAACTATTTAACCTTGATAAAATCCGTTAAAACTTCATTATTTATCAAGCTGCCATGCCGTTATTCACACTCAAAGAGAAATAGCAGAAGTTTACACTAAAATATAATTAATTTTTTATTACGCAAAAGTAAATCTTACGAGCGAATAATAGTTGTTTTTAACATACCTAGCATTATTATATGACACATGTACCCATGTCCACATGTCCCTAACAGTTAAAGGTAATAAGATGAATTTAAATTTTTATTAATTGTATAGTCACGAATCTAAAACTATACAGATCTGAACTTTTTATCATTTAAATTCATGTTGATTTTAAAAATATGTTAGCAGCAATTAAAAATATGTATTATAAAAAAAGCCTAAATTATATTATGTTGTATATAGCTTTTAAAATAATTTTAAAACTTTTTAAATGGCAAGTTAAAACAATACGACGAAGGATAAAATTAATAAGTAAGAAACGAGTTCTGTTGCGTGTAATATTGGTGAATCCAATTTAGGTAAAGAGGGCGTTAAAAAATAACAATTTAAAAAGTTTTTTCTCACATTTATAAATGTTAATTGCTTGAATGTAAATGGACTTAATTATAATAATTATAGAAATGATAAAGTTTTAAAAGGCGATACTAAAAGCATCGTCGTAAACATTCTCCAGATGCAATTTAAAATACGGTCCTCCATTTTCTTCAAAATATTTGTTCTATTTATATTATATCTGAAATTATTTATTTAAAGAATGAATATGTAAGAAAACAGATAAGTCGTGTATCAATATATTCAAAACAAACATACAGCAAATTAAAATTTCTATCGGATAACAGAAAGAAAGAGAAGAAAAAAGGATAAACATTTATTTGGTACACAAAAAGAAATATTTAAAATATACAAAATACTTATAAAAATTACAATTTAATTACTAGTTTAATTACAATGCGACTAATACATGTTTTTGTCGTTGAACGTTTCCTATACCTTATCTGATGCATTTAATGAAGATATTATAATCAGAAGCCGAAAAAGTTATTGTATTTTTTTAACAAAGAAAAATTAACCTTTTAGATACATAGATGGTTAAACGTCGTATATGAAAACGAACGCTTAATCATTGGTGTCATCTTGATTCTTTGTTATTAAAGATTCCTTGAGCTTGATGAGTTCATAACATCCTTAAAATTTAAAACATCCACATCCTCAACATATCGCCAAAATCCAAAATATTCACAGAAATTTATTTAATATTAAAAGTACTGGCAACCCTGTACTGGCCTGAGCCTGACCATGAAACGAAAACAATATGCATGTGGACCGTGAAAGAGGATGCATTATTGGAACCAGTACGCCACTCAAACCGAATGCTTGTCAGATTTGACATGTCGTTACGATTCTGACAGCCCCAGCGACAACACAAAGACGGACAGTTATCGATGATTGTCAAACGACTATATGAATGTAACTGTGTAATACTTGGCCTGGCTTCGAAGCTCAGTAGTATAGGTATACTACTGAGCTTCGGAGGCAGCTACTTGGGGTTTTCTAAAACACAAAGGTTTGTGGCTCAAGTAGGGACCCCCCAGCGGGGATATTTTAACTGAGTGATGCAGTTTTCTAGGTGGTCAGGGTAATGCAGGCTGATTACCCAATTTACTGTCAAGATATGTAAATCCATATATCTGATGGGTTTGTAAAACGCGTGTCATGCATCTCATCTCTCTCCCTGGACGTATTGGTATTCGTCCCACCGGACTATAAGAACGAAATAATAATGAGTGCACTTTTAGCTGCTAGTACACTTGTATACTATAATATCTCCTTCACAGGCGTTTGATTCCTAATATCTAGATTAGTCATCGTATTCGAAACCGGCAAGGAGGACATCAAATGCAGCCAAATGATAAAACAAAGACATCTAACGATATATTTTTTGATTTAATGAATATATTTTTATTTAATTTCTTAATGAAACCGTTTAGATTTATAAAAAAAAAGAAAATATAAGCAATTGAATATATTGTAAATATTGAGAAAATTGAAACTAAAACCTGGGAGTAATTATCGACAGTAAACTTACTTTTAATGCGCATGTGGACAAAATTGTTAAAAAGCAGCACGGATGTATGGATTCATAAAAGAAATACAAAACTTTTAAACTTACAAAACCAGGATACGCCTGTACAACAGTTTCGTTCTTTCACACCTTGAGTTTGCGTCAGTTGTTTGGAATCCTACTTACAATGTATCCTCGCAGCGTATTGAAAAATTCAACGCGTTTTTACCAAATTCCTTTCTTTCATGTCAGCCCAGAGAACCCTTTATAGAGAGCCTTACGATCATCGACTGAAATATTTCAGCATGTGTACACTACGTAATCGAAGGATTGTTGCTGACCTATCTTTTTGCATAAAATTGTCCGCGGTAGTATTACGTGTACAGCACTTCTTGAAAAGATACGACTGTCGGTTCCGTTTAAATACCCTAGAACTCGAATTCAAAGACTTTTATGGTTCCTACATTTCGAACCAATTTGGGGCTGCATCAACCACTTTCGAGAATTTTTAGCAATTACAATCGCATATCTTTCAAAGAGTCAAATTTGGATATTTTTAGTGATTCATTAAAAATTTTAAATCTAAATTACAATCTCTTCTCAAGGAAAGTTAAGTATTGTATTCTTGTAAACTTTGCCATTTTAACAGATTTTTCTTATGTATTACTAGTTCTCAATAATAGATTCTTTGTAACTTTTTTTTTTTGTAATTTTTTTGTCTACCTTTTGTATCAAAAATGTTGTGTATACCTATAATAGGCATAAATATAAGGATAACATCCTGATGTTAATAATATGTTTGTGTAAATGTAATTATATTTTATGCTGTTGGTGTACCTTATTAAATAAATAAATAAATCTTAAAAATGTTTTTATTTCATTTTGACACACATACAAACAACTGTAACTCGGTAAAAGTATTTCAATAAGCAAACGAACTTAACGAGGACGAGAGAAGGCTTAATGGAGATAAAGTCCTTAAGTCCTTATCAGTTCCACGAATGTAAAGTTCAATCGAACGCGATAAGTAGGTACAGAGAATTTAAAGTATTCCGCATATTAATTGGCATGAGCATTTGTTTTTGATCCCTACATTCGTGCAATATAGTCAGCAACATTAAACTACTGGTCGTAAGTTTTTTAACAATAATATTTAACGAAAGTTATAAATAAAAAAGTAATTTTGCGCTTTTTCTTCGGGTCTTTAAAGATTCTGAGCTCCAATGACGTTACATTTCAATCTAAAAGGTTTCTAGGCAACTTGCTTTTCCACGTAAAATATTACTATAATTTAAAGAGCAGCTATATTCAGTGATAAACAAAAGGTAAGCATTGGTATCGTCATAGATGAAAATTCGATTCAACTAGGCGAATTCTTACGCCCTGATCGAAAATGTTACGACATGAACGTTAGCATTAAATCAATATTAATTGTTACCGATGTATATGATCACAACAAATATATTTAAGATAAATAATCACTATCTAGACTTTATCGATCTTGTTTAAAGTGATAAAACATATTATATATATATATATATATATATATATGTACTAAAAATGAAAAAAAAACGGAACGATACTTTCCTAGGCTTCCGTTAAACATAAAACCTGTCACATTACAAAATCTCTTTCATTCATCAGTTCATTTATATAATTCACGTATTCCGTTCGACAACGTCCGTTTATAGTAGCGACGGTGAGGTAACAAGAAAAAAAGCGAGAGAGACCAAGACACAGAGACCGGTAATTGCAGACATTTTATCTTCATTTGCAAACAGGAAAGTTGTAAAACACCCAACCAGATATAGACCTACAGTCGTAACGTCTCCATAACAATTAAACGGACGACAAGTTCTGTTTCTTTTTTTTATTACGCGCGTAATTGTGCAATGAGACAAGCCCTTATCACCACATTGGCGGAATGTAATGTTAATGAGGAAGATTAAATAATGAGCGATTTCACTTCGTTTTTTTTTAATGTAAAGTGAAATAAACAGGAAATGCTATGTAGTGAAATCATACCACAACATCGTCTGGTCCCCTAATAAACGAATCCTGTAATACGGAATCTAGACGAGTGATTAATACATTATTTTCTTTCATGAAAAAATAAATATTATGATGATACAGACACCCACAAACGAGAAAAACCCTATGTACGTACGTGTAACAAGAAAAACACAACATTTTTCCGCGATGGGAATCAAACCCGCACACTTTGGCGCAACAGTGAGGGTCACATTACATTCTCTATATAAGTACAAAAATTTAGTGAACCACGTTGATGAGGTTCCATTACGTTTAAGATTCGTGTTCTATGTATAACCTCAAAATTTTTATTTTGAACCGATAATTGGACAAATTTTCTTAAAACTGTTATAATATTTAAGTGGAAAATAAAAGCAAAAATGTATAGGTAGTCCCGCTTGAACATTTGTGCCTTAATTTTTTTTTCAGACCCTTATGCCAATACTTTTCCTTTGGGAAAGAATAAGTTTTAAACATCCAGCGATCAGCAAGTCAAATATTGTAAGCGAAGTTATTTCGAAATATATTTAACCTAGCGTAGGTAATTGACCATTAATAAATAGACCATAAAACCAAAATGAAATCCAACGAAATTCTCATAACCACCTTTAAAAACAAGGCCGCTTTATTGTGCTTATAACTATTCAGTTTTGTGATGATTGATTTAAACTATTAATACGTTAACGAGGCACCAGAATGCTTATATGAGAGCACGTAATTGAAAATAGATTTCTGATTAACACACAGAATGTTATTCATTCTACCGTAATCGCTATTTATCTATTTAGGAGGTCGACTAACTCGAATTAATTGGATGGACGAACTTGAACAACGGTTATTACACTTACATTCACTATGTTCAATGATATATTTTTTTCAGAAGAAGCAATCATAAGCAAAAAATATTTGAACAAATAGAGTGTATACCAATAACATATATTAAAAAAAAAAATGGTTGCCTGTAAAATCGGTATACGGGCGAAAGTTATACTTGAGAACGTTCTTTTAGTAGTAGAATTATTGTTATGTGAATATTCATTCGTATAGTAGGAAGAAGGATCAGCCTTCTTTCACTTTCTCTCTGTCTCTCTTCTACTTAAGCAGGCCAACTGCGCACTAGTAAGAGAGATGCGTGCCTCTCACGTTCTCTTATGGTTCCTTATGGAGAGCGTTACGTGAGGCGCTGTGACAGTTTTCGAGAGGGTCTCCCTATCTTGAACAAATTTTTAAGACGTTGTCAGGTTAAAATAAATTTACTTGATGCATATAAGCAGCTCTTTGACACGCTTACAATATTTTATATAGCAGCCACGTGCTTCTAGAATATTCCATAGCTCCCATATTACACAATCTAAAAAAGCCATTCCATCAGACGTCACGCAGCCGTAACACTAGCAGTAGTGGTGATCGCATCGACAATTAAACGAATGGGTTTTATCGATAAGAAGTTGCAAGAAAAAAAAAACATCGCATTACGTACGCAGCGGAAGTGGACCGGATCTAGTCGATGGTTACATCACTATCTACTTACACTGGCCTCGATGGACGTGCATTTAATTGTCGTCGGCCGTCCGATGGACCAACACTTCCGGTGCTGCGTTCTATATTTAAAACGTAACACACGTGTCAACGCACTAATGCAGCTAATCTTAGTTACGTTTACAGTGGAGCTAGAAAAAAATAACAAAAATATATGCTAGGCTAGATAGTAACAACTGTACTCGATTGGTATATGTGCCAACTAGTTTTAGACCTATATTATTTTTCTCTTTTTATCTATTTCTTTAACGGGACGAGTGGGATAATTTTTAGTGGGAGTAAATTCAGCCGTGAGTTGTTTATATTTTCAGTGTAACATCTTGCGAAAGTTAAAATGGTTTTATGAAATACTAGTACGAAAAATATATGTACGGTTTTTTATCTATTTAAAGTTATATTGAGACATGCAGAACTGTCATCTTAATCGATACGTTTTGCACATAAAAATAAATAGGTAAGCGCCAAAAATTCTATTGTCGCTCGAAGATATAGCAAATTACGTCTCTTTCACTAAGCACTTACTCCTGATAAAACTCCTTTTGACACATAGCAGTATAGTGTACCATAATAGTGTTAACACATTTCTGTAGTATTTTCTTTCTGTAAACTGCAATCCAACGTACATTGTTTGGTCTTAACGAGATCATAAAAGTGGCACAGGTGGTGATTCGTTAAGGATTTTACGTTATTCATTATATTTTTTTATTAACAAGAAAAAAAAAGAAAAAGATGAAAAAAAAAATAACAGAACAAAAACAAATCATCATATTTATTAACGACGTTTCGGATTCTTTCCAGCATCCACGATATATATATATGTATAACAATCGTGATATGTATAATAATCGCGTAAATATAAGAAATAATTATGATTTATCTTATTATTAAGAAACAAAAAAGATTCCATCATTCAAAACAATTAAACGCAATTACAAAACCAAATTTCACATTACACATTCAGTTCGCCACGCCATTGTTCACTAGGTAGCGTACATTTTCATATATTCCACTCTCGGTCGCGTATTCCCAAGATGACATCGATCGATAACATTATACGAGAGCGTCGGTGCGTGTTCACGCAAAACTAACTACATTAAAGAAACGAAACATCGAATTTCCTCTCACAATATCCATTCGGAGTAACAATATCGAGGTGGCGAGAGTGAGGAACACTTTCCCACATATAATTCAGAGACTTACTGTTCCCTAAAGTTTAGAACGACTTAAGAATCTGCCTCCGCAACCTAGTGGTGTGAGCGTGTGCTTTAGAAACCGGAGATCGTGGGTCATCCTGCGGGACTGAATAAGCTTTCGTTGGTGTTTCCTAGTTGATGAGGGCAATTTGGGCGACACCAATTGTCTGAAAAGCAAGATGATCCATGCGTCGGATGGGCACGTAAAAAGTCGGTCCACCCACCAACCGCATTGGACCAGCGTGGTAGGATACGGTCCAAAAACCCCCTAATGGAGAAGGCGTTCATTAGGGGAGGCCTATGTCCAGCAGGGGATCTAGACAGGCTGATGATAAGGAAGAATTGCTTTTTCAATCTGTTGTCTAGCAAGACGTACTAAAGATGTGTAGTTCTTATTCGACTAGTAAAGGATTTTGTCATTGATGTCCATTCACTTCACTTGTTTAGTCCTCCCACGCGATTTATGAGTTTATTTCCCCTAAAGAATAGGAGTGTATTAGGGGAGGCCTATATCCAGCAGTGGACTATCACAGGCTGATGACGAAAGGCCTCGAAGGCAGTTAATTATCGACAGTTTTTCTTTGGTTTAGGACCAGTTGTTAATCAATTCCGTTTACAAATTACTAATATCAACAAACAATTTACTGCAACTAAACTATCAATCAATACAAAAAACGTCCTTGTTAACTAATAAACTAATGGAACATTAGTATTGAATGAGCGTACACTATACAATTGGATTATTACCGTACAAACGGTTCAATGATAGTAAAATTGATTCGTCAATCAGAGATTAATCCATTCATTAATATCTAAGAGCTATTATTATCAATCACTGCGATTCGTTATGCATTAAAAATCTTTTGTGCGGCTACACACATTCGATTTCACAATATATTATTAAATTGATAAAATGCTCATTTAGGTAAGGATCTATTCAAGTTCCATAAAAATAATATTTAACTGACTCCGTAGTCTAGTGGTATATGCGTGTGCTTTAGGAACCGGAGGTCGCGGGTTTGAATCCTGCGGGGACACAATAAATTTTCATTCTTGTCTACTAGTTGGTTAGGGCAATTTGGGCTGATCACCCAATTGTCTAAAAAGTAAGATGATCCATGCCGACGCAAGGATCATCTTACTTTTCATGGGCATGTAAAAAGTCAGTTCACCCACCAACCCGCCTTAGACCAACGTGGTAGGGGGTATATTAGGGGAGGCCTATGTCCAGCAGTGGACTATGACAGGCTGATGATGATGATAAAAGTAATATTTTGACTATGCATGAGATCAATTGGCTCAGTCAGCTATTACATCTCTTCTATATATATATACATATTTTCTCACTGATCTACTACACTCGTAGATCACGATATCTCTGAAGCTATAATCTTCTCCATAATGTTGCTCTCTTAAGAAATGAAATTTTAAGTGTCACTAAGTAACTTTCACCTTAAGTTTTGTTAGGAGGTACTTCCTCAGTCGGTTTCTGTAAAAAGGAGACCTAACAACTTTTTAATAAAGATTATATTATAATCATATCAGAAATGATGTCAATATCATCATTTTCGAGTCTCATATTTACCAATATCAACAAAAACCCTCATAACAATCCAACCTAAACAGGCAATCAATAATAGCATATAACTTATCGTGATAATAAAATTAAAATACCAACATAGCGATATCAAATAACACTGATATCACAGAGTACCTATAGCTTGCATCTCAAGGCTCAAGAATCGTATATATCGTTATTATTCTATAATAATATTATTATGCGCTTAGTTCACTACCTGTACGCGCTAATTTAGGACCCAATTCATTCTGTTTTAGCTTCTTTATTACCAAAGGACACAAGGCCTTCAATTACTACGCCTACACTAATAGGATCAAAACACAAACGAATAATGCTTCTTAATCACCAATTTAATTTTCATTATCATCATCATCATCAGCCTGTGTCAGTCCACTACTAGACATCGGCTTCCCCTAATGCACGCCACCGCTTCCGATCTTCGGCTATTTTCATCCAGCCCACACCGGCCACTTTGCGAATGTCGTCACTCCATCTTGCCGCAATCAATCCAATTTAATTTTAACTTACAATGAACTTTAAGTCTCTATTAAGTCGTTTTTCAAAAGTAACTCATTCTAGCAGGCAAAGTCGCGTGCTTATACTAAGCCATTAAGTACAGGCGATAAATAACAATCCATCAGTCAGTCAAAGGCTTCACCTTCTACTCATCTGAAATGAAACGGCAAATTGCCAAGACCCCCGCCCCCCGAGGTCGGCAAGCTTTGACCTGACGTGGTTGTGTTCGAATGTTTGCTGTGACACGCAATAATACCGCACCTTAAAATACACGTAGAAACGAGCTTAGTGCAGCCGACAAGGTCGTGTTTTATAGTCAGCCGTTGCCCGTGACCACGTCCGCGTGGTTATCAATAATAGTAATACACCCATCACCCAATCGTCTGAAAAGCAAGATGATTCATGCGCCGGATGGGCATGTAAGCAGTCGGTCACCCACCAACTCGCTCCGTATACCGTCCAAAACCTCCTAATGGAGAAGGCGTGCATAAAGGAACGCCTATGTCCAGCTGTGGACACAGGCCGATGATGATGGAATTAAAAATGCACAACTAAAAAACTTCAAACCTTACGTGTATCAATGCATACGTTTGCAAATAAAAAATTTAAAGATAGTATTCATATTAATAAATTGAAGCATTACGCGTCAATAATAACTCATTCTCTGCTGAAATTAAAATATTTACAAATTCATATTCACGATTACACATTGTAATGAGAATCGATCGGCTACTTCTGCTTTAAATTCACCACAACGTAAACACTACAAAGGATCGAGTGGAACAATGACGAACTTACAGCGCATACAAACTGACGGACAATTGTCACAACCGGATCTGGTATTGAACATTCTTTTTTATAAATATTATAATCATTATACTTTGAGGGAGAATCTAGCAATTATACGAATATAAAATAAAAAAATGTATACAGTATTACTAATGTACGAAGGTATTAAAGTATTTTAAAATCAAGGTGAACTATTTGTGTCTTAATTTTTGTAGCCTTTTTTCAAGTTGAAATTCTAGGAGATTTGTAATCCGTTGTTTAAGTAATACTACTTAAATATCCTAAAATATGTTTTACAAACGGCTGAACTCACGTGAAATCGGTATTGGTGCCGACTAGTTTCGGACCTATCGGAGGTCTGTATTACACATCACAACCCACTCGTCCTGATAAAGGACCTAAAATACCGATTTCACGAGAGTTCAGCCGTTCGTAGTACATATTTTAAGTGCAATGTATTACGATAGCTTTATTTCTTTAATTACTTAAATATCGATTTAACGTAGAACGACTGGTATCTCAAACCAAAACACCCAAAGGTTTTATCTGCCTTCGATGGATGGATTAGATGCCAGTGAATAGAAGGACACTTAGGTCATATACATGATTTTTTAATTTCTAACATTAGGCATATTGTGTGTGTAGATGGGTAGTCCATACATGACAAAAAACCAAATAAACAGAGATAACCCCAAGATATTTACCTGCAGGCTTCGAACCCATGACCTCCAGCTATTTGAAAAGGCTAATACCACTAGGCCACCCAGGGTTAAGCGACTATTACCACTATTACCGTTAAATACTACTAACTACTAAATTTTGAAGATTTCTAAGAAATTTTAAAACAAAGTATTTAACTCTCAGTGGGCAATTTCGACTTGCACTTGTCCGGTATTTGTTAATGTGATTTTTCCTTATTTTTTACCTGTCGCATTTACTTGAGCTATTAAAAACTATTTTATGTAAGAATTACATCACTAAATAATTAATTCACGAGATCATTAACTTGTCGGTTAATAAAAAATAATGTGATAACGTTACATTAGTCGGTTCAGATCTTTAAATGTTCTAATGTAACATTCTAAAACTAGTTAAATTTATTGCAAAGTTACTTTTTTCAATGCTTAAGTTGACGCGCACATTTTTCTTGCATTACAAAATCACGTATTATTTCTTCTAACTAAAAACTGTAAAATATTTTTCATTCCCTTTTATTCGCTTAAGCGTTGTATTAGTTAAAAATAGGTAAATACAACTTTATGAACAATATAAATAAATTCTAAACAGATAATAACAAAATGCTAAGCTTTAAATATTTAAAAAAAAACCTAATTTTTCGCGGGACGAGAACGGTTAACGTGAAAACGTTTTAGAAAACTATATGGCTGGAAGAAAATAAATTCGTAGATAGCAAACGCTTAGCTGTTAGGTTCAAATAACCAATAACTGACCCTAAAGGTAAGGGTAATAACTACTTACCGTGCGTAAAAACAATACTAAATCACAATAGTAAGAAACATTACAACCCAACAATATTAGGTACGCAGTAGGCATGCATTCATAAATGAACACAAAAAGCAAAAGACCATGATTATAAATTTCATTATTTAGAAAAAAAATTAGACACTCAGTATCACATTAAACTTAAGGAAACGAATTAAAAGTTATTTCCTATTCAAGTCTAATCGCATCAGTGGCAAGGATATCTTGATACGAAGATACTTAAAAAAATACATCAGCCATATCTACATCAAAGTCAAAAACGTTATAAAGAATTAGTATAAACACCACTAAGTTTAGGAAGTCAGTCTTTAAGTTCTCATTTCCCTAATTAGGCGGATCAGCGCTTATTTTAATGCCTTAATTGTTGTTAAGGAAATAACTATAGCCTAGTGGTAAGGGCGTGTGCTTTAGAAACTGTACGTCGTGGGTTCGAATCCTGCCGTGACTTGAAAAAAAATCATTGTTGTTTCCTAGTTGGTTAGGGCAATTTCGGCCGATCACCCAATTGTCTGAAAAGTTAGATGATCCATGCGTCGGATGGGCATGTAAAAAGTCGGTCCACCCACCAACCCGCATTGGACCAGCGAGGGATACGGTCCAGAAACCCCCTAACGGAGAAGGCGTGCAGTAGGGGAGGCCTATGACCAGCGGTGGACTAACACAGGCTGATGTTGTATCATGATATAAATATAAACAAGATTAAACAACCTACGTCTCAGGATGGTCATGTTTATTTTAATTCATAAACTTCCAGACAATACTTACTGTACACAATACAAAGATCTATAACTCGAAACAAACAATCGGATCAAACTCAACGGGCAACATTGTCATGAAAAAGTAAACAATAATTAAAAGTCATTCCATTGTTGGGGGCGTTTTGTTTAACTGTAAATAAAAGGCGTGAAATTTCTAAACAAACTTGTGACAATTGTTGGTAGGAATTTTTATTAGAGTTACTAATAATACTCTGCTACTAGTAGTAATATACCGAAGGCTTTAAGCGTCTGTACCAATTATTTATATAGTATTTGAATATGAAAATATCTAAAAGGAAAAAGAAAATAATAGATTATTGAAAAATTATAACAAAAGAAAAGCTACAGAGACTTAAAACTCTTAAAATGATAGATAAGTAACCGAAGTAACAGGAGAGATAGTAGAGTTTCGAAAAGCAATTGCTGTCAAAGAATATATACAAATTTGCTGAATTAATAAAGTTATTGCCTTATCTTTAAAAATTACCGCAGACGTGTATTTGCAAAAGCGAATGCAAAATTCGATTAAAAAATTATGCAAAGTAAACTACTTTTGACCACTTTTAATATATACATAACAAGCATAATTAGCGTAGCAATTTAAAGATGTGCTATTACAAATTGTCACAAACTGAGTCATTTTTTGCAAACATACAGCAGCTAGTCCTTGTCGAATAAATAATATTTAATTACGTTATTAAAACATGCCCGCATCGCAACTCAGACCTAGGGAAATGGCAACACAACATACAGAACGGAAGGCTATAATTATAACCTCAACTAGGTCGTTCATTATAAATAATAATAATATTTCAGCCAACTAACACATTATCCAGTGCCAAACTAAGCAAAGCTTGTACTATGGAAACCAGATGACTGATAAATAAATAGACTTAATTTTCTTTTGTAAATAAATACATAATAAAGATACAAACACACAATATTTTTTCGTGATTGGAATCGAACCCACACCCTCTGGCGTTACAGTCAAAGTCACTAACCACTACACCAAGCGGGTCTAAATTCAACAAGGAGTTCATCGAGAATGATCGTTCATTTGAGCGTTCGTTAGTTAGAGCACAAACTAAAAAAACAAACTATAGCTAATACCGTTTTAACGAAACAAGAAACGATCAATCGAAATAAAATTCAAAAGGAGGACCATGAAAAAACATACACCAACATAATCGCCATGACATTTTCGTCACATACAAACATCTCGTTGTATTATTAGAGCACAGAGGCGGACACAGTGTGTGTATGCATATGAGCTGTCAAAACAAACTCATAAATAGCGTGGGAGGACTGAACAAGTGAAGTGAATGGACATCAATGACGAAATCCGGCAATAGTTGTATCTTTAGTACGCCTTGCTAGACAACAGATTGAAAAAAGAATTCTTCATCAGCCAATGTAAGTCCACTGCTGGACATAGGCCTCCCCTAACGCACGCCTTGTCCATTAGAGGGTTTTCGGACCGTATTCCACCACGCTGGTCTAATGTGGGTTGGTAATTGGACCAACTTTTTACATGCCCATCCGACGCATGGATCATCTCACTTTTCGGACAAATGGGTGATCCGCCCAAATTGCTCTAACCAACTAAGAAACAGCAATGAAAATTTGTTGAGTCCCCGCAGGATTCGAAGCCACGACCTCCGGTTTCTAAAGCACACGCCTTTACCACTAGGCTACGGAGGCAGTTTAGGTATTTAAAGCAATTATATAATTTAACAAAAAACTATAATGATATCTACGAGTTCGTGAAAGTTTCCATTCCTGAGTATTGTACGTACCTCAGATACGTATTTGAGATGTGGGACAAATTTAAAACAGAAGGATGCGCAACAAGATATCCGCACATTTAGTGTGCCAATCGTTTTGAATTCAAATCGACGCACGGTCTCATTCTAGTTTCATTGATTTCGTTTCGGTATCCGTGATGTAAATACAATTTCTTCGAATCATTCGCTCCAGTTGTTGATTTACCATTATTTGAAGTGAAAAGCGTTGTATACTTTTATTAGGACTTTACTTCTGCCTCTCATAAAGCCCTTAAATATTATATTTAAAGGAAATGTCTCTTTAGTCAAATAGAAATCGGCAAACTCTTATTTTTATAATCTAGACCCAATGAGGGTCGGGATCAGCTAGCTATAAAAACGGCATTTAATTACTCTTTAATATTGTAAAACTGTGCATGCTGTTTAAAACATCACAATATAACCGTATCGTTATGTACAATCACAGCTATCTAAAGTATACTTAAAGCCTCCCGGAACAAACACGGGACAATATGACGGGAGATTTAGATTGTTATCACTTCCCGGCTTCCGAGCAAGATGCTCATTATCGAAGCGGTTCATCTCATTGAGCAAGAAAATTGTACTGAGATTGGAGATAAAACGATGACACTCTTAAAAGCTGCACTATTTTTAAGATAAATCAGGTTAAGATTAACTACATGTAAGGGGTAGATTTAAAGGCCTTTAAAAGGAATTTAACACATACTGTTACAAAATTAACCAAAACTTATTAGCATCAGGACGTCCTAGCGATTTCTTCTATACCTATACAACATTGTTTTAAATAAACACGTCCTCTTTACCATTACTACTAAACTAGTAGTGCGTTTACTCAAACATGTACAATTATCAATCAAAACTATGGTGTCGGCAAATTGATTCGAACTCCACTACCGCATGAGTTAATAGCCAGCCAGCGTATTGACACTACCATTGAAGTACTTCACTGCATAGTATAGAACAATGTCGCTTCCTCTGTCCCTAAATCCCTATGTATACTTAAATCTTTACAACTACTCAACGGATTTTAATGCGGTTTTCTTTAATAGATAGAGGAATGATTGAAGAGTAAGTTTTACATGTATAATTTATGCATAATATTGTAGTGAAACGCTGATAAAATCATATAATTTTCCATAGATTTTACAACTATTACTTTTGCACCCGTGCGGAGTCGGGACGGGTCGCTAGTGTTTAATATACCATAACATTACGAAATTACCTACATATGTTATTTATTAGAATGAACTTAGGGAATGTCAGGTGAAACATGGGCCGGGCCTAGCCTGAGGCTAACACATCAATCTCTCGTCGTTGCGAAGGTCGCTCTACCATTGGCACTTCAATGACATATATTCGAAAATGTGCTGTACAGGTGTTAGGATATTTAACTATTTAGTAACAAAAATTGTTGTAAGTTTTCTTAACACTTTACCTTAATGTATTTTTATAGATATAACATAATTCTTAACGATACATCTTTTAGTAGTAAAGGAAGATTTCGATTTGTGCAAAAACATTATTGTCTATCAAATGTATGAGATAACAAATAATACTAAATTCCCTTTTTTTTCTTAAAAACACGTCATCATCACCAGCCTGTGATAGTCTCACTGCTGGACAAATGCCTCCCCTAATGCACGCCTCCTACATTAGGGGGTTTTCGGACCATATCGCACCACGCTAGTCCAAAGCGGGTTGGTGAGTGGACCTATTTTTTACGTGGCCATCCAAACGCATGGATCATCTTATTTTTCAGACAATTGGGTAATCGGCCCAAATTGCCCTTACCGACTAAGAAACAACAATGAAAATTTGTTGAGACCCCACAGAATTCGAACCCACGACATCCACTAAAGCACACGCCCCTACCACTAGGCTACGGAGGCACAAAACACGTACTAAGTTAAAAATAGTCATGTGTGTTGAAGTATATAATTTAATTTTACGTACAAGACTCCCTAACATAAATAGGAAGTTTAATTTACGATAGTAAATTACGCGTAGTAATCACGTTACGGGATACACAAATGTCATCGGAAAACAACGTAAAAACCGTCTCTTATCAACAAAACCGACTAAAAATATACAAGCGAAATAAATTCAAGAGCAATAACATACGCACTCCTATCATATTACAATAAACCTCCAAACCGTAGCACGAATTATTTGTGTAAAACAACAGTCTTATCACGTATAGTGCAGAGGAAAACTGAGATCAGATTTCGCTTTTGCACAACTTTCGTTTCGTGAAAGAATTCCGAGAGCAACACTCTTGTTGATAACGGGCCAAAAAGTGCACCAAACACGAGGAAAGTGTTCCCCCAATCCACGTACAAATAGCACCATAAAAGAGCAAAACATAATAAATCAACTAAACGCGATAAAAATCAATTAATGTTGACGTGAAACAAACGGACCGCCTCCGTGGTCTAGGAGTATTGGCTTTGCTTTAAAAACAGGAGGTCGTGGCTTCGAATCCAGCGGGGAAAAAACTTTGCGATATCGCTGTTTCTGGTCGGTTAGAATAATTTGGGCCAATAACCCAATTGTCTGACAAGTAAGATATACCATGTGTCGGATGGGCATGTAATACGTCTGTCCACCCAACAATCCGCATTGGACCAGCGTGGTGGGATACCAATAACCCCCTATTAAAGACTTGCATTGGGGAGGCCTATGTCCAGCAGTGGATTAACACGAGCTGATGGCGATGATGGTGTGAAAGAATCTCACTTCGTTACTATTAACTCTTCAATCTATTAAAATATAAAAAAAGTCTATAAATAGTCTTCCCGCTACCATTCTTTGTAACGCAATCATTTCTTCCCTATGTTCTATTTAAACATTCTATTGAAAAAGAATTGAAACATTTGAATATTAACTTAAAATCTGGCCTAATCGAATTAAGTTATCCATGTCTATTTAGAAATTGTCTTTGAAATGATCGCATTCCGTTGCTTCGATTTAAAACAAAACATTAAAAGACTAAATCAACGTAGACTTTTTTTACAACACCGAAACAACGAAATTTTGTCGTTTAGCGCTTAAAAATGTAAGCAGTGTTTTCACTTAAACCAATATGATTTATTGTTATTATTATTAAAGGCAAATATAGTGGTAATCCTTCATTTATCATTTGCTACTTTACTAAACATTTTTAACAACAGCGAAAGTCAACGTAATGCTTTCACTTTTGAAAAATCGACCCAATAATACAATTAACTTCAATTTTCTTTCCAAACCGAAAACTCACTCGCTATACACAAATCAAAAAACTTTCCCACTTCATTAAAACATCAACATTAAACTCAATAGCATGAGCGGAACAAGAATTCAAAACTTTGAACACTTCAAGATCAACAATAACACATACCGTAAAGTATTCAAAGTCGTCTATGCAAATCGACACCGATAGAACAACGGATCGTATTGAATAGATTATATTAACCTTGACTTTTGAACGGCAAACGACCGAAGGCACCAACTTTCGCCGAACGGACCGATAATGGCGATGCTAGAAATATTTCTGTACATTTTAACCAGAAGTCTCTATAACACCTGTGCGATATTAAAAGAATTTTGGAAACTTTTAAAGCTAAATGACGGGAAAAACAAAATATTTAAACGAATCATAATTTTTTTATATTTGCTAATATTATTATCTTGTCAAAATTGTATTATACAGAAGCGAATGCTAATAAAAAAACAGGTAAAGTGCAGCGGTTAGATGACCTTTCCAGTTTTGTTGTACGCTAGGTTCTAAATTCAGTTGTACATAAAATATAGCAAACTACCAAAATAACTAAAATTACTGATTTAAAATATTGAACAAGAACGGAATTACAATCTAAAGACTACATTTTTAAAACGAAACCGAAAAAATATCCATTTGACTTCATATTAGCCGTTGTGATTGATATACTATAAACCTTTATCGATATAAAAAGAAATAAAAAGTTTTAAAAAACATATACAAACTACAGCACATTACTTTCAAAGAAATCAAATCATAATCAGATCAATTGTTAATGAATATAAGAGACATAATAAACGACGCAAATAATGGGTCAATGTTAAAAATGGATTGTATTCAAATTATCTGTAGTTATTGTGAAACATTGCTTCAGGCGCCAATGCCTCCATTAAGCGGATAATTAACTGGACTATTTATAATTATATCGATTTTCTGATATCGAAATAAGTTGCAATGTTAAGTCATTAATTATTAACATGAAAATCAATTATTATTTTTATTTTCCCTTCCCATTTTTCCGAGGTATATGGGCCAAATGGGATCGGAGATTATCAGATCAATAAGAAGTAAAGTTTTTTTTAAAGGACTAAAAATTACTCCATCAACATAAAAATAAACAGTATGATTAAATTAATGCTGGTATGATGATGATTGACAACAAATTTAATTAATTGTGTTCAGCGAGTGCATTATGGAGAAATACCACAACAAGATTCACTACAGCCTCACTTTTATGTACACGAAAATAATTCCGGTTTAAGCTGTAGTGTGCTAATTACCAGGCAAACAGAGACAAGAATATTAAAGTGTCAGGATTTCTGCTTTACATGCTTTAATTATACGACGAATTGCACCACCGGGTCAAGTCCATATTTATTTTGTTTATAGTAAAAGTATTTTCTTTACATGATTTTTAATAAGAGAAACACTCACCACATTGATCTTGCCGAGGACGTGAGTGATCTGATCCTTGCTGCACATTTTGCTGGTTCGATTGTCCCTCTGTCACTTATCACATTTTATCGTACGTTCATTGAAACACTCCGATACTAATACACCGTCTCAAACCACCATCTATAACGTGTGACCTGGTTATTTTTTCTTGAAGTTGAACTTTATGTAACGAAGGAAGGAAGTATCAGTTGTAATCGACGCATGAATAAAAATCCACATTCGAATTTGCATTAAATGATTCATCTTCACTTATGATAATCGCCGGCCATCCGCCGCGGTGACATTTACAAATATAATTAATGAATACCGATTGAGAATGATTTGTCCTGAGAACACGCCTTTGCATATTATCTTAAAGTCTGTCGACGTGTAGTCAAATGCGTAAGCATCTTAAATGGAAATAAGCAACAGATAAGGATAGATAAAAAAGTAATATTATGTAAGTAATATAAAATACGAAAATAATTAAAGCGTCTTGGGTTAGGCTACAACCATAATTATAATTTAATTTTTGCCATGTTATAATTGTCCGTACTATGTCGCCGTTTTTTAAATACGAAGTAAATTCAGGTCAAGTGTAACAAAGAGTTTGAAAAGTTAACAAAATTTATGTAGCTAAACAAAAATTCAATCATGTGCACTCGTGCAAAGATAAAAACATTCTTCTCCTAGAAGAGTACCATATTAAGTAACCGAAAATGTCGTCAGAAAGAATCGGTCATTCTTTGACCGCTATTCAGTATTTACAATTAAATCTCTATCTACTCCTTTATCAACTCTGACCGTACATTTCAGGTCAATAAGAACCACCATGGTCGAAAACCATTTTGTACTTAATACTAAAAATTCAAAACAAGTCGAGACATGACCCGTACGTGCCTCCGCAATGACGGGTAAGCGTAGACATTACCCCACGTCAATAAAACAACATCGTCCATGATAATAGCCAATGATACATTAACACTTCACCTATTATTCCAAACACAGAACCCATCTACTACCAAAGAAAATTGGGAGAAAGAAAGTGCACGTACCCATTACGAGGGACGACTGCTGATCAGATCGGTAAAGTGTGCCACGTTCATAATTACGAACGTATAATGGGCACTTACGAAATCCAATTGCGGTATGGCAATGTACCATTGGCCCTATCGGTCGATCTAATGCCACCGGAACGGAGGACGATCGAATCGTTCTAATCGATCAAATATGGAACAAAGGTTTTATTCAGAGAAATATAAGAACGGCGTTGTTGAGACAGTTGACATGTCGTTCTAATCGATCTGATATGTAATCAAAGTTTCTAGCTAAGTTATCATCATACAGGAAACAATGAATGGAGTAAAACGATTTATTAATACACCCTCTAACTAAGATATGGACTCGAATTACAAGCTTATTATTGTTTAAACATTAAAAAAAAAAACATAAAATTTAAAACAAGTAATAGTAATCGTTCTTAAGTATTCATATAACACAACATGAAAAACTAGAACAGAATATAACACATTAAAAAGCTCCCACGATCTACAAACGATAAATCTCTCCAACCAATTAATTTCAAATAAAAACAAGAATCGGAACACAACGAAACATAATCAAATTAAATCGAGCTACAAGGGAAATCGCATAATAAGTCGTTAACACAAGATTTCCCTTGAAGGCTTTAGGGCGGGTGGGAGACTGGTATTATTCCGATGAATATTGATGAAAGATTACAACACCGGCATCGAGTGGAAAGCACATTCCGAACAGACATAGACCAATATAACACAAAAAACGGGTAAACCACTTTCACGCTCACTTATACGTGAACAACGACGCCCACGTTGCGGGTGAAGACCGATAATTTGACCAATAAATTAGCGCAAACAAACCCAGTCTAGAGAACTTTTATAGTAGCTTATAGGCAGAAAAAATAGGCCAACAAACCGAAACATAACTAAAAGTAAACACAGTAGTGACAAGGCATTCTAAACGTACAATAAAACATAATGATTACTCCTTCAAGTATAGATTGAAATCGACGAGAATCATAAACAGGACAAGGCAAACTTGACCATGAACAATGAGCTAAAAGTCACAATACAATTAAGTCTTATAACTTGAAGAGGCAGAATTGAATAGTTCTAAATAGAAACAAGCAACAGAAGAAAGGCCAAGGCTCTGCATAAAGAGATATGCCGACAGAAACGTCCATGATCCGCGGTCCGATGATGGCATTTCAATTACACTAGGCCAATCATGAAACTATTCAAGCTGACGAGCTAATTCAATTCGCGCGTGAGACACATTACGAGGTAATGTTCGGTTTGTTAGCTCCATTCAACATACATCAGCGATTGAGCACAAGTATTTGTTAAAGTGATGCAGATACCAATAAAGAACGAACGAAATTATCTAAGCAACGCAAAACTACACTTGAGTAAATAAGTGAGTAACCTTACATAAAAGAGTGGTGTTTCCAAAATTACATTAATTTTTTTTTCAAATTATTTATTTATGCGCTAGAGATATAAAAAAAAAAAATGGAAATTTAACGCTTGGTATAATAATGATACTAATGGTTTGTAAACTATGAAAAGCTGTAGCTGGTAACAGTCTAATTACCAGAATATTATAACTTAATATGATAGGAAACTCTAAACTTTGACAACCCTATCCTATTTTTTATCTTTATTGGCTATGCAAGCAGCCGAGCAGACGGGCCACCTGATGGAAAGTAGTCACCGACGCCCATAGACATTGACAATACCAGTGGTATTACCAACGCGCTGCCTACCGTGAGACGTAGGATGTTAAGTCTCGTTTACCCAATAAATACGCTGACTACGACGCCCTTCAAACCGGAACACAGTATTGTTTTCACACTACTACTTTGCGGCAGAAATAGGCACCGCTGTCGTACCGCCCCAGACCCAGACGATGCCCTATAAAAAGGGGACCTAAGTAATTTTAATCTTCAAATAAATGCAATTTAATAAAAATGTAATATTCCTTTAACAGCACTAGAATATTTAAATGGTAAATAGCCAAAAAAAATCGCAGCTGTCAGAGCCAAGTTTTTACCTCTACTCGAGACAAAATTATAATTTGTAGTGTCTGCTAAAAAGTTAACGCTATATCATTCGATCATTATTTGCATAGATAACAAAGCGTTTCCGTAAAAAAAAAACTCAACATTATAACTCATAACTGCTAACTGTCAGCTTAATTTAGATTATGATAATTAGACTATTAACAATAAAATGAAACAAGTCAGGCTTAGCATATATGAATAAATAAGCAAATATCCAGACAAATATAACTATAAAGATATTCATATAAAGGTATGTGTAAATATAAATATTAAATAAAATATTATTAACAAAAAGTATTCTAAATTTTCTATCTATTCGAACATAGGTTACTATTTTATTTCAATTTTCTATAACTGATGTTCATTCCATCAAGAAATATATATAATATATACATGTAAAAATATTCAAATATACAATTAAAGATTATAGTGAATCAACTAATTACTAATTTTATTCAAACAATTTACTTATACCTTCAAAATAATAAGACGAATAACCACCAAATCTAATTCGTCACTAAGAAAATATCTTAAACCAAATATAAACAAACACGATGAGAATTTAGTTAAATCGTAAAAGACAATATGCTTTGTGAATAACTCGATCCGACCTTTAGAAAACACATGCAGTTTGAGGAAGACAAAAAGCACGATAAAGTTTGTGTAGACACATAACATAATGTAACTACGTCCTACTCAGTTATAGCGGACATACTAACTATACTAGTCGAACAAATGTATATGTAAATAGATGACCGTTCAACGTTAAGAGTTTTTTTTGTTAAATGAAGGAAAAAGTTCACCACCTCCTTGTTATATATGATACTGAATATATAACTCATTGAAATAATTTGATAGTTCAGCTAAAATCTTACTTAGTCACCTGTCATTTAAAAAAACCTGTTGTATATAATCAATTCAAAACTTACGTTCAATCTAAGTTTTATGCCATTAAGTTGTTCTTTTAGTCTATTTAACAATTAAGCTAAGTTCAAGACTATTTTCGTTGTTGCAAAATTACTTAACAGTCCATATATTGAATAAAGATCGCTGTAACTAACTAGCTTGTCCTATACTAATCTATTATTCAGTAATGTAATAGAATATTTGGTTAGCTGTTGTGTAGTCTTAAATAAATAACAAAAAAATATAATATTTCTACTAACGATGCAAAATCTATACAGATAAACCCCAAAAAATATCACTAACTGTGATGTTTTACCAATTATCCATTGATTGATAACATCACACGAAGTTGATACGAAACGTATTTCTAATAATTATGTTGGCATAATATTTTTTTTTTCAAGATATTAGGATCATACTTATTTCATTATCGTATGGGTTAACACAAATCTTGTTAGAACATTTCACATTACGTTCCAAGCTCGTCTAGAACATCCGCACCTTAACAGAACGTAGTAATCAAATCACATAACACGCTATTACGAACGTTACATTCCTGTCTAGACGACCTGTCGTGTGCAAACGGTTCTGATTGATCTCATAACGGGGTTTACGTAAGGTCATCTCATCAATGCGTAAGCAATTTGACCTATCTCTAAAAATCATAATTGATTAGAAATATTTGACATCTTCTTACCAAATGTTTTACCCAAGTACCATATGATCTGAATTACCAGATGCGTCGATAGCAAACATCAACTATTGCTAATCATCATCATCAGCCTGTGTAAGTCCACTGCTGTACAGGCCTCTACTTGTCCATTAGAGCTATTTTGTACCGTTTTAAATTTGTATGAAGTTTACAAAAATTGAGATAATACGAGTCTGGCCAAGACTTTAAATAAAAGCACGTAATGCCAATAATGATCCTTAATATTTATGCAAGTAACTGTAATAATCCCTTCAGAACGCTGTTTAAGTTCCGATTCTCTTAACTCTAAACTACCGACTACAGTTCAATGTAATAGAGCGTTGGGCCCATGCTACACAATTACTCTAACAATAAAGTTCCAGTAATATAAAAAATCGCTTTATCGAGCGAGTGATTATAATCGCTTATAAACAATCGCTAATCTTCAAAAACCTTAAGAGCAAATATAACCAACAAATTCGTAGCTCTACTTCAAGTTGCTACAAAGACTCTTTTATTCTCTAGCATAATAATAGACTTATAATACGTTGACTTATAATACCTACATACAACTCATCGAATTACACGTAAAATTTATAGATTCCGTACGTCATGGTGTCCATACACTCGTGGTAACGGCATACTTTCACCGGCCGATAGAACTATTAATCGTTGGTCTATGGCGCCAAGCAGAGTCACTGGCCATTTCACTTTCTTACGTTATTTTTTTCCATCTGCAGTACAGCGTTCTGTAGTTTCGGTTTTGCTTTGGCAGTGGCTGTCGGCCATGTTAGGATTTTTGACCTCACCCGTGTCGGTGAACGCTCTCAATTTCGGTTATCATCGAAATCGGTGTTAGTGATGTTTACTTAAAACACGGTTAAAACGACTTGATGGGATTTGAACCATAAGGTGGCGAAAACTTATCGGTTCAAAATTCTAAAGGAAAAATAACTTTCTGTGTGACTTAAGTCAATAAAACGAAAACGTGTGAGTTTTTTCGGGTCGTTAATAACCATTTATAAGTTTTACTCACAATATAAACATATAACTAAATCTTTAAACACTGACATATATAAATTGGCCACGGTTACCTGCAACATTATGTTTCATTCTTATCTTCATTTCTAACCGGCTAAAAAAACCCATTCATAAGCTAGTTAAATAAGCTAAAAAACAACAGCAAAAAGATGCAAACAATAAACCAAGAATTTACACACAACTAACCATAGATTAGACTCACTTAAATGGGACTGGGCTGGCCACATCTGCCGCATGTCTGACTCTCTCTGCGCTAAAACATGCACCTTTTGGACCCCCAAAATTAAAAGACGGCGAGGCCGGCCTAGGCAAATATGGCGGGAAGAACTGGACAAATTTGAGAAAGACTGGATTTCCATGACTAGCAAAAGAGATGAACGGTCACAGCGAAGAGAGGCCTTTGCCCAGCAGTGGGACACATATGGCTAAAGAAAAACAAAACCATAGATTAATTTTCAAACTCAAAATTTCTAAAATCCCTTAAACTTTCGAACAAACAAAGTGGCGAACGAAATAAGAAGTAAGAAACCGTCGCCCCGCGAGTTGTACTAGGGTCCACTTTCACTACGGCAAGTTTTGTAATAATTAACACCATTGTTATGTGCACCATAATGGCCCCCGGAATACGTCTAATGAAAGCGAAATCTAATTCCCCTTACATGAGAACCGACTCCGTTGAATTTAGACGACCAAATAAAATTGAAGTGACGCAATTAAAAAGACTCATCGTTTAGATGCGAAAATAACGGTGCGAGGTTTAATTTGTTAAAATATTTGAGTTTAATTATGAAAATTGAGAACTGTTCTTATAAAATAGAAACACATAAACGACATATTTTTCTACGCAAAATAGTCTAAAGTCTAAGTATACCACATACCTACAATTGACCTTCAAAACATTTTGTGCAATTTTTAAAGCCTACTGTTTTCAAAATCAAAACAATAATTAAGTAAATGTACTGCGTCATTATTAATGCATTACTTATCAGACCCAACGAGCCCTTTAATAAGTTGCTATACGAGGGCTATATAAATCTCGAAATTGATGTAGAGATTTTAGTCGCGGTATGACAATCTACTAATACCGATGCGGCATATCTCATTTTGAACTAGTATATAGCATATATATATTATATATAAGAACATAACCGTTACATCGCCATGTTTGTCCACTGCTGGTTATAACCGTCAGCGTACGTGAACAAAAAAATCACATAAAAAAGATATGCCTCCAGACACGCTCATTTTCGCAATTATTTCTCTATATTATTTTTGATCTGTACTCAGTAGTCGCTTAACCTCTAAGTTAACTCGAAACCTCCATTCTTTCAACAATCACCCTTATACAGAATCTATACAACTCCTAAGAAACGACCACATAAAAGACTTTTACACATAATCACAGCGTGTCGTAGTGTTTTCTAACTTACGCGTAAACCTCAAAGCCTTTCGACAATCAATCCTTTTAAGAAACGACGCCGAGTCGAAACCTTTTTGTGCATTAAAAGTCACTGCACTATTATCATGTTATGCATAGTTTTGTCTATGTACCAAATAAACACTTTCCTTTCTCTCTTTCTTTTTTTCTTTCTTTCTTCCTTTGTTTACAGCCGCCATTGCATTGCAGACTCAAACGCAACGATTGCAACCTGGCGGCACACTGGTGCGAATCAAAATTCGCACAGGCCTTAAGAAACACCAGAACCGCGGATTCGTTGCAAAAGCGTTGGAGGGCATTGTGAAATGTAAAATTGAACGCGTTTGCTGTAATGTTGCGAGACGATTGATGTGCTTAGACCACTGTTTAAACGTAAACTTAACTTAAAAAGGCTTCTTCGCATCGTGTTTACTTACTTGTACACTTCAAACCGGACTATGATACAGTTTAGAGACATTTTAGATTTATAGTGGCAGAAGTTTTATAGGACACGATGTGGGCACGATCAAATTTCAATCAGTAAAATTGTAAGTAAAAAAGAAGGCTGCTTATTTCTATCGACAAAAACTAGTACGCAAACACTACCTACTGTTTTACCAAGCGTCTATGTCTATGTCTTAAGGTGGCTAGCAACATTTAAGCATCTTTTCCACGTTTCTTAAGTGCAGGGCTTATCGGATAAGCTCACTTATGACTGTTTGTTATATTTTTTGTAATATAAATGTTATAAATATGAACTTGACTAAATTTGTAGTCGTTTCAAAATAACATTTGCCATTATCTTCTAAATATTTTTTTTTTAATTTAAATTAATATTCCTATTCAAAAACCGCGATTAAAACGTATCGTATATATTTCATGATTGATTCTCTGACCAAATCTTGTATAATACATTTTAATTTATTTATATATCTCCAGCGAATTACTCAAAGGCGCATATATGTGGTAGATACGTTCCTAGTTTAAGAAAATTATTTATAACGATACGAAATGCGAACTGAATCAGATGATATAGCTTTCATTGTATCATCATTATCAGCCTGTGATAGCCCACTGCTGGACATAGGCCTCCCCTAGTACACCGCTACCCATTAGGGGGGTTTTGGACCGTATCCCACCACGCTGGTCCAATGCGGGTTGGTGGGTGGACCGACTATTTACATGCCCATCCGACACAAGGATCATCTTACTTTTCAGACAATTGGGTGATCGGCCCAAATTGCCCTAACCAACTAGGAAACAACAATGAAAATTTGTTGAGTCCCCGCAGGATTCGAACCCGCGACTTCCGGTTTCCAAAGCACACGCCCATACCACTAGGCTACGGAGGCAGGTTCATTGTATACTATTTCTCAACCCTAACACACAAATCGACGGTGCAACTCCGATAACATGTGTAATGCAACAACACAACATTCGTCACAATCACAACACACTCGTGTAATGTTGTAACACTACATAACTACATAAAATTTCGTAAAAACTGGAAAATTGCATTCAGAAGCGTATACAATTGCACGCGAAATAATGGCCGAGCTATCTGCCATTTTCTGCAAGACACAATGGTCAAGCTATCGCTTAATAACACATGATTCGAAATAAAAGATACTTGGCAAGAGTGACTGATAAAATGTACACATAATGAAATACGGATCACACAATATCGTATAAGAAAAAAGGAAACATTTAGTCCCTATTTAATAACGCCTCCAGCCAGTGGTATGGGCGTGTCTAAACGAGGTCGGTTCGAACTGCGACCACAAATTTTCATTGTTGTTTCCTAGTTGGTTAGGGCAATTTGGGCCGATCAACCAATTATCTAAAAGTAAGATGATCCATGCGTCGGATGGGCATGTAAAAGTCGGTCCACCCACCAACCCGCATTGGACCAGCGTGATGGGATACGGTCTAAACCCCCTAATGGATAGAGATGTATGAGGGGAGACCTATGTCAAGCAGTGGATTGTGTAGCTGATGATGATGATGATGATGATTGTAGTATAACCGCCTCCGTGGTCTAGCGGTATAGGCCCTTGCTTTATAAACCGGAGGTCGAGGGTTCGAATCCCGTTGTTAAACTACTGTGTTGTAATTGTTTTCTGGTTGGTTAGGAACATTTAGGCCGATAACCCAATTATAGCAAGTAAAAGTCGGTCCACCCATGAACCCGCATTGGACCAGCGTGGTGGGATACGGTCCAAAACCCCCTAATAGAGAAAGCGTGCATCATATCGAGCAGTGCACTGACACAGGCCGATGATGGTTGTGGTATACAATCATATGTGCGAAAAAGTTGCCGGTAGTTGCTCAAAGTATCGGTTCGAATAAAGTCACTTAAGGTTTCGCTAACATACATGATTAAAACAAAAAAATTGTCAGGTGAAATTATCACTTCGGAAAGGTATTATGCAAAATTTAGAACATTACATTAACGATTATTTAAAAACAAAGAGAGGTTGATTTCAGACTAATCATTGTCTAAATTAAATACTGAAAAAAGAAGAATACAAAGTTAGAAATTTTTCAAATATGATTATGTTTGTTTTTATTTCAATACATTAAAAATAACAGCTATTTAAAATGCTGTACTAGCTGTTTATCGTTTTAACAGCTTTTCCTATGAAATCTGAGTAAGCGATTAAAGAGATCAGACAATTAACAAGGCTCGTATAAGCTCCCATCCGGCTTGCTATAAGCTTAGAATCGGCTTAAACGGCCGTTAATCCAGCTTCGAGTAAGCCCTAAGCCAGTTCTTAATGAAGGAACTAACTTTCTTATAACTATGTATCAATAGCTAAAGAAAGTAACTAACGGTATTATTGAAGAATACCTTCGTGAAATTTTACTATCGAGAAGTATTTTAATGAGACAGAAAAATACTGATTAGTACAATATTAAATAAAGTTTTCAATATATACTAATAGCTCAATTTAAAATTGTTTGTATAACTTATATTATAGTATCTTAAATAGGCCGTCTAGACTACATACATATATGTGTTAATTAATTAGGTTTACTGGAAACACTATCAAGTTAGAGGAAATAGCATTAATTTTAATTGGGGAGGGTAGCTTGCAATAGTCGACGTAGAAAAACTTGAGCAAATTGTTGCATGCAATATACTATTCGAAACAATTTACAAATCATAATTTGGCTCAGTTGTGACACAGCAGCTTACTTGAACTTGAGCAATTTATTTTTGTTTATTATTGTTATTTTTTATAAACATGGCAGTGACATAATATCTCATGAGACTACTTGATGCATTGCCGATTTTTATTTTTTAACAGATAAGATAACACAAGATCACATGGAGGCATATATGACATTTTTTTTAAGGAAATCTTAGTAATTATATTTCACCGGGTCTTATCATTGATATTTAGCTTTAATAAAATTTTCTTACTATCATATACCAAAGATCTGCGATTTAGTTAAAACAATAATAAAACCTTAAACTCCACAGCGAAATTAATCCATATTACTAGATTCTAAAAAATACCATAAAAATAATTGAGACATTAATATTAAAATATAAAAAACTGAATAATAAATCTACCCTCTTTGTTAGTGTAACAATAAAAAAACACACCGTACCTCATATAAAAAAAGTTAAAACCACAATATAAAACCTCAAGAAAAAA
This sequence comes from Lamproptera curius, assembly GCA_029286875.1. Taxonomy (NCBI): domain Eukaryota; kingdom Metazoa; phylum Arthropoda; class Insecta; order Lepidoptera; family Papilionidae; genus Lamproptera; species Lamproptera curius. The sequence continues at coordinate 2,297,400 of JAGSMT010000017.1, forward strand.
TAACGCAGCACAACTAAAAACACTGGTAAGTAATAACATACACTCAAACGAACAAAAAAAAAAAAACGCGTCCAATCGCTATCCGTAATCGGTAGACGGGCGCGCGCGGTCGCGTGCGACGGACGTGTGCTTACAACGAGGCCCGCGGAGAGACTGCCACGAGGCGAGACCGCGCTCCGATATCGGACGGCATTATCGACCCGGCCAGACTGACGTTGCGTATTTAGGATGGCACGCTGCGGATGCACTTCGCGAGCAGCAGAAACGCATTTCGGTTCTCGAACTTTCTTTTTTTTATATTCTACCTTCTATTTAAAGATGAAATTGTTCGAAATCAAGGTTAGGTTGAAAATCTGTGGTGCAAATCCTATTTAGCATAATTAGTTTTTTACCGCTTCTTTCTCATGGATTGTTATTTTTTAATGAACCATTTTATTTATTAATTGATTTAGCGAAAAAAATTATATAGAATTAAATAAAATAAAAAATCTTAAATAGCTTTACACATTTTGAACACACTTATCGAGCGTAGACATTTATTTCAATGATTTAAAATCTTATTTAAAAAGTAATTTGATTGCTCCAAATAGTAGTAGGTATATATCTACATAATTAATAGATGACATTAAATAAAAAAATTGACTTATCATGACATATCTATATAAAAATATCGTGTATAAAGTAAGAATAATTATATTCGCACGATATTATATGCATTACATATGTATCTAGCGAAAACGCGACCGAATGCACCAAATAAACGAACACTACCGCAATAAAAAGCGTCCTGAATTTCTATCGTGCCAATCGTTACGAAATTAGACTAACATACATGAAACCGGTTATATGCAGCGGCGGACAAAGCCCGTCAGAGGCCCAGGGGCAAAAGCTGAATGAGGCCTCAAGCTTTAAGCAAAATGTATTTCTACAAGCTTTTTATTTAGTTCACATTTGTATGTATAAGTATTTATGATTATTTGGTGAAAATCTGGCAAGTTAAATTTAAATTCGCCTTAAATTATTTAAGCTTAATAAACATAGGTATGTACCTACAATCATTATCATCATCATCATCAGCCTGTGATAGTCCACTGCTGGACATAGGCCTCCCCTAATACACCCACATCCATTAGGGGGTTTTTGGACCGCACCCCACCACGCAGGTTGGTGGTGGACCGACTTTTTACATGCCCATCCGACGCATGGATCATCTTACTTTTCAGACAATTGGGTGATCTTCTCTTTCAGTAATTGCCATCTCTGTGTAGATGATGAAAAACAGTTTCAAAACGAATACGATTTCTCTACTGTTCCAAAACACCTGACGCTGGAAGGAACGCATGCAAACGCATGAACTCCACAAAGATTCAAGGAATGATTAGAACAGGGACAGAACAGTGCTTTTGGATTTATTTCTCGGATTTTTCGTTGCACCCCTCCATGGACACCGGACATTAAAGCGGCATCGTCGTAACCTTGAGACATGCACAACGCAATATCTAGTCCATCTTTTTTCAGCTGTTGCTGAATGTCTTTTGACATATCCTCAGCAGTTTTTCCTGATATTAAAAAAGAACCTAAGTAAGATTCCCGTACTTCCACAATGTCATTTTCTATATGAACGAATATAATTATTTGACTCCTTTGGTGTGTGTTACATTCGTCAGAAGTGCTGTCAAAAATTATTTAGCAATATTTAGCCTTTTAAATATCTGCAATAATTTTTTGCATTACATGTTCACCCAAACATAGAATAAATTCATTATGTTTGCGTTTTGTCAAATAAGATGGTACTCTTTATGACCCACCAGCGCCTCTTCTAGAGCTTAAGCAATGCTCTTTCAGCACCGGATCATTTTTCGTCTAATAATTGTACTAATACTAAAAAAAACCCATGTTTTCCGAGGAAATATCTTCACTGACAGCAAGGCCTGAAAGTAAGATTTTGTCGGCTAATAATAAGTGACGTCTAAAAGGCGATGTAAAATATTTCTCCATTTCTTAGTTTCATCGTTAAAATCTTCAAGTAATCTTTATCAATAGTTTTATTAAGTTTTAAGCCACTGTCCACGTTTTTCTGAGTTTGTTAGATGTTCATGAGATGATTCATGCTGTGATATCCTTGGATTTAATTTCACCACCGACAAAACAAAGAGACAAATTTATTTGTGTGATTATTAACCTCACATGCAAATAACCGGCCAGTAGAATATAATTTCTTTGTTGATGGTGAGTATAGTCTCTATTTCCTTAAATATTTAGTCTCGTTTAAGTGTGAGTAAAACTACAGCAAAGTTTGACAACGATGTTATTGTTCCGTTAGTGCTCTCACCTAGTCTTTCCACAGATTCAAAAGGTCCGTCCTTATTTTGAAATACTTTACTTCTTCTTCTTCTCTGTACCTCTTGGCAGAGTGGTCGTGGTTATCATGTCCCGCCAGCTGGGCGAAGACAATACCCGCCTCACAACGTCCCGCCAGTTTTGTCTCTTTATTGTTAGTCGGGCACATTCATGTACGGGAGCGCCTACCGCAGGTTTGACTTGGTCCGTCCATCTCCTGGGATATTTTCCCCGTGGTCTTGTGCCTTGTACTTTCCCTTGAACGACAAGACGTTCTATGGAGTCGTGCTCACGCCGACTAACCAGCCCAAAAGAATTTTAGGATCCGACTTTGCACTATGGTGGATAGACGCTGTGTAATGCCAAGCTCCTCTATGATGGAAGCATTTGTTCGGAACTCGGTCCAGGAGACCCCGAGAATCTTCCTCCAACACCACATCTCCAGTCAATCTATCTTGTGAGTTTCGGCTTGCCGTAGGGTCCATGTATTGGCGGCGTAAAGAAAAATTGAAAACACCAACGATTTTACAAGTCTAGCCTTTGTGGCTTTCGTGATGTTTCTGCTCCTCCATATTTTCTTGAGCTTGTCCATTGCGCTTCTGCTCATAGTCATACGTCTCTTAACTTCATCTATGCAGCCTCCTTGATTTGAGATAAGAGCCCCAAGGTAGATGTATGAGTGTAAGAAATCACAGTTTCCTATTTTGGTGGTTTTTGTTATTAGCTCTGTCGACAATCATCATTTTGGTTTTGCTGCGATTTATCATCAAATCTAACTCCGAGCTGACATCCAATTCTTAGGAGAAGTTCTTCCATGCGACTACTACTAGTGGCAAAAAGGGTAGTGTCATCTGCATACCGTAGATTGGCAATCTTGTATCCGCCTATAGTAAAACTGTCCTCCCAGTCTACAAGGGTTATAGCATAATTATCTCCGTGTACGTATTGAACAAAAGTGGACCAATTATGCATCCTTGTGATGACTCCAACGCTAGAATGAAAGCTTTTGAGAAGACTTCATCTGTTTTAACTGACGCAGTCCCGTCTTCGTAAAGGTTTCTAAGTAAATGTACCAAATGCTTTGGTTTTCCCATCTGTAGTAAGGTTTCCCTACAGTTTAGGCCATTTAACCGAATCAAATGCTTTCGAAAAGTCAACAAAGCAGATGAATGTTGGTTTTTTGAACTCTCGACACTTCTCGATGATCTGGCGGACAATAAAGATCTGTTCTCGGGTGCCCTTTGATAAAACTGCCTGTTCTGGTGCTATTTCCTTGATAGAAGCTTTTAAGCCGTTCATTAAGGATGTGTAGCATGATCTTACTTGCATGAGACATGAGCGCAATTAAACGGTAGTTGTTTCATTTCTTTGTTGAGCCTTTTTTATGTAGTGGAACAAATACCGCGTGAGTCCATTCTTTCGGCCAGATACCCGTTTTCCATATCTTGTTACAAAGTCTGAGGAAGATGGATACACCAATTTCACCCAGAGTTTTTATGGTTTCTATCGGGATCTCATTTTTTCCTGTAGTCTTTCCATTTTTCAGATGGTTGATGGCCGCTCTGACTTCTGATTCAAGTACGTATATTGAGGAAAACTCCTCAGACCTGCTGTCTAGTAACAAAGATTGACAATACTCTTTCCAAACCTTTGATATGCATTCTATCTCACAGTGCACTCTGCTGTCATTATCTTCTATAGCCCAGGATTTGGAAGATAGAGTTTTGTCTGAAAGCGGATTTATACCCTTTAATACTTTACTACCCTTCTCGATGATGAAAATTCTGATGTGCTCTGGCACAGGTATTGGCCAATGTGGAGCATCATTGGATGAGAAGACCTCTAACTCAGCGACGTATTCTTCGGCTTCCTCATCAGTATTTTTCTTTAATTTATTATTTTTATCATTCTGTTTTTCAGCATCAGTCACATCGCCTTTTTTATTGACATTTAATCGACTTTTCAACTATGTTTGCTGTCTCAATACCAATGATTTTTACATTGCATTGATTCATCAGTTTGACTAATTTCTTTGGCAACGCAACTTTTCTTCTTATCAAAGTTTCGAAGGTATTTGGATAAAGATCCAGCAAGTGTATTTGCTGCTTCAGTATTTGCTTTTTACCTTCCATTTCTGAGAACCAGATGATTGAATTTTTTTCACTAAAAAAAAATTATATTAAAACCATAAACTGCTACAACATTGTAAATCTTTTGTATCTACAAAACTAACATCTTTTGGTTAAATCCTTGAATGAGGGTAAATTGTACAATATTAGGCAACGCTAGCACTTATTTCGTCTTTTTCTAGTCTAAGCCTAAGCCTCAAACATCATTTAAATAAGAAAACTAGTCCGAAATTTTATGAGTCGTAAAACTTTTTTTTTCGCTAAGTAAAATCTTTTATTTTAAGTTCAAAAATGCATTTACCAATTAAAGAAAACACTGCTTTATCATAGTTTTAACATCCTTAGAAATAAAGATTTATAGGAATATAAAATAAATAGGTAGGCAATATTGTGTGTGTGATTTCCTTCACTATTTCGTTACAAATTTGCCTGGGTTAGGGTTGGTAAAATAACTATACATATAATATATATATATATATATATTGCAACCTCAGTTGTAAAAAAAATGTCCATGTAACGAAGAGTTTGGTATTGCAAATACGCTAAAGAAATGTGAGCATTTGATGTAGATTACGTCTAAATAAAAATCGTCCCCATGAAAAGCTGACTGGATCAATTCAATATACTCAGCAGAACTTTGTGGAACAAGGTAAACTGAATACACAATAAACCTAAACTAAATATTACTGTCCGTTCATGTCGGTTATGTAAAGATTGCATACAATTTGAAGTCATTAAGTTTGTTTAATATGTTTAGCCTTAATTCAATTATTTTTTTATTATTAAATGAATATTGTTAGGTAGTTACTTATTAGTTCATGGTACATTGTTATTTTTAATTTATATGCAAAATAATAAATTTGACTATGTACCCTGGTGTTCGTATCAATATTTCTCACGTATTTAAAGGGATGTTAGTAACTAAAAAAATAACAAAATTATCCATTGAGTATGCTTTCCTTTTTAAAATGTACTGTGCTAGCAAATGTTATGGGCAGAACATTGCCTAATACAAGAATATAAAAACATAAGATAATCTTCAACAAAAAAGTGATGATTACTATGCTATAGTTTCATTTGAAAATACATACGAGCTTATTTATTTAAACAGAAGCCATAGGCAAAATTAATGTAATTGCGGTATAAAATTTGTTGTATGAATTTAAAGGTAATTTTAAATTTCTTAAATATTTTTCACTTCCTTCACTCTTCAGGAAATACTGCTACAAAGACGGAATCTCCCAGAGTATTGGACGCGTTCAGCATAAAAGTTTATTAGTACCACGTAAGCACTTTCGATGGCTGTAGTGGGTTAATCTTCATGAAATCATGAAGCATATTTTAAAGTATAATGAAAACGCGAAAAACATTTGGGGCCCCTCAAGAACTAGGCCGGGCGGGCCGCCCTCCCCCCTGTTAGTCCGCCACTGGTTATATGATATCGTTTCATCATTTATATACGAAAGCGTTATATCAAACAATACTATGATATTCTTGTTATTGAATAAAGGGCTTTTTACGGATTTGATCGCGTTTATTTTACATTTTAAATTCCCGACGTTTCGAACACTTCCCAGCGCCCACGACCACGGCACGGGAATTTAAAATGTACAATAAACGCGATAAAATTCGTGAAAAGTCCATTTACTCAATAATGTGTAGTATTATAATATTCTTGCTAAATAAATAGAAATATATAAAGAGAAAATCGTTTAGTAATAGTTAGTTTTTCTCGGTTTAATCGACTAACGCTTTTCATTTTATTTTATCCTTAGATTTCTTTGACATTTCTGTTTTTTTCCGTCGATATAATTAACCAATTACATTAAATATTGATAGAACACTAGTTCATGTTGGCTTCGCAAGAAGTCTATCGTCACCACTTACCGTTCGCAGATTCGGATCCTTTGTCAATTGCAATAACTACGACAAATTTTCCACCAACCTGCAACAAAAAAAAAATCAAGTTACATTTAAAGAAAGAAAAACATCGTATTATCTTGTATTAAAGCTTTAGAATTTTAACGTCACGCAAACAAATAATAGATATTAACGAATATATGAGATTTCATGATGTCCCTATGTAAATGTGCTTAATGGTTGTCCATAAACATAATAAAAGCATAATGCTATTATTACAAAAACATACACATTAGAAATTGAGGTTACATTTTCACGTATAAACGAAACGACAACTAAACATTTAGTAGACGTACGTCCCATTTTAAAACCGTTCCGTTGAACTACGTATTGTAGACGCTGTTTGTACTGAAAATTGAGTCGATTTAAAGCTATTTAAACACGAAATCCTCCTGAACTCGCAGAAAATAATAAATAAGTAAACATCCTACCAACTTACGAGCAACGTAAATCACAAACAGAGTCGCCTACGTAAAAAAAATACCACAACGAACGTACTAAACGTACACGTACAGTACGCACGTACTGTACGTAGTGGAAATTACGCAAATCACCCTCAGACACCACTCGTATCCCCCCATGGCGTATGCCGGTGAATGGATTGAAAGGCCTCTTTTCCGCCACTCCAGCCGCCCGCAGCGTAGACTACATGCATGGTGGACTATACTAAACTATTAACACGGTATATATTCAATATAGTAGTATATATATATATATATTCAAATATCTTTATTCAATATAGAAGTTTAACACTCGCTTATTGATTGTCAAGGACGCTACCACCGGCTCGGAATAGGACGCCTTCGACCTAAGAAGATTCGGCGAAAGAAACTCAGCGGGCCTTATTTGGCACATATGTGAATATATACTAGAGCCAAATTAAATGCAGAAAGTGTTAAAATTAATTGTTAATAGAACGTATATGTAAGCAAACTGTGGCTAAGCCAAAGGGAAGACGAAAGAGATGTCAACAAAGTGACCTATGGAAACGACTCTGTGTTTAAATCATAGCCTCTTTTTAGTCCGGTCAATTTAGACCAAAAAAAGAGAGTGGAGTTACATAGAGTCCCAACAAGCTGAATTTCAGTGAAATTGTTCAAAATATAATTATAAACAATGTCTAGGAGTTCCCCATCATTCCCTTGTAAGGAAAAAAAATTTAAGGTCAAAGGTCAAAAAAATGAGCTTTTCGCGATTTTCAACAAAACGGTAAGTTTTATCATAAAAGTACCTTAGACAAAAATTGTAGATCATAAAATTATCTATAAAAAATGTATCAATACTTTTTTCTTACGAGCCACCGTTTTTGAGATATAACGATTCAAAAAGTTATAAAAGTTACGCTAAGTACACTATCTCATAGGTAGCGTGGAAACGTGTGCATATTATGAGGGTGACAATTTTATAACTTTTAATACATTTTTATAGATAATTTTATGATCTACGTCTATGCCGGTGTCTATGGGTTTTGGTGACCACTTCCCATTAGGTGGCCCGACTGCTCGTCCGCCTGCGTAGGCAATAAAAAATATAGTTGAGTAATAATCCAATACAAGGTCAAGCATAGGAAATATTGTTATTCCAATGACTTACAACCAATAAATTAATATAAAAGAAGAATACAAAATACCGAATGAGAAACCTCTTGGCGTCTACTAATGTCACTAATTTTAAATGAACCCAATAACGCTAGTGTCTTATTGCGCAATAATACTTTCATTTCGGCGCGGTCCATTTCACTCGACACTAGATTCTAGACTTACTTTCGGTCTAGATAATTGATAACACGGAACAACGGTCGCCTTTCAATCAAGATAACGGAGATAGTGTTTCTCCAGCGTCGGAACAGATAGCGATCACGGTCAAAGCGGGTGTGGAAAGAAACAGTGTAAACATGTGCACCGTGTGTTTCAATGTTGTCGCCTTATGTGCAGTGATAACACTCCACAATTGCTTTGAATTCTTTAGGATACAATGATATATAGGTAATTATAACAGAGCAAAGTAAAGAATAGGAACTATAATGAATAGTTCTAATCGTAAAATCTATTTGACGCGTTTCTAATGATATCGGTCACATATATAAAGATATATTATATATATTGTTTGACGCGGTGAGATCAGCAGGACGTTCACCTGATGGTAAGTGATACTAGCCGTGCCTATAAGAAATGCAGCGAGACAACGAATCCGCTCACCGGTGAGAAATGAGATGTTATATCTCGTTTACCCAGAATCTACGCTGTGCAACATTATCCTTCAAACCGGCAGGCAGTTTTGTTTACACATTACCGATTTGCGACAGAAATAGGCACCGCGTAGGTGCTACTAGAAACGTTGTCACTTGTTTCCGCTATTAGTTTCCAGATTAGCCAATATATACTCAGATTAGATGCAAACAATGTAACCCATAGCAACGGAGCAAAGTTGTATTAGTCGATGTTATTATTCGACTGTCGCTCAGTGTTTGACATCTCATTGTCATCAATCCAACAAATTAACACACGAGATGGACATTTTTTTTGAAGGAGGAACTCTGTGGGCGTAAACCTATTAGAACATACCGAATGTGGGGGCTTCGCCACAGGCGCGTCTCCCAACGGAGTGACTTTGTTCAGACGCTCTCTTAAGGCTAATTTAATAACTGGAAGAGCTCGATGTAAACTTTACTACCACTGCGAGATGAATAACGCCACTTCATTGCAACGTTGTTCACACCTATTCCTGGAGTTTCCAAAAACACACAGTTAAATTTCGAGTAGCCATTCTCATTCACTCTTTTCACGTTTCAACCTGAAAAATAAGGCGATGAATCGTAGAATTAGCCTTTAAAAAGTCTACCTAAACTTTTTTGCACAAAAAAACAAAACTAATCGTTACTCCGACTCGTTACGTAATCCGTTTATACGAACGTGTTCAATTACACGCTCCCAAAGAAAACGTACGTAAGTGAGCAATCCTTCTATGTACGGACAAAAATTGGCGATTGTAACTTTTCGGTGGTACAGGGCTGACACATGCCGTAAAATATTTGAAAGTTATTATTATCATATAAAAATAAACTCTTAAAAATCCGCTAAATCCACAACTACTTAATTTTCAATGGAAATGGGTTAACCCAAAATGCCTAGGCACAATTAGGAAAACTAAGATTTAATCTATTATAAGTGTTTGATTAATATCGTGGTTTTCAAGACTTGGTGCGATACTTCCGGCCCGTATTGTGAAGCTAGATTAGCAGCTGTCAGTAATTCTCCGCATAATAAAATGCCTGAAATAATCAGCCACAACACGGCAAATTAAACGGACATAGTTCGATGATTTCACCGAGGAGTTAATAATTATTTTGTCAGAATTAGTTGACCAATTAACAAATTAAAATAAGTAAAGTTAAAAGCAAAATTAACGGTATTGGAGACTTAAAGTAACATATGTAGTGAAAACTTGCGCAGGTTCGCTAACAGTGAGCGTACGCGAGTATAGCTTAGGACCCTTTATTAGCTTTTTATATATATTATCTTTCATTGGACGCTTTAGTTATTAAACCATGCTATAAACATATCAAATATTTTATGTATTAATTAAGAAATTATTAAATAAATAAATTTACCTATGTACTGACATCGCAGCATAGAATACAAATTTCAATAAACTTATAGATTTACGATTGCATTATTGCTTATCACACAGCAATCAATTTTTAACTCCAGATTCGACCCAACAGTTATTAGCTACATCATAGAAAATCTAAAAAAAAAAAAAACTAAAAAGCAAATTAATACCAATACATGAATACAAAACCAACCGCACGACATAAAGAAATGATGTTTAGAGTGAAACTGTATTTAAATAACGTTACATCATTCCCAGCAGCTGCAGCCTGAAGCAATGTAGCGCTCCTGTGATTGTTTTGACCTGAAAACGGTCTTGTATCTCATTACAAATTGGTTTAGATCAATTTAAAAGCTAGAGAGGAGAATATTTTAATTCAATATTAAAATGACGTTTGATTAAATCTTCATAAATGTTCTTCTGTGCATGTGTACGTCACTGAACTCCTCCGAAACAGCTGGACGTGACAAATGATTCTTTTTCATGCGTTTTGATAGTTTAGATTTACGTATGAAGAAACCTAGGTTTTTTATATAAACTACCAATAAACCGCTGGATTAATGTAATTTGTCAATCCATTTTACATCATATATCAACCCTAGATTTTTTAATAAGTTGAATAAAAATCAACCAATGCAGATAGTCAATGTTGCAATCAAGGTTTTACACCGGTACTAAATTAATTAATATTGAACGTAAAAAAAATACAAAAATCTTAACAGACTGTACTAAATAGTGAGATTTAAACCTACGGCTTCAAAAAGCTTTTATATATTAAAGACTTAAATAGATGAAAACCGACAACAATAGTTTAAGTTCAAAACAAACAAAACCATATCAACAGAAAGCTCAACACTTTCGAATAAAAAGCGAACCTTGATCAAATCCATTGTGCCACCAACAATAAGATCAGCGAAATTATTCACAAAAACGAAATCGGACAAAACTTTTAATTTTCTCGATAGAATAGCGAGGACCATTTTAGAAGCCACTGAATGAAGCCGCAATGTCGGAACAATGGACGAAAAGATGCAAAACAATGGAGTATATATAATTTTCACTTCCGACGATCTGCGTTGGAGTTAAATTTACCAACAAAAGATTTAACAAATTCTGTGCACTATTAGGTTGCCGTTTTATTTAATTATTTCTTACGTACATGGTATACTTATAAATAAAAATGTAATCATACTTCTATTATTATATATTGTCTATAGTCATAAACTTGTATTTATAAGTATTCTAATATCAAATCCACTAATTTAGTCTGTAGTCTGCCCGTGATCATGGATGCTGGAAAGAATCCGAAACGTGGGGAATAAATATATTTAAGTAACGCGAAAAATCCGTAAATTGGTAGGATTTAATATGTATAATAATCGCGTAAATAAAAGAAATAATTAAGTATTCTAATATTAAAAAGAGTGTACCATAAGGTGCGAATATTACGCAGTAAGTTTAGTGTAATTTTAGTGTCTACTACGAAGCGACGATAGCCGCTAGAGAAGTTAGCATTTCGAAGCATCGGAAAAAATTAAACGCAATAAAACCGACATAATTCGCAAAATAGTTGTTTCAATAGAGGTTAATGAAAAAATGTGTTGACTAAAATTCCCCTAATATACGTATACATTACAAATACTTAGTTATTCATACGAAGACATGGCCTTAATAGATAACAAAATTCTCTTAAAAATATTCTTAAGTTGTTATTGTTGCTCAAGTTATATTATTCGCTCAGCCGTTCACCGAGCAATGGGGAAGGCTATGCTCGGAGTATCTCTGAAGGAACGCATCAGAAATCAAGTGATCCGTCATAGAACCAGTGTCACCGCTATAGCCCACCGGATTAGTAAGCTGAAGAGGCAGTGGGCGAAGGCCTATGTCCAGCAGTGGACTGACACGGGCTGATAATGATGAAAAATTATAAACTCAACTTTATTTTTACCTAGGTAATGAAACTCGTTATAAATAACACAATATTTGTAAGCGTATTACGGGTAAAGACATTTTGTCCGTAAATGTAGTAAAGGACAGGGCTTTCGCATAATTTGAGCGCGCGTCGTAAGTAATTAATACAAACAGCTGTTGTATAATTTTCGATACTTGAGACTACACTTTTCACCAATACGAGATCGAACGTTAATTGAGTAATAAAAGTTGTTTTTACGTAACTCTTCGGATAAGGCGAATTGTTCAAATTAAAAACCCTTTCACACTTCGATAAAAAACCAGTTAATTTAATTAACGCTCTTAATTTAATCTCGGTTTCTGTTACGTTAAACTTTTAGTAATAATGTTTTACATTTGAATATAATTTATAACGCGTGTTTTGCGGCGTTCTTTTATGTTACTATTATATAACAATTAATAATATTGCTGTATATTTTTGTCTTTTTATGAAATGAACAAAAAAGATTAGGAAATAATTGCCTAATTGTAAGTAACTGTTCTATAGTAAAGAAGAAAAAATACATATTAAAACATCTTATTGCCTAAATATACAAGAAATAAGCTTGCAATCGCAAGTTAAAAAACACAAAAATATAATTTTTCATATAACCCAATAAATAATATATAATAATAGTAAAAATGCAATCATAATCACTTAATTTTTATCAAATATGTGTAGTGACTGAAAAACTTGACTTAATAAACGGACATCCAAAATTAATTACCATAACTCTAAATTAAATTAAAAATCTCACGTTTCCGCTTCTGGCCAATTTGTTCATGCATCCGTTATCTGTGGAACGTAGCCTCGTGCGCTATTATTGTCTATGATTAGCATATTTCCCGCCAAAATTCCGGGCATCGCATGCGATATACGCATACCGGTATTCTGCTCTATCGTTGCAGCTCAATGGAACTTGTGCATGACATATTTCGCCACTCGGGGGCAAAAACAATGTACGCGACACGAAGGGTTGATAGTTCGTGGCTTAATTGAAAAATAAAATGCAATTCCTCTTCACAATATGTCGTTTGGACGACGACAAACAGAATTTTATTGAATATGCTTTGCAAAGATGTCATTTAACTCCAGATACATTGTACATCATTTTAATTTAACCTACCTGCATGTATAGTTACACTATTTATGATGAATCATGTGTGAAATTAATTATAAATTAGTTCTTATTAGTCTGCCCGTGATCATGGATGATGGAAAGAATCCGAAACGTCGAGAATAAAAATATATGAGTAACGCGATAAATCCGTAAATTAGAGGGTTTGATATAATTCTTATTTGCTAAACATTCTCATTTTATAAAAAAATATTCATATCTAATGAAGCAATATTTAATTTTAAGCCTTTCTCGATAAATTACCTAGCATACATTTAAATATTTTTTAAAGCTTAATTTTTTAAATCCTTATACTTTTACATATACTAGGGACTATTCCCGAGACAATTGATCATTCAACAGACCAACCCTATAATTTTTCAACATAACTATAGATACAAATTCATAAACTAATAAGTTATCCCTATCCGGGCATTAAACACGCAGACAATACCTTTCATACAGGTATTGTAGCCGACATAAACAGCCAAGTTTATCCACGCTAATCATTACCTACCCCATGCGAGGGACTGTTCACGGTAAAGGGAGGGATCGTGACGTCATGTCTGTGTTTACAATAGTAACATTGTCTGCACGAAGGGACGGACTTTGACTTGTCCTGTATACCGTGTTCTAAAGAAGAGTTCCTTTGATTTTATTTTAATATTTCTAAGCGGCATGCCTAACTGTTTGTTACTTAACACGCTTAAAATTAAATACTATTCCACAATATAGAATAAAAGGACTTTTTACGGATTTTTTCGCGTTTATTTCGCATGTTAAATTCTCCACGCGGACACGGGGTAGATAGCCTACCCGTGAATACGGGCGCTAAAAGTCACTTTATTCAATAATGTAGTATTCGCGTGAACAAAAGAATTAATTAAGCATTTCACACGTCGTGAAAGAAAGTATTTATTAGATTTTTAAGACTAACCCAAAACAATATCCTTTAGTAGTATTCCATCAATACATTTATTTACTACGTTAGAACTTTGTGTAAGTTCAATAAACTGCTCTTTTTAATATTTACGTTTATGGTTCAATATTTCGAGTCTATTCGAGAAAAAGATACTAATTAAATTTAAAAAAAGTATACGTTTTGTAATCATATTTAAGAGCTCACAGTGACAAAGAATTCAGGTATCCGAGAAAATTTATTAAACAGTTTTCTATCACAATCACAAATTGAAACCGACATTTTCACTCGGACTTATACAGACGGAACGACTCACTTATCGATGAAACATTTCGATGATAATTTATTGATTCACTTTCACTTGGATACAGCGCTATCGGTAGTCGAATCGATCACTCGTATTGTCCCGCTGTTATTGTCGAAACGGTCACGGAATAAAATATTAAGTTGAGAATATCTCAATTCTTATTCTTTTTTCTTTATTAGCAATGAAGGCTGATGAGCAGTCGGGCCACCTGATGGGAAGTGGTCACCGTCGCCCGTAGAAGTTGGCAGTACCGTAGTATTTATCGACGTGAGACATAGGATGTTAAGCCTCGTTTCCCCAGTAAATACGCTGGCTACGGCGCCCTCAAACCGAAACACAGTAGTGTTTTCACACTACTGCTTTGCGGTAGAAATGGGCACCGCGGTGGTACCGCCCAAACGGCCCCTTGTAAGAAGGGGACCTACCACCAGTGAAATCTGTGCGATCAATACAAAAATTTCGTTCTGAACCTATAAATTAGTAGTTAACGGTTATGATTAGTTTAGCGACCTAAAAAGCACTCTAGCCATTAATAATATATAAATAACAACATGTAGCCTAAATATAATGAACAAACAATAATAACACCTAACATACATAAACAAAAGAACATATACAAATAGACATAAAAAAAGAGATATCAATATTTTTGTTACGAAGAGTATGTTACATCGTTTAATATATAATGATTTGTGATCATAATATATTATATGATACACACTAAATCAATCAACTAACTCTCATTAAAGCATCCGCTCATTTTAAATATTAATTGAAGTCGTCAAAACTTAACGAATTTAGTTATTAAATCAAACGGAAATCAGCGGTCTAGTTCAAGTTATAAAACTTTCAAAACAATCAATATGGACGACAAATGTAAAGTTATAATTAACTTGAGAAGCGTCAGCGGTTGACGTCCTGTTAAGAAAGTAATAAACCTTTTCCATGCGAGATTGGCAAAAATGTAGACTTTTCATCACATTTGTTTTAGATAAAGCTATTGTTAAAGTAGGTTTTTGTTGAACCTTGTCCTGCGCCAAACTTTTTCATTATTATGAGTTGTAATTCATCATCATCATCATCATCATTATTAGCCTGTGTCAGTCCAGTGCTGGACTACGTTTGCCGAGCCTTGGTCTCCACACCGGAACTTCCCGACTCCAGCGGTCGTCAGTTCTGTCATTATAATCGTAAATTACTTGTACTAATATCCAACTAACATTGTTTGAGTCAAATAGCATCTATAAATAACGAACAAAACCGTGATTACTACACCGACAACGATACCAATCGATTTCGATCGATTTTGAACGAATAATAATTATTTCGACCGATTAAGAACGATGAAGAACGATCACGAACGGTCCTATATAAAAATCGAGCAAACGATGAAGTTTTATGGGACCATAGCAAAGGCCCGTTACCCGCAAATGGACTGACCTTGATTTCGACATGGGCCCTTATTTGTTACACACACCATATGTTAATAGAAACGTAAAAAGTTTTCGTGTCTCAAACCCTTATACAAAAAAGGAAATCATTTTGGTAAGACAAAACCGATCGATTAGTTTATAATAGACTCAGGGTAATTATAAGCGAACATGTTAATCGGAAAAAAACATAAATTACGAGAAACACAAGCAATGTCATAACTTGTGTTAAGGAAAAGTTTATATATAGAAAAGCCAGCTAACCAACTAGCCTAAAAACAACTGTATATTCTGGCAATAAATTGAAACATGACAAGTCCTTTATAAATAGACTACTACAGGTTTGTTGCAGCATTTGGAAATGATGCAATTTATTTCAAAGTACAAAAGAATAAGTAATTAAAGAAAAGTAACCTATTAACGGTATACGGTCCGAAACGTTCTAATGGAGAGGGTGTATTAGGGGAGGCCTATGTCCAGCAGTGGACTATCACAGGCTGATGATGATGATGATGATGAACCTCTTAACGAAAGTAGCGACCGCCACGGCCACATGTTTTGACCGACTTCCCACAGAAGGAAGTACTCAATTCGGAGCGTATGTTTTTTTTTTAATATTTATGTTACCTCTGCTCCGCTCTCACACAACAACATGTCATCAAATTACAAACGCAGCAAAACACTAAAAGATAGACATAGAGTATGTTTTACATAATTGTACTTCTTGAATAGGACTACAATAAAGTTTGGGATAGCATTAAACTATGTTTTAAGAATAACGCACAATAATCATTTTAATTTAAACACTTTTAAAAATTTTAATCAGGCAAATTCAAAGCTCATTTAAGATAATACAGTTGAAGTTTACATACAAGTTATTGCTTTAAAAAAAATCCTCATTCAATATACATAAAACGTGTCGTAGATGAAGTTTTGATGTAATAAATACCTTAAAAATCAGAGATTTAAAATACGGTGGCAGAAAACACGAAGCAATTTCGTACGAAGAGCACGTTGTTACCGGCTTATATTGCGTTTAATAGTTTTACGCACGAAGTCGGTCATATTTTTTTGTTAAAATTTTATTTGCTATCATTAGTTATTAACATAATGGTACTATTTTTCATAACATCATCATCATTAGCGGCCTTTATCCGTCCTCTACTGGACAAAGCTATATTTCAATGAACGCCAAGACGGCCGATCCCCTGCCTGAGGAACATCCGAATATCTATAGAAACCCTAAACCACTGCGAACGTCAATCAAAAACATAATACAAGATTCCTATAGAGCATTCAGATGTTCCAAGTAAATGGTATAAGTAAAAAAGCCAATTTTTGAAAGTCCATAATTGGTATATTACCTCAGACACGATAACCATTACGTTTGTGACCAATTCGAATCGGACAATGGGCAATAAAAGGTAGCGTCCCTGAAAAAAAATGTGTTATACTCAAATTGTTACGAAATACAAGAGCCGATTTTAATCCTTTATCTTCATGGCAAAGGATCGTAATTAAGAAGAAACGTAAGTAGGTGTATCTTTTGTTTGTGTTAAAGAGCATATTTTTGTTGGAAAATAATTAAAATCTATCATTGAGTCAGCTTCTCAATTGTTTGCTGTTTGATAACAATGTTTACTACTATTCAATTTTTAATAGTTATAATGCTGAACTATACGAGTTATGAAAATGAAAACGATTTAATTAAATTTACGCGTAAAAACCGGGAAGGAGTACTTGTTGAAAATAAACATGGAAGTCTTGAACGATATCGGTACAATTCAACACTTTACAATCGATTACAATTCAGGAAAAAACAACTAGTTTTAATGAAACGATTGTGAATATATCGTTAAATAATAATTCGCAACACGATCTAGTAACATAAGAAGAAGAGATTGATTGATAGTATCTTTAAAATCTTTAGTTGCGGTCATAGAATAACAGCAAACAATATTCGCTACAGATCTTCCAAAAAGACCTTCTATTATAAAAGACCTTGCAAGACGACCAAATTACATATAGAACCTTAACATCAGCTAGAGTTCGGCGTCTGAACAACAATAGCTCATTCAGGCCACAGCAGTCTAATGTCATCCAACGGCATTGCCCCATTTGTGGGACAACGGAGCACTATGGGGCAACTAGACGTAACCAGGCGAGTGACGCTACATGCCCAATTTGATCGGCGTCAAGCAGAAATTTTGGCCAGATTTTTATAATACCTATATGTGAGCCAAAAACAGAAGACTGAAAGAAAAAAATGCATATTTGGTATATAGTAATATACATAATCATATTTACAAATTAAGTAAAAAAAACGTAATATTAATGGACCAAATTGGTTTCCACTCCATGATATCATAAATATATGATATCAATTCAATAAAACTGACTTTCAGTGGAACCAGTGTAGGATACTAAGCATCAGTATTCACACACAGGAGTTTTCAGCCCCATCATAAAAACAATAACATTTAAAAATGAAAAAAGTATACAATAAAAATACGATGTAGAATCTGTAAAAAAACGACACATGAATGGGGAATTAGGTCGACGCTAGGAAGCGATCTGCGAATCAGAATACGTCATAAATAAATAAATACCATTTTGTCACTTAAAAGACGATATTATATAATATGGATGATTGACTCAGATTAAGTATGATATTACATGGTAACCAGCCATATGTTTGCTAATTTCAAAATATTATTTTACAATTTAGTCGCAAATAACGTTTTGTAAAGAATCGTAAATCATTATGTGTCCAAAAATTATGATTCTTATCCTTTAAGTTTGAAACTTGATGTATAACCTACATTATTCTAAACTAGCATTACGTTTTCGTAACACAAAAAGGACTAAAAATATTCTTGCTATCTTAAAGAAAATTACACAATTTAATTTAAATGTTGATAAATATGTCACAAATCATTTCATCGGTTTTACTTTGAATTGATGAACTTCAAACAAAAGAGAGTAGCGTGAAAATTATTCAACATTTTTTCCGTTTAGTACGCGAAGAGTTAACAAATTACCAAAAAAATAATCAACAACGAAACTTGACGAGACAGCTTGCAAGCCATGAATATTCGCAAACACGTCGCCACTACACGGTCCAAAACATTTTACATTGCACTGAGCTGCATTTTATTTGCAACTAATTACAAAATTCAAGATACAAATTATCTATAAAGAGGTAAGTTTTTGTTTTAAACTTCACGAATAAACTCAAAAAGCACTAAACCCGATTTTTTAAGTTATTTTTCCACTAAAAAGGGTACATATATACGCTACATTTATCATTATAAAAATTTTTAAAATTCATATAAACCTCTAGTGTAAAATAAGAGTCATTAAATATCTCTAATCTCATTGAAGTATGTTTATTCATGACAAAATGTAAAAAAATCCACCGGTACGACACTAGGACCGACCTAATGTGACATATAAAAATAGTCGTATTAAATTCAAGTTATCCCCATGTAGTACAGCATTTGCCGTTTACATACTTTGCAATAATCCTAAATTGAAGCATTTGATAAGGAGTTTGATTGATTTGTCTTCATTGCTATTTACGTTTTACGACACAAATGTAAACGAAAATTGGCAAGAGCGCTTTACTTTCTACTAATAGTACAAAGCGGTGTAATTCATTACTCTCACTACGCCAACATTAATAAACATTAATATTGTTAATTTAAACAATATTAGTGTTTGATTTTATAAGAATTTATAGGATTTTAAACAGTATATCATCACTATGAAAATGATAACTATTTCGCTAAAGGTCCACATGTGTGCTGCAATTAAAATAATGCTATGTCTTGTTGTGTGTATGTGTCACGATTATTGTCAAAAAGTTATTCTATTGAAATAGTAAGACAGTACATTATGAGCTCTCTATTACCTAGTGGTAAGGGCATGTGCTTTAGAAATCGGGGGTCGTGGGTTCAAAAAATTTTTAATGTTGTTTCCTGGTTGGTTTGGGCAATTTGGGCCGATCAATCAACTGTCTGAAAAGTAAGGCAATCCATGCGTTGGATGGTCATGTAAAAAGTAGGTCAATCTACCAACCAGCATTGAACCAGACTGGTGGGATAAGGTCCAAAAACGCTTAATTGAGGATGAGTGCAATAGAGGAGGCCCTATGTCCAGCAGTGAACTAACACAGGTTGATGATGGTGATGATGGGATTATGAGTCCGAATTAATACAATTAATATTTGTGTGATTTTCTTATTTTATCAACTTAATAATTATATTTTCCGTTTTTTGTAATTAATAAATGTAATGCTCATCATATCTCTGTTCTTTTAAAATCACCGAAAGCAACGCATTAACGCGTAAAAAATTTCCACGTAACAAAACCACGTCGCCGATAAAAACGTGACAATTACTGTTCTTTAAATCGGCATTCATTCTTCTGTTTTACAGTAGTAATAAAAAAAGGCGTAATTTTATCGAACTAAAAGCCATAAAAAAGCGTAAACAACAAAAGCGTGCGAGTCAATAAACTTGTGAAAATTTACTCGAATGTATTTAACACGACTTTGACATTATAAAATACTAAATTCTTTTTATGTTACCTCGTTGCTCCGCTCCTAGTGCTCCGATTTTGCTCATTCTTTTCAAAATGGTATGCAGTAGCTGTCATGTGGTCGCATTTTTAGATAAAAAATTTAACGATTAATATATTTAAAAAAAAAATTGTAAAAGAACGTTCCGTGTGTCACGAGCAAACATAATGTTACACACACTTTTTAAATGGTAGCACAATCTGTTTTTTTTTTAATAATATGAAACTTGTATACTTGAAATAGTTTAATTTTTGTATTAATCCCATTGCAAAAGATGATAAAAAATTGTCTTGCTGAGCGTCTTTCGCTAGGTCTTCTACCACGAAGCGGTGGTAGCATTATTTACAATCAGTAAGTGAGTGTAATGCTTTTATGTTGAATAAAGATATTAAAATTCTATAAGTAGGTATATAGTTTAATAGATATTTCAGAAATAAAAAATCACAACCTCGTCCGATTGTATTGCAAATATTTTTGATTAAATTGTACTTATTTTTTTTATAGCAACGGCCGCAGTTATTTATATTACTACAACCATTCTTAGTTAAAGTTCCCGCCTAAATCAGAACGCGGCGGAAGGAATTATTTCTGGCAATTCCCTCGCCATTAATGCTACATCGGCTTGAAACATCCACTTCCCCATAGACGAAAGCCCATAACGGGGCACGAGGCGTCTCCCCAAAGCTTCCGCGTACTATTTAAAGATCCAACGTAAATAAGGAGCGGGAAAGTCAATATGGCGACACTAAATGCGTGTTACATTTTTAAATTTACGTGGTTCCTTATAGTATGGCAAACGAAAAAAAAAAATTTTTTTATTCTATGGACTTAAAATTTGTCATGGCCGATTTTTATAAAATAATACCTTAAAACATAACAGAGTTTTAAAATGTGATAGCGGGGAATCACGGGGCAATTTCGAGCAGGGAGCACGTTGTTATGATGCGCGAAATAGTTTATGTAGTATATTAATAAATCCACTAATTTGCGGATTTTTGGTTAGAATATTTATTCTCACGTTTGATCTTCAGCATCCATGCAGTCATAACGCAAAAAATCCGTAAATAGTGGATTTATTATGTCATAATAATCGTAATAAAGAATCATATTATTTTAAATGTAGTTAATAAATACATTGTTCCAGATTCTTATTTCTGTAAGAAAGTTTTTTTTTAAACACCTGTTTGTTCACATGATTGCTAGTAAAGAAAAAAACTTCGTAAACAGGTTATTAGGCATTTCTTTAGAAAGATTTATATGAATGTCTCCTTTACTATTAAAGTTTTTTAAATTGTGATATAAATAATAGACCATGCGTTATATGGTAGTCGTTCAATTTTAAAAGTGATTCACTCGCTTATTAACAACACCACTATGATGTGTTTCTTATCAGTTGATTTTCAAGCTGATATGTACTAAACAAAGACAAATTAAAATAAGACATATTAAAATAAGACATTATTTATTGCAACGCAAATTAATGCTTATATACATAAGACTGCAAATTTAAGCAGCCTCGTAACATGGTAACTAGATGTTCTCTAATGGGCAAAGGTTTTTTCAAACGATTAAAGGAACCCTAAAGGATAGAGTTATATGATTATTACAACACGATGCTGACATCTTACGATTAGACTTGAACGACGCCGCCGATCCAAAGTCGCTCAGAGCTTTAAATTGATGCGACGATTTGGCTGCAGGCGTGAATTTAACCACGGACATCAAACATCTTTGATAAATAACGAACGTAAGGAGAATTGTAGAGAAAGGATAAAAAAATTGTATTAGACAATATTTTTTAAATTTATACTTATAAACGAATAATGACGCAGTGCAGCAGAAGTTGGGTATACGGCCCATACTTTATAACATTTTTGTATTAAATTATATGAATTGAACACAGGTGACATTTGTTTTATGGATATTTTACACATTTTATCATGTCGATAATACCAAAAGAATAGTCAATTGTAATTGGTTTAACAATTAAAAATTAAGTTTATCAATTAGTTGAAATCATCTAGTTGTAAAGGTGTCTATCGTGATTAGGATGGTTTTACATCGACATCAAATGTATATGATGAAATGAAGCGAGTTATTTACTTATAATAGTAGATAGACGAGCAAGTACGTGGCTTAAGGGTTGGACCTGCCCTTAAAAGAGGTAATAACCACTAGTTATGATTGCTTTTTAAACCGGAGCAAAGTTGTTTCGCTCGCTACTGGTTTGAGAAGGAAACAGGCACTAAGATAATAAATGGAGAGTACTTACTTACTTACAAAAAAAATATATTATTGATAAGGTGGGTACAAAGTCAGAGATATAAGGCTCAACTTCAAAAAGACTACACCAATTCATTCTAGTCAACGAAAACAACATAACATTTCCAGACAAATTTAATATCCCCGTCGTATTCCTCAGACCTTCCGACTCACTCCACAAATTCCAACCACAATAAAGGATATCAAGAAAAAAATACATTACATCATGTACATAATTCAAAAATGTACATTAAAACATTCACCGATACAAATCGAGAGGAAAAGTGCACGAGGGTACGTAACTCATCGGTGATGGACGACCATACAAGGGGCGCTTTCGTTACGGATATGGTCACATATGGTCGCATTTCGCCCGAGTTACAATAAAATAAACCGCGCGACGAAACAATGCGGCTTTAGTGGCTTTCGAGAAACATTCTACCGGTTGGCGGGTTATGTCACTGGTGTATGACTTTTTATTCGAGCATACCTCTGTGATGCAGGTGGTTGGAATAACTGCACGATATTGAACAGAGCTGATATCTTTATGATGTTGGAAGTTTCATGTTATACTTTGGTTGATGATAGGTGACGCTATGATGATCCGTGAGGCTATTGAGATATAGAATAGAGAAGATCTAGACCTGCTTGGGATCCCATAATTAATAAGTTAAAATTGAAACCAATCATAATACCACTACCGGCTTTAATGATTAAATAAGTTAATTTTGCATAGGTCGAGTACACACTAAAAATATTTAATTGCAATTAAGATCTGGAAACCCCGCTTCAGCACTGGCAACAAGACGCATGACATCTCAGTCTGCCCCGTGACCACGGCCGCTGGAAAGTGTTCGAAACGTCGGGAATTTAAAATGTAAAATAAACACAATAAAATCCGTAAAAAGTCCTTTCATTCAATAATGTGTAGTATTAGCGTAAACAAAAGAATTAATTATGATGGTAGGTAAAGAAATTCTGTTACATACGTGTACGATGTTAAGTTTGCTGTATATATGTATGGTTTTCAATAAATATTTTTAATTCATTTGCTACCTACTTAAAAAAATAGCTATGCACGTAAAAAGTGTAAATTGCCTTAACGCTATAATTATATTTATAATTTATAGCGAATGTTAATATACCACAAAATCAATGTTATTAAAATAATCAATTAATCTAGAAATTTCCTGAAACTTCCTGAATAAAATGGGTATGGGTATACCTTGTCATACATCTGCAATCTACTGAATCTTTGCTATTTTAATTAAATATACCAAATTGAAATTATTGGAATAATAAATAGCCCAATAGTATAAATAGATAAACAGTGACATAACCCTTTGATAGTGATCAACATTTAAAAAAAAATATCTAATATAAACTAGCGACCCGCCCCAGCCCCGCATGGGTGCAATACCGATATCTGTTATATATTATGTACGATATATGTATATATATATATATAAACCTTCCTCTTTAATCATTCTATCTATTACAAAAACCGCATCAAATTCCGTTGCGTATTTTTTAAAGATTTAAGCATACATAGGGATTTAGCATACTAGTGATTTTACTTTCATAAACGTTTCAATCATCATCAACAGCCTCAGATAGTCCCCTGCTGGACATAGGCCTCCCTAACTGGGTACATACACTCCTACCCATTACAGGGTTTTTGGACTGTATCCCACCACGCTGGTCCAATGCGGGACCGACTTTTTACATGCCCGACGCATGGATCATCTTACCCTTCAGACAATTGGATGATCGGCCCAAATTGCTCTAACCAACTAGGAAACAACAATGAAAATTTTGTTGAGTCCCCGCAGGATTCTAACCCGCGACCTCCAGTTTCTAAAGCACATGCCCATACCACTAGGCTACGGAGGCAGTTAAACGTTCAGATCGGTCCTCACATCTATAGTATTTTCGTAAAGTACTATTATAAAAACGTCTCCTTAAATAATTTCCGTTCGTTCTGCTCACACACAATTGATTAGCGTTAATATCGTTTGAAGCGCCGTGCAAACTTAACAGTCGAGCGGCTTTGTCCCTCGCACGGCGGAAGTTCACTCGCACGGAAGTTGAAACGGGATGGTTTTACACATTAACATAGTTGAGACGTCTGTTTGTGATATCAACGTAATAAAGGCGAATGATTTAAAAGGGAAATTAAAGTTATATATAATAAGTTTTATATAATATCTGCCTTCGTAGCCTAGTGGTATGGGCGTGTGCTTTAAAAACCGGAGGTCGTGCGCTCGAATCCTGCGGGGACTCAACAAAGTTTCATTGTTGCTTCCTAGTTAGTTAGGGCAATTTGGGCTGATCACCCCATTGTCTGAAAAGTAAGGTTATTCATGCGTCGGATGGGCCCGCATTGGGCCAGCGTGGTGGGATACGGTGCAAAACTCCCTGATGGATAGGTGTGTATTAGGGAGGCCTATGTCCAGCAGTGGACTATCACAGGCTGATGATGTATGTGTAATGCATTAACACATTATTTTAATATTACACGTTTACGAAAAACCTTAAATGTATGCCTGTATTACTCTTAAAGTAACACTGTTTTCGAGCTTGCGCTGTCCACTGTTGATTGGTTGAATAGTAAGTTATCATGGTTGAAACAAAAAAATGGGATTTTTTCTCCTAACTTTTCTTTCATTTTCAGTAAGTTTTAGTAAGGTATAATTTTTTTAACTCTTAGAAAAATAGACGATAGTTTTATTTAAAATGTCAATAGAACTTCACACCAGTTTAAAAAATACACTAATAATATAATAACAGATTTTATTTAAACTAACAGCCGACCATGTACCATATACTACCAACGTATTTGTATAGCGTAATATTTAAACAAACTTTGCGAGAGACTTTCTTGACAACAAACATTCGGAAGATTTTGTTTAACGAAAGCCCAAGTCGAATTCAAGTGCCTCAACCGTTTGCATTGAAAATATCAGAGCTGTGCGATGGCCTATAGGCAAACAAAGCGTAAACTCTTAATACAAGCATATTATTACAAGCAGTAATTAGTAATAAGTGATTATACGTGTGATATAATATTAATGACTACGGCGGCCGATCTATATAATAGATCAGCTAACTGTGCAGGAGATATTATAGTGCACAAGTGTACGCGTAAGCACATGTGGACTCCCTGTTACTTCATAGCACGATAGGACGGATAACTAACGAGCGGGAAGGGATCAGGCGCAGGACCCACTTTTACATGCCCATCCGCCCCATGGATCATCTTACTTTGAAATAGGGTGATATGCGCGCATTGCCCCAACCAAGAAATAACTTCGAAAGTATTTGAGTCCCCGCAGGATTAGAACTCAAGACCTCCGGATTCTCGACCTTACCACTGAGCTACGGAGGCAGTTTACGAGGCAGATATAAACATTTGAAACCATAAAAAGGTACAAACGAGACTAGGTTTATCTATATGAATTTTATAACTTGAGTTCTGCAAGTTTAAAGACTTTAGTGTTAAGTTGCTAATTAATTAAGTAATTAGATTATTGCATACATGCCGTTAAACCAACGTCGCGAAAATTAAAAATTAATGGGGTATTTTTTAGAGTTGCCACGAATAGTGAGTTGGTCGAATACCGAATAAACTGTCGTTTATTCGGTATTCCAAAGCCAAAGCGCCGAATATTCGGCCGACGAACTTTTATTTTAAACATTTAGTCAAATCGGATTATACCGAATACCAAAAAAAGTCGCCGAATAGGTCGAATACCGAATTGAAGCCGTTTTGTATTCGCGGTATCTTTTATATTTTTATAAACGTTATATTTGTAGGTCTTATACTTATTTTTACACCGAATTAGCTTCTTTTAAATTTTTAGTACGTTCCATTTTCAAATTCGTTTCAAATTTCCAATTCATCCATTCATTCGATATTTGAAAGTGAGCATAAACATAAAGCCCGCGCTCTCGGCCTAACCTGCATTCGAAACAATTCCATCACGTGTTCGTATCGTAAACTTTTATGTGCATTCTCGAACATTCGGGCGGTTTGGCCAACTGCAGAATAGACGGGCATAGATCGGCTTTCGAGAGATAGTTTAAATAGTTTAAAAATCGTGTTAAACCGTTGGTAATAGTGTCGGTTCGTCGTTCCGAATTCAATTGTGGGCAGCCATTGTGGGTGGCCCTTTCTCTGTGGGCAGTTACGGGCGGCTACGTATCGGAATTGTTTTATCGATCGCTTAATATCCGATTCGTTGCCGAAGGCGGTGGTGATGTTGTTATTTCATAAGGCAAAAGTGGCTTTGAAGCAAGAAGATACTTTAGTCTGAACTAAAATATAATCAGGTGATTATACTCCGAGAAATATTTTCTGAAAAACTTTTTTGTTTTTATGTAACAAACTCTGTTACTGTTGGTTTTTCTTTTTAATTTGAATAATATCGATCTCAAAACACGGACTTGAAGTAACGAACTACTTTATCCTAACATCGCTTTATTTCAATAGAACACTATCAACGCAATAACAACAAAGACTGTAATCATTCACCTCCAAATGCTAGCTATCGTTGCGAACATTTATCTAGCTCCATCCTATCAACGGATTCCAACACGCTGCTTAACAAAAACCTATCAACTACCATGTAGCATAATAATAAACCAACTAAATACATTATTCGTACCATAACCAAACAATAAACCAAAATAAGGTTGAATAAGCAACACAAACATTCAGATCGACCGGCACCCGCGACCCGATAATCTAGGCCCGTAACCCGATAACTCCGACAAGTAGTCCGTGTCACAGCACAAGCGAGTAGCACAACAGCCACACCGAGCTAATGTCAAACACTGTTGCACAAGGCAATTGGAGCGTAATAAGGCGACATGACACTGTCGCGCGGGATAAACCGAACTTGATAAAGTTTACAATGAAGGGCATACGTATTATAGACATCGCTTCGTGTGCATGTGTTCGATTTAAAACTAAAATTTGGAAGGGTTTTTAATTATTTACACTTCATACGCTAAAAGAACTTAATGATATATGCTGTTCCGAGTCTTTATAGGTTAAATAATAGTAAATAGTTGAAGAAAGAAATAAATAACTACAGAAACATTGATCGCTATTAGCTGACCGAAGTGGATTCTATAAACTAACCTATTTTACCTACAAGTAAGAGCGTTATCACCATTTTAAAATTTTCCGATCAACATTTTCATTACCGACGCAGTATTTTAAAATAGGTTAACTCTTTACTCCCCAATATAGCAATTACCGCGAGTGTTCGACCGTTCTAGTTTGCACTTTATTGTTTAACTGACTTTAAGTTAACATGGTAAGAGCACTAAGCAATATAGTTTTATATATTATATTAGATAATTAAACAATGGAGCATTCATAATCATCATCATCAGGCTGTGATACTCCACTGCTGGACATAGGCCTCCCCTAATACACCCCTATCCATTAGGACTCGTATCTCACCACGCTGGTCCTGCGGGTTGGTGGGTGGACAGACTTTTACATACCCATCCGACGCATGATCATCACCAAACTGTCGGATCGGGTCAAATGACAACCAATCTCAGAAGTTGGACGGTTCGGACCGACCGTTTCTAGCATGCCCATTCACTAGCGCATGGACAGTCTTATTTCAGATCACTTTTTGATCGGTGCAAATGTATGCTAACAACTAGGGAATTTGTCTGAGACCCAGCAGGATTGAACCACGACTCGGTTTTAACGCATACAGCCATTCCATTAGGTACGGCAGTATCTATCTATAAATTCGATCTTGTATCAGTGCTTAGTTATGGGTAACATAAGACTTTGAGTCATTGTTTCGATTATATTATTGGTTGCAAACAAGCTTATCGATAGAACTATCACATATTAAGCATGTGTTATGCATAGGTAAACCTTACGCTTGATCACTCTGTCTGTTAAAAACCGCATCAAAATCACTCTACTTTAAGGTTTAAGCATCTGACATATATAGGCAAAGCTTTTTTTATACAATTAGTGATAACAAGCTTATACGATCATTAAAAGTGTATTTATTTATCGTATTCATATCATTCGTATATATAATCTTAGAATTGAAGACTGCTGTCATGGGCATCAAAGTCGCAACCGCATTCAACAGCATGGATACGGTCAAACTTCTAATGATGGGTTTAGGAGACATGTCACTGAGTGGACGATAGGACTGATGATTAATGATTTTTTTTATGAAGTGTGATAATCAACATTAAGTTCACATTGATATACATTTAGAGTTGATATGAATTTATCATAGAATCATTATTCATATCACGTTCCAAATGTCTTGCAATTGAAGACTGCGTACCATGGGCAATCGTAGTCGAACCGCATTGAACAGCATGGTGGGAAACGATCCAAAAACCCCCCAATGGATAGGGGTGTATTAGGGGAGACCTATGTCCGGCAGTGGACGATGATGATGATGATTCGATTCAATATTTTTTATTTTATGAAAGTTTAACAACAATTTCGAGATTCCATCATTTCATGATATAATTTTTGAGTTGCATATGGAATATTTCATTAGAAAATCATTATTATAGGCAACCGTTCCCAGAATGTATTTGCCGCTTAGAGCCTTTCGCAACATGTCAACATTCGTTCCACTTGAATGAGTTCACATGAACACATTTTAAATATTACTCAGAACCAAGTTCGGTACTTAACTGCAATTAGTTATTTCACTATTACAATAATTGCAAGCAACGAATGCAACGGAACTGCCTATTGGTTTCAAATAAGCAAGTAGAATACTTTCTATTCCTTACAAGAATGAAATCCGTAAAAAAATTGTATTATTTATCATTTATTTATTTATTAAGTAAGTAGAATTCCGTATGCTTGTTTTGAACTAATTAATATAATTCAAGTAAAGACATAATGATGATGTATCTGTAGCAGGTGATACTAGCTAAATTTTCACGATAGATTGAGCGAAAAACTCTGCATGAAAGAGCTGCTAATGCAGTGTGAAGCACACCGCATAAGCGCTTTTTACCCTGTTATGACAATTACTCATGTTTTATTTAATCATAACTAAACTAATCTCTATAACCAGTAACTGATAAGAATTTGAATCATTATAATCGTAATAGGGCATTTATAATAATAATTAAGATTAATGTATGTATTTTTTCTATGTTCATTAACCGCAATAAAACTCTAAATGAATACGTATCGTCGTTAAATAGAAATTTAATTTTTAAAAGACAAACATTTCAAGCTTTTAAATATATTTAAATATTTTTTTCCTTTGAATTTATAAATCAAATA
This sequence comes from Lamproptera curius, assembly GCA_029286875.1. NCBI lineage: Eukaryota > Metazoa > Arthropoda > Insecta > Lepidoptera > Papilionidae > Lamproptera > Lamproptera curius. The sequence goes on from JAGSMT010000017.1 coordinate 2,327,275, forward strand.
AATTGTAATTTTTCAATTTAGTCGACGATATGGCAATGGTAAAAAGTAATAATTAATATCTGCAAATGTTATATTCCATTTAATAAGTATTGTAACTAACAAAATACCATTTATTTACATAACAATCGTTATATTTGATTAAACGTTTTACTATCTATATATTTCTATATCCCGCATTCCATGACCAATGCTATAACAAATTTCAATTCATTCGTACAAATTACTCGCACCCATAAACTGTATTATCTGATGTTATAACTAAAATATTGTTGGCTAATTCATTTAATGCTGCAACGAGATCAGTAACAGAAAATTTTAACGTAACTTTGATTAACTGAAATAGTAACTATTGACAATTGTATAAAATATTAATTTAATTATAACTTCTTAGATAAATCTTTTCACTACACACGTTATACCAGCATCACGGGTTGCATTCCCTTATCAAATGTTTATCTGCTCAAGGCTCTTCGTAATCAAGATATATATATATATATATTTAATAGTAGCTATTGCCCGCGAAGATACTCCCTGTTACCGCCTCCGTGGATAACCAGTATTTGCCCTGCTTTACAAACTGGAAGTCGTCGGTTCGAATCGCGCGGGAAAACTTTGTGTTATAGTTGTTTTCTGTTAAATTAAGACAATATGATCCAATTACTGCCGATTGGCTGACTGCCAGCCGATTGTCTGAAAAGTGAGATGATCCATGCGTTCGATGGACTTGTGAAAAGTCGGTCCCGGTTGTCAAGACCATCTTTGGCAGTCGATACAGGATGTCACAGCGTTCGAATTAACTGACAGCTAATTCAGTTTACCCTTTGAGTGTGGAGGTCAGAGGCCAGTCGCTCTGCGTGAACACTGTTATTAACGTAAATCTGGGTGGACTAGAAGTTGACACCATAAAAACTTGGTAAAATGGCTACATTGTCCTTCAAGATAAAAGCTTACTCGTTCTTAAAAGACCGGCAAACGCATTTGTAGCTTGGTGTTGCAAATGTCCATGGTCGGCGGTATTTATTTACCATCAGGTGCGCCGCCTGCTAGTTTGCCTCCTTACCTGTAAAAAAAAATGAACGATTTGTTACATGTATTCGTTATATATCTCGCACAATCTAAACATTAAAAAACGGTAACTTTGAAGTTACACACACAGACACTTAAATTTTATTTATTAGCATAGTTTAATAATACAATTTTTTATATTAAAATTATTTATGATAAAAAAAATTTTAATGTCCCCCATTCTATATAAATTATATTTGATCAAATTTATATTAATACTTTCAAAAATCCAGCCTTATTATATACTATTCAGCAGAAATTTTATTATAGACTTTGTTACAAATTTCAGACTCAAAATATCGATAAGTGACAAGAAAAAATAACTGGCAACGCAACACGTGACACCCTAAAGAATAAACAAACGCTAAAAATAGGAAAAGGGGCAGAGGAAGTCGGAACTTTCGCTCGCAGCCCAAACACGACACAGCACTTAGCCGGTACATTTCCGAATGAATATATCAACTAGACAACGCTTTCATATCCACTGAGGACATACCCCATGATGGATTTACACAATGGAGTGCCACAGGGAGTAACGCTGTGTCCCATTGCTGGCGGCATGTGTCGAGTATGAGCCTTCGCGTCGTCAGAGACGAATTGGCGTTGTTTTTACTCGTTCTGGCGATCCCTTGCTATTGTTAGAGATACGCTAGTTTTTGTTTAGTTTATTTTGAGCCAACGCAGTCATTAAAGTTTTAATAACGAAAGAGTAAAAACAACAGAGATGTCAAACGTGAATGTCGTAAAAATAATTGGGGACCGACGAACTCACTCCTGTTTCACATATTCCTCTACAGTGCGATTGAACAAATAACATGTGACACAAATGTTTTCTATGGATAACAATGAATAACAATAAAATATATATATACAGATATATTTTAAATAACACTTCACACATACACAATAATACATATATTCGTAAGTAACAATCTTAATCACACCGACAATATTTGTCTCGTACATATACCTAATGCCTAATTTAATTTGAAAATTCCGTTATCAGACTATTGCAGTCAGCGACAAGCTACAACATGCGAAATAATGTTTGTCTGTCAATTACCCGAACAAATCCTAAACAGCTATAAAACTAGATAAACGTCATTGATACTATTAGAAGAACCTAAGCGCTAAGCATAAGGAAATTGAAGGGCGTCCTAACGACGTTTAATGCCGACACTATTTAGTTTTACTAGTTTACACTAATTGAATTTGTACCTATGCTAAATGCCTTATAAAAGGCTATAAACTCTACCTCTCTCCGTTTTACAGTTTAACGTGGATAACTAAATCGTTAGTTACACGCGAGTTAATGAGTTACAAATACGGAAACTAATCGACGATTATACAAAACAGTAATGATAATATGTTGTAAGATAATTAATCCCAATACTAAAGTGATTTTAGTAAGTGAAATAAACTATTTGGGCTGTTGTTTTAGTACACAACAGGTCGGGGATGTGATAGGGTAGTGTATTAAAGTAAGTAAAAACTTATCGAGGGTATCAATTAACGAGGGCTATAACTTTTATCGCTTTACTTTTCCTTGAAGTCATTTGTTTACTTATATTAAAGAAAATGCTAACACTTACCCTATTTAAATTTAGATTTAGACCTAGCGAATATTTATACTAGTTAAATTGTTAAATGTTAGTAACAATGGTAATTTACAAGGGATTATGCGTCTAGACGCCCTAGCTAGTGGTACACGCGCTCAAGGCCAGAAGTCGCGAGTCTAATCCAACTTTCGGGAGATACGCTGACATATCCCGCATTCTTTTAAAAACACAGCAACACATTTCAGACAGAAACATTCTATATAGAATATTTTAACAACTATCAAAAAACGTCAGTTTTCGTTCAGGTTACAGAAGTCATTAAATCAAGAGGGAACCGTTAAAACCGCTATTTGGTTTATACATCTTCCTTACAGCTTGATATAATCCTGAGAAGTTACGTAACATAGAGGTTAACGCCGATTAAAAAAATGTCACCAACATTTCATTCTTTATGCCGTCTTTTTGATGTACGGGCCAATATATTTAATCAAGTATACCATAAATAAACTCAACTTACTTTTGTCTATATCCTTACGTGTCGATGGTCATAAATCAGCCAGAAAACACTACCGGCTTACTAATTTAGTATTTCCTGTACGCGGTTTGTTTATTAGCGGACGAATCGAGCGTGAAAGGTTTTTATACGAGTACGTTATGGATAATCGCGTGGACTTTTTATCCTTTTTTGCTGATTAGCGGAAATTGTATCGTTAATTTAATGTTTAAATTAATTTATTTCGATTATAAATATCATGTTTGTTGTATGCTTCTCAGTGAATTGTAATGCCTAATGCTTAATACTAACGCAATCGAACCCTTTATAATACTGAAGAGGGTGATTCTGTAAAATTTGTTTACTTATCGGAAATATTTATCGTCTACGATGATTAAACGAAGATTATCAACATTTCTTTCGTATGTATTTTTTCTAATCAAACGTTCTTACACGATATTATAAATATAATTTACCAATTTTAAGAACAGAGACGAAGAAGGCAATTTGTAGAACATAATTAATTATGTTCTGCCTATACTTAATTTAGAAAAAACATACTATTTAATATAACTCTATTAAGAAATGTGTTTATGAAAAATATAATAATAAAATAACGATAATTTGTAAATATGTAAACACAGTTTCACGGTTTGATAAATCTTAATCTGATTTAGCTGGTTTCAATATAAACGTAACAGAAATAGTCGGCCAGCCTGTATTTCTATGTCATATTATGTTTTTTAGACATTCTAATGTATTCTTCAGAGTTTTGAACGAATTTTTAATAATATTTATTTAAAAAGGTCATCTCTAGCTGTTCTTGACGTTTGCTAAAAGTCGCATATCTTTTCTGTTACTATGATAATTGATGGTCGGTTCTATTTGAGGGGACAGGGCTCTGGAGGTGAGGACTATTTACAAACACTGATTTCATGTATTATATATATAGTACACAGAGCATAAATTACACGTTTACATTACTTTATGTTTACACTGCCTATGTCTAGTTGAGAAGTCTAATTTGTCATCACAGAAAACAGTCATCATATTAGAAAATTTAAATAAACATTTCCAAATCTCTCACTTTTAATGTAACAACTGTAGCCTGCCATTACTTATAATATATTTTGTAAAGATTTTCACAACGAAACAAAAACATTAAACTGAATGTTATATCATCAATAACCAACAGTCAATTATCGCTTACCTGTCGCACGTTGCCAATCACACCTATCGCATACAATTACGGGGGCCCTTCGTGTATAATCATCAAAATCGGCACACGATCGACACGAGGAATGTCGACCTGGTGGGTTGCTAAGGCGGTCGACAACCGGAGCGTGTAACTAATTCGGACGGCGGTGGGTAAACATTTTGACAAGCGCTGTCATGGATTGCTTATGACGTATATGGGCATCTCAACTGCCCCCGTAGCCTAGTGGTAAGGACGTGTGCTTTAGAAACCGGAGGTCGTGGGTTCGAATCCTGCGGTGACTCGATAAATTTTCATTGTTGTTTACTAGTTGGACAATTTGGGCCGATCACCCAATTGTCTAAAAAGTTACAAGTCAAGTCAAAGTCAAAGTCAAATATGTTTATTCAATATAGAAGCATTACACTTTCTTATCGATTGTCAAATAATCTATCACCGGTTCGAAAATGGAAGCCTCTGACCTGAGAACAACCGGTGTAAGGAACTTAGCGGGACTTTTTTTTTTCTTTTTTTCAATAAATTTTACAAAACTTTTACATAAAACCATACATTTTACTAATTTGAAATAGCGTGGAGCGAACAGTTCATTACCAGGGTGTGCTATCTATCAAGTAGTCATTAGAGCAATGAATTTCCTTTTACGCACAAACGTTCCTTTACAACTTTTTAATTTATTTACAGATAAGCTGAACGTTTTCTACATTATCGTGATCCATGCGTCGGATGGGTATTGAAAAGTCGGTCCTGCGCCTTACTCTCTCGGGTTGTGTCGGTTATCCGTCCCATCGGGCTTTGAGAGTATCAAGGAACAGGGAGTTCGCCTGCTCCATAGATCGGCCGCCGTAGTCGCAATCGACTGGAGATCGTTATTATTATATGAGATGATGCGCTGATGGTATTTGTAGCTGCCGCTACAAGGGCATAATGTTTATTACGCGTTGTTAAGATGCGGGTAGAGTGAGATGCCATGCAGAGAGTCTTTCGTCCCTTCCTAATCTATAGTTCATGGTTTTCTGGCGTTGGGATGTGAAAATCCCGCCGCCCGCTTGACGGCGGATCTGCCTAACAGTTAGAGTAAGACAGATCCACAGTACAAGTGCAATTAGTCAATTGCAAATCCTCCTGCTCAGCGTGGCAATTATAAGCAACTCTTTTCAATGGACGCCAACAAGATCGGCTGCCTTGGCGTTCATTATAAAGGCCTTTGTCCAGCAGTGGACTATTAAAGATGCTGTTTATAATGATGATGATGATGAATGTAAAGTTTAGACAATTAAGACTTGGAGCAAATGTAAACAAGGACTAATGTTAAATGCAATTGGCGCCAAAAATTTCGCTATGAGATTCAATATGGCCGCACTGCACCGTCAAGAACGCGTTCGCTTCTTGGGTCATTAGTTTGACAGTTTAATACTGCGATTACGTTTATTCCGAGACTAAATAGGCGAAACTATTATCACAGAGCTATGCGCAACTACAAATTTTGTATCCCTCGCGTGACAATTTCACGTCTGCTTTATTTCGTTTTCTCCTACTGATTGTGATAAACTGAGTGCTTACCGAAGACTTAAATTATATTTTCCTTAATAAGTGTCGTGCTTGGTACTGTTAATAGTATTGTATTTATTTTACATGGGGATTTTTGTTTGAGTTATTAAGATATGTGTACAAAGGAGAAGGAAATAGCTTGCTAACAATCCGCAACACAACTTTCATTGAGAAAATAATAAAGATAAATTTTTCTAAGACTAGAGTAAATAAAGTAATCCAAATGTCCACCTACACATTTGCCCTGTGACCTCGGTCGCTAAACAGGGTTCCAAAGTGTCCGATTATATCCTTAATATTACTTTTATTCGCTATTTTACCCATGTATTCATACCAAACTGAACTGGTTCGGGGTAAATAATAAATCTATTAGCTATCAACGGGAATGCTTTAATAAGGCAAGTGCACTAGAAAGGTAACAAGGTGTGGCCGATAATGCATTGTGCAACATTCTGTTACTACGGCATGATCGCAAAAGTAAAAGGACACAAAATATCTTTGCCTGCACCAAAAAAGATCCTTTTTGTTTTATTATTCTATTACAAAAAAAATTTCTAATTATATTAAGCACATTTAAATTTACATATATTTTTTTCAATAAATCTCTGGTATAAGTAATTAGTCCAAAGTTTTAGCTTTAGAACCAAGGTCGAGAACTTCTACAACACCAAGAAGACATGCGTTTAGCTATAATTCATTGCACCACGCAAATTTAACTGCGTTTTTACTTTAATGTTGTGACGTTACTGCTCCTTGGTACCTAAATCGTTCAAATTAGCCATCAATATAACATAGCACGTCTAAGGAATGCAAGGTTTCATGACAATGTTCTGCCTTAGCGACTGAACGCCTAATCGCTAACGACGATAATTGCACATAATGATACCAATTTGTCCGACCACTGAGACATTGAACTGTTATTTTAAACAAAGATTGAGTAATCAATCACGTTTTAAACTAACAGTTAAGAACTACGAGCTAAGTGAATCTATTGCTAAAGCGCTATAGTAAATGTAAAAAGACTCGTTATGTATTGCCTAATCTAGCAAGGTGTTATGCTTTTAGATATGAAATTAGGTAGGTACTCCAAGTGAAATAAAAAATGGATTATTTTGGTCTTTTTAAGCCTCTCGAGTGCCGATTTCATCATAGGATTAGTCTTTATATTTCCGATGGATTTGAACCCGTGCTATGTACAGAGAACGGCATCAAAACCGAATGTCCGGATACTGAGCTATAAGGACACACAAATAACACACAATGGATAAACGGAACCGTTAAAGCGGCGTGAAATTTGCAAAACACGAAGCGGTCATAATAAAAACCAAACGACGCTTAAGCAGCACACGTTTTGTTGGTTTTTAGGCGCATTTATGAATCGCCGGTGTTTTTACTTTTTTCATTGTTACGATTCTGATACACGATAACGTGCCAAAAAGATAAATCCGAGACTAATTATATATGGTAATTATGTAAACAAAATTAGATATCAAAAAATAATAGCATCAAAAGATATAGTACCTGCTTATTGGTCAAATATTACGTGACAAATAGGCGATATAAAAATGAACATAGTTTCAACAACCAATGGCAACGTAGATCAACAGGATTTTACAATGTTATACAAATTATCATATATTTAATGATTGTATTCAGTTGTTCAAACCGGTTAATATTGTCATAGTAATATTTAGAGGTTGTTGAATGTTATTACATCATGTTTTATATAGGTTTGTAGAATGAATGGGGATGTAAATAGATTATTACAGAATTGTATAGAAAGGGAGGGAGGTTACTATTAAAGAGAGCCCTAGAGTCGCCAGTCGAGAGTCTGAAGTGTGCATTCGATGTTCCATACCTTGTTATGCTGCCCGAATCATAAAATGTTGCTGATAATAATACTCTTAATAGGAAACCCTGGCTCTCAAGCGTCTTTCTTCATCATCTCTATAAAATTTTCCTTAGATTTCCTTCCACGTTCCGAATACTTGTAAAACATCAAAATATATTATGCAGTGTGTATGTTAGTATACCTTGTAAATTCCTGCATCGTTGGCGTGTTTTCATCAGGTAATAATCAACGGACGTCGACTAATTCGACTAATATCGATAAGTAATCAAGCGTTAACTTGCTAGCCTTGTATTATAAAAAAAATGTTATATGTATCCTCAATCCCGACAGTGATTTAAATCAATAAAAGCTTGTTCGAGAATATTGTTTTAAAACACCATCTGCACCGTGACCAAATGTTCCGAAGTTATGACCAAGACTTAAGGCAAAGGTTCCTGTTTAAAGGGCGCCGTAACCAGCGTAAGACGTCTCTCCTAATAATCTCTCTTTATCCAATAAATGAATTACTGTCGACGCATTCAACTAACAAACAATCTTACAGATTTCTACCATTAATAAATAATTCAAATAATGTTAATCCATCCATCGAATGCAGTTTACCCTTCAATTTTAAAGGTCAGATGCCACTCTGCGTGAAAAATGTTCAAGTGAACGTGGATATGATAACTTCGTAAAATAGCTAAGAGTCCATAGGCAGCTATGATTGTTGACAATCACTTGAACCACACTCTTGCCTTACTCGATACATACATTGCACCTGACCTCCGTCCCGCTTCCTCCACGGAAAGGGAAAGCGGAACATCGACTCATACATAATTGCAGAAACATCTTACGGATGTAATCCTTAACCCTTTGTCACGCTGCACACCATTAACACTTCGCAAGCGGTCGACTCGTTCGCGTGTTCACTGTCACGCGATCGATCAAGCCGCGGGGAGCGTTTCACGAGATACGCTCAAGTGTCCCATTAAATCACGCGTATGAGATACGATCGACAATATTAATCAAAAGAAAAGTAAAAACGATGACTTATGACCCTTAAGTCCTTACAGATAGAAAGCGAATGATAGTTTGTTCGCCTGCTTTCGTACGGCTCCATTACTAGTATGGTTTAGACATGTATACATGCATGACCGGTGGCAGGTCCCCTTTTTACCGGGGCCGTCTGGGTGGGTACCACCGTGGTGCCTATTTCTACCGCAAAGCAGTAGTGTGAAAACACTACTGCTTTGCGGGGCGCCGTAGCCAGCGTTTTTACTGGGTAAACGAGACTTAACATCCTATGTCTCACGGTAGGCAGCGCGTTGGTGATACCAGTATTACCAATGTTTATGGGCGTCGGTGACCACTTTCCATCAGGTGGCCCCGATCGCTCGTCTGCCTGCGTATGCAATAAAAAAAAATTATGAAGAGGAGAACCTACTGTTATCAGAAAGTTATTAAATTGTCTAGATAAATATTGCACAATAACATAAGACATAAACATGATTAAAATCGATTATCAAGCTAATAAAACAAATCCGCATTTAACAGCTAACTCGAGCACATTTTAGCACGATTGATATGACGTTCTAACCCAAACGGACTAATTGATCTGAGTATTAAATTAAGGACGTTACAATGCACTATATTTAAATAATAAGTAATATTAATTAAAAGGGGACAATGTGTCCGCTGCTGTAGTTACGATTTTGGTAATATTTCACACATGTTTAAAAAAGTTTAATTAATTAGTTGTACTATTTTGTTTGCTTAAGCTACGAGAAGAGCCGGACAAACATCTAATACTAAACGAAACGCTCCTTATATAAGAATCGCATCGTAAGCCGAAAAACTGCTCGCATCACTGAGTCATGAGATTATAAGTTTTATACCGATAGACAACAGTCTTTACACACTACTGCTTTCCGGCAGAAATAGCCACCGCTGTGGAACTTTTCAGACGATCGTCTGTAAAAAGGAGACCTATAACTTAGTTACTTTTACTATATATGAACGCAAGCCACGTTAACATATTACATGTTAACAGCATAGTAACATGAGCATAGCTACTCCTAAAAAAGTGGCATTTTACTTCAATAATTCCTCCTGCCTCGGTTAAGTAAAGCTGATCATCATCAGCCTGTGTTAGTCCACTGCTAGACATAGGCCTCCCTTAATGCACGCCTTCTCCAGTAGGGGAATTTTGGACCATACCCCACCACGCTGGTGAAATTAGAGGAACAAACAGACAACAACCATAGAAAATGTAGCAATGACCATCTAAAGATTTACGTAACAAACAAAACTGTATAAATGTACGATACGTTATTACAATACACTTTAACAAAATGTGTAAGAACTTGTTAGCTTATATGAAAATAAACTTGTATATTTAAAGCAAAACTGTACTAAACTATAGTCAATATCTTTTTATAGGCAAACGCAGGCAGAGGAGCAGTCAGGCCACCTGATGGGAAGTGATCACGACGCCCATAGACATTGGCAATACTTGACCAGTGGTATCGCCAACGCGCTGCCTCACCGTGAGACATAGGGTGTTAAGTCTCGGTTACCCAGTAAATAGCTGGTTACTGGTGTCCTTCAATCGGAACACAGCAGTTTTTACACACCACTGCTTCATGGCAGAAATAGGCACCGCGGCGGTATTCACCCAGACGGTCTCCTGTAAACAGAGGACCTACCACTGGTACCATGTAAATAAACAAGTATATTTAAAGCAAAACAAAATCATGCAACTGGAGTAAATGACAGTTAATGGCTTAATGACGACTGTATGTCATCAGAACTGAAGTAACCTGTAATTAGAAACAGTGTAATTTTGATAATTTTACGGTATTGGTGCAACTGAAATCTAAATATTTTAGTACGAAGATAATTCATTTAAAATACGTACTTTACTAAGTCTTTTACTGTTTCACACCATAATAATAATTAATTTTACTTTGTTAATTCGAATGTTTTAAATTACAACAATTCTTTTTAGCAATAAATAACTAAAAAATATCTTTCGCAAAATTTCTGTTTGTGGAATTGAAAATCTATGCATGAATCTGTTTATAGCACGAACTTCTTACTATGTCAATATTGGATACTAGCTGTTGCGCGTGACCGACCGCGTAAAACTATCAATGTCAATATAAAAGTTTTAATAGGTTTCATTTGTACAATAAAAGTAGCCTATGTTACTAAAGTCCAGTTAAAATCGGACCAGCCATTCCAGAAATTAGCCAGAACAAACAGACACACACGCAGACAAACAAAAAATGTTGTTCTGTACATGTATCGGTTATATATCACAAAGTAATCATATCAAAACGGCTAATTTTGACGTTACAAACGAATTTTATTTATTTGTGTAAATAAAATTACAACTTTATCTACATACTAGATAAAGTGTTATGTAAACAATTTCAAAACAATATAAGTACTATTGTTTCACTTAACACAGATCATTACTGCTAATATAGTTACGAGCACCTTACAGCAAATGAGAATAAGACATTGATGTAAATATTCATGTTCATTGCTCATAACAAGCAATTAAAACATCGAGGGAACACATAAAGGTACGTCTTTTCTTCCTGCTACATGTAACATACAACTGTTTTAATACACAGCTTTATCGGTTGCTTATTTCGCATAATTATGCAGTGATTTAAATTATTATTCCTATGCTGTGTATGATGGAAGTGAAATAGTTCTTACCTGAGGAGTACAGGTTTAAATCTCACTTGTCGCAATGTATCCAATACAAAAATATGGTTGGTTTCTACAGCAATGTACCAAGTAGGTAAAGTAAAAATATTTGGTATATAACATGAAACATAACCTATTTAATCTATTATAATATTTTCCACACGATTAGTTCATCCTAAACTTGCCGTTGCGCGCGACTTTATCTGCGTGATAACATTAAAATTATTAATTCTGTTAGTTTTTTTGTAATAAAAATGTAGCCTAATTTACTCCCCGTTAGATCAGCTATCTTCCACTCAAGTCTCGTTTCAATCGAATAGTCCATTTAAGAAATAAGCCAGGACAAACAGACAGGCAAACGGAAAATGCTGTTTTGTTACATGCCTCATTTAAATATCGCAATAAACGTATAAATTTTTATGCTACCAACAGACACTCCAATTTTATTTATTTGTAAAGATGACGTAATACTCATCGATATAGCGCATAAATATAGTCTATGGCTACTATTCGATCTCCTTGTTATGCAAAAGGATTCATTGCATTAATTTATAATACTGAATTCTGGAATAGTTGTTAATCAACCATCACGTGGGGTTTGATATAGCGGTTGGGCATCTTTATTATATATACCTATTATCTGTTTATATAATATACATGCCTTTTTTTAATTTATTATAACTCCGTAGCCTAGTGGCATAGACGTGTGCACTGCCTTCGCAGCCTAGTGGCATGGGCGTGTGCTTTAGAAACCGGAGGTCGTGGGTTCGAATCCAGCGGGGACTCAACAAATTTTTCATTGTTGTTTCCTAGATGGTTAGGGCAATTTGGGCCGATCACCCAATTGTCTGTAAAGTAAGATGATCCATGCGTCGGATGGGCATGTAAAAAGTCGGTCCACCCACCAGCCCGCATTGAACCAGCGTGGTGGGATACGCTCCAAAACTCCCAGTCCAGTCCAGCATTGGACTATCACAGGCTGTGATGATGATGATGATTACAAATCAAGGTAATCTACGACAGACTATGTCTTAGATATGTATGAGAAGACACGCGTTTAAACACACTGGGACGGGTGAATTATTAGTTGATTGAGAGTCAATACAAACGCGGTCATTATTTATGCATGCAGTAGACTAGATTTTGCGATGAACTTATATCTTTATTTCTCATTATAATAGAGTTCATTTTACTCGCCAGGGCTATTATGTGACTTTACTATGTCTAAACGTGAACAAGTGCTCACTGACATTTTCGACAACAAAGCAAATAGACTGAGTAAAAGATGAACTTTCGCATTGTAATGCTATGGTACATAGCTGAGATATTTCACTATGATGATAATATGATGACTTACGTTGTGACGTCATTGGACACTTGGTTCAACTAAATGAAGATCCTATTTGTTTCATGTTTTCGAATGAACATGGCTCTATTATGTGTGATGCCTTAACTAAACTATTATACACTATTACATTAAGTTGGTAAAAGTGTTTGTTTCGCCCAAATCTCAGGAACAGACGGTTAGTTAAAATTTCAGTTTCTCAATATAGCTTTAGAAATAGCTTTAGTAAATCATCAATCAATCATTATCATAACTTGCTCATGAGTTATCTAAGTAATTGAATCTACTTATTTTTATTTGGATATATTTATCGTTATTGACATGTTCTTAATCTTAAATTTAATTAACTTTATACTTATTCAGACTATTCCTTTGAGTTCAGACTATTTACATAGATGTACAGAATATTTAGCTCAAAACTCAATATTTATCTTAAAACCTTCCCATAAAAAAAGGCTTATAAACAAGTGAGTCTTTAACATTTATCCTGCTCAACGTCCATCTGCAGGTGACCTTTCTGTAACGAACGAACTGAGTTGAGTAACCTTGGTACGCTTTAATCCAAAGTCGAGATTGCCCTTACACAAGCCTTTTAATCCAACAATGACAAGTAAAAATAATTTAGAAAAAGATCCTTTTGTAACTCAATATTTTACAATTTTAAAAAGATAATTTAAAAAAATATTAAAATTCAGTTATCTCAATTATAAATCAAAACCAAGATATAATTAAAAAAACATTTGCTCTGATAATACTTTTTAAATTGTATCAAAAACAAAAATTAACATTTGCACATTTCCCAAAATATTCGTTAAGTTTATATATAATATAATATAAAAGCAATTACGTAAGTCGACATACGAAAGATTTTTAAATCGAAAACAAACATCATCTCACCACATAAGATGACCGTAGTTGAGCGTACTTAGGGTCGATAAAACACGCGACACGATTACATTTCATGTCACACTACAAATTTCAAACGCGGCCAGTATAACCTAACACTTTGCCGGTCGCAAGAAATTATTATCCAAGCATGTACATACACTGTATGAAATATTATAAACCTCGACCAAATACTCAGCAAAAACTATGTAATTTAACTGAACAGTTTCATGTTTTCTTTCACATTTTTGTTAAACTTACCACGTGATTATAGTGAAGCGCCTTTACAAACCATAACAATAACACCTCCATGGTCTAGTTATATCTAGTCAGACCTTTTTGGTTGTTAAGAACAAGCCTAAATTAACTGATCATGTATGCAGTTCACCTTCGATTGTGGAGGCGATGTCAGTGCTCTAAAATGACATTGATTCTAGTATGATGGTTATGAACAGACCCGTCTAAACTTAATGAAATCATACATATCCATTATATCAGTTTGTGGAGGCGATGTCAGTTACCTTGCAAACCGAACAACATTCATTAAACGTCCTTCAAATCTTCACTCCGTGAAAATCGTCGAAAGAAATACATATCCTTTACTATATTTAAATACAACTGCAATTACTTGCAATACTCGTACACAACATAGTCATCGAACATCCGAATTAGAATTTCACTCGTATATGTAACAGAATAACTAATGGCTACGTCGCTGATTTAAATACAAGCACTGTTTAATTCAGTATAAATATAAGCCATTGAGTACAACGTGTCTATAAATCAGAATTAGATTCATCGTTCGCAATGCTCACCAGAACTAAAGTTCTAAACTGTCAGTCCGTCTATTTAAAAAAAAAAGCAGATTATATAATTAAAATAAATAAAAAAAAACATTGTTATTTGTCGTAGTCCATTTAATTGTTATTTTTTAAATTATCTTTACACAACATAGCTTAACTACTTTCTATTGTAAACTTTAATTGTTGATATATTTAACGTATGCAATATTCGTATACTACACACGTTACATACTTATATTACAATTAAATATTTGAAAATATTTTAAAAAATTCCCATGATTGACAAATTGAAAGTTAAGATAATCTGTGTCAGACATGCATGTACAAAATTAGCCACGGAATTAAAAATAACAACTGCTCATTCGTAATTAATACACACGAATAATTATAAACAAAATGAATTAATGTATCGAACATATTAACACGTAATATAAATACAAGGAATGAACATAAACTAGCCCTTCCGGCAACAAAACTCGAAGAACAAGGACATCATTTATGGACAAATATATACGCTTTTGCAACATAGTACAACACAACGTTGAACAACGACCTCTGTGTTAAAGTGTTTACTTTAATAGAATAATTATTTGGACAGTATATAAATAGACTACTGATTATTTATATTAATATATACATTATTAAATGAAATGTACTTAACTGACTGACAACGGCCGTGGTCACGGGTAGACTCTACTCTCTCTGTAGAGTCCACCCGTGACCACGGTCCTGAAAGTGTTCGAAACGTCGGGAATTTAAAATGTAAAATAAACGCGATAAAATCCATAAAGTCATTTTATTTAATAATAGAATACTGTCGTGTTTGCTCAATACTTTTTGTATCTGCGCGAATATACCACATGACTTAATAACAGACTAAGGATTTTATCGCGTTTAATTTGGTTTACAATTTTCCCGGCGTTTCAGACACTTTACAAGTACCATGGTCTCGAGCAGGCTGAGGTGTTGTTCGTCTGTCAATGTTTTTACCCGGCCACCGTGATTTCTATATTTAATTTATTTGTCCTTTTACGCACACCGAGCTTATGATATCTTAAGATCTAGCAGTAATTTGTTTGCTTGGGTATTTCTATGAACAATTGGATCTAATAACAATAATCCCTGGCAACACTCAACCATTCCCTCTATTCAACTTAGCATCTTTTTTCTTTTATTAATGTTAAGATAACTTAAATGAAATTGTTAACGTTTAATTGACATTGTAAATAACATCTATTGTTTCGGACGTTTCAAAACCTTTCCATCGTCCATTTTAAAGTGTTCAAAAGCGATCAAATCCTTGTTCATATAACATGTGTGCAATTCTGTAACAGTGGATAAATAACATTAAAAAAAAAAGGCGTTCCAGTAGTTATTATTAAAACCTGCAGTTAGGGCTTCAAAAACTAGCATTCTCGAACACAAGAATCTACAATTCTCTACAATTTTCGAACACAAGAATCTTGGTTTTCAGGACAACGGCCTACCAATAGGCTACGGTAACTAAATGTTTTATAGTTATAATATATGGCATATTATAATGCAAACGTATTGATTGTTCAAAATCATATACACAAGCACCCACAAGCACAGCACTAAGTGCTGAGCTTGTGGTGTTAATGCAAGGCTTCATAGCTAGGAGCTTCGATTACAAGTATTATTTTTGCTAATACCAAAACGTTTCACTGCAACACCGCTATCCGTTACAGTCAAAATAATATAGCACTCGGCATTGCGCATGTATTTAATATTATTTAACCACATAAATAAATACTTAAATTGAAGTCACCATAGCCCTAAAACATAACTTTTCAAATCATAAAACTTAAAAAGGTTTTTAAATCTTTTCTATTAATACTTGACAATTTTGATGTAGAATCTAACTACAGATTATTAATATTCAAATTTTTTTAAGGAGCTAAATTTGTGGTTAATCAACACAACTAAATAAAACATACCATTGCAATAAATGAATTTAACAAATTAAGTATAAATTAAAATAATAAATAAACATTTAAAATAACGTCCAAAAAATACTTTTCTAAAACATGAAAATAACAATGGAGCATGCGCTTCCTCGGAGAAAGGGGACCATAGCCTGTGCTTGTGGAATTTCAATTAATTTTATATCCTCATACAATGTTTTTACGATATGGTAGTGTTGTCCAAGGGTACAGGAATATCGATACAGGTAAAGAAAAGCTACTATCGATATTATGAATTAAATGCATTTACATAGGTCATGTTTGTATCATAACAATATATGGGTAAACTGACGAAACGCGAGCGGCAAGTCGACTAAAGATGATAAAAAAAAACTATGGGACATATAGAATCCTAATTATACAATTGTGTTGATGCTGCGGCGACAAACTTACAAAAATCAATAGTTGGCAGAAGTTACCGAATTTATACTGCCATGTTTATAGACATATATACTGATATATTAAAAACATGGTAAAACTTCTAAGACGTAACAACACACATGGCAGCAGTAAAAATACTAAACAAATTCATAGCAGAAACTCGAAAAACATGGCTCAATCGAACCCAGCAAGTTAAAAACTATTAAGTCACTCTATTGGCTGTTATATTAAGGACTGTTATATTAATTCCACTATCGACAATTATATTAAGTCGCACTATCGACAACGCACATCGACAAAGCCACATCACCAACGTAGAACGAGTAACGAATGCAAAAGATGCAATAAGGCTCGTTCCGAAGGTTGAACAATACGTGCCCAGCGGAATGGGTGTCAAGTTGTAGACGCGGATGTGTAACGAATCTGGTCGTTTACGCGTCGAACGTTTAAAGTGGCACAAAAGTGCGGAGGGAATCGCATAGAATTAGGGTAATCGGATTCAAAAATATTTTAAATAACAGAAGCGACGAACATATCATAAGAAGCACATAAAGACATTAACTAGAAAAGCTTCGGAGACGAACATAGTTATTGCGTTGATGTTAAGACTTTTTTAAATAATTAAAGGTAATTTCATAACATTAATCAGGATGTTTAATAACTCCAGTATAAGTTTAATATGTGTATACAGGTTGCGCAGGATCGTGCCTTTTGGCAGCTCCAGGACCTCCCGCTTTAGCTGCCAATAGATGGCATACGAAGAGCAGTGGACTTTTTTAGGCTGATATGACGATGATGATGATGAAGTTTAATATAGGACAGAAATGTTCATATCCGTTTTTATTTATAATTAAATCATCATTCTTTTTACAAAAAAAATCTTAAGGCGTAGGCTGGAAGAATACCGAATACTTCGTCAGTTTAGACTATCAACCCAAGAATAAATCAGAAGCAGAGAGGAATGCAGTACAGTCTTACACTTTAGATATTAAATATTGGTGAACCCTTTAATATTACACTTAAGAACTAATAGCCACCTTTGAAATTATCTGCCTATATATTAGCTGCCTCCTTAGCCTAGTGGTATGGGCGTGTGCTTTAGAAACCGGAGGTCGTGGGTTCGAATCCTGCAGGGCCTCAACAAATATTCATTGTTGTTTTCTAGTTGGTTAGGGCAATTTGGGCCGAACACCCAGTTGTCTGAAAAGTAAGATGATCCATGCGTCGGATTGGCATGTAAAAAATCGGTCAACCCACCAACCCGCATTGGACAAGTGTGGTGGATACGGTCCAAAACCTCCTAATGGATAGGGGTGTATTAGAGGAGGCCTATGTCCAGCAGAGGACTATCACAGGCTGATGATGAATGTATGTATGTATCAAATTAGCAATAACTTTAAACCTAGCATCGTGATTGCTTCCAAATGCATTTGTCTAAATTGGAAATCTGCCTTCGCTTGATTACATTTCCGACGGAGGCGGAACGACTACGTCCGGGCAAACGAACCAGATTTGATAAAGCCAGACTCGATTAGAGACTCGATCCGGCTGATCAATTAGCGTGCCTTTGATGAGGAGAAAAAAGATAATTGAAATTCGAAAGAGTGATATAAATGCTAACACCAGTTTTAATTAAACGCTAAAGGCGCAATTGTACACACATCACACACACACATCATCAGCCTTTGTTAGTCCACTGCTGGACATAGGCCTCCCCTAATACACCCACATCCATTAGGGAGTTTGGACCGTATCCCACCACGCTGGTCCAATGCGGGTTGGTGGGTGGACCGACTTTTTTACATGCCCATCCGACGCATGGATCATCTTACTTTTCAGACAATTGGGTGATCGGCCCAAATTGCCCTAACCAACTAGGAAACAACAATGAAAATTTGTTGCGTCCCCGCAGGATTCGAACCCACGACCTCCAGTTTCTAAAGCACACGCCCATACCACTAGGCTACGGAGGCAGTACACAGAAATTACAAATTTAAAGTCATAGATTATTACAAAGTTAGTCTCTGATCCTATAACTTTTGACTATTTGGTTTCATTGTTGTCAATTAAATCAAGTATTGCAATTAGGTATTGCTTTTTGAACACTTATTATATTTTAGGCACATTACTTTTTCTAACTTTTCTTTTGCCCCCTTGTAGGCTAGCGGTATTTATCCTTCCTTTATAAACCGGAGGTCGTGGGTTCCAATTCTACGGGAAAACGACTTTGAGTAATCGACGTTTTCTGGTGGGTTAGGACAATTTGGGCTGATCACCTAATTATCTAAAAAGTAAAATGATCCATGCGTCACCCAACTCGCAATGGACCAGCTTGGTGAGACTCGGTCCAAAATTTCCCTAATGGAGAAGGCGTGCATTACGGAAGGCCTAAGTCCAGCAGTGGTAGTCCACGGCTTCTGGTGTTGTGTTAGTACACAGCCTAATGATGATGATGATGAACTATTCTTTTACCTATGATAGCGTGTTTGACGTTATATATCCGAATGTACACCTCTATATTGAATTATAGTAATTGAATGTGATTTGCATAGAGTTACCACATAATGAAAAAAACACTTTTTTTAAACATTTTCATTCCCGCATCAGGTTTAAAGCGGCACAACTATAAGGCTCACTCAAAGCTTACTTTTTAGGGTAGAATTGAAATTAGACCATAAGAACTCATAAAATAGGCAAGACGAGTGTACAACAGATATAAAATGGAACAACACAATCCCTAGGAGATATACAGAGCAAAAAGCTAATAAAGAAGAGCAATAAACAACGATTAACTCCGTGGGTGGCGAAACAATCTAAACATTACCAGGATAAAGCGACGTCCCATAACTCTAAATTATGCTCGGCCATAATTAGCAATGAACAATTCAGGATGTCTTAGCGATGAGTAATAACGCCTGGCGATTTAAACATAGCAATGATTGCTAGCTATTGTTTTGCAAACGATAAAATAGTATTTACATAAGCTTTAATCCCCATTAAATGAAAATAACCAACAATATTTAAAAGGCGGTAAAATACATTAAGAGTAAATAATTTGATAATCGATTTAAAGTACTCAATTAAGTTTATAGCATGTTCATAATATAATTATGTATTAACTTATTTATTAACACTTTGATGTACACAAATAAATGGTACAAAGGCGGCTTTAATGCCAAAGGCATTGTCTCTCAGTCAACCTTTGGATGGTGAAGAATAAATGTGGTAGGCGTACAATTTAGCAAAAGTTATAGACATTTAAGATATTAATAAACCAAGATAATAAAAATTATCGATACATTTTCTTCGTATACGTATACCCATCAACCCGCATTGGCCAGGCCTATGTCCAGCAGTGGACTATCACATGCTGATGATGTATGGTATATTTTATATATATATAGAGCTATATACATAAACATACAAACAAATATACATATATACACATAATACATATCAAAAAACAGTATATATCAATCATCAATCTGTACAAATAAATTAAATAGAGTCTCTGTCTAAAACTTCAAAATAACTGTTTTTCAATAATAACATGGTGATGATGTGCTCCTAGTCGATTCTGACTACGGCGGCCGATCCAATATATATAATAATCCGAAATATTATAGCGCACAAATGTATGCTCAAGCCACAAGTGCAAATCCTGTATGACATTTTACATGCCCATCCGACGCATAGACCATCTTACTGTACAGACATTCGGGTGATCAGCCCGCATTCCCTAACCAACTAGGAAACAACAATGAAAATTTGTTAAGCCCCCAAAGGATTCGAACCCACGACCTCCGGTTTCTAAAGCACACGTCCTTACCACTAGGCTATGAAGGCAAACTTCACATTGTGATATACAACCGATATAACAAAAATATATAACAAAACAACTATTGTTTAAAAGTTTTGCCTGTCTGTTTGCTTGTTCTGGCTAATTTCTGTTATTATGGCTGGTCCGATTTTGACAGGATTTTCACTGGAAGATAAGTTAATTTTACTTCCACTGGGTTACTCCCAGTAACTTAAGCTAACGATGGCTACTTTTCTTTGAGAAAATAAGCCCGAAATACCTGGCAACAAAGAGTTACATACGTAATACATTTCAAAACTAAAACTATTTCAGGTTCTTTTATACGGTGTAGCTTTTTTGTGTTAACCGATATTTTCTACAACCATGTAGTGTTTAGTTAATATCCACTGATCCTGTAGGATTTTATCTAGTAGCAAAAAAAATTCATTCAAATCTAATTAATATAGCAATAATACAGCCATTTCAAATTGGTAATGCAAACTAAGATGTGTCTATTGGCAAGTTTAAGGAAAAATTACCAATAAATATGTTCACGTGTTTTGAAATAATACCGCAAATATTTATCATAACATACTTCTATCTTATGTTTCTGGTGCCTAGCTGTTAGTTATTAAACATTTTTTCTCATAGTGCAATATACATTAACTAAAAAATTAATAAAAATAAATAACTGCCAAAACGATTACAAAAGAATTATAAATAAAAAGAGAACAAAATGTCTGTAACAAAATAACAAAATAAGTGTATTACGAATGAGCATCTTAAACATAACTGTTGCTCAACAAAAGAAAATACAATAGATATATTAGAGCATGTTTCAAAGAGTATGATGCAAAGCGCAATGCAATGGCATTGTTAGGAAACAACGGAACACACTTATATTTCACAATCACATTTCCTTTCAAGAATAACTTATATTACAATGTTGAGTAATTTTATGTAAACTGCATGTGAAATATATCGAAAAATAATTTTCATTTATTACCTCTCAAACGCAATTTTGTTTTTAAATTCTAATACGAACGGCCAATGTGGATGTTTCATACCCTATACCTCACAATCTAAGAAACATATTTTGATAAAATTTATGGTAAAATAGCCTATATGACAGAATATTTTTCATGCTAAGGTGAGAAATAATGAAGATTTCTATATACTTTATATTAGCGTGCAAATGTAGAGAGGTTTAATAAAGAACTTTATTTATTTTATTTATTTAATAGGTTCATCGGCGTACGTTCGTTCACATAAGTCATCTTACACAACTAATATGATACAAATAGAAACAATCAGTACAAAAACATGAGTGGACTATATGCGACCGACAATAACGGGCGAACTACACAAGTATCAAACATTATGTAGTGAAGGTAAACTATAGCTACTTACGTAAATTTTCTAATATGTCGTGGTCATAAATGATAACTGCCGTTAATTTCTTTCTACATCATGTGCCTACCTCAATGCTACGCTTACGCATCAAGCAACCGATGTCAACTATTGTCACACTTAAAATAAACCAAGACTGTATCGGTAACATCCTGCAGTTAAATGTATCACAGGTTTAAATCTGGCAACACTGGGTGAGTCACCGCAGCTAGAGCCGTCTGAGCGTGTTCAAATTCAAAATACAATTTCGATATAGGACCAATTGCTTTGTATTATGTGTGTATTCCATATGTTGGTTAACTGGTACCATTTCTTTCGACCTGGCTTTTAAACTTTTTTTTTATTAATGATCCGCTCCTAGCAGTCGAAACGTAAAAGTTTGAATGTTTATCACATTTTCATAAATAAATTATCCAACAACGATCCTAGTATTGATTTTAAACCCGGTTTTAGAGATTGAACCTTCTACAAATTCAGATATATAAATTATAACTGAACTAAAGGAAAGATTGAATTATCATAGATTTTATCTTTTCTCTGGCAGATGTAATAATTAATCTACGTATAGCTCATTTAGAATTGACGTGTGCTGTCATTATAAGTCGACTGTCCTGGCGAATAGCGATTGGCATCTCGTGTCAACGAGAATGAATTGTCGAATTTATCAATATGGACGCAAGATGTCAAAGACACCACATTGTGTGTAGAATTTCAAGGTTTACATAAAATTTGTCTTTCCTTTAGCTCAGGTACAAATAGCTCACGTAATTGATCGATAAAATATAATCACGTGTTTTTAATTATTAAAAAGGTACGCTAATGCGAATTTCAAATTAAGCTTTGTCATTTGATTTGTTACGTATTAATACAATTTTCATGTTTAATAACAATTTGTCAAACAAGGCACCGGGTTGCATTAATAAAGAAAGTGAACTTTCTGAATCGATAAATGTACTTTTTACAATACGTTTAAGCTGCAATAGTCTTTCATAAACAAAATAGCACTCACTATTTGCGAACGAAGCAGTTAATACCGTTCCGAAATAGACATAAATCTAAACACAATCCATGACTCATAGTATTTGTGGAGCAGGGATACTAGGAACTGTTAAGAAGGTCGTGGATATTCATCATTATATTACGCAAATCTACATGTATCATCATCATCACCATCAGCCTTTGATAGTCCACTGCTGGACATAGGCCTCCCCTGATACACCCTTTTTCCATTAGGGGGTTTTGGACCGCATCTCACCACGCTGGTCCAATGCGAGTTGGTTGGTGGACCAACTTTTTACCTGCCCATCCAACGCATGGATATGCTTCAGACAACCCAATTGGACCAGCGTGGTGCATCCAAACCCCTAATGGACAGTTGTTGGGAGCTATGTCAAGGATTATATAGGCTGATGATGTAAATACCTTCATAGTGGAGGTTTATACATTGTGTAAGTAACTCCCTAGTAGTCCTTTTCCAAAGAAGGACCAGCCGCCTTTAAACATTAACAACTTCAACTAAAGTACACTAAGATTAAAGTCAAAGTGCATCGCGCAATACAAACGGTAAATAATGTACAGGGCACGTGCATCACACCCGAATGTACACTTCCTGCCTTGCCTTTGGGGACGACACGCGCAAAACGCAATTAGTTCCAACGTGACGTGTTCGGTGAATGATCTTCGAGATTTATTTCAGCCGTTTATTTTGTAACCGTATAGGGTTACCGCGTTACGTGTTTTAAAATACCTCAAAGTATAATGTTACTTTGAGGTATTTTATACTTTGCGGGGACTCTACAAATTTTCTATGTTGTTTCCTAGTTGGTTAGGACAATTTGGGATGATAACCCAACTGTCTGAAAAGTAAGATGATCCATGCGTCGGATGGGCATGTAAAAAGTCGGTCCAACCACCAACCGGCATTGGACCAGCTACCGCTACGGTCCATGACCCCCTAATGGCCTAACCATTACCGGTGTATTAGGGGCGGCCTATGTCCAGCAGTGGACTATCACAGGCTGATGATAATGATGATGATGAGTCACAGTAGACTAAAAATAACACAATTTTTTAATCGACTCAGTGACTCACGTACACTCGCCGGTTCATTACTTTGGGTTACTTTGTTGACATTTAATTCTAAGCATAATTTAGTGCTATTCCACATAAATAAATATTAACTGACGACCCGCTTGGCGCAGTGGTTAGTGACCCTGACAGTTACGCCAACGGGTGTGGGTTCGATTCCCAGTACGGGCAAAATATTATGTTATGAATATAGTGTTCTTCCCGTTTCTGGGTGTTTGTATCACTATAATATATATTTATCAGTTATCTAGTTTCTATAGTACAAGCTATGCTTAGTTTGGGACTGGAAGATGATGTGTTATTTGTGCGGGAATATTTTTATTATTAATTTCGATAATGAAATAACTTTAATACAATACACCGTCTACGGACAACCCTAGTCGAAATGAATCCGCGCTGAACTCATGCTCATACTGAAGCGGTTACGTGGCGTTTATTGTTAGAAGCTTAACAGATTCATCATTATAGTGTACATTCACGAATTTAGCTGGTAACATTCTTGAAAGAACTAAGTTTTACTAATTGCCTATCTATTTATCTATATAAATCTATATGTGTAAAAGTGATTCCCACCTATATATTCACCCATCGCGATATCTCTGGAACCGTAAGGCGTAGCTACCTATTCCTATCGCTGACCAGAGGTCAAGCTAAGATTTTACGAAATTCCACCCAAAAGGGCCTGGGGGGTTGCTAGTTTCATATATTTTTTGATTTTTATTCGTCAACGGGAAAATATATACGGTGCAATACTTAATACTAAAGGTTAATGGAGTTTGTAAGCATTGTAACCCATAGCAACGAAGTAGTGTCATTATTTAGACTATTTCAGTCAATTATCGCTTATTAAAACGTTAAACTTTTATTTTTTAGGTTAGTTTTTATATAAGTGATTGAGATAGTCGTGTATTGAACTTTAAATTATTTTTGATTCACATTTTGAAGGTGGCAGGTCCCCTTTTACAGATGGCCGCCTGGGGTGGACCAACGCGGTGCTATATAGCGCAAAGCAGTAGTGTTTAAAATACTACTGCGTTCCTGTTTGAAGGGCACTGTAGCTAGCGCAATTGCTGGGTAAACGGGACGTAACATGCTATGTCACACGTGGGCAGCGCGTTGGTGATAACCCTGGTATTGCCGATATGAATAGGCGTCGGCGACTTTTTGCCTTCGTTGGAATAAAAAAAAACCTTTTATTATTATGTATACTCATTCAATTAAATTTATCGAATATCCCTCTTAATACAAATGTTACACTAGCGACCCGCCCTTGCCTCGCGCGGGAGCTATGCTGATTGAAATTATATCTACAATATTAAGCATGTGTTATTCATATAGACCTTCCTCTTCAATCACTCTATCTATTAAAAATAATCGCATCGAAATCCGTTGAGTAGTTTGAAAGATTTAAGTATACAAAGAGTTATAGAGACAGAGAAAGCGACTTTGTTTTATAGGTACTGTGTAGTGATATACATACTAAACAGGATAAGCCTATCAATTCACTAAATAATATTCATTATATAACATTCTCTTTGAGATTGTTTATAATTAAAAAGTTTTTGTCTGATATTACCTATAATTCAGGCATTACATTGAGACGTTTTAATTCAAGCAATCAAAAAAGTACATAAATTTAAACTTAACTGACAACTCTTGTTACTCTAATTGCACATTCATTTTGTTTCGTGACTTGCTTTGTACGTTTAAAGTAAAATTCCAAAAAAAGGTGCAGTCGCGTGCCCGGCACACTTTAACTGTCACAAAACATACAGATTGCAAGTGCGGATACACCAGACGAGCGGTGCTTGTGCTTTAATATGTTCGGCAAGAAATCGATAGCAAAAACGTATTAGTATTATAAAAAATTATTCAGTTTAAAAAAAACATGCTGGCTTCTAGTTATTTTACTTCACTTTATAAAAAGATTTGTTTTAAATGATAGGCTTATCTTATCAAAAAAGGCGACATGCTAAAAATTATTACACCTTAACCTATTCCAATTATGGAAACTTATGTATAAAGCGGTCATTATCGGCTTAATTCAACATCTCAAGAGCAAGATTGAATATGTGAACAAACGCGATAAAATCTATTAAAATTTCCTTTATTAAATAATGAATATATATTACTTAAATCAAGAAATACAATTGGCGTAAGCAAAGTCTAATGTCAAACGCTAATGTGCGCCAAAAGCAAACGCGTTCCTATTGGTGGACCGCGGCCATGTTAAATCTCCATGCATTATTCAACCAATAAGAATGCCAGATTTTTTGGCGCCAATTCCATTGGACACTCCGTTTATTATCATCTAATTAGCTGGAGTATTATTAAACAACTTTCTATCACATTTGACATAAGATTTGGTTACCGCTAAAAATGAAAATCACAAATATATTTATTTAATAGAAACGTTTACATTAGTAGTCTATCCCCTACACTAGGCACAGCCTGTCCTATGAGTGAATTAAATAATTTACAAAATTAATTACAAACAGTAAAAACACTTTTTCACATATTTATACATAAATGAAATGATAAAAATATATACAATGTTGTAGTAAATTTGTTTGTGTGTGTGATTGTGCGCGCGCGTTAATGTGTCTTGTAATGTTAGTATGTGTATGTTCGAAGACCAATGCGTCAATTTAATTTTAAATTTAAATTTACATCACCATCATCATCAGCCTGTGTTAGTCAACTACTGGACATGGGCCTACCCTAAGCTACGCCTTCTTCATTAGGGGGTTTTCGGACCGTATCCCATCACGCTGGTCCAATGCGGATTGCTGGGTGGTAACGCTAAATACATATATTAATTAGCTACAATATTATTAAACTACTTTCGACATTACAATTACACCGGTTCGTCATTGTGTACGCACCTCAACGGCAACCTCGCGCCCCTAAAGTCGCGTGCGGAGCGGCAACGCGTTTAGGGATCACCGTATTGCATTACCACCGAACAGCTGCGAACGATCGATCCCGCATCTGCTCTAAAGCGAATGGAAAAAAAGTCATCCCGCAGGATGGGGTTCCGGGTCCGAGGATGATTGTAGCCTTTATCCCTTGTGATAATTATTATGGCTATCGTGTGCCGCGCTTTAGTTGGGTGCGAGGCGCAAATCTGTAGGATCGGTGTTAACAACTTTATTACATAACGCGTATGGGTGCATATGACACATTGCAATTGTTATTTCCAAATCGCATTTAGTTTTACATTATGTACAATCGTAAATATTTTTAAGAATATTCACATTGGATTTTATGAGACTTATTTTATATTTACAAAATGAAAATTTACTTGTATCACGCATGTTATCAACTCCGAATGATATACATTATAAGAAAAAAGTATAATTATGTACTTTTTAATTTTTGCAAAATACGTATTTAAAAAAGCTTTATCAATTTGCTGCGATTCACTTGTGCTTTCTAAATCAGATTCAACACTTATAAACATTAACACACTGGAGGTGGTCGATGATCCACTTTGTCTAGGATACCGACTGGGGACATACCACCGCGGTGGCTATCATCATAATCATCATCATCATCAGCCTGTGTTAGTCCACTGCTGGACATAGGCCTCCCCTAATGCACGCCACCGCTTCCGATCTTCGGCTATTCTCATCCAGCCCACACCGGCCACTTTGCGAATGTCGTCACTCCTTCTTGCCGCAGGTCGACCTACACTACGTTTGCCGAGCCTCGGTAATAACCAAAATCACCGACATAGCCCACCGGATTAGTAATCTGAAGTGGCAGTGGGCCGGTCATATAAGCTGCAGAACTGACGACCGCTGGAGTCGAAAAGTTCTGGAGTGGAGACTGCAGTGGCTATATCTAGTTCAAATTGTTAGTTTAAAAACATCAGCATATTCCGGTGTGAAGGGCACAGTAGCCAGCGTATAGTCCTGCAGGTTATATCGCGTCATTAAATTTCAAAAAAAAATTTGCACGTAGATTTAAAACAATGGAATATTTATATAATAGTTATACTTACAGCCCTCAATACACCAGTCGAGTATCATCACAAATATTTTTATGTAAATCAGTGTTTACCTGAAAAAAAAAAACGATAACATTATATTATGTTATTACAGGTAGTTATCATAACAGTGTTCGTTACTCCACATAATGGCAGTTTGAACTACTGCGTTCCTACATCAGACTAGGCATAACTATAGCGGAGACAAATCAGACTCAGAATCAATTTAAAGACGGTAAAATACATCTATATAATATTATCTTTCACCCACCAACCCGCATCGGACCAGCGTGTTGGGATAAGTTTCTAAAATCCCCTATAAGAGAAGGCGTACATTAGTGGAGGCCTATACAGCAGTGGACTGAAACATGCCGATGATGATGACGTTATCTTTAATTTATATCTAATTTTCAACTTAAGATATCAACAGAAATAATTTTACATATTGCGTCCGTAAGAAACGTCATCAATATAACAATATGGGTGACAGTTGATAAATAGCAACACCACATACGACGCGGCTACAGACCATGTTGTACAAACATAAACGTTCCGTACATCTCGTCGGTTCATCCACAGACGAATAACATCTACAAAAGCAAAGGACCAACACGTATCTCCCAATTAATTCCGACACACGAGG
Source organism: Lamproptera curius (assembly GCA_029286875.1). Taxonomy (NCBI): domain Eukaryota; kingdom Metazoa; phylum Arthropoda; class Insecta; order Lepidoptera; family Papilionidae; genus Lamproptera; species Lamproptera curius. Next base: position 2,356,037 of record JAGSMT010000017.1, read on the forward strand.
GACGCGGGGAGGGCGGTGGGGCGAGCATTGTATGCGAATCGCGTGCGGTGAGACGAAACGCAACACTAGCGTACGGTGTACCATTTCCATTACGTTTCCATGTACGGGGGGCACAAAGCTCGCGTCGGATTCTTATAGGGTTTCCGAATACCGCACAATTGCATAATACCTTCACATAACGTGTAGGTGTTACATCTTTCGAGGCAAAGGATAGCGGTTCACTTTGATAGGGTACGATGCAAGAATTGCGGTACAGTCGTCCGTATGATGGTATAAATGTGCATATGAACATCTATACAAATAAATAAAACTAGAGTGTCTGTCTGTAATAATAAAATAACTCTTTTTAAATGAGTAAATTGTCATATATAAAATAAGATTTTTGCAATTACTGTGTGTCTAAATGTTTCTTCTGGTTAATGGATGACTCCGGAATGGTTAGCCCGGTTTGAGCGGGACTTTCATTAGAAGATAGCTGATGTAACTAGGAGTTTCAGAAAAAAAATCTATTAGATTTTTTTTCTATCCATGCGAACGAAGTCATAGGACATAAGTAGTTTCGCTACATAATTAATCCAAATTAAACTTGGAATACATGTAAAATTAGCAACGAAGCGGCGTCGTATGTATTGATGCTGTTATTATAGTTAAAGCGAAAAAAGATTTTCTTTCGTGATGTTTCTGAAAACTTCATATTTATCATGTTCCCTTAAACAACTTTAGTACATATACATATCTATATTACTCAATGTCATTAGTTATTTTGATATTTGACACTAAACAAAATGTAAAATTTTTAAATTAATTATTGATGGACAAGAAAATGTCACTCATTTAATACGATCGTAGATTGACAGTTCGGGTGTCATCGTTTCCCGACAAAGATTCCAGTTTTTCCGATGGAAAATAATTTCTTACTAAATCTATCATCATCAGCCTTTGTTAGTCCACTGCTGGACATAGGCCTCCCCCTAATACACCCTTATCCATTAGGGGGTTTTGGACCGTATCCCACCACGCTGGTCCAATGCGGGTTGGTGGGTGGACCGACTTTTTTACATGCCCATCCGACGCATGGATCATCTTACTTTTCAGACAATTGGGTGATCGGCCCAAATTGCCCTAACCAACTAGGAAACAACAATGAAAATTTGTTGCGTCCCCGCAGGATTCGAACCCACGACCTCCGGTTTCTAAAGCACACGCCCATACCACTAGGCTACGGAGGCAGTCTCACTAAATCTATATACGACTGTCACTCAGTGACTGTCATCTCGGGGACAATTAATCGATAGGCAAGATAGATGTGTGACGTCACTTCGTTGCCATGGGTTACTTTGTTTACATCTATGCGTTGCGTATATCCTATACTAGCGACCCACCACGGCTGCAATACTAACATAAAGTGAAAGCTCTGAAAAATTGGAATCTGTAAAATCTATTGAAAAATTTATAAATTTATCAGCGTTTCCCTACCATATTATGCATGAATTATATGTATAAACCTTCCTCTTGAATCACTCTATTTATTTAAAAAAAAACCGCGTCAAAATCCGTTGCGTAGTTTAAGAGATTTAACCGTACATAGGAATGTACGGACAGACAAAGCGACTTTGTTTTATACTATGTAGTGATACCGCGTACCTTTTTATTGTGTACCATTAAGATTTTTTTGCTACAAAGCAATTGTGTTCTTATCACGTAATATGTACTATCCTAAGCATCTCTTAAATCTTACAAATAAAATTAGGTTACAGTTCTGCGGTGTGTTCCGAACTGCATTTCTCATAGGCAGGGCATGAAGGTTACCTTAAGTAGAGATATAACGTGTCACTACATAACGCTTTGAAAAAAGTCGAGCAATGGACGGATAAAGGCTGAGACCATACAATAGTATTCTCTTCACAAGACCTATTTTCAAAAGTATTACTAAATAGTCCGTTTCTTACACTTTGCTTATGCAACTTAAACATCACGTCCGTAGGCCTATACGTGGCTAGAATAAAATTATTGTATGACTTTTATCGTTTATAATTAGTTAACTTGGGAAAAAGGAAACGAGATGTGATGTCATCGGCAGGCGCGTTGACGCCTTCATGAAACGTCTTATGCATTTTAATGTACTTGCAGCATTAGCGAGTTATACAATTCAAATTGAATAAAACATTATGATTCATTTAGTAACAGACAATATATTGTTCATTTCTGATGCAATTAAATCCGTAAAATAGTAAAGCTTCAGTAGTATTTATTTGATCGTTCAAAAGAAGTATTTTTAATAATACTTATCATCGCTATTTTTCAATAATACATTAGTTGCGTAAGCTTTCACTGTATGTTACATTTTTATATAAAAGTTATTTACGAGCGATTTTGTTAGGTATTCATTCCAAAATCTGCAACAGTCAGAAGCGAAAACAATGTTTTTTTTCATTAACACGCTGTATTGAGGGCGCAGAAGGCCATTACGGATGATCATTAATTCTGTTTTCCGGACAAGGTTCAATATACTTTGCAACAGACATACGAATCAAAAAAAAATTAATCATTCATAATGGGAAACGATTGTGTTGCTTTTACTGTAACAGAAAACAATCCTACAAACATTAAAGATGCGAAAGTTTTTGAAAATTTACTAATATTTTATTGTTAATAACGCACAAACAAATAATAGTTTGTAATAGTATTGATTTTTAATGACATAGTTACTTGTATATGCAAGCAGGACCGCTGACATAAGCTAGACATAAATATATTGACATTTCCCCTTATTTTTAATGCAGCCATTTGATAGTATTGATAGCAAATTCTAAACGAATCGCATCTCTGTTACTGACCCCCCTACAAAGTCAGAACTTTCTCTATCATACTTTATTGTAACTCCTGCAACAAATAAAATGTGCCATTAGTGGTGTTACACTAACTATTTAATCCCCATCGCGCCCCTGCCTCGTCTATTTCCATTAGACTGCGCACACAAGGGGGGGGGACGAAAATGCAACACATTCGAGTCCCCACAAGAGAAACACGACCGCGTCGATTCGATCAAGATCGAGTAATGCTACACGTACGTGGCATGCGAGACGGAGTTTAGTGCACACACTGGACAAAAATATATTGTTAAAATATAGAAAAAGATTAGCAAATCACTTTCAGCGTTTGCGAGGAATTGGCAGCGACAAAATCAAATTTATTAGGTTAGTATATAAAAGCACGCTGTGAATTTTTTTAAACCCGTAACGTTAGAAATGAAACAAATCAATAATATGGCATATTTGTGAATATCAAAGTTGTATATCAAGTAAAAATGCAGTTTTCACTACCCGCTTTAAAATACTTGGAATATAGATCAATATATTAAATAAATAAAGACTGTTAGTGTTCATGACAAAAATGTAAAAGTAAGTGTATTCTATTAACAAAATATTAAGTATTTATATAATTTTATACATTTACACAAATATCTCACCGGTGTGCGCGGAGCCTTATATTGATAAAGTACATTTTATTGTTTCAAATCGCCTTCTTTTGTGGTGCGGTCACTTGATTTAAATTCAGCCTTGGATCTCGGCTATAAATATCACTTCGTCAACGAGTTTGAATTTGTTCCGAAAGGTATAATACATACCTTTTACTGCTTTATCTTACATCTTCGAACGAACTAGAAAGAAATAAAGTAACAAAAATATATAGGAATGCTCAATTACGCAAAGTTACTTAAATATTAGTGTGAAAGACATATATTAAGTTCGATATGGCGTTTTTGGGAAGGTAAGTATTTTTTGTTGACTGCCTCCGTAGCCTAGAGGTATGGGCGTGTGCTTTAGAAACGAGGTCGTGGGTTCGAGTCCTGCGGGGACACAACAAATTGTTGTTTCCTAGTTGGTTAGGGCAATTTGGGCCGACCACCCAATTGTCTGAAAAGTAAGATTATCTATGCGTCCGATGCGCATGTAAAAAGTCGGTCCACCCGCATTGGACCAGCGTATTGGGATACAGTCCAAAACCCCCAAAAATATGGATAAGGGTGATAAAGGCAAAAGATAGGGGTTTATCGGGGAAGGCCTATGTTCAGCAGTGGACTATCACAGGCTGCTGATGAAGTATTTTTTGTTAAAGCGTTGAGACAAAAAGTCCACCTGGTGGTAAGTGATACTTTCCCTGCTCAAAAGCAGCGTAAGACGTCACAATTCCTCCCACCGTCCCGAGACATTTAATGTCTCGTTTACCTAGCTATTACGCTGGCAACAGTGTCCTTCAAGCGGAAGGCAGCAGTGACCAACCTCGTCTAAAATTTTACATTTAGGTACAAAATAGAATTCGTTAAAATATATTATAATACAATATGTATATATTTTACAAACTGGATTTTATGATCGCTTATTATCGCTCATCGATTGACATCTTGATGGGTGACCGAAACGGATCAACCAGAACGCTAGAGGTAAAATGCAACTTCCATCCATTACATCGATGTTATATTTTCTTTGGATCAAATTATATTATTTGATCATTACTTATGGTAGATGTTTTGTAACTACTAATAAAATTAACCCACTTCTTCGTAATGTCACCTCTAACGTATTATACGTAACGTGTAACATATCTCGATGTTTTAAACTTTAGAAGCCCCACATCGGAACCTCTCCCGGACCAAAATCGTCCCGTTCAGCGTATAAACGCGCGTGCAGTTCTAAATATAGGCCGCGCTCACACCGCGAGGGGAATTTGGGCGGTTCAAGGACCGCGGACGTGGGCCCGGGGGCAAGTTCACGGCCGCACCCGCGGGTGGGACGGTGCCGCGACACGGGACGTTGCACGACGGTGTGACGCGATGCCACGCGTCATATGTTAGGATGTCTATGTAATGGTGAAGTAGAAAATCTAACAATCTATGCTAGTGCAGAAATACGGATTATAAAAAAGGACATGTCCCATCAAAGATCAGACTACGACTCTGACCTGAGGCCCGAGGAAAAATTTTTAAACTTTGAAGTTGGTTATTTGCAAGATGAAAAACTACAAGTCCAAGTAGACACGCAATAATTTCTTAAACTGATTCCTGATTAGTACTTTATTAAAGATTCGCGTATCTTGGTGCTTATTAACTTTGACTTTCGCGCTAAAGACTTTCACTTCGACACCCACGATGGTAAAACAATCCCGTATTTGCTTAAACATAAGTAAGATTGGAAATTCCAAATGTAAAAAGTAGAGAAAATGAGCTAAGCTGCAGCATCTTCGGGTGAAGCTTTCGGTTCTTCTTAGTTCAATCGATTTCCATTCCAGTTCCAAACCGGAAGTAGATTGTCTGGCAATGTATAAATGTAATGCATCTAAATCTATATATATAAATATATAAGAGAGATTCCCACCTATATATTGACACATCACGGTATCTCTGGAACCATTAGGCGCAGCGACTTGAAATTTGGTAGGAATATTCCTTCCGCCGAGTAGAGGTCGGCTAGAGAGGGATTGCTAGTTAAAAATAAAATATTTTAATTTGCACCTAAATTACACAACATGCTTAAATATATTCTACATCTTTCCATCCTATGATAGAAGACACACACTCCGTTCTATTCGCAGCTGGAAACGGCAAAACAAAACAAGTGAGAAATCCGCCGGCGTCAAGTCGCACTGGTCCTTATTATAGAGTCTAATTAATTCGATGTGTTGGGACTGTATTCAATGTCGATGCGTTTGATTATGTAAGGACGACTCGTATTGGATAAACGCCAGACATTATGAGCACGGTCCTTTACTTAATAAGTCACCCTTATTTTAGTTATCGTGAGATCAGAGTGACTGAGAGAAATGATGCTTCATAAAACGGAGGTCGTGGGTACAAATCCCACGGGGAAACAACGTTAAACTGCTTGAATTTTATCTAATAAAATTGTTATAGTTTTTTACTGGTTGGTTAGGATAACATCGGCTGATCATCCGATTGTCTGAAAATGGGGGAAAGATGATTCATGCGTCGGCATTTACAAAAGTCGGTCCAAGTTGTCAAGGCCATCTTTAGCAGTCGTTATAGAACGTCAGTGCCTTAAAATGAACTTATCACCTTAGAACGCAGTTTTAACCTTTGGGTGGCGGAGGTCAGATGCAAGTCGCTCTGCGTAAATTTGATATTCTGGTAAATCTGGATGGATTAGATGCTGACCCCATGATAACTTGGGAAAATGGCTAGGTATAAAAGGTTCGAGTAAAACTTTAAGTAACCTCAGTAGATCTATGATACTAAGTTACTAAAAACAATCTCTCTTAATTTGTTCTATGACACTAAATTAATAAAACTGCGCTGCTATGGATTGGCTCCCTATGTAAATAGCAAATTTACAACAAAGCTTGTACACGAACATCTTATTCCAACATAGCATCCGCATTATACATGACATAGAACTAAACCTTAATATCACTTTAATTCCCAACTTCAAAACTTTCCCTGTCCACAGAAAGACAGCTGTTAGAACTGTTGAGTAAGTGGGTTAACAAGTCTAGTCTTATGTCTCAAGATGACAGCGAAAAGAATTCAGACTTAAAGGTTTTAAAATAGATATATCATTCAGAGAGGGTCAAGAAGTCATTAAAGAAGAATCTAGATTACTAGTCCATGTATACGAGAGAGATACGACCGGTGGTAGGTCCCCTGTTTACAGGAGACCGTCTGGGTGGGTACCACCGCGGTGCCTATTTCTGCCGCGAAGCAGTAGTGTGTAAACACTGCTGTGTTCCGGTTTGAAGAGCACCGTAGCCAGCGTATTTACTGGTGGTAAACGAGACTTAACAACCTATGTCTCACGGTAGGCAGCGCGTTGGCGATACCACTGGTATTGCCAATGTCTATGGGTGTCGGTGACCACTTTCCATCAGGTGGCCCGACTGCTCGTCTGCTCGCGAAAGCCATAAAAAAAAAAAAAAAAAAAGATATAAACACCGATGTGTAAGATAACTGCCACCGTAGCCTAGTGGTAAGGGCGTGTGCTTTATGAAACCGGAGGTCGTGCGTTCGAATCCTACGGGGACTCAACAATTTTTTTTATTGTCGTTTCCTAGTTCGCTAAGGCAATTTGGGCCGATCACACAATTGTCTGAAAAGTATGATACATGCGGCGGATGGGCATATAAAAAGTCGGTCCAGTCGCCAACCCGCATTAGACCGGCGTGTCAGGATACGGTCCAAACTCCCCCTAATTGCGAAGGCATAATGAGGGGTGGCTTATGTCCAGCAGTGGACTAACACAGGCTGATGATGATTAATATATTTTTTTCATTTGGAACTACTTGATAGTAAGACAATTTAAAATATCAATTCCTTTAGTGTACAATTATAATTTGTAAACAATCGGGTGATCAGGCTAAACTGACCTAACCAAATAGGAAACAACAATGAAAATTTGTCAAGTCCCCGAAGGATTCGATCCCACGACCTCCGATTTGAAAAGCACACGTCCTTACCACTAGGCTACGTAGGCAGTTACAAAAACTATATCAGTAAATATATAAAATATAACATGTACCAAACCAATTTTATTCCTAAAGGGCAGAAGCGAAACTAATAGAAGATAATGGAAGTTTCCCTGCACTGACTAACTTACCGAGGCGAATCAACGTAATCGATTGTCCGGCAATTAACAATGGCTCACATGTATAATTGTTATGTATTCAGAATTAAAAATATATCGACTAATAAGCACAACATTTTATAAATGTTGTGCTTATTACGGCTTAGACGGAGTTACGGTTGAACTCATATAAATATATACACATCTGTGGCATAATGGTACACAAACAGATTGAATCTTCCGGGAGGAAAACTTTGATTAATTGTAATTTGTATTTACACAAAGGCTAAACAAGAGTCAAATTTATAAAAAATTATAAATTATGTGAACGTACAATAAAATAATAAACCGATACGTCAATAACTAAGCGACAGTGACTAATAGTGCACATTAACCATTCTTCTTCATGTACGAGGCCACTTCTTTGCCAGGGTTTATGATGGTTATATGAATTTCTAATGTTATATGTCATCGATATAATTAAGATGAGCCGATCACCAAGCAACCTAAAATGGGTCCTAGTTGTTAGGATAATGTTGGTCTTATGCAACCAATTGAATTTACGGATACATTACGTATCCGTCAATCATAACTGTACAGTCTACTCTAGTTTATGTTAGAAATTTAAATTTAAATATCGTTATTTAACTTAATTATTGTAACTGCCTCCGTAGCCTAGTGGTATAGGCGTGTGCTTTAGAATCCGGAGGTCGTGGGTTCGAATCCTGCGGGGACTCAACAAATTTTCATTGTTGTTTCCTAGTTGGTTAGGGCAATTTGGGCCGATCACCCATTTGTCTGAAAAGTAAGATGATCCATGCGTCGGATGGGCATGTAAAAAGTCGGTCCACCCTCCAACCCGCATTGGACCAGCGTGGTGGGATACGGTCCAAAAACCCCCTAATGGATAGGGGTGTATTAGGGGAAGCCTATGTCCAGCAGTGGACTATCAAAGGCTGATGATGATGATGATTGTATGTTATAAAAAGATATTGAAATTTTAATTTATTATTCAGTACTTACTGTCAAAAATACTTACATCGGTTAGAAAAAAAGACGCTTCTGAACTGAGACGAGCTGGCGAATGAACTCAGCGAGACGAGAGAACGAGTATTTTTTTGACATTTGCTTCACTTCGAAATTAATAAAGACAACAAACAATTCCATCCATACATAAGGAGTATTATTGAAGTGAATTTAGCTCCTCTTACCGTTCAATTGTTGCTAAAACTAACCCTATTTTAAATATAGTATATTTAATGTTACCTGTTTCACCTAACCGTGACATTGGCAAAATCACCGAGTTACACTTGGTGGCACCATTCTTAATAAAACGAAGAAGAAGAAGGAGTATTATTAGTAATTCTAGAGCAAGCAGAACATCATTTAAACAGACATTTATATGATGATATATATTTATATAACCTTTAACACACAAACATTCCTTGAAAACTTTTTTAAATTTATTAGTGGTAAAATTTTAAACGTCTTGAACAATTTCGTGTGAAAAGCGAATACATTGTTCCATAAAAGATTTAGTTATCCTTCGAAGTCTAATAGCTGAAAGAATTTGCCTATGCTTGTTTCTTGTATTAAAATTATGTGAACACAATTCTATTCTCTTCATATAAATCAAATAGTTCTTTAAGTTATTTGCTTGGCGCGTACCATTAACAGTGCCATAATATTGCAATGGGTTTGTTTACCAAATTACGCATATTATAAAGCCACCATGTGTTACTAAATCATATTTATTAATTATTAATACAGTCAATATTTAACCGTTTAGTTAAAACCTGCAGTATTATTTACATATAACGCAAACAACCTCCTTCCTTGTTTGTCGCTAAAACTGATGATACGCTTAATGTTCTAGAGGTTTTAGTTAGTCAGCACCGACGCAAATAAATGTTTGTTCAAAGGAATGAGTAACGATGCGTTTACTCGCACATATTTGACGCATATTTCGTAAAATATCATATTATTATTACGTTGCAAAATAATCTTGCATAACCATATATTGCATAATGTTACTAAAGGCTCATAAAATGCAGATTTTTTATAATCTTCGTATGGAAGAAACATTTCTTTATAACTATATTCATCCTTCGTTGTATAAAACATTATTAGTAGGAACAGAGTACGTATATATAAAAAATGAGCTATTTATTGGGGAACAATACAAAATATCGATTGGTGTACAATCGATCTTAAAAGTAGCTCAATTGAATAATTATTACATCCAAATAAAATGTTATATGCAAACCAATTTTGCGTCGTGTATGAGTGGAGCTATTAATTACCTGACCCTACCTACCTTGCGGCTCAAATTCTATAAAAAACTTACATTTCACCTTTTCATTCTTTTTATAGGTCATGTAAACCTATAATTTACAGAAGAAATGTTCCTCCCCAAAATTCTGGAGGCCTTATGGTTTCAAAGATGAGATATGTACAGAGATATACAAAAAATGCTTATTATAACGTCAAATGTAATAGCTGTATATTAGCTTGATAGCTCTTATCTGTTACTTTGTCATATATTTGCATTTAAGCTTATATATTTAAAAATACCTTTTAAAACCCATTTCCGACCAGTACGCAACATGAAAAAAATATTGCCATGCGCTAAAAATACGCCGCGCGTTTAATCACGGGCGTATTGTTATCATAACCGACCATTGCGTGGGTTGAGATACGATAAATATTGAGTTAGGAACGTTCGTGTTATGGTAAATATCACAGGAGCGAGGGTCAAATAGTTTTATAAATAAAAGCTTAAAGTTTTTCTGACACTTATAAACTGTACCAAAGGCTAATAATACGTAGTATGTTTGTCCATATGAATTCTGCTTCTAATTTATTTCGATTAACCTGACTGTTTTTACGTATCACCCACCAACCCGCATTGGACCAGCGTGGTGGGATACAGTCCAAAATCCCCTAATGGAAGGAGGTGTATTAGGGGAGGCCTATGTCCAGCAGTGGACTATCACAGGCTGATGATGATGATGATTTTTACGTATAGCGCATTACTGCATCTGACCTCCACAACCCAAAGGATAAAATGCAATCAATTGATGAATTAGATTTTAGCGAGTTAGAAGGCACCGACATCCTGATCGTAATGATGAGCTCGACCCAGCATCGATGTATACTCTTTGAGAACATATAAAACGAGCAAAAATTTATAAATATATATTAGTTTCTATTTTATTACCTCTATATTTTTTTCTCATATTCATAATTAATTGTTGACTTATTGCTATATTGATTAAATGAGATATTATAATTATTATCCTATAACGATTGCCAAAGATGGTCTCGACGACCGGGCCCGGCCTTTTACATGCCCACCCGACGCATGGATCATCTTACTTTCCAAACAATTGGTTGAACGACCCGTATTGTCGTAACCAACCAGAAAACAACGATATCACAAAGTTCGAACTTACAACCTTCAGTTTGCATAGCAAGGGCCAATACCGCTAAATCACGGAGGTGGTTACAAGACGTGGAATCGATGCATAACCATCCCATGAACATTATCAATAATTTCAAACTAAAAAGAAACAAGTACATAATTAAACAATCAATACATCGATAACCGGCTCGTTCAACGAGGAAGGCGCTCCGTTCCGACCCATTACGATCCAAAGGCGAACGGCGAAAAACGCAATCGCTAATGAAAGGAAAGTTAAAATTGGCAGCATCGCATTTGGCATGCTAATGAGAAATACGCCGATGTTCGTGCAATGATGTGAGTTGCGTATTTCGTGGCAGGAAGTGCACGCCACAATAGGCACATGGTTCCTTAGACGCATATCAATGATTGGTGATTCATAAACGAAAAATTAAGTATGGTGTTCATCAATAACTGCCCAATTGTCTATAACAACATTGGCGTAAGACTTCTCTTTAATTTGATTTAAATTTGCCATTGCACACTACTTACCCCGCAGGATTCAAAAGCGACCGCCGTTTTGTAAGGCAATATACCAATAGTACGTACCATTTACATAAGTACTATTCAATCAAATCTCAAGAATTATCCGCTTCATTAACAAATGAAAGTTCGTAAAATGGGCACTATAAATGCTCTACATTAAAATCTCACGGGTTACCTTATTCTAAGCCACCTGAAGATAATATGACATGGTATTTCTCAGTCTGGTTCCCCAAAGTTACTATAAACAAGTAAAACTTCGATAATAAGTCACAGAACAGCTTCATCCCTTCATATTTTTTGATTATTATTTGCCTGCCCCAATTCGTAAAACTTAGTCAAATAGTATCTGATTCTAGAATCTACGAAAAAAAATCTATAATAGTCGAAAACATAATTCTTATCATTTTGCGGCGATCTAGCAATACGGAATATTTAATGCTATCTCTTGCATTATTTAAATTATTTACATAGATCACAAATCCGCTTTGGCTTAAGTATAGTCAATGTGACATTAAGGTCTATTTTTGGTCATTAAAAAAGTTAATTTAAAAAGATCTAACGTCACTTTGCAATATTTTTTTGCTCTAATGTCATATATATTGTGTCAATGTTCGAGATATCTATCGGATCCGATAGCCTGTCGAAGCGTATCGATCCGGCAACCTATCGAAATGGGGAGGGGTCAATCTAATAGCTATCCGGATGTATGTTTCTTCTGTTTAAATAACTCACTCGTGTATAACTATAGTCATTCTATCATTAAATTATCATCGTCACTTTGCAATATTTTTTGCTCTAATGTCATATATTTTGTGTCAATGTTCGAGATATCTATCGGATCCGATAGCCTGTCGAAGCGTATCGATCCGGCAACCTATCGAAATGGGGAGGGGTCAATCTAATAGCTATCCGGATGTATGTTTCTTCTGTTTAAATAACTCACTCGTGCATAACTATTGTCCTTCTATCATTAAATAATCATCCCTTAATTACTCTAAAATCAATTTAAATCGATAATCGATTCAAAATAGTTTCTCGAATTTTAAAATTGATTAATTAATCGACAAGCTTTTTTTGTTCTACATTTCAGACTAAAAAAAATATATGACTCAGTTTTCATCAGGAGCTGACTAAACGTTAACCCGATTTGCAAAAGCAAAGTATGTAGTCTTTTTATTATCTATGACTCATTATAACAGATTATCCACAGTTCTGGAATGTTTCTAAAGTCAAAATCGAAACGGTTCTAAGTATTATGTCCCATTGACCTCAATCAATTCCCACTGTGGTGGTAATTCAACCTTAGGTCTCGGTTTCCGTTAGACCTTACTTGATAATTCTATCATAGTCACTTTTTTGCCTCTCATAATAACTAGTATCTAGTGCTCTTGTCGATAAAAAGCGTGAAAAAATAAGTCGTGATAAAACACTAAAATATTCTTGAACTTCAATTAGTATAATCATTACTAAAGAAAATTGTAATATAACCGCTATATGTAACTTCAAACTATAAAATAACAAAAATTATTAAAAAAAGCGATGTTAAAATGAAATATCTATAATGGGACAAATACGGAGTTTCCTGACAGAATCTTCAATAATACATAGGTTATTTGACAGTCCTAAATAGCGTTAATTGCAACTTAAACCAAGCTAATATCTTATACATTCATTTAATATAATTCAGCCTTTTGCATTGGTGGTCATATGTCACTCGCTCTTAGAAGAAGTGTTTTCCTTACAATTGTTACATAAGGCGCGAATGCCTAGATAGCTTGAGAAATTACTATAAAGAAGAATTCTTAATACACTGACCGATCTTAATCTAGATTGTTTAAGGGCTAGGGTGAGATCAATCAATCTTTCTAGATCATCGTTAGAATATCTATATATTCATTCGTAGCTTGAATAAATAGCGATGTTACCTTAATTGTGCATACAATGCATGCCGGTGTTGCCAAGGCAGGTTTGTACTTGGAACCGATGTTATATTTAAATCATATAAGTAATATTCTGTTGCGTAAGTAATTACCCGTATAAAATAACTACCACTGCCGTGTTATGTCAACATAATAGGTAATAAAGTATAGTTGTAATATTATTAAACTTCAGGGCATAAGTTTTATATTAAAATAGGTCATACACTGTATTGTGTTCGTCTAAGCTACACAATGAAGAAATGGATTTTTTTTCATGGATAAGTAAAGGATTTTATTTGAATGACTTAATTAAAGTACGATGACAAAATATTACATTAGAGTTTTCTAAAACGATTTAAAAAATACTACTATACATATCGTTATATTAAGCAATTAATTGAACTAGGAAGTCAAAGAATTTTAATGAACCGTATTATATATCGCAATACAATTGAAGAAATAAATACGATTGCATCAATAAGTAAAGAATAACTAAACCTAAAATATTACAAATTTATGTCAGAACATTGCTGATTTATTGTTATATTTTCTTGAAAAATATATTGTGCTTTCTAACACACTATAAATTGATTAAGACGTTGCATGTGTGCAATAAAAGTGTCGTGTTGTTTTCGCGTTACCTTTTACAAAAAACTGGGCGTGTAAATCACGGGGTTGCACACAAATCCAATGCAGCAGTTCAACACGTCACTTATTTATCACAAACCATCTTTGATCACACACAAGAACCGGACAATATTTATCGAATCACGACAGCTGGCGCGCCGGTCTGTCAAACGTGCCCTTGAAGGACGCGGCGACACGCCATGTTGTTTTGAGGACGGGCGCGTGGCGACTGCGCGCGGCAGCCCCTTGCCCGGCGCATGCGCGGTGCGTCACCCGGGACGGCCTCCCTTCCTGAAAGCACCAGATTTATCACACGGTTGATATCGCACTTTTATTCCACTTTGCTGTCAGCTAGGAACAGTTGTTGTCAGCAAAATGGAATAGTTGAAAATGAGGCTAATACTTTTTTAGTAATGTAAGGTTGACAACAGTGAAAACGATATCTAATTGTATAAATGTTTTTTATCAAAATATAAATCGGTTCTCTGGCAAGGTAGGTATTGAATAATTACTTAATAAGGATAGCATAGATGTTTTGCCGCCTCCGTAGACTAGCGGTATTGGCCCTTGCTTAATATACCGGAGTTCGTGGGTTCGAATCCCGCGGGGAAACAACTTTGAGCTTCGTTATTTTGTCGGTTGGTTAGGAGAATTTAGGCCGATCACCAAATTTTCTGAAAAGTAAGATGATCCATGCGTCGGATGGGCTGGTAAGAAGCTCCACCCACCAACCAGCATTGGAATTGATGAAATGACTAATGATTTTCAAAGTTACATAGCTCATGAAACTACCAAACTTTTAAATTCTAGTTCTGATTTAGCCTTATCACGCCTAAAAAAATGTCAGCATTACATCTCGCTACACGAATTTGAAAATGTTTTGTACGCGCGTAAAAATATTCATATGTTTGCTAAAAAAAGATATTTGACCGCGCAGTGGTCGAATTAACACATAGAGCTACAAGGTTTAGACTGACCAGAACCTAAAATTCACTTCTTGTTTAATAGTATAAATGTACAATAGATCAAATGAATGAAAAAAGCCGAATATAATAAAAAACTGAATGATTCGAATTTACGTAAAGCAACACTTATTGTAAAAGCGTACTGCTCTAACTCGATCTGATCTAATCTACGATACGTTAAAGTTTGTAATCTGCACATAAAATCCCTGGTAACGAGACAATTGATGTATTATCTATTCATCACAAAATAAAATAATAACGGGTGGTACTATAAATAATTTGAGAAAGTCTGAGTAAATGATTATACATTTATAAATTGTATTATTATAAATCATTTACTCTCTATAATCATCTAAATACTTAATTGTTGGGACGCAAGTTTAATAATTTTTGCCAAGTTATGTAATACAATTTAAGACAGTATAAATCATTAGCAACCGCGGTGTTTTTTGCTTTTAAATTTAAAATGGTTATTTAAAAAAAATATACAATTAGATAAATAGACCATCGCAAAGAAAAGAATAAGCCCGTCAAAAAAGTTGTTTTTAAGCCTTTTTCAAAAATTATTTAGTTAACTAATTTTCAATAATTTAGTAACGAACTTATACTTATGTTTCTTCGTTTACGTAAGTTCGTTTACGAACTTATACTTATATAAGTTCGTCGCAAAGTTCGCGTCATGCAGGGCTTTTTCTGGTAAAATATTTTTAAAAACACTTTACCGTTCATTTTGGCCAACATAATTCAGGCAACGATGCAGTTTATGAAAAATAGGTGATTACCCAAGCTATATATAAGCGTAATAAGCCAATATACCCTCCCCTTACTCTAATACACTTCTCTTCTGTTCCTTTGAGTTATTAAATTAAATATTGGAAGATATCATCTCTCATCACATGACTATAGTATTTCTAATATTATTGGAATTTATTAACTGATAACACCTTATTGGTAGAGTTGTTTACAGTTTATAAACATGTGGAATACGAAATGTGAAATAGTATAATGTAGGAAAGTGCTATTAAGTTTTAATTTTTTTAATGAATACAACACTTTTAACAAAGTTTTTATGCTTGGTACGTTGTACAACTACATGCTTGTTGTTCATCAAAGCAGTGGTGTGCTATCTCATTGTGTTCCGGCTTAAAGGGCTACATAATTACTTCCATATCTAGAGAAACAAGACAACATTTTACACGGACATAGGGCTGGCAAAGGATTTTACATTTTTATGGGCTAGGGCATATCACTTACTTTGTCGTTAATATTTGATATGATAGACAAAATACAATACAATATCACCACTCCAACACAAACTATAAACGTTCATAAAATTATTAACATACGCATAAATGTACTCATTCGAGTCAATATAAAAAAAAAATAAACGTCAAAAATTGAGTATCGAGCATTACGAACTGTCACTTCGGTTCCTATTAAAACGCGTCCAGTTTTTACGAGATAAATATCACTCTGGGATTAACATTCACGGTACATACACCCACGCGGTGTAAAGCCTTGAAAAGTGTATACGCAACTATAGCCTTTAAGGCATCGCAATAAACGATGTGATCCCTTAAACTGCTCCAGATTATCCCATCCAGTCATCCCATAACGTAGTCTGTTGCCTTTTGTTGTTTGTCATAATCGTGAACGCAAAGTGAGACCGAAACCAGAACGAGTGTACGTGGGAGGCAGAACATAAACAATGCTATGTCTTTAACATTGTGGCTGTTTTTTTTGACGATTTTATCGACTTCTAAAGAAACGAGAAGTGGCGGCTTCAGTATTTTTAACATTATGCCCTGTGTCCTGGACCGAGTATTAGTTATATCTTGAATTATGCGGCGTAAGATTTTTGATACATTTCGACCATTTCGAGCCAATAACTTTCTTTACTTCTAGATGCCATTATTTTTACCGTCTCTAACCCTAGTATGATAAATTGATAGCTGATATTAGTTTTATACGATGATGTTGTATTTTATTTTTGGTAATGTAGCTCATAGCGGTTGTCCCACGTAAGGCTAATCCTAAAACACAATGATAACATATCGAAATCGGAGATAAATCTGTGATATTTATGTTAAAACCCTTATAATTTTTATTCATCCGACGATATACATGATGGACAAGGCTTGTTTCTTATCTTACAAATCTTACGCCCTATCACTTTTTTTTTTTAATTAACACTTTGATTTTAATACCGTGACGCACCAACGATTTGTAACCGTATTACTCACTAGCTCCGCAACGCAGTTTCACTCGCATGGTGACAACAATTTGGATAATGTTGGTAACACATTACACCCAAAAAGCTCGCAAATGGCGGGTTTAATTTCTTAATTGATGATATTTGTTAATTCTTGTTAATGCTTCAATTCATGTTACAATTCAAATAACTCATAATACATTTTTTTTATAAATTATAACCCAGCTTCGTTACCACTACAAGTAACTATTGACCGCGTTGCGATTGTGACTTAAGGTTATGCTTATTATCTTGTGATAATACAACAAAACACAAAACAAAGTCACTAGTTACTATATCCCTACTAGTTACTATATCCCTATGTATCCTTAAATATTTCAAACTACGCATCGGACTTCGATGCGGTTTTTTTTATTAGGTAGAATGATTGAATAGGAAGGTTTATATACCACATGTTTAATATTGTAGGTATATTTTCTATCAGCATGACTCCTGTGCGAAGCAGGTGCGGATCGCTTGTTTTTAATATACTACACTATATTCTTTTGATATATAATCTATATCATTACAATTTTTTTTTATTAAATCCAACAATTACTTTTTGAGTGAAAGACTAAGAAACATCCCTAGACACAAATTTTCGCATTTATTTTATCTATTAGTAAGATAAGTTATTTTTACATAGAGGTTGTGTATACTTTTATAAAAATTACTCATGTAGTTTTTTATAAAAGAATAACGTATATAGATCTACTTTACAAACTTACGCATTTATTATATTAATAGGCAGTATTTTATGATTTAGATCAAAAAATCATCTACCATGCTAACAAATACAAGAGTAAATTATTAAGGTAGGTACATAATTATGGCTAGGCCTGATTTGGATTTTGAAATTGAAAACTTCTTTAGCATCATCATCATCATTATCAGCCTGTGATAGTCCACTACTGGACATAGGCCTCCGTTCCACTCGCCATGCTCGCCACCGCTTTCCATCGTCTGCCATTTCCATCCAGCCCACACCGGCCTCTTTGCAAATGTCGTCACTCTATCTTGTCGCAGGGCGTCCCATACTACGGTTTCTGAGCCTCGGTCTCGACTCTAGAACTTTCTGACTCCAGCTGTCGTCAGATGAACGGCTTTTTAGCTTCATTGGACATCTTTTAGCAGCAGATAATCGTTTGGATTGGCGTTACTAATATGGCCATAACGTGATGATGCCGTGTACTTTTAGCGCCAGATTATTTTTGAATAGATAAAATTTCGTTCGTTTATATTTATAAGCAGCGCATTGATATCCCTAGTATTGCCGATATCCATGGGCGTCGATGGTCATCGATGATCAAAATGGTCATTTTCAAACCATTTTGATGTCAGTTATTTCATTAAAGCATTCAAAATTTGTAGTTGAAGCCAACTGACCATCCAATGCGTTTTTGCTTCGTTAAGTGGGCCTGCGATCGACTTACTGAAGATGCCGCTTTTGCCAAAAAAATCATCTTTTCAAGAGATTCAGATGAAGCTTATTTTATCTAGGCAAGTATGTAAACCACCAAAAATGTCGCATTTGGGGCAAAGAAAAACCGCTCGCATGCATTGAAAAGCCACTACACCCAAAACTAGTGATGCAACGGATCTCCGTTTCTGTTTCCGCAAGTGCGGAAGTTCCGCGCGCTTTTCAACATCCCTTTCTGTTTCTGTTTCCGCAACTTCTATAACGGAGATTTAAACGGAAATTTAGAGCCGACGGCTGAGAGTTACGCATGCGCGGCGCGAGGCGCGTGCGAGTCGCTGGACGGTCGAGCGCGCAGAGAGAGCGAGCCGCGCAGGCACTTATCACGTTTGTTTGTTTACATACTTTTTCGTGAATGTAAGCGCGTAATATTTTCTGCTGCTGTTTGTCTCAATACATTTGTGTCATGTGTGTAACTTACTGACGATCAGCAGAACCAGACAATCTAGAGAGTTAACACTTACGATGATAGTGATTGTGTAGTGTGGGGTACACGGAAAAGGCGCCGAACTCGAATTGAGGACGAAGTCCAGCCGACATCATGTTAAATGATGAATTCATCATTTTAAATGTTAGAATCCATGTTAAGTATAAAAGAAAACCAAGAAATCTCGACTACAACTAACGTGGGTGACAATCACGTTTTGGAGATACAGTCACATTTTAAGGCGTACAAAAAAAGAAAAGAGATTACCTTTAAATGAAGAGCCTCTTGTGTGGTGAAAATTAAATTCTCACAAATACCGTGATCTTTTGCCGTTAGTACGCCAATATTTGTTAGTACCCCAGTGAACAAGTACGTGATTGTTAGGTGTAAACCGTCCAAATTACTTTTTATAAAATATAACTTGCCACTACTAAATTTTGAATATTAATAAAATGTTCAGTAGCAAAGTTGCAATATTGTTCTATAGTAGATTTCTTATATATCTATTTCTATTCTAGATTTGGTGTATTTGATACTTAATAAAGAATTATATTTGTAAGCTTGGTTTTTTTCATATTATTTACAGTTCCGTTTCCGCATTCGTTTCCGTTTCTGCTAAAATTTATTTTTGATATCTGTTTCCGTTTCTGGTTCCGCTAAGACACTTCCGTTGCATCACTACTCAAAACGAATCACTGTTGGGTGCGGATTTTGGACTAGACGAATAATTGGGCCATTTTTCTTCTCAAATGAGCAAGGAGTGGCCGTTACAATCAATAGCGATCGTTATCGGCCATGTTGAACGAATTTTGTTCACATAAATTGAAGAGGAGGATATTGGCGACATTCGGTTTAACAGTTGTTTTGCGCCCTGATTTGGAAGATCGAATTATCAGCCACAAAGCTGATGTCGTTTGGCCACCTTGGGGCTGCGATTTGACATTATTGGACTCTTATTTGTGGGATGCTTTCAAAGATAAGTGTTACGCCGACAAGCCAGAGACAATTGAGGCTTTAAAGGACAATTTTCGTGAAGCCATTGGTAAATTCAGCTGCACACAAGCGATATTGTGCTTTAAAATTAGTAGCCATGGCCCGCCGAGGCAGCTATTTAAATGAAATTATTTTCTATTATTAACCGGAAGGATTGTACTTTCAAATAAAAGAAATTAGAGAAAATATTCAGTAGATATTTTTACAGAATTTTTAAGAAAAAAAGTTATTTGGCGAACCCTATATACTTTTTGTACATTAATAAAATACCGGATTTTGTTGTAAAGCCATACATTGTTCCATAAAAGAATTACTTATTCTTAGTCCAGTTGCTGTAAGAATGAAATTATGTTTGTTTCAGTTAGAAAATAAACGACTTTAATCTGTATAGTTGCCATACAAATATTTAAATGACATCTGTCAGTGTCATATTAACTATAAAACCTATGAATACGATACATATGCCAGGATTCTGCTTGTCATAGCGCTGGTGGAAACACGTAGACGTGAGATTTTTCAAGTATACTTTACTTTCTTGGGTTGAAAACCTAAATTTTCTGTTTTGTGTTTGTCTGGTGGCGGTTTACGTTCGTTCTGGTAAGTTCGTATTTATTGTATTAGTATGGAGAAAGAAAAGTCTCCGGATGGAGGCCGCGGTCTTCCACCGGACATATCGTTGAGCTCTCAAACCACGCCATTACCATCTAGTGCTAATTCTACTACAGAGAAAAATCGAGGCTGTCGCGAATAAAAAATCGTTCCACCCTCCTCATCTTATCAGTCAACATATTTAAAAGGATATAAAAGCGACGCCAATCTATTTTACTCAGACCAGGATAAAGGACCTTTTATTGTCCACATTGTTAGATCTGTCCCTGACCTGTCTGCTGGACAATCAATTCGCCTACTTAAATTTGCTCAACTTATCCATAAATCGAATGTTTCGGGCATAACTCAGGAGGTGTTAAAGCACTGGGGAGAAATCGATTTCGGTCGAATTTAAAAGTATTTCTGATGCAAATAATTTCCTTTCTCATCCCTTTCTCCCTAACAATAATTTTACTGCCTCTATCCCTAAATTTAACATCACCCGCATGGGAGTTGTTAAAAGTATCCCAACTGATTGGACACTAGAGGAACAAGTAGGAAACCTTAAAATGCCTCCTAACTGTGGAGAAGTTGTTAGAGCCAGAAGATTAAACACCAAAGGCGCACAGAAGAAAAATACACATGAGTTCCATCTACCACTGTAGTTCTGACTTTTTCTGGTCAAATCCTTCCAGAAAAGTTCTCTGCCTTCCTGTCTTGACTTATGTACTCTCAACTATCCAATGTAGGAATTGTTGTAGATTTGGCCACATCGCTTAACAATGTAGATAACAACGTAGGTGTTTTGTCTGTGCTCAAGGACATCCAGGTGAAGATTGTAAAAATCTGTTCTGTAGTGGTAACACAGGGTAACTGATTCCAAATGCCCTGAACATTTAAGACAGAAATCTATTAATTTGGTTATATCCCAGGAGAGCATAAGTTATTCTGAGGCTGCTCTTCAATTCTGCGTCTAAAGATCTTACTCTGATATGGCCATCTCTCACGCTCCTACCAACCACAAGCCACTATATGCTCTCCATCCTATCCAAACCCTTCCTCTTACTCAGCAAGTGCCTCTCAATCAATCAATGCCCAGGCATCATACTCTAAGACCACTTTTAAATCCCCTCGGCTAAAAGCAACCCTTGGAAAAAGTTATGACGTTAAACTCACAATGATATTATTAGCTCCCTGTTTCTTTACAGCCTAATGGTTGTGATCTATCTTGTTCAGACTCTACTCCTTTTCTCACTCCAAACGACAACCTTGTTGAGCTACTGACCTGCTCCTTATCAACATCTTGTCTAAATTCTCTGATGCCCTACCGAACAATCTCATAATTCTCCTCCAAAACTCTCGAAACTTTGTATCCAAAATGGCAACAATTCTTCAATGGAATTGTAGGAGCATAATCCCAAAAACCAGACCTTATTTATTTAATAAATAAACATAATTGTAGTCCTTGCCATGGTTAAAACGAAGGTCTATCTTTAGACTTCCTGGTTATTCATGCTTCCGGGATGACAGGGATGATGGAAGGGCAGGTTCTGCTCTCTTTGTGGCTAGATCTATCACATTTTCACAGATTCCAATCCCTCCCATAGCCCTGACTTGACATAGTGGCGGCTAACAATATGTCCATTATCTCCTGTTACATCCCTCATCCTTATAGTCTAGTTATATCTGAAATGAACTCCATCCTTTCCTTTATCCCTGGCACATAGTCTGTGGAGATTTTAATTGTCATTACGCTATGTGGGGTTCCAATCATGCCAACTCAGTTTCCTCTTATTTCTTCGATTTAATAGATAACAACAACCTCTTTATCCTAAATGATGAATCTCCGAAACGACGGGTGCCACCCGGCCAACCTCCAATGCTCCAGATCTCTCCTTGTCCTCCCCCGCTCTTACCAACTCTCTTTCTTTGTCAGTATTGTCATTTTCTTATGGCAGTGATCACTTTCCTATACTAATCAAGTATAGCCTCCCTCGCCTCCTTCTCAGAAATTTCCCCCCTGCAAAGGTTCAGACTCTCTGATGCAGCCTGGATGAAGTACTCTAAAAACCTAGAAGATAAGATCCTTTGCCTACCTTCTGTGGACTCAACAAGCTTTAGTTCCCTCTATGATGATTTTGTTGCTGCAAGCAGAAGAAGAATCAATCCCTATCAAAAACGGTTCCCGCGGCCGAATCTCCTCTCCTCCTTGGTGGGACTCAGAATGTACTTCTTTATATTTTATTTATTTATACTTATTTGCACAATTAAAGAACAAAAGGCGGACTTGATGCCTTAGGCATTTTCTACTAGCCAACCTTAACTAACCTTAAACTTCTTCTGTCCGACAAAGAAATCAAGCAGAAAAGGCATACGCCGCTGACCTAAGCATGGAAAATTTCTTACCTTACCGACATACATGCGCCAAAATTAAAAGAATCTTGGCTCGTAAGAAGTCTCAAGGTTGGCTAAGATTCTGTGAAGCTTTATCTCCTCGAACACCTTTGTCTACCGCATGGCGTCAAAGTTCTCATTTCCGTGGATCTCTCAATCACCAAAACGTAAGTTCCAATAACCCCACATGGCTTGAAGATTTTACTGATAGGTTATCCCCCCTTTTGTTCCATCCCATGATTTCTTTTCTTTACCTTCTTCCCGACCTCCTACCTCAGACAGAATTAATGAGATCTTTACCTATCCTGAATTATCCTGTGCACTAGATAACATCGACTCCAGTCATTAATGGACTTTCCTACTCTTTTGTATCTAAATCTTCTACTGCAACAAAGCAAGTTTTTCTTAATATCATAAACGAAATTTTTTCCTCTGTATGCATTCCAGAGTCATGGCAGACTCAAATAATCATCCCAATTCTTAAACCCGGCAAAGACCTAAGTGACTCGTCTTCGTACCGCCCCATCGCCCTATCATCTATTGTAGCCAAAATCCTAGAACATCTTGTTAAAAACAGATTACAGTGGATTCTCAAGAACAGAGGTCTACTCTCAAATACCCAGATTGGTTTCCGACGTGGCATGAGCACTATGGATAGTCTTGGTATCCTTTCATCTGATATAAGACTTGCTCTATCTAATAATGAGCATGTTATTGGGGTCTTCCGTGACATCTCAGCTGCCTATGATAATGTCCAGCTTCCAATACTCAGGCAGAAGATGCTTCATTAGAGTATCCCTGAGAGGTTGGTTAACATTATCTTCAGCTTTCTTTTTTGTCGCTCAATATGTGTCCGTTATCATGGCTCTCTCACTCCTTCCTGTCTTGTCTGGAAGGGTCTTCCTCTGGGCTCAGTGCTAGGTCCTCTTCTATACAACCTGTACACCGCTGATCTGGACACAACTGTAAATAGCTTCTGTAAAATTCTACAATATGCAAATGATATAGCTTTGTATGCACCTTATACTTCATTACATGATGACTGTTCCCGGATAAATTCAGCTATGGACTACCTGAACATCTGGCTTTTGGAACATGGGTTGAATCTGTCCACCCCAAAATGTCATGCGGTTGGTTTTAGTCGAAAACGTCATATTCCCTACCTAAATTTATCTGTAGCTGGTGATCCAATAATGTTTAAACAGTGCACAAAATTCCTTGGTGTTATTCATGATCATAAGATATCTGGAATACATAGGTAGAAAATGTGAAAAAACGTCAATGCTCTTAGATCCTTGTCAGGAGTCCGTTGGGGCTCACTTCCCGCTACCCAAAAAATCCTTTACAACGCAATCATTCGTAGCCATTTGGACTACGGTAGCTTTATTCTAGAGCCATGCAGCAAGTTGGCTCTGGGAAAGCTGGACAGAATACAGTACAAATGCCTACGTATAATTAGCGATGCAATGAAATCTTCTCCAATTAATGCCCTCCAAAAAAAGTGGAGTGTGTAGAACCTCCTTTGTTCCTACGTAGACAATTTCTAGCTGACAGATACTTTTCCAACGCTGTTCAGTGCCCTTCTCACCCTATTTTAAGTTTCTTAGATCTCTCAGAATCCCGTTCTGTAAAACTTTCCTCTTATTGGTCCCATGAAACCCATCCCCTTTTGGTTCGTTCCAATTTAGCAAACTACTCTCTCTACAATCCTCAATACGATGCCTTGATTTACCAGCCTAATGTCATCCTAAACTTAGGCATAAACAAGAGATCACTAAATGCTAACCATTTGTTTAATTCAGTCATAAGCGAGGAATGGAATGACTATATTCTGATATTTACAGATGCATCAAAATCTGATAACTCTCCTGTTGGTGCCTCTGTAAACATTCCTAAATTTAATGCCGTTTTAAGCTTTAAGTTCCTACCACAATCTTTACTAGTGACTGTAAAAGTTGTTTGTAGAGTTTCATAAATCCCCCTTTCCATCGTAAACCCCTCTCCTTCATTATCCTATCCACAAAAGAGATACTTTTTCATTTAGAAAGATCTGGTGTTGAGACAACTTTAGCGTGGATTCTAAACCATTCAGGAATTACAGGCAACGATGCAGCTGACTACTATGCTAAGCAAGCTATTGTCATTGGTGATCCAAAACACTCATGGATCCCATCCAAGATGGAAAAAACTCACTTGCTGAAGTCTTGGAATACCTGTTGGCAAAATTCGTCAGTAGAGTGAAAGGCAAATTCTATGCCAGCATCCAACCGCACGTACCGTCAAGACCATGGTTTTTTAAGTTTAAATACTTCCCTAAATTAGTCACATCTGTGATTATTCGACTCCGTTTGGGACATGTTTGCTCGCCAGTGTTTTTAGCCAAGCTACGTACACTTGCTCACTCGATGTGCCAATGTGGCCTAGCAGAGGGTTCCCTGGAACATATATTTTTTTCTTGCAGAAATCTCACAATTCCCCTTTATGACATCCTCCCTCCTTCCTTTCCCAGACCTGTTAACATTTCTTTTCTTTTAACCCTTACAGAACCATACATTATAAAAACTTTACAAATTTATCAGGGTAAACAATAAAAGGTAAACAATAAAAGGTAAACAATATTAGGATTTAAATTTAAAAAAGAATATACATATTAATTTCTGTTCTTTTTCCAACTCTTGTATTTATAATTTTTGTTCTGTCCCTAACAAAATCATTATGTATCCTACATAGCTATTTATCTACTAGCTTTTTGTTTTGTGTCTGTCCAGGTATTTGAACCAATTAAGTGTCAACGACGCTTGCCGTACAGTTGTCAGTATTACCGATCATTTTCAAGCATACTTCTCTTGTTTTATCCAACTTTGACATTAGCAGATTTACCGAGTTACTCTTGGTGGAGCCATTAGTACTAAAAGAAGAAGAAGATACATATGCCAAATAAATTCTTTTAAAATTTGCGCATTGTGCATATTATACATTTGACTACAACGTACAACTAAACGTTCATATTTTACACAAGCCCAATAAAGATTCAAAATGCCCGAAGAAAAAAAATCGAAGTATATATTTCTAATATTTTTTCAGAATTAAAATTAGTTTTACAATCTAATTGCTATTATTTTTGCTTTCAGAAGTGATCCGAAAGAGCAAAGGAAGTCCCGCAGGAGACATGATCAACGGGCTGAAAGGAAGAACGAAAAGCAATCGACACCTGCTGCAGTTCACCAAACACCAGAAGTTCCTAAAGGTATATGATTTTATAAAAAAAGTCTTATACAAACATTATTAAATTTCAGCAGTTT
Source organism: Lamproptera curius (assembly GCA_029286875.1). NCBI lineage: Eukaryota > Metazoa > Arthropoda > Insecta > Lepidoptera > Papilionidae > Lamproptera > Lamproptera curius. The sequence continues at coordinate 2,382,503 of JAGSMT010000017.1, forward strand.
CTGAATTCATTACTGTGAGGAAGTGCTAAATAGAGGAAGCATTAAATTGCCAAGAAGAGATTATACTTTAGTAGTTACAAGATTTTAGAATATATGTTATTATTAAAAGTTTCAGCCAAAAATCGTCTTAGAATTTTTTTGTTGTCAGAATTAAGAGCAGTGTTATCCTTGTTTTCATAACATAAAACAAATACTAGAATAATGCTGCTCTGCATTTTTTTTTTCCTTCACTCTTCGTTCATGTTTGTATTTTATTAAGTAAATGATTCAGTCTTTTTACTGATCTTTTGTGACTGGTTTAGTTATTTTTTCTAGTGAATTTTAGTAGTTAGTTTTAAAATTTGTTAAAATATATAATAATTGTTACAATAATATTAACTAAGTAAAAAAATCTCCACGATTAATGCAATAGTGTTAGAGAAATCATTATAATGCTTTACTAAAACATCTTGGTTCTTTTATTACAGCACCTGAAAAGCCAGCATATGAACCTCCGGGGCCAGAGTTTTATAAAGGCCTCAAAAGAGAAACCGATGAAATTCTCAAAATAACAGAGGAAGAAAACATGAAATATAAAAAGAAGGAGATACAAAGTAATTGGGCAAAGTATGAAATGCCCATTGAGAGCTATAATGAAATTGAAGAACAAGAAAATATGGGGGCTGATTATGAGGTATAATAATTTTAATATATAGGCATTATTTTATCTACAGCAACATACCAATTTTGCCTATGTATTATACATATAATATTCTTATTGATAGCTTTTCACACTAATTTAAATAACTAAGCAACAATGAGTGTTATATTTATGATGATGTAGTATGCTTTGTTATACACATCACATCATCAGCCTTTGTTAGTCCACTGCTGGACATAGGCCTCCCCTAATACACCCTATCCATTAGGGGGTTTGGACCGTATCCCACCACGCTGGTCCAATGCGGGTTGGTGGGTGGACCGACTTTTTACATGCCCATCTGACACTTGGATCATCTTACTTTTAGATGATTGGGTGATTGGCCCAAATTGCCCTAACCAACTAGGAAACAACAATGAAAATTTGTGGCGTCCCAGGATTCGAACCCACTACCTCCGGTTTCTAAAGCACACGCCCATACCACTAGGCTATGGAGGCAGTCTTGTTATACACAGCACTGTTTTATATAGATTCTATATGTATTTAGTTTATGAAAATTATAAATTTACAGACAAGAAGAATACATTATAAAATTTTTGTCTTATGGTTTATTGCATTTTTATATTGTGCTAATCCACTATTTACTGTTCTGAATGGTATTTAAGTGATTGTTCCTAACTGAAAATTTCATAATATTTTATTAAATATGTAACATTATGATTATATTTTGTAACAGATTTAATTTACAAAATATGAAGTCATTTTTGTTTTGAATGTTTATAGAATAACTCACAGAACACTTGTCAATAATAATTGTATCATTTAAAAAAAGTGTTTGAGGCAAATGATTAAATAGAATGTCATTAATACTTTTCAGGCACTAATTCAAGCGCCCCTTTCTGTTGGTGGCCACTTTCAATTCAAACATGAAAAATCATGGGACATGGATACAGGCCCTTCAATTTATGATAAATATTTCGATATTGAAATGGATAACTTGTGTTTAGCTCTTTGTACTGTACCATTTTATGAAAGGAATAACATAGACAAATCTAACTTCAGCGAAGCAGACATATTCAATATGGATAATAGAGTGACTAAATTTAAACAAAAATACTACAATGACAAGAAATATACAACTCCTGAACTAGAAGCTCAAGAAACAATATTAAACAAATTGACGCATAAAGATGACAATGATGAACCCGTGAGGCATGAACACCAAAAACAGGAGAGTTTATTGAATAAACAAATAGAAAATAATACCAAAGATATTGATTTCTCAGAAAAGAAATTGGAAACATTACCTGTAAAACATGAAAGTCCCGTCAAGAACCTCAAAATAAATATGACATCAACACAAGAAGTACTTGAGGAGAGTGAAAAAATGAAACCTGTAAATATAGTAACAGATTTGTCAGGACTTAAGGAAACACAGGTTATGAAATCCAACCAGAAAAATATTGAAAACAAATACTTTGACGACATTGATGACATCACAGATATTATTGACACCAAAACAAATGTTACAGAAGTGAAACTTGAAAAAGAAGCCTTAGTGAAAGGCACAGTTAAAATGACAACTCCAGTGGAAAACAGTTTGATACAAGTTCCGCACACATCAAAAGGTAAATTTCGCATTAATATTTTCATTGAGGATGCAATACTTTATTATCATATCTTGTGCATAATGAAGTTATTAATAAGTTATCACAGTATTTTTCCCTTGTTTATCACTTAAAGATTGAAAAATTCTGATTAATTTAGATAATAATTTTAAATTCTTCTATAGATTTTCTTTGATTTTTATTTCTGGAAACTCGAATCAATGTAACTCTTGTGTAAAGATACATGTGGTATGTGTGCAAATTTAAGGTGTTCTTTTTACCGTTATTGAGATAGTGTAACTGTTACTGTGCAATTATTTATATCAGAGCAAAATATAATCTTAAAAATATGTAAAAATGTCTGTCTAAACTTTGATGACGCTACAACGTACTGTAGGATTTCCACCAAAAAATGTCAACCACGAGGCTTTGAACAGTTAACTGCCTGTGTAGTCTGGTGATGAGGGCTTGCGCTTGGGAAACCGGAGGTCGTGGTTACGAATCTTGCGGGAATCTACTTGTTTACTAAGTTGTTTCGTAGTTGGTTAAGGCAATGCGGGCCAATCACCTGCCTGTAAAGTGAGATTGTCACTGTAAAATTCGGTCCTGCGTTTGATCCGACTGTCTCAGTTATTCCCATATCGGACTATAGGGTGAAGGAAAGAGAGTGCACCTGTGTTTGCGTTGTTTTGTGTTTGTACACTTGTGCACATATTATCTCCCGCAAAGTTAGCTGATCTCTATATAAATCGGCCAATCGGTAATACTTTAATCAATATACCGACCATACTCTACGTTCCTCCGCCATCGCAGTTTTGTTTACTGCAGTTATGAGAAATTATTTGGGTCTGTTGACAGCAGTATTGATTGTAGCGGAACATAAAGAGATATTGAGTTGATGTAAATAACAAAATCCATAGAAGCGAATCGGCGTCGTACGTATGGTGGTGTTATTAGTCGACATTACACTTATTGATATTAATATCCCTTGTAATGATAGTATTTGATATTGAAACTTGACAACTCATCAATAAGAACTCGAAATGTATGATCGCCATTGTATGTGCCCAAACGTTGTATTTAAATATACGTTGCTATTAGTTACAATGTTTACTTTAATTTCGGGTCTATTTGCCTCTCATACAGATGGATTGCGCCATGTCTCTGTAAAAATTAATTAAGAAACAATAATTAATTAATTATAACATTCGATTCGTTGTTATGATTACGATGCTTACTTCAATTCCTTAACTTATTTGGATAAGCTATAGTTTACCTGTATTTGGAAAATTATTGTCTCTTTTCTATTGTCCTTCTGCGACTCTATTTCAGTAATTATTTTTAATCTGGATAGAAGTAGTTCGTCCGGTGGTTTAACCTTCGTTGCGATACTGAAGTAAATAACAATAATGATTATGCTTCAGACTGCCTCCGTCCCAGTATTCGCTCTCAGACGGCGGTTATGGGTTATAAATTTACGGGAGACATTGTCTATTATATTTGTTTTTACGTTGGTTGTGATAATATGGACGGATAATTTCATGCTAACTCATATATAAATAGCTGAATAAGATGATCCATGCCTCGGATGGGCATGTAAAATATAGGTCCGATTGTAAAACGGTCGTTATTGAAGTCTTGATAGAAAGTGACACTTTTTATTGTAATTTCAAAAAGTTATTCTGATGTATTATCTATACATATTATTGTCCATAATCCTACTTTGATTAAAATCCATCAAATAGTATCTGCATAAACAAATTTACATCCATACATTTTTACAAACTTTCCCATTTATAATGTTCATAGGATAAGGCCACTTAACAGTTTAGCTAATCTGGACTCGAAATGAAAAGAAAAAAAACCTAATCTCGGACACTAATTTATGAGTTAGTTCCGTTAGTAAGAACAAACTAAGTGAAGCACTGTCTTTTTCGATCCCTGAGCGATTTTAAACCTACAGACTGGCCGAATTTTGGCGCCAATTGAGTTTGTCCTTAGACTTAGTTTATGTAAATTCTTTCTCTCTATCAAATAAACTATGAATCAAAAACGGTATAATTGCCAAAGAAACTATTTAAAAAACCATAGGTTTTTTTATTGCATTCATATAAGCTCATTTTGTTTTTCAGTTGCTGATCCAGTCCCAGAAGAGCAGAAGAAGAATCCTATCATTGAATCACCAGAGGACCTCGAAAAATGGCTTGATGATTTTCTAGATGAATAAGTTTAAATTTTCATAATATTATTATTTGTTATGATATCAATTATATAAAAGTTATTTTCAATTATTTATTCTAATTATAAAGCTAGATCTGGACTGAAGGCTATTCCTGTTATTTGTACACTGACAAGTTATGAATTAAATAAAACAAGTGTTTGAATATATCGTCCTTTATTTATAAAATATATTTGCTATAAATATAAAGTTCCATAAATAACACACACAAGTAAATAAAAATTACCCTAAAATAACCACAATTTATAAAAAAACATGTTTTATGCAATGATTTGGTGGTGACAAAAAATATTACTTTTAGAGCAAAAACATTCATAAGATAAGTTTTAAACTAGTTTTTTTTGCCGTTGGTAAAATCTTACCGATTCCCGCCGCCAGAGTGAGGGGGCAGCAGGGATGAAGACGTGGCCTCGCGAGCAAAGACGGGTTATGTCAGACTCGCACTGACTAAAACCACCACGTTATTCCTTCTTGGCGCCTTAGAGATGGGGTCACAGGAACTTTTTCGCAGTCTTCTGCGACCCCACCAGCGCTGGCCGCCGAAGCAGTCCCAACACGGCCCTACGGCCATCTGCCTCTTCTCGACCCATGTAGTCAGGTAACAGACTCCCCCGAGTCTGTTATTCAGGGTCCATGGGAGCCAGGAGTTCCCAGCCCACGCAGGGACGAGACTCCCAGCCCCCAGCGGCGGCCCGGATGTTAAGCTCCGCTACGACAAAGCGAAAACCTGTTCGGGGGGGGGGGGGGTCTCTGCCCAGGCTGAACCACCCACCGGGACTATCGTTTCAGGTGCTGTGCCGTAGCAAACAGCACAGGTCTCCCTCTTAGACCTAGGTTTTCTCTCCTCTCCCTACTAGCTCAGCTATACACACGCATGTGAAATCATTATTCTGAGGTTATTACTCCAGCCTATTTTTGTCACAAGCATCCATGCAAACGTACTTTCGCACTCATAATATAAATAGCATAAGGAAAATACGACCACCATACCATATTGAAAAAACATTATTTCACTTACCGTACATTCTATCTAATGACTGTTGATTTTTCCATTTCCTTTATCTTCTGTAATTGACCAACAAACAGCCTACTTTGGCAGGATCATGTTTGTTTCATCCTTTGTTGTAACATTTTTATGCTTGCGGAAATCGAGTCTTCTCTCTGATTGTCAGGACCGCTTCGAAAATAAAGTGCTTCTCAGCAATGAGGAGGAAAAAAATGGCCTTTGTGTCTAAATAGATTACAATATTACCTTTAAATACGAGATACTTCTGGAAAAGATCAATGGTAAATGTTGCTTCCGTAAATTTTACAAAAGTGTGCCAAATCGTCTTTTTTCGACTTATAAATAAAACTGAATAAAATTAATTCCCTAGTTCTACCTGAGGTAAATAAAAACATAATAAATGTTACTTACGTAACAGATATTTTTAATGATGAACTTTTTGACGATAATCTCAAGTCATCGAAAGTTCGTCATAACTGTTTTATTACTGACAGCTTGACAACATCCACCAAAGTATAAAAATATATATTGTTTGTACAACGACGTATAAAATAAAATCAAATTATCGATCGGTACACATAAAAAAAATCAATTAAAATATTCTATTCTTTAAAAAGTTTAATGTAAGGATTGTAAAAAAAATACGACAACTTCTTAATAGTACGTAAATTTTATTTTCCTTAGTTTAAATCTTCATAACATAGTTACAAATACAAGTTGCCAATTGTACAAAATGCCCATTTATAACGTTTTAAAACATCGTTTTTACAATTCGTGATAAACATCGAAACTATTAAAATCTTTCTTTCTTTCTATTACACTAACTTAACAGCTCTTGTAGCGTTTCGTAGACCTTTGGAACTACAAAGTTGTTACAGCGCACATTTAATAATTTTAATATAATATTAATTTATATTCACACATAGATGTTGTATACAGATATTATTTGTCAGCACAATGTCTAACAAATTATAAAGATATATTTCATTGGTAGTTACGCACTAACACTTCACACCTTTCTTCTCCTGATCTTCACTTGGTCCTTTTTCACAGCAGTCTTCAGTCCAACGCAGAGGAATTCACAGGTTATGATAAAATACTAGTTTAGGCTCAAATTTATAGTGTTTCAAACGGTAATAGCTCGGCTTCACTATCACCAGGATTTATATAAGAATGTACATTAGAATTTACTGAACGCAACTTTAGCAAATCCAAAGATGTGATCCACAAAGCCTTAATTAAACATTTAAAATCCAAATTGAGGCTCTATAGATTAGAGCCTATTTTTAATACACCAGCGCCAAAAAAGATAATACTTCTAAACATATTAAACATACATCCGCTATGAAGGGTATTGACGCGGTGCTGCTCGGTATATTGTTTCAAATAGCCTGTATCTTGTTTGGCACTGATCACTGAACACCTCACAAAACCTACAGCTTTGGTTCAACATCCACAAGCGGAGGAAACTTATATTTAATTATAAACATGTAATTTAAACAATAAGAACGAACATAAAACTGGCGTTGTGCACAAAGTATTACACAACTTTGGAACTACTTATCTATTGGAAACAAACAACCAACTATAGTCAGTGGTCATTAAAAATAAAACACCAACACTAACATCAATCGCACTTATGTATTAGGCAGAATAGAATTTGGCTTTAAATGACAAAATTTGAAACAAGTAAAATATAACATAAACAAAAGCCCAATAGGAACTAACAAAATTTAAAAACATCTATTTATATCGCCGAGAATAGTAGTTGTCCACATTTCTTCCGTAGTTGCCATTGGGGTTCCTCCGGAATTGTGACTGTTGACCAGCATTTGGCTGCTGAGCAGCATTCGACTGTTTCAACGTCTTCGCACGGGCCGCTAGTTGTGACACTAACTGGGCGGGGGTAAGATGGGCAATCGAAATTGGCTCGCCCTCTGCAACACCACCGGTCGGAGTAAACACCGCCTTCGAACTAATGAGGTCTTGCTCCAGCACTTGGGTATGAACACTGCACGTGAACTCTTCCACAACCGTCGACGTCTGAGCTTCTTGCGTCTTCGTCGATTCCCGAATAAGGCAAATCTCACAAAATGGCTTCGCGGTTTGAACGCCGATATCCCTCGTGTTCGTTCTCTTGTTCCTCGAAGATATATCAGTCAGTCCAAGCGCGGATATGATATTGTCGATTAGACGCTTGTTGTGCTGTTCCACATTCTTCTTCCCGTCCGTCTTCGTGAAGTCGAACTCTAAAGACACATGCCTCTTCAACGGTGAACAGAATTTGGGTGCAATCGGTTTTTTCTCTTCAACAATCAGTTCGGAATTCAATACCAAATGTTTAGGCAAATCGAATTTACTAAGTTTTTCAAATGCTTCAAAGCACCGTTTTAGAACTGTAAGATTTACAAAACATTAAAATGCATACCAAACAATACATAATCTTAATTGTTTGACATGTACCGCATAGAGCACTTTCACCTGTGAGCACCACTTAATGGAGTTGAGATTTTAAAAAATCTAAAAGTAAATTAAAACAATTTTGAACCATATAAAACACACAATAACAAATGTTTATAGTAATGTTTTAGAAGCTATAAATACTTTTCATAAATATATCCATCAATTATTTTAACATTAACTTAAAATAAAAATAGTTAACATTAACATTTTACCTGTTATGGATTATAGAATAAATTGCTTAAGATGTTAATGATGTACATTTATAGTAATTTATCATCCATTTCACTTAAAGGTAACTTAAAGATTAGCAAGGCAACGATGCAAACAAATTTTTCATAACATTTTCAGATTGTAAATCAGATCATTTGATGTATAAATTAAAGGTTATTAAGTAGTCTATTAGTAATTCAATATATATTATTTGTAGAATTTAATAAAAATACATTAACCCACCCTTTGTTTTGACTTCTGCATTTACAGGTTTTTCCAATAAAGTACCTGCAATATGGAAATTACAAAAAAAGATTATATAATTAAAAAGAGATAAACTAAAATGATATGTTTTTATTTAAGCCTTACCTCTATTTGGTGTCAACTTAAGATAGTCTTCTTTAGAAATCTTGCCTTCAATAACCAACTGAAATAATTTTTTATTTTTATCACATTATTCACAGAATTATAATATGTAAATGTAAGTAATATGAAAATAACAAAATATATTTTTTCTATTTTAAATATCATGCATATATTTACTTTTGCTAAGGCATCATATTGATTATCCTGCTGTGTAACGATGATGTTGGGTGCTGAAACATGAGTGGAGACTACCGCTGTGGTTTGTATAGGCGCAGGCACAATAGTTGGGCAAGAATTTATTAAGGGCAATGGCTGCACAGCAGAATTATTGATTAAATTAGACTGCATTTGATAATCATATGGTACATTAGCATATGGGTTTTGACCATATAAATACCCTGGTGTGACAGAGGGATAGCTGGTTATTGTAGAATTTGGATAAAACTCTCCATTATTGGTTCGATACGGTTCTGGATTAGCTTGAACTGGAGCTTGCGCCTGAGTTGGTATTGTATCATTTGGATACAAAAATGAATCCTTATGCTCATCCCGAGATTTGCGTTCATATTTTCGTTGGCGTGAACGATGCCTGCTACTTGATTTGGATCTGTGATAAGATGGGCTTCCTTGTGGAGAACAATGACGCCTGCTGTAGTTTCCTGAGTAATGATGGGGACTGTAACGCCTTCTAGCTCTTCTACTAGGGCTGCTATTTCTATAATGTGGACTGTATCTCATATTATGGTGATGGCCACTGTAGGTCTCCCTGGGACTCCGAGAAGGGCTCCAACGTTTACGCTGATAGTGTCTTCTTGGTGATATTCTATACTCGGGTTCTCTTGATGAATACCGAACATATGGGCTGGGACTTTTGGTCTTTATTCTTCTTTTGCTTGAAGTAGAAGGTGCGTTAAGAAAATCGTCTAGCTCGGTACCCGGCGGCTTAAGATCGTCTATGGAGTCAAGATGTTTACTAGGTACTCCTTTACTTTCACTTGCTTGTCCTTTCTAATGGCTTCGTTAGTTTTGCGTAGATCTCGACGGCTGCCGGGTTTAATGTAGTCATCCATACGAGTGCAGCTGTCCCTTCGATCTTCGCAGGAACGACGTTCGTCTGTATTGTCATATTGGTATCGACCCTTTTTGTACTTACGCTCATACCTCTCCTGATGGTCGTCGAATTCATCGTCCCTTCCGTCTTGTAAGAGTTCCCGCAGATCACTAACGCCGTCGACTGTGGCTGTATCTATCCTGGACCGGGAACTAGGCTTTCTAACACCATCTTTATCATCCCAGCTGTCTACAACACTTAATCCTTCCATGAAATCGTCCTTATTGAAATCATCGAAAAAGTCACTGGGAATGTCCTCGTCAGAAACCTCATCACGTTTTTGAGAAGCCATTATGCATAGAAAGCAAAACAATTATAATCAAAATAAATATGAAGTTGTTTAATACACATAAAATAGAGTACAGTATCGCATTTCACAAAATAACAACACCCTAAAATATATATTGAGCAATTAATAAAAACACTTAGATCACATTTAATTCAGCTAAAATTAATCCTAGAAACAACAGTTTTATAGATGATTTTATTTTACAATAATAAGACGAACAGATGCAAAATGCATGAAAGTTTTCGATATAAACGTCACTATCGTCCAATGAAAATCGATTAGTCCCCCTATCTTTATTATCAGGATGGCTTGAAAATACCATGTTGTGAATGTTAATGCAAATATATTTTTTTAACCACAGGCTTGCTATTAAATAGCTTTAACACCCACAGTAGGCCAATGCCTATTTTTACCTTATTGTCGATTTATATAATACAAAAAATGGCTAGCTGACACGACTTTTTTTTTAATTTTAGTTATTGCAATATTTAATAATATATGCGATATTCATTCATTACAATATTCGTTATAATTAAGTTTTATTACTTTCAAATCGTCTAGCTACATTTAAATCATTTCACAGACTATAAATACGTAACGTTAGAAATGAGATTATACCGTCTGTGCAGAATGGCGCGACATTTCGGTATATTTTGGTAAACAGATTGTTTACTTGTGATTTTGCGATAATATTCAATTAAGTGGACATGTAATACACCCAAAATTTGTAACAAAATGGAGTGTACTCAAAGACTTGACTGTTTAACCCAAGAACTAACCGAGAACCCCCGAGAGCGAACAGCAAATGAACAGGTTTGAAAATATCTTGTGTTATTGTTATTTTTTAGTTAGTTATTTTGCAGTTTTTTGTTTAAAAGAAAGGAAATTATTAGTAACTAATTCAACGTTTTTTGTAAGCGCTAAAACTATTACGTATATCAAATTTTTAAGTGTCAATGATATTTACTTCCAGATTGGATTCTTGGGAATATGTGGACAAAAATATCCAGTTATAAAAGGTCCCAACAAAATAGGAAGAGATCCACAGACGTGCAATATTGTTTTGGAAGCGAATGTAAGTATAACATATACATTTTTGTATTAGTAATTTCATTATATTAACAAGCTAGTAAAGATGATTAAATTAGAATATTATTTCTTTAAGCTTATTTAAAAGCAATTTTGTGTAAATATATATTATACATTTGAATATGCTAAATGAAATGTATATTATGAGAACTTAATATTTTTTTTCATTTATAGGTTATGATTGTTTAATTGTAGCTATGCTTAGTACAAAAATTAATTTAAATAAGCACAAACTAAAAATCACTTAATATTATCCCTGTAGTAATTTTATTAAAATGATACTTTTAGTTTTCTTTTTCTAAAATAATTGTAGTTAATTAATATATTATATATTTTATTCAGATAACTATTTTTATAGAAGCTGACAATGTGTTATAAATACTTATTCTTTTCTTACTCTTACTAAAACTCCTTGTTATTATTTACATTGTAGTGATTACAATTTATTTCAAAGTGTTCAAGTGATTATTTTTGATGTGACTATTTCAACTGTTAAAACTGTTAAAACTTTAATCGTTTCTAATTTTATTGTGTATTGTGTAAACCAAAACTTATTACATAATCATAAAACACATAAAGTTAATTGATATGTTTTTTTGATTGATTGCAAATACTGGTCCATTAGGTGCAATTTATAGACAATGTTCAACATAATATCCTCCTCTTCATGAAGTACCGATGAATATGATCCTCAATTTAATGAAGAAATAGCAAAATTTCATGGTTAATAGTTTTATGTCTTCTTCCACTAGACTTTATCCCATTTATGCAGGGTCGGTGCAACATATTTTTATCTTCCACTCTTCTCTGTCATCATTTCACTACTTATTCCATTGCTTCTCATATTGTCTCTCATGGAGTCCATCCATCACTTTATATGTGTATATCAGTTATAATACCACCCACCAACCCACATTAGACTAGCGTGGATATAGTCCAATAATCCCTTAATGGAGAAGGCGTGCATTAGGGGAGGCCAGCAGTGGACCAACACAGATGATGATGATGATACCACTTCTTAATGATGGAATAAGAAGATGTAAAAAAATTTATTAAAAAAAAGAAGAATTTACCGTTAATAATAAGGGTATTTTACAATAAACACAAAAATTATTAATTAAAGTATTAACAACTTCAATTTTAGTCAATATCAAGACAACATGCAGTCATCAACATTTTAAATTCAAGAGAATTTATGATAATGGACTTGGATTCAGCTAATAAAACAAAATTATTAAATGTAAGTATTTTATTATTTATAATTATTATAATCATTATGTATTATGTAAATGAATACTGCATTTATATAAAATTGTTTTTTGTTTTGTTACATAATTAATATTTTAATAGACAGAAACTTTTATTTTTGCACTCAATTAAATGTTGCAGTATTCATAATTTTGCAGCTCCTTTTGAAATAAAATTATATTATAATTATTTATATTGTAACTGCTATGTCTTTTTTTTTATACAAATATAGTTTTTTGAATTTATTGTTGCTACTTTTAAGTAAATAGATCAATATATCATGGTACAGTAAACAATAGAATTAAAATGAACTAGACTAAAAAAAGTGCTGTAGTCAAAGAGTATTTATAAGGCAAATTTTCCTATTTACTACTATTCTATATTATTTACTACTTTTTTATTATAGAAAACCCTTCAACCGTACATACCTCAGCCGTTAAGAAATGGTGACACTGTACAGTTTGGTCAAGTGTTTGGCATTTTCCGTCTGCTAGAGGAGGACGATGATTTGCCTATGACACAAGCCTTGGATATTCCCGATACGCCTGTTGTGAATAGGCATATAACAAAATTTAACAATTTACCATCAACCATGATACCAGAATCACCCGATTGCAGTGATAAGGTTGGTACAGCTTGCATAATTAGGAGCTAAATCAATAATAACTCTCTCACATTACTGATAACAGAAGTTAATATTTCATGTATAAGCGAAATCTATAAAATGAGTGTTATGTTTTCCAAGTAAATATAGATATATTAGAGATCAGCCAACAATGCAGGTAATATTGTGCACAGGTGTATGAGTAAACACAGGTGCACTCCTCTTCCTTCACTTTCAAAGTTTGATGAGATGGATAACTGACATGACCTAAGAGAGGTCAGGCACAGAATCGACTTTTACATGCCCATTTGGCCCATGGATCTTCTTTCTTTAAAGGCATTTGGGTGATTAGCCCGCATTGCCGTAACCATCTAGGAAACAACTTAGAAAAGTATTTTACTCATGATTTATCGCAAAGGTAAAATTCAATCATGTAAAGATTGGTATGAAACATAATGTGTAATAAAATATTTCGTCAATATTATTGACAATACTTTTAATATGAGATCTATTTTTTTAACAATCAAATTTAGAGGTACAACAGTTTGTTACAAATAAGTATGGGTTTATGGAGACAACAAACCATAATTATTACATCAGATATTTTGCCAGTAGTCGAACTCACTGTTTAAATGATTTTCATTTCAGGATGAATCCATCATTGTATCATCTCAAAATAAAAGTCGAGATGAGTTTAAAAGTCCAAACAGTCATTACATAAAACCTGGAAAAACTATTGCAATACAACCAGTTGGAACTAATAAAATCGATAATATATTTTGGAAGTCATCGAAAAATTCAGTTTCTATTAACATGAGCTTGGACGATTCTAACGAGGGTCTTCTAGATGGTGCAAAATCAAATGAAAAGGAAATAGAGGACAATATATACGAAATGGAAACTCAAGAGCCTTTCTTTACAGAGAAACATCCAGTTTCTGATGCAATATTTACTGCAAATACTCAGCTTGCTACAAACAGTCCGTCAATATCTGACATCGATCGACATGCGACGAAAATCAATTTGCCAAATGCCCAAAAGATAGATGAACAACACGAAATGGAACTTGATTTATTCACGGATAATAAGGAAAATAACAACAGCATTCATAATGCAGAAACGCAGGCGTTCGTTCCAAAAAACATAGTACCGAAAAAACAAAGTATGAACGGTTCTGTTCAAAGACCGAATGATGAGAGTTCCAGTTCCAAACTGAATATATCTGATGAAGAAATTATTTTCGATGAAGTAGACAGCCAATCACTGGCGGATGATTTTGAATCACAACCTCTATTAGCCTCAGACCCTTTTAATTTTGATGATAATATAAACGCTGATGAAGCCAACACAGCAAAGGATATCAAAACAAAATTGTGTAATGAGGGAACAAATAGAAAACGATTAAATTCAGATAGTTCTACTGATTGTGAAGACTTTGACATGTTGCCTACACAAAAAATTCAAGAAAAGCCAATGTGCAGTGAAAAAGTTGCATTGATAAAAGTTTATTTGAATCTAATAGTAATGTAAATAATATTAATGATGACAGTACAGATTGTGAAGATAATGTAATGGAAAATACTAATAAAGTAGTTTCAAAAATGCCTGCTTATATTGCTAAAGATGATAATGATTCAACGGACTGTGAAGACGATATAATTCCTCGTAATTCGGTTGCCAAAAAAGATGCTAGTGATGTTGAGTTTGAGGATTTGGCTACGCAAATAATATTAGAAGATAAACCTAACGAAATTGTCAATGTGAAGAATAAATCGGAAATTGATTTGCATTTCGAAGATATGCCCACACAAGTTATCGTAGAATTTGATGTTCAAAATGCATCCAAGAGCGTGAAACCGGTTCTGCTTGAAGATTTACCAACGCAAGTTATAACCGTAGAAGCGTCTAAAGAAAATAGGATAACTGAACAAATAAAAACGTTCAAAGTTCCCTTACACTTATCTAAGAAAAATAAGAAAAAAGAGGTACAAAAACCGGAAGAATTAAATAATTCGTTAATAGAGGATGAAAATTATTACGCAGCAACACAAGAGATAGTCAATGATTTATGCTCTCAGATCGAGCCGAGCAAAGATCAAGACCAATTAAATATTTCGAAGAATAACCGATTAATTGTTTCTATGTCATCAGAGAGTAGCGATGGTGATGACAAAGTCAACAAGTTCGTAACAAGTTTATCGAATAGTCAAATAAAAGACATGATTGGAGTAGATAAAAAGAAAAATGTCAACGTTAAAAATGTTTCTAGTGATAGTTCAGACGTAGAGTGTACGCCCAAAAAAATGAGACCCATCCGATTTATGGAGACGGAGTTGCCAAATAGCCAGGAAATCAAAAAAACTGTAACATCCAAAGCGCAAAGGCCAATAGTGGAAATCGCCAGTGACTCTGACACAGAGAACGACGTTGAAGAACAATACACATCAGTTGTTTCACGAAAAAGCAAATCTCGTAAAAACCCAAAAATAGATTTGACCAAGAAATTCGAAATGGAATCGATGCCTACTAGAGTTCTATCTCGAGTAAGGGTACCGACCGAAAAATTTTTGAATAGCAATATCAATCATTTGTCGAAGACTCGACTCCTCACGGGGCCCGATGAAAATATTGATAAAGATATAATAACTGAAAATATTCTGCGGCTTAAAACTAGAACGAGCGCGCCAAAAGTTGAAGAGGATAATAAAACGAGTAAAGTCAAAAGAAGTAATGAATTGCCAAGTACTAAGCAACCGTCGGCAAAATCATATCCCAGTACCAGCAGAGACAGTAACGAAAATCTGAAAGACACTCAAAATTAAAGAAAGATAGCAAGCAAACGAAAACAATGTATTAACGGAAAGTAGAAACAACTCGAAAGAAAGGACTGCCAGAAAACAAGATGACAAGAGTGATGTTAGTAAAAGGAAAGATGAAAAAACTGTGGTCAGAGAAAAAGAAGAAAAAAGCGAAGAAAAATTGAGAAGTACATCTAGACGCGCTCAAGAAGCAAACGAAGTAATCAGGCAGACATTAAAAGGCCATACTTAGTGAACCCGAACAAAAAGACGCTAAATGTGTAAAAGCTGCCAAAGTCGACACGAAGGATTTGACAAAAGACAAAGCGAGTAGTAGTACAACAATAAATAGAACTTCAAGAAACAGACAAAAGAAAGAAGATAAAATCGATGACTTACAAACTACCAAAGACAAAAAAGAAGCTACAGACAAGAGAGACAGAAGAAAACGAAACATAGAAGAAAGAAGCAAAAATGACCCCTCTCCAGAAGTAGTGAGAAGAAGTAAGCGACAGAAAACAGCACAGAACAGAACAGAAGATATTTTGATACAATATCCGAAACCCTCCAAAAGCAATAGCAGAACTTCAAAACGCGAAGAAAGCACTGTATACAGTATGTCTCTAGAATCTGGCGTAGATTCCCCGAAAGATTCTATCAAAACACCAGCAAGTAGTGAATTGCACGTGCCAAAAAGGAGGTCCGGTTCCAATTCTAGGAATACTAGTACACGAGCAACTCCAAGGAATTTAAAGACGCACAAAGTTTTATTCACCGCATTCCCTTGCGAGGAAGTCAAAGCGAAATTGGAAAAGTTGGGTTAGTGAATTTAATAATTTCTAAGCCCTATTAGCTTTGCAATTTAGATCACAAATAAATGCAAATTCATAACAAAGTATAATTTGGACATTAACTTGAAAATTATAGTTGCGTATGTAATAATTCCTAAATCATTAAATCGTCAAAGTTGCTTTCGAATGATTGAATGTTTTTTTTATTGAAAATTTTGAGCATACACGAAGAGCTAATTAGCAAACATATTGTAGTGAATTTTGTTAATTAATGATAGTTTAAAATGAAGTTTCTTATTGATTTGTTACTCCGTCACTTCCAGGCGCTGTGATAGTGAACGAAGTGGCCGAGTGCACCGTCCTGTTGACGTTGCAGATAAAGCGCACCTTCAAGCTGCTCTGCGCCGTCGGCCTCGGCAAGCCCATCGTCGGACCCACTTGGGTGCAAGCCTGCGCCGATACCAATATCATTGTTGGTGAGTCATTTATTTGTCATCATCATCATCATCATCAGCCTGTAATAGTCCACCGCTAGACATAGTCCTCCCTAACTCATAGGGGCGAGTTAGGGGAGGCCTATGACAATTTGGGCCGAACACATCATCCTGCAAAGTAAGTTGATCAAGTGTCGGATGGGCATGTAAAAAGTCGGTCACCCACCGACCCGCATCGGACCAGCGTGGAGGGTTACGGTCCAAAAAAATCCCCTCATGGAGAAGGGTAGGCCTATGTCCAGCAGTGGACTAACACAGGCTGATGATGATGTGTTCGAATGGGAATCAAGTGACATTCAGGACTTGCTTAAACGGCTTGGTTATTGTTTTTTTTCTTATTTAGTCACCTAGAAACATATCGCCTATCCCGGTTTCTGTTCTTCTTTTACAGATCCTTGGCTGTACATTATGAAGGATGAGGAGACGGAGAAACGGTTCCATTTTAACTTGGAGCGGACTTTAATTGGAAAGAGAAATTTCTTGAAAGGTTACAATATATCGTCAACTCCCAGTGTCTTGCCTAGAGCGGAGGAGATGAAATGTAAGTTCTAAATAGCAATCTTCTTAAGGCCGATCTCGACTGCGGCGGCCGATCCATATTAGAGATCAGGGAACTGCGCAAGAGATATTATAGTGCACAAGCGTACACGCAAATACTGGTGCATGCCCTCTTACTTCATGTTCTCGTAGTCCGACGGGACGAAAAATCGACACGACCCGCGATAGATAGCCGCAAGACCGACTTTTTAAATGCCTATCTGACGCATGGACCATCTTATTTTACATACAATCGGCTGATATGTTGCATTTGCCCATTTTGAAAATTTATTGTGTATTTTCCTTAGGATTTGAACCCACCACCTTCGTAAATCTTACGCCAAACAGTAACTTCAGAGGTAATTTCTAATAAAAGTTACAGTCTATTAATGCAAGAATTGTTAACGCTGTTGTTGTTGTTGTTAATAGGATGTTGTCAGTAGAACCACCAATAGCAATTTTGGAGGTGGTAGGTTCCCCTTCTTACATTATTTGGCTTGATGGACGCCGATGGCGAAGTTCACATATATTTGAACGCTGTCAGACTTCACTAAGCACAAATGTTGCGTTGTATTCAACTATCGTTATTCCTAAGAATATGAACTTGTTTCGTATCCATGCCATTACTGATTGAAAGTAGATTTTGATAAGATTTTTTTTTACCATGTATAAAGATGATAAACTTAATAAAATTATTTTTATATTGCTAAAATATGCTTTTTATATATTGTTTTTAAACCAGTGATTTGATTATTTAATATTTTGTGTTAAGCTTAGTAAATATTCTTTGTTTGCAGTAATTGTTGAATGTTCCGGTGGCATGTGGAAAGAGGGTGGTTCAAAATGGGTGTGCATTACCTCGGGGTCTGATAAAAGCCTTTGGCTGTCCTTGAAAAGGAAAGGGGCGACTTTGGTGAGCACTGAATTCATCTTGGAAGGTGTCCTTCGACAAAAGTTGGATATTGAAAAGTACAAGTTGGGTTAGACCGGAATCATCAATGTTTAAAATGTTATTTTTTTATTATCATGTTAGATATATTGTGATAAATGCTATAGTAGAAAGTATAACTGAGTTGAATGATAAGTTTTTATGTATAATATATGAAAACAATGCAGCCTATATAGGTATGTCTAGGGGGAAAACTCAGATCTTTACCGGAATATGATGACACCCGAACTGTCAATGAATGTTCGTATTAAATGAGTGTCATATTTATATCCATTAATATGAAACTCTATTGTTTAGTGTCAAATGTCATGAATAATGTTATTATGTAATATAGGGATGTGTAGGTACTGGAGCTATTTGAGAGGGCACGATAAATACGAACGAACATTTTTTCTCACTATATTTACACATGACATACTAATTGGTAAAATATTGATTACCTAACTCGTATGCTATGAACTAGACTTGCAAAAGAAAGAGTTTCTTATTATTATTACACGAAGGCAAGCCTAAAGCTTCAAGACAGTTGGTTGACAAAGATTTTTGTTTTGAAGAATCTCTAGAAGGCAGGTCCTGAGCAATTTGAAAGGGGAGAGATGTATCATTAATAATATATATGTTCTGAATCTGTATAAAGAGTTTAAATTGAAAACTATTTTTAATCACTGGCGACAAATTGACGATCTTATAATATCGTGTTTTTAATTATTAACTCAAATTTGTATAATTTTTTAGGGTGTGATAGAAATTAGAATTGTTACGTTTTACATCTGTCAATACTGTGTTTTAATAAGATTGCTATTGCATTCTCTTCGGGCAGCATTTTGTTTGTTGTTATAATCAGAATTTATAACCTTTTCATCTACTATTCGTAATAAATGCATCACATTTTTCCAGTGAATAAATGCGTAAGTTGTCTGTTGATTTATAAGCTTTGTTTACAACCACCGTTGACGACATTCACTTTTTAAATAATTACTTTTAACATTTTTGTTTCATTTACATCCAGACTTAATATATTTAAAGTATCTTATACCCGACTTAAATGAGCTAATTATTTAATTCCATGAGGTTTTATGCTTGGGTAAAGGTTGATTATTAAAAAACATTTACGTTTTTTTTTTTTCGGGATATTTTATAAGTAATAATGAAACACAGAAAAATTTTAAATTATATCATAAATACTTCACATAAGTTTATACTTATTGTTAACATAGTCACAGTTAAATTGAACGCTATAACACTGATAAAAATAAAACATTATGTAGGAATAACATATTATATTGATGGTTTGTACAGAATTTTTAATATTGAATAAATGTATAATGTGCAAACAAAGTCGGGTTGGGGTTTGTTGCATTAATTAATTTATTAAAATAAATAATTTTAACATCTGAATAATTTCACCTTTTAACAGAGATAGTGGCAACACTCACACAATACATTATTCTAACATAGACTAGTAGTGTGCAGACTTTGAAATGATCTGATTTAAATTTATTAAGTATTTTAGAAGTTAAAAATAGCATAAAGGTATTTTTAATAAAAAAATATATAATTTAAACAGTGTAAAAGTACAGCATCCGTAAACCCAAAATTATTAAGCTAAAACAAAGTATGAATAATAAATGAAACATAAAAACCATAGATGGAATGATTTATCATATTTTGATACAAAGCGTTAAGTGACGTCACTACCATAGCCTAAGTAAAATGTAGAATCTTTGTAAAAAACAACATATTACAATAAAATGAAGCTACAACTTATGGCGTCCATACTGAAAGGTAACTTAGTACAGATGGATTTTTGGGCCCTTGAATAACAAAATAACAACACATTATTTACCCGATCGAACCGATCTGTCATATAAAAGGCCAAATAAAGTTCGAAATAGGACTGTGTCGATCACGATCGATCAAATCACTGAGATTTGATCGCAAACCATACGCGAGTGAGCAGGTGCCGGATTACGAAAAGATTCGATTGTTTTTAACCCACAATTCACATCAAGCAAAAAGTAACCTTATGCACTTGAAATAACTGTGTCAGTGTCAAAAGTACCGAGAACCCGCAACTTTCTCGTTCTTTCTTATGCTAAAAGAAAGACAGTATAGTGAGCCGCAGACCAGACTAGAGGAAAACTCGGGTTAAACATAACTCGAGTTAAAATTTATATAACTGGAGTTATGTAACTCAGGTTCAAGTGGATGCAGAAAAAACAAATAGAACAGTTAATGATTTTTGGTGATTTCTAATAGACGATTAAGATGTTAAAAATATTATAATTAAGATGCACAAATGTTGAATTTTAAAAAGAGTCTACAAGTTAATCCCCTATGTGTACTTAAAATATAATATAAACTTAGAATTATTTTGTGCTCATTAAAACAATACTTAATAATATGATAACTTTCATAGTCCGTAATGATGTGTGTATAAATATTTTATTAAAGTTATAATATAAATGTGGCTTATATTAAAATCTTACATATTATATTTGGGTATATAACCCTTTATACCTCTTATAGTATTTATATATGTTACATGGACCATTAGCTTACCAAGACCAGTATAGTTAGGTTTTTAAATAACACATTCAAGTCCTTTTAAAATTAAACTAAATCACTAGGCAAATGTTTTACCATAAAGATTAATCCGTCTAGCCATTTTCCCCAGTTTCTATGGGGTCGGCTTCTATACCGATACAACGGGATGTATCGAAATTATGAATGTTAATTAATTACATAAATTAATCATGTTAATTTTAAGAAATAAACCTTCAAGAAAATTAATTTAAAACCGGTATAAACTGGCCACTATATAAATAACTTTGTACATGTAAAGTAAACTATTGCACACACATATGCATTTTATTAATGATAAATACACATTTTATTTTATGTAAAAAGTCGGCATGTTAAAAGTCGGTCCACCCACCAACCCGCATTGGACCAGCGTGGTGGGATACGCCAAACCCCCCAATGGAAAGGGGTGCATTAGGGGAGGCCTATGTCCAGCAGTGGACTATCACAGGCTGATGATGATGATGCACACATTTTATTTTTAATTCAGTTAAGGAAATTATATTTGAATACGTAGCTGTTTTGGAGAACAAATAATCCATTTAGAAAAATCAAATATCTTGTAAAGCAAGTTTAGTGAATTTGTAGATTGGAATCTTAAGTATAGTTATGAATGGCTGGATATACTTAATGCCAAAATAAAAGAATTCTCTGACACGGAAGGTGGTCTGAAAATCCAGCAGTGGTACAAAACAAGTTATTAAACACACAGAAAAAAATATTTACTCAACAGTTTTGACTTTCCCGACTGTGAATATACAAAACTATTTTATTGTTACAACAATTTACGTTTAGGCCAATTATTTTAGCTTTTCAATGTCCCGTGGAAATTTTAACAGCTTGTACTACAGGGTGTTCAAATTTAAGTAGGGCCTAACAATTAGTTAGAAAATTACGCTTGCGGATCCTTCCTCATCAGCGCTAGATCGGCCTCCATCATGTCCTTGACCAGCTCGTCGAAGCTCACTTTGGGCGCCCAGCCGAGTTTCGCCTTGGCTTTGCTCGGATCTCCCAACAATAAGTCCTGAAATGTTAGACAATAAAAACTGTGAGTTAATTTTATATAAACAGACCTCGATTTACGTCGTTTCAAGTTACGACTAAGGTCGAGTTTATTATCCATCATCGCCCTGTGATAGTCTACTACTGGACATAGGCTTCCCAAAAATTGCCCTAACCAACTATGAAAGAACAATGAAAATTTGTTGAATCCCCGCAGGATTCGAACCCACGACCTCCGGTGTGCTTTAGCACACGCCCATACCACTAGGCTACGGAGGCAGTTTACGACGAGTAGCTAGTACGAGTTTATTAGGAATAAATATTTCTAGAACCTAACACGCCGCAAGTATACGACGACTGTTGAAATATATATATATATATCCCATGGTACATATTTGAGCCACATAGTATATATTTGAGCATTTAATAGCGCTATTTTCGATCTGAGTAAATATATATATCAAATTAGGTATAATAATTTTTTCACGGTAATTAAAATATCAGCATATGTGTTATTTCTATTCACTTTAAAACAAGTGTAGACAATAATTATTTCTTTTGTTTACTGAGATACTATACATTATTAAATAAAATGACTACGGATTTTACCGCGTTTATTTGAAAAGCCGCTGGAAAGTGTTCGAAACTTCGCGAATTTAAATATGTAAAATATTGTATTGTATGTATTTAATAAAGTGTAGTGAATAATAAATTGTTTGTACACATCATACACAAGAATACATCAATGAATACAAAGGAACAAGTATTAATGGTCAAAGGTAAGTAATATCGGTTGACAGCGGCTTCGCTCAGTGAGAAAAAAAAAAAATGGAAACAATCTGTTCAGATGTTATCACTATTGTAGTTATTTAGTCGCCAGAGGGTTTTCGAGCACAGAATATAAATTATCTACGCAGTAGGCATTAAGGATTCATATTAAAGGTGTTAAAAATCCTTATTTTAAAAGGGATTCTTGCTGCATATCAGTATTGTATCAACGCTAATGTCTTTGAGTTTAAGTGTACAATAGTCAGCGTAATTAATAGGTAAACGAGACGTACCATCTTGCGTCCGTAACGGCGAGCGGATTTTTAACGTACTGCTCGTTTCGTTGCTTCAACTAATAAAATAATTAAATGACGATCGTTGTTTAAGACACGATCAGTGTTGTTTAAGGAAGCAGCTATCAATGAATGAAAGAAGGAAACAAAAAAGAGTCCCGCTGAGTTTCTCACGTCGGTTCTTCCCGCTGAGTTTCTCACGTCGGTTCTTCTCAGATTACAGGCCTCCATTTCCGAACCGGTGGTTGTTTATTTCACAATCAACAAGAAAGTGTAAAGCTTCCATATTGAATAAAGATATTTGACTTTTGATGGAAATCAATTATAACAATAAATTTAACGACAACATTGATCCATATCTGTCTACTCACCACCTCGGTTGGCCTGAAATACTTTGGGTTCACCCTAACGAGCATCTCCCCCGTGTCCGCATCGTGGCCCGTCTCCTCCTCCCCCTTGCCCCTCCATTCGATAGTACGATTGACATGCGCGAACGCCTTCTCCACGAACTCACGCACGCTATGGGTCTCGCCGGTTGACACAACGAAATCCTCAGGTTCCGCCTGCTGCAGCATCAGCCACATTGCCTGGAAACGGTTGTTGTGATGATTTCCTTCTTTGATCTTTATGCGAGTGTTATATCTAAACAAATAAATCGAATTGGAGCGTCCGTTTGTGACATCAGAATAGCTGTTGTTAAATGATTACATCATCAGCCTGTGATAGTCCACTGCTGGACATAGGCCTCCCCTATCCATTAGTGGGGTTTGGACCGTATCCCACCACGCTGGTCCAATGCGGGTTGGTGGGTGGACCTACTTATTACATGTCCTTCCGACGCATTGATCATCTAACCAAATTGCCCTTACCTGCTAGAAAACAACAATGAAAATTTGTTACAAAACCCCTAAAGTATAGGGACGTGTTAGGGTTCTGTCCAGCAGTGGATTATCACAGGCTGATGATGATGTGAGTATTATCTACACAAATAAATTTGTGACATCAGAATAACCGTTGTTAAATGATTGCAATATAACCGATACAAATGACAGAACAACATTTTAAAAATGTTGTCAGTCTGTCTTTTTGGTTTGGTTCATATCTGGTATGGCAGGTGCGATTTTGACGGGAGTTTCAGTGGAAGAGGGATGATTTAAATGGGTTTAAAGTTTGTAGCGTAGCGTACACCTTTTTTATTTTAAATATTTTAGCATTATTAGTTGCAGTCGCTGACACATATTACACGCGTGCACAAAAGAGTTCGGACATTTTGAATGATTTATAAAATTGATTAATCATACAAACAAGAAGATGAAAGTTGAAACTTACAACCATAGCAAGTCTTTCTGTAACAGTCACTAAAAAGCATATTTACCAATATACGTACTGTAGATACTATAATCAACAGTCATATTGGTACCATTTAATTTATAAACTCCCTCTCATTTTAAAATAAAATACACTTGAGCTACAAAACAGCAGCACGTTTACACTCACACAAACGTACTCACCTCGACATAGTCTTTAGCGTGTCCCCAATCCCGCTTACTGTCCAGATTTCCTAATTCTAGACAGGGTAGGAGTCCTAGGGTGATCTTAGCGACGCCCCTAGTGATCTTCCTAGTCACGAAGTTCTCCCCGCGTCTAGGGCTCTCGTGATTGAACAAAAGCCCGTTACACGCAAACATACCGTAAGCCTCGCGGTAATTTATCACGATCCAATAGCCGTATAGCTTCGCGCAGGCTGAAATGGTAAATGATTTCGTTGCTTTCACCAATTTCTTTAGTCGACGTTTACCACTGTTGATTGAAAATTGGAGCGATCAGCGGAAAATTCGATTGGCGGTGAGAAAAACGTTACATTTAAATATGTGCTTCTGCATTTATTTTTATAATTGAGGCAAAAAATGTAACATTACAAAATATGTAACAATTTTTTGCTTTTAGTTAAAGATCGTAGTCCGACTACGGGACCTTTTTTGCCGCGAAACAGAAATATATTGTACTCCGCTTAAAGTTCACCGCAGACGGCTTTATTAAAAGCAAACGAAACATAATATCCCTTGTTCCAGGGTGGCAGGTGGACTTTTTAGCGCGCTTTCCTAATGGGCAGGGCGTTACATTTACTACCTAGTGAAAATTTTGCTTGTCTACTTGTTTAATTAAATAAAAACGCATACTGGTTAAAATAACGTAGATACCGGTGAACATATATATGTAAAGCAATATTACTTTTGAATATCCTGATATTTATAAATAGTAAAGTTTAGTTGAAAGGATTGTTACGTTACCAACAGGTAAGTGAAACCATTCAGAGAAGCCTGTACGCTATAATAAGCCTATAAAGTTATATGAGTCATTGCTTTGTGTGCAATCAATTGATAAGAGCTGACCCAATTAAACTAAATAAAACTTTACCACGGTGATAACAGTTGAGTACGAAACCAATTTCATTGTAAAATATGACATACCTGGGAATATATACTTGTAAGTAAACAATAAAATATTTCTTGGGAAATTGCACAGAAAATATATTTTAACCAGCTGACAAACTAACACCGATTTTACGTGACTTTCGACGTTATTTATTAAATATATTTTGAAGACACAAAACTTGCAAAAAAATTATTAAAATATTTTTATAGACTTATACACAAGTAAAAATTTTGGAGGAAATTTGCATAAAGAAAGTGTTTC
Source organism: Lamproptera curius (assembly GCA_029286875.1). Lineage (NCBI taxonomy): Eukaryota > Metazoa > Arthropoda > Insecta > Lepidoptera > Papilionidae > Lamproptera > Lamproptera curius. Next base: position 2,408,287 of record JAGSMT010000017.1, read on the forward strand.
ATTGCACTGTTTCAAGTCAAAACGTATAACGTGTAACATCGCAAAGATTATGTGCAGCAGATGAGAACACTGGAACTTCATTCGCCAATGAAGGTTTTATTTGAGTCGACATTAGGCTTTGTTTGTCTTAATTCCATGCCCCATTAGGCTCAAGTACAGTTAAACTATACTAATGTTATTCTCTGTACTTTAGTGCATAAAGTATAAATCATCATTCATCATCATCAGCCTTTGATAGTCCACTGCTGGACATAGGCCTCCCCTAACACACCCCTATTTATTAGGGGGCTTTGGACCGTATCCCACCATGCTGGTCCAATGCGGGTTGGTGAGTGGACCGACTTTTTACATGCCCATCCGACGCATGAATCATCTTACTTTTCAGACAATTGGGTGATCGGCCCAAATTGCCCTAACCAACTAAGAAACAACAATAAAAAATTGTTGTGTCCCCGTAGGATTCGAACCCACGACCTCCGGTTTCTGAAGCACACGATTATACCACTAGGCTAAGGCAGCATAAAGTATAAATAAACAAATATATGTAAATGTTAGTTCTTTCACCATAAGAACGTTACATTTACCTAGAATAACATAGGTGAGTAACCTACTTTGTTACCCCAGAAAGATCCATATAAAAATCTAAAAATAACAACCCACCGAGCCGCGTTGGATCCAGCGTCGTGGGGTACGGTCCCAGAACCCCCTAAAATGCAGCATTAGAGGATGCCAATGTCAGCAGTGGACTAACAGAGGCTGATGATTATGATGATGAAAAATAACATGGACGGACTGCTAGTGACACGCACAGAACACTCACCGTAAGGCGATCGCGGGTAGAAAGGAGTCTTCTCATTCTGCGGCACTTCGACCACTTTGCCGTACAGCTCAGAGGTGGACGCCTGGTATATCCTGGTTTCCTTCTCCAAGCCCACGACCCGTACTGCCTCCAAGAGCCGGAGGGTGCCCAGGGCGTCCACATCTGCCGTATACTCGCTCAGTTCGAAGGAGACTTTTACGTGGGACTGGGCGCCGAGGTTGTAGATCTCTTTTGGACGTGTCTAAGATGAAAATAACTTTTTAATTTATAATATGCAACTAACTTATGGGTCGAATAGGCATGTTAAAAGTCCCGGTTGTCAAGTTCGCTGTCGATATAAAATATCAGATCCTTTAAATTTACTGACAGCTAATTCATCCTTGCAATGCAGTTTGCACTTTGCGTTGTGGAGGTCAGATTCCAGTTGTTCTGCGTAAAAACTGTTATTTAAGTAAATCTTGACGGATTAGAAGCCGACCCCGTGATAACTTGGGAGAATGGCTAGGTAAAAGATAATAAGTACCTTACATCTGCCTCAGAGCTGTAGTGAGCAAATATGACTGCGTTTCGGAGTGTACCGTAGTAAATCAATTACCGGGTAAAGTATAAAGAACATCACATAACGGCAACATGATTTGTGGCGTATTGCATTGCTATTGATTAATTGTTGCCGACAAATCGGTAGTAAATTATCAATATAACCACAAGTTGTAACTTTCTGCTGATCCTGTCCCTTAACTTAATTAAATAGTAAAAAAGCATCAGCAGATATCTTTTGTAACTTTTTTGACAAACTCGTCTATTGTATAAACTCTGTTCCCGCCTTTTTAAACTTATACGATAAAGGCGATAAATCTTATAAATATATGGAGTTTATTTAATATGTAGGTAAAGTTATAAATTACAACTTTTCAAACTTTTAATCGTTATATCTCAAAAACGGTGGCTCGTAGAAAAAAAGTAATAATTGCTTTTTGTAGATAATTTTATGATCTACAATTTTACTTAACTTTTAACTAGAATATTTTTATTTCTTTACAGGGGAAAGATGGGGAACTTACAAATTTTGTTTTTAATGATATTTTAAACAATCTTAACGATTTTGAGCTTGGTGGGAATTTAGTTAACTTTACTCTTATTTTATGGCGTAATTTAACCGGATTATTAACTATTTAATTCTGGTTATTCGAGGAAATTCAATTTATCAACATTATCTGTGAATTTTTATTTCCACGAATTTCCCCTTTTAAAATTAAAAATTCTACTATTGAGGCGGATTTTTTCCGGTCACCCCGCAAAGAGAAGCACTAAATTCAAATCCCTGCGTGGGAATCACCTACAATACCATCTTCGGGAATTCTCTCTTATTAGTTTGACTTAAGTATGAAATAATGCATAAGTATATTAAACAGAAAAATTAAAATTCATAGTCAGTCTAAGTGCCGAATAACAACAGTTTATAAAACATATTATGTTACTTATATATTGGTATATAATTGCGAACCGATATTGTCACTTAATGTTTCTAATCTTATATACCAAATCTGTCAGTAAAGTATATTTTAAAACTTTCTTTATCAAAACAATCAAAGTAATTGAATTATTAAATAACCGATTCATAGAAATCGATAAAAATCTAATCATCGTAGTTATGATTATGGCTATAAAAACGGATCGCTAGCAGTTATTTCACGCGAAGTATTCAGCCTTTCAAAGAATATTAAATAACTATAACATTGAATAAATACTATTTAAGGTATTATTGTGCATTTGACACATTATTCGACGCTTAGGATTTTATAATCCTGACATAGATTGCCTTTTACATGAAATGTACCATCAATAATTTACTCGAAAATTATCTAAAGGTGGAAGTACAAGCGAAAACAACGTATCATTCTAGGAGATTTATTTATTGTAATAATAACTAGCACTTCATTTCTGCAGTTGTTGATAGAAAGAATACACTAATCCATAATTTAAAGAATCGACAATATCTGCCGAAGGCGTGCAAGTTTGCCATAAATGTTATTATAACATTCGATGTTTAGTTTACATTGCTTAAATCGATTTTTGAAAATCGATTTATATTTTGTCTTAACAAAACAAGGAGCGATGTAGTAAATGAAAAAAGAAATAAGTTTGAAGTTGAGTTAAGGTGCAGTATCTTTTTGCTTGATGCTAGCTAACGCAAAGCATTGTGTATGGCATTGTTTATTAATTGACAAGTTGACCCGTCAGACTTCGTTCTACCTCAATAGACACATAAAATATCTATACTTTTGTATATGATTTATCAATACGCATATAAAAATAATGTAATAGATAGCTAGCAACTGCAGTAAATATAATAACTGTAGTTAAGTGAAATGAAGTTTATTGTTCATCTCTACAAATATTTAAGTAGAAAGATATAATTTATTTTTGTGTTTTTATATTTATTTACTTTTTAAACCTTCCCTGGACTTCCAAAATAATTCAAGATCGACGTTAGCCAAATCGGTTCAGCCGTTCTCGAGCTTTAGTGAGACTACGAAGAGCAATTGATTTATACATATCTACTATCTATATATATTGTTGCCTAGCGGTTGACGAGAAACAAACAAAACAAACAGAATTTGGCGATAAAATGAATTCTATGATTCATGTACTACTAGAGGTGGTAGGTCCCCTTTTTACAAAGGACCGTCTGGTGTACCACACGTGTCTATTTCTGCACCACAACGGTGTCTATTTCTGCGGCAAATCAGTAGTATGAAAACACTAATATATTCCGGTTAGAAGGGCATCGTAGCCACCGTATTTACTGGGTAAATAAGACGTAACATTCTGTCTCACGGTAGGCAGCGCGTTGGTGATAGGCTTGGTATTGCCGACGCATATGGGCGTCGGTGACCACTTAACATCAGTTAGGCCGACTGTTCGTCTACCTTCGATGCGATAAAAAAATGTACATGCTGTTTTTATTTATTGAGATGTAGGAACATGTTTCGTAAAGATATCAAAATACTTCTGGTCTATCTCGTGACCGTTTAAACTACAAATTATATATTTATCATATAAATTTGTAATTGTTTCTATTGCTTGCGCGAATATTATACATTATTAAATAAAATGACTTTACGGATTTTTTCGCGTTTATTTTACATTTTAAATTCCCGACGTTTCGAACACTTTCCAGCGGCAATGATCACGGGGTAGACTGAGATGTCATGCGTCTTGTTGCCAGTGCTGAAGCGGGTTTTCCAGATCTTAATTTAAATTAATTATTTTTAGCCTGTACTCCGACCAGCCAGCAGTGGTATTATGCTTGGGTTTAAATTTTAATTTATTAATTATGGGGTCCCCAGCAGGTGGTAGAACCCAACCATCTTCTCTATAGAAATTTGGATGTTTTCTAATCTCAATAGCCTCACGGATCATCCTTGGGAGGAATCGGTGTTCTTTAGCGAGGATTTGTGGTCGATCAAATCTGATGTGGTTTGGGTGATTTAAAGTATAGTCACACACTGCCGACTTGTTGGGTCTTGATGTATACGTAAAGTCATTTTATTTAATATTATATAAATTTGTTCCTAAATGTACGAACTAAAGTCCTAACATTTGCTCATCAATTATCTTATTTTAACTTGGTAATACATGTATAATTAAAATTATTGATTTTTACTGTATCAAATAATGCAGTCAACCCTTGAAAGTTTCTGAAGATCAAATATACATGTGTATACATGTACATGTACACGTAAAACAAATATACATAGCGATAGCGCTATGTGTAAAAATTGTTACTGAGGTAAATCTGTATGGATTCAAAGCCAACTAAATGATCACTTGGGAATGTTCCCAAGTCATCTTTAAGTTTAGAGAAATAAAAGTAAAATATATAGAGCAAGGCAAATTATAAATTGTGTGCATTTCCATAGTTACTGGCCTCGGCCTACACTTAAGCTAAATAACACCTAGAAACTAGTTAAAGATGCTCTAATGTCAAATTTTAGAGACGCTTAAACTTATATCAATCATAATGTTACAACATCGCGTGCTGACAGAAGATTTAAGTTTTTCAATTAAAACGCTTCACGTTCTAACGCTAAAGTTTTCTTTTTACGTAAATTGTACAACTTGTTTAAGAAAAGAACAATTTAGAGAAGCAACTCATGGTAAATGTGTTCAATACTGATATAGAAGGGCAAAATAGGACATAGATTTCAGATAAACAAAGAATAATGTCAACCCTAATGGCAGCAGAAGCGAACGCATTGTGATTGGTGGACCTTGGTTATGTTTATTTAATTAATGATAGTAAGTACCCAATGTTTTAGAGCGAATTTGTCTTTGTTTACGATTTCCATCTTTTATTTGACTGAGGTATAGTTAAGTGTGCAGTATAGGTTAGACATGTAAAAGAATCGATGCGTCGTAGAAGATTTAAGAATTGTTCTTAGTTTAATTTGAAAGGATTATATGTAGGTTTATTTGTACGTAATTGAGTTTTACCAACTACAGTGTTTAAGTTAAACATATTTATTTAACGTAGAAGCAATCATCATTATCATCATCATCATCAGCCTTGTGAAAAGTCCACTGCTGGACATAGGCCTCCCCTAATGCACCCCTATCCATTAGGGGTTTTGGACCGTATCCCACCACGCTGGTCCAGTGCGGGTTGGTGGGTGGACCGACTTTTTAAATGTAAAAGCAATACGCTTTCTTATTGACAGCATCCACACCAGATCCGGTAATGGAAATCTATGGTCTGAGAGGAACCGTGCGAAAGTGCTTAGGGGGACGCATACTTTTACAATTCTACTTATGTTAAGGGAAGAAATATGTCACGAATACTAAATGTAACATGGGTCACCCCGTAATAGTAGCTTCGTAACGGAAAAATAATTATTCATTCAATCTAGTAGTTTCCAAGTTCATTGGTAACAAACGAAATGACGAAAAAATCTATCCTCTTAATGATATAAGTAAAGTTGAAACTAACAATATGCATTTAATAGTGATAAGGTTTTCTATTGCACAAATAAAGGCTAGGATACAACCTGTTTAGACGGTCTTATCGATTTTCTCTATTTACTTAATTTTATAATAGTACTTGCTTCACGGAACGTTATTACACGCTTCTACGCGTTGTAAATGCGACGTTGCCATCTGACCACTTGAATGGACAGAGCGGCAACACTATGTTCTATCCTTAAGTTTAGCAATATCTCATACTTATGTTTACGGGCGACTGACGGAAACCTATGCCCAGCAGTGGGCTTTGAAAGGCTGAAACGACGACTCTCTGTCCGTCTTTACTGTCTATACCAATGAACCGCTTTTCATGAAATTTGGTATTTAAGTAGAATAGATTCCAAGAAAGCGATAAATAAGGTTGAAAGAGTTAAAATGGAGGATAATAATTTATATGGAAATTCGTCATTGATAAAGATAAAGTCACGAAACTTTGTCTAATTACAAAGACATGATATGTATAACCTCATACTCCGATGGGACGGTTAACCGACAGGACCGGAAAGAGATCAGGCGCAGGACCGACTTTTTACATGCCCATCCAACGGATGGACCATCTTACGTGATCAGCCCGCATTGCCCTAACCAACTAGAAAACATCTTAGAAAAGTATTCCCCGGAGAATTCAAACCCACGACCCCCGTTTTCTAAAGCGCAAGCCTTTCCCACTAGGTTACGGAGGCAGTAATAATAATTAATTGATATATCAATAGCTGAGTGACAGTCGAACAATAACAACACCATACGCACGATGTCACTTCGATGCTTGGGTCACAAATTCTTGGTCTGGTATTATTTCATTTAACATTAAAACAACACTAATAATTCTACTAATATTATAAACGCGATAGTTTTCAAATAAATATAGACGCGATGCTCGTCCACGCAAAGTAAGGTTAGTGGCACAACGTTTTTTTTTAATAATTAACGATCCATCATTAACTTCCATGTAGAATTTATATGTCAGGTAATTTACACACAAAAATATTCAACTAAGTAAATAAAAAGAAAATAAGCCCATACTGTTTTCAATATCCTATTTGACTTTCCTTGTACGCCCTTAAGAGTGCTTTGGTACACAACAAAATTCTCAAAAGTAACATATTAAGCAAGATATTTGGTATATGCATAGTCAAACCTATACCCGTGTCATTTCTTCATATACCAAATAAAGCGTAAATTAGCACTTGGAAACGGATGCACTGCCATAAGGCCTAAAAGATATCACAAACTGAGAGGTGTCAAGTGTGTTTTGTTTGGATAAGCGTAGGTTATTAACCCTATTTCTGATTGAATGATAAATCATGAACAGTTCCCACACGCATGGAGAATGTACTAGAATATTCATTCTATTCTTAATAGGTTTCTTTGCATCTTCACAAACTGACGATTCTTTGTTTTATTTTTAATTTTAAAGTTGCAAATAAAACAAAGAGTTAGGCTCTTAATAATGTTCACATGTTTTGCCGTGTTCCCGAGTCATATTGAATTGTCTTCCTTCAAGATTAGCGACTTCCAGTTACCCATACAGGCTGGATTCCGAAAAGGCTTTAGTACCATAGACCAACCATTTACGTTGCGGAGAAAAGTAGTATAGAAGACAGAGAACTATGATTTGGCTTTATGCTTGGCGAATGTGGACTACGAAAAGGCTTTTCATTATATCGAAATACGGGCCGTGTTGCAAGCACTTTAGTGTTGCGCAGATGAGAGCCGGTATGTCGAGCTGCTTAGGTCTTTATACAGTAATGCTAGGAAGTCGTTCCGAGTATCACCTAGCAGTACGAAGTCTATCCAATTGCAGAGGGGTGTATGACAGGTTGACATCATATCTCCAACATAACTCTTCACCGCTGCATCGGAAGACGCTTTTAAACTAATGGATTGAAAGGGACGAGGGATAAAATCAATAACGAGTATATCACCCACTTTCGATTTGCCGACGTGATAGTCATCATGGCAAATTTACTGGCAGTGCCTTAACGATATGCTCAATTTACTACACTATGTACCCCAAAGGACAGGTGGGCTTTAGGATACACGTGGACGAGACGAAAGTCATGTCTAACGTTCATGTAATGCCCGCCCCGGTGGACTTTGGGAGCAGCGTGCTCGAAGTTGTCACCGAATATATTTTAACCAATGTGTTTAGTCAATGACGACCTATGGCGGAGACGACTGTGATGAGACGTGGACCACTGCTGACCGTATGGGGAAAATTTCAAAGTAACTCTTACGCCTCGGTATTTATGTGCGCGATACAGTGCGTTATTAAGCAAAATGATGGTAATCGACATGGCTCACAAAATTAACGAGCTGAAGTGGCAATGGGCCGTCCATATTGGGATGTTACGTTCTCTAGAAGCAGCCTCGTACTAACGCAGTGTGGGACGACCAGTCCAAAAGTAGGGGTAAAGGTGGCAACTTATGGGGAAGGCTTGTGCTCAGCAGTGAGCTTTATTTGACTTATATGATTACAATGATGATAATGGTGATGATGAATGTTCATAAACATATTAAAACATACACAAAAATAACCTGGATGAATTAACATTTATACACACTAAACACAATCTATTATATCAACCAAAGAATCAAGGTGATAGGTGACCTACCCCCACCTCCCACTGAGGGTAGGTCACTTCAGCTCAGGCCCCTTTAGCACCCTTTCTACAGGGGCCATCTGGGGTGGTACCACTGCGGTGCCTATTTCTGCTGCAAAGCGCTAGTGTGAAAACACTACACTGTAGGCACTGTAGGCAGCACATTTACTGGGTAAACAAGATTAAACATCCTAGTCTCAATAAAATTGATACATATAAATATAGTTTTTTTAATTCATTTATTATACAGTGTTCAAAAAGTAACAATAAAAAAGAATTTAAAATCACATAATGGAAAAATAATATGAAGCAATACAATCATTTCAATCACAAAGTATTTAAAAATATGATTTATTCTATGTTACAGATGATATAAAACAAGTAATAGCTATAAATAACAAAGTAGCTAATAGAGTAAATAACATAACAATTGCAAACATTGGTAATATGAAATGCCATGCATAAACATGCAAGTACTATCTTTTATGCCACCATTGTCATGTGGCCATGAAGTTTCAACACAGAAGGCCTTAGCATGATGTTATTATGTTACTGTACCTATAATGCTAATTTGACATACATTCAATACCTACAATATTCATTATTATTTATTAAAAAATATATTAATTTTTCTATCGATAACTACTATTTCAAAAATATATTTTATTGTAAACTATGAAAAAGATTGAATAGATGTGTGAATGGACACAATGATCATTATAAGGATTAAGTTTCCTTTCTCTCCTACCCTTTTGTATCGTGGACCATTTCCAAAAAAAAATGCAGTTGTTATCAGACAATTATTTATCAATGTTACAATAACCTTTCTATTAAAAAAACACTATGTCCAATACATATGTCATTTTGACTTCCGATATAAACTGCTTAATAATTTCATTCCTGTTATTATGTTTATGATTTCTAGTATACTGTATCAGTTATTTATAATAAAATAATGGGCCCACTTTTAATGCACATACACATTGCAATAGAGTAGCAATTTTAATATGTTAAGCATTTACCTTTGAAATAATACTGATAAGGCAGGTTGTGTCAGTCAGATCTCCATAGTGCAAGTGCATCTGCCCTCCTGTATGACAAGCCGGTTGGCCATACAGATGTTGTATACGGCCAGTATTGAATGACGAGGATCTACGCAGGATACCATGCACCTCGTATCCTTTTTCAATTAAAAATTCAGCTAAATATGAACCATCCTGTAAAGAAATTTACATAGCATTGGTATGATGATAATGTTAAGTTTAAAATGTTTGCAAATTGTTGTAGTAACTTCCCACGAATACAATTTCACGAAAATACTTTAAGAAACAATTTTTATACTCGTACCTGCCCCGTAATTCCTGTGATCAGGGCAACTTTCCTGCCACTGTCTCCATTATTTGTGTTAGAGCTTTCACCCGACATTGTAAAATGTATATTAATTTAGTCTAGACGATAACAGCTAAACGTAAGCGAACACGTCTACTCAACACGTTAAACAGGCCGCAAGCCGGCTATTCTGATAAGCTTATCATGGACTGCAAGGTTTATAAGAGCAATACTACGCTAACATAGACTACGACTTAACGTTTATAGCTCAATTGAAGTTTTATTCATTTGTTTAGCGTTCATACGCAATTGTGTCCATTGTAAGATGTAAAATATTAAATTTGAGTTTATCTATGAAAGATAAACAAATTTTCTTAATGTCAATTATGTCAAATTGAACTTTAATTTTAATTGGTTGGTAGACGCTTTGACACCAAATGTTTGTACGATTCTTTTTCGATTATAATTATTTCTATGAAAAATGTTTGAATGTTATCATCTATAGCATTATCACATATCATGTACATAACTATTTAAATAAAATTATTTGTACAGTTGCACACCAGGAATGCATCTTTGTAATTCTTGTAGGTTTTTTTAAAATTAAATGGTTCTGTATTATTTTCATATGTCTTTGCATAGGCTGTAACTAAAATTTAAAACTATGACCCTCAAGCAGCAAGACTCTTATAATGATACCGACCAAAATTTATGTAAAAGGTGTACAATATTTTGAGCTTTTGCATTTTAACTCATCAATGATCGATTTTTTTCTCATTACAATCGGTATTTTCATATTTGACATTACACTTTATTTTATTAATATTATACTTTTAAACTTTGTATTTAAAGCGCACAAAATTGTATGAAATCTTAGAATGGGTTATAAAATGTTGATCATGACACAGTCATTAATTCTGGTAATTCGCATTAAATGATGTAGACCAATTTGAAATCATTATTTTGACAAGTACACAACTACTCCTTTGCTTGTCTTGATTATTATTAAACGTCGTTTTTTATCTATCATTTTGAAGGTTATGCTTACGATATTAAGTTACTTCAAGAGTTCCTTTAGTGTGTTTTCCTCCTTAAATTAACAATAGAACACAATACATCTCTGAGTTTAGTTTTATTATAAGTGCCTTATATGAAAAATCATTTGAAGTTCATGTGTTTTATTTACACTTTGTTATCGCCGTACTGCGCCATAATAAGTAATGTAAAAATCAAAGAGCGGAAGATAAACAAATTTCGACAAGGAGAATTTCGTCATGCCTGACATAAAAGTGACCCCTTTGGGGGCTGGTCAGGATGTAGGACGCAGTTGCATCCTTCTTTCTATGGGCGGGAAAAATATCATGTTAGATTGTGGAATGCATATGGGTTATAATGACGAACGTCGATTTCCGGATTTCTCATATATCGTACCGGAAGGTCCTATTACCAGTCAAATTGACTGCGTTATTATATCACACTTCCACCTTGATCATTGTGGGGCACTGCCATACATGTCTGAGATGGTGGCTACACTGGACCCATTTATATGACCCATCCTACTAAAGCCATCGCTCCCATTTTACTAGAAGACATGAGGAAAGTTATTGTTGAAAGGAAAGGTGAATCGAACTTCTTCACATCACAAATGATTAAGGATTGTATTAAAAAAGTTACTGCAGTTACTCTCATCAGTCTGTCATGGTAGATAATGAGCTTGAGATAAAAGCATATTACGCTGGTCATGTTTTAGGTGCTGCCATGTTTTGGATAAGAGTTGGTAATCAATCTGTTGTATATACAGGAGATTATAATATGACACCAGACAGACATTTAGGGGCAGCTTGGATTGATAAATGTAGACCAGATCTTATTATAACTGAATCCACATATGCCACTACAATCCGAGACTCAAAAAGGTGCAGAGAGAGAGATTTCCTTAAAAAGGTCCATGAATGTGTGGATAAAGGAGGCAAGGTGTTGATACCTGTTTTTGCATTAGGGAGAGCTCAAGAGCTTTGTATATTGTTAGAGACATATTGGGAGAGAATGAATTTGAAATATCCAGTTTACTTTGCATTAGGATTAACAGAGAAGGCTAATAATTACTACAAAATGTTCATCACATGGACCAATCAGAAGATCAGAAAGACATTTGTTCAGAGGAATATGTTTGATTTCAAACATATTAAACCTTTTGACAAGTCTTATATAGATAACCCTGGTGCTATGGTTGTCTTTGCTACTCCTGGAATGTTGCATGCAGGTCTATCTCTAAACATATTCAAGAAATGGGCACCTTTTGAGCAGAATATGTTGATTATGCCTGGCTTTTGTGTGCAAGGTACAGTCGGTCACAAAATACTCAATGGAGCGAAAAAGGTTGAGTTTGAGAATCGTCAAGTTGTAGAAGTCAAGATGGCTGTTGAGTACATGTCTTTTTCGGCTCATGCTGATGCCAAGGGGATTATGCAGCTGATACAATACTGTGAACCTAAGAATGTGCTCTTAGTACACGGTGAGGCACAGAAAATGGAGTTCTTGAAAGATAAAATAGAGAAAGAATTTAACATCAACTGCTATATGCCTGCAAACGGTGAAACCAGTACAATCAGCACACCAACCAAAATACCGATTGATGTATCTCTAAGACTGCTCAAAGCCGAAGCAGTAAGATATAATGCCCAACCACCAGACCCAAAGCGACGCAGAATCGTCCACGGTATCCTGTGTGTCAAAGACAATAGACTTTCATTCCTTGATATTGATGAAGTTTGTGATGAAATGGCATTAACAGGCATGTGATTCGCTTCACTAGTACTGTAAGGTTTGAAGATAGTGGACCAGCAATAAAAACAGCAGAGAAACTAAAGACTCTGCTCGAAGAGAAACTACAGGGATGGTCCATAACAATATCAGATGGTAATATATCCGTTGAGTCTGTGCTGATCAAAGTTGAAGGTGACAATGATAACACAAAGAATATTTACGTATCATGGACCAATCAAGATGAAGATTTGGGCAGTTACATATTGGGTCTGCTACAATCTATGGTTTAATGACTGTATGAATCGGATAGAATAAAATATAAGCATGTGATTTTTGAGAACCTTTTATTTTAATAAATACATAGTTTAGTTTTGTTTGACTCTTTTTTATGTACACCATGTGACATCAACATTACACTTACCCTGATACCATAGATATTGCAGTTTGTTAATCTCATTTAATTCGGAAGTAATTTCATCTATATTTTCAGATGTTTGTTTCTGAAACAATGCAATTATTATATGTTATGCATTTAAAACTTAAAATAAATGTTGAATTCGTAAAAAATAAAGCATAAAGTTTACAAATATCATTTTTAAGTAGTTATCAGTAGATTAATTTGTTTCATTTAAATTGTGTGTTATTGGTTGATGCTTAAAGGTACCTTAGCAATTTACTTAGCATAATTTTAATGAAAATATATTTTCTTAACTTTAATTTTACCCTGCTAGGAGATTTATCACATTTTCAGTATAATTAAATTTTATTGTTTGTATGTTTTATATTATAACCAAAAAATATATATTAGGTACTTGCGTGAATAAATATGGTATGTTATAGTGTGCCAAATTAAACCTAAAATAAATAAAAAAAATAACTAATAGTAACGAAGGAGCGTCGTTAGCCTGTTTTTTTTAGTCGACTGTCACTTATTGTTAGAAATCTTGGTGACAATTTTTGTATTTGAACGTGTATGACACCATATACACCTTCGTTGCCATAGGTTATAATTTTACATCTATTCTGATCCTATATTAGCTATATTATATATACAATACGCCTATACAAAAATGAAAGACGTAGAGAAGATCAGGACGTTCTGACAGTAAGGGATACGCCTCCCACACGAATCGCAACTTTGGATTTTACCCAGTAATTACGCTGGCTACGTCGCTTTTTAAACATGAACGCAGTTGTGTCTTCACACTACTGCCTTGTGGCAGAAACTGCACTTGTACATACTCAGTTGGTACCATGATAAAAGATGTGAAGTCTAACCGTGCCTATATTTGTTCTATTTAGCTTCATAATTAAAAATCTCTCTCAATCAGTCTCGATCGTCATAAAAGCTATGGCAGTCAAGAAGCCAGTGGTTTTAAGTATTAAAAAATGGTTAGCACCAATTAATCGTTATGGAGTACCGACAAGAAAAGTATCTGTTTTATTTTACATAAGCATTGTGCAAAGACAACTTTTTTTTGACCGACTTTCCCAAAAAAAGGAGTTACTCAATTCGGAGCGATTTTAGAGTTATTTTTTTACATATACTATATATTATCTCGTTGCTCCACTCCTAGTGATTCGATTTTGATCATTCTTTTTTTAAATGATAGGGTTTAGCTGTCACTTGGTCCCACTTTCTTTTAATAATTTTGTGATAAGTAGTTCAATAGATATTCAAGAATGTAAGAAAATTACGGCGTCAAAAATCATAACCTCGTGCGATTAAATTGCAAACGCTGATTCAACAAAAGAGATAGGTTTAATATATTTTGTACATAATTATTCTACTTGAATTGGCTTACAATGACGTCCAGAAGAGCATATATCTACGTTTTACGTAGACACTTACGTGCATACTACATTTAAAAAAATTGCAATTGCAAAAAGTTCAACGTCAAAAAATTCATATTCTATTTCCATAAAACGTGTCATACGTGAAATTTTTATTAAATGAATACCTAAAAAGATATCAGAGATGTAAAATGCAATGGCGGAAACCGCGGGGTAATTTCTTGCAAAGGGCACGTTGTCACCGGCTAATATTGCGCAAATTGGTTGAATTGTATTTGTAGTTGGTCAATTTTTTTTGTTAAATTTCACTTGTTACGTTTTGAGCTTCTTAGACAGTGTAAATAGGAGGCAAACAAATTATAATTGATATGCTTTAGGACTACGAGATTTGTTGTATCGCAAACTTACATTACTATGGGCATCGAGAAATGTTTTTTATCAGGTAAACTCTTTACTATTTTTTACGCGGAAAATAATAAGAAACCCTGTAACCTTTTCCTAATTTTTTATACTAATATTGAAATGTTATGATTTAATTATATTTCGGATAATATCGTGCGTAATTAAGCATTCTCAATCCGCATGCGTTTTGATTTTAATTTTCAAGAAACGTTAAGATATGAAAAATATGTCTTCTTATCATCTTCGGATTACATGTAATCATAAACTTACCAAACTGAGTGGGAACAAGCGTTTGTAATCGCCCCTGTGCAAATATTCTTTGTGCGCTTTTAACAAGCTCTTCCTCAACTTTGGACTCAGGCAAGGTTTACATAAACCGCATGGTGTTTCTTCGCATCTATCTTTGCACTTGGTGCTGCACTCGTCGCTCCAGACCGCTATGTTTTTTTGCGATGCCACCATATTTTCAGCCAGCGTCCTTTCCCTAATAGTAAATAACAAAGATTTTTAACAGTATACTACAAAAACTGCCTCCGTAGCCTAGTGGAACTGCCTCCGTAGCCTAGTGGTATGAGAGTGTGCTTTAGAAACTGGAGGTCGTGGGTTCGAATCCTGCGGTGACTCAACAAATTTTCTTTGTTGTTTCCTAGTTCGTTAGGGCAATTTGGGCCGATCACCCAATTGTCTGAAAAGTAAGATGGTCCATGCGTTGGATGGGCATGTAAAAGTCGGTCCACCCACCAACCCGCATTGGACCAGCGTGGTGGGATACGGTCCAAACCTCCTAATGAATAAGTGTGTATTAGGGGAGGCCTATGTCCAGCAGTGGACTATCACAGGCTGTTGATTGCTTGATTGATTTAACAGTATACAACCAATAGCGCAGATATTATAGTGCACAAGTGTCCGCGCAAACACAGGTGCTCCTATTCCTTCACTTTCATATTCAGATGGGACGGATAGCCGAGACCGGAGAGAGATCAGGTGGAGGACCGACTTTTACACAATTGTATATTAAAGTTCTTTAAAATTTGTTATAGTAATAAACACAATACAATACTATCAGAATACTATGAAGCATTCGAACCTTCTCCTTCAAACCGGAATTCGTTGCTGCGGATTGTATACTTTCTCTATTTTAATGGCAATGTAAAAAGCATGTATTTCTAATGTGCGTAATATGGAAGTAGGCATTTTGCACCGATTTTTAAATGCCCATCCGACGCATGGATCATCTTACTTTACAGACAATCGTAGAGAAGGTTCCTACTCTTAATTAATGGTGTTTGACAATCAATTGGCAAATTTATAGCTATTATATTGGTTTCAGGTTGATGAAAGAATTTGAAGAGATAATTTATTGATTATGATTTAAGATATTGTTGTATTCTTAGTTCTCTGTTAGTCTTTGGGTCACGTATAAATATGTTTAGTTATCAGTTCTCTAGTGACCACTATTTGAATTGAGTGTTACGACGTGTTAAAAGTGTTTACTTACTTTATTACTTATTGGAACCCATTAGAATTCAAGGAAAGTATTTTGTGTTTCCTTTTACTTCTATGAGTTGACTACGAGTTTCTCAGTATGTAAATTAATGAATAAAAATAATATATAATAAATAAATATATGAATCTGTGGTAAAAACTATATTAGCTATTGATTTTTTTTCGCGTAAAGTTCGAAAAGGTAAACGCCTACTGTAATTAAATAGTGTAGCACTCTTGTTATCGCGATACATAGCAATATTTTTATCTGTTTGTAATTGACCGAAGACATTAAAAATGTGACTGGCAAATAATAAGATGATGAAAGTACGAAAATTTTAAATCGTAGCCATCAAAACGAAATAGTATTACTATGCTGTATTCTAATAACATAGTAAATTTAAGGTTTTACGATGTCGCAACATACGGAAAGATTGAATATCACTCAGTCAGGGATTCATGTTCAGGGCTCATATCCGTAGGAGACGAGGGATGCTATCCTTGTTTTTTTAAATGTCATTATATTACTTTTTTATCCATTTTTAATAAAACAATAATTAGTTATATCTTTGTAAGTAAAAATCAACTAAAACACTTGTTATAAACATAACAATCAGCTTAAAGGTCAGTAATCTAATAAAAAGGTCGTATGTATTGTACAAAATGACATGTCATTGTGTAAATAATTGTCGAAAGTAATACATTGAACATAGAGTATAATTATTTTCATCCACATGTTTTAAAGGTTGTTTTAACATTATCTATCCTTATTTTAGTCGAAAAGTATTCAGGTATAAGACTATTGTGTATTATTTTACAGAGGACCTGAGTGTTTCCTTCTTAACAATTTCTAGATCTATCTATTGTTCTTACACACATTGTAATGCAAAATTAATATACGGGCGGCAGTCCGCAACCGGCACATTCCGACTTGAAGGCAGTAAACAAGAAGTATAACATATTTAATTTGCAAACAATCAACTTAAGTCAACGCTCTCCTTTTATCTGTGAAAACAATTGGTGCGTTTTCCTGTAAAAACGAAATTTACCTCGTATCTACGCTTTCCCGCCAACTTGTACTATCCGCCACACCAACCAACGAGAAAAGATTGTACAAAACCTGCTCGTAAAGCAACTGGTTCGGTGGATAATGAGCGGAACTAAGATTGGGGGACATGTTCGCCTCAAGGAGATATACTTTGAGGTCCTCGTCTACCACAAGATCTAATCTCATCAGCTCGAAGAAGTTCTCTGAAGACGGATAGTTTTTCAGCTGCAAGTTAATTAATTTATTCAGCGATTATTACATTATTCAATAAGCGGTTTTTAAAAGATCATATCGTGTTTATTGTACACAGTAACAATAAAAAAAAATCAGTGAGATTACTTTTCGTAAGAAAAATTGGCCAAGTTACCCCTATTTACGTTACGTATCTTCCAGTAAAAGCCCTGTCACATACAGACTAGCCCCTCCAGAAATTAGCCAGAACAAACAGACAGATAGACGATAATTTCAAAAATGTAGTTTTGTTATAAGTACCAAGTGTATATTACAACAATGTAATTAATAAAAAACGGTTATTGTGATTCTGAAACAGACATTCCAATGTTATTTATTTGTATAGATTAAAATTCAACTAGTTAGTCTTGGTCCCGAGATAGTGCATTGATTGTCTCAATAAGAGGCAGAAACTCCACTAGCAATACTCCTTTTCTCTCCTAAAAACTGTGCACATCATTTTCTCGGCAGAAATTATTTGCTTAAACTTCACTTGTTTCGGTGTTAATGAATGTAGCCATTCCATGGATTGTTGTTTCGATTCTGGTGTGACGTAAGCCACCCATGTTTCGTCACCAGTGACAATGTGTTCTTCAAGACGGTAACGAAGTCAAATCATTTGTGATACAGCGATTAACAAGTCAGGAGGCAGAATTTTATAAGCAGGATATTCAAAAACTGGTGCCACGTTATGAAAAATGCCTCAAAATACACGGGAATTATATAGAAAAGCAGAGGGGAAGTTAAGTTACGGGCTTTTATGTAAAAATAAAATTTTGCGATATCTTTGCACGCCTTTTCATTCCAAAACGGTACTTACTTAAAAGTACATGCCTCGATTATACAAGTATAACTTGATATGTAAATAAACGCGATACAATTCTTTAAGTTTAATTAAAATTATTCATTAAATAAAAACAATTAATCGTTAGAAATTGTATGTACCTACATTGTACATTGGATGTACATTTACATGTTGCCTCGATTTAGATCAAGTGAAGAACATGTCATGTACGATTTCAATCTATCAATAAAAACAGGAGCACTGTTTTGAGTTAAGATTTTGTTTTTATGTATTAAATACAATAATCATATTTGAATTGATTCTCAAAAAACTTTGTATAAATTTATCTACGACACGTGTCAAATAGTGTATGCAATATATTTGACGGTATTCTCTTAGTGACCCATCAATAAACAATAATACTCACGGCTTCGATGATATGATGTTCTTTCCTTAAAAATACTTCTAATATCGCTTTTTCCACTTCCTCCCACATTTTAGCCGGGTCCTTGCCCTGCGGTGAAATTAATTGCTTATTAAACCTGATTATTATTTCTTATATTTTCTGTTTCACATATATATACAATGCAAGATATTTTAATTTATAATTATACTATTTAATTTAGTTCATTAAGTAATACGGTTGTGTAAAAACCATACATATACGCTAGGTTAATTTTTTCATACATAAAGTTAAGGTTTTAGTTCTTTAATACATAAAGATTATTGACAGGCTAAAATGACGACGACATTCGCAAAGTGGCCGGTGTGGGATTATTGAGAGTAGACGAAGCTCGCACCGGTGGCGTGTATTAGGGAAGGCCTATGTCCAGCTGTGGACTGCCACAGACTGATACTGATGATGATGATTATAACTATATGGTAGCAAAAGAACTAATGCTTGTTTTGTATACTGTAATCATAAAGTGTACCTTAGAGCGAACGTAGAAATCGAAGGCTTCCTTCATGCTGAAACCCAGCGCAGTGTAAGGATGAGCCAAGGACGGCACTTCCCACGTTGGTAAGTAATCATCTCCGACAACATATTTGTCCAGGACTTTCGGATCGAAAGGATAGTATTTTGCTGGACAGTACCTGTATAGAGATAACAATCATATTCAGCGTCTAAACATATATCAGAGTGGGATTTTTATGACAATATATCTGAATCAAATATGTTTTACAAATAATTTTTACAACTTATAACACCATAGGTATGGTACCATATTATTTGTAGTCCACAGCCATGATGTTAATAACTATTGTTACACATTAAACTCGCAATATACGTAAATAAATCTTATGTTGATAACTATTGGCCACAGAAATTAATCCGTTTTTTTTTTGGTGAACTGCGGCCATTTTCAGTCCATGTTTAACCTAAAAGAGTGCGCGAATTTTCGGCGCCGATTCAGTTTGACATTAGATTTTTGTACGTGAATTATAACTCTAAATATGGTAAACTATTAGCGATATTTTATGTAACTCCTCACGCCCGTATCGCTTATATTAAGTACTAGCAACCCCGCAACCCACCTTTTGGGTGGAATTTCGTAAAATCCGTCCCGGCATACCGTCAAAGTCTTAGCTGACCTCTACTCGGCGAAAGGAATATTCCTACCAAATTTCAAGTCGCTGCGCCTTATGGTTCCAGAGATATCGAGATGAGTCAATATATAGGTGGGAATCTCTTTTATATATATATGAGATAGATGTATAAGGCCAATGAAATATTTGCCAGTTTGCAAGGCCTTGTAAAATATAAGTATTTTATCTTTCTATGCCTTTAGTAGTTATATATTTCTTCATAATTAATTAATTTCAAAACTTATTAATTTATATTTGCATCCTTCATATGTCAGGTTTAACTTTGTAAAGAGTCAGACTGAAAACTTCAATTACAAATTAATAATAATTTGTAATCCAAGTCGATTTTGATTATGGCGATATTTTCCTGGCAAACTGAATCTTGGAATTATTTACTAAACTGGTATCTCAATAGTTTGATCTTGTATATTTATAGCCCTACATTCTCTCTTATTTATGCTTGTCAAATCTACGCGTGTATATTAGATGTCCGAAGAAATTACTATTGGGGACAAATAAAACCGGATTATTGTAATAAAGATGTATCGAATAAATCAAGAGACATATAGTAACGTCCTAAAATACTATTGAATAAGAGACGTGAATTTAGATGAATCAAACACGTTTCTTATACACAAAATACATATTTTGTGTATACAAAACAACATATAAAATCATAAATATAATGTCTCATTTCACAATAATTACATTTTAGATAAGTAACATAAACAATTGGCATAAACAATATCTTAAGTCACCGCTGCCATTTTGAATCCCGCGATGTTTAACTGATACTCTTTTTAGATTATCTTTTTGTCAATCGAGTTTGATATACCATGTTATTAACATAAATTATAGCTCTTAATTGCCTAAACTATTGAGAGAACTGCCTCCGTAGCCTAGTGGTATGGGCGTGTGCCTTAGAAACCGGAGGTCGTGGGTTCGTATCCTGCAGGGACTCAACAAATTTTCATTGTTGTTTCCTAGTTGGTTACGGCAATTTGGGCCGATCACCCAAGTGTCTGAAAACTAAGATGATCCATGCGTTGGATGGGCATGTAATAAGTCGGTCTATCCACCAACCCCCATTGGACCAGCGTGGAGGGATACGGTCCAAAACCCCCTAATGGATAGGGGTGTATTAGGTGAGGCCTATCCAGCCGAGGCTTTGTCCAGAAGTGGACTTTCACAGGATGATGATGATGATGATCGAGATAACTAACTATGTGGGTAATTTGATTATTTTCCTTACTATTTTGTGGAGGAATAGTTAAAACATATGGTTACGTTATACAAAAATTATATACGGCACAAAGCAGTGTATCTTAGAAGTAAATTTAGTTAATACTTTCTGTTGCTTACGCCAACACTATAAATGATGATTAATATAATTTTTATTGATTTAATCGCGTTTAATTACTGTACAATTATTTAAAATGATACTGACACTTCGATGCTCAACATCAAATTAGTTGGTCTCATGACCATGGACTCTGGGAAGGGTTTGAAACGTTGGGTATAATTTTAAATAATTGTAAAGTAATTAAACGTGAAAAAATCCCTAAAAATTGTATTATTTATCAACTAAATTTAGAGATATATGTATAAGATGAATAACAAGACCTACGGACACATTACAGGATGTTAAATAATTTAGACGCATAATTAGAACAGGCTTTTGGGAACGCCATTAAATAAATATGTTTGTTTTTCTAACAAAATTATTCCTTTGACTTGAACACAAAAATTTAGGACACTTGATGTTTTTGTCTGAATCTATTAATTCGAAAATGTCTGTAGACGTTTCGTGTAAAGGTAGATTTTTGTGACATTTTTAAAATATTAGTGAGTTGTTTTTTTTTACCTAAAAGGTCTGTAGAATTCTCGAGCGAAATTGACTGATTTATTTTTAGGGTTACGTAGTAAGTTTGTAACATACGAAATTATAAGATAAGAAAAATTATGTAAACAAAACGTTGGCCCCATAAAGGTATAGTGTAGGACATTAAAACCTACTTGCCCAGCGTCTTAATAAAAAAAGTTGTTTTACTTAATTTAACTCTTCTTTTTAATTCTTGCCTCCGTAGCCTAGTGGTATTGGCGTTTGCTTTAGAAACCGGAGGTCGTGGGTTCGAATCCTGCGGGGACTCAACAAATTTTCGTTGTTGTTTCCTAGTTGGTTAGGACAATATGGGCCGATCACCCAATTGTCTGAAAAGTAAGATTATCCATGCATCGGATGGGCATGTAAAAAGGCGGTCCACCCACCAACCCGCATTGGACCAGCGTGGTGGGATACGGTCCAAAACCCCCTAATGGATAGGGGTGTATTAGGGGAGGCCTATGTCCAGCAGTGGACTATCAAAGGCTGTTGATGATGATGATGAGTTTTAATTCTTTACTACAAGAATTACATATATGATTCCTAGACTGTTGCATAAATTGGAATGCTTTTGCTGGTAATTATTATGGTTCTAACTCACGCTCATAAGATAGAGTAGATTAAAAAAATATTTATAAAAAAATACTTTCTGAGACACGAATAATTTCGCAGTAATACCAATACTTACACTTGTTAATCAATAACTTCTATAGTTTTTAATTTAGCCAAACCACCATGTTTACAAAAGACATTTACTTTGATAATTGTACATTATAGACCCTAACTAGCACTTAAATTTAGTTCTCTATCCTAGTATATTCATATTATTTTTTTTTATGCAATTAAAAAAAATATATCGCGGATTCTGGACAATAAATGTTAATTTATCCTTGGGGTTAAAAAAAAACATGGTTCGGTCCTTGTGTTTGATTTTCGAGTAAAAAATAATAATAAACGTGATGTTACCTGAATAAGACGTCTCCTTTGTAATAATACACCCTTAGGGGATTGACAGATGTCAGGACAACATACACGCCAATGTCGAACTTGTGGCCGTCGACCAAGAACGGCTTCTGCACGTATTCTTGCACGAAACTTTCACCACTTTTCAAGTCAATTTCACTGATATTCTTTAAATACACGCCTCTATGCTGATTGTGTTTCTCTAAGAACAACGCTTTCTTATTACTCCTTGCGTAACCAAGGAATGCCTCTTTATCTTTTGGCAGTTTAAACGCTTTCGGTATGTACTTCGATTCGGATGTCGCCAAATCAACTTTATTGGTTATAAAACCGGTACCAGGAAAATGGTTGACCCTCTGTTCGGGCTTTAGTCTATGAAGATTTGGGTAAAGCGCTCGAAACGGATAATCGTGGGACCATAATAGACTCCAGGAGGTCAGATTTGTGCTCTTCTCGTAACCAATTCTCTCTAACACCGAATGGACGTGTTTTAGCAAGCCTCGGCGGTTTTCGACATCGCTGTAGGCAGAATATACCCAGTATTTGCGCGTCTGTATTGAATAATCTCTGTGCCTCATGACAGTGTTTTGTAATTTGTATTGCTGTATTAATAGAGCAAGTACGATTCCAGCGATACATAGAAATATATACAATACCGTAATAGGGCCACTATTAGCAATGTTATCCCGAATTATTCTATTCAAGGAACGAGGTCCCTTTGTTGTTTCTTCATTGTTGTCGCCTGCCCTACCGTATGATTTGTCCTATAAATAAATAGAGACATAAATTTAATAAACTAACAATTTCTCTTGAATGGCGAGTTGAGTTGTCATGATGTTATCGTATAATGTTTTTATTTAACAAAGCTAC
Source organism: Lamproptera curius (assembly GCA_029286875.1). Classification (NCBI taxonomy): domain Eukaryota; kingdom Metazoa; phylum Arthropoda; class Insecta; order Lepidoptera; family Papilionidae; genus Lamproptera; species Lamproptera curius. Next base: position 2,431,873 of record JAGSMT010000017.1, read on the forward strand.
TAAAACATTATTTTTAAAAACAAACTTTAGTTATTTTATGGATACAATAAAAATAATAAATTGTGGCTTGATCTTAGACGTATTATTTTAAGTCGTTTCTGTAACTTACGTGATTTTTCGACAAAAATACAGCTTAAGCTTATTATGAAGTTAAGAAAAAATAAAACATTTTGTGGTTAATAATAATAAACTTAATAGAGTTAAGATATAGGTTATTTATGAATAATATTAAAAATTAATAAATAAATATGGTACCCTAGGACGATTAACTCACCGCCATCTAGTCCCAAACTAAGCTTGTTATGGATTGCTATGGAAACCAGATTGACTGATAAATACATACATTAACTTTTGTTTTGTAAATATATACATATTACACAGATCAAAACACAATTCCAGACAAGAGAAAAACATAATGTTAATCACACAATATTTGTCCCGATGTGGGAAATGAATAAAATCTATGAATAGTTTTCAAACTCTATTCGTGTATTGGAATCAATACGATTAATTTAAAGTTAATAATTATTTGCAGATTACCTCTATTACAACTTCAAAGTAAATCGAAACTATTAATAAGTATTTATTCAGCGAACTTTGTCGCTAATCGATATTAGCGAAGAGCACTTACCTCAGTTATCAATTCTGTCTCACGTTCCATTTTAATGCGATCCCATAACATATAAAACACTTTATAACTGGCACTAAGTTTGTTGTTTGTGTCTAAAGTTGTTTTTTTTTCGATTTGCCGCGAAATAATGTTGCACGCTCATCAGATGTTACTATGGTATGAATCGGTTCGGTATGGCGTCAGAGCGAGACGGACGATAGGTACGTAATGTTAGAGTGAGGCGACATGCACTTTCTAAAATCTTAGTATACATCGTCGTTTAAGGTCACATCACGTGTAGAAAACGCGAACGGTAATTATGTAGGTTATGCGTGCTTAGCTTGTACATCGTTGTAACATGCAAATAATAGTTAATTGCATCAAGCTTTAATGCTGTAGTTTTTATGATTACTGCGTAATTAACTTATCTTTCTTTTAAATATGTGCATTTAATTTGTAACATTTCATATGCAACACTCTTTAATGTGTAATATAATTATATTCATATTTTTTTACAGATACCGACTATCAGAACAATCCATAAGAACGTCTTTTTATAAATTCTGTTACTACTAAACAGCTATTCTTTTGTTTTCATTATTCTTTATTTAATCATTTTACGCTAAAGGGAAATTATTAACTTTTAATGCTTTAATCGTTTCTTCGACTAATTTGATAAATTTTTATTTTGGCTCATAAGCCATCCCCATCCTAGCGTCGCGTTGTTACTTTAGTGTCAAAAAAATGTTGCACTATTTTTACTTTCTACACAGTTCTCTTTTTATTTATGTTTAAATTAATTAGAAATCTTTTATTTTGTTTTAGCCTTCTTTTTCTATTTAGGTTACAAGAGTGTCTTACCTGAAATAGTTTTAGGTGGAGCGATTGGCGTATGAACAGTATAACTCAAATGGCTACCTGTGTTTGCCTTATGCCATAGATGTCAAATAATCCGCAATTTCTATAAAGATCCCTAAAAGGAATTAACTTATTGCATTTTCATTTCATTTTCACCCCAAAGTCACGAACTAAAGTTTTTACTACAGAATTTGCACCTTTCTCGTTTGGACTCAAGTTATGGTTCATAACACAAGAGTTAATACAGAATTCATGCTATTTGCTTACTCATACTATATGTTGCCTGACATATGCCGTATGAGGAAGCCGAAGACAAAAAAAGAACAATTTTATCTTTCGAGTATAAATCTTAATAAAAAAATGCTATTTGATAATCGAATTTTGCCATTTTTTTGAAAATTAATAGTTAAAACGTTCTTGGGATAAATTTATCATTTAATACTATAAATGTTTGACTTTAGCATAATAAACATTAAATTATCAAAAACTACTATATTTTATGACTTACTACTCTATAATTTTTTCGTTAATGGTGAAGGGTGAAAGCTACAATACTGTGTGCTTAATAAAAAGAAGGTTACGTAGTTTGCTATCAGTTAATAAGGACCGGTTTTTCACTCTAAAACAAATTTCATTACAGCGTAACCTTGATCCGCGATCAGTTTGCTCAATCTAGATAAAAATAACGAAATTTCCAAGAAATCTACAACTCTACAAAGAACCGTTTAAATTATCCCAATTTTCGGCCGAGTTAGACTTCTTCCTGAGTTTTCTTTGCTTTTTACTCGAAAGTTACGAGACTCAATGAAAACAAGCGTATTCCACTCGAAGTTTAAAACGCCAACGTATTAAACGTTAGGTCAGGGCACTTGATATTGTTGATTTTGCAAACTCGGAGAGTGATAATTATAATAAATGGCGTTTGTAACCATCGTTTTGTTATTAAAGTGCCTGTTAGTAAAGATGTCGAGTGTGCTTATTGAATTGTCCCAAAAGGTCGATCAAGTCGACATCTTACACGTAGCCGCAAATCGACACTAACTAAATTATGTTTTCTATTTGTATAAAAGACTGTCGTAAAGTAATTAACATTATAATGAAAATATCGTCATCATCAACATCAGCCTATGATAGTCCTTAACACCAATATCCATTAGGGGTTGTGGACCGTATCCCACCACGCTGGTTCGATGCGGGTTGGTGGTTGGACCGATTTTTTACATGCTCATCCGACGGATGGATTATCTTACTATTCAGACAATTGGGTGATCGGCCCGAATTGACCTAACCTTCTAGAAAACAACAATGAAAATTTGTTGAGTCCCCGTAGGATTTGAACCTACGACCTCCGGTTTCTAGAGCACACGCACACCACTAGGGTACGAAAGCAGATAATATAAATATGTAATATACAAAATTCTCGTGTCATTATGTTCGTTTTCATACTCCTCCGAATGGTTTAACCGATTCTTATGAATTTTTTTGTGCATATTCAATAAGTCTGAGAATCTCCAAATATCTATTGTTCAAACACCTAAGTGAAAAGGGGTGACCAACCCATTTTTTTTAAATTAGATAAATATTTTTTTTATTTGATTATGATGTGGCATTATAAAAACAATACCAAATTTTCGCTTATCTTATAAAAGAGTGAAACCAACCCGGGTTGGGTTAGTTTTCAGTGCCTCTTTAATTAATGGAGGTTGGCAGTCAAACTCTGTCCAAAGCGATTCTAAATAATGTTTCTACAGACTTTATTACGTATAATTTATTTATTTATTTCTCATAAAGGACTACAGCATTAAGAAAGATGTTGTGTTAGCGTTAGCAGCCGAAACATAATATTTAAATGTATAGGTACGCTAATACACAAACAATTTAAATCTTAACTATTTTAAATAGGTGTACTAATAAAAGATGCTAAGAAAGCAATAAAGTTACACATTTAAAACCTATATAACATTATGCATTTGTAATAAAAAAAAGCATGTGTATTTACCATTCTAACCGACACGCGTAAGAATGGTAAATACACATGCGCGTATAATTTGCGTGACCAAATGCTTTCAGCGGCGATCAACTTGCGTAGCAGCATGACGTATTTTGTCAGTAACACAACCATCAAAGAGGTAAATTCTGGCCATAGAGTGGCACGCAAACCTTTTAGCGCCTTTTTCTTTAATTAATTTTTCTTTTTGGGTATTTTTGTTAAAGCGAATTTATGTGTCTAAATATCTCTCAAAGTTCGAATTGACTTATTATTATACGTTTTACGATAAATGATATCATCATCATCAACAGCCCGTGTCAGTCCACTGCTGGACATAGGCCTCCCCTAATTGACACTTCATTAGGGGGTTGTGTACCGTATCCCACCACGCTGGTCCAATGCTGGTTGTTGGGTGGTTCGCCAGAACTTCGTTTGTTGTTCAGCAAGGTCCACCCACCACGAACAGGTGAGGTTGGTTGGGGTTCCGAAGGTGTTGTTTGGAGCGCCATGGAGTCGACAGAAAAACCTCTCACTGTTAATCATACACTTGACTTTGAAAAGGATAAATATATTTTAATGTATTAATTAATTAATGTATTAATTACCTTATATAGAAGTGAAATAAGGCATAATATTTGCATCTCTATTATATAGAACTGTCAGAGAAATATTTAAAAAAAAACTATTTTTCCGCTCTGTACCTTTTTTCTAAGCAATTAATATTTTTAGTACTTTGTTCGTTGCTTAATTATGATAAAATTGTGGCAACTATGGTACCTTCAGGGATTCAGAATTAGCCGGTTCAATGATATTTTTTTTAAATGAAGAAGGTTTAATGTAATCGACATAATAGTTTTAACTTCATTATTTTCATAGATTTTATAGCTTCTGTAATTTTAAGTCTTTCCTAGGGAAAACCGAACTGCGTGATAAGTTTGTAGCGTAACTTAGTTACTCAGTTTTCTTTGATAATCTTTGTGTTTATTGATAAAGGACGGGTTTATAAGGGTTTTATATATTAACGTTATCACTGCAAAGTATAAAAGCAAAGTCGCTTTCTCTGTCCCTATATCACTATATATGCTTAAATGTTAAAACTCCGCAACGGACTTTGATGCGGTTTTATTAATAGGTAGAGTGATTGAAAAGAAAGTTTATATTATAATTCATACATAATATTGTAGAAACCCTGTTAAATTTATATATTTCTGTCATAGACTTTACAGATATCTGCCTCCGTAGCCTAGTGGTAAGGGTGTGCTTTAGAAATAGAAACAGCATGTCCGTTCCGAGCCGCCGGCTAGTACGGACCTCTGTCGTGCGCTCCCGCATGAGTTCGTTATTCTCGCTCACGCGGTACAAAATTAGTTGATGTCACAGTGCTGCCGTGTAGAAGTGCTGTGTTTTGTTTGTGTAGTAGTGCTCGCAGGCAGGTTCCCGACTTAACTGTAAATGACACATTAACACAAAAAGCCCGCGTGGAATTTATCTTTAATTTAACTTGTGCTTGCTGAATAAGGTGGCAGCTAGGTACACACCCAGTGCTCCTAAAGCGCTTACACTTGTTTAATAGGCACACACCTCCTTACGCAGGCGGGAGGGCTAGAAAGCTACACCGTGCCGGCGGGGTCATCCCCAATGGCTAAAATGGACGATTACGATCCCGCACAACACCGCGATGCAAAAACGAATATTTCCGATCCGCCGATTGGGCCAAAATCCACGCTGGTTACCGTCGCCTTGTAATTAAAGGCAAATCCGCCGCGTCCACCAACTGGTGGTAAAAGCAGCAACGTATACGGCCGATCCCAACGACGACGTTCCTGAAGCAAAAGCGTAGACCGACCAAGACCGATTACCTCGACACCACACGAGTAAGGAAGCACACACTCACCTGTAGTTCGCCCTCGCTTACGAGCACAGCGACACACAATACCGCGTATACTAGATACACCGCGTTCCACGGCGGTTCTCACCGCCGCCAGCAATCGATTATACCGTCGTCAGACCGTCAGCGTCCGGTCCGTAAACCGATCGTCGACGATCCTTAGGAGACATAAACTATGCTTAACTCACGTACCTTCTGTACGTGTGGCTTCATTTTAGCAAAAATATGGGCCATCTAGTTCGTGGGGACGGAGCTTCTCGCGAACTCTGCGTTAGATGAAGCTTCCTAAAGATAGAAGTCTGGATGAATAACTTCAAGGATAAAAAAATATCATTGTTGTTTCCTAGTTGGTTAGTATAAATTGGGTCGATCACCAATTGTCTGAAAAGTGAGATGATCCATGCGTCGGATAGGCATGTAAACATGTCGGTCCACCACCAACGGCATTGGACCAGCGTGGTGGGATACGGTCCACAACCCCCTAATGGAGAAGGGGAGGCCTATGTCCTGCACGGGACTTACACAGGCTGATGAAGATGATGATTACAGATATCAGTATTGCACCCGTGCGGAGCCGGGGCGGGTCGCAAGTAGCGATATATAATACAAGTATAGTTATTGTTTGATTGAATCAAATACCGATTGAGATTATCGACAGCGCATAGTTTGCGACGGTTCCACATATTTCCCGTGAAACCGCAACCGTCCCATGACGAATCGGCGGTCGCCTGACCGAATGCCGATTCGAGGCATTCGAGAGATGCGTAACTATGGTTAAGGCAATTGAGAAATTCCTAATGGATATTAAAAAAAATATACCCGACGTTTCAAACCCTTACGTCAATTGTCACGGGAAGCGTCGGCTATAATTTTAATGTAAATAGGAATTACCATCTACACTAAATAACTAAGCCTTAACACGGTGCATATTATTTATGCGATTTTGTTATTCATCATCAGCCTGTGTAAGTGCACTGCTAGACATCTGCCTCCCTTAATGCACGCATTAGAGCGTTTTTGGACCGTATCGCCCAATGCGGGTCGGTGGGTTATATAATAGTAAATTATATTTTATATATATATCCTTTATTTGTCATAAACATGCTGTAAATACTGAAGTTTGAACTATGTTCAATCTAATTATATAATAATAATAGTAATGTTCTCCAGTCGATTACGACTACGGCGGCCGATCTACATTAGTGATCAGCCAACTACGCAGGAGATATTATAGTGCACTATAGTGTACGGGCACGCTCCCTTTTCCTATACTCTCAAAACCAGATGGGACGGATTACCGATACGACCCGAGAAAGTAAGGCGCAGAACTGACTTTTAAATGCACATCCGACGCATGGATCATCTTACTTTGTAGACAAATGGGTGATCAGGCCAAAATGCCCTAACCAACTAGGAAATAACAATAAAGTTGTTGAGTCCCCGCAGGATTCAAACCCATGACCTCCGGTTTCTAAAGCACGCGCACACTAGGCTACGGAGGCAGTTATCTAGTTATATATAAAGTTGACGAATGACACAACGTTATAACGAAGTGAAAATAACTTATTATGCTTTTTTTATATTTAAATAATGGTGATGAACATTTTTTTTATTTGTTATTACTAGTATAATATCTCATCAATTTTAATACAAATATTTATTCTTTTTCCTTGCTACTTTAAATTAGTCATAGGGTTGGCCTCTAACATGATTTAATGAAAGACTTTACGGATTTTATCGCGTTCAATTTGGTTTACAATTTTCCGACGTTTCAGACACTTTACAAGATCCATGGTCACTGGCAGACTGAGGTGTTGTTCGTCTGTCTTTATTAAAAAAAGCCTTTTATTAAATCAATAAGAAACTATAACATAACATTGTTCTGCCCCAGTAATCGAACGCTTCTAATGGGCCAATACTTCTAGACCACGGAGGCGGTTCGAAAGCTAAAAAAGCTGTCTATAAATGTATAAAATGATGAATATGTGATTTTTAATAAAACTGATCAACGTCGCAGAATATTATTCTAGAAGGGCTAGAAGGAATTCAGCTGAACAATATCAATTCATATAGCATACATGGCGTCTCTTATCGACCCATTGCTTTAATGGTTAGACCATAAAATATTATTACTGTATTTGTATGAAACTACATAGTTCACATGGAACTAAACAGCTTTTATACCTTTTAACAATATAGTACAGCCATAAGGTTTTTTTTGTTTTGATAATTATTAAACTTTTATTTGATTACCATCATCATCATCAGCCTGTGTCAGTCCCCTGCTGGACATCGGCTTCCCCTTATGCACGCCACCGCTTCCGATCTTCGGCTATTCTCCTCCAGCCCACACCAGCCGTGTCCACTTTTAAACTTCACGACTATGTATACAAAAGCCAAATAATTCTATAAAACAAATCACTTGTCAAGCCTTTATGGCGCCAAGCGAACCTAAGCAGGAAGTATTTAAAAATTACAGATAAAATTAAACATTTAAAGTAAAGTAATTTTTAGGCAAAGTCATGGTTCAAAAGTACTTAGCGACACATCCCATACTTGTACAATGTTAATGCATTAGTATAAACACTAGTCAGTTATTAATTAAGTGCAGATAATATATAAAGAAATGTGTCTCCTTTGACAAATAAATTAAAATAATATTCTCTTATACTCAATTTATTATCACGATAATTAACCATCATTTCGTCGTAGAACAATTTTTCGCAAAAATATTTGGTTATGTAATAGACGCTCGTGCGCTGTGGGATACGGTCCAAACCCCTATTGGATTGGGGTACATTAGGGGAGGCCTAAATCCAGCAGTTGCCTATTACAGGCTGATGATGATGATGAATAGACGTTCTTAGTTTGGTCTTATAAATATTTAGAATTTTATAAGATAACTTTGTTAATGACCATTTAAAAGAAATAAGTCCTAAATTTAGCTTTAATAGCTAGTTACATCATTGTAAAACGGCCATTAAACACATTTATTCCTTTCGTAACAGTGTTACCATATCCAGCATAAATACACGACGTTTTGATTAGACGATGACGCTATAGTCTGGAGCGCAGACACTATCGTCCCTCAGTGTAAACAGGCCAAAGATAATGTACGAAGGAACAGTGATTGTTCGGATATCTCCGAATGTTTACTGTCGCAGCAGACAGGCTGGCGGGCGCCTCGGTGCTGCGTCAAGTTGTCGCCATTTTGGAAAAACGCGCCAAATGCGTTCTTATGTCACTATGAAAATATAATAAACTAGTACGAATGGAAAGATCTTTTCAGTTGGACTTTTAACGGATGTTTTCGTAAATTATACATTGATTATTGTTTATAATTAATTTTGTCGAGAAATAAGTTAAGAATCGTGAAAGAATTAAATTATTCGTGAAATCAGTTTATTCTTTATATAAAAGATTAGTTAATCTATATTTTTTAGAATATTATATATTTCTAACGATTTTAAATATGAATGGCATGAAACCCAACTCTTTTAAGTACTGCCTTAAGTACTGTAACTGCCCCCGTAGCCTATTGGCAAGGGCGTGTGCTTTAGAAACCGGAGGTCGTGGGTTCGAATCCTGCGGGACTCGACAAATTTTCATTATTGTTTCCTAGTTAGTAAAGGCAATTTGGGCCGATCAACTAATTAACTGAAAAGTAAGATGATCCATGCGTCCAAACCCCAATGGAAGGTGTATGGACCACTGCGTCCAGCAGTGGACTATCAAAGGTGATGATGCAAGCTATAATAATGAAAATGTCCATATAACTGTTTATGTGAGTGGATAGTACCCATTTGAAATTATTTAAACGCTGTTTTTTTATTATTTATACTAATTAATCGATAGAAATACTACTATTAATCAATAGAAATTTTTATTAGTTTCTGTTTTGATTCAAGAATTAGGTACTGGCCCCATCGTACTGTTCAGATAATCAAAAATTTATAAAACAAAGATCATTTACAGATCATAAAAAGAAATATTTTTATTTTTGACGCTTTGTTCAAATTAATAACTACGAGGCGTAAACTTTTACACCAGTGTTAATACTGTATTAATTGAAATAATTATTAAAAATGAATTATTTTATATTCTTTTTAATATAATTAGCTATAGAAACGTCTGATATTAGTTTTACCCATTATACGCGTCTTACTCTGGCAACTTTTCGTTACTCCTCAAAGTTCTTAGTGAAATGTATAAATTATCTTAAAATTCGACCGACAAGTTTTTTTACTTTGTGCTAAAATAACTAACATGTTTTGACAACTCCACGCTAAGAAAAGTATATTGAAGCTAATTACAATAGACTATCGGACAAAGTTTTTCTGCTACAGCAAACTAATTACTATGAATAACTTAATTAATGACGGTATCAATTATTAAAACTAATGCATGAAATATTTGAATAAATATTCGTATTTATTACCTTAATTATTTTTTTCTAAAAACTTTTGACCAAATATCTCGTAAACTTATGTAATTATTTTTTGAAATCTTATCATAGAAGACTGGCCAGTTAAAAAAAAGAAACGCTGCGTTCGAAATTCAAACGGCCACTCACGCCGCGGCGCCGCATAACTTCGCCGACTCAAGCGGCGCCGGGTAGTCTCCGGGGGACATCGATCGCACGCACCCGAATCCGCGCGCGCCATTCCGGCGCCGACCGATTGTCTGCTGGACCAATGCTATGAATGCATCTTGCATGTGTATACGCGGGAGATTTGGCACGCCTGATTTTATATAGTAGATACTTTATTTACTAAAATAATGGTGTCACAAACTTAAGTATAGTACTTATTTAGTACCAAATACATATTTAGCCCGTTCACGTAACTGTAGTATTTGTTAACAACACTTTTCTAGAATCACTTTGTGTTTTTTTTCTGTATTGTCGTTTATTTCTCAAATTTTATATCGATTTGCTTAGTTTTTAGGATATTTAGTAATAGGTATTCAAAGCAAAGTACACATACATAATAACAGCTTTTCAAAATACTCCGTGAGTCGAAATAATTTTAGTGTCGTTTTTTATTTTTTACATTATTGTAAAAAAAACAAAGTGATATTTATATTTAGATATGAAACTAAAAATCCTTGTCGGTCAAATATGCTAATGGGCGAAGTAATTGTGTGAAAATATTTCTTTACGAATAATATAACGTGACCTTCAAAAATTTCAAACGGAGGAATAATTCTTAGGGCTGGCTCATACTAAAGACAAAAACTGATATACATTTTTGTTTGGCTGGAAAATCATGGAAGCCTACTTATTAATTACATAATGTACTTACTGTTTTATTATACTGATTACAAATTAAAGTAATGTTTACAGTAAGTAGCAATTATACAATAGGCTGCAGATTATTTTAACAAGTAACATATGTAATCATTAAACAATCAAAACAATAATTTTGTTTGTTCATTATTTTTCATTTGGCAGAAACATCAAAAAGTACCGAAATCGTTGGATTGCGATTATTTTTTAGTTTACCAACACTCATTGTTAGTTTTGGTCCACAAGATTTACAAGGATTCTGGTACTAATGATACCAAAAAAAGTGAGAATATATAGAAAAAATAGTCCAGCTAATTATATCAATATCGTATACTCTTATTTCTTGCGTTTTAGTAAAGTAAGTGCTTCATTCGGCCTGGACACTTACGGTTCGACTGGTTCACAAATTTAAAGTCGCTCAGCGAGCTATGGAGAGGCTATGCTCGGAGTATCTCTGAAGGACCGCACCAGAACTGATGCGATCCGTTAGATACACAGAGACACCGAGATAGCCCACCGGATTAGCTAAAGTACAAATTCATTGCAAGTACAAACTATATTTCATTGCTGTATAAACGTCAATTTTAGTAATGATTATGATACATTTTAATAAGACAATTAATTAATCAAACCTTTTCAAATATTTTTGCTTCCAAGTAAATAGCGTTAATAAGAGGAAATAGATTTTGTGTTTTATTATATGTAAAAATACAGTAATTATTGCTTTCGGTAAAGTGCTTACCTGCACACATACACACATTAACCTAATTTATAAATTTTCGAGTATGTTAAATAATAAAAAGACTCCTAGAAAACTGACGTTTAAAGGAGTACAGTTGACATTAAATTCGAAATTAGACAGAATTAATGTAATTGCATACTGTACTCATTTATCGATACATTTATTATCATTATCATGATAGCGGTCAATGTCATTTAAAAAATTGTTTTTAATCGATTTAATTAAATTAAATAGACCTCTTGATCAGAGTTTACTTTTAAAACTAAACCCTGATTTCATAACATAACTTAAAATGTAACAGAATCGGTTAAAAAAAGCAAAGGCATGCAATAAAAAAAGCCTCCACAAATGCATACGTTTAATTACTAATTAGATGTAACGATAATGTCAAATGGCAAGAATGTACACGTACGGCCACATCTCAAACGTCAGCTGTGCCCGACCATCGGCGGCTAATTGGATCAGTGTACACGCACCTTTATAATAATTTAGTATTTCGCATTCCAGCGAAGGTTGACACGTTGTAATAAATTACAGCAGCGGTCGTTGACCCGCCCAAACGGAGTCCGATTAGGCGCTTTTAGTGCTCTTTATTCGACACACAATGGGCCCTTCCACAATGCGGAGCCCTAGGCCTCCCAACGCCGATAATATGTTTGTCCATTCTTTGGTTACACCGACACTGGTAACTGTGACCTTTATGATTTGACACGTGCTCCCCCACGAACGGATTTATAATCTGTGATTGCTTGTACCTATGCGTCAAAGCTTTTTTTATTTTCGTCCAGCGCTAACAACATGACAAACGTTTTTAGATACTGTTTATTTTTCTAGGTAAAATTTATGCGGTCCTATATGTTTTCTTTATACATCCATCTATTTATTTTAATTTTCGTTTTTTTTCATTTCTTAACCAGTTTTAGATTAGATTACATCTTTATAAATGTTCAATGACAGGATGACACATCGTAATGAGCATGTTAGTTTTAAAAATAAAATATTTGAAATTATTTTTTTTTAATTTGAGAAATAAAGAAGCTGTAAAAAGTTTCACTTATAATTATGGTATTTAATATTCTTTAAGAAATATTTTTGGCCACTTTTATTTTATTGAAGTTTTGTTAAAAAACTGTCTAGACTACAAATTAATATGACAAGTATCAATTCCATTGCATTTGGTGTGGCCTCTGACGTCATTACGTTTTCCCCTTGTTTTGGCTTGAATTTCGATTGCAGCCCTTGTATTCGTATAGAATTTCTTTAACCATTTACAATGTGAAGTTAAAATAGTCCATAGACTTATTTCGGTGACAACAGTTTTTTTATATGATAAAATAATATTTAAATGTTGTTTTTATTACTGTACAAATCGCACCATTTTTTTTGCAACATTCATTTTGAAATCAGCTTAATAACATGGCATAGAAGAGTTCAAATATCTGAAGAATTATATAATCTACGCGACCAATTTGAAGTATGTAACTTATTAATGTAATTATTAAAAAAACTGAACGCCAGAGAAATAAAATAATATTATGTTTATTTAGTTATCTCAAATCAAATTAGATCTTAATCTTATAATAACTTTATTTATACTTATTATTATTATTGAATTAGGCTCCATCTATTTATACTTTAAGCTTTATATGATGAAAGAAAATAAACAAAAACAAATAACGCAAACTATTATATATTTAGGATTTCTTTTTAAATACCAATAATTGAATAAATATTTTCCTTCGTCATAATTAACGAATTTCTTTGTCGCAACACAATAAGTTCAATATTTTTTCTTTTTACGTGCACTCGTACCGTCTCTACAAAACGTCCACATTTTCCAATTCGTGAATCATCAAAAAAAGCGACCCCCGGCTGGTATATAAGCGGTGGGAGTTTCCTGTGACTAGTCAGTCGGTTGCAGACTTTCCTGTGGAAGCGTCGTTCGCTTCCAGCGGATATGGAAAACTTTTTACGCAATCCTGTCCAAGGGAACTGTTCTACGTAAGGTAAGGGTTAGACATTATTTTGTTTTGTATTGAAATTTAGTTTATATATTTTTCTTCGTTTGATATTACATTAACGGAAATTAACATTAGAATATTTAATTTCACGTGAACAATCTAATTTTTTTACATAATTTAAAAGCTTAACTTTTGTTATAACAATAGTCATTTAAGCAGTAATTATTACGATATTATGTGTATAAAGTAATTTTGTAATAAATAATTATTTATTTTAACCACTATTTCGTTACGTTAATAAGATTTAAGATATTTCGTAGCCTAGTAACACGTGCTACGAATTTTTAGTTTTCAGGTAAATTTTCAACTTTTTTCATTAGTTCTTGGCACTAGTTTTGCGCTAAAGAAAACTAGATTGTTGAAAATAATACCGTATGCTTTTACAAAATAATTCATATTTTTTTATATTATGATTGAGAAATTGATTAATAAATTTATTTACAAATTGTCATGGAACAATGATGTAGTAAAGTTTAATTAATAGGTGCGAAAAAATTTGCAGTAATTAGTACTAACATTTTCAAAGAAAGTTAATCTACAATTTGAACTATAGTTATATTTTAACTTAAAGTAAATATAAGCGTATCTGTTTTTCTATGCAAGAATAAAATATTGAAGTTATTTTTGACTTGCAATAAAAAAATTAATCAATTTTTAACTTTGACTATAATACTGATTAACGTGTAAAATTTAAAATGTTTTATCTGTTAGTCTATTATAAGGTATCGTAACTAATAAGTAAAAAATTTATTCGCTGAAAGTAATTTTCCTTTACAAAATTCAACAAAATAAAGTCAAGGTCGTTTGCAATTAAAAAACATAATCAAATATCGAAGTATTAAATCGCCATTCTTTCATTTGTAAGTACAATAACTTAAGTTGCATAATAATGATTATAATAAATGTGCAATGTTATTTAAATATAATATGTTATTCATTAAAAGAAAAAAATATATATTAATAGAAATTAAAACATAAAATATGATTATGTTTGGATAGCTTAATTTTTATTACTTCAGAATATGTTGCTTAAGTATATTACTTAATAGAAACAACGCTCAATTTTTTGATACATACAATTATCCTTATTGTTAATTTTATTCGACCATTTTTACGTATCGTTTTTGTTTTGTCACATATTACGCAATAGCTTGAATGTAAAAACGACACAGTATCGATTGATGTTTGATGTTTTCTAACTAAACACATTGCCGTTAAAATTTCACACTAGTATAATTTTTAGCAAATACTAGCGACCTGTCAGACAGACTTCGTTCTGTCAGTATCATTTCTAAGGTGCCAAATTGTTGTTTTTACCTGTTATATAGCCGAGCTAAATTACTTGTAATTTCCTATGAACTGTATTGAATAGCTATGAAGTTGAAATTGACTTCATTTTTATCAGAAAAGGGACGGGGTAGTATGGGAAAAACAAAAGGGTTGTTATTAGGGTTTATTCCTTAATAATTCGTATTTTTCTTCCCTTAAAAACCATCCTCGGACTTTACATTTAAATGAAAAATTGTCCACTTTGGTCCAAGCGTTGTCGAGTTATGCACTTACCAACACATTTTGAGATTCATTTTTATTTTTGAGATTTATGGAATAATAAACGGATATGTATATTTGCTATTTCCTCAGCTTAACTAGCTTTTATAGATATGCGTAAATGAAGTTACTCTTCTATTAATATTAGGCAGATGAGTGAATCTAGCTTTCTTGTAAAAATAATAGTTAAGTATGAGTTCAATCAATAAAAATAAGGTCCAAATACATGAACCTACGTATTTAAAGCTTGTTATATTCGAGCAATCTTGATATACAAGAATTTGGCCTCTTTGGAGCACTTATAGTTCCCTTGTTATCATAAGTTGCGGATACGCAGTAAATTATTTTACAATAATACGTAACCAAATTAGTATATTGCGCGGACTCATAAAAGGCACCGCTTGACGTAGTGATAACTAACACCGACTCTCGTACTCGAGGGTTGTGGATTCGATCTTCACCGCGGAAAAATAATGTACGATGAATGTAGTGTTTTTGTTAATTATTCGTGTATTACTTAAAATCTATTCGCTATTTGACTAGCGTGGTGGTATACGGTCCAAACCCCCTAATGGATAAGGGTGTATTAGGGGTGGCCCATGTCCAGCAGTGGACTATCACAGGCTGATGATGATGATGACGATGATGAAAGAATTATAATATTACAAGTTCATGAGCCTACGTGTTGTCACATTTTTGTTTTTGCTTATTTTTTGACTATATAGTGTTGTATATTTAATCGAAAATATATAAAAAAACATTAATATGATGAAATAGGCCCGATAAAATACATCAATGTCCGTTTCATTCATCGAATACAGTCACACGCAGCATACAAAGGAACACAAGTTGTGTGTGTGTATCGGTCGGAGTTTTTGCGTGCGTGTATTCAATGAGACATTCCTTTACGCGGAAACTAGAGCGTTCGTCCCGCGATTAATATCATTAAATCCCAATCGTACATACGTTACGAACGTTCTAGATTGACAAAATGGCGCATGCGAGCCGATCGGCTGCTTTGATTATAATTAAGATACTAATATTATAAAGAGAAAAGAGTTGATTGTTTTCTTTTAAATTAACTGTATAATTACTTAACCTATTTTGGACGGACAGTTAGAATTTTATAATCGCTTTGGTACACTGATTTCAATGTACTCTTATCATGGATTCAAGGAGAATTAGTGTATATTTTTGTCTGATGCATTAGTGCAAAAACAGTCTGTTATGTTTTGTTAAATTATTTATATTTGTTATAATTATAGCGTCCAAGATTTCCTTTACCATAGATTTTCTCTTGTTTCGACAAGTAATATTATAGTAGATAATACCGTATTTTCTCTGCACCATCCATATACTTTGCACACAATGCCGTTGGTATTAAATACAAAATAAATATCATCAAATTTATATCGTTGTTTTGGAATGTAATCAATTTCATAAAATAATGCTACTTAAATAATGTTCACAAAAACTTTAGGTAGGTTGACATATAGCTTAGGAAATTGTTTATTAACGTTATCGTTATGTTACATATGTGTTACAAAAACTTAAAAAAACGTTATGTCCTTTGTATTATAAATACCTCCTCTCCTTTTAAAAACTGAAACCACTTTCGAAAGAGTAAATTTAGCAGAAATTATTGTAACTAATTATATATATATAGTAGTATAGTACCTATAGTTTTCTATTTTTTTTAATTCAATCGAAATCACAGAAGTTAGCAGTAAATTTAATAGATAGACTATTCTATTCAAATTTGCCAAACTAGATAAATTTATTAGGTTACCACAAAAACATGAGGAAAGTATACGTCTCCCTTAAGTAACTAAACGAACATCAACTTCATACCTATAAACCTCGTCTTTGGATTTTAAAACTATATTATTTTTTTGGATAAAACCACAATAGAATAAAAATTGCATTATATAAACGGTAAACAGCTGTCAAGGACTAAATTATCGTTCATAGAAAGCAAACAATAAAACTCAACGTACATCAATTCGTATTATCCATAGACGACCCGAATATTTAAGCAACTCCAACGGAAGCCTAGATCTGCCATCGCTTCGCACTTCAGCGACACTTATTGGGGAAACGGCGATCCGTCTTCAAATAAGGATATTGCGGGATGTGCAAAAAACATTTTTTTCGGGTCACAAATGTCACAATTGTATGTTCATTATGTATTATCTTCGAAAATACAACTGTTTTGTAATGTTTACGATTGACCGCACTTTGTTTTAGATCCTGTGTAAAGTGTAAAGGATATTTAATGTGCTTTAATCTGTAGGATATATAGCCTATAGCCTCTTTTCTGGAAAGTAATTTTATTATTTATTTAAAAATGTTGTTAAATTTAAACACACAAGGCGATTCTAATGCCTTATGTATTATTGTATTATCTACTTAATACCTTTCGGATGGTAGCGATTAATTAATACTAGAATAATCCTTAGCCGCCGACATGTAGCCCTTACTAACACCAAAAAAAATTACAATGTTCAAAAATTACGTCAATTTGTATATCATCAATCTGAAAACTGCCTCCGTAGCCTAGTGGTATGGACGTGTGCTTTAGAAACCAGAGGTCGTGGGTTCGAATCCTGCTGGGGCACAACAAATTTTCATTGTTGTTTCCTAGTTGGTTAGGGCAATTTGGGCCGATCACCCGGTTGTCTGGAAAGTAAGTTGATCCATGCGTCGGATGGGCATCCCACCAACCCGCATTGGACCAGGGATACGGTCCAAACCCCCCAATGGAAAGGGGTGTATTAGGGGAGGCCTATGTCCAGCAGTGGACTATCAAAGGCTGATGATGCATGCATGATGCATGATGCATGTATATCATGAAATATCTTTTTAAAGTCAAATGCGTCCCTTAACCCTTACCCTCCTTAAACCTTAACTCGGTTCGATACGATCTTTTACTCTCCCTTAATGCAGTTGATATTAACATGTCATAAAACGTTTTATTTTATTGGTTAAAGCGATAAGAGAAGCAGGACATTCGCCTGATGGTAAGTGATACACCCTCAATCCGTCCATCACCACGACACACGGGGTGTTATGTCTCGTTTCATCATCATCAGCCTGTGTTAGTCCACAGCTGGACATAGACCTTCTAATTCACCGCCTCCTCTATAAGGGTCTCTGAAACGTATCCCACCACGCTGGTCCAATGCGGGTTAGTGGCTGGACCGACTTTTTACTAGCCCATCCGACGAATGAATCATCTTACTTTTCAGACAATTGGGTGATCGGCCCAAATTGCCCTAACCAACTAGGAAACAACATTGAAAATTTGCTGAGTCCCCACAGAACTCATACCCATGTACCTCCGGTTTCTAAAGCACACGCCCTTAACACTAGTTTACGGAAACAGTCGTCTTGTCTCGTTGGCCCAATATTTTCACTGGCTACAGTGCCCTTAAAACCGGAACACAGTGGTGTTCATACACTGTTGATTTACGTCAGAAATAGCCAACGCGGTGGTACCACCCTTGATGGTCACTTGCAAAAAAAGGCCTATCACATTAAAAAAAAAACGTTAATAACACAGCTTTACGCCAATAGGGTAATGTTTAACCAATGTGATGGTCATTCGTTCTTAGTTTACATAAATTCCACATTTTATTTAGATCTAGTATCTGTCTACATATAGTCTTTGAAAAAATTGTAAATTTTCAATAGTGTTTGAGTCCAGCATAAGAGATTCAATCTATTTGCGGACAGATACATCAAGTGTAGCAATATTTAAATATTTAAACACTATTTCAGATGCTATAAGCGATAATCAAATTATATTATAAAATGTTATACAGATTTAATGCCGTTATAGACTTTAAAACGTACTGTGATTAATTGGTATAAAAAGCTCGCACGCCTACATACTAGCAGCAATATTAAATTAAAATTATACTTATTTAAAGTACAGTTAAAAAAAAACTATTCAATCAGATAATTTTAAAGCCGATATCGTCCATTACATTTAAATTTTATTTTATTGAACTCGCATACAATTTAGATAAAGTTCTTCTTTAAGATTATCCAGTACGACTACTTCCCGATAATAAAACATTATTATTTTTTTCTTTACTATAATAATCTTCTTTGACAGATCTATGACAGATCTGAAGCTTCTTTTGGCGGGAAATCATTTGTCGCGTCAAATCATTATATGTTATTTCTCGAAATGCTACAACGACGAAACAAGTCCAGTATATTATTAGGTCTATAAAACTAGCTGCTTGACCCAGATGCATTTATTTTGCACATTCCGCAGGGCGTAAAGCCACCGTCGGCCATGTCGCCTTGCGGGTCGCGTGCTGTAGTGATCATGCTCACCCCCATTCGCTAAATGTCGGCCCCGTCAGTTTCACTAAGGGTTGTGCACATGGATTGACGAGTGTTAAGACAAATTAACGAGTTCTTCGCTGCCGGGTTCTTTTGATTCGCCAAACGTCCGCGTCCATTTTGAATTATGCCGCCAATTTTGACGTTTCATGCAACGATTTTTCGTGATTTTTTTTTATTCCGTTGAATATATTAATAATAATTAATTTAATAAAAATCCATAATAATAATAATTAATAATAGGATTTATAATAATCACAAATAAAAAAATAGTCAATGGAATATCCATAGACGGAACATATATAAGGAATATACATAGAGTCTTTACACTTATTGATTGAACGTTAGATAGACTACCACAGATCCAGTAAAGGAAGATTTAAAAAAAAGTAGTATTTAACAAGAAACTGCTTTAATACTTAATATTGCTCATTAATATAATTGATTATTTCTAAGTGTATGTTTTTTGTACTTTATGATAAGACATAATCTACTATGGATCTAGGAAAGGTTGCCTTTGTAAGCTTTTCATTTTTCTTTTAAAAAGTTTCTAAAAGTAAGCGAAATTAAGGTTTTTTTCAAATGAAGGATAACAAATTTCGGTATTTAAGAAATTCCATCCTGAAGAAAAATCTACTGTTTTCGCAACTAACATTATTTCATTATTTTATTACAATTATGTTGATAAAACTCGGCTACTGTAACGTTAACACAAAAGTGTTTCCAAATTACTATTTTGCGGCGATAACAGGTTTTGGCGTTTTATAAGGTAAATATGGACTATTTAGTCTAAGTCAGTCGATTGTATTTGCTTTAACACTAAGAACTTTTAAGTTTTACATCTTTTAAATATACTCAACGGTATTTTGATAGTAAATATTAACACAATAAACAAAAAGTGCTTGTTAACGTTAAAATAAGTGAAATATGACGACAACAAATTTAGTTAAAATAAAAGAAAGATACAAAGATCTCGAAACCTTTGAATGCACTAAGAAATAAGAAATGTGATTTCATCGTACCGCTTTCCTTAATGTGATTTTAAAATTTGAAAATTATATTTATTATTTTCTTTTCCAAAAACATGGCCTTTATTGATAATTCGTGATTCCATCTTATGATGTCGTATTATCTTAATCTTATTAAATGAGATACATATGTGTCAATATATGTATAGCACTAAAATTTAAGTAATCTGAACCCTCCAAGAATAACCGAGTAGGACATTATAAAATATTATCTATTTGAGGACAAAACCGTTTTACGGAATAAACATAAAACAATGTTTTTGTTGTGATTTTTGTGTGTTGCCTTAGGGTGTCTTTCAAACCGGAATGCATACTAGTTTTACGGTACTGCTTTGCGGTCGAACATGCGGGAACCAGTGGTTGTTAAAAGTACGAAACCGTGATTGAAATAATTTTTGAGTTATATTTTTAGGTAACTAATTCCACCCCGCCGTTTCACCCGCGTGTTGATAATAATTTGTGATAATAATGATTTATGATTGGTAATTATCCTTTTTTTTATTTATTTCTCGATTACGGATGTTACATTTTTTCTACACAGATGCCACTTTTTATTACATTTTAAATAATATCACTTTATATATAAAAAGTCATTATATTTAAAAATTATAGCTTTTGCAAATTTGTGGAAACTATGATATTGTAATTTGTTAAAAATCAATAAAAAAAAGTTTTGCGTGAAAGAGTAAGAAGTATACATCCTATAAACTTTCACATGATATAAGAGTACAAGTTCACGTGAATATTTTGTTGACGATTATACCATCAAACAAAAGTTATAACATGTTTTTTAAAATTATTCACCTTTAATCAATTCACTACACTGCCCTATTTTAAGAATGTAGATTGATTGGGGCTTTTTAATAAAATAATTGCCATAATCCTCTGCCTTTTTTTATTAAATACATATAGTCCAAAGTCCTCTTCAAATACATTTAGTATTATAATACACTAGTTAATAATAAATCTATTACTTAAAAAAACAGTCTCTAGTATTTCGCCCTTTACTGTATTTTTTTTAATCTGTGACAACCAGTAACAGTTTCGCGCCTTTTTGTAACTACTAATGGATATACAACGTTTTAACTCGATGCGGTCGATCCACTGCAGTATCTTTTCGTTCGCCGTTGATGGGTTGCGATCACATGCCGCCTCGCTGCTTGTTATTGAATTGAGAGTTAAAAGCTGAAACCAATAAATGTACATGTTTAATTTCTATTTGTATAGACGTTTCTGGTATAATGATTGAAATAAATTATGTTTAGGCAATTTTTTTAACGAATTTTTTCGTTGTTTTCAGATGAACCAGATTAGGCTGCTGACATCGTGAGGATCCAAGGGTTCAACGTTGGACTATCAGAGAGAAATATTGTGCAAATAAATTTTCGCATCCGAGGGAACGGCGATCGGGGCGTTTAAATCTCATGTTTTAGCTTGGTCTCGGCTCTAGGAAATAATTTAACCAACAAGCAGGTGTGCGCGCGGCCACCGCGGCCCGTGTCCCCGCGTGGGTGTTCGGACGCCGCAGCCACTGAGCCGTGCACCCACGAGGGCCACGCTCGCGTAGTCCGCAGCCAAGGGCGCCCACCGTGCGCACTTTGCCCCCTCTTTCCCTCTCCCTGCCCTGGCGCCGATCGCCGGTCCAGCCCACGAGTCATTTCGCCATAGGTAGGGACGGTAGGCAAGATATTTTTGAGCCCAGCTGATTCGAAACATTTGTTCGCAGGAGAAACTTTGAATGGCCAACGGCTGATCGAGTTCCGGTTGGGCCATGAGGCCGAGAGCGAGCAGGGGCTCGCGGTGGCGCGGGCCGAGCTGCTCGTGCGCGCGGAGGTGCCCCGCGGGCGTCGGCCGCACTACACCCTGTGGGCGTTCACCATCAACGGCAACGGCAGCGCGGCGCGGGTGGGTCCGCTGGCCGGCGCGAGCAGGGGCGGCGCGCGCGCCTGGCAGCGGCTGGACGTGACGCGCGCGGCGCGGCGCTGGGCGGAGGGCGGTGCGCGGCTGCCCCTGCGGCTACTGCTCGACTGCAGCGGGTGCGCAGGCCGAGTGCGGCTGCGGCTCGGCGGCGCGGCGGCCGCCCGCCCCCTGCTGCGGCTCACGCTCGCGGGCCACGCGCCGCGCCGCCGCCGCGCCCTCGACTGCGACGCGGCGGCGCGCGGCCGCTGCTGCCGGCAGACCTACTACGTGAGCTTCCGCGCGCTCGGCTGGGACGACTGGATCGTGGCGCCCGAGGGCTACTACGCGAACTACTGCCGCGGCGCGTGCGCCCCCTTCCTCAACTACCACGCGCAGGTGGTGGAGGCCGCGCGACTCGAGCGCGCCGCCTGCTGCGCCCCCGTGCGCTTCTCCGCGCTCTCGCTCATCTACTTCGGCGCCGACTCCAACATCATAAAGCGCGATCTACCCGAGATGGTGGTCGAGGAGTGCGACTGCCCGTAGCGGCCCCCTCCACCCATTGCCCCTCCCCTCCCCTCGATCCCCTGTCACCATCCCTCCGCCGACCCCTCTCGACCGCCACCTCCCCCACCACTGATACCCTCTCCCCTTCCCCCCGCCGCCGCCGCCCGCCCCGCGTCGCGCTCGCCCCGCTCGTCGCCGCCTTCGCCGCGGCTCGCTTTCGCCGCTCTCGAGTCCGATTTACTCCGAATCGTTAATCGATCATAAATAAATAATATTCTCGACTTGTGTAACATTTTGTTCCTCGCGTTCGAAAGACTATAAGCTAATTGGCGGCGGGTGGGTGCGCCGGCGGCGAACGCGCCCGCGCACCCGCCCCCTCTATTTAATACGCCCTTTTGTTTCACCCCGTTTGGTGATCGCTTGTAATTATTGTAAACTGTATTATAATAATTATTATAATTATAATTATAATAAATCAACTTTTTCATAATTATTACCGATAATTTTTATTCATCGTTCCCAATATTCCAAAACAAAAGTCGGAAATGTTTGTGGTCGACATGCACTTTAACTGCAGAAGAGGCTGCGAGGTTTCATCGCTTAATAAGGTTTAGAGATGGTTACATAATAATGTAGAACCATTATCATACAGTTCATAATCTGAAGTTATTTTTTTTTTAATTTAGTGATGATCTTACCATCACTATGGACCACACATTGAATAAGAACTACAAAATCTTTGGGCTATATAAAATATTTTTTTTTATTATTCTTGAAAAATTAAACTACTTTATTTGTATTCGGTAACGTAAAAGACATGGTAATTGATTATATCCTTGTAAAACTTCTATTTTGTGACTAATGTAAACTTATATACAAATTAAGCAGTTCAGCGTAAGTTGTAATACTTTCTATAATTATTTCTTTTATTTACGCGATTATTATCATATCAAATCCACTAATTTACGGATTTTTAGCGTTACTTAAATATATTTATTCAGACTTGCAGTCTGCCCGTGATCATGGATGCTGAAAAGAATCGAAACGTCGGGAATAAATAAATTTAAGTAACGCGAAAATCCGTAAATTGTGAATTGATACAATACTTCTATTTTAAAAGAAAAAATCTACATTCTCCAACATTTTCGATAAGCGACATAAAATTAATGATTGTTAGAATTTTCTTGTACATAGATATTATTAGTAACATAAAGTAATTCGCTGATTTGCGAGGAAAGTAAATTATTTGCTAATTGTCCTTTCATGTCGAAAGACGTTTTATTTTATCTATGGTTCTTGAAGTTGAATGCCACGAGTTAATCGTTAAATGTAAATACCGAGACTATAGATTTTACGTTAAGACCTATTATTTCTAAAACCACAACGTCGCCGCTATATGTCAGCGTTCGAAATTCCACCGCCTTTATTTCGATGTATAATTTGCATTTTTCAATTAGCCTATAGTTTGTTTATTTAAATGCCTCCGTAGCCTAGTAGTAAGGGCGTGTGCTTCAGACGCCGAAGGTCGTGGGCTCGAATCCTGCGGGGATTCAACAAATGTTCAATGTTGTTTCCTAGTTGGTTAGGGCAATTTAGGCCGATCCCAATTGTCTGAAAAGTAAGACGATCCATGGGTCGCATTGACATGTAAAAAGTCGGTCCACCTACCAACCCGCATTGGAACAGCGTGGTGGGATACGTTCAGAAACTCCTGATCCGAGGGAGCGGTGAATAAGAAGGCCTATGTCCAGCAGTGGACTAACACAGGCTGATGATGATGATAATGATAGTTTGTTTTGGGTGTTACTGGTTATGCTGTGATGATCCGCATCTAAAAAAACATATGATTAAATTAATAACGAAGTATTCCGACTATATCTCACCACATTTTTGGTGTTGTTTTTGAGTAGCAAAAAGGACCCGAGAAAAAAAAGCGGCATCGTTTTGCTTTTTTTTTAATTTATAATTTGCAATATAAACTTATCTTACATAATAAGTTTTCATCTAGTTTTGATCCAGATAAAAAATTTAACGTAGATGAGACAGAAATCGCAGTCCCAAGAGTATATCAAGAATTATTGGCCTAAAAGAAAAAGAAAGAGAGAGACGAAGAGAGAAAAAAGAAGTCTGCCGATCAACCTCTGCTAAACAGGGTCACTATTAACTGTAGTATTTTGTTTAGGAGTTTAGGACTTTTTCATGTAATAGGATGATGAAGCCTGAATATATAAATTAGGTACCTTATGGATCTTGGGATGACCTCCATGACAGTGGCTAGATTCCCGAGCCGCCTTGAACTGGTAGCTTTTCAAAATAAATACGCTCGAAAGTTTAAGAAAATACTTATTTTCCAGAAATACATAAAACTTATAAATGAGAAACTTATGAATGAGGGACGCAAAGAATAAGACAGAAAAAGAGAGAATCAATAAGAAAAATAAAAAAAATCAAATTTAAAAAAAGGACCAGCAAGCAATGATTCTGATATTTTTATATCAGAACCATTGCTCAAAAACTAAAAAAATGATAGTTCGTCTGACGAAAATGACAATGATCTGATTTGTACCCGGAATCAAAAGGGAGTTGTTTGCTATGTCTAAAATGTTGGTGTAGAAGATGAAAATGAGAAAGAATAACTTTTATGTTAGTCCGTTTTGCCTTAATCTGTTGTCTGTTTTGCCTCCATCATGAAGGTAAAACGGATATATTGAAGGTATTAGAAATAATCTAATATCTTAATTGTCTGTGGTTTTGTCAAAGTCTGATTCGTACGTAATGTGTTGTAAAGAATATTAAATAATATTACTATAAAGAAATTTAATAACAGTTCCTTTTAACAGTTGTTTTTGTTAAGGATCCGTTTCGCCATCCTCTCCCTATTAAGTTTTTGTGATTTTTGCTAAAATCTTAAATATAACGAGAAATTCTTAAATTGTTAACTTATTAAAAAACAATTGATTTAGGTAGGTATCAGAAATTACCTCCCTAATTCACACGGAGGCATAAGTCCAGCAGTGGACTGCTACAAGCCGATGATGATGCTGATATTTGAACATTGTACACAACATACACAGGGCTGGATTTAAACTTAATGCCGCCTCTGAGCAACGGAAACAATCCGCCCCAATAACAGATTTACTTAAACAATGAATTACTTCTTAAGATGTCTTTAAAAAAGTAATTTATAGTTCATAAATAATGGATGAATAATTTTTTTTGAATTTTCAATTAAACGGAAAATTATAAATGAATGGAATTAATTAATTGTATGGAGCAATTTTGATAAGTTTAAAAAAAAGATTTTACCGAAATTTTTAAAAATTTGCCGCCCCAGACACATGACGCGACTGTACACTGAACATCCATATTGAAACCAATAAGACGTATGGCCATATTTTTAGGAAGATGTATTTAAAACATTACATTTATAATTAATTGTTGTACAAAAGCTTTTGTATACTGGTTGTTCCATAATCTTAAACAAACATGTATTGTGTTAATTTTTGTATTTGAAATCTATCACATTCGCCTGTTTTATGAGGCTTTTAAGCAAGGGATTACGGACGTAGAGCACAAAGAACATTATGAGACAAGTCACCATGAGAAACTTTATAGAAAACTTGTATGATATTATTCTTTTTACTGACCATTATGTTTAAAGATCTTTAATAGAGATAAAAACTGCCTTGACAACGTACAGGCCTTTCATAGGCATATTAATCTACTTGTGGACTTAAACAATGATAAAGATTTTAAATTAACACCTACTCTCAAACTAAATAACATACAAAATATTCATCATCATCATCAGCTTGTGATAGTCCACTGTGGACTATCACAAGCTGATAATCCGTTATGGGGTTTTTGCCATCCATATCCATATCCCATCACGCTAGGTTGGTGGGTGAACCGACTTTTTACATGCCTATCCGACGTATGGATCATCTTACTTTTCAGACAATTGGGTGATCAGCCCAAATTGCCCTAACCAACTAGGAAACAACAATAAAAATTTGTTGAGTCCCCGCAGGATTCGAACCCACGACCTCCGGTTTCTAAAGCACACGCCCATACCACGAGGCTACGGAGGCAGTTGAAAAATATTGAATTATAGTACAAAATATTACTATAGAGTTATTTATGGCGCCAAAAAGATTATTATAAAACAACGCAGTGGAACTCTAACGAGTGTAAGCAAACTTATTTATCAGTGACACAGTCATGAATGTAACTATCAAATCTTATCTTAAGCCAATATCTGAATATAAACCCCTATTGTTTTTTAAGTAGCAATAAAAATACAATAACCGCTTTCTTTACTACTTATTCCATTGTTCCCCTTTCAATTGATGAAGTTTAAGTAGCCGTGCACGTAAATAAAACTACAAAAATCTTTTAAAATGCTATCAAATCACTTGGAAATGCTATAAGTTTTAGAATATTAAAATACATTAATTTAAAAAGCGTTTCCTAACTTAACAGTTTGTAAAAAATCGATTGAGTTGATTGTAAATACTGCATATGCACATTTGGTGCATTCGGTTGCCATGGCGACGCGGCTTCGATCCACTTGTGAATTATTCACGGGTATTCTAATTTAAGCCGTTTGTTGAGCGTCCCACCTTTGCCTTACTTGTATGATTTGCATTTTTAAAACAATAATAATTATTAAGCGATATTGCTTGCGAACATTTTGCGAATGAATTTGAAATTCTAGGTGTAGGCATTCATCAGGAATCTCCTAAAAATCCTTGGAATTGTTTAACAGAGTTGGTAATACGTATTGGATATAACCGCCTATCTTGCTACGATTTTAGGTGCTTATGAGTTTTAGAAGCTATACTTGTATTGGCGCTGTTAGTTATGAGAGAATAAGGCGAAAGATAAAATAAAAATAAAATATTTTTAACTTACATAGTATTATTACAATGTAATAAATAAAACATGTTATATATTATCCATGTTATAAATATAAAAATGTCTACAAAAGTACACACTTTTTTATGTTTTAATCAGATTTGCGTGACCATAGTTTACACTTGCATTAAATAAACATTATTTTAAAAGTGTTTTCATAGAATTCTTTTTCTGTAAACATTATTAACCCTATAAACATTTAAATCTATTTAATACTCATTCGTTTCTATCTAATTTGTTATGAATTTTGTCGTTCTGTCTAGCATTTTTTACCTTTCCTTGTAACCTATATAATCAAATAAAAAACAAAGAGTACCGGCGATGCGATTACGACGTCTTCAGACGTGCATCCGACCGCTGGCAGAGGACTGCACTCTGCGGTCACGTGTGAACGAATCTAAAGCCGCTGCCAAATTAATTTTCCGCGATGCGGTTTTGGCCATTTAATTATTTTTCACTTCGGAAGCGGTCGCAAATATGTGATGTAAGGTTTAGTTAATCAAGTTTCTTTTAAGTATATTATGTAAGATTTTAATTAAGTGTAAGTTTTACATTATGATTTCGTCTTTTTTCCTTTAAAATCAAAATTAATTTTAAAATGGCATTATAATTTGGGGTGATATATCAACCATATCAACATAACGATATTGAGTAAACTTAAAAAAATAATTATCAACTTTCTCTTTTTCTATCCTTTTCTTTTCTCTACGAGATTTCTTTTTTTTTATGGCATACGCAGGCAAACGAGCAGTCGGGCCACCTGATGGGAAGTGATCACCGACGCCCATGGATATTAGAAATACCAGTGGTATCGCCAACGCGCTGCCTACCGTGAGACATAGGGTGTTAGGTCTCGTTTACCCAGTAAATAAGCTGGCTACGGTGCCCTTCAAACCGGAACACAGTAGTGTTTTCACACTACTGCTTCGCGGCAGAAATAGGCACCGCGGTGGACCTACCACCGGTGAACAATATAGTATTAATATGAGTTAGTGCTTCAAAAGATATTTTCTATAAGGCGAAATCTGTATGGACCTCGTAAAACAAAATAATAAATATTATCACTAATAATCTTTAAAAATCATATTATTACATCACAATAATTGCGAGGCCATTATGTGTTTTGGTTCATAAAAATTGAGCAAGCTATCGAAGTCTGCCGAACAGCAGTTGGAAAACATTGGCTGACAGATTTTCAAAACAACGCACGCTCTTTTTGTAATAAAAATATATTATTATAATGATTTCTTTTGCCTAGCGGTATTTGCCCTTGCTTTATAAACCGGAAGTCGTGGGTTTGAATCCGCGGCGTAACAACTTTGTGTTATCGTTTTTTTCTGTTTGGTTAGGACAATTTGGGCCAATCACCCAATTGTATGAAAAATAAGATGGCCCCTAAAGTAAGATGCTTTGGATGGGCATGTAAAAGTCGGTCCACCCACTAATCCGAATTGGACTAGCGTGGTGGGATGCGGTCCAAAAACCACCTGGAAAATGGAGGAGGCGTGCTTTAGTCCAGCAGTGGACTAATGATGATGAAAGATTCCTTTATGATAATCACATTGTCATGAATAATAAAATGAATTTGTATGTAAAATATTTATCGCGGTTTTTTATTTTTAATGTTATGTCAATGATAATCAGAATAAAGATTGAATGTTGATTATTTTATGCTTTTGTATGACAGTGATAACTTAATAAAAAAGAAGAATCCTGTGGTTTGCAATTCTTGTATTGCTTATTGAAGTGACTACTTTCATCATACTTCCATCAGCTACGGATTTAATAAATTGAATAGGAATAAAATAGACATTACAATAATAGACTTAGTTTTATTAATAATGTATGTTATTTTGAAACGATAACTGTGTAAAAATTATTAGGTACACGTAATATTCGCTAAAAACATGTTGTGTGCTGAGTTAATTAGGAAAATATGTATAACTATATATGGGAGCCAAATAAGTTTACATTTTTTCATATTTATGGTAACTAAATGATAACGCAGATTTTTCCTATTATTTAACAGTCTAAAACATTAAGCCCGTGTCTTTAATAGTCCTTTAGATAACCTAAAGGGCTCAACTGTATTTCTAGGAATAACTGTGGATGCAAAACTACAATGGGGCCCCCATAATAACAGGCTAGCAAGTAAACTAAGCTCTGCAGCTTACGCAGTGAAAAGAATTAGATTATTAACCGATGTGGAGACAGCTCGTTTAGTGTATTTCAGCTATTTTCATAGTATTATGTCTTATGGCATTCTACTGTGTGGAAATGCGGCGGATAATAACAGACCTAGACAGCGACGGCAATTTTTTATGTACTCTTTAGAAAATAACAAACAATTTGAAGGCATAACATATTATGCAATATTGAAACAAAACCTGTGTGTTACCAGGCTGTGTTATTATTTAAAAATTTATTAGTATCGTGATCGTGAACCTATAACACATAAACGTTCCTTGATTACCTTTTTAAATTTATTAATAGTTAAATTCTAAACGTTATGTTCAACTTTTATATTACATAAGGGACAACGAAGTGATGTGTTTAAAAAACTGTTAATAACTTAACTATGTTTATAAATTTTAACTTAAACGCAGTTTTATATAAGTGATAACGCTTCGAAGGCCCAAACGCTATGTATATCGAATAAGTTATATATTCTGAAACATATATGCATATATATATATATACACATAGTATGCTTCAACATACAGATATCTGGCAAGAGAATGCTACGAGCTCACTGATATCGCAACTGAATACGTGACGCGGTAGGCGCATCCGTGCGAGTTTTCAATCCTGAAAACGCATTCCTTGCCAACTGTAGGAATAGCTTTGCTTCTTTATTTTATTCTTTGCTTGAATCTTTCTAACCTAAATAAATAAGTAAAGTGAACTTACGATTCGTAATAAAACATATTATTTATTTTTTATTTTACTTTATTATGGCAACACACAGTCATTACAAAGATATTATATAGCTTATATTATATTATATTATATTATATTTATATTACTTAAAACGAAGACGAAATAGTGCCGTAGAGAAGATAAAAAATAGTACATAATTAATAGTGAGCTTATAACTAAAGATTCCTTAAATTCACTAATAATATTATACTAATAATTTATTAAATTAATGATGGTTACGATTTTCTGTTGCGCTCATTACTATTGTGTTAACGTTTGTTGATGTTTGTCAATCAATCGATTATTAAGTTATATTAGTGAGAAGTGATTATCCTTCGTCCATTTTTCGGAACAGTAAGTATTTAGCTTATTTAGCTCTCAAGCTTCAGGATCTATACATCTCTTTCCTGTACAATGTCGTTATTCAATTTGACACTAAACAACAAAGTTTCATATTGATGGATATGAAAATATCACCCGTTCAATACGACCATTCATTGACAGTTCGTGTGTCATCGTATTCAGATAATGATCCGAGTTTCCCGAAGGAAAATCTTTTTCACTACATCAATACCAGAAAACGATACAAAATAGTAAAATTTAAAAGTGATCCTTTATCGTGCAGCATTCGCCTTAACAACTAATTTACTTTTTAATTTGTCTCAAGAACCGCTTTGCTTCATCATCACCCTGTGTTACTCCACTGCTGGACTAAGACCTCCCCTAATTTACCCCTATCCATTAGGGGGTTTTTGAACCGTATCCCACCACGCTGGTCCAATGCGGGTTGGTGGGTGGACCGACTTTTTACATGCCGATCCGACGCATGGATCATCTTACTTTTTAGATATTTGGATGATCGGCCCAAATTGCCGCAAATAACTAGGAAACAACAATGACAATTTCTTGATTCCCCGCAGGATTCGAACCCACGACCTCCGGTTTCCAAAGCTTACGCCTATACCACTAGGCTACGAAGGCAGTAAACGAGAATCGCTTTGCTTAATATAATCTAATTAATCGTTACAGGTATTAAAGTATAATTAAAGGTTATTATCATCATCAGCCTTCGTTAGTCCACTGCTGGACATAGACCACCCCTAATACACCCCTATCCATTAGGGGGTGTGGACCGTATCCCACCACGCTGGTCCAATGCGGGTTGGTGGGTGGACCGACTTTTTACATGCCCATCCGACGCATGGATCATCTTACTTTTCAGACAATTGGGTGATCGGCCCAAATTGCCCTAACCAACTAGGAAACAACAATGAAAATTTGTAAAGTCCCGCAGGATTCGAACCAAGACCTCCAGTTTCTAAAGCATACGCCCATACCACTAGGCTACGGAGACAGTCAAAGGTTATTATACCGAAAAATAAATAAGTACGAATATCGTTTACGGTGTTTATAGTGATGCAACGAGTAGTTGTCGCCGGATATTCGGCCGGTGATGAGGCCAATTATTCGGTATTCGGCCCCGAATATACGGCCATCTAAACGATACCTACTTTTTAGTTATGGCGGCGGGCGCGTCGTGCAGGTTTCAACCTGTAACGTATTGTAGGTTCGCGCGGACCGTTTTCTAGGCAAAAGCGAGTCTTATTAGGTCAGCACGTACGAAACTATTTCGTGTGTAGTACACGTGCACTCGCCTATTTTGCTAAATAGACAATTTTTTGTGAACGTGATTGTACTCCGTTTTGAGTTTATTTGATTTGTCTAAAATAAAGGCAAATAAACGATGATGTAAAGTGCGTAGTGTGTATGATTTGGAAATTAAAATTATCTCGTGGTGTCCCTTCGCCACCACGAGATAATTTTAATTTAGACAAATCAAATAAACTCAGAACGGAGTACAAGTTCACAATCACGTTCAGGCAACTACTTCTAAAAAAAAAACCATTTGCAAAGCAAACATCCCGACAAAATCTCCAAAATTTACGCTGGTGTATTTTCAATTTCACGCGGCGGAAAGAGAACTTTTCCTTCTACGAGTTCATTTCCAAGTAGGAGCGCTCCCGCTCAACTGGATGCACGTAAACAATTAGCTTTGGCAGAGACAATAGGAACAAAACATTATTGGGGTATGAATGACCCAAAATCTAAGGAATATCATTATTTAATTGGTGAAATGATTGCGTTAGATAATGAGCCACTATCAATGGTGGACTGAATTGGTTTTAACAGGCTTATGCATACGACAGTCCCTCGGTACAAGATCCCGAGTCGTACATACCGGTGGTAGGTCCTCTTTTCACAGGAGACCGTCTGGGTGGGTACCACCGCGGTGCCTATTTCTGCCGCGAAGCAGTAGAGTTAAAACACTGCTGTGTTTCGGTTAAGAGGGCACCGTAGCCAGCGTATTTACTGGGTAAACGAGACTTTACACCCTATATCTCACGGTAGGCAGCGCGTTGTTGTTACCACTGGTATTGCCAATGTCTATGGGCGACGGTAACCACTTTCCATCAGGTGGTCTGACTGCTCGTCTGCCTGCGTATGCCATAAAAAAAAACATTTATGATTGAAAAAATAGTACCCGACATTTATGACGGAATCAACCAAAAAAATTATGGAAAATATTTCCAAAGCTGCCGTGGTGTCTGTTGCGTCAGATATATGAACTTAACACCACAATAACGAGAGCTTTTTAAGTTTAGCAGCCCACTTGATATCTCCTAAATTCAAATTATTTAGTATAAGTAGTTCGGGTGGCTAAATACGATTCTGCTCTTTGCTTTATTCACTCGCTCACGAGAATCACTATTTGGTATCCGGCCGCAAAGCGCGCACCTATCCGGTATTCGGCCGGATAGTAAAATAATGGCCGGATAGGCCGGATACCGGATAGCAACCGGATATCCGTTGCATCTCTAGTGTTTAGTTTCACGAGGGATCAAAGCTCACGTAATGAAAGTACCTTTAAAAATTAACTACTTCAGTATAATAATTCTTATAGTAGCCGACGGCGACATTCATCAAAGCTTTTTATACGTATTTAGTATTTAACTTATTATTCAAATGAATATAAAGTATTTTTATTATCTTGAAATTAGCACAGTATCATATCGTGTTGTAATTATTGTTGAAAAAGTCGCCTTAGCTTAAAAAAAGGCTAACCATAAAAACAAGCGATCTACAACTATTCAATTGAGTCCTTTCTGGTATTAAAAAAACTTTTGAGCTAATCAAAATAAAGTTTCGGTGTATGATAGTAGACTTTGATATCTTCCTTTTATGTCGATTTTCCGTTTCACAGGCATATAACCGACCTACTGCCACCGCTGCTCCATAATCCTTTGAGCTATGCCGCTTGTCCATACATCTACATATCGCGCTCCATCACGCGAAGAAATACCAAGAGTAATCCGATTTATTGCCCGCTGTGACCTTCGTGGATTAAAAGTGTAGCTTTCTATGTTTGAGGTCGTAAAATTTAATTAATTAACGTGCGGTAAGTTTCCTGTTAACGGTGGTTACTATTACATTGTGGAGGTGTACTGAATTGTAGTTGCTATTGTTTGATAGGCACTTTAGTCGTGAAATTGTTTTTGCCTCTCTTTGGCGGAATTCAATCGAAATTAATCGGTATAACACTGACATCAGCAACACCGTGATTTTAAATGCATAAAAAGCAAATAAAGCTTTTATTGCACCGAGGCCTTACAACTTTGTGTTATTTTTTTTATTGCCAACGCAAGCGGTCGGGCCACCGGATGGAAAGTGGTCACCGACGCCCATAGACATTGGCAATACTGGAATCACCAACGCACTGCCTACCGTGAGACATAGGATGTTAAGTCTCGTTTATCCAGTAAATACGCTGGCTACGGTGCCCTTCAATAGTGTTTTCACATTACTGCTTTGCGGTAGAAATAAGCACCGCGGTAGTGACCCACCCAGACGGTACCGTGTAAAAATGGGGTCCTATCACCAGTGATTTTTATCGTACAATGTGTGAAGTGAAGTGATGTGATTACCTAATTGCCTTAAAAATATAATAATTGATCGGATAGGCATAAAAGGTTGCTTTATCTAATGCAATATACCCGTTTAGTCCGTGGAGTAGTGGTTAGATGCTGTGCGTAACAAAACTACTAAACAACACACAAACAAACTAAACTAGTTTATTTATTTATACAGTTTGAATTACAGAAGGTGGACTTATTTACCTGCGGTATTTTCTACTAGCTCACTTTAGAGTGGTTGAGAGAGATGAACGTAGATCCCCCCATACAGGTTCTCGCTATGTCGTAGCGGTGGGGCTCAGTATCTGCGGTGTGCCCAGCCGTGGGGAAGCTAAGAGGAACCTGGCCGGCCTGTGGTGCAAGGAGGAGGCTGCTCCAAGCAGGCTGAATAAGCCCGCTTTGGATGCGCCTTTGGAGGGTGTGAGGGATGGGTTGCAGGAGGTAGGTGTAAAGCCCTTCCTGACCTTCGCAACAAAAGGAGAAGTCGCGGGAGAAGAGGAGTGTCGGTAGTTCGTAGGCGCTTCCGTCGTGGCGAGGCATTCAACATCGGGTGTCGATCTCTCCGTGTTGGAAGGCCGAAAGCTGGGTGGAGGAACATCGGCAGCAACTGTGCAGAATCTCTCCTCGTGATCTGAGGAACCTAATAAGCTAGGCCCTGAGCTAACATCAGGGGAACGCAACTCAACTGCCAGACGAGGGCTGGACTTGGTCTAGGCCCTGGAAGGCTCAGGGAGTCTGTTCCCAGCAACTGGTCGCCAAGACAGGGCAGCGTTGGGGCGAGCAGCCGATGGTGCGACAGATTTCATGTCACCCCATCTCTAAGGCGCCAAGAAAGAACAACGTGGTTTTAGTCGGTGCGAGTCCGACATAGCCCGTCTTTGCTCCCGCTAAGACGGGTATGCGTAGGCATTTCCCCACAGTAAAAAAAAAAGTTGAACGTAGATTCACGAATATAATAAAGAAAAATAATTGCATTGTAAGGTTTATTTTTATTTATAATTCATAAACTTATCCTGACTTTGTCAGAATATATCATAACATTATTTAACAACCGCATAATGATCTTTCAGAACTGACGTAACGCGTCCTTTAACACTCTCGATAAACTCGAATTGCTTTTACTGCCATCTGTCGCCGTTTATTGAGGACTTCCCGCGAAGTCTCTTACGATAAAATGAAAAAGAGTTTCTTTTTACAACTGTACAGCAGATCATACGTTAACCGTTATTTTCTTGTCTAATATAATGAAATATAGTTCATTTATAGTTAAGATAAACGTAATAATTAAATGTTAAATAAACTGTTTGCGAACTTACCATGACGTTAAATCTTAACAGTATTTTGTGTAAAGGGATGGCTTCCGACGTCGTTGTCGTCGACGGCGAATTTTATTGGTTACAATCGTAGAATAAATTTAAAAACTGACTAGTATTCGTTAAGACTATTATTTTTTTAAACTAGCCGAGCAAATATCACATAAATCATACAGCTATCTATGAACAGCCATTTGTACCATGCCAACTTTCTTTTAAACTGTCCAGGAGAAAAATACGTAGCCTCCGTCTTATCGTAAGTAACAACCGTGCCAAATACAACCAGGCATTTACGTAGGCAAAGTCTATTGAGCTTTTTTTGTAAACTACACGTTACAAATGCTACAAGTTACAAATTTAACTTCGAAATATAATGTAAAATTTATTCCCGCCAAATGTTATAACGCTCTTATTGGTCGAATATTACGTAAGGCTTAAATATGGCGGCCGCTTATACTTAAAAATAGGCCGGCAGCTTAAATAAACAACACGAATGCATTAGTTTCGGTGCAACTATTTTGGAATCAGGCTTAAATTATATATACTCATATTCATATTTTGCTTAGTTCCGGTATGTGTCAACAACGTATAAACTTATATTTTATTAAATAAATTCATATATTTAATACAGATATATTAACATTAAGCGTCCAAGGAAGGAAAGTGCGTTCAAATGTGCTCAGTAGAGCCTAAACTAATTAAATAATTTATTACTTTGAAAGCCAGATAACCCGTCATAAAAGTTAGGTTATCTTTTTATTATAATATATTGCAATACAAATAAAACTCGAATAAACCATATATGTTTTATTATAATGTCAACATTTCGACAAAACACTACAGAGTATATATCAGCGATAGTGTATACAGCGAATGCAGAGTAAATACATCTACATCTACCATCTACGAAGAGTGTAAACACTTACAAAACAACATTTAATATATATTTTGTATATTACGTGTACAAAGGCGACAGTCGCAGGTCGCTTTTAGTCATATATAAATATAGTTCGACACACTAACACATAATCCACATATCTTTAACATTAATCTAATAATAAAAGAATTAATAATTTTGTCTATTGAATATAATAATAATTTAAACCTTTTTTTGGTTGCAAATTTAAAGTAAATGGAACAACTCCATTTTCATTTTCTTTTTTAAAACACATTTAGTGGTTAGATTATATTAAAAGTGGTTTTTAATTCTGTACTGTCTTGTTTAATAATATGAATAAATAAATTCATTATTTATACACAAATATATAAGTTGTGCTTTGACATATATAAATACCTACAAAATTACCAACGCTACACTTTTCATAGAACTTCCTAAAATCTATACGAACAACAATTCAACATCTACTTTAGATTACATTTAAACATCCGATAACACTTCTCTAATGTTTATACAATTTAAAAATAGTGTCAAGTCAACTAAACAACTAATTTATTAAATATATCTATATCAATTCAAGCAAGGAGTGTTAACAAACAAAGTTTTAAAAAAACTAAACAAAATTGTAACAAATTTATTCTTAAATAATCTGTATGACCACGTCAATGCTTAAAAATCTTCCATGTTTAAATTTAAATAATACTAAAAACAAACAAAATAATAATATTAATAGTATCCATATAACTATATATTTGGGCAGATACAGTGCTCTATTGTTTCATTATCCACGGGAATAATCAAAAGGTAAAATTTCTCCATTACGTAAGAATGGAGAATAAGAGAGAAGACGTTTCATATCCACCATTAGGCAGGTTTACAATAACAATTAGTCTAAAAATTGAAGAACTCCATTAGAACCATTTTATTACGTGGTGAATTTCGGGTTTATTAAATAAGAACCTTTTACTTATAGCCTTAGGTACCTACGGGACTGTTTACAAAAAGCCATTGATTTTTAAATATGACACAGATTAAATTTATAAACATTCTAGTATTTAACAATCGAATAAATTATAGTTTTTAGTAAATCGTCACCGGCTGCTAATAATAACAAATATAAAAATAAAAAGAAATCATTTTTTCCAAACATTTTAAAAATACGAAATAACTGGACAGTGCTAAAATAAAACAACTCATGGCAGTTGTAAGGCCATTACGGCCAAGGCGTCGTGCGGTGGCGGTACGTTGAAGATGGGGACTCCATCCTCGTCGCAGTATTCCGCATAACGCACCCGCCTAAGGGTTCGCAGCCCTAAGCCGCTGCAGATGCGTTGCGAGTAAGCCCCGGTGGCATCGACTTTGAAAAGCTGAAAATATTTGATTAAAATTTATGTATCAGCAATTCATAGATATATTTTAGTTATTTGTAGCCATTTCCATAGTTAATACACATTGTATTAGAAGTTGACGCTGACGAAGTAAGTATATATTAACTAAAAAACAATTTATACGCTAAGTAGCAATAGGCGAAAAGTAACTGGTCTCCTCAATCTAAATTAATGACTGCATTCGGCGACTAGATTGGATGTTACTTTATTCGAAAGGACTCAGGTAACGACTGTCAAACTGGCTCCTTGACAACCAATACTAACTTTTCACATTTTAAGATAGGAATACCAGAGTATTTTATCCCACATGAGAGCAACCATGTAGTTCTACATTTGAACCAACAACAGCTGACACAAAAGACAATAATCTTAGGCCACGGAAGCAATTAACTCCTCTGTTAGTGTATTCTAATGTTAAAATCACTGTTTATCTTTTAATATTGAAACCTTGTTATGTTGCATAAACTTTAGAAAAGATTATCACCTTGAAGCCGTGTTCCTTAGCGGAATCAATACTGCGCTTCATCAGCTCTCTAGCCAGTCCCTTGCCCCTGGCTTTGTCCGACACAGAGATGATGCGGCACTCCAGAATGCTGTCGACTTGGTAGGTATTAAAAAGATTCAGATCGCGGCTAACGGTGTACAGGATGGTGAAAATCTTGTTGTAGTTCTCGTCCGATGACTGTTGGATCTTCTCGATTGATTGTTCGATGTCCCCGGGTCACAAGATGCCGTTCAAAGCAACGCCGAGGACCTGGAATTTATTGGGAGGAATAATAGATCAGCCTTCTCTTTTTCAGATTGTGAAAATTAAAGGCGTTTGCAAATAGTATCTCAAAGTGTGACTTTAATCATGTTTCACACAATTAATCGAGAATAAAATGTGAAGGATTTAATATAGCTTATATAATTTTCGGTAATCATGAGGTGCACTGATTGATTGGAAGAAGATTGCCTATTTAATGCCCACATTAAAAGGCAAGTATGACGACCGACTGCCCTGTACATTGCTAAATACCTGCATACATCGATTGATTATTTCTTTGCAAGTGTAAATTTTACGTGCCCTTTTGTTGACATGCCCATAAATCCCGAATAGTCCAAGTAACTTACCTTGAAAAGGCCATTAAGACGTTTTAGGAAAAAAATATTTTTTATGCAATTTTCACCAGTTTACATAACAATTTCTTACCACATCACCATCCATAGCCGCCACTGACAGCCCATCAGCCATAGTCGCAGTGCAAAGCCTCTCCAGGGCGGCGTGCGGCTGCCCCCTCTCGCACAAGGACACCGCCTTATTCAGGGGCTCATCAGCGAAGAAGCTGTCCCTTAAATGCTGCAGGACAGCCTCCCCCATCTCCGGTGAAATAGTCACAAAGCGCGCCATTGCTTGAAATCAAAATATTTAACATGTATAAAACACGGAAGAACAGAGATTTTAGGACACAAAAACTATTTCTAAAGTATCTGTGGTTAAAGCATAGAGATGGAGAAAAAGGGCTCACTGACTTCGACGTGGCCATAGGTGCAATAGACCATGGACCTATATATATACAGAGAACAGAGTGTCTCGGCGGCTATAACTGTGATGTCTTAGAATTCCACGAAAGCAAATATATGACTCCACCTTTTGGGCGTAAGGAAGCAACAACGTAACGGCTTTCGGTGCGAGTCTGACAAAATCTGTATATCTTGTAATCTTGTGAATTGACGTACCTGTAAGTAAAAATTAGAACAAAACTCTAAAAAGTCTTGTTTTAAAGCTAAAGTAAAATAAGTGAAATGATTGGAATCTTTAGCTGTTAATCTAATAGTAATAATAAAGTAGTTCCTACTTCACCTTTACGTTTTATTTAATAAAAACTTTTGAAAGCAAGCAAGAAGTTTCGGATACGTGCAGATAATTTATATGGATATACGAGTCTACCTTTATCATTTTTATCCGAATCGTTGCGAAGCGCAACCGTTTTAAAATTTCGTATACTCAAAAAAAAGCGGTTTTTACTTATTATGAGGTGACTTAATAGGTATCGAATAACTTATATTGTAAAGGATGCTTGCATTTAGAATGAAATTTAATTTAATTATTATTATAAGAGGCAATTAAAGGAGGTATCTTAATATTAAAAACTTGACAGTTATAATAACAGCAGTAGTAATGGAAGATGGCTACAGACTAGCTAAATAATATTTGGGAAATATCTTATAATAATAGATATACTCGTACTTTGTGAAAACCAAAGTACTGACGTTTGTTCGTTCGTCCGTTTCAGTCTTGCGACGAACACAGGTGTTAATTTCATATATATATCTAGACTATTAATTTCTCAAATTTCAATGTCAAATGTGAAACATAAATTATACAGATAGGGTAAAGGAGATATATTGGTGATATTAGTAATTTGGTGATATGTTTTAAAACACTTTTGTGACCGCGTTAGCGAATTGCTACAAGTGTAAACGGTATAAAACCTTTCCACTCGCTCCGGTAATTTGTCTCAGCGTTTGGCGAACAAAGCAATTCCTAACGCGGTCATACAATAGTGTTTTAAAACTATCACCAATACTTATATCACCAATATATCTCCCTTTACCCTACATAAAATAAAAAAATGTCATAAGTAATTTCAAAGGTATAAATGGTCGGTAAATGAAAACACACTCAATGATATACCGTATTATTTATAGTCAGTTTATATGAAGGCAAAATCCTTGCCCATCGCTTTGATCCCTACTTAACAAGGGGGAAAGTGGACTTTCGCGTCGTTAGGATGTGCTCTGAGTACCTTTTGTGCTTATAATGGAGCTTTGAACAACATACGCTGCTAGAACCTTTCGTGGATGAGGAAAATGGGTAATAATGATTGCCTTGGTTATACTTGACAGGAAATACGGATATTTTTCCTTTATTTGTAGTTAAAAAAAGCTGTAAAAGATTTATATATCTATATATATACGCGATAAAACTATTGATATATGCAATTATTTAATGAAGTACAGAAACAGATCAATTTGCTATAAGTCGTGCCTTCAAACCAGATTGTAATGTTCACATACTATCCTTTGCGGCAAAAATGGAAAGGTTGGTGCTATTTTCCTCGGCGCTTCCTTTAAATTCAATTTAGCCTTACATATCCATTTAATTAAATATAAAAAACAGTCATAATCGTTTATAAGAAACTATCTTATTTACATAATCATCCTTTTAAAGTATGGAAGATAAATTTGTTGCTTTACCTAATCATATACGTACACATATTAGATATATAAGATAAGCATGTACGTAGTGAGAAATTATTTTCCTTCGGCAAAACTCGGATCTCGATCCGAATACATTTACACCCGATCTGCCAATAAACTATCGCATTAAATAAGTGATATTTTCATATTCGTAATTATGAAACTTTATTGTTTAGTGGAAAATGAATAATGTCATTGATTAATACATAGATGTATCGGTACTAAAGCTATTAAAGAGAGCACGATAAATATGAAATTTTCCGAAAAAAATTAAAGAAAAATCTTTATTATTTCTCGCTTATATATATATATATATATATCCACAGGTAATATTTTATCAGTTTGTCATCGTGTTCCCAGCGAAAATGTCAAGTTGAATGATAATTATATTTTAATAATTAAAACGCGTGTTATCTGTCCGCGAATCGCAGACAACATATAACTTTGTAC
Source organism: Lamproptera curius (assembly GCA_029286875.1). NCBI lineage: Eukaryota > Metazoa > Arthropoda > Insecta > Lepidoptera > Papilionidae > Lamproptera > Lamproptera curius. The sequence continues at coordinate 2,473,703 of JAGSMT010000017.1, forward strand.
AACAGATAATAAATGGATTTCAATTTGAGCCGAGGAATTCTATTACTTATGGATGTACATAAAGGATCTCGGGAAAGCGTCGAGGCACTTATTAAAGCCTTCGACGCCGGGTCAAGGTTGTTCCAGGGTCGTGGTATCCCGGGCGATTGATTGGGACCATTACGATTTTGTACCATCGTAAAGCGACGTTTTTTTATTTTTTACAGAGGTATTTGTTTTCTAACTCGCCATTATTAAAAAAAATGGCTTAAATAATGTATTTATGCATACACAAAGTCACAAGTCAAGAATGACCAGCAATGTTTCATAGCAGTAAATTTGTTTACATTTTCTTTAATATTACCTACGTACAAAAGAAATTGATAAGAATATTTCTTGCTAAAGTATATATTGGAGTTTATTGATTAAATTACATAGATTAAAATAGAAATCACATCCCGATTTAATTTCGTCTACAATGTGCTGAATGCAACTTTTCTTTGTACATTTCAAACGATGATTAACTTTAAAAAAAACCTTTGTTAGTAGTTACTAACAAGGTTAATCTAACATAATTACACAGTTTGGTGATTATGTTAGATTTATTACTGGAAATTAAAATTCACTGAAAATTTTTACAACGTAATTGACACCTACGGCTAAGGATCAAAGATTAGGATCTTGGATCTAAAGAAAAACTTACTTTTTCCAACGTAGGCACATTGAAATATAATCATCAAATATTTGATTCAACGACATAAAATATTTCTTAAACGCATTATTCGTACTAATAATTATTACATGTTATTAGTCACAATTTTTAAAAATGTGTGTTTGGAAATTGAAAGTAATAAAAGATAGTAAGCGAGTAACTAATTCGACAATCCCCTCTACCTTCCTTCGACCCATTCCAATTTAAAACTATAAACACTATTACATGTCATAATAATCATTATAAATTTAATGATTGTGACATTAATTTCTATTCAACTTAAAAGTTTATTCAAAAAACAATGTTATTATCATACAACTGAATACAAGTACACGGTTATTATAACACTTTAAGCCTCGTGTAAAAGGGAATACTTATAATATATATGGCCATAATGGATAACTTTGTCGCATAAATTAATATGTCCATATCACTTTGTCGCATATAAATAAATAAACACTCGATTCAAAATAATAAAATCTAGAACAGTAACAGCAGAGTAAAAAGTAAAAACTTATTTAGAAGCTTAATGAATTGGAAATCTAGCTTTTAAAATCGCTACAGGATCATCTTCATTATCATTATCATCAGCCTGTGATAGTCCACTACCACCACAGTCCTAGACATAGGCCTCCCCTAATACACCCCTATCCATTAGGAGGTTTGGATCGTATTCAACCACGATGATCCAGTGCTGCTTGGTGGCTGGACCGACTTTTTACATGCCAATCCGACGTATAGATCTTTTCATACATTTGGTTGATCAGCCCAAATTGCCCTAACCAACTAGGAATCAACATTGAAAATTTGTTGAGTCCCCGCAGGATTCGAACCCACGACCTCCGGTTTCTAAAGCATACGCCCATACCACTAGGCTACAGAGGGAGCGCTACAGGATGGTGTTAATCAAGTAATAAATTTACTCACTCATTCACTATCTACGAGTGCCGGTTTTAAGATTTATACGCGTTTCCATGGCCTAGTGGTATTGGCTTTTTCTTCACAAAACTGACGGTCGTGAATTTGAATCCTGCAAGAAACTAATTCGTATTTTTGTTGGTTGCCTGAGCCAGTTGTCTGAAAAGAAAGAGCGACAAATGGCCATGTAAGAACGGTTGACGTGGCCACCTTTTTAGCAGTCGCTAGTGCCTCTCTTCATATGAGTATATAACTCATTGGAGGTCAGATGACAGTCGTTCTGCGTAAAAGCTGTTACTTAGGTAATCCTTATTGGATAAGTTGTTTATAAGGAGCCTAATTAACAATTATTTTAAAAAAAAAATGCCAAGCTAAACTAGAAAATTTAACAATATTTTACCGAACCTTAGGCTTAACATAAATTTATTAAAAACTTCATGTAATTGTTTTCTTAATGATCAACATACAATAATCTATATCGCCATTCTGATTTATAAAGAAATACTTTAAAGCAATTCACTTCTGACGAATCCAACGGACGATTTAATTAAAATTTTCCGGACGCAAGGGGCCCTTTATTGCGCAGTTAGAGGGAATTTGTGGGACGCACTAAACACCTCGTCTGAAAGTAATAAAATTGAAAGAGCTATTTACTTTAGCACAATTAGTATTCAGGATGTAGTACAATTTAGGATTATTATTATTATTATAGGATACAACTTGGATTTATGATTTATTATCCAGAAGTTCAATGAGCAAATACTAGAACCGTAGTTTTAATATTTATATAGATTTATATATAACGTTTATACAGATTTTCATCATACATTTAGATTGGATTGGATATGTTCAAAAGCAGTATGTATTGTGCTAGGACTTGCCTATTTTTTAAATTATATCAAAAGCTCTTCTTTGAGAAAGATCAAGTGCGAAAAAAAACATAATTATTATTGTAAAATAATACAAAACTCAAATCTGACAATACATATATTGAATAAATTAAGAAATTATGTACGATAACCCGGCTCTTTCATTAAATATGACATTGCGTGCTACGGCGTAGCTCCTTGCCTTAATACAACAATGTCTGAATTGGTAAATGCTTAATTTAAAGTAAATTATTGTCCAAATATTTGCTTCTATCCATGGGTAAATAGATTTAAGAAAATTATATGAAAAAAATAGTATCTACTCATTTAATATAATTTCCTGGAAAGAAAAGGGCTTAACCTCAAATGCAATTAACCTTTGACGTTTATGTTTTAAATGTTGTGATGAATATTGCTGTACCAAAGCAGTTATGGTGTTCAAACACGACCTGGTGCAAGTGGCGCATTATTAGCATGCGTGACGTTTCTTTAATTTAAACTAATTTTATAATACATATTAATTTCTAATAGTCTAAAAATGTAAACGAAAACAGTCGCTACCACACATATCAAATCCACAATAAGTAATAATTAATAAAGTAACTGCCTCCACTGCCTCCGTAGCCTAGTGGTATGGGCGTGTGCTTTAGAAACCGGAGGTCGTGGTTCGAATCCTGCGGGACGCAACAAATTTTCATTGTTGTTTCCTAGTTGGTTAGGGCAATTTGGGCCGATCACCCAATTGTCTGAAAAGTAAGATGATCCATGCGTCGGATGGGCATGTAAAAGTCGGTCCACCCACCAACCCGCATTGGACCAGCGTGGTGGGATATGGTCCAAACCCCTAATGGATAGGGTGTATTAGGGAGGCCTATGTCCAGCAGTGGACTAACAAAGGCTGATGATGTGATGTGTGATGTGTAGTAAAAGTAAATATATAAAAGTAATTAATATGTTATAAAAGTAATCATTAGTCGCAACTATGTACATAAGTAAATCTTTGCTTCGTAGTTCGCCTTATAAATTGCTTTCGTATAACATTATTGCATGCATGACGTAGTTTAGACAATGTACCGAGTAAGGAACCTCCGTTTCACCCTATAGCATTATGTTTGCGAAACTAAATCAATAAGTGAGATCGTTCGCCGTCAGTATATTAAATAACGAAACTTTTAGACAAAGCTTTTAAAACAAATATGTATTCCTTCTATTAATGATCATAATGATAATAATCTTCTATAAAATGGCTTCAAATATATTATGTAGTAATTAGCTGATAGCATTTTGTTACAAATATTTATTATTATCAAAATAACCTAAGCTGAGTGGATACCATATAGGTACATACTTGTACATTTCCATTTTCTGTTACAAATAAATATTGTTCTTTGTTTCTTGTATATATGTAATTATAAGGCTTTTTAAAAGTTGATGTTTATTAAAATTAATTAGATGTTTTACAATTTACATCTTTATTGCATATGTTATATATGGTCGTGGTAAAGTTGTAGCGTTATACTTTAAACGATGCAAACTTTTGTTAATAAAGGAACAAAATGACGTTAGCGTATAAAGACTTATTGGTTATTGGTTTTTCGCTATAAAGCGATTTTAATTTGCAATTTTTCACCAATGAGATGCGATAAGATTTTGTTGAATTAATTTTTTCTTTCGCACAGTAACAGGATTATACATATCGGAAATCATATTTCATGTTTATGGTTCAAGCTACTTTTGCGTTGAGAAATCGTAGTTCCATAAAGTGACTTACTAAACGTAATTTGGTGTAACAATATTACGGCCCGCAGCTTATGTTATTAGCTACTAGAATTACTTAAAAATCCATCCAAATAACTCCAAAGCCCTACATAATAACAATATGAATAAAATATACATAACTATATTCGACACAGGAGCGATACACTCACTACCATCGGTTCGAAAAAGGACGCCTCTGACCTAAGAAGAACCGGCGAAAGAAATATGAAGACAGATTTATAATAATATTGAAACAATAAACAAACAATTACAAGCATAAAGTTATCATATTATTGAAAAAAAAGCCTGGAGCGAGCATTCCATTACCAGCTACCAACTGTTGTGGGTATCAATAATAAAGATGCTGCATCAGATTTAAACGCAGAATCTAAACGTAAATCTTGAAACGTCTGAAAGCTTTTACGCATACGAAAGCAGATCAATACTTCAATTAACATGTCGTGTCCCCATACTGCCGTTCCCGACTTATTGTTCTGGAATACAGTTCCAGATTTTTTTTCCAAAGCTCCAGGCTATATGTGTCACCGCAATACCATTTTGCATGAAAAAGTATACGTTGCAAACATTCATACAATTTTATATGAAATTCTCGCAAATACACGAAAAAGGGATTTGTATAAAATTTATAGTAACTTTACAATCTTCTAAATAATGCTATTTTAAGCTATATCGTATGATAGAGTATAAATAATCTCGTATTTTATTTTAGATTTTACAAGTGATTAAAGTAAAGTGATAAGTACGTCGTGCTAGTTATAATTATAAAATCGTTTCAATGTTTTATTGTTGCCAGCAAAAATAAATTTTAAAGCATTTATTTTTGCTTCTGAATCTGAAAAATTATAAATATGCATAATTTTTCAGATTTTGATGATTTACACGAATTGGTCCGAGTCATTTAGAAAATATGATTATGCAAATGATTATAATTTTTTTCACGTTTGGAATCGCGTTTATAAAACATATTTATTGTTATTCAACTAAATTGTGCGTAAGTTAATAACACATAACGATGTCGCGTCTAGAAAGATAAATCAATACTGTTCTGATATTCCACTCACATTGACGGCTAAAAAACGTGAAGATATGGCGGTTATTATCGGGGAGGACAAATGTAATATAAAATATTCACGCTTCACTACATACTCTGATAAAAACGCGATTATGTGATACCTTCATTTCTATCATCAATTGCAAATAAAAATATAAGAAAAGATAATTATAATCAAAAAAAAATTTAAAAGTTTTTATGTAATTCATACGAAATGCAATAATTATTAATAACCTATTTACATTTTATTTTACTACACCTAATATAAGTTATCAATATAACCATCGTGTTAATATTGTTATTTTATTACATATTATAATTATATATTTACACTCGTTATATATAAGAAGAAAATCTTACACAATATGTTTTTACTAATTTATCATTTGTTAACTTTATAGTGTATAAAAATACAGAAAGGATAAAACGAGAAGGAAGTTTCCAACGCAGCGATCTTACACTTAATAACTAGGGCACCCATAATTATCTTGTGCATTATGTTATGTTGTTAGAGAACAAAAAGCTTTTGCTCTATCAAACCTGTCAGCGATAACAAATCGTTAATTAATTATTATCTACACATTTTCTATTTAACATCTAGTAACATGTATACCCGATAACTCATGAAAAAACTAATGAAGATTAAACTAAACATGAAACAGTTTTTTTTTTATTAAATTAAAAGTTGACATAAAAAAAGGTTATTGAACCTTTTTTCCCGTCCCGTTTAAATAATGGCGCGAAGATTTATTTCGTAATAAACTTACACTATTTGAAAAATTTATTTATGTTGTGTTAAATTGAATAAGCATAGAAAAAGATATTCCAATAATTGTTGAGGCATAAAAGGAAACTTCATTACGGAAACAATCAATCGAGCTGATGTAAAAGCTTTTCGTAATAAATAACAAGAGCGAATTAGAAAGACATTTCTGTCACAGATAACATAATAAAAATTAGAAGTAATAAAAAATACAGTGACAGTTACGTGATTAATATATTTTTTTCATTTTGCAAAAGCAATAAAAGGTTCGAATTATTATTACTAACAGGAATAAAATTATTGGAGCGAGTGACTCACCTCGTGTGCCTTACTGGACCGTTTTCTGCGCACTGTGATAACAGTCCCTGACACACCCGGCCCACCCCGGCGTCATAGAATAACGCGCAGGGGTGTCATTTTGCACAAAACGTACTTTGCTATTGGTTTCAGTTTTATTATATTAACTGATCAAAAGAATAGTTCACCGTATTTGATTAATGTTTCAATACTAAGTGGCTATTGTACAAACTTGTGTATTGTCGTTAAGTAATTTTATTTAGAAAGAAGCTTTGCATCCAAAAAAGTGCAATAGTTTTTTGTGTATGTATATGAAAAGTTCAATATCTATCATGGGTTATATATTGTAATTAGAATGATTTTTTATATACGGGCATAGAGTAAGCATAGCAGACCGAGATTAAAGTAAATACGCAATAAAATATGACTTGCTTGTTATAGTTTATGGATTTTACAGAATAAGTGTAAGAAAGAAAATAAACTACTTTATATTGTTTAATATATTTTTACTAAGTTAAGTGTTGTTTAAAATAGTGAAAGAAAATTAACTTGATATAGAATGCCATTATTTCTTAAATAATAAGTATACTTAAATATAAATATAGAGTAAGATCTTTCTCTTCTTTCTTATTTCCTTCGTAAATACCTCGGTCTTACAAATGACGCGGCGTGGGGGAGCGAAATACAAATATTTAATTTGGATACACTTTTTGTTGTTTAAACATAAATTATTTCTTACAAACACTTGACGGACAACTGACCACAACATATTATTAATTTTTGTTATTATTGTTTAATATTTTTTTTGTAGTAACAGCATAATTATCAAAACATCTCAAAAATTAGGAATGCGGTATTCATATACCTATATAAAAGATGAATATAATTATGATATGTATCAGGCATATTATAATTATTTACCGTATATTTCTATATAATGATTAGATTGTTTCGGTATAATAGAAGATAATACCTTAATCAAAACACATTCATGATTCTACATCCATGTTTCGCCCAAATATGGCTACTAAATAGGTCAGTCCATCTTTGATTACCCGAATGTAGCGTTTGTATGTAATTATTTTGGTTATTTTACCTTTTAGATTCTGTAAATACGAGAATTTTTACATTTGATAGTTTCATGCTATATACACGATTTTTTCTTATAAATAATTTCTCAACAATATTGACTCTCCATTGAGTGTAAGTGCACTCTTATATTAGCATCGAAGGCGCCCATCTTTAGAGCCTCCAGAGACTAAACGGATTCAAGAGTTATTATTATTTCCTCACCAAAACACAAAACAAAAAAGAAGCTACGCAAAAAACATAAATGTCTCTTTTATTTCTTATGTTTTTATAACTATCTAACAAATTAAAAAAAACTTAAGTGTATAATCAACGTTAATTAACGTAAAAAGTAAATTGCCTCCGTAGCCTAGTGGTAAGGGCGTGTGCCTTTAGAAACCAGAGGTCGTGGGTTCGAATCCTACGGGTAGTTGTTTCCTAGTTGGTTAGGGGCAATTTGGGCCGATCACTCAGTTGTCTGAAAAGTAAGGTGATCCACGCGTCGGATGGGCATGTAAAAATGGTCCAAAATCCCTTTAAATGGAAAAAGCGTGCATTAGGGTAGGCCTGTGTCCAGCCGTGGGCTAACTCAGGCTGATGATAATGATGATGATGAAGTGAATTGGTATATTCACTAAAAGTAATGTCATATATTCACTGTAGAGTAATTGGTGTTATGTTAACTTTCCATTTTAGTACATTATATTCTTCTAAATTGCTTCCTTTACTATCAAATTTGTACAGTTGGCAAAGATACATATTGTTTTAAATGTAGAACAATTTGAAAAAGAAGTCAGTCTCAGCCAATAAGTTTTTTTTTTTAAATAGAATTCTATATCAACGTATAAATATAAGCAGTATTAGCAATTTATGTTTATTAAAGCACCGATTTTAAAACACAAATCTTTACAGAAAAGGTATGAATTAATTAAAACTTATTTTTGACGGTCCCCCGTAAAAAGGGTGGGTCCCCTTTTTACAGGGGACCGTCCGTGACGATACCACCGCAGTGCCTTTTTCTGCCGTAAATCAGTAGTGTGAAAACACTTCTGTGTTCCGGTTTAAAGGGCACCGTAGTCAGCCTATTTACAGGGTAAAAGAGACTTAACATCCTAGGACTCACGGTAGGGAGAGGGTTAGTGATACCACTAGTATTCAAATAAATTAATTTTAAATTATCTTGTGTATAAGTTTACCACTGGCATTGATTGTCAAACACTACCACCGTTCGAAAAGAACGCCAGACCTGAGAAGAACTTGAGAATCAGGGCATATTTTAGTCATACTTTTAAAATAATAGACATTGATAATCGGCGAAATATTATGCAATTTTGAAACAAGACCTGGAGCGAAATTCGTTACTAGGTTGTTATCATTAAAAATTCATTAATAATAGATAACTTTTAAACATAAACGTTTCCTTGAATACCTTTAAATTTATTAATAGTTAATTCTGAAACGTTTATCTAGGGAATTTGATTTCAAAACGTGACTTGTTCTCACATAAAGACTTATTTATTATGTTGTCAGTCTAGTTGCTGGAAGAATATATTTAAGTTTGTCCTTTATCATATTGGATTTCAATCAATGTCAAATATCAAATCTATTTTTTGCACATACATTGAAATTTTGAAATATGTATTGAGAACTAAGGTCATTATTTTATTTCAGTGAACAACTTTATTAATGAATTTAGCAGGTTTAAACGACACGAATTAGTACGTTTGAGAGACAAAAGATCTTATACTGCCGATTTGCACATTGTAGAAATATAAAGACATAAAACTATGAATAGCTAAAATATACTAAACAGCCTTTACATCAGTTAATAATCTATTTTCACTGGTAAGTGCAGAGCTTAGTTTAATGTTAACCTATTAATTTGGGGGCCTCATTTGTTTTACACAGTTTCAATCCTAGAAATACAGTTGAATCAATTAGTCATTATCCCCATTCATAACAACTTTAAATTTACACATCTTCAGTTAGAGTCATGAATCTAATAATTTTCTTTTCCTTTGTTACATAAAACGTTTTAACACTAAACCAATTGCTTCCTAAAGAGTATTATTTAATCGTCATTTATTGACGTAGTCGTTTAATTTAAACTCATGCGATCATCTGCAAATATACTAACTCTGCTATATTTATCAAACTATTGTAAGTCGTTTATATAAATAGAGGAAAGAAAGGCCCAAGAATGGATACCATTGAGAAACCATAATTACTGGGCCCAAGGAGACCTTTCATTCACGTCAACCCTTCTGAATGATGGTCAACAATAAACAGAAGGTTGAATTTTCAATACCATATTCGTGACGTAAATTTCACCAGAGTCCTGTTGTGTACATTTTTAACGTTTTTAAGATCAGAGAAATGTTTAAGCATCTGTGATGCTTCTAAGCCTCAAAAAATGCTTGACAGCCTTAAGCATCAGGCAGTTGTTAGAGCGACCAAACCTAGTGAAATCCAATGCTTATATATTAAAATCAATTAAGATTGAAATGTTTAACCAATTTGATTTAGTAAGAATTTTTCAAAAATTTACTTAAGAATAGGCAGAGATATTGATCTAAGTATTAGGTCCGTAATTACATCCCTGATTTAAATATCGATAATTTTGCTAGCTTCATTAGATCAGGAAATCTGCCCGCTTCATACTTACAATCTTACATCGATAATAGAACTATCACCTAAAGAGATCCCCATGGTCTGTAGTATTTTTAATCTAAAGTTTAAATGTACTTTAAATATTCGGTATTTACGTCCGTAAAATTAATTTAAAATTCCTGTTATTCTATTAGTATTATCTTTATTTGTCGCAAATTTGAGAAGATAAAATGACTGTAGAAAACTGGAATGTCCAGAAGAGTTTGAAATAAGTAGGACATCTCCTCAGCTTCATTATAACGGTCACAATATTTAGGTTATATTAGAGTTGTTTAGCATAACCTTCCAGTTCCACTGTTGATAATTCTCCAGTCATTTTTATTTAGTCTGATGAACTTTTAATTTTTTGATATAAGACTTCGTGACTGGTACAAACTTTATTAAATATTTTGACATTAAGCACTGACATGTGCAACAAAGGTCTTTTTATGATTATATGGTTTTTCGCTGTAAAGCTCATATAATCTTTGCCTGCTTTTGTGAATTCCAACTGTTGCCCATTCACTAAAAGCTACTTGATTTAACCGTTTTAGAAGTAAATATTGATTTAGATTCTTTCCTTATAAAAGTGAATAATGTATTATACAGCACATGTGGGTTTTCATCATACTGTAAATAGTAAATTTTTGTAATATATTACTTCTAAACTTCTCAATACGTTTTTATATTTTATTTACAATTATTTTTATATAATATGCCTAAATATTTGTTAAGCTTATATCTATTATGTTTTCCTATTGCTAATGTTTATAGGCGTTGGTGACCAATTTCCACCAGGTAGCATGACTGCTCATCTGACTACGTAAAAAAAAGACAATCACCTGAATAATATAGTACACTTTTTGATCCGGGAAGTTTATTAATAAATCTAAGTATTTAAGACAAATAGCTACGAAATATAGTCAAAATATGCTCTTCATACTGTAAATCACTGTTTAAACCTTCTAAATCAAATATATAAGTTCTGCTCTAGAAAAAAAATTGCTTATTTAAATGAGATACATTTCATAACTTAAGTAATATTTCCTCTCGCCTAGCGCGTTGCGGCTAATCAGTAAAACTCATTTCTAGTCCCGAGGGAAATGGATTTCAAAGTTGGACTTATTTTTTATATTATTTACTTATTATAATTAAAATTAATAGTATATACGATTTTAGTTAACATATTTAAGTTTAAATATTATCATAAGTTGGGTGTTTAAATCTCAAAAACAAATATTCGAAATCGTTTTCCAGATATGGAGCTGATCGGGTATGTGAGGTCAATGAAATTTATACCGATATTCTAGTGCATTCGATAAAGTCAACCATTCTACTTTAATATGGAAATTTATATTTTGGAACCAATAACATGAGGTTCCGGAGATAAAAACAATTGAATCTTTATATACGATTGGAGGCAAATTAGTAAATAAAATAAAAGACTAAGTATCATTAAGGACAGAACAATTCTATTTTAAACATTTCATATTTTCCTTTTGTTTCAAAAGGAGCCCGGTTACTCAGATAAACTGTGGAATAAACATAAGCATTCTAAGATAGTTTTATACAATAAGCTGATTTTAGCCAATTTCAACATGCATGTATATTTTAAAGTACATTTTATATTATCCATTCTCAGCGCGTTAGCAATATCTAAGGAAAATTTACAAAACATTTAGAATATTTCTCTATGGGAGTAACCCATGAGAAACGGCGTGAATTTTTTAACATGCAAATTCTTTAAAAATTTTGGTAAGATATATTCCATGTTGTTTCTCCATAAACTATTAAATATTAATACAAATTATGATTTTGCACAAAATAACATTATTCTTCCTGACACAATCTAGCCTTAACCAATTGCTGGAAAAAATATTTATTTGGTACATATAAAAAAAAACTGTTTATATAGGAAATACATAATACTAAATAAATTAAAAAAATTCTATGCACCAAAAAGGTCGCTCACTTTTGCATTACGAAACATTTAGCGATTGCTGATTTTCAGTGGAGCCTACCGATAGACAATAACAATAAAACAAAATTTGCATCTATAAATTATCACAAAAGACAACAGTAATTTTCTATTTAAAATTTCAACAAACCTCTCTGCTATGTGTATTTTTTTATTACTTTTGTAATGAGATATGTAGGTATGTCCATTTTATGTGTGCTTAGTATGCGTATTGATTTTAATAATATAAAAAAGTTCCTTAAAGACAAGATCAATGAGAATGTAAAACAAACTTAAAAAACTTTAAAAAGTACAATAATAATAAATAAAAATAAACTTAAGGTTTCTTGATACTAGTAATGATTTAAATTTAAATTTAAAAGAATTGTTAGACTGAGTTTCTTATAAGGTGGGAAAACTGCCTCGAAAAGCCGCTGTTCGAAAATTTGGTAAGCAAGCCGAGACGCTGCCCTGACAGAAGGCCGAGAGAACTTACTCAAATAAATAGTTTAGTTCTTCAGCATTAATAACTACAAAGATTAATGAAGCAAGGTGAAGCTTTTTTCGACTGGACATGTTCACAATGTGGTGACTATTTAAAAAAAGAGTGGTATGTGAGCGTCGAATGAAAAATCAGAAACGTACGCAAGCGTTTTGTATTCTTTGTACAATTTTCTTTGCTCTTGCAAACAAACTAATACGATCATTTGGATAAAATGTACTAGTGTGGATAAAATGTAAATACTTCACATAACCTTATGCGTATAGCCACCGTTACATATTCACATATTTTATACATAACTTTAAGCCTATATGCGTGTTCTAATTGTTGTTAAAACTAATCTTGGCTTAAACTTACCTCTACTTCAAATAGGTAGCGGCTTTAACATTATTAAGCAAATCTTAATATTGGCTCGTCTTAACATTGAGATCAAAAGTATTATAATATTCTTTTTAGTTTAGGGTAGCTTTTTTGTAAATAATATTATTTATTTAAATTAGTAGATAATAAATAGTATTTTTTAAATAATATTTATTGTAGTTTAGACTACAAGCCCATAGATAAACAATACCTGTGAAATGACCCGGAGGTCATGGGTTCGAATCCTGCGGGGACTCAACAATTTTTCATTGTTGATTCCTAGTTGTTAGGCAATTTGGGCGATCACCCAATTGTCTGAAAAGTAAGATGATCCAGGCGACGAATGAGCATGTAAAAGTCGGTCCACCCGCCACCCGCCGCCTGTGATGTGAATAAATAACCTATATTGCCTATACAATTACCGGCAAGTTACGGGATGATAATTGTGATGATGATGATTTACGTCAGTAACAGACCTCCTAGGCTTTACTCCTAGCCTAAGGCTGTTTTGCTTGTCCTTAGGCAGATGCAATGCAAATAGATAAATAAGGGGATCAATCTCTTCACACTGAATCTCTACTCCTCCGGCAACACTACACAGCACCTACCATGTGGCCTTGTCAAAATACGGAGTACAGGGAGAACTCTGAATTCAAGTTTTAGCTTGTTTTTAATTATTGTACAGGGTTGAAAATACATTGCAATGACAACGAGTAAAATATTGAAAGTAAGTAAAATTATTAGTAGTAAGCAAGTAGATAAGTATGTATGGATTGCGCAGTATAAAATACCACATCTGCAGATCTAGAATGCGAACGAGACATCATTGTGCAACCTTGCGAGCTGTCACGTGTTCCTAAAGCTATATGCGTCGTTAAATAAATACTAGCGGATGAACTATATACCAAACAAAACTTACAGCAACCAGAAGCCTGGTAGAGCCACAACGTAGAAAATGTTTGCTGTAATATAGCATACATCAATAATTTGCCGTTACATGAAAGCCTAAGAACTTGGTGATAGACAAAATCTTTATCAATTATTTACTAGGAAGATATTTATATCTTAAACGCAGACTGCACCTAGCGTTGTGCCTTTGGCCTTAAAATTAAAATATCCTAAATGGAGTTCATTGCAGTTAGATTCAAAATCCGGAGTAGCTCCATTATACTAGGCGCAATTTGTAAATCTTTTTATAACTCTATTTAAAAGGGACTATCTCTAAAAGTTTGTCTTTTGTCTACGGCAGCTGCCTCAAAACACTACCGTATTACGGTATGAGAGCCGTAGCCAGCGGCATTACTACATAAACGGGACTTTAAGTGTTATAATCTGCTAGAATATGTGATGATGTCTTGAGAGAGGTTGATGAAACTCCAATTGTTGTAGAGTGAAGCGTTGCGTTGTGTAGTAGCGTTGCGTATTTATTAAATAAAACTGGCTTACTATATACAAGATCTGAGTTGTACAATATGGTGGTACACACGAGTACAGTGACGAATGAATGACAGATAGAGATAGATTGTCGCGGAGCGTGTTACACACTTGCGAGTCGCGCATGCACATTGGACGCGACTTTCCTTATACGCCGCGCGCCTCCGGGAATGATGCACGTTAGAGATGTTCATGTAAAAAAAATTATCGATTGAAATATTGAATTATATCGCCCAATAATAATGAACGTGTCATGCGGAGGAAATTGCGCTGATGCATCATTGTATTTGTAGCTGCCGCTACATATATTAGGTGAATGTTCAGTTCGACTCTTCACAACATTTAATAAAAACAGAAGTCGGGAAAGGCCTATTGAGCGAACATCGTGTCTACGGGGAATTAATATTGTAATATACTGGCAAGTATTCAATTTCAATGAAAATGTGGCGATGATTGAAAAGCTATATTTGTTCCCCTACTCTACGGAAAAGCCATCCACAGTCCTTTGTATAATCATATATTTGAAAAAAGTAATAACCTCCAAGAAGCCTCCAATTTCATAATTTATTTATTAAGGGAGTAACATTAGTTCAGATATAACAAACGCTTATAAATAACATTTATTTACAACTTATCAAATATTATCACTTTTACTTACAATATTAAACTGAAATAAATGCCACTATATATTAAAAGGATCTAAAAAAGATACGCAAATACAAATTTAACAAGGAGAACTATCACTTATCTTAAATTCAAGTTGTCATGTTCTTAAGAAACCTTAATATATATTTTACCATATTAAATAACATAAGCATGTA
Organism: Lamproptera curius; assembly: GCA_029286875.1. Lineage (NCBI taxonomy): Eukaryota > Metazoa > Arthropoda > Insecta > Lepidoptera > Papilionidae > Lamproptera > Lamproptera curius. The sequence continues at coordinate 2,488,862 of JAGSMT010000017.1, forward strand.
AAACTTAAGTTACAATTATAATATAATAGCTTAAAGCAACTATTACAAATGGACAATATTTTTAATTTTTTTTCAACGCTACAATTACTGCCCTAAAATTTATTAAGAAACAAATTATTAAGCATTATTTATATCAATTTTAAATAATATTCTGCTATTACAAGCATTTTATATAATATTATACACTTATCAGCAAAAGTATCTTAGGAACTTTAATTACAGCTTATATAAAAATCAAATAAATACCAGTTATTTCAATTAATTAATTATCAATCAAACAATTGTTCAACTTTTCTTTTTATCTGGAGAGTAATTTAAAGACATCCATAACATTCTAGTGTTTAAAATTATGAAAGCTTTAATGACAATATATTAAATAAACATTTGTCAGTTTGTAAACTTCTTTATATGTTGCATTGTTAAAATGTTAAATAATATACAAATAGAATTTTAAATTTTAATCATAAATCTTTTGTGAATGCTTCTATATTTTATGTTTATATAATAGTAAAAATTAAACTTACAAAAGTTACAATACATCTACATTAATTCAACTATTTTGGTCCTCCAATGGTATCACCATTAGTGAGTTATATAAGCAACTGAAGGATTAAAATTATATTTATTAAGGAACTACTGATCTTGATTATGAAATAAGGAACAAGGCATTGTATTTATCTTGTGTCGTTGTGTTTGTCTAATTTTAATGATTTTTTATTTCAAACAAAAATATGCTTGGTATTATATTGATTTGTATTTGTTCTTAGTAAAATTTTCTGCCACCATAACGGCCATCTAAGCATGCAGCTCTTTGTATGTATAAAAGTATTATTCAGTAGATAATTATTGAATAAGGCAACCTTTAAATAATTTGGTGTCATAGATAGAACGTCAAGATAAATATAAAACAAGATTTATCAGAAAGTAGCCATATCACAAACTTTGGTTATCTTGAAGCTATAAATGAGTAAAAAGGCATTTACTTACTTGACCCCATTGCCATTAATAGGCCCGGACTAATGACGTCACGCGGGAGAACAGGCCCGGACTAATGACGTCACGCGGGAGAATATATAATTATTAAAAGCGCAAACATTAGTTTGTGCCTAACATAAATTGGCGCATAAATCATGTTGGTATCGTTAGAAATTTGAGACTTTTTGGCCCGAGGTCACATTTTCATCTGCAATGTGGGCGGACCATCAAAATATTTGCCCACCCCTGGTATAGACGGTGTAGTGTTAGCTACCTATAGTACATTTTTCCTTAAGGACATTCAACTATAGTAAGGTCACTTTAGATTCTGATTGAACATAAACAAATCCAAGATTTTCTTGAAGTTAATTCCAATATTTATATTCTGGAGTATTTCGTTTCTTGAATATATTTAATTGAATTCAGCGCGCATTTCAGGCAGTTTTGTCACTCCTGCCACACGACCTCCATGTCGGTGATGCTTAGAGCTATCTCGTTGGTACCGATTTGAGGATCGAACGTGGGCTCCACCAGGATCGGTGCTGCAACCCCTCTACCTATGGGCACTATAGGCGCTTTCTCCCCTTTAACGTAATGAGTGGGATAATGCTTTTTCAGCTCACGCATTAGCCTGAACTTCATGTTGCACACTGTACATCTGCAAAAAGTATAAAATTTCAAATAGATATGTGACATCATTATCATCAGCCAGGACTAATACATAGTCCACTACTGGACATAGGCCTCCCCTAAAGCACGCATTCTCAATTAGGGGGTTTTTAGACCGTACCGTTGGTGTGTGGACCGACTTTTTACATGCCCATCCGACGCATAGATCATCTTTCTTTTCAAACAATTTGGTGATCAACCCAGATTGCCTTAACCGACCAGGAAACAACAATGAAATTTGTCAAGTCCCCGCAAGATTCTTACCCACGCCCTCCGGTTTCTAAAGCACACACTCTTACCACTAGGCTACGGAAGCAGTAAATAACAAGCAGATAAATAAGACTATAACCTTTTTGGCATCTTTGTTTATTTATAATATTCAATAACGCCCCAATAAATTTTATAAGCCCTGTCTTCCATCTTTTTTTATCGAGTAATAGCAATAAACCTTACCCAATTAAGGGACGGAGAAAACTTAAACTAACCCATAGCATAGCTCAATTATTGTATCTTGATGACAATTCCACAATAAGGACGATTGACTTTCAAGACGCTTTGCTCCAACAATTGCTTTGTGTATATTCTTTAATTGAGCTCCGTAGCCTAGTCGTAGTCTTATGCAGAGACAAGGGGTCGTGCGTTCGAATCCGACGTGGACTCAACAACTTTTCATTGTTGTTTCCTAGTCGGCTAGGTCAATGCAACTCATAGTTAAACTAATAATCGTACTTATTTTCAACGGAAAGAAGTCACGTGTGAATTGATAGAATAAAAGAGACAATCTGTGTCTTGACTCTATCTAATCTATTCATCTCAAAAAGTCACGTGTTACATGTCACCAAAAACGTGCATACTATATGGTAAAAGTCAAAAGTGCTCTGTGGCACATGTTACACGACAAAATTTTAACTATACTTTTACATTAAGCAAAATTAAGCCTTAACACAAACATATAAGGTGCATTTTACAAAGGACCTACTTCATTTAGTTTATTATATGGGCTGTATACTAACTGGTATATATTCTGGCCGACATGTTTCCTCATGTGCTTGACCATCTCGTAGCTCTGGCTGAAGGCACGCTCGCAGTACTTGCAGCGGTAGGGTTTTTCACCAGTGTGGATGCGCTGATGTCGCTTCAGGTGGTCTTTGCACTTGAAACTGAGGCAAATTGCAAGTTTAATGTATTGGTGCTAGGTTAAATTTGTCGTTGCCATGGCGACGGGGAGAGAAAGCCTTACTTATCTCGTCCCTTTAGCAACGGGACCGTTTCCACGGACGCTGCACTTGAAACCTCTGCAGGTGAAAGATTGTTGGGTATTACTAGGTCACCATAGCAACGCGAAGGAAGAGCATGATGATGTTTAGGTGATCTTTGGAATTGAAACTGATGCAAAGCTAGTCTTAACCAAGTACTTGTGCTGTGTTGACTTACTCGTTACTATGGCAACGTGACGGTTTAAGTGGTCCTTGCAATTCAATGCGATAGAAAGGGAGGGTATCTTTGCTGAGACGACTTGCTTGTTACCATGGCAATTGGGTCGAAGAGAGATTATTGTCTCTCGTCGGCATGACGAGACGGTTAATTGTGATCCTTACACTTACAATTGATACAAAATTGGACTTTTACTTGAGTATCGGTGGTGGTTTGACTTTGCCATGTTTGACGTTACCATGGCAACTGGGCAGAAGAGCCTCAATGTCTAGTTGCTATAACAAGGCGGCGAGTAAGGTGCTCCTTGTACTTGAAACTGTTGCAGAAAGAAGAGTATTGGTACTGGATGGATTAGTATGTTACTATGGTAATGAGGAGGCACTTTCGCCATGGCAACGTTTAAGTGGTGCATAATTGGGGTTATATTAAGTACAATTTTTCCGCCGGAGGTTATCCCGACTCCGGCGGACTTCGATTGTTCTTTGCAACATTTTGTTAACCAACAACACTAGTTGGAATTTGCTAATTGTAACAATATCCATAACTAACATCATTTAATTAGTTCTAGTGCTAACTTCACATCAGATATAGGTATAAAAAATATAGGCAATGAAAATCATTTACTGTCAAGAGAAGACATGCTTCATGAAACCAAAGAATATTTAAGAAGTTATTGTTTATTAAATTGTCTTCAAAGTTCTGCTTAAGATATCCAAGCTATCTATAATATGGACTCATTATAAAGATTGTCACATATAGTTATGTCATTCTAGCATGCTATTGGTTGATGTAGACAAGCTGTCAATCACCAATTAAATAACCACCAACAACAGTTCTTCACTTGAAATAATGACTGCCGATTTTATAAATATTAAATCTCTCCCAGCTGTAGTTTAGCATACCTCTTTTGGCAGGTTTCACAGGTGAACGCTCTGATACCCAAATGTATGACTTTGTGTTTCTTCAAAGAGTTAGAATTGTGAATCTTGAATCGCATTCATCACATTTGTATGGGTGTACATCTGTATGAGTAATAACATGACTTGCCATTTGACCTGTAAAACAAACAAAATGTGTTAGATATAAATCTCACATATACATAATTGAAAAACTTAGTATAAGCATAATATAGCTGGAAAACTTAATCATCATTGGCCTGTGTAAGTCCACTGCTGGGCATAGGCCTCCCATAATACAAACTTATCCCTTACAGGGGTTTTTGGACCGTATCCCAACACGCTGGTCCAGTGCGGGTTGGTGGGTGGACCGACTTTTACATGTCCATCCGACGCAAGGATCATCTTACTTTTCAGACCATTGGGTGATTGGCCCAAATTGTCCTAACCAACTAGGAAACAACAATGAAAATTTGTCGAGTCCCCAAAGGATTCAAACCCACAACTAATGAATATGTGTTTTTTCAAGTTTATAAAAATATGAGACCTAAAATTATTTGTTAACAGTTTTCAATTATACTGTGTAAGATAATAAAACATATTTCTCCTGTGTTTCTTTTTCCATTCTTCTCAGTTCAGAGGCATTCAATTCTGAACCAGAGATATTTTTTGAAAACAATCAATAAAAAAATAGTAGTTGGCATAGGGTTGGGACAACCCACTGCCAAGGTCGCTGGTTGGCAGTCGACTGCTAAAGGCTGATGATTGTGATGAATAGCATTTAACGTCAACAATAATTTATAGATATTAAATACTAAAGGTTTTCAATAGATCTATTTACACTACCAAGTAAAATGCAGCATGAAAGTACCACATCTTTTTAACCAAGTAATCCCACACTTATACAAAAAAACACTAGAATTATGGCATAATCTATTACTATACAGTAGTACATACTGGGTGGAATAAAAACTGATGTAAACATTGTCTTCCATTACAACATTATAATGTCATGTCCCTAATATGCTTACATCATTTATCAATAATAAGCAGTGTATGCTACATCATTCAAATACCCTATTTGGCTCTTTAATAGTTGTACCCTGAATACTGTAAATGTATTTCTGTCGGAAAATATAATTTTTAATATATAATAAAATTTGTTACCTTTAGTTGCAAATTTCTTAGGACAAAAAGTGCAGGCAAAAGGTTTCAATCCACTGTGCCTTAACAAATGTTGCCGCAGATTTGAATTGTTAGTGAAGCTCTTTCCACATGTTGAACACAGGAATGGAGTTTCTTTTGTGTGAACTCGGAGGTGATCCTTTAAACTGCATAACTGGAAAAAGCCTGAAATTTATAGTGTGAAACACAAATAAAGGCAAACTGAAATATACATCACATAGAATCATATTAAAAGTCGAAAATTAAAAGAATGCATAGTAGTTGAAAGACAATATAATTATGATTCTTGAAAAAGTAACTAGTTATTGGAAAAGGCCTTAAACAGCCAGTCATATCCTAATTATGGTACAATTAAAAAGTATACAATCCAAATCTAATGTCTATCTAGTCAGAGACCATGATTTCTATGCCAAAGAAGATAAGTTTAGGTCCCAAATCAACACTATTATTATACACTGCCTAGGGTAAAAGTCCTCTATTTGTTTCAGTATTAAAGTTTTAATTTAATACTTTTTGCTCAATAGTATAACCAAATGAGGCCTATGATCTGCTAACATGGGCAAAATAGTTATGTGATAACAGTTCTGTATTTAAATAATTAGGTAATTAAGAGCCAAAAAAGCAATAAATTTAGATAAACAATGTCTTATGTGAACACTACTCGGCCAAAATATTGGGAGCTCCTACTGTTTACATCAGGTAAGGTTGCAGATGTGAAGAATCTACTAATATGTATGAGTTTATTATCAGAGGCTTTAGTATTTGACACTATACTTTATATAACATCTACAAAAAAGGACAAACAAAGAATGATAAAAAAAATACTTTGAAAACTGTTGTTCTCAAATAGTTTCACATATAACTCAACTTTTTACTTTATGTCAGTGTATTGCCAAGGCCTTTGTTTTTATGGTAAACCAAATAAGCTAAAAATTTAATAATGATATGCAAAAAATTACAAATAATCAAAAAGAACTAGAAACTCACCTTTATTGCAATATGAACACACATGTGTTTTGGCCCGGTCATGCCTTTTAACATGCTCCTGTAATTGATCCGGTCTTGTATATGATTTGGGACAAAGTTTGCATAGATAAGGCCTCTCAGTAAAGTGCAACATGATATGTCTTCTTAAAACAGTCTTCATAGAAAATACTTTGCCGCAATAATCACATTCAAATTTAAAGAAATTGCTGTTCCTTTTAAAATTTCTATGTTTCCTCCCATGAGCCATTAGAGATCTTTCTTTTGAAAATGTCTGATTGCATTCTTTGCATGCATACACATTTTTGTTTTCCTCTGATTTCACTAAACTATTTTCTATGCTATATACCTTAGCAGATTCTAATTTTTCATCACAATTTTTCTCATGCCCAGTTAAATGATTCAGGTAATCGCTTGAGTTGTATACCATTTTTCACATCTATCACATTCATATAGATCAACCTCACTCTTGTCTTCTTCTTTGGGTAAGAATGAAATCGGACAAATTTCGATTTCCTCATAAGCTGCCTCAAAATTAATTGATTCCCCCGCTTCTTCATCTTTAGGCTCTTCTTTTAGTATTTCTGTAGGATAAATAAGCTTTTTCAGTCGTTCCTGTACTTTTAAAACATTTGAGCGAAACGTAACTATCGTTTGTAAAACGTTAACGCAATCACCGCAGATCTTTTGTGGCAGTCCATCTTCTTTTTGAACCTGTAATAATACGTCGCACTTGTCACACTTGCAGTGTACAATTAAATAATAATAAATGGGCCATAATAAATACCTGAGCTACTGTGGTTGTCATCAAAAGATTGGCTAATAAGACGTCGTAATTATCTTCAATTTTTATGTGACTAAACAAATTAAATAAATTGACCGTATTTTTCATACAGGTACGGCAAATTACGCTTAAGTCTACCATGTTCTATGTCCTTTATAACACTTTTAACTTCTCAACTGAAAGCTTTTCTTCTAACAATATCTTCAAATATCAACAAAAACAAATTTTGTCATTGTTGTATTACGAGAAGGCAACGATACATCAAATTCCGTTGACACTTGACAGTCACACAGATGATTTAAAATATAAGTAAATTGTATTAACTGGACTCTGAAGAGAATATACAATTTACCATTCTTACCATTCTTATATCATTATTCTTCACTATTAGTATACTCTTTGCACTTTACTCTTGTAGAAAAATAAGAAGTGCATTAAGGCTAAAATATATAGTACATATATAAGGCGAAAAACAATAATTATTTACCTAGTTAAAGTAGTTTAAGTAATAATATATACATTTAACTTATTAATTACATAAACAAACACACTAGTGATAATTGGACTTATACGACGAATATTAATATAAATCTGTGATAGATCATTTGGTTAAAAAAAATCATTAAACGTTTTTACGAATTCCTGAGAAAATATTATTAAAATTTATGGTGTTTGAGTTTTGGTAGGTAATTTATGAACATTGACACAATCTACATCCTTTTTGAATCAGTTGTAGGTAACAAAAGTAACCATAGCTTATATAGGTAGGACCGGAGTTTCATCGTATCCTTGTTCTTCATGTGGCCCTTTAAAACTCAAAACTCATTAAATGTCAGGCATTTCACGCTGACCTTTTTAAATCAATTTACTATTTCCTAGTAATTTTTGATTTATGTTTATGTCTTAATTGTTAAACAAAGGTAGACTATTTAAATAAGTATAAATATGAGGTGATAGGTCCCCTTTTAACAGGGGGCCGTCTGGGGTGCCTATTTCTGCCGCAAAGCAGTATTGCGAAAACACTACTGTGTTCCGGGTTGGAGGCATTGTAGCCAGCGTATTTATAAATTAAGCGAGACGTTACATCGTATTGACGCCCATGATACTAGTATCTAGGGTGTCGAAACGATGTAACGTCTATCATGGGCGTCAGTGGCCACTTTCCACCAGGAGGCCCTACTGCTTGTCTGCCTACGTACCAAAAAATAATGAAGAAGTCTCCGAGTCCTTTCTATCCCTTTCTTATAACCTTATATACCTTAATATTAGTGTTTTTTCGTAATTTAAATTAAAACTAGGTGAAACAAAAGTGGACCTAATGTTAGCAGTATTCTTTATAGCGGAAAGAATTAAAGAGCCTGAGCATGAATAAAAGAAAGAGTACAAAATCATTAACTGTACGGAACACTCATAAAAGATAATTTCATACGTAACTACATAACTACATTTTAAAATATTTGAGTACGGGCGGCTTTATGCTCTTATTAAACATTGTCGTTCCTTTATTTTATAAATTGTTGACGCTCTTAAATGTTATGTGTAGAGATTAATAGTTATTAATAGATATATACGCAAAACTAAACAATTATAGTATTCTTTATTAATAAGCTTTATATATATAATACCACAATATAATCCAAACAAGGCGTAGGTAAGTTTTAAACAATCCGAAATAATCAAAATCCAATCGACGGATGCTTACAAGTCGTTAATTATTGAGAAACTATATATAAGAAATTCTAACGACATTAGGACGTTAAATCATTGAAAAATGTAATTTTTATTTTAAAGAGCTGAAACGAAACGACCATGTCCATCTGAGCTGACTTTTGTTTATGTGAAGTTATCTATGCAATACTGAAAAATTGAGGTGAAAAGCTATTAATAGAATGATAACTTCCTGCTGGTTTTAATTATTACAAAAATTGTGAGTTAACATCTTGCTATGGACGATATAGTTTTTATCGGTGATTGGGTAAAAGACAGAGTTTTGGGTTCAGGAAGTTTTGGTATTGTTGTTCTATGGAAACATAAGAAAACAGAGGAAAAACTTGCTATAAAATCATGTAAATGGGGATCCGAGTTGACCGCAAAGCACAAAGAAAGATGGACTAAAGAGGTGGAAATGTTACAAAACTGCAACAATGTCAACATTGTCGGAACAAAGAAACTCCCAGCAGAGTTCATTCTTGGTTTAGAAAAAGCAAACCCATCTAAGCTGCCAATACTTTGTATGGAATACTGCAGTGGTGGTGATTTACGACAAGTGTTAAATAAACCTGATGCATGCGGCGGTTTAAAAGAAGTCCAAGTGCGACAAATACTTAGTGACGTCAGAAATGCAATGCAATTTTTGCACGCCAACAAAATAACTCACAGGGATTTAAAACCTGAAAATATAGTTTTGCACCAAATAGATAATAAAATTGAAACTTCCCAAGGTCAGAGAAATGTTATTTATAAACTTATTGACCTAGGGTATGCAAAAGAAATTGATTCTAATTCTGTTTGTGCTAGTTTTGTTGGTACATTACAATACCTAGCTCCTGAAATATTTTACAGTAAAACATATAGCAACTCTGTTGATTTCTGGTCATTTGGATTAATAGCTTTTGAGCTGATATGTGGAGTAAGACCGTTTTTGCCGTATCTAGCACCAGTCCAGTGGATGCCTCATGTTAAGAAGAAGTCCCATGAGCACATATGTGTTTATGAAACATTTCATGAAGACATTGAATATTCATGTGAAATTTTACCCGAGAACCGTATATCTAAACCATTTAAACACTTCATGGAAAAATGGTTACAAGTGGCCTTAGAGTGGGATCCAAAATTACGTGGAAGGGATGCTCCATCAAAAGTTACTTTCAACATACCTTCAGAAGAAAAGGGAGCTACAAGCAAAGTTGTCATATTCGATTTACTTGAAGTAATATTAACAAAGAAAATAATCAAAGTGTTCTCTGTGACTACCTTTCATATCTGGATTATGAAATAAATGATACAGTAAAAATAGAAACATTGAAATCTTGGCTAAACAAAGATACAAATATTTCTATACAGGAACAGATTATCATATCTGCGAGCTTGTACATTAATGCTCAGAATGATGATCTTGTAACAAAATATTGGAATGATAGCAGTGCACTTATGTTATATTTATATGACAAAAGAACGATCATAAATTATAACATAGAACCAACTGTGCCTATTGCTGTCAAAAGGTGTCTGGAACATCCCAAAGCTTTGTATAATTTCAAAAACAGTCAAAATCTGTTCAGGAACGGCTTTTATTTCATTCTGTCTCAAATGGAAATTTATGATTCACTTATTAATGGTCTTTTCGCCAGAGCAGAATCTTTAAAACACGAAAGTAAACAGCTACTGGTGAAACACAACTCGGTTGATAAAACTTTAGGGAAGCTGCTAACAAACAAAGAGATACTTTCTAAAATGACTGAACTCGGTAAGAAGCATGTAGAGCATTTTAAGGAAAATAATATTGGTACAAATTTCCTTGGTGGTTTTGAAAAGATATTCAAAGAAGTTACTGAACAGTCGGAAAAAACTGACAAATTACAGAGCGCTTGGTCTCAGCTCTCTGTAAGATTGCAATCCGCAGCCAGAAGAAGCAATGAAACAATTTCTGCTGACCTAAACAGCTTTGTGACAAAATATAACTTTCAGAGTATATTTACTAATGCTTTAAAATCATTTAACTCTTTCAAAAAGAGTGAGTTCTACGGAGATAATAGAAACAAGGATGTAAAAAGTCAATTCTACAATGTGTCTGATATAGTTCGAGCATCATATGATTGTCTAAAGTTAAGGAGTAAAATTGTAATGGAAATACAAAATCAAGCATTTATATTGAAACTAAAAGATTTATCTTTGGAGCTATCTAAAATTAATGATGTTATTACAATGCAGCTGAAAATACTGAGAAATTAACTAACAATTTAGCTAATTTAATGGATGATTTATCCAAATGCATGTGGTCTACAATCAGCCTGGTTCTGAGAGATGCTGGGGATATATCAGATCTTCCATACAGTGTAGTATCTTTTCAAAAGAGAGATTTCAAAATTGGAGAACCAGTATCTAACTATCCGAGTCACTTAATTTTCAAGACGGTCAATTGAAATCCTTGATTGAAGAAAGTCTAAAAATAAGAAAACGCACACTAGTCTCTGTAAGAAACTTAACTCACAACAGATGCTATTAAAGAATACATCTCTTGATTTTAGTTTCCTCAGAGATGATTAATTAATTAGGATTTTTAAATTAACAAATAACAAAATTGTCCAAAGAATTTAAGAAGTGCCTTACATTAGCTCTTAAGACATACTTTTTTATTTCTAGATATAAGATTTTACATGTCCTATTCATTTTTTTAATAAATTATTATATAATTTTTTTCTAGTCAATAAAAGTTCATTTTATATTTTTTTCGATTAAAAAGGCAGATTTTTATAGGTTGCTTAACATTATTTTTTATTGATTATAAAGATTTTTTTTATTTAAAACCGTGTTTTTTTTTATTTACTTAAAAATTATAATGTTATAAATCAAGGCAAACTAAACCAAACTTAGAATAAATCTGTTAAACTGCAAGGAAAATCTATAAAATACATCCAGTGAATTGCTCTAGCCAGTCTTTAAAACGGCTCATATTCGCGGCTAATTTCTCTGTACACGCCGGTGTTTGTAGATACTCCTCTGGCGCAACCCTAGGTTCAGGGCTGCCGCATATATGCAGCCATATTGCAAATATAGCGTCGTCGACGTTTGTGACAGCCCTGCGGCACAATCTTGCCGATGTTAAACAAACCGATACCAATGCTCCAATGCTGCCAATTGGTGCTACAGTCAATGTTTCCTTTCGTGCAGCTATAAAATAGGCCTTTAATAGATTTTCAGCTCTCTTATCTAGACTGACGTTTATTCCCGCAACCAAGTTAATATATTCAGTTAGATCTTTTACGGCACTTCTCTCGTCTGTTGTCTGTGGAACGTTATTGACAGCCTTTTCTAGCATGAACTCTATTAAGTCATCAGCCTGCTCGCCGTAATCACCACGGCAAACTATTCCAAAAACGCTAGTCAAGTTTCTAACACCTATCTTCTTTAAATCATTCGAGTGAGCCCAAACTGAACATTTAACTTCTACCTCGCCAACTTCTGTTGCAACTGTACCGTTCTCCAGGTACTTCAAGATTGAACCAATCTGTTTTTGATTGTACAAATGCAGTGGAGAGATAAAACGCTGACACCACCAGAACTAGCGATCAGGGACAAGTTGACAGAGTTGTGTGTATTTCCAAGTTGAACTGAATTATCCGCGTACTTAATAGCTTCGTTCATTAGATCCCCTAGGTACTTTGTTTCATACCCCGAGACTAATACATTAATTACAGGCGATCCGAGTGCAGAATTAGCCTTAACGCTGACTATACTGAGTAACAAAGTGATCTTGGCATGAATAAAACTTTGTAAAGGACATTTACGAACTCCTATAGTGGAAGCGAGGCAGTAAATAAACATCCATGGAACGCCATTACAGGCCTCAAAAAGTTGTTCTATATCTCCTGGGATAGGATGGGTTAAAGCAGCGGGTGGACTTATTATTTCCTCAACAGACCAAATAGTTTTTTTATTTCTCAAAATTACCGAATGTACATTAAATCTACTTCCTATTTTTAATTTTAATATTAAGTCATCAGTAATTAAGGTTTTTATCGGTTGAATGTAGTCGCTAGTTAAAAATGTTGCGACCACTTGCTCGCCACATCTCCGCAAACCGCCATTTTCGAACAAGATACTTCTACAAACATAACATTTTGGAGGGACTCTCGGAATTTGATGAAAAATAACTTCATTTCCCTCACATTCTTCGGGACACGACCAAACTGTGTGAATCACGTAAGAGTGAGGTTTCGAAATATGTAAAAGTAAACCAGTAAATATATAAAACCCGCCATAATTTTGTCGCCTTGAACAAGATAAGATTGGGTGAAAACATTTTAATCTTACTGTTACCGCTACTTGCATCGCATCCACGTACTGTTTGTTATCGTTAGTATTTGATTTGACACATGCAAATAATATTTCATTGCACATTTGTTGGAACTGCAAAGGTTCCGTAATCAAAAAGTCCCCTAACTCGGGAAAATTGTTTAACAAATCCATTACGTCAAGTTCAAGTAAATGTCGTAGCGGTGGAAACTTGTTACCTGGTTTCTCAGAATACACATTAAGAAACGAGTCACATGCATTTTTCATATCAGCTAAAAAACGCCTTCTGTCAAAATATAGCAACAGTAAACAACGTAATTTTAACTGCCTCATTTTTTATATAACTGTTTTTGGTTCTTTACACTGATTTTCCCTCCAAATTTTGATTATTAATACAGATTAAATAAATGTTGTTGTTATTTTATTTTTTTTAATGATCATTAATATAAACAGTAAAATAGATGACTTATTTATTATTAGAATTCGTCTTTTTATAATTTAAAGACGGAAAACTTACGATTATTTAGTAAGTGGGTATTATTTTTAAATATTAATATTTGAACAAAATTATTTCTAAATATTAAGCGAGCATAAAGCAACGAATATAAGGCACGCTGAGAACTTCAATAAACCACACATTTAAGTTTTTACGGCCAAAATAAAATTATAAAATCAAAAGAAATGGTACTTTCTATAAATACAGGCTTTGCTTTAAATCAGTTCAAGGGTTAGCCATATTTAGATGAAATATTTAACTGGTAACACCGCTCTGTTAGATCGTTACCATAAATATCCGACTTTACATCCTTATTAAGATAACGAGAAATGCCAGTAATAAGTTGGAACGATAATCTTACGGATTTATTGCATAATCGTCACTTTGCAACACTACAGTCGCCTACGCGGCACTGTTAAAATGCAGGCCCACGCGGGCATGGCAAGGTCAAACGAGAATTAGCCATAGAAGGTACATGCGGAAATACTGATTTCGATATGTAAATTTAGTTTCCACTTTGCGTACATCGCACTAATATATATGCATCTTTCAACAAAAAAAAATCAATATTAATTGTTTGCAAGGCAAATACTCTTTTTAAAAAAAATACTGCGGTTTCAAGGATGCAGTCAATTTTAGGTCTCAATTCTCTATGGTCTACAATCCGGATACATTGCGGTTACTAATGAAATATCCACATATAGTAGACTATTCAAATTGTGTCACCCTTAGCAGTAAGGAAATTTCATTATACGGCAAATTTTTGGTCCCAAAATAAATATAAGAAATATTAATAAAAAAAAGAAATAGTTACACCATTAATTTAAATTAAATTCAAGATTTATATTCGGTTTCTGAATGTAAAAAAGAATTATAAAATATGATATGCTTAAGTCGGCCAAGCTTGGTTAAGACAGTAATATTTAGTAAAAGTAAAGGAGTGTGAATGTTTGTTTTGTCTATTTTCACAGAAATATAGAAAAAAATTGCTTAAAAATTACTACTTCTTGATAATTCAAACCTAACCTATTTTAGAATTTTCCTCGTATCATTACCGAAAACATTTTCGATTAAGATTTTAATTTTACTCGTAACTGGAATTTGCTGAGCATAATTTTTTCTCCATAAAAATAAACCTCACATATTCATTGAGATAGTAAAAGGTTAATATGATGGTGGGATGCTGGTGGCCCACTCGACAAAGATGTCACCATCAAATCAAACGGGAGTACATTAAGATCGTCCTCCTCCCACGTTTGTAAATTCATAACCCACGCGGACTACCGTGTTTCCTACAAGGCGAAACAATTAGTTAATGCGATACCGAACGGAAACGTCGAAATCAATATGCTAATCCAATCAAAACGACCTCACTTCGCTCATGACCGCCTTTTCATTCATTGTTAATTTAATATCGTGTAGTTTAGATATATTTCAATAAAATTTTTTGTTATCTGCATTAATGATTTTTTTTTTTACCTACATAAAAATGACTTAGAAATTTATTTTAGAGGGCGGTACCACCTATTTTTGCCGTAAAGCAGTAAAGAGATGACACGAAAGTGTTTCGTTCTAAAGGGCACCGTAGCCACGTCGTGTCTCACGTTTAGCAGCGTATACACAGTATATGGTATTGCCAATGTTAATGGATTATCTACCTTCGTTAGTATTATTACCTTTTTTTTAAAAAAAGACATATTCTTAGATAGTGAAAATTTTAGATAACAAATAAATTTAGTTTGTTAGGTGTGTTACATATTTTTCTTTAATCTTAACGTAGCCAGGGATGTATCAGTAAAAATAATAAAAAAGTTTTTGACACCAAACCAATTACATGTTTTTTTTTAATATTTTTATACTTCGCTATGTGCGCTACAAAAACTTTTCAGATTATTCAGTCAGATAATTTTTTCTCTCAAAAGCATTAACGTCATCATAGGTAGATACGTCAATTCCATGTGAGCTGTTGCATTATATTCCCAAATACTTGGAAGACTCTAAATTATTTTCTAAAAGACCTTTTGCGGTAGTGTAAACAAGTTTACATGATGCATATATTTAATGGGAAAAAATTCGGCCTTATGACTTAAGTTATACTTATAACTGAGCCCCTCGCCTTCTCATATTTGTCGACATGGGGTTTTAGTGAATAACTGAGTTAGCATTTTCAACTATAACTTATGGTCTTTAAATAACAATCAAGCACACTATGATTTTTGATATATTTCATTTACTTACGAGGCTCAGTAGCATACTTTAATGCAGTGCGATGCTCGAGTTAAGATGTAAGAACGATATTATATAAAATTCAGTATCACTTCGGTGGTTACGGTGTGACAACAGTTTGCGCTTGGCAACTGTTTTACACTATGTTATTTTATTAATTTGGAATAAAGAAAATGTTGTAGACATTGTCTTTATTATATTTATATTTAAAAATAATATGGTTGTTACTGCGTAAAATAAAATTGTATTCTGTTCAATCAATTTGTACTTACAAGATTCAGCGATAACTTAACCTTATGATCTGAATTATTAGTTGTCGAATAATCGTTTACATAATATGGTAGAGATGTGTTATAAATAGTACAATTAAGTATAAAAAAATAAACCAAAAATATCAACGCTTTTTCTGATGCCTGTAGACAATGCACGAATTCAATTGGTGGTGGTAGGTGGGGGTCTTAGGTAAAGAAAATCAAAAAATCCACTATACCATCTTATGTCTCACGGTAGGGCGCGAGGGCCCACTTTCCATCAGGTGGCCTGACTGCTTGTCTGCCTTCCTATGAAAGATAATCAAACTTGATGCTTTAGCACCACCATTGGTAGCTGCAAACGCGCCAAATTGTACCTCCTAAGCTTTTTGAACTCTGTTTCTTTATGAACACGATATAGTTTCGTAATAACCGAATACTAAATCTGTTAACCCGATCGTAATGTGTTATGAGTTAATGTTATAAGTTCGCTATCCTGTGGTACTTGGCCGTTACGCCGCATAAACACGATAACATACGGAGTATAACGCTGTTCTGGCGCGTGTAGTCAATTTATGAACGTTAACTGAAAAAGCTCCACAACTTCTATATCACTATATACATTAACGAGAATAACTAGTTTTAAAGGATTGAGGAAGCTTTGTTGGAACTGATTATCTATAGCAACACTTTGTTCTTTAATCTGTGGCAGTGACATCTAAAGTGACATTGACATTCAGCTTTAAACTTTTTCGAGCACGACTGTACCCAGTAGGATCAGCCTTAGCTGTTAGGGTATAAAAATAAAAATAACGTTAGCTTCCACTTTTAATATCTTCTCACGGCTGTATTCAGAGTCGAGACTTATCAGACTTAGGAGCTTATCTCAAAATTACTTTTTATTAAAAACCTGCATACAGATTTGTACAGCGGCAAGTTTACCACAAAGACAGTTGTAATCTAATAGGATTCGCAAAGACCATAGTACTTAGAATTTCCAAAGAATCTCACTACATCACGAACTAATTGTGCGCTCGGCTGTACAGAATCTTACGAGACGCCGCCGTTCCGCTACTTAAGCTCGACAACGGCCAGCAGGCGGCCAGTTGTGCGCGACAGTACCGGCGTACCAGTGGGCGGGGTGCGCTCGGCGTAGTGTCGCGCACTGGGCGGCACTCGATGCCCGATCACGACAAGTACCAGTTGCGTCCGCGGGCGGCGCGCAGCCGAGAGCCGCGCGCGCGCCGCGCCCCGCAGCCGCTCAGCAAGTACCGCCGCAAGACGGCGAACGCGCGCGAACGGAGCCGCATGCGCGAGATCAACCGCGCGTTCGAGGCGCTCCGCAAGGCCGTGCCCGCCGCCGCCATCACCGGCAACCCGGTGCCCTGTGAGAAGCTCACTAAAATCACGACCCTGCGCTTAGCCATGCGGTACATCACCGCGCTTTCGGCAGCCCTGAGGGACAGCCCCGAGCGGGACACCCCCGAACGATGGCCCTCGCCCCTCTGCTCCGATCTGTCGGAGTTCTCCACGGAACAGGAGCCGTCCGACTTCGCAGAGGACTCTCTGTCACACTTTGACACCTTCTTCGCGGAGTTCGACTGCGTTGACATTGACAGGACATTCGCGTGACAGTGATGTGTTGTGCCGGGACGATTTAGCATAGTAACAGTTTGCCATATTATTAATTAATTTTATTCCGCTAGTACGTATCGAAGCATTATTATTTTTTAAATATTTTTGAGATTTTATTTATTTCATATATTTTATGTAATATTTCTTTATTTAATTTTTTACTTAATAAAGCGTTATTGTTATAAACCGTTTTAATTATTTAGATTACAAAATATCTTTCTTCTAGATATAAATATTAATTGACAATTTGACTACAATTGCTTTTGCAAAATTTAAATTTAAATGATAAGATTTTCCGTCACATGTGACTATTATTAATAAATAATTATGTCAAGTACGTTATAGACATAAATATTTTAATACAAGTCATTTTTTGTTGAAGCATCTAAACTTGTGACTTATTAAAGCAACGAAAGAAAGTAGTAAAAGTTCAGCCCAATGTTAACAGCATCATCTCTTCGATAAAACAACTGCCAAAAAGTAAACCTCAGTAAGCTTATTAACACTTTATTTTTAATGTATATGATTGACGCCATCACAATCGGTGTAAAAAAATAAGCAAATAGAAAAAAATCGAAGCAAATTATAGCAGTATAAAACAATGTTGGTCAGCTATGAAACTGATTTCGAACGGAAGAGCAAAACATAAAGGTACTCCTCTCTCTATACACGCAAACCTCGTTTTAATTGAACATCTTATTCTGTACCTTTTCGCGAATATTACAAAATTATTAACGAAACGGGTTTTCGAGTATTTTGTTAATATTAAAATTTCCAAACCCTTTTCAGCGTCCATGGCTCCAAATTTACATTATTTAATACCTTACCTTATTTGGTATAAGCAAAGCTTTCTTAAATTACTTTAGCACTGAGTGTGTGCACGCTTATGAACAAATTTATTGATTATTTCATACTTCATGACTTGTAAAGCTATAGTTTAATATTCGATGGTTGGTCTGAAATATATATGAGAATGAAGTAGCTGCAAAAACTCTTATTTTTTACCTGCGATGCGTTATTTCATAACTAAAATTATAAAATCTACAAATGTATTGCCTATAAGGCTGTTACAAATGTAGTGAGAAATTATTTTCCTTTGGGGAAACTCGGACCTTTATCGGAACACGATGACACCCTAATTGTCAATAAATGATCGTATTAAATCAGTGATATTTTCATATCCATTAATATGATAATTTATTGTTTAGTGTCAAATGTAAAATTAAAGTCATTTTATAACATAGAGATGTATAGATACTGAAGTTTTTAGATCTTTTCCGAAAAATTACGAACGAAAATTTTCTTTACACTTTGTCTATATTAGTTTACTTAGATTTCACATTTTCTTGCCCTATATATTACATTGTCATATAATATCATAGTAAAATTTACCCTAACCTACTTAGAAAAGATCTAGAAAGGAACTTACTGATTAAGAATACATGCAATACGTTATTTCCAATAGGAAGGCTAAATAGCCACAATATTATCGACACACTTATGAAACCCGCTTGCCCACACAACCGATATAATATCATCGATTTTTGTATCTCGTCGACATTAGGCGATTGTTATTATATTGAGTGTTAAAAATGCTTAACTATATCAGATCACATTCGTTGCACGAGAAATTTTCTGAGCTTTGAGTGATGATTTTTTGAGTACATGTCTTTGAAAATTCTTATCGCGGTTCGTTTAACTCTAAATTACTTATACTTTTAACTTAGACGAAAATATTTAAGTTTACCGTTTAGCTAAAAAGCGAACCTTAGCGATGAAATAGAAACTAAACTTACCTTTCGGAAATGAGTTTAGCAATCTTAATTTAAGGACTTTGAAAAGCACAAATTTTAACACATTTCAACACGATTCCATATTTGCTTGATTATTACGTATATTGAGTTTAGTAGTTTTAAAAATATTAAAGAAAATAGTGAATGCATTCCAATTATATGTAATACTTACTAATTATTACAAAAGATCTGAAAGAAAACTAAGATTCTAACCGGTTCTGATTTGACAGCTGATACAGGCACAATATTTTTTTAAGAATAATCTGAAACCTATAATTTTATTAAATAAAAGGACTTTACGGATTTTATCGCGTTTATTTTAAGATTTTAAATTCCCGACGTTTCGAACACTTTCCAGCGGCCGTGGTTACGGGGTAGACTGAGATGTCATGCGTCTTGTTGCCAGTGCTGAAGCGGGGTTTCCAGGTCTTAATTGTAATTAATTATTTTTAGTCTGTACTCTCCGACCTATGCAAAATGAACTGGTTTTATCGTTAGAGCCAGCAGTGGTATTATGCTTGGGTTTAATTTTTAATTTATTAATTATGGGGTCCCAAGCAGGTGGTAGAACCCAACCATCTTCTCTATTGAAATTTGGATGTTTTCTTATCTCAATAGCCTCTCGGATCTTCCTTGGTAGGAATCGTTGTTCTTTAGTGAGGATTTGTGGTCGATCAAATCTGATGTAATGGTTTGGGTGATTTAAAGTATGGTCACACACTGCCGACTTGTTGGGTCTTTTATGTTTAATGTCAGCTATATGTTCCTTCACGCGGGTTCTTATTGCTCGCTTTGTTTGTCCAATATAAGAGAGGCCGCAGTCACAATCTAGCTTGTACACTCCTGGATCTTGTAGAGGAATATTGCACTTGACAGGTGGTTGGAATTGACCAATCTTCTTCAAGGGGCTAGAAATAAGTTTTGATTGAAGACCGCCTCAAAATGTTACTAATCTTGTCAGTTACGCCTCTCACATAGGGTAGAACAGCAGGTACTCGCTTCACAGTGGCTGCCTTCACTCGTCACTGTGACGCTGCGCCACGGCAGCGTCACAGTAGGCTCCAGTTCATTTGCATGGTCGGACTGTACAGAATAAAATAATTAATTACAATTAAGAGCTGGAAACCCCGCTTCAGTACTGGCAAAAGACGCATGACATCTCAGTCTACCCCGTGACCACGGCCGCTGGAAAGTGTTCGAAACGTCGGGAATCCATGAAGTCATTTATTTAATAATGTATATATTCACGCAAACAATAGAAATAATTACCTATAATTTTACCTACAAAAGTATTGATTTTTTAAACTCTGATAATTATTGTCTTCTAATATTTAGTACTGCCTCCAAAGCCTAGTGGTAAGGGCGTGTGTTTAGGGTCCGAATCCTGCGGGGACTTAACAAATTTACATAGTTGTTTCCTAGTTGGTTAGGGCAATTTGGGCCGATCACCCAATTGTCGTAAATGTAAGATGATCCATGCGTCGAATGGGCATGTAGAAAGTCGGTGCACCTACCAACCTGCATTGGACCAGCGTGGTGGTCACACACGGTCCAAAAAAACCCCTAAATGGAGAATGCGTGCATTAGAGGAGACCCATATCCAGCAATAGACTAACACTAGACTGATGATGATGATGAATATGTAGTAAAATACCATATTTAAAAATCGGACTGGTAATTTTAAAATACATCATCTAACTCAAAATCGATGATTTCGAACAATTTGAACAAACAACATAACCTTTATGCATTTAACAATTTTCATACGAAAAAACGTGATTTTATAATTGCAATTACTATTGTGAGTCATTTCGTTTTAGCTCTGTGCTGTTTAATCTTTGCTTATTCAAGCTTGAGACAATGTATTGCGTTTTTATATACAGGATGCTACATGCGGGCACGGCTAGCACTTCATAACTTACGAGGCTTAACGAAGCGTTCTATTTGGTCTAGTAAGCCAGTGTATTGTTTGTGTGTGTACTTAAATTGTTTGAAACTTCGCCTATATGGTACATTGATCTTCTTATAGTGTCTGTTCCTCTTTCTGCTCCTAGTGAAGCTTTTCCCCGAAAAACTAGACTCGGAGCAAATAAAATTACAAATTCATGTTAACAGAGTGTCATGTCAGCGATAATGACGCCAAAACATTAAATAACTCGTTGTCGTGTTTCTATGAATCTTCTTTTTTATAATAACTAAATTAGCTATTATATTAAATAAAAAATTATTTTGTTTTTAATATAATAGGTAACTGGTTTTCACATTTAGGATAAGACAAAAATCGAACTCAAATTCATGTTTTCAAAGTTTTTAACGATTGTTTATTTTCATTTCATCAAAGTTTACAACTTAGACCTAGGTATCATTATTATCATCAATATCAGCCCATGATAGTCGACTCCTGGACATAGGCCTCCCCTAATACACCCCTATCCATTAGGGGGTTTTTGGACCTTATCCTACCTAGGTATAATTACTGATAAATTATACACTAGTAGTCCGTCCACAGACAGACAGAAAGTAAGGACAGAATCCTTACTTTCTACTCCTTTCCTAGGATAAAAAGTAGCCTGTGTTATTCAAGGATAATAAAGCTTTATATTAGTTAAAGAATATTACAAATCAGTTCAGAAGTTTCGTTTCCTTTTTAGACAAACAGACAACCAACCTTTTCTCTCTGCAACTACTTCATCCAGTATAAATTTTGCAGAGGAGAACAAATCTACTACTTTGCCATTATATATCGAAATAATTTTAGTAACAGATCTGCCTACATACAAATGGAGATTACGGAATGCATCCCATTAGAAAGTTCTAGAAGATAATCGATACGTCATGGAGTTATGATCCATTAAATTAAATATGACCTATTGGTAACTATATTTTACATGAGAAATTTAGTGATTTAACTATTTTCATCATCGCCATTACGTGAATAGATTAAGCGCACTAATCATCATGAATCACTCTTTTGTTCGTCATTTCGTATGCGAATACGATTTTTTGTTTTTTTTTCCATTTAATATTTTTAATTTTTAATCTATAAAATTGTATTTAACTCATCTTTACCAGTTTCAGAGTTTTTGTTTTGATAAAATAGCTATCCTATTTTTTAAAAACATACAATTGATATCCTATGATATGTATGATATTAATTCAATCCGAATTTGAGAATATTAAACGTTAACATCCCATTGTCGACACAGTTAGAGACAAAGCTTCGACATATTTTACAACTTCTTACTTTAAAAACCAAAACAAAAAAGCTGATGGACTTCATATACTCGTAGATAACATACATATCATATCATCAGCCTTTGTTAGTCCACTGCTGGACATAGGCTCCCCTAATACATCCCTATCCATTAGGGGTTTGGACCGTATCCACCACGCTGGTCCAATGCGGGTTGGTGGGTGGACGACTTTTTACATGCCCATCCGACGCATGGATCATCTTACTTTTCAGACAATTTGGTGATCGGCCCAAATTGCCTTAGCCAACTAGGAAACAACAATGAAAATTTGTTGCGTCCCCGCAGGATTCAAACCTACGACCTCCGGTTTCTACAGCACACGCCCATACCACTAGGCTACGGAGGCAGTAGATAACATAACCTATAGTTTTCAAGTGGCGTGATACATCTCGATGTCAATTCATTAGTAAGATCGCTTCGTTCGAACGTTACGTCACTACATTGCTTGAAACATATTAATTAATAATTGAATAAAATCCCCCTTTTGTTTAGCTTAGATATCAATATACCAAATGAGAATGAGAGAATGAATCTAGAAATATATTTTTTTTAATATATGGAAATATATGACTGTGGGCAAAACACATACAGACATCGAATAAAAAAAAGTCTGTTTAAAAAGTGGGAGCACTATCGGCGTGTTCCAAATTTTGGCGCCATAAAACATAAGCCATAGTCTATAGAAATTCCATATCTAATATAACTTGGGGTTTTAGAATAAAATACTGTATGCACAAACTTATTATATTTGGGCAGAGTAACAATATCGTACTATAAACTTTTCTCAGGGAGCACTTTGTATTAAACTACCGCCCATTATATACTATTTAATGAAATATCAATAACAGTACTATTTATTTTGCAATCGAATATAAAGCAAGCTATTGTACATAATATATAATTAATTAATTTTAAATTACACATATTTAATATAAAAAGTTGAACATAATTAAATACAGTCATTTATTAATAAAAGAGTTGCATAATTATGTAGCGTCCTTTGTGTTGCCATTAGTCGATAACACTAATATCGCTTTCATACGATCCAATCGACTCCTTATTTAGCACTTAACCTATCCCCGCATATATCCAATAAGTTGTCAAAATATTTCCAAGAAATTATAAGAGGCTCTAGCCGGCTCAATTACTATACAAATATATGCATCCAACTTGATTTACTATTAAAATACTAAAATAGCTTCAATCATAGTTACATATCCAAGTGGGATTCGAAAGCAAGTAGGCAGATATAACAAACGCGCGGGAGATTTACGCGCGACTCCATCCATTACTCGGGCCTTAGCCAATGGTGCGGAATAATCGTTACGTATAACTAAATAATAGGGCACGCGTGGGACACGAATGGTACACGGTCGCATCTCGAGCCGTGGGTCACGCTGGATGGGACCGTGTCGCCGTGAGCGAGGTTGGCCCACGCGCATCGATCTCTCTCATTGTTCTCCTCGACAAGTTGGTACGAAGATAAATGTATAACTAGGGTGGGTATAATTCTGGGATATTGCTAGCTTTATATTTACTTTTATTTTGTAACATTTATTTTTAGTTTATAGCCTTGAAAATCGATTATTAATAGGTATGTATTAATCTAAAACGACTTCTTGTATTCAATAGAAAAGACAGTGTAAGTGATGAACTCATATCAGCTCTAAAATGGACTGTAGTTAAACTAAACTAGGATCATAATTGCTGCAAATACGATCATAGCAACGGAATGGCATCGTACGTATTGTGCTATTATTAGTCGATTGTCACTGAGTGATTGACGTCTTGGTTACAGTTCATCAATCATTCGATCAATCCGTTAGATGTATTCAGTACTTGGACGCCTTGGGCTATGTATATAAAACATTAACATCTATTCAAAGCTCAATTTGGCTAAACTAGTGCAGTTATCTCTGTGTTTTGATATGAAAGACTCCCTATTAAATTTCAAGCTTTTTTTAATTTGGTCACATGAGAAAAAATATACAACACGTAAAGTAATATGCATATAAGCTATATAACCTAAAATATAAGAGTAATTGTCTTTGAAGGCTGGATTAATTTTTCTAATGGATACGGTGAACGTTTTTATAAAAATTACTTCAAAACCATAACAAAAACTATTGAATACTATTTCATGTGACGGAATCTTAAAATAAAGTTTTATTAAATTTAACCGATTCAATCCAGCTACGTACTATAACTTGGACACCGTGAACTATAAAAAGTTTCAAACTACAATTATTGTCTTAACCCACAACAAAGCAGTTATGTTACTCCGTTGATTCTTAATTGTTTTCTTTATTATAACTTGCAATGTATATAATGCACTTATAAATCTTTGTCTAGATAGTTAATTCTATTCACAAGGAAATAAAGATAATATTATAGTCATAACTATACTTATAAATTATTTAATTATTAACCGTTCAAAGTCAAAGTCAAATAACTTTATTCAATATAGAAGCGTTACACTTTCTTAATGATTGTCAAATAAACTACCAACGGTTCGGAAAAGAAAGCTTCTGACCTGAGAATAACTAACGTATTAACAATACCTGAAACATTCGAAAGATAAATACTTTTATAAACATTTCTCTTCCTACATTTTTTAAGCATCTCGAGACAGTCTTTTTTTAAATTCTATATACTAAATAATAGATATCACAACAAGCAATGGTCATTAACTGCTTTAAATTGACGGTTAGATTCGAGGATATTTATATGAACTATAAAACGCCATGTTTTTAGTCGAAATAGGAAATCTTTAAATTTATTAGCATTTGCTCCATCTTTAGTATGCAATTTACCATTTGGGATGTGAAGACCGGATGTCAGCTCCGCATACAAACTGGTGTTCACCGTAATATGGATGGATTGGTAGCCCACCTTTTGATAACGTAAGTAAAGTTTAAACAAAAAAAATATGGCTGAATAAAACTATTGTACCCAATATAAGTAGGTAAGAATCTACGTTCCGCACGAAACTGCCCCGCGATTTCAGCCACCGCATTTTAACATATATTTTTAAGTTGAATATTTAATCAAGATGTCATTTTATGCAAATAAAATGAAGTTTTTTAAAAATGTTTACATTAAAATAGTCATTGTGGATTATTCTTTTAACATAGATATATGCTCTCAGACTTTATTGTAGGCGAATTTAGGAAGTATTATTTTGTATAACATAGTTTGTCTATCTCCTACGATTTCATCATTGCAGTTAATTCGCACGAGGTTTTGACGCCGATTCTTTTCAATTTTTAAATATATATTAAACTACTTATCACAAAATTTAAAAAAAAAATGACCACATACAGCTATTACTAACCATTTCAAAAATACTGATCAAAATCGGAGCAACGACGGAATATAGACAAAAAACATACGCCCCGAATTGAGTACCAACTGATTTTAGGATTCGGTCAAAAAATATAAAAAGTAAGAATTCAAACACTTAAAAACCATTCGAAACCGTAAACTTATTAACCTCACACTGTGATATTATGCATATCACAAACCATCAAAGCCCAAGGGCATTATAGCTGTTAATGACGAGTACAGGCGCGTTTGTCTTAATTTAAATATCTGCTATGGCCTAGACATCAAGTGTTCCACATGTCATACACTTAGGGCTGCCATAACTGCAGTTAATGTCACGTTAATCTCACATCCATAAATCACACGCATACGTTTATTTATGTTCGTTGTTTATATAAAACGCAAATGCATAACATATATAATATTATTTAAACATTTAGTTTGTTATTATTTGTCAGTTATGCGACATGAAAGAATGATAGTAATTTAATTAAACTATTCCAGCAACTAGACTTCGGAGAATAACAATGTTTTAACAACAAAAACACAACAAAAACGTTTTTACAACCAAATCCCAGTAAACGTTCAGAATTTTACATTAATAAATTTAAATAGGTAAAGTAAAAGGGAACGTTTATGTATTAAAGGTTTTTACAATACTAATGAATTTTAAATGATAACACAGTTTTGTTTCAATATAATAACAAACAAATTACATACTATGTTTATTTTTTTTATGTTATAATATTGAAACTTATTAATATGTATGTTATTGTTTTCAAAAGATGACATAAAAAATAGCCCGCTGAGTTTCTTTCGCTGGTTCTTCTCAGATCTAAAGCGTCCGTTTCCGAACCGTTGGAGGCAGGTTTGACAATCAATAAGCTATTTCTATTTTTTACGCGAATATTATACATAATTAAATAAAATGACTTTACGGATTTTATCGCGTTTATTTTACACTTTCCAGCGGCAGTCTACCCCGTGACCACGGCCGCTGGAAAGTGTTCAAAACATCGTGAATTTAAAATGTAAAATAAACGCGATAAAATCCGTAAAGTCATTTTATTTAATCAATAAGCTGGTGTAAACTTCTATATCGAATAAAGATATTTGAATTTGATCATTGCTATTTTTTTTAATTAGAGCGATGAGACTGATTTACTTATTCGCCTGATGGTAAGTTGTCTCTGCTTATAAGGAAAGCAGGTAAATCGCCTCAAATCAACTTACCACCCAGTAACATGAGATTTTACGTCTTGTTTATTCAGTTGTTACGCTGGCTACGTCGTCCTTGATACCAGAAGCCGTTAGTACTTACACACTACTGATTTGCAGCAAAATAGGCATCGCGGCCTTACTCATCATTACATGATCGCTCAATTTAATCGATCTATCATAACTTACGAATAAAATACACACCGTATTTACAAAAGTTAAGTGCATTTGGAGTTTAAACTTTATTCAAACCCCTTATTACTGATGTCTGGAGTTATGTTGGTAATAAAAGACGATATTGTATCTGATTAAGCATATAAATTATCTGGATTATTACCGTTTTTAGTCGTAACCCTGTTAATGACTCAATATTTATGCGTGGGTGGTATCAAATGGTTATTTGACTCGTTTCATTGTATTATATTAATAAGGTTCACTTAATTGTAACACTATAACGCTTTAAAGTATTCACTTTATGTATAAGAAGTTTGTGTGAAAATTGTTGACATAAAAAAAAATATACCAACCCGCGTTGGACCAGCGTGGTGGGATACAGTCCATAAAACCACCTAATAGATAGGGGCGTTTGGGGAGGCCTATGTCCAGCAGTGGACTATCACAGGCTGATGATGATGATGATGATATACTGAATAATTTGATTGAATTATTTGTTTTACACGTTATTTATGCTTGCTACTTTGTTTCGACTACTTTCTTATTTATAAATAACAAATTTTACTCGAATAAATATCCTTGTTGACATCAAATATTCACTTAAAATGTAATATGCTCAACATTTCTAGCTGATTGCAATTAATTTTGTTATTTGAGAGTTTGAGGCAAACGTAGCTAAACAACTTCACCTTGCCATTTTCCCAAGTCATTATGGAGTCGGCTTCTTATCCACTCAGATTTACCTGAATAACAGTTTTTTACGCACCTGACCACCAGAACTCGAAAGATAAACTGCATTTTATGGAGGAATTGGTTATCAGTAAATTTGATTGAACTGAAATTTTATACGACTGTCAAAGGTCATCTCACTTATCATATTGGCATGATCATCAAACATTGTACTAACCCTAAAACTCCGGTGTATAAAGCAAGGTACAATATCTCTGGGCCATATATAGCTAAATACAATCTACATACCAATTACCACAAAAACCAATAAGTTCTTATTTTAATTTTCTAATTATATTGCCAGCAGATTTAATATTTTATAAAACAAAAATCACAAATAAAAATGTTTTTTGATGTCCAGTTTAAATCTACTAAAACCTACTAATATTTACAATGTGTTCTAAATTAATATAGTTTGGATAATATATATCTATGATAATTTATATGTTATTCGTATAATCTGAAAAATGTTATTAATATCAAAAACAAAATAAAAGTATATTGTTTATTGTCATAATTTCTCTTCCGAGGTCTCGGAGAAAGCTCCGCTGCTTGTCAAACTTTAACAAAAAATGTAACGAACTTTGTCTACTGCTTTTAAATCAGAGGTCAATATCTACACCAACCGTTTTTTCTATACTATCAAGTGTTGTACAAGGCCTAAATCCTCTAATTTAAACGATCGCATTTTAGGTGATAAAGAGAATAAGCAATCATTTTAATTGTTTTGACATATGTATCTGATGCGCAAAAATGATTAAAATAGTACATTGAGCACTTTACCGTATCTTAAAGGCTCATACAAAGAAACATAATTTTTTATTTTTGTTTTATTAGTCAAAAAATATAAAACTATTACAAAATGTGTTAAACTCTTATATGTATTACATTTATAATATTTTATCATTTAGTACTTTCTAAACGACCCAAGTCTTAGGCATAAAACCTGGTTTTTCTCTTTTTTACCTAAACTGAGTGAAAATGGCGGATTTGATGCCAAAGGCATTCTCTGCTAGAGAACCAAGGGTGTAAAGAGAATTCTGAAACACCCAATGGTTGTTAAGAGAATCAGTCTGGCAGAGAGTGCCCTTGGCGATATGTCCGCCATTGTACTGTTTTTGTACACGAAGTGTCAATAAATAAATTAATTATGCGCAAAGAGATAAAGCAAATTCGCTTTAATTCAATCTCTTCCGCAACTTGTTTACGGTACGGCATTTATTTATCGACACTTACGTCCTATCGTAACATAAGCGCGAGTTGTTCCAGTGTAAAAATGCAAAACTTATGCAACACTCGTGTCGCGCAATAAAGATCCAAAGAGCGGTATCCCGACGCATGCCCATTTCGGTTCGAGCGGATTGCTTTCCCGCCAAATACGGCCGCCATGACAGTTCACTGAATTATGTGATTAAATGACATGACACACGACCAAAATGGCCGCGAGACGTGTTCGCGTACGATTCCGATTTCGGCCGCGTCCGAAATAACGCATGAAACTGTCCATCATCGCGTCCGTAAATAATGCATCGATCGGCCATTACGGTGACAGCAAATTGAGTATAATTGTCCGCCATTTAGGGCGTTCGGGATTTGCTTGATTGCATCTCGTTTGGCTTTATTGTGTACGCACCAATATATTTAATTCGAGATTCAATTATTAATATGCAGATATCTGATTGGTTTTTTCAAAGTTGAATTTTGACACATTAAAATGGATTTCTTTTATAATAAACGGACTGTGCATGGCTGTTTACTAAAATCTTAGCGTTGCCATTCATAACGGACTTTTCGGACTATATCCAACCTGAATTAAATACAGAATTTCGTTCACTTAGTCTAATTTCAATCTTCGTTGCGTTAAAACGTCGGGGTCTCTTATTGATTAAATATAGCATGTCATTTAAACACGGAAGGTCGAAAATAACAAAGTTCACTTTTGGCAACAATAGCGTTAGTTCATACTTTGTTTCGAGTTTCTCATTTGGATCGAGTATAGTTGCAGCCGCTTGTATTGTTACTAAATACCAGCTAACCCAGTAATTTATTTCTCAAATATCTTGCCTTTACTAATGTGTTGGTAGTAAGGGTACTAAAACCTATCATCTAAATTTTATCGAATTACTGGATAAACAAAACTCTGCTGTCTAGTAAAGGTGTGCTCTACAGATCATAACGTTTTTTCAAGATTAATACAATTAGATTTTTTGTATAAAAAATATTTAGTCCTTAAATATTTTTTAATTATTATTAAAAGTAAACATTACATTATTTTTTAGTATAATATATTACCATTACAGAATAACGATGTTCATTGATTATCTGTAAGAAAACGAAGATTATCGTCGGGTCGCGATTCTTGTTAAGATCGTTCATTTTGCTTGTGGGTCGAATGCAAAAGCAAGTCGCGTGGGTAAACCGCTCCATCGCGCCTCGTGGGTGCGTTTTGAAACTGGATTTTTAACAATAATATAACCAGATACTAAACCATTAAACCTCCACTTCCGAAAATGAGGTCGTAATATTCAATATCACCGCCTGGAGCGATTAAATGTTTCAGTGTGATTGAATATGTATCATAATTAATTTTGCCACTAGGTGTAAACGTTTGTCAATTGTCAAGTAGGCCAGAATAAAGAAATTACGTCTAGAAGCAATATAAATAAATAACTAAACATGCAATAATTTCGAAATACCTTATCATCAGAAGTTTTATTAGAAAAATTGCTAATGGTGTATAAACGAAGCGTTGTCATTAGTGTCAGTTACCACAAGTCTCTAACTGTTAACAAATATTAGAATATAAATCTAAAAATGTCCTAATTTTACTCCTTTGAAAATTAAGATAAAAGGCGTCACATGTTATGCTTTATATATTGTTTGTGTCATGACTGTAAAGAATTAGTACGTAAATTTGCTTTTACATGAAATGTTAGTTAGTGAAATTTGCCTTTTGATTTAAAGTTTAATAATACACTTTGAACATGACATCTCTTATCAGTTACAAGTCAAGAAATAAAAATGCAATAAGTATTCTTCAAATCTTGTGACATCCTTTTCCTTAAGGAAATTATTATTGTAGTGTCAAACATCTACAAAAAAAGACAAGCAAGGCAAAGAATTCATCAGTGATATGGCTACCGTAGAAAAAGGTTTACCTAGCTTGGAGCTAGATGATGTTATCACCGGCCCATATATAATTATTAGCCTATAAGTTACCATCAAATCGTTGTCTAAGCCCATTCTGTAATTAATCATTCTGGACACGGAGAAAGCTTGATCTTTACCAAGGTAATAGCACCCACGTAGTAATGAATGCTTGTGCTTAGTGTAAAATTGTGTAGGACGTCCCATAATACCTGGCAAGGTCATCTGACATCAACGATATTTCAAAAGGTCACTCGATTCGCCGCTGGCAGAGACAACATCAACACGACTATTCAATTTGGTAATACCATTACCCTGATTTTGTTTTGAATCATTTTGCGAAAGGTATATTCAACTTTTCGTTTCGTTCATATGAGGTTTAATTCAATAACGAAACTCCAAACGCAACTGTAGGTTAACTTAATTATAATAGCGATTTGCGTATTTTTATTTAAGTTTACGTACATAATGTTTAGTTATCGGGTTAATAAAAGAAGCAGAAATAATTTTGCATAATAATAAATATTGAGTTTCTAAAGTGAAATGTGAAATTAATTTAAATTATTAATTTTGCCTTTATTATAATTTAAAAGCAATACTTTTGAAGCCTCTGAATTAAGGACTATAAAAATAAAATTGGCGGGATTATATTTTTGCCTGCTTTCAATATTTTTTAAAGCGGTTTTAAAAAAATCGTTATTATACATTTAAATAAGCGTATTTTGGTATGCTTTGATTTCAAATAAATTAATAATAGATATATTTTATTAAATTATTAATATAGTAAAACAGATCTCGCGTTGTTGCAAAAACTTTACAGTTGAATTGGTCTATTTTATTTGTTTATTAAGAAAGGCTCTCCAACTAAATGTATACACCATTTTTATATACAGTTTTTACACTTAATATACATATTTAAATTAAAGGACAAGACAACACTAATTGATGAACTTATTTTCTATAGAACGGAAACGGATCTAAGCATGAAAATAACAAAAATAGATGTTAGATAAATAAATTTAATTTAAAATTATATTTTTTTAATAAAAATATATATATATTACCGGTGGTAGGTCCCCTGTTTACAGAAGACCGTCTGGGTGGGTACCACGGCGGTGCCTTTTTCTGTCGCGTAGCAGTAGTGTGAAAACACTACTGTGTTCTGGTTTGAAGGGCACCATAGCCAGCGTATTTACTGGGTAAACGAGGCTTAACACCCTATAACTCACGGTAGGCAGCGCGTTGGCGATACCACTGGTATTTCCAATGTCTATGGGCGTCCGTGACCACTTCCTATCAGGTGGCCCGACTGCTCGTCTGCCATAAAAAATTATATGTAATTTATATATTAAATATGGATTCAAATCTATCAATTTATATTTTTTCAACAATTATCAATTTATATTCTTTTGTTAAATAATTGTTTTTTATATTATTAGTATATTATTACTTGTATTCTTTATGCTGTATGGACTGAACTGTACTGCAGTCTGAAATAAATAAATTGAATTAATTATAATTATAAATATTTTTCACGAAAATGTCGACATTATAGCCTCGTTAATCGTTATGTTAATAAAAAATGAATAACGACGTGAGCAAAAACAGTACATATGGGGGGTTGTATACGTTTTTTTACTTTAAAGCGGCTGCTTACTAATGATGTTCCAATTAATAATATGATTTTACCTTAAAAAAAGAGGATGTTGACAGTCGAATTAACATAAATGAAATCATCGACGAAAAGATTGCGAACGAGCAAAGTTTATCTTTCGTTTTTCGTTTTGGGATTCGAAGCTCTGTAAAGCTATCCAGACGTAATTTATTTATGTTATGTTTTTTAATTATAAAACTATTATATTCCAGCAGCTTCACTCGCGTATGAAGTAAATATAATCGTTACAAATTATAAATTATGTGTTATTCTGGTGTATAACTTAAAACTCTGCGGACATAGTTTGAGGAATTAGAAGCTTTTCTATAGATAAAATGTACATATCAGCCTATGTAACCTGTCTGGTCTGAAAGCGGTAAATAACACTGAATTATTATTAATATACATTTTGCGTAACAATGACAGGAAAAATGTCACTTAAATTTGTATGACTTGTCGACAAACTTAAATATACTATCACAAAAGTTATAACAAGAAAATACATTTTAATTTAAAATCCGACGTTGTGCGTCGTAATTTATGATTTAGTTTATAAAAAAAATTATATTGTCGTTAACGTTATGACTTTTTTTTATAAATCGGTTCATTCATTCATTTATTATTTCTTATAGACGGTTGTCTAATACTAAAAGAACTAATTTTAAACTAAACGAAAAAACTTTAAACTGAAACTAAAAGAAGCAATTATAAATTAGTGTAGGGCAAGTAGTGGTAGTGTAAAATTAATTAATATTCAATGACTCCTGTAAATTTTAGCACTCTGTATATCTACACAAAGAGAGAGAGCATTTTTCTCGTAAAGAATCGTCTACAGTGATGATGAATGAACTTGATTAATTCGTTTAATGTTTCAAATTACTTGTTTTTCCCATTAATCATCGTAAATAATATTTTATTTTCTATGAACATATTAATTTAGGTGATTATTTACAACTTCATCAATATAATGGATTAGAATTGACCCTCATTTTATAATTTGAGCACTGTCATATTCGGTTAAAAAGGACCGGTATCTACAAGATTATCAAAGGTTTCGTTTGTGTTTGAACTGTTAGTAAATATAAGCCCATGTCGTTGCAACCGAATTTTACCTATCGAGATTATGTTTTTGAATGTACCTATTAATAGCACGGTTTATGAGTCTCCAAAATTGAGACCGTTTCCACTTTAAATAGAGAGATAGCAAGGAAGGCTAGGTAGGAAAGAGTTCTCTGGAATTCTCTTACTTTTTCTTTCGTTACGACTAGAGAAATTTTTACTTGAAGTTTAATGATGTGTGTCACAAATCTTTATAAATGTATTTAAATCTTTAGATATGAAAACAATTAAAGTGTATTTATAAATAGGGATGAGTTTCCTGACCTTACGAAGTTTAGTAAAGTAACCGCTTTTGATATCGACCAGTAAAACTGATGAATAACTTTAGACCAATATCCATACTGACCGCTTTAGGATATAATATACGAAAAAATGTTACTGGATCGATTACTCAAAAACTTATACAAAAAAATCTCAATAATAAGCAGTATGGCTTGATTAGGGACAGATGACTAGAGACAGTCTTATGGCATTTCTATGGGGAAACAAATAAATACTAGGAACCAACTATTATAATACTAGAAACATGGACTAATTCTTCCAGCGAATCCTGTAAAACGTTCGTTGTGTCCCAGAAACGTTGAAAGTGTAACCATTAATAAATTTAAAAAAAGATCGTTTTTGTGTTCGAGATTATTACAATCTACATAAATGGCTCTTTAAAAGATAACAAAATCTAGGTTTATCTAGGTTTTTTAAATAATATGACATTTGTATACTTGAATTTTTTTGTTTATCGTAATAATCATATTGTGGAAGTTGATATAAAAATAATCCCACTAAGTTTCTTTCGCCGGTTCTTCTCAAGTCAGAGGCGTCCTTTTCCGATGTTAGTATTCTTGACATTCAATTAGTAATTGCAAAGCTTCTATTTTAAATAAAGACATTTTAATTCAATTAAGGTATTAACTGTATACATTTGAGGTAGTCCGCCGTCTTATGTTTTTCTTCTCTCAAAATTGTAAAATCTGTGATCAATTTACTGAACGAAGTTTGCGGTTTTCGCAGAAATGGATAAAATAGTTACAAAAAAACTGGATTATAGCTAAAACAAATATATGATTAATATTTTGACGAAATTGAAGATTCTTTTTTGACTTTTAATTTAACGGGAACAAAAACAAAATAAATATATACTAACACTTGGGTAAGCCTGTTGAACACCACAGAGATAAAGCTGTTGTTTTCAAACAAATGTTGAACTGTTTCTGTTATTTTCCTCGTTTATTACAAATGAATTAGATAAATACATGGAAATCGAGCTGAATGTATTAATTTGGTATAAATAAACTATGTATTCGGCACAACTGCGAAAGAATGATTCACTTTATGATCTCATAATTCTGTGACCATTTTTTAATAAGATTTATTTACGAGCTGTTTTATTTTTACATTTTACTCGGAGAGGAAAGAAGCCATCAATTTTGTTTTGAGTCGACATTAAAAACACAATTTTAAATACATAATTCTTTGAATTACATATATTGACTTTGTAATTTTTATTAAACCATTCTTTAACGAGTTATATTAAGTAAATTAAGCCTTTTTCTATGGATGTGTTATATGTATGTAGTAAATGTAATGTAAAAGGGAGGATTTTTTATGTATTGGTAATTTATTCCAAGCTTTATTGCAATTAGTGAATAGTCAGCGAGGTGCCAATCAATGTGAGACGGTCGATTATTAGTGAATATTGAGTGTTTTAACACTTTTACTTAAAAATTATGTCTCAGATTCCGTCACACTATGTCCTATTTAAATATATTAACTTAACGGGCATTTATTTTTCTTCCTGTTTCCCTACTTACAGATAAATAAGCAGACCTTAAGCATTTAATCACATATAAGAGTTAAGACACATGATTTGTGTAATACTGAATGTATTTATTTGTTGTTAATGCTATAAACGCTTATAAACATTGCATTTGATTGGGATACGGTCCAAAAACCCCATATTGTAGAAGGCGTGCATTAGGGGAGGCCTATGTCCAGTAGTGGACTAACGCAGACTGTTGATGATGATGTTGAAATATTGCATCACACGAAGTAACCATTACATCAGTCGTAGACGCCTTGCGAAGCGTATTTTAATTATACCCAAGAGCTGAGAGCAAACATTAACTTATTTGATCCGTGTAAAGCTACATGTATTTAATTAAATTTAAAGAAAAGCTTCTAATATAATAGACCCCAAAGATTTAGTTTAGTTTTAAGTAAATATATGAATAAATCGATATATCAGAAACTTTATTTTTTTCTCACCAGCTATCTGACGTATTAGGCTCGACCAATCATAAATCACATATAGTCCTAATCTATTAAGGGGCCACATTAAAAAATATAGCGTTCATATGACCACCTTATCCGGTAAAGGATACGCGAGTCGTTTTTCTGTGACGGAATCCCGCGCGCTTTTCTGCTATCGATATGTTCCGTTTATGACATGAAATGGTACGTTCATTTTTGACATGCTGCGTTCACAATTGTGAGCTTTTCTAAGTATTGAATTATAAAAAAAAATAAGTTGACACATCGTATGTCACCTATCTAAGGATCACGAAAAAAGCCATCTTAATTGTGACGTCTCAAATCTGAATTTAATGCTTTGGAAAATTGATTTTCTTACAGTATAGTTTTTGTAAGCAGTAAATTAAATCTATTTTAAATTTTATTTATTACTATAGATATTTTTTTATCCAACCAAAAAGATATGATTAGTTAGTCGCCAATGCTATGAACAGCATAATAGTTTCAAAAATAATAGAATCTTTAACGCAGGGAATAAGGAATAAAACGGTCTAAACTAAAATCCATACAATGTTTCCAACAATTTTTTTATAACGTGCTTTCTTGTCCTGGTCATTTCCCAAGCAATCATAAGGATGGTCTTGACAGCCGGGACAGACTTTTTACATGCCCATCCGACGCACGGATCATCTTACTTTTCAGACAATCGGGTGATCTTCCCAAATGCCCTAATCAAAGAGGAAATAACAATGAAAATTTGTTGAGTCTCCGCAGATAGAACCCACGCCCTCGGGTTTCTAAAGCACCGTTACCACCAGGCTACGGAGGCAGATAACAATTATAGTAACATTATTATACAATAAAAATTATTAATTAATGTTCTTCATTTAAGGCAACTGTGCACATGCCCTAACATTCGGCGCCTAGCTGGTCTGAGCCACATTTAGTGTGAGAAAAATATCCTAACCCTCACCCAGATTCGAGTGGCCTGCGCTTCTAAACCTGACACGACGCTAAATTACGTGCGTATGATGAATGCAGGAACGTTGATTAGCGCAAAACAATTTAACTATACCTTAATGAATATAGTACACGTATATAGATTAACTGACTTTAATTCCGACAAAGATGTAAGGTTGATTATCGATCGATGGAAAGATATTGACGATCAAGCAATGCAATTTCAAGTGATGTGCTGTTGCTTTTGACTACCAAAACAGATATAAATATTCAAAGAAAGAAAGTATAATGGATAAGATGTTTATAAATAAATATATTTCAAATATTCGTTAAATGTGTGTGTTCACTTTTTACTAGCTTACTCTACTTATTATTATTTATTTACCTAAATTACTTCTATAGAATTTCATAAACGTTTAAAGTGTACTGCTGTACATTATTGAAGTAAATTATAGAAATATAGCCCAATTATTATCAACAAAATAACATTTGCTTAACCACTTAGATTTGGCATACAGAAATGTGCTCTCTATTTATTTAAAGGAAAATCAATTAATTCTATAATGATTGTGCTTTAATGTGTATATAAATGGTATTTTGTTTTAAATTTACCCAAAAGCTTTTAAAAATATATTATTGAAAAGAATGTCGTTTATTAAGTCACTTTTAACAGTTATGAACAAACAAACGTGCTTAAAATATCCGTTTTTAAAACTCTTTAGCAAAAAAGAAGGTTAAATCGAGTATTGGACTTTTAATTAAACTCCGATGCCTTATAAAATTCAATACAAGCAATTCACAACAAGCTATTATAAATTCAAAGGAATACAGAAGTTGTGATAAATCTTTTCCGTAAAAACGAAAATGGGTCAATCTACTTGTCTCTTTTATGTTGATGAAAATACATACATACATACATTCGGACATATATACATTTAGACATAGTCAGAACTAGGTATCCACAGTAGTCATTGGAGGCTACCGAGTTTTTATTGAAACAAGTTTGAACTGCGCATTTTTGTTTGGTGCAATCAGTTTGATTGACCTTATTTTAATACTGACTACTTTTGTTTATCTACCAATCTTACAACTTGTCTTTTATAATCCTTGTCGAATTTTCCTTAGATATATATATAAAAAATAATAGAAATAGTATAATACTAGGCCAATAGAACTTTTAAGAACAGGTGTCATAAGATCGGAGCATCAAACTTAACCGGCATTACATAAAAAACAGTATTTATGCAAAGCGATTGGAATCTGACCTTAACCGGTTAAAAGTTTACCCTTTCGGTGGTTAAGGTTGCAGGTTAAAAAAATACATGGAAGATGCCATGCATTGACGACCTATATGTCTTCTACCAACCGCCAATGATGTCTGTCAAACACGTGTATCTTCTTAATTTTCGGGCACTCGGGTGATCAGTCCATGTTTCCTAACAAGCAAAAATCTCTGATAGTGTGAAGCTGTTACTCTGCTGGATTCATTACCTCCGTTTTTGAAGCAACGATGGGCATACCAAAAGCAGTTAGCTCGCACTTTTCTTTGTCCTTAGTGGCTCTCCAGCGTCTGTAGGTCAGAAGTTAGCACAGCAAATATCTTGTTCTAAAACCATCTCTTATGCATCTTTCTCTCATCCAGTCTTTAGTCGACACCAAAACGCGCACGCTTAGGACTTTTCAACTAGTAGCGTTGCACTCTATCATATCAGTAAAGCTCGATAAGTACTAACTACTAAAACTGCCAGACTAAAATGGGATTGGGTTGGCACGTTATGATGCATCCTGATCGTTGGGCAAACATTGCTACCCGACGTCGTGGATCGCCACGTAAGAGATAACGGGACTTGGACGCCTTCTGTACTGAGTGGCCGGATCGGTCACTAGATCGCAAAACATGGGATGACTTAGGGGAGACCTTCGCCCAGCAGTGGGACACTAAAGGGTAAGAAAAAAAGTACTATCTTACTCATATACGTTATTAGTATACTTTTATTAACTGCATACATCATAGAGAAAACAATCAATATAACTACTTCATTGATCAGACATGCTCGTCATAGAAAGTCCTTGAAAAGGATCAAACCGTGACCCGAAAATATAAAAAATTGCTATGTAACATGATATGTAGTAATATATGGTATGTAAATAACGCAACACTTCGACCAACAGTAGTAGAATGGCATTGATAAATTATCAAAAACGGCTATATATTATCCTCAAGTGACATAAATGATCTGTCGTCACTCAACTGGTTTATTATATACACGTGGATTTATACGTTTTGTTTTTAAAAAACGTAACTGTTCATTAAGTTGTAGATTACGGCATGTATCATAATAGAAACGCAGTCCATTCATAAACTCATATTGAAAAAAAATAACAATTTATAAGGATTTCACAGCGTCTAACCCGATTTAGATGGAATGAAAGTATTATTAAACAGGACACAAAAATCCTTAAATATTATTTCCATTCAACTATCTACAGTATTCGGATTGATAAAAGAAACAGAAATACTTTTACAGTTGTACTTCAAGTATATAAAAAAGCATTTATTGGTCCATTACAAAGGTCACTAGCATCTGACCCAATTCCTAACGATATGACAAAAGGGGCAACATCAGTACCAATACCATAGCATTACCAATTCGGGACGCGAATCGACAATAATTCATAAGAAACCCGTCCTAGGTACACGTTCTCAACTCCTAATAAGTCAACATCAGGTGCATAAGACCTAGGATGTCAACAAAACCTATTAAACGCTAAAACAAAACAATCCATTCGATTATCGTCTTTATATACATTGCAGTAAGTGTTGATATTATGTTTGGGAAGTGCTAAAACGTTTGTCGTATGATGTCCACGTCACGGCGTGCGCAAAAGCTCATGACCAAATAGATCATATTGTATTTCTTTATAAACGCTTTCAAAAATGAGCGCATGCCCATATCATGTCGTGTGACGGAACGGCGAGCACGTACTATATGCCGAATTGGACACCCATGGACGTGGGCGTGGGAAATATTGAAAGTGGAAAAACTTATCTGTCAGTGTCTTAAGCAAAAATGGCGGGAAACTTAGGTACCCTTTTTTCCGGCCACTTCCACTTTTTAATTTTTTTGAGATAAGCCACAATTAAGTTTTGTAAAAAAAATTTAAAATATATAATTGGCATATACTATTCAACCATTTTTTATATTTTATTAATAAGTAATTATGATATAACATGATTTTTTTTTGTTTACATTGTGATAAACGCAATGTGTCTGGAATCAACAAATATGAAATAAGATTTAAGCTTTATATTAAATCGCATTTTTATTTGCTATCCTTATTTGTCACTAAAAAATTTTTTATTCAAAACCAAAAATAGTGGTTACATAGCCGGATTTATATTACCACACTCACCAAAAGTAAGATGTACATGACTATAACTCACCATTATTATAATTACTACTTACAAGTCTGTAAAAAACACATTCTAGTCTATTAATAATTTAAAATAATATTTAAATGACTTTATTCATGCATTGAGCAAGTTATCTTATCTACATTCTATAATGGATACTTTAAACGGTATTGTATTATTAAGCAATAATATACCGAGCGGCCATTAAATAATGGACCAATTTATATATATGATCAAAATACGCAAAGGGCATAGACAATTTGACACGCACGCAAGCTTTATAATCCCTAGCCTGACCTAACGAGTGAAGCAGTATTTATAAAAACCGTGATTAGTCAAACCAGGTTGGGCAAAGTCGATAAATATTAATAGCATAACACTATTAGATATAGTGAGTCAATCTATGCGGTGGCCCAGTATACTGGCCATGTATGGCCATTGACCATATTCGAAGTGCGACGAGGGATATTGACGACTGCACCGTGCGATTTCGCAGATAGGCGGCTGATTGACAACTTTGTTATTTTATGTGTCGAATCAGTTTAGGCGTTATTTTATTAATGAATGCCTGTTTTGTATAATGAGTGTATTACAACGCCATGTTCTTTTAATGTGTGATAAAATATTATGCTATTTATTACAATTATTTTGATTATTTTCTTGTTTAGTTTTTGTTTATTTCAGATAAAACCTAAAACGTATTACACTATTACAATATCGTATTAATTATTCTTGACATATTTTTAAACCCATGAAATTAATTTAAAGTAACCTTTTTGAATAACATTTAAATACTTCTATACATTTTTATCAGTATTTACCTTCCTCTATTTAACGTTTTCTGCGTAATAGACTGAGTATTAATTTGACGAGAATTAAATATTGCCGAATTTAAAATAACGAAAAGGACACTTTCAGACGGATGATCTACCAATAATAGTGTTTAAGGTCACTATTATCATCGATCAGTTAGATCATCCGTCTGAAAGTGTCCTTTTAAATGACAATGTTTGACTTAATAATAATTATAAAATTTTTCTTATATATAGTATTATAATGAACTTAACAATTAAACAATTCGCTCGTGTGTCAGTTCCCAACGAATGTGACCCAGGACCCCTTTGCATTAACGACACACGAATATTGTTTACAATACCAAGTTGTCACACATCATTGCTATAAATTTCAGTAAACGTAACGAAACCTTCCAACAGGGCTGTCAATCTCTCAGCCGATGCAATTTCAAACAAACAGGGCTGCCACTATTTTCTGAGGTAAAGATAATGAACGGTAATAATGTGTTGTGACGATAAATAAACACTAAAGTTATGATATTTCCATTAGAAAGGTACGAACATA
Organism: Lamproptera curius; assembly: GCA_029286875.1. Taxonomy (NCBI): domain Eukaryota; kingdom Metazoa; phylum Arthropoda; class Insecta; order Lepidoptera; family Papilionidae; genus Lamproptera; species Lamproptera curius. Next base: position 2,530,805 of record JAGSMT010000017.1, read on the forward strand.
ATCTTTACAAATAAATAAAATTGCAGTGTCTGTGTAACATCAAAATTACCGCGTTTTAAATGACAACATTGTGATATTTAACCTATACATATATATATATTTCATTTTTGTCCGTCTGTGTGTGAATGGCTGGCTGTATGACGGGATTTTCACTGGAAATAAGCATAAATTGGCAATAAAAGTCTATTTTTTTAAATATAAGTATTACCGCGCAAAAGAAGTCACAGGCAACAGCTAGTTTTTTTTTATAACCTTAAAAAAGTTTATCAAATATCTTGTCTCCGTCATATAAAAAAGGATATATATATAGTTGCATAAACAATATTTTTCTTAATTATTTCAAAATCAAATGAAATACCGACTCAAAAACGGAACAAAACCTTTAATGTATTCTTTGTATTTGACGCGCAACCACTATCACATAGATGTCATCTTAAGAGCGCGTTATAAAAATTTATGGCAACCCTTATTACTAACATCAACCAACTATATAAATGTGAATGATGCAGAATTGCCATATATAGAATAAATCGAACTTGTCACAAGCAACAGCATTAATGTACTTGTAAAGACGTTAGCTTGGCAATTTTAAATTCTATTTATATGGTTTTTAAGGGTGTAAGGATGATAATGTAAGCGAAAATATAACATTGTTACCTACATTGGACCGTCTAAGCGCGTCTGCATCAGGCTGACATGACCATCTTGACATACGAATTTATGTCTTATGGGGTTAGATTTTGATGCAAATTACGTTTCGTATAGTGTAAAAGACGATATTGAAAAAAGGAACAATCTTAATTTTATCACCGATTAGTGAAGTGACATCATTCTTTGCATTTCAAACATTAAATGTTTCTGCTTGTTTGTTGCATAGAATCCTTCTTCGCTATAAGAATAAAATCAAAAATAGTAATTTTAGTTTATGTTTGATGCGTTTCATTGAATTTGCACAAACGAGAACCTTATATATGAAAGAAAAATAATTGCCAACAATTTTATATGATACCAACGATAACGGATGTATTTGCCGTAACGGTTGCATTTTAAAAAATAATTCGTCGAACCATAGACACGGAAAAAAACGAAAAAATAACAGAATCTGTCTTCATTGTAGAAAAGACTTATGTTTGCGCTAATTGGAACATATCTTAAGAGAATCTAAACTTCATCGTTTATTTTCCGTTGGCACACTATTTTGTAGTCTTTACTGCTTAGGACATAAAGCGCAAAATAGTTTTAAATGCCTTTCGTGACAACCACAAGGCTCTGCGAAAAATTGCCTTGTGCAGCAACGCTTGTACTTCAAAAACTCTGACAAAAAGCGGTCCAGCGACCGCTCGGCGAGCTCCTAGAAGAATACTATTGGCAATATATCATATTTTCTCGGCTTTTAATGATGTGTTTAATTCAAAGAACTTTTAATGCATTCCACCGTCGAACATGACAGCCCGCGCTTTTTTCCACACTTCCTTCGCGCGCTAATTAAGGCGTTTTGATTGATCGAAACGGGCAATTTGCAAAATAACTGGACAAATTAACTCAGTGGGCATCGGTAATGGCAATAATTTATACCCCGCGCCGGCTTAATGGTAACACCCAATTTGCAATGTAAACAGTGTAATTATTTAAAAATATTTATTGGGCGCGGTGAAAAAGTTGAACGCAGCATGTGCGTGCTATTTTTTTTTCTACTATTTCTATGAAAATTGCCAGCTAATGAATCGAAATCGTCGATGATAAAAATTGTCTACGTTTACGATCAAAGTATGCGATGCAGTTCTTTGCTAATTGGGTTATTACTTTTAGGTTGCAGTTTGTAGTAAATTAACTATTTGCTGTTTTTATCCTCATATCAATCTACATCTCTATCGCTATATATGACTTTAATTTTAATCTTACATAAATGCAAATTTTAAAGAAGTAGTTTGGAATATTACGTCAAAATAATACATAAGATCCAATCACACCAATACCGCAAGATCTCTAGTCACTATCATATCACTATGCATCAGTAGGTCCAAATAATATTACGCATAACATTTACAGTATCCGGTTTTGACGTAAACCTCTTTAAATCCTTTCTTTCAAAATATTTATGTATAACACAATATTTGTAATTTGAAGAAATTGATGCGTTGATATTAAATTATAAAGCAAATAATTATATATGCAAGGCAACTGCAGGCGTCAAAATTAAAAGTAATAAAGAGTGGAAGCCTAGCGAGGTTATAGTATACTATATTATCTTTAACTCTACAACAAACGGGACATCGTGGGATCTTTGGTTTTTAATACAATAATATGCACAGTGAAAATCAGCCAGTATTATCGCTGGTATTTAAAAATAGTTCAATAAAACTATCACCATGAGCATAAGCATGTGTGAGTCAACTGCTGGTCATAGGCCTCCCCTAATGCACGCATTGCCAATTAGGAGATTTTTGGACGGTACCGTTGGTGGGTTAACCGACTTTTTACGTGCCTATTTGATGCATAGATCATCTTACTTTTCAGACAAATGGGTGATCGGTCCAAATTGTCCTAGTCAACCAGAAAACAACGATAACACGATAAAGTTGTTTCCTCGCGGGATTCAAACCCAGGACCTCCGGTTTATAAAGCAAGGGCCAATACCGTTTGACCACGGGGGCGGATAAAATATAATAAAACTGTGATCCTGCCTAAAGAACGTGATAACCTATAAAAAATTTAGAAATTATGAAGTGTCATAATCACTTGACACTTTTAAATTTACTTATTCAATTATTTTGTCAAATTTAATTATTTTTCAAATTACGAAATCTCGCAAATTCTTTGTGACGTTTTTATTTTTGATTCTATCTTGATAATTTACGTAAAATAAGTAATGACCGCCAATCATTTTAAAAATAAAATATGAAAGTTTAAAAACTAAGATATCTGTGGTAAATGAAGAATAGACAATGATTAAGACTTAAGGCAGTCCAAAAGCAATTAAAGGATCGGGACATTCACATGGTCTATCTCAATCGAGTTAAGAGTAATGTCCGACGATTCTAATTAAATAATTACAGATGTGCTGCACTTACGAAAACGGCACGTTTTGTATCGGGCCAATGAACGTTCGAAATTAAATGTCGATTGACATCCGACTTCATAAAGTAAACGTTAGGGTTGCCATATATATAGAAACAGAAAAATAATTTATACTCTTAGCTAAGATAAAAACTTATTTAGATACGTTTTTATCATCAGAACTATCGGTCATTTGATAATATAAGATGTAACAAAATCGCTAAGAGTTTTTTACAATACGACAGGAAGTAATATTTAACAAAATGCTCCGAACATTTAAGCATTTATGCAATGATAAGAAAAAGTTGCTTATACTAAACGTTTTCTATCTACTTTTCAAATACTACAAGCTATTAATTGATGCATCTCTACATAGTATAAAACATAACAGTCGATTTCTCTGTCCCTATATATATATATATATATCCAAATTCCTATAAATGCTTAAATCTTTAAAACTACGCAATGGATTTTGATGCGGTTTTATTTAAATAGATAGAGTTTTTGATGAGAAAGGTTTATACTTATAATTCATGCATAATATTGTAGAGAAACGGTCATAAATTTATTAATATTTCCATAGATTTTACAGATAGTAGTATTGCACCCGTACGAAGCCGGGGCGGGTCGCTAGTATATATAATCACTGAAATCATATCTGGCCTGGCTTATATAGTATTATAAAACTAGCATACGTACGCTCGTACAATATAACAATCGTACGTTCGTAGGTCATCATCATCATCAGCCGGTTTTAGTCCACTGCTGAACATAGGCCTCCCCATTAGGGGATTTTTGGAACGTATTCCACCACGCTGGTCCAATGTGGGTTGGTAGGTGTGAGTTATATTATCACATAAACGTAGGTACGTTAACATACTCTAAGAATGAAGCAACATTCGTTAAAGAACAAACCGTGAAAGATATTTTTTTAAATTAATATCAGAAACTTTGCAATCATTAAAGGTGAGATTAGAGTTTAGTTTTAATTTTACTAATCACGCTTGTGTCTATGAAAGTAAGATGCGTTATATGCGATAACTCTGATATATCATAATTAAATAAGGCATTATTCAATATTACTTTGTATGTACATAAAATATCGCATTTAAGTTTTAATTATTGCTTTTAAAGACCTAAATAAGCGATTATTTTAAGCAGCGCTGTTACGAAAATTTTACCGTGTACAAATTTCTTTTATTTTCAAGACTAAAATTGCATAACTGTAAACAGTTTTACATATATGGTCGATTCGTAATTGCAATATAAGCTATTAAACACCTTAACGAAACGTGAAACAAGGAATGTGTCTTGAATTATATGATAAACTAAAATGCGGTGTAAATAAATTTCAAAATACAATATTTTATAAAGAAATAATACGTTTTGACCAAATAAAACATGGCGTCTTCGACGGGTACGTCGCTCAGGGCGCCATATGGCTCTCTGATTGGTAGAACAACGCACGATAAATAAATATGTCGCCAATACATTTTGACATTTGAGCATATTTCACTAATTTAAAAACTCACTTTCGCGGCAGTTTATTACAGAAGGAATGATTTTCGTTTTAACGCACTTTACAATTCTTTCATCATCATCATCATCAGCCTTTAATAGTCCACTGCTGGACATAGGCCTCCCTTATACAGCCCTATCCATTAGGGGTTTTGGACCGTATCCACCACGCTGGTCCAGTGTGGGTTGGTGGGTGGACGACTTTTACATGCCCATCCGACGCATGGATCATCTTACTTTTCAGACAATTGGGTGATCGGCCCAAATTGTCCTAATCCAACAGGAAACAACAATGAAATTTGTTGAGTCCCGCAGGATTCAACCCACGACCCCGGTTTCTAAAGCAAACGCCTATACCACTAGGCTACGGAGGCAGTTCAGTTCTTACAGTTACAATTCTTTACAAATTATTATTTAGTATTGCATCAATTAATTATATTATTCTCATTTCATATATCCACAATGCATCTAAAAATACATACCGTAGAATATATATTTTTTTTGTAATTATTTTCACAAATAATGTATTACATTTTGCAGCCGCGAGACATTATTTATCTGTACGATCAGCTCCTATCCATAAAATGTTAGGTTACTTGAAATATGACTCAAAAAAATACCATACACAATTTTTGTTCTGTCAATTTATCCGCCATCGCTAATTTCATACGAACCAAACGGCCAATCGGTATTTCTAAACGAGCTAATGGCGCCAACAGGGCGACTGGTCTTCAATTACTATAATTACTGCCTCAGCCACGAGTGATCCATGTCAAAACTCTCCAGGATATCGTAACAATTTCTACGGGCATTTTATTCAATAGTTACTTGAGTTCCAGTAACGCCTAATGGATAAGACGGTAGCCATTTTACCGTTTTATGTACGTCATTAAATCGCCCATTAACTTGACAATTTGTTTTGATACAATGCGCACTGGCAACATCGCGTAGAGAACTGTCACATTTTCGATATTAATAAATTGTTTGAGGGACTCGGTATGAACGATTGAAGCCTACCTTTTGAATTATTTAATAGACACGCATTTCACAAATGAAATAAAACAAACTTTCTACGAATTTCTTCTTTTTTATTCTTTTCTAGTTACCTACGAATGCATGGGTTTTATTTGCAAGGTTCGATTTACTTTTTTTATAGACAGCAAATTACAACAGATCTCTAAAAAGAAACTTTGTATTTGATGGACGCAATAGATGTCAATTTACTAAAATTTTTAAAGTCCTGAACATCCAACGGATGTATAAATTTACTATTTTAGGTAATTTTAACGCGAAGTACTTATTAAAATCGTGTTATATATAATATATCGATTATTATTCTAAAATTAAATGACATGCAACATATGATATTATTTCTTAATTTTTTACATTATATTTTACCAAGTATTTGTAGAGAACAGATAAAATAACAACGCCACAGTACGCGTCGGCATCTCAAATTGCTAAATGAGATTTAATTAATAGCTACTTACGGAATAATAAAATGCAAATCAAAACACTAAAACTACCTTTTTATGTACTACCTCCGTAGCCTAGTGGTATGTTGTGTGCTTTAGAAACCGGAGGTCGTGGGTTTGAATCCTGCGGGGACTCAACAAATTTTCCTTGTTGTTTCTTAGTTGGTTAGGGCAATTTGAGCCGATCACCCAATTGTCTGAAAAAAAAGATGATCTATACGTCGGATGTCAAAAGTCGGTCCACCCTCCAACCCGCATTGGACCAGCGTGGTGTGATACGGTCCAAAACCCCCAATGGATAAGGGTAGTTAGGAGGCCTGTATATTCCATGCTGGAATATAACAGGCTGATGATGATGATGATGATGATGACCTTTTATGTTATCATATTATTTCTTTTATTAACGTGCAATTTTTTATTGAAACGGTATTTAAAAATGTTGTCATATAATACAAGATGCAGTTATTTAAATTTAAAAATAACAAACAATTATTTTACGTGCTTTTAAAACGTATAGATAAAAAACGTTTCTTATTCTCCTAATTCGATAAAACAAAATTAAATATAAGCGTGTCAATGCAGTTCTCACAGATGTTAACTAATGAGGTGGCATGTATCCAGCGGTGATTGGCTCTCGGTATTAATTATACATTAAATTGCATTTGGAAGTGTTGCGTCGCCATTTATGTGCGACATTTTGAGACAGTCACCTTAAGAGCGAACGGATTAGCATTCTGTTAAATAACCTATGAAAGGTAAAACTATTATTTTTATTTAAAAGCGGGAGAAACTTATAGGCTTTCGAATACTAGTAATAGAAGATCGGTAGTTTACACCCTAAAATGTGTTCGCCAACCATAGCTTGGAAAATCCATCATTTGTTGTGCGTAAAAATACATATGATGTTAACAAGACTGATCCATAACCACAGTAAAACTAAAAATGGCTCGAAAATGTGACGACAATAGAGTCTACCTAAACTAGATAAACCGCCTCCGTGGCCTAGTGATATTCGCCCTAGCTTATAAACCGGAGGTCGTGGGTTCGAATTCCGCGGGGAAACAACTTTGTGTTATCGTTGTTTTCTGGTTGGTCAGGACAATTTGGGTCGATCACCCAATTGTATGAAAAGAAAGATGATCCATGCATCGGATGAGCATATGAAAAGTTGGTCCACCTACCAACCCGCGATGGACCAGCGTGGTGGGATACGGTCCAAAAACCCCCTAATGGAGAAGGCGTGAAGTCATAAGGAGGCCTATGTCCAGTAGTGGACTAACACAGGCTGATGATGATGATAAACTAGAATAATTCCGTCAATTGAGATGTCTTAATGTATAATGATTGTTTAAACTCATAACAATAGCTTAAATTTACGTATTCTTTACTCAGTGTTGTACAAGCTTTCCATGAAATGCATAAAATATAGAGTTTATTTTAAATATGGCGAAATTGTGATTGTCTATGGTGGCGATCCACCATTTTTGGCGCCAGTACTTTTACAGATTGTAGATTATAGATTTTTTGCAATAATTGTTTTCTGGTACAGTGTAAGTACTATTTAACCCGTCGTTTCAGTTATCAGCTTGCAATTTGCAGTACTCCTTGTAACCTAACCTCAAAATTTTTCTCTAAAAAAGTTTAACTTAATGTTAAACTACATTCTAAGTTTACTGACTTATTTTTGTTGCACGTGGATAACAATTAGCTGTAATAGCTTTTTTTGTAGACGCAAGAGTATTAATAAATATTATATTCGGTCTAGTGATCTAATGAGGTATACGTTGTACGAACCGTGACGGTTTATGGCAGCTTATTTTTTTAATATATAAGAAAAGGCTCAAACACGCTTAAGCGTAATGCCAACGAACTCTTATTGCGTTTTAATTACAAACAATCAGAGATAAGCGTTATTAAGAGTTTCATTGTGAACTTTTTTCTGATAGTGTGCTTTATGCCGACGTAATTATATAGCTGTATTTTAAAACTGATAATAATTTAGAATATAATAGAAAAAAATATTTTTATTATTTCATTTTTGTGATTTGATTATCTTTTGGTTTAAAAGGTTTTTGATACTTAATAATTATTAAAAATCATTTACAACCTTTAAATGTTTAACAGGGAAATCACAAAAGAAAATAAGCAACCGAAGCAGCAAATTAAAAAAAAATGCATTCTTTATCTTTATGTGACAGACACAGAGACAGGTTGCCATTTAAAACGGGTGATTTATGTAAATCATGTCCATTAAAATAATTAGGACTTAATGCTCACCAACTTAGGTTTTAACGATTTAAAATCGTTAGATGGTTTCAATTAAATAAAATAACCTCTCCACTACGGTCATTACGAAATCCATTTTCTTCCATATCGAGTGATTGATGATCAATTAGATCCAATAAGATACCGAAATACTATTTATAGATGTAAATGAACATGCAAATCTGCTGTAAACGTAAGTGTCAACACCTCTCCTTATAAAGTAATACACGCGAAACTCATAAAACGACTTTTGCCAGCGGGAAAGAGTTAATTTTGTCACCGGCAGCTTTACCGTTGCGTGGTGCATTTCGATTATTTTAGACTTGTATGCAAATTTAGGCGAAAGTCGCCTGAAATAATGAGCAGGGGCAGAGACATTTAGTACATGATCACGTTGACAGGCGACTATTAAAATTGTATAGACAATTTATTCTGCGATTAAAGAATAAAGACGCCAAGCGTTTTTTTTCTTTATTTAATTATTATGACCTGAAAGGTTGTCCAAAATACATTTTAACCTAACTATTTTATATTTTGCAACTGTAAGCATCTGATATATTACTATTTGGTCTTGTTTGATCGTATCAACCGCTTGATTGAGTAATTAAAACAAATTGTCGCAAACAGATTTGTTTCGAAGATCACTTTCTAGCAAAAATCCTATGTTACCTACTGATTGAACCTGGAAAAACAAGTATCGGCAGGTTTGTAGTGTTTGTTCTGTTGCAGGATGGTAATAGACTGTATAGAAGAAAAGGAAATAAAAGACTAGTTTCTTGTTAACAGGAGATTAGGAACGTACCACAAAGAAGCCTATGTCGTAACATGTTGAAAACACTTATGTTGTGTAGTTTCAATGAACAGCTGTTAATTCAATCGCTTGATAGATAAACCCCACCTAATCCGATGACACAAAGTGGCGAGCGAATTTTTGGAGACTGATACAGTATTTATCAGTGTCAAGGCAGCGAAAGTCCCGTCAAAATTTAATGAGCCATACCAGAGATTAGCCAGAATAAACAGGCAGAAAGCCAAAAAAAATAATAGTATTTCTTGTCGTCATCATCAGCCTGTGTCAGTCCACTGCTGGACATAGGCCTCCCCTAACTTACGCCACCGCTTCCGATCTTCGGCTATTCTCATCCAGACTACATCAGCCACTTTGCGAATGTAGTCACATGTTATAATACACTAGTATGCTTAAAAAAACATTTAATTTAATGTACAGGCGGACACTCCAATTTTGTTATATAAATAAGCTAAAATGAATAGAAAAAATGGAGTGCATTTTTTTAATCTTATTTTAGCTTATTTACACTTATTCTTTTACACAATAAAGATACGTCAGTTGGAATTTGCTAATTAATTAATATCCATAACATTATTTTATTACTCGAAACTAACAAAAGAAACAGTATTATATATACATATAGTAAAGGGGCGAGTCCAATAAAACACAATGAGAAAATAAAATCAAATGAGATGATTATATACCAGATGATGATGGTTTCAGAAAATCCCAATCTAGGCAATGATTTCCTTATAGCCACTGAACTAAATGAAAAACCAAGTCATCAACTTTTTTACTTTCTTTACATAGATTCCACGTAATATTCGGCCACAGTATAGTGCATACAAACTGTAGTTCACTCGGTCACTGGGTCGTGGCTGCTTATTGTCAAGCAGCACTCGCATGACACGTTTAACTTCTTTTTTATCGTAAGTGTTACCATCTTCTTGGAATTGGCTGCAGTAAAATGTCACATTCATCTACCGTAATGTAGTCAATTAAAAATATTAAGAAACCACAATCGCTTCACCGAAAATAATAACGTATTGATAATGTTCATTTTGATTATTAAAATTAATAAACTTTCTTGGCAACTTTATTTAGTGGAATTGTTCTTCGGTACATTTTTTTAAATTAGTAATTACTCGATAGAGGTTAGGGATAGTTAGGGTTTCTTTTATAATGACTAAAAATAGAGATTTAACATTTTCCGTTTATTTGAAAAAATCAGGCATAATAAACTTTTTCGCATTAGTTATAGATGCACACAATTTTTAAAATATGTTGTAGCGAAAAAATACATGAAATTAGTATAAGATATTTAACCTATGCATGGCGTAGCATGTGTTGCCATGTATTACGTTGTTGTTATTCGATTGCTTTTCAGTGACAATTCATTAATCATCATCATCATCAGCCTATCTTAGTCCACTGCCAGGGGGTTATTGCACTACACTGGTCTAATGCGGGTTGGTAGGTGGACCGACTTTTTAAATGCCCATCCCACGCATGGATCATCAAGTTGCCGTAATCAAATAGGAAAAAAAATTAAAACTTGTTGAGTCCCTGCAGAATTTGAGCCCACGACCTCCGGTGTCTAAGCACACGCCCTTACCACTAGACCACGGGGGCAGTTGTTCATTAATAAGGACGCAATATGTTTGATGTCTCTTCGTTGCCATTGGATACGTCGTTTTCATCAATTAAAAACCATGGTTGGGTACATTATAGACGTTATAAAAATTGCATTTAATATATAATAAAGTAATGAAACATATTAACCGTTACAATATAAATTTATAAAAATAATGTCTTAAACGCATTTAGAATTAAAAAGTCATAAATATTCAGTCTCAGAATGCACTGCGTTATAAAATGAAATACTGTTAAAAAATTATGCTTCTCTTTGATAATATCTACAATCTAGAACTGAACATGAAATAAATTTAAAAAACAAAACTTACAGATTGTTAAAAAAAAGGACTGTTTATGGATTTTATCGCGTTTATTTAACATATTTACATTAACGACATTTCGAACTGAGATGCGTCTTGTTGCCATTGCTGAAACTGTGTGTGAAAATGTGTAGTATTCGCGTAAACAAAAGAAATAATGACTAAATTTACATGTTCGAGAGTAAAGAAAAAATTGCTTACCATCAAAGAACGTACCAATCTAAGCTTAGTTAGTTACGTAGGTATGTTCAGGTCCGTTCCCTACAAAGGAGGATCTATCCCGACCGAAAATAATATAATCTTTTTTTCCTAATTATGAACCCATATAAAGGCATATACGAAAGTTAAAGAAAATACGAAATTAAAATAAACAAGATACAGCGTCGTGTATTTAGCGTTCTTATTAATGAACTAGCTGTTGCCTGCGACTTCGTCAAAAAACTGAAAGAAAAATCTTTCAGTTTTTGATAACAAAAGTGCTGAGTGAAAACTCCGAGTAGTTGAATCGACTTCCTTTACTCTTAGCTACATCTGCTATGAGTACCGTCGAAATCGGATGTACCATTCTAGAGATTAGCCTGAACATACAGACAGTCATAATTATTTAAAAAATATATTGATTTGGATAAAAGTGGTTTTACAGGGTACCGCACCACTATTTCTGCCGCAAATCAGTAGTGTGAAAACACTACTGTTTTCTGGTTTCAAGGACACTGTAGCCAGCGTATTTACTGGGTAAACGAGACTTAACACCCCATGTCACAAGGTAGGCAGCGCGTTGGTGATACCTCTAGTATTGCCAATGTCCATGGGCGTCGATGACCACTTCCCATCAGGTGGCCCGACTGCTCATCTGCCTGCGAAGGCAAAAGAATTGACTAAATGTTGTTCTGTTATATGTGTCACAACATAAACTCATGAATACGGGTATTTCGATGTAAAAACAGACATTTCAAGTTTATTCAAGAAGTCATCAAGAAGAATCAAGAGAAGCCATTGGCCTCAAGTATAACAATGCTGAAATGTGACGTCACTGCTTTGGGGGTTACGTAACGTACGTTATTTCCGTCTTTTCTTTAGCTCAAGTAAAAAAGACTGAGTAAGTAATGAGAGCCCCCGTACTCATGTGACCCAATCCACTGGAAACCAAAATAAATACTTTTATGTGTAGAACTTTTGTCTCTTGGCCGTAAATTTTATTTATTTCTTTATTTAAAACATGACATATTATAAAAAAAGCAATCGCGACATTGTAATCAATTTCATACGTTTAATATATATATGATCTCTTAGTATAAGTATTAATAAATTCTAGAACATAGAAAACTAACAAAATATTCCACTTGAAAAAATGTCGAAACAATTGAAAAGTTTAATTATAAAAACTCACTTGACATCGAAACGAACACCGTAAATAATACAAAACAAAAACGAGATAAAGATCAATCGATAACGCGGAATCGATTAAAACCGTGCACAAAAACAATACCATTTAAGTACATTAAAAGTAACAAAAAAAACCACACCCAAAAATATCACCGATCCGTTGTCAATCGTAAAATTCGATCGGATAACGAGATAACGTTAAATATCATCAAATTATTGCAACTTTTGGTCGAGCACAATCATTAATTGCGAACCAACGGTGTGCGAAGATGTACTTATTCCGTTAATAATATATATGTATAAAATTGTGGTGATATATGTTTGTTACTATTACAGATAAATAGCGCAATCAATTTTATTAAAGCTGATATATTTTGAACAGCAGTACAAAACACGTAATAACATCTACAACGTATTAATAGCTTATGACGCTACTCTTGATAATTCATTGTGTAATATTGTCCATTAAATAACAATTTTACAGGGCAAAGTCGCGGGAGACAACCTATACTGTATATATTGCTTCGAAGGGCCAAATATTGGATAAAGTGCAGAGACATCGCGGCACGTAAGCCACAACTTGCCGCTCATTCATTTCCCGCGAACTGGAAATCCTGACCTCGCCGAGTGAATCACTCGACCCGACAACGCGGGCTCCTGGTGACCACTGACGTGGGGACTTCGACAAGCGATATTTTTTTTTTAATTTAAGATAAAGCAAAAAGTTTAAATGTCTCAAATCCAAGTATATATATACTAACTTTAGTGGGCAAGTTATTTCAGGCGATTAGTATATTAAATAACGTACTAAGCCAAGAACAAAAATTAATGCAGCTATATACTGCAATATAGATTAATTACCTAGATACCGACAAAAGCGTCATCTGTGGGCTTATTTGTGAATCTAAACTATCATCCACTAGAATCCACTTGTACTCACACAAAATTGTTTCAGCCGTTTGAATTTACTGTCAACACACGGACAGAAGAATTATGTATAATTTTATAATCATTATGATACTAAAAAATGTGTTGAAAAATATGAAGTAATGTGTTGATGATAATGTAGCCCTTTTCCATTTAACATCATAATTTAACCGATAATAATTGACGCCATACCAAAACACGAATAAAGAACTAAAATTATTAACCTAAATTGATCGGTTAAATTATTGATAAAGCTAAAATGTCTTATCACGAGAGAGTTGAAGAAAGAACTTAGAATTTTTCAGTTATCCAATACTAAACACCACACACACCTACATTGTAGCCTAATTTATACTACGGCGCTTATTAAACTGAAATTCAATAATGTTTTCACATATTAACTTACTACTGAAAAAGCGCCATAACCTTTACAAATTTTCATACAAAGCAATCCAACTCTCAAAAATAATATTTATCGCTTAATTGTGAATATTCACAGTTTACACGGTCGGACCGTCCGTTCGCCGGCGCCAGACAGTTGCAGCACGCAGATTTCATCTCCGCTGGTTATTTCGGCGGCAACAATACGTGACCGCCATATAAGGACTTGCTTTATGCCTTTTAGGCGAGTTTTCACCTTAAAAAATTCGTTATCTCGTAAGAAACGGTGGTTATTAAAAAGCGCGGCTAGCGATAAGTGTCCCGTTTGCACGAGTGCACTGTTTTGCTACGTAGCGAAAGATAAAATTTTGAGGTTAACGTTATTTCATAATTTCTTATTGCACAACAATCTGCATAAATGTTTCTTTTTAATAATAAAGAGTGTATCGTAAATTACAATTTGGCTCTAAAACAGCTACTAATGGTTTTTTGTATTAATAAAAAATGTATATTATTCTTTCAAAAAATTACAAAAGTTCATATAACATCAATGAAATTTATAAAATAAAAAAAAATCAACTAGGCTCTGTATGCTTTATTTAAATGTTTCTGCCCTTAAACAGTTTATAAGAAAACATTGAACTGTCGCCAATTACCGCCAACTTCAAATCTGATAGCGCGAACGGGATGACGTTTCGTTTTTTTTTATTTAATCCGCACGAAAAGAGTACTTGGTATTCGTATGCAAAAAAGCGCCGAGATAATTTGTATATGTGTACATACATTATTTACCGGCACAAGGGGCCCAGGCGATTTCGAAAGCTGAAAAATTATTCCGCAAAAGGCGCGACCGGTCATCGTTCGCCCAAAATGGAGGGACACGGGACGCTAAGAGCTTTAGGCGCGAATCGGTCGTGTCGCGGGTAACGTGATTAATTTAACAGAGTAGGCAATACGTATGTGCCACTGTCAGAGAGAACTGGTATCGCGATATATTATCTGTTACGCTTTTTACTTTATTTTTTAAGTATTAGCAGACATTTTATTAGACATTTCAGTTGTTTGTATAAGAGAAAAAGGCACAATTTATGATGTAACTACTTTTTTTTCTCGATATTTAGATATCAATACATATATTCTACTAATAAATCATATTTTTTATTATTATCTACGTCGGCAGACGAGAAGTCGGGCCACTTAATGGAAAGTGGTCACCGGCGTCCATTGATATTAGCAATACCAATGATATCATTAACGCGGTGCCTTCCTGAAGACAGGATGTTCAGTCTCGTTTACCCAGTAAATACACTGGCTACGGTGCCCTTCAAACCGGAACATAGTAGTGTTACTACCCCAGACGGCCCCCTGTAAAAAGAGGACCAAACGTACGTAGTATGCAAACACTTTTTTTTAATATTTAATGTTACTGCTGAAAGAATAATCGATAAGATTTTTTCACTTTTCTTTTATTGCTTTATACAAACAAAAATTGTAATTAAAATGTTTTATAGCGATTAAAAAGCTTTTAATGTCTTATCCATACAAATGTCATTCATAATTAAGTGCATCGATTAATTGAAGTCTCGCAATGAACGGTCGTTTCGAACGGGACTAAATATAAAATTTGAAGGGACATAATACCCTTACATAAATTGAATACTTTCGTACAGTTAGAGATAGTTTATTTGTATTGTATGATTCGTTAAAAGTCGATTTTTTATTGCCTACGCAGGCAGACGAGCTGTCGCGCCACCTGATAGAAAGTGGTCACCCATGCCCATAGACATTGGCAACACAAGTATCACGAACGCGCTGCCTACCGAGAGACATAGGATGGTAAGTCTCGTTCACCCAGAAAACACGCTGGCTACGGTACCCTTCAAACCGGAACACAGTACTGTTTTCACTCTATTGCTTTGCGGTAGAAATAGGCACCAGGGTGGTACCAACCCAGACGGTCCCCGACGAAAAGGGGACCTACCAGCGGTAGGTAGAATTGAACGTTGGTTTATTTTTGTTACGTCATTGCACATTATATATCCAAAATCACTTATTTATTTATTGATTCAGACAAGATTTGTGCAAAGACAAATTTATTAATTAATTCCGATGGCATTGACAACTAGAGTTATCTGTGGAGATTTTAACTAGATCGCGTTGTGTAAGCTTCGATAAATATTTATTTATTATTAAACAGAACTTTCACGTCAGATCTAAACATTTTCGTTTGATTCTATGACTATTGATATTTGTGTAAAGATTTTTTACATGGGACGTGGATTATGTCATCCCGTTTTTAGTGATATTACTGAAAAATAAATATTTACCGGTGGTAGGTCCCCTTTTTACAGGAGACCGTCTGGATGGGTACCACCACGATGCCTATTTCTGCCGCGAAGCAGTAGTGTGAAAACACTGCTGTGTTCCGGTTTGAAGGGCACTGTAGCCAACGTATTCACTGGGTAAACGAGACTTAACACACTATGTCTCACGGTAGGCGGCGCGTTGGCGATACCACTGGTAATGCCAATGTCTAGGGGCGTCGGTGACCACTTCCCATTAGGTGGCCCAACGGCTCGTCTACCTGCGTATGCCATAAAAAAAAGACATAACAAACACTTCATGATTCCTAACGCTTCATTTCTTCACCGATTCTTCACCACAAAAACAAATGAAGGTACTTAATCGGAAGCGTATATGTAATTTTGTAGAAAATCTACAGAGAGCGGACCAACCTTACAATACCGATTCAAATAGTATTTAATGTAATAGTGCATATTATCTACAAAAATGTAGCGTCAGCATGCTACTATCTGCTCTGAGGAAAATAATTCCATTAGCGATGTAATACTTTATATCACAAAAATATAACATGTAATATAAATGTAAGGTTACTAAGGTAATTTAAAGGAGTACAGTGTTAATCCTAATGCGAATTTTAATTACCATCCCATTGTTAATTACACGTTAATTAAAACTGATTTACAGCATATAATTATATTGTATATTTTAGCAGCAGTAAGAATTTTTATTTTTTAGTTAAGTTAGACGACGAACCGAGGTGGAGCTTTTCAACCGAACACATTTGCGGCTAGCATTTCATATAATATATAAAATCAGTTATAGAAAAACAAATAATTCTTCGTTTTGGAGCAATTAAAATATTTCTATAAAATATCGCTTGTAAGACATTTGAACTTTTAATTTAACTTTTAACATTTTAGCATGTTGTCAGCTTTGCATTTTATAAACAACCTTGTAATATGTGAGTAAACGTCAGTTAAGTATTACGTGTCTTGTCTCCCTGTTAATTGAAAAAGTCTTTCAATTCGAGACTTGCCTTCATGATAAACCAATTACCTTTATGCATTTTTATTTAAAGCGGCTCTTCCTCGCACAATAAGCATTAATATTTCAAATATATTTCTCTGCTTTCATATTGAAGTCCTGTAAGCTTTATATCCTGTTTTCCTTTGTCTTTAAAAATTATAACACATACCGGCCAGGGTTTCTTCATTACTGTGGATTGTATTTTTTGTATTATAAAAATAATAAATAATTCTACTTTTCTGTTAATTGTTAGTGTGAATTCTGATGACGTCTATTTTTTATAAATAAAATGGTGTACTTGACATTGTTTTCTTTAAGCGGTAACGTGGTTAAAAATCTATATTGAATAAAACCTGATCAGGTATTCCTACAATAAATGCAATTGAAATCATTTAGAGCCCCGTGAAATGACGTAACCGCAAAATAATGCAATAACATAAAAAGTAGCGTTCCGGAAACACCCAACGCTAAAACATTTAATTGTAATATTAATTGCTACTGTTCTTAGTGTGCTTGTTAATTATTTATGTCTTAATGAGCAACAAAACTCCGTATTGTCGTTAATAACTGACGTAGTCGCATCGGCGTGTAGTTATTTATATTTATCTGACAAACACACTAAGGTAACAACGGTCGATTTTATATTGCACAAGCGTATTATTAATTCAATGGCTGTCAGCAAAATCACAATCAACCACCAACAAACTAACTCCAATCTATAAACATGATATTCTCAGTTCCTTAATATATTTGTTTGGGTTTACGGTCATTAGGTACCATCCCTATAAGATCGAAGAATAATTTTATAAGATATTCCCTTTCATTACATAAATTTATTGTCTGAGTTGCCTTGAATTTGGGAGCGTTATTGGCGGTGCAGTTCAATCACTTATTATACTTACACTGATAAAAAAAAAGTCAGTTCATTTGAACCAGTCCATGAATAATCGTAGAAAATTGAACAAGAGCAATAATCGAAAAGTAGTATTAATAATATTCTTATAGTATTAATAGTATTCTATTCATCACGAACCATCTTTGATTACAGTTATTTTGTAATCAGAGATGGTCGACGATCAAAGATTACTTCTGTCGCCTATCGAATATAATTTCAGTAAAACAATTAATTACTCAAGCAAATTCATACATCAATTCATATCTCAAAATTTTTAATGCAAGGAATATAACGGATTTTAATACTTTAAGCGTTAGTGGCATGACAAATGGTTGGGATAATCAGATTTAATTTGTTTCGTAAACGTATATCACCATATTAAATTACAGTGCAATATTTATACGATTTGACACTAAGTTAGAATGAACTGCGGAACTTGTTCGGGCCGGATTTTAAACGCATCAATGCAATACAATAATTAGTTTTCTTTTATCTATCATACATACATCATCAGCCTGTGTAGTCCACTGCTAGACATCTCCTCCCCTGATGCACACTTCCTCCATTAGGGGGTTTTTGGGCTGAATTCCACCACGCTGGACCAATGCGGGTTGTGGGTAGACCGACTTTCAGTATGCCCATCATCATCATCTTACTTTTCAGTTTTCATACAATCGGGTGATCGGCCCAAATTGCCCTAACCAACTAGGAAACAAAAATGAATATTTGTCGAGTGCCCGCAGGATTCAACCTCCAGTTTCTAAAGCACACGCCCATACCACTAGGCTACGGAGGCAGTATATAAAAAGGTAGTACTTAGTCGATATTTTTTCCATGTAAATATTTAAATTATAAAAAATCAACCCGCATTGAATATCCGAAATGGAAAATAATGTATTAAATTAATTTCTTTATATTGCTAAAAACACGTTGATGTCAATTTTAACAGAACTTAATTGTTTTAATTACTGTTAGCGCCAACAAGAATTCGAAAATGAGGCCGTATGCTAATTATGTACATTAAAAATAACCACATAAAAATGTCACTTGTGCTTATCTTAATCAACTTAACAATCCCTTTTTTGTAAAATTCTCTTTATATGGATATTTAATAAAGTTGACGGGTAATAAAATTATGTATGTTATTACACATACAATAAAGCTTACATAATCGTACGAGCAATTAAAACTGAATAACTTATGTTTAAATAATTATTTATCACTAATTAGTATGAAGCAAAGTCGCCATGACTGTCCGTCCGTCTTTATGTATGTTATACGCAACGGATTTCGAAGCAGATATTTTTTATAGATAGTAATTCAAGAGACAGGATTGTATGTATAATAAATTAATAGAATTGATAGGGAAGCTTAAAAGCTTAGGTAAATTTAGAGGATAGACTCTGCTTATATTTTACATCACATGCGCTTTTTTATTGCAAATGCTAGCTGAACCCCACTAGATAAATCATAGTAAAGTATTTCTATACTGCACACCTTAAAAGGTCAATAAAAATCCGTTATGTCCTGTATATCTCTATTATTAAATATTACCCACATGGGACATACTATTACCCATTACATTTTACAGGAAAAAAGGGCTTATTTACGGACAGACTTTAAGCTATACAACATTGATCCTTACATTACGTTGTCTATTTAGTATAGCTCTACATGGCTCTTAACATCATTTAATATAAATGAATATATCCGAAAATATTACAGATTATAGCATTGCACCCGTGCGAAGCCTGAGCGAGATTCGGCTTTTTAAGAGTCATATAAAACACGGTATGTATGTTAACTTTGATTTATGACAATCCAATTTTTGACTATTCTATTTCAGATTATTTCGTTTTAAACATTTCATCGGGTGAAACATTTATGAAACTATAAACAAAAAATTATATAATTATTTCTATTGTTTACTCGGATACTTCACATTATTGAATAAAAGGACTTTTTACGGATGTGGTCTACCCCGTGACCACGGCCGCTGATGTGGTGTGTCCGAAACGTCGTGTGTGGTGTGGTGTGTCTTAAATATGTAAAATAAAATCCGTAAAAAGTCCTTTTATTCAATATATTTCTTTTAATGAGATAAAAAGGCAAGACACGCCTTGCCCGTAAGTAATGTAGCATAAGTCACCACGAGACCGTTTACCGTTTGCCCTGAAACCTTGAATGTCGTCTTCTCACCTTAATTACGTTGGCTACGGTGCCCTTTAAACCGGACAGCAGTATTGTTTTTACATTACTGCAATGCAGCAGAAATAGGCTTTATGCTAATAAGGTTACCTACCGTCTTGAAAAGAATTGTTATCAAATAATCTTAAGCTAATAATTCTTACTGTAGTTTATGTTTATTATAAAGCTTAATTAACACCTAAATGTGGGGCACTCTCGTAGTTCAAACATTGTAGATAGTTTAAACAATAGAGATTGAAAATGGCTGGGATTCTCTATTTAATAAGAACGCGCTTACTTCTGGCACCATTAGTGATTATCATTAGATTTGTTAACCTTTATTCCGAATCCGAATTAGATAAACTGTAGTTAATCGTGGAACATCGTAGGACTTTAACGTTTGGCGACGAATTCGTTATCAGCTAAAATTTAAGCTATTTTGCTTACATAGATTCCGAATCTTCTTGATTATAACCATAGGAAGATGGCACATTTTAAGAAACTCCCTATATACATTACCATGGTCAATTTGCAAAATTGTTTCGGTATAAAGATCAGCGCCCTCTAGCGCAACTATAAACCTAAGTAACTAAAGCAAGTGAGTGTAGTCAGTGTTGTTGTTTTATACTTCTTTAATAAACAAATGTATCTAAATAAACTCTGTTTAAAAAATCTAATAAATAAAACGTGATATTTAGTAAAAAATACTGATTCTTACAGATGCAATTCTAATGAAAGTAATTCAAAAATTTAGTCAAAATAACTTATTCCTGTTAAATTTGAATCACAGTTTCTACTTGTGATTAATGATAGAAAAAACATAATTTTTTCCTAAGTATCTCAAATTTATAAAATTTTGATGTAAATTAATATTAAAATTGTTTTATAATTATGCAAATTTACTACTTACTCTACTATTATTTCAATTAAAATATTAATTAAAAAAAAGATTAATATTATTTTTAAATTATAAAATTTAAAAAAATCATGTAAAAAATGTCTAAAAAATTAAAAATGTGTCATTGTGACTTTGACAGCAAGTCATTGGCCGATTGTCCTCATAAAATTGTCATGCGATCAAAATCCACAATAAATATTTAATATACATCATTATAAAAATGAGGTGACGTGGATCTACATGAAGTTAATAGTTCAAGCATTCCAACTGTATAGTCATAAATATTTAATTATACGTCAAAAATGGCGGGTGCTCCGGTGAAATTTGGTTCTTTTATATCTATCTTTATTGTTCTGTATGCTGTTTATTTTCGAAAGAATGAAATAAGCGATGATAGATTGTCACCTGTTAAAGAACATTTGTTGTTTTTGGAGAGCCAGAATCAGGTTGGTGTCGGAGTTTCCCAACCTAAGGTGGCGTTAGGTTATGGAGCATGCTACGATTTGTTCGTGAATGCTACATCACTTTTAAATTATGAGGACCTAGATGGTCCACCGGAACATTTCAACGAGATCTCTAATAAACAGGAGTTTGTGAAAAGCTTCACATATTTTTTTAAACATGGTGCAGCCGCTGAGTAAGTTTGAATTTGTCATTAATTTTTATTTAACAATTATCAATGTTTGATTGAACAAGTCTTATTCAGAATATTTAAGCTTATTCATAAATGGTGATTATATTTTTAATAATATGCAGAATTTTATACTAAAATGTATAAAATTCTGCCTATTATTAAAAATAATCATGCATAAAAGATTTGCAAAGTGCCTAAAACCAGTTTTGGGGTCATACTACATCATTGTTATTTTAAATCTGTATCATTCATTAACAACCTGCCTGTTTTATAGCAATTGTGTGTTAAGTTAATTAAAGTTACTGTATGACCTAATATCTTTTGAAAGATAGAGAGTGCAATATTGGCAAAGTATTGCTGGAGCTTTATACTGATAGACAACTGCTCAATGTCCAAATTTACAAAACTGTTTAGTCATAAGTAGTGCAATGCATAGTTTACAATAAATATTATATATATTAAGTTTCTTCTCTTCTCTCCTCCATACATATAACAATTTTTTAGTGAATATTATTATTTGAAAATCATTAAAAAATAATAACAAAAATACTTTGGTTTCTCAGGAGATTCATGTCAAACAGTAAACTCTATGATGACCTAGTAGACAAAGCCCTTAAATTGCCAGATACAAGATGGGCTATTGGTGGCAATGCACCCTTAATGGCCACGAGATTCTTTGTAGAAGGCTGGAAAGTGCTGTTTGGTGCGAAAATGAGTAAAAAGCTGAAAAAATACATTCCTGAGGAAATTTTGATCGTCGGTGATGAGGTAAATGAAGAAGTCAAGGATGATGTTCACATGATTCTAGAGTACAAAGCTGATGAGACATTCGGCCAATATAAAGCACCGAGAGCCAATAGATATATAATGCATAATGATGAAAACAATCCACTTTTAAGTTCCTTGGAGAAGCTCGGTGAAAATTTGCCTAGTTTCAAGCCTAATTTACTAGTCATTAGTGGTCTGCAAATGATGGACAATTTTCCTTTTAAAGTGGAAGGCAAAGGTATGATTATTATTTTTTTTAAATACATGCAAGTAACAAATAAGCAAAAGAATATAAGTAAATTCAAATTTAAAATCAATCCTTTCTTTTGGTATTTATAAAGCCTAATCTTTAGTACATATTATAGAAATGGGATTGGTCAAAAGTGCTTAAATTATGATACTTTTTATGACTTTTGTATATTAATATTTTAATTGTTACATAATGAAATTGTATTCTATCTGTTGACATAATGGTAACTTAGTTAAAATTTAATCCGCACTAAGGGAACTAATCTATCAAATGTGTATGTAAAAAATTAGGAAATAAAATCTGTATTTTCAGCAGGAGGCCTATATAACTATATATCTGAGGTATCGTACATTGAAATAAAAAAGTTTTATGTCAGTCTATAGTAAAGTGATACTTATATGTGTTTGTTTATCATTGCCTTGAATGCATGTAACATTAATACTGTTTGTTTATGTAAATTCCATCATCTATTTAGATTAGATAAAGATTAAATATTTTAGGTTTGAGTTCAACACTTGTCAAAATATTCGAAAACAAAAGCAATTGTAGAAATACAAATGTTTTTCTACCAACAGTTGTGTGCTAGTTTTATGTTACTCTACTATATTCGACCAAACTAATATTAAGCCGAAATATTGGAAATAGTTACAATATTTGAGCACTTAAATGTTATTAACCATTGTAATTATAACATTTTAACATATCATTATATTTGTTGCAGACTTAAGAGCGGAGAGATTAGACTTAGTAAAAGAACAAATTTTATCGCAACCTCTGAATACACTAACTCACTTTGAAATGGCCAGTTACGTAGACCTTGAGTTACTCCAACACCTGACTACAAAAGTTTTGCCTACGTCGACTCTGTAGGAATGAATGAACAGGAGCTCTCAAATCTTAACAGTGTTCTCGAGCATGGTAGAGTTGTAGTGGTTGCAGATTCGAATCCCAGAGTGGCAACAGCTCTTGATCAGATGCGGAGTACTTTCAAACTGATTAGGGAGAAAAATGCCAAGTTTGGCAGCAAGAGGAAGTTGACTCGCATACACGTGCACACACTAGCTTACCAAGCTATACTAACGGTACAAAACTCCGAGTGGAAGAGGACAGCTGCGGCCGCGCGAAGGCATCTTTGACAGCACATAGATACGTCTGCGACACAAAGAATATTAACCTCGAAAAGACGAAACTACTGCTCGATGACAGTTTTTCAACAACAACGGACAACGATAATAGTAGTAGAGTGTTCTTCGAGCCGAGCAAACCTGTTGCGTGTTGGGAAGAGGTGATTGATGGTGATAGAGTCGAGATTTGCGTTGCGCCAGTACTTATTTGCACCGAAGCGCAGTTGACAGCGGGTGCAGGAGATAACATTTCAGCAGCGGGGTTGGTGTTGCAGGTGGAAATATGAAACGGATCAATTTTTTTGATGTTGCCAGATTTTAGACAAAGTTTAATATTCAAGTATGCTGCACAAATACTATGGGAGGTTTAGATTGTATAAAACTATACTTGGAGCCTAATAAGTGTATTCTACTCAAATTAGACTCCGAAATAATGTTAACATTGTATGACATCAAAGAACTTATACGTAGAATTTTTGTTGTTGAATTGACACCGAGATGACAATCTCTGAGAAGGCTCACTAGTTACACCATACAAATATCATCGTTTTGTTGCTGTGTTGTTTAGATCACTTAAGTTTTGAGCCCAATTGGGCATAACTATTGAAGAAAGTGAGTGTTGTTATTGTTAGATGTAAATCATTACGGATTATACTTTCTTTCTTTTGCAAATGTTATTAGGCTCATTCATATAAAAATACTGTATAAGAAAGCTTGCCTAAACATGAAGACTCAATTCACAAGTTCAAAATATTATTGCTCACATTTTTGTTAGTTTCTTACCTTTCTCTTTTATAGTAGCAATCTAACAATGCAAAAAGGTTTTTTTATTTGCATTGTTATAAATTTGATGTAACATAAGGCAACATCAAGGTCTTTGGTGTTTCAGCCATCAGAATGCCATAAGTAGAATGATGTTTGACGGTCATGTTTTACTCAGATGTGTGTGCAGGTTCTCAATTATTATTTGTTTATTTATCTAGCCACTAATTACTTAATAATTTTTATATGTATAAAGTAACATGTATACAATTTATTAATCAATTTTTGTAGCCTTTTTTAAAATTTGTTATGTACTTAGACCATTCTATATTGTTCCTCATTCCATGTTAGAGAAGTAACTTTAGTTGTTGTATAAGAAAATGTAGTTGTGATGAGAACAAAAAGCAATTTTATAAGACTTGTGATAAAATGTATAACCTAATGAAGATTCACAGCAAAAAATTTACTATTTGACTAACAAATGGAAGTTTCTTGGCAATTGGCAAAATGATAAAAAATGTTTTAACATTCCATAATAAATAGACATAAGAGAATTTAAATGACATATTGTAACTACATTAATAAAATACATTTGCATAGAAACGAGATTTTATTTGAAAATTCTTAAACCCTACATACAAGTTATACACATAGGTAACTGCGATATAAATTTATTATATGGTTACAAATCACAAAAACAAAGTATCAAGAGATAAGAATAGTAACACAACGCAAAATTTACAGCTTTAATAAATATGCATACATTAAAGCAAACATATAAATATTCTTACAAACTAATATCTGACCTTTACATGACATGCAAGTTTTTGTAAATAACATTATATATGGCAAAATACATTAAAAGATAAAACCGTACACTTATAATTTACCTTACATAGTTATGTTTATACCAATATTATCTTAATTACTATGAATAAATAACATTAGACAAACAGTACAATAAAACTCCAAGCAAGTGGATAACAAAAGGTACAATGAGAAATTTCTCCAGAGAAGACTCAGTCTTATGATCATCAGTGAAATGAACATTGAGAATTAGGCATCATCGTCTTTGAATATAGTCTTTTTATTTGGTGGTTTAGCAGCCCCTTTGTATGGATCATATAAGCCGCTTCTAACAAACCTCTTGGCTGCATCAACGTCCAATGTCGGCCGCTTATTACGATCTTTGACCTGCTGCCATTTAACCATTGTGGCTTTTATTCTCTGAAGCTCATCTTTGATCGGATGCGTCGTAGGATCGATACCCTGAATACGCAAATTAATCCAATGGAGCGAATTTAATGCAAATACGAGGAACAGGTCCAATTCAATTTGAGCTGGAAGTGACATCTTATCGTACTGAGCCTTGAGTGGCAATAATTGATCCAAAACTTTCTGAACTTCGATCAGATTCATTTTCAGATCTTCGCATTTATTGACGAAATCTTCATCATTTGACAGCTCCCCATATTTCAGGTCTAGGTTCATTTTATTTGCTATTAAGATCGTCGAGCGATCCGAAATTCTTGCTACAATAAAACAATAATCGCTTACGACTATAAGTGCAAGAAGCCAATACTCTAACAATCACTCAATCAACCACGTTTTCTAAATATAACCTGCGCTGCAATTTAAGCGATTAGGAAAGTACCGGGAAACGTCAATAAAATTAATTGAGACGACTTGACAATGATATACAGATAATATTTACATAAAAACACATATTTTTTTAAATTCACAATATGATTTTTTACAGTGAGATTGAACTGTGGAAATTGTAATAAAATTTATTTTAATTTTCCGGTGCATTTATTTTGAGTGTTTAAATTTTGCTGAGATAAATCTTTGCAAAAATCAAAGTCACTAAATAACCATAACTACTTATTAATATTTTTTATATCTCATGTTCTTATAATATAAATGCGATAATTCTTGGTGGCCTGTAACATTTAATATTTATGTTATAATCGATGGACGGTAAAGATTTTAAAAAATGGTCTGGTCTTACGTTATAACCCGACCTGAGCACGATATAAAATTAAAAGCAAAATAAGTGTATTTTATCTTAAATTTTAAAATATTAAAGTTTTTCCTGTTGTGCCAAGTAAAGAAAAGAGCCTTAATGCTTATTAGTCCTTTCTCATAACTTGTACATACAGACGCTAGATTATGTCCCTTTCCACACGCTGGCCGCATTTATTTTTTTAATAGTTTACTTTATACATACAGGAATGATAAACTAATGAGTTTAGTAAGTCTTCGTTTGGTAGGTACAAACTTACGACTTATTTATATCTGATATACAAATCGTTTTGTGGCGATTTTTTTTTGTCTATTCTCATAATATTCATATGTATTTTTAATCTAAAAGTTGTTTGTTTACATTGAAATATCGCTTATGTACACAATTGTGTATTATATTTTAACTTTGCTTTCGTCTGTATAGTGCATTACATTGTTTCGTATTTTATTGTTATAGCTTACTTCCAGCACCACGTGAATTTAACTCGTAAACTCAAAGCCCCGGGATCCAGATCTGGGAACAATATTTTTTTAAAATAAATACCGCTACCAAGGACTCTGCTTAGTATGGTAGTATGGCTCTATTCGAACGTTTTTTTAGAACTCTTTAAGTAATTGCTAAGAAATTAAACAGAGCGCTTGCAAATCTTAAGTTAGCGACAACTGAGGCTCAGAGATAAAAGAAATAATTAAAACCATATGTTCAGTATAGGAGTTGGGGCAAGGTTTTTTATTTCTTTGAGTGTTATATTTCTTTACGATTTCCGATAATTAAGATCATATCGTATCGAGCCTATCGTATTTAACTCGTATATTAATTCTTTAATAACATACTAAAATGTTTTGTTGGTAGTCGGGTTATTAAAACAAATGGCTATATTTATTTCGCAATTATTTATTTGACGGGAAACACAATAATAATTTTCAGTTAGTATGTACTTCAACAAATTTTATTCTATGTTGTTATATAACTTGTTCAATACATTTATAATGATTCTTATTGTACCTAGCGCTAATTTTTCGAGGTTATTCAACCAAAGAGGCAATATCAATCATCTAAGTACTCGAAAGGTTCTGGAGGCTCAGGCTCCTTTTCTTCCTCGGTCTTGGGTCCAAACGCTGCTACGGGTTCAACTAGAACTTGCTCAATGTCTCCTGAATGGTTAAGCATAACTATGCCACCTATGGTTACATCCTTCAGCGGATGAAAACCGGATCCGTCGACAACGGTGATGCCCTTAAGTTGCTGCCGCATTATTCTTGCAGGGTTGCTCAAAATCTCGAAGTTTGGTTCCGGTTCTTTCTTTTCTTTCGCCTCTTTTTCTTCTCCCTCTTTTTCGTCTTTCTTGCCGTCTTTAGAACTGCCCGCGTCCTTGTCAGATTTCCCGTGAACGGTTATATTCGGATTAGGCGATTTGGTTGGCTTCTTCTCTTCCTCGTCGACATCCATTTTGGATGTAGTGGAAGCCGTCGCGCTGCTGCTAGAGCTTTCGGTACCGTGCGCCCGCCTGCGCGCCCTTGCCGCGGCGATACTCAGCACGGCAGTGGTTACCCTCTCCCTCTCTTCACGTTTCTTCTCCTCCAGTGGTGCCGGATACGCGTAGAGTGATGGCTTTGCGTTCGACTTCAACTCCAATTGTGGCATCTTGAGATCGGAGTTCAGAGCGATAGACAAGTAGGTGTAAATGCTAACGACAAGCAGTGAGCTAGTGGGAACCAATACCAATACTGGGTGAATACTAGCATTCCTACCACAGCGAGCATGTTCATGTGGCCGGTTCTGTTCTGCAGTGAAACGGTGACGTTACGGCCACCGGCATCTATTATACCTTGGGCGAGGATAGCCCCGAATTTTGCCATTACATCTTCGTGTTTATTGGATATCACCTGCGCGTAAAGCTGGCGGAAGTAAGTCACCTTAGGGCACAAGGTTTCGGTTTGTTGGATCAATATCATCGCTGATGCTATCAGCGCTCCCTGCCTGACGAAGTTGACGGGGTCAAATTTGACCATCGGTTCCAAAAGACCGATGGCCTCGCGGTTCCCGGTTCCTGCGCACGCTATACCTAAAGCCATTGCCGCGCCATAACGCACATGTGGGTTATAGGACTCGGCCAAAAGAGATACCACAGAGGACACTGCTCAGGGGTTCTAAAGAGCAGGAAACCTAGCGCTGTGACTGCCGCGCGACGAACATCGTCGTTCACGTCCGAAACCGCAACGTGAAGGAGTGTGCGAATTGAATCGTTGTTGCCCGTCCCGCAATACGCAGTAGCGATCGTGTAGCAACCAGCGCGCCTTAACAACGGATCCTTATCCCTCAGCAACTGCTGGACGAGTGCATCAGCCTCTTCAAGACGCCCGTACATGGTAAACGAGATACCGACGGCCAAACCACGCAATATCTTTTCATGCTGGGTTTCCTGCGCATAAGCGACCATATCCTCGATCGCAGCCGCATGTCTGGAACCTAACATAACCATACCCATTGCGATACCAGCAGCTTCACCGGTAACTGCATCGTCTTGGTACAGATTAAACTTCAGTTGCTCATAGACATCCTGCCGATGTGTACCCATGGCAGCCAGACCCAGACCAAGGCACCCACCATGGCGCACCATTTCATTTTGGGCATCTTTTAACTGAGTTAAAAGGTAATCAATGATGTTGGCACCATGGTTGGCGTGTATCAATCCCAATGCATACAATCCACCACCCTCTGAGTAGCCTGACGAAGGGCCAGCTTCTTTCGGCAGATAAGATTGCATGAGCGCCAATGATTCATTCTCATGGCCTCTGTGAATGACTCCGAGAGATGCTGTCACAGTCAACTTAGCCCAGTTGGTTGCCCTGGCTAACCACTCAAGGTTATCCCTTAAGAATTGGTCACTAGTTGTACCAGCATGCATAAAAGCATTGGCAATAACTGTTGCAGTATGACAAATGGACACTCTAATTGCATCTTTTGTGTTCTTCAAAATGAGCATATCAGCATGATTTGACCTGATGAGAAATTGTAACTGCAATCCTATAGATACATCTCCGCCCAGGATAGATATTAACTTTTCTACTCTCTTCTGATGTTCTTTTTCTTCATCATTCAGACTCTCTAAATCTCTCTCAGGTTTCTTTGTTTCCTCAGGTACTGGTTGATCTACATCCATTGAGGATTCAGGGAAGGGTCCACCTTGAGGCTGAGGTTTTCCACCAAGGGCGCCAGGTATAGGAGCAGTTGTTCTTAAGGCTTGTAAAACTCTGCCTAAGAACTGCTGTGTAGCCGAATCATACAAGTCAAATGCTATCTGATAAGCCATCAAAACAGATTCTTGTGGCCCATGTGTCAATTTGTCAAGAATTTCAGCAACTGACAATGGATCTTCTAAGAAAATTAGACATTGACACATGTTAACATAATCTGGAATATTGAGCCCTCTGTAGAGGCCTACCAGAGAGCGTAAGACTGTGCTGCGAAAACCGCGGTTTTGAAGAAGACTCATTGCAACTGTGAAGGCATACTGAAGCATTCCTGAAAATGGAAAAAATATGCATTAATACATGGCCATTATTAACAAAAAAACTTTTATCAATAATTCATATGAATTATATACAGAAAACTTGACTAATTAAAATAATAGAAAAATATAAAAACTATGGTTTCAATATATTAACTAATTGACCTGTAAAATCATCTTATAAAATTCTCATAATCTAATGTTATTTGTCTTTTTTTGGATATAACCATAAACTTGTTGTTTTTTTTTAATAATACAACAACTTAAAAGTTTAGGATTATGAATGATCAAAACTTTGTATACCAATGGCAAATTAGATAAAGAAATGATAGAATAGTAGTTCCATACTTTTAGTGCTCTTATGAATGAAATGTCACCAAGTGAATTTTTTTATAACAACTCAGTAATAAAAGAAATGAATCATATGAAACCACTATTTGCAATAAATCACATTGCTTATATTATTTTAATGTAAAACTTGGTTTATGTGTATTTATTAAACTATTTATAAACCTAGGCAAATAAGTCCTTTGGACAAATTATTTTATATCATTTTAAATTGTTTCAATACAATAAATCTTTTATTTAAACATATTACTTCATATTAGTACCAAGAGCCATTTGTAATCTTTCTTAATAAAGTCTCATTTCAAATTAAATTGACACAAAAATAATGTTCAGTGGCTGCTTATGATGCTTTATGTAAAAGCACCATCAAGCATTGTGCAATGTATATAACATTTCAAAGCACTATTTTTTCCTTAAAAAATGTTTTGCAATTGAAAGGAAACATATAATATATAAAACTAGTAAAATGAAACAAATTGTAGTTAGGAAGAACATAAAAAATATAAGCCATATAATATGTCAACATATGTCTTGTTTTAATATCTCATGTAATGTTATAATAGCAAATACAAGAAAAGAAAACTTAAATCTCTTAAAGCTCAAAATGTATGGTTATTTTATAAGAACATTCGTTAGTTAATTATTTAGGGGCAAGAGTTTATATTTAGTTTTGATACAAGAATACAACAAGAATTACGAAGGCCACAGCTAAACAAGGATTCAAGAACAATGTGCATATAAAATGACCATTACTTGTGTTTAAATTTATGCTGCTCACTAATAAATACTTTTGAACAATGTTATAAGCTGGTATTTAGTTAAAATAGAAATATATGTTAACTTCAATCAGTTAATATTAATTTGACATAAATATGCTGCCCCATACAATATATTAATTACATACATATATAATATTTGGAAATTAGATGAAATTAGTGGAACATAAATTCCATAATAGTAATTGCAAACAAAAAAACATACTAAAATGTCAAAGACTAAAACCAAAATGACAGTTTTTAAATCATACCTGCTACATCATCAGACTTCATGATGGACTGTTCAAAGATGTCCATGCGTCGAGTCTCCAGTGAAAGACCCAGCGCCTGCCGGTACTGCCCATCATCAAGACATCGCAGGAACATGCGGTTCACAATGGCTTCTAAACGGGGATCGATAGGTTCAGATGCACTATCCACAAATAGCGCCTTCCGCTTTTGCGTATAGAAATCAATGGCTTTCGCGATTGTTGTGTCAACATACTCGTTCCTTGCATTTACATCAAACAAATCGCCTGCACCTAGTGCGTACGTCAATGAGTCCTCGAATGCACCCAAGTGATAGTAAACTTTACTGGCCACCAAAGCGGCAAGCTGGTGCTGTGAGAACACTTTATCTTCGTGGAGAATCTCAATTTTCTCTATCGACTCGGAAATTTCGGGCCAAAATTGGTCTACGATATTGTCTAATCTTTTCAATGCAAATTCTTTTACTTCGTGCATCGGCTCATCGAGCAGGGATATTATCCCTGCGGCGGACGTGATATTCATCTTATCTGAAGTTACGTTTATTTTCTTAATTTGATAAAACTGCACTACTTTTCTTTGTGAAAATACAAACTCTGAATATGAGTTCACGATGATTTGACAAATTCGTTTTGGCCATAAGCAATTCTCAAGAGTGCAGAGCACTCGATTAAAGTGCCTCTATTCATTTTGTATGTGACCAATCAAAAGAGACGATGTTGCAGTCATTCTGCTCCATCATTGGTTTAAAAGTTAGAGCAGCGATCAATCGTTTCGCTCAAAGAATAGACAATTTGAATCGCAATAATTGTAATTTGTTTTTTAACTTTTTAAATTAATAGAAGGAAAAATTTTAAATCAATTTATTAAAAATATATAATGCGAGATTAATTCGTATATTTATAAAAGTATTATTAAAGAGGATTTTGTGAACGCGTTGATACGATTTCAGATTGTGAGCTGAGTTGTCAACTTTATGTCATCGTACATGTGTCAGTCTCGCTATCGCAATTCGCAATACGTACACAACTCGTACATAACTACTACGTAGTAAGACATCTGTTATTAGTGAAAGCGCATAAACATTATATCTATACAAAATGCTCGACTTATTCAGCATCTTCAGTAAAGGAGGCATTGTGCTGTGGTGTTTCCAAAGTACTAGTGAAATTTTTTCGCCCTCTGTAAATGCTCTAATTAGAAGTGTTATTTTACAGGTAAGTTCAGTGTCGTATGAAGTCCTTCATGGAATAATCAATCAATTTCGCTCACAGTTGACGTGGCTACGATATCCGGAATTTAGAACAAGAAAAATGATTGAACTATTCATCCTTTTATATTTAATTCCAGGAAAGGTCTGGAAATAATACATTCAACCATAATTCTTTATCACTTCAATACAAGCTCGATAATGAGTTTGAACTTGTATTTGTGGTAGCATATCAACGTATACTACAATTATCTTATGTAGATAAGTTTTTAAATGATGTCCACCTGGAGTTTAGAGACAAGTACAAAAATGACCTGCAGACTGGGAGATATAATATGGACTTTGAGTTTAAAACTTGTTTTGACAAGATTCTCAAGGGGTGTGAACAATGGGGTATGTATTGAATACTTTTAAACTTATTTTAACATAAATTAAATGACATATTCCTGTGCTGATTTTAAAAAGATCAAGAAAGTTAAGACAAAATAATATTTAATAATCAATAGATATTAACTTTTGCTAGTATCATTCTTAACGAGCAACATTTATGTGTGTGCAAATAGTATTTAGATGTCAGCTTCTCAACTCAATTATATAAAAATTTATAATTGCTGTTATCCAATTTGGTTAGTGGATTTATAGTATTTTAAACTTTATATTTAAACAGTGTGTTATATGACTTATTGTAATTTCATGGCTTTTATACTTTTAGTGGTATAAATTGAATTTTAAAGAATTAAATTAAAATTATGTTTTATAAATGCTGGTTTATAAAACATTGGCAAATTTTGCAATACATGACAAACCTTTGTTTATACAAAAAACTATGAACCATTTGCTTATAATATTAAATAATATTTTACTATGTTTAATAGTTTTCTTATAAGGATGTTATTAAAATTTATATTCAATTAATTTGCTTATCACTTCTTTTGGGATACGGTCCAAAAACCCCTAACAGATAAGGGTGTATTAGGAGGCATATGTCCAGCAGAGGACTATGATGTGACAGGCTGATGATGATGATGATAGATAGATACTTCTTTATGTTACAGCAAAATCACAAGCTAAAATTCCAAAACAGATGAGAACCTTTGAGGATTCTCAAAAATCTAAGAAAACCGTAGCTTCTATGATAGAGAGAAAAGGTGAAGAGAAGAATAAGAAATCTGGTAAGTTATTTAGAAAATACTAGCTTAAGTGTACAATTTCATAAAAATTTTTATAAAGTTGTAACCATCAAAAATAAATATGTGTTAAACGGACAATATCAGCCTTAAAATGTGACACCAGAGTAACAAAATTGTTATTCATATTATTACATATCTAAACTAATATATAAATATAATTTTTGGTTTGTAGGTCAGGCATTGATGTAGTCAGTCCCAGTTACTGCTTTAAATTTGCTGACAACTATTCCACCAAATCCAGTTTACCCTTTGGGTTCTGGAGTTTGTATGTGAGACCCCCTTTATAAAAACTGTTATTTAGGTTAATCTAGAAAATCAAACTATTTACACAACCTTACATAATAAACATGCATATTGAGTTATAAGTACATTATATCATACAATATATAAATTTTTCGTTATATCAGTCAACCTTTTTAGTACCTCTGCTGAAAGTAGGAATAAATATATATTCTACCATGGAATAAAATACTCATTCATTTCATAAAGTTACCCAGAATCCTAATTGTGAAATCTACTTTCACAATTGTTATATAATTCTTTTGCAATGTGTTACAAAAAATTTGTACGTAAAACATTTTAAATAATGATAACATGGGTGTAGAAGTTGGAAATTATTGCTGTTGTTATTTCAGTAGCTTTTATTAATTTCTAACACGATATTTTTTTATTGACTCTTTTTTTAAGTCTTAGTTTGTATATAACTTTTTTTTATTTTAAGAATAAATATACATAATTGGTAAAAAATAAATATTTTGTTGGTCGATTATGTTTAATTAATTTGCTTTTTAAAAGTAAATGATATGATGTTATTTTAACAAAATTTATTTGTTATTTTATATAATGAGACCTAGGTTTCAATTATAATTTCCTTACACAAAAATGAACAGGTTAAATAATGTGACATACCATTTTATGTGAGTATTAATTTTAATTTTGTTAAAAAAAAATACTTTCCTTTCAGTAAAAATAGTTGAAAATAAAAATCTGACCAATGGTAGAGTAGGAGAATCGCCTGAGCCAGAAGATGATGTGATATCCGCTAATAGGGCAAAGCTAGCTCAGAAATTATCCTCAAAGAATAAGAAAGAAGCCAAGTAAGTAAAGTAAAGTAAAATTTTATTTATAGCTCATTCAAGGTTTATGATATGTATATGCTAGCTAAAATTAAATAATCATAACCATTTTTGTACAATGTCTGTCTGTTGTGAATAACAAAAATAATAGTCAAAAAGTAATTACAATTTTGTAACATAGTAATAGGGTTTTTAATTCTTTTGTTTATGCCAATACTACAAATTATTGAATAAGAGGATGGACGCTGGAAAGTGTTTGAAACATCGGGAAATAAAAGTGTTTAATAAACATGATAAAATCTGTTTAAACTCCATTTTATTCAATAATAGGGTTTAAGACAATTTTCATTGATAAATTTTATTTGAGGAATGTGCTCTTTGCCAAATACTTGTTTTAGTGTAGAGTTAAATAATTAAATCAAGCATGATTGTTCTGTTCAATATATTTTGCTTGTTCAGTACAATATTTTATTAAACAGTTGATGGCTATGACTGTCAAAGTTGTACAAAAAGTAGGATTTTACACTATGTTATAAATGTGAAATAACATTAAAAACTAGTTTGGTTGTTTTGTATTTATTTGTATCTCAGCTATGAAATAACTAGATAAAAATTCAAAGAGAAAATTTAATTTAATTGATAAGATTGGGAAACAATTACTTAATTTTATGCTTGATATATTATTCTGCTTTAATCTTAAGATAATATGAGCACTGTTTTGTTAATCATTCAGATAATTTATTAAAACATAATAATTAAGGCTATGAAAGTAGGTAAAATAAAATTACTTAATTTAATAAGTCTCAGTCATAGGTAAAATTAGTAGACTTTCATCAACAACAATTAATAATACTTTAACATAATGTTACATAAAAATACTTAAAAAGCATGGTTGTTAATCCTTAAATTTAATTGATTGCCCTGTAATATGAAAATGCATACTCTGTGATTACTGTTTTGTTGTTTAATTGACAATAATTTTTCTTCTTGTGAAATTACTTTCCAATTAGTACAATAAACGGTTTAAATGAATGCATCATTCAAAAATAGCATCTTCTGTGGCCTATTGGTATTGGCCCTTGCTTATAAACTGAAGGTTATGGGTTTGAATCACGCGAGGAAACAACCTTAAAAGTATTAGAATTAATTAATAAATATCTAAAATAAGTGTTATCGTTGTTTTCTGTTAGTTGTAGGATAATATGGGCTGTCGCCTAGTAGCCTGAAGCTCTATGCCTTCAAATTTCCTGACAACTAATTCATCCTTATAGTACCCTCAGGGTTGTGGAGGTCAGATGCCAGACGCTCTATGTAAAACCTATTATTCTAGTAAATCTGGATGGATTAAAAGCTGACCCCATGATAACTTGGGAAAAGGGCCAGGCAAAAGACATTTGCACATTTTATTTCTGTAATAAATCCTTTGTTATTGCAGGAAGTCTCCAAAGAGTCCCAAGACGGTGGACAGAGTTAAGAAACCACGTGTTTGGGAACTCGGCGGTGGTTCACGAGACCTGCCTTCATTGGACTTTAGCACTGACAAAGACGCTATGGCTAATGATATTGCTCCTGAAACGGAGGTAACATACTTATAATTTTTTTAACATGAATTCCACAGATTTATAGATATATAGTCTTTGTCAACAATATATCTCATAGCATTCTAAGAGAATTGTTCATATATTGATGTATTACTGTAGTTATGGCCAGGAACAAACATTGAATGGCAACCTATCTATGGTTTCTATTATCAAGGATAATATAATGCAATATATGAGATGAACAATACATTACTTTATAACTTATTTTAATTACACTACAGTAGTTTACATATTTGAAATGTAGAACCTTTTTTATTCTTATATTGAAAACCTTTTCTTCCTATCTTCTTAAACATATCTTACGTATGATTTGTGATTGATTTCAGCTTTTGGGTACAATGCAAGGGGCAATCAAAGACTTGGAAGTTGAATCGGACTACAGCAGCAGTGACTGAAGAGGTTGAGGAGACAACCCAAGCTACTCCGAAGAAGTCTGGTGGCATGTTCAGCCTGTTTAAAGGTTTGTTGTAATTATGTTGTCTATATAAATGATGGGCTTATATTATCCAAGGAGTATGCATGATTTTTTTTATGGGACAATATCCATATTAACCTTGATTCTTGTGTATGGTATATATATCAACAAACTTTTGTGTAATAATCGCATCTTAAGTTAATAATGAATCCTATTAATGTTTATGTTTTTTTTAATTGGTATTAATATTAGGTTACTCTGCTCCTTATTCATAGTCAATCGAAAGGCAGAATAACAAGTCTGTATTTTAGGTAAAGTATTTAAAGTACTAAATATGCATTTCCTTAATTTACATTAACATAATATTTGTATCGGTTACTATAGTGTATATAAAAAAATTTTGCAGTATACTGTCTGCTTATATTTACTTACTACTTATCCTAGATAAAGATCACTATTGATAAGGCATATTATGTTGCAATAGGATACATATATTATACACTTCATTTGACTTAGGTTTGTCGATTACATGAGTAAAATAAATCTGTTCTTACTATTAAATCTTATCCCAGGTTTGGTTGGCTCAAAGGCTCTCACCGAGGAGTCGATGCGCCCAGTTCTGGACAAACTACGGGACCATCTCATTGGGAAAAATGTTGCCGCAGACATTGCCAATAAACTATGTGATTCTGTTGCCGTTAAGCTTGAAGGCAAGGTTAGTAATGTCCTTTAGATTATGTTCCATTGGTTAAAGACCTTTAATTTTATAAGAAATTGTAGCCATTTGTACATTGTTTTATGCTTCTTCTTATTATTGACGGTTGTTTTATATTACCTTAATGGACTTTTTCGGTAGTGGTTACAGGACAAAATGCGAAAGTATTTATTTCATATGAAAAAATTTGTTATACTCTATTTTAATGTTAATGATATGATCAATTTTCAACCTTGTTCACCTAAATTTGGCTGCCAAAAGACTTTTGTATGCATAAATAACATTAAAATACATGTACTTATTGTCACAGGTGCTTGGCACATTCGAGAGTGTTGCAAAAACTATTCGCAGTACTCTGACAGAGTCCCTGGTTCAAATCCTGTCGCCGAAGCGTCGTGTCGACATTCTGCGCGATTGTATGCACGCCAAACAACAGGGACGACCCTACGTTATGGCGTTCTGTGGGGTGAGTTTGAACTCTTGACCAGTGAGAATTATCATCAGTATGAATAATCTAGTGTTACTGTTCGAAATTATTAAAATTTAATTTTAAATTTGTAATCTTGTTTTCATTTCTTTGTTTTCTAAATTTTATTATAATGTATTAAAATTCAGAATATTCCAAGGGTAACTTAATATAGACATTGTTTAAGCGCTTCTACTATTGCCTCACATAGCCCGGACCACCTAAGATTCTATACTAGGCATAAGAGATTTAGTAACCCCAGTAGTTTTTTGTTTCTTTTGTATTCTATCTAAAGTAATTTTTCACTATGGTTTCCAGTCAGAAACTATTTTTTTAAAGCAATCTGTTTATTTTTTCAATACTTTACAGGTCAATGGTGTTGGAAAATCGACCAATCTTGCCAAAGTGTGCTTCTGGCTATTGGAGAATGACCTGTCCGTGCTGATAGCCGCCTGCGACACCTTCAGGGCTGGAGCGGTGGAACAGCTGCGCACTCACATGAGGAGGCTGGACGCTCTGCATCCTCCATCGGTGCATGGCAGGCGGATGGTGCAGCTCTATGAGAAGGGATATGGTTAGCTTTTGGGATACGGATGGTGTACTAGGGAGGCCTATGTCCAGCGGTGGACCATATCAAAGGATGATAATGATGATGATGATATTAGGATTCTTTGTAAATATTTGATAAGAGGATACTATCATCGAGTTGTCGCCGTAGTCAGTTCAGTCGATTCTGATTATGGAGGCAGACATATATTAGAGATCAGCCATCTTGCAGTATTATATGGGGCTAATAACTAACACGAGCGGAAATAGATCAGGCGCAAGATCCATCTTTTACGTTTCCATACGTCGCATGGATTATGTTACTTCACAGTTACAATCGGGTGATCCCACATTGCCCTTGCCACTTAGAAAACAACTTCGAAAAGTTGCTGAGTCTCCGCAGGATTTGAACCCACGACCTCCGGTTTCTCAAGTGCGCGCCCTTAACTCCACGCTAGGGATGCAGTCAAATTTTGTAATACTATGTCATTAGAATATTCCCATAAATGGACCTTTTAAACCTCCAACTCGATACATGAGATATCATGTCCTAGATCTGGCGCAAATTGTATAGTGAGTGCGAACGCTATTGTGCTGATTTTTTTCTTAGTCTAATATTGTATATTTTTTGTTTAATATTTATTAATATACAAATTGATAACTAACATTACCGGAGATTAAGTTTGTGATCGAGTTTTTTTTCATAAATTTTAGATGGATCAATGATAAATGTAGTCGGCGAATTTAAGTTATAACAATGAAATACCTAGTGGCTACACACATTTATCATCATCATCATCAGCCTGTATTAGTCCACTGCTGGACATAGGCCTCCCCTAATACACCCCTATCCATTAGGGGGTTTGGATCGTATCCAACCACGTTGGTCCAATGCGGGTTGGTGGTGCCACACGTTTATGCCAAAGTTAAATGAGAACGTAACGTCAACAGTGTTATGTCCACTAATGAACCAATAATGCTTGTTTATCGCACGACGGCTGGAACCATTCTGAGCACTAACCGATTGCATTTATTAACCGACTTACCCATTTGATATTAGAAAATCGAATATTTTTTTGTAAAACAAATCGAATTTGTAACCTGCATTAGAGGTCATAAGTATATAAATGAGAGTTAAACCACTACTATGTTTACTAAAAGCTGAAGCGTCGTCGACTTGTAACTTTGTATCAAATTTCAGGCAAAGACGCAGCGGGCATAGCGATGGAGGCGATAAAATACGCGGCCGATTCGAGGATCGACGTGGTCCTAGTGGACACCGCCGGCAGGATGCAGGACAACGAGCCTCTGATGCGAGCCTGGCCAAACTGATCACAGTGAACGCGCCCGACCTGGTGCTGTTCGTGGGCGAGGCCCTCGTGGGCAACGAGGCGGTGGACCAGCTGCTCAAGTTCAACCAGGCGCTGGCGGACCACAGCGCCTCGAGCGACCCCCACGTCATCGACGGCATAGTGCTGACCAAGTTCGACACCATCGACGACAAGGTGGGCGCGGCGATATCGATGACGTACATCACTGGCCAGCCGATAGTGTTCGTCGGCACGGGGCAGACTTATACCGATTTGAAGGCTCTGAACCCGGAGGCGGTCGTGAGGGCGCTCATGAAGTGATTCCTATGGGGCGTAGCCTTTTACGGTTCATTATTCATTCGCCATACGGTTTTTGTGAAACTAGTTTGCGTTTTAGTAACCTTTATCAACTTCTATTATCTCTTCAGAGCTGTTTTGGGATGTCAAATCTGTCACTGATTCGAAAGCTTTTACCTGTTAAAGATTTTTTTTCTTAGTTTTCTGG
Source organism: Lamproptera curius (assembly GCA_029286875.1). Taxonomy (NCBI): domain Eukaryota; kingdom Metazoa; phylum Arthropoda; class Insecta; order Lepidoptera; family Papilionidae; genus Lamproptera; species Lamproptera curius. The sequence goes on from JAGSMT010000017.1 coordinate 2,571,348, forward strand.
TGATTAAAATCTATTAGTCTATAACAATGAACTATCAATTCACTATAGTATCTTTTCAAACATAACTTTCACATCTAAATTCAAAAGTGACTTAGTTTGAATTATAATAACCATATCACCTTTATTGAACATTATTCATTGCATCCTTTTTATTCATTTCACTTGCATTATTATTCAAAATGCTGTCTTCTTAAATAAAAACAAATTTATTTTCTATTCTATCTTAAATTGAGTGTGAATATAAATATTTCGTGTGGTTATTATGCTATTTGTTAGTAGTTTTAAAAAGAACTTAAAATGACAATTCAGAAAAATTATTCTATAAGTATTAAATCTAAATTTAGTTTTTAACTATCCAAATTCATATTGTTACTGTTTAAATGTCCCCGCTACGCCCTGTACATACTCAATATTACCTGATTTAAATTGAATTTTTATGGTATTGGTTATTATTGTTCCATGAAATAAAATGTTTATTTTCTTATCATTTGATTTTTTTTTATTATTTTATATTTATATTTTGTGATCTTACCAGAATTTTTATTTTATTTCATTTATAATGGATAGCATAGATATATAATAATAGTTAAAGTTTAATGAAGTTAGAGAAATTTATTATTTTTTTATGGTTAACTTAATGTAATAATTATTAATATATCAATATGTACATATTCCGATCAAAAAAAACTTTTTATATCATATAATTATATTAACACTCAAAAAGGCTTCCACGTCGCAAAAAGTAAAACCGAGAATATGCAATAATTAGCGTAGAGTATTATTTTCAGTGCCTTTTAATGAAACTAAGTGAAAAATTGTAAAAGCTTAGTTATGTAATTCCGAGCACTGCCTGATGCCTTTTTTAGAATAATTAAATAAAAATAATAATATTAATTTAAGGACGTAACTAAGAGCAAGTAATACTTTAGATACACAACGACAAGTCAAATATAATATATTTATTACCATTTGTGACCATATCGGTATATTATGAAAAATACATAAACGATTTTTTTTTATATTAAAAATAAAACGCCTTTAGACAATCAATGGTGGTATCGTTTTTATTTAAAAAATTGGTCGCCTGTAAATTCGGTATACGGGCTAAATTTATACGTGGCGACGTGTTTTAGTGACACTATTTGTTTACTCCGACGGCAAGAACGCTCGAGTGTAAGAGAGACGCAAGGCATGGACCAATGAGCATGCCCCTCTATCTCTATCTCACTTAAGCAGGCCAATTGTGCACGAGTAAGAGAGACGCGTGCCCCTCACTTTCTCTTATGGTTGCTGATAGAGCGTTACGAAAGCGCCGCTGTGACACAGTTTTCGAGAGTGCCTCCCTATCTTGAACCAATTTATAAGACGTTGTCACGTCAAAAGATTATTATAACTACCATCTCAGATAAGGCTTAATCGAATGTCACTCACGTTGGTTTCTGGCATGTCAAATGTTTTTAATTTTATTTACTTCTGTATGTTTTACTAATGTGAGGATTACGTCATATTTATTAACTTTATTTTTTGTGTTTGTCCTAGGTCAATCGGCCAATCAAGTGAATTTAGTTCTTCCTACCGTTCAATTGTTGCTACATCTGATCATCTTTTAAATATACGACCTGTTTTTCCCAACCTTGACTTATTAAAGAAAACATTTTTTTTCTAAGACACGGTAGCCTGAGCTACTCACATTGAAATGTAAAGAATAATATATATACCATTAATGGACCAGCCATTCAAGAGATTAGCCAGACTAAAATGTAAATTAAAAAAAAATATATAATTTGTTATATGAACCGGTTACATATCATTTTAAAACGGTTGTTTTACTGTTACGTACAGACACTCAAATTTTATTTAGCTATATGTAGTGATTATTTCAATTACGAAGCTATAAAAAGATTTCACTAAGAGTAAATTAAACTTTTATTATCTTGACGTTAAGCCCTTTTCTCCATCTACTGTCTATGACAGCTATGGTAGCTTTTAAAATGGTATTTTTTTGTACAAAATACAATAAAATCATATTAATAAGTGTAACCATGTTACCATGCTATATTTCAATAATTGATTATTATGGTTATTTTCTACTATTTGTGTAAATAATAAAATACAATCAGACGAAGTAACTCTGGTTTTATTATTAATAACGTCTAAAAGTTAACCGTTAAATATTACTATCCCCCTCCCCCCCTTTACGCTATTACTGATTTTGCATTTAACTCCTAAAACTTTAATTCTGTCGTGCAATTATGTCTATAAAGTATGGTTTGTGATGTGATTTAAAATAAACAGTTTTGATATTTACAGATGGATTTTCTTAACGTTTTAATGGTTCTCTAATTCTCAGTGGTCGTGTAAGATACCGCAGATCTGGTCATTTATCTAAGATATACAAAATTGCGTCTCGTCTAATTATTGACAATTAAATATTTATAATTTTGTTCATTGTTTATAGTATTAACCGTAATATCTACAAATATTACAAAACAATAACAACGAATGCAGGGCCCTTTAAGTCGGAACATAGTAGCGTTTGCACACAGCCGTACTGAGGCTAAGACAGATCTAGACCCACGTGATATTAAAACCTATCATATGCCCAGTATATGATAATTACACAACACCGTTCTACAAGTGTAAATTGTAACAATAATTTGTTTTTCAAGCCAAAGCGGCAGACACAGGCCTAGCTGGTTCTCAGTAAATTATAAATCTTATTATATTAATTTGTTTAACAAGCTACAATGCGACTTTTTACGTGATGCCGTTGGCATCGGCCATTTTTAACAATTTACTCTCCGTTTGACCTTACAATTAACTAGCATCCTAATTACGGGGTTTTGCGTTAATTTCGGGCGCCATACAAATTGAGCGGCCGTCAACAGCGCAGGGCGTCAGGTTGGCGGGAAAACAATAATGGAGAAGTTATACGATACTGTTAAAACGTCCATAGTGACCTTCAAATTGGACACCTGCTGTTGCTTCGCACCAGTGAGAACGGGTGTGCTGATTACGGCATATTTTAATATTTTTCTGTCGGTGAGTTATTTTTTTTCATTCAACAGATAATAAATTACTTGAAAACTTACTTGTGTTTAAAATTTTGGTATCGAAACGTTTAGTCATACAAAAAAATACGTCTTGCTACATTTTCGTTACTTTATATTATTTTTACAAATTAAAATTAAACTCTTATCATTAATAGGTAGAACTTGACCATGTAAACGCATATATTCTTAGAACTACTATTACCGATTTTAACATTTTTCGATAACGCACGTTAGTGCGTTATCAACAATTAATACGTGACCAACCACTAATCTATTGATAGGCTTTACGTAAAAACTTATTCTTTGATATTGCTTAGTCCATAAATCCATTGAGGCTCTGCATTAAAACTTATAGAAAAAACTTTCGATAAACCCGTTTGGATTATATACTACAAGTTACAATTATGTATTATCGACATACACTTACAGTTATTTTTCTCATTAAAAGTCTGCAGAATTCGGTAATAGGAAAAGGCAATAGAGAATTGTTACTTTAAATAAATTTTCAACGCTTATACATACCGAAACGTCTTCAAGGCGGAGGTAGGAATTTTAAAATTAATTAAAGGCTTAAATTATTTTATATGGATATAATTTTATATTTCAGTTATATGAATATAAATTATTTTATCCATAGATGTTGTCTTTGGTTGGTACCGCTGATGGCGGGATCACACCACCGCTAATGGCAGTTCAAGAAGTAATATTGGACGATGAAGGCTCGAAGATCATCGGCGTATTGGCATAGGGACTGAGCTGGCCTTTAACATGTTGCTTTTATGCGCTATGTACAGAGTACGTATTATTAAAATTCCTTATTTTACAACGAAATTCGTTTAAAGACGACTGATATTTAAATATCTATATATGCGACTCGGATAGGAGTTTCAAGCGTTAAGCTGACTCCGTTTCCCAGTAGTATATAAAGCTCTTATCTTGGATTTGAAGATTCAAATGGGAAAACTTAGATAGTAAATAAAAAACTAAACCGTAGAATGTTCTTAAATTAGGTTAAAAGTGTATAAATGCGATATGTTATGCTCAGTGTTAATGCTCATCGGCACAACAACAAAACATATATGAAACAAATAATATTTGAAATATAAGTAAAGAAATCAACACCCAAATGTTGTAATTCTTACACAGACTTACAGACTGCCGACGAAAACCCAACCAGGCCGCAATGCTTAACAAACTAGAGCTTCTTACTGCAGTTTGACTACACTAAAATGACTGTGTGAAAATTGTTTATATTCATATTAAACTCAGTTACAGTAGGTTTTTAATATATAGAGGTGGTAGGTCTCCTTTTTACAGGGGGCCGTCTGGGGTAGTAGCATCGCGGTACCTATTTTTGCCAAAAGCAGTAGGTTTAAACACTTCTGTGTTCCGGTTTGAAGGGCGCCGTAGCTAAAGTATTTACCGAGTCAACGAGTAGTAACATCCTCACGATAAACAGCGCGTTGGTGATACCTCTGCTATTGCCAATGTATATGGGCGTCGGTGAACTCTTTGCATGGGGTGTGGTGACTGTTCGTCTGCCTTAAATGCGATAAAAATATAAAAGAATAGTTCTTTCATATAAGTGTAAGTAAGACTTTGTAAAAATCGCATTAACAACGCTTGTTTATGTTTAGAAAGACATTGTATTGCTGCGGACGTATATGTACTTCGGAATGGCAGCGATTGTCGCCAGTCTCCTTGTGTATTCAATGGTTATAGCGGCTATAACCGTTCTAACTAAGATCAATGTTATCTGGAACTTTGGTGAGTAATAATCGAATCCAGAAATCATATTTATGATGAAATGTATTTTTATGTTTTCTATTTCTCAGCTTTATATCAGTATCTAATCCGTTAAACAAAACACGATATTTACAACCAATTAGTACATAGCTTGGAAAGACTAGTACAGAATGTCTTGAAACTCTTAGACATTTTATGCTTTTACGTTCTTAAGGATCTCTCACAGTCATTGGGGTTTTAACAGCTTATAAACAACCAACGTTTTTATCATAGTTTATTACTTTCTTACACATCTATATTTATCATTTATCTACACATATATTATACCAGAGTACCAGATTTAAACCATATATAAACTAAATCTTATGTAAAAGTTATAAGTGCTATTTGAGTTTAAACAGAACAGTTTCAGGCCTTTTGGACTCTGATATCCTGGTACTAAATGTATGTTTTATTATGTTTTTTTTAATAGTAGTCATAATTTTTCGATTATATTTTCGTGAAAATATTCTCGTATAGAAAAACCATTTAGCTGTTTAATTTTGATTTTAGAATAGGTTTATTGATGACTTTTGAAGATATAAACTCATAGGAAACATTTCAGCGCAGCTTTAGAGCGACTAACCAATCGGGTGAAAGCGAAAATTAGACAACCGTTCAACCATTTGCTTTGCGCACAGGTTTGGCATCATGCACTGTAATGTTGGAATTGTCGTCTCTTAAGATGATGACTGCCTCCGTAGCCTAGTGGAATGGGTGTGTGCTTTAGAAACCGGAGGCCGTGGGTTCGAATCCTGCGGGGCTTAACAATTTTTTTGTTTCCTAGTTGGTTAAAGTAATTTGGGCCGATACCGGTGGTAGGTCCCCTTTTTACAAGGGACCGTCTAGGTGGGTACCACCACGGTGCCTATTTCTACCGCAAAGCAGTAGTGTGAAAACACTACTGTGTTCCGGTTAAAGGGCACCGTAGCCAGCGGAATTACGGGGAAAACGAGACTTAACATCTTATATCTCACGGTAGGCAGCGCGTTGGATGATATCTGTATGGGCAATGTCTATGGGCGTCGGTGACCACTTTCCATCAGGTGGCCCCGACTGCTCGTCTGCCTGCGTATGCAATAAAAAAAAAGAACACCCAATTGTCTGAAAAGTAAGATGGTCCACGCTCGGATGGGCATGTAAAAAGTCGGTCCACCCACTAACCCGCATTGGACCAGCGTGGTGGAATACAGTCCAAAACCCCCTAATAGATAGGACTGTATTAGGGGAGGCCTCTATCCAGCAGTGGACTATCACAGGCTGATGATGATGATGATGATGAAAATAAAGATGATAGCTCCCTCTGGCTATGTTGTCTTGGTACATCGATACCGAACTTTAAAATGCGTTACACGATATGTAAAAAGGTGGTAGATAAGGACAAATGTTTCTTCTTACAGCATTCCAGTGTTACGTCATATTGCTTGTAAGGAGTGCTATAGTGGAGATAAAAGAAGAACAAGCAGACGATAAAAACGGCCACATCACTTTATACACCGTGTCAAGATTACCGGAAGTGAAAAAGGAGAGAGAGCACGTCGAACTGGCGCTTGATACGAAACCGGAAGTCGAACCCGCTACATTAAGCCACGATCAGGATAATAAGGATGAGGTCATTAAATTAGAAACTGTGAACGAAAATCCCAAAGAAGAATAGTCTTGCATCATACGAAATATATCAATATTTTATTATGGATATAAAATTATCTTTATGCTATTAATGTAAGCCTGTTTTTTAGTTTTAATTAACTTCATCGTCAGCTTCCTCTAACGCCACGCACGCCTTCTCCATTAGGTGGTTTTGGACCGTACCCTAACACGTTGGTCCAATGCAGGTTGGTTGGTGGCCCGACTTTTTACATGCCCATTCGACGCATGGATCATCATACTTTTCGGTAAATTTTGTGATTGGCCCAAATTGTCCTAACCAACCAAAAAACAACGATAACACAAAGTTGATTGCCCGCGGGATTCGAACCCACGGCCTGCGGTTTATAAAGCAAGGATCAATACCGCTAGACCACGGAGGCGGTTCCTATCAATTTGGTAAACTGAAATATTTAACATTAAAATTGTACTGCCGGAAAAAAACGCCGTTATTTCTGTAATATTAGATAAAAAATCAACCTTCTGATTTTTTAACTCAATTTAAACAAGTTTGATTGATGAGAATTAAAATTAAATTCAAATCAATTTCACTGGTGCCCATTTTATTTTAATTCCTGGTATCCGGCATAGGATATAAGAAAATTTCTTAATTTAATAACTCAACAATATATAATATACCTTAATAATATACTGATAACTCAAAAAAAAACAGGATAGGAGATTCACATTTATTTTTAAATCGTAAGTAACATCTTTAAATCACTACATTATCCATTAGAAAACAAAAAAAGATACATGTTATTTAATAACACATTTGTCACTTAACAATCAAACAAATTTATGTCCGATGACTGGTAACATTCATACTACACAATATTTAAGTTGCCATCATATCTTAAACATATCAGGAATCATATCAAATATGAGTAAAATATTTATCACATAAATTTAGTTAAGTAATTGACTCTGATTTATATTTTCTTCAATGATTTTAATATCAATGGAATTATGATAAACAACATTTACTTTTACAATAGAGCCAAACATGGCGTCGGTTGATGCAACTGGATGTAGTAAAACTATAAAATATTTAATTACTTCGCATCACTTAGTCCACAAATGTTTGTTATTGTAGTAAAGTACAGTACTTCACGAGGATTAATCATAATTATATAAGTATCTAGTAATATATCAATAAGTAATAAAAGAGTTCAGTCAAAACAATTTGTAAGCTTAAATTGAAATATAATTCTCTGAAAAATACCTTATTTTAAGTGTCTTACAACATTTCTCTTAGATTTAAAGAGATAAAGTTTTAAAAATATCGATTTGAACCCTGTTGAATTAACTTTAACAAAATGCAATATGTATATTAAATGTAACAGTTCAGTTGTCCAGTTTCAACTTGTTGAAACTTGAAGACATGCTTCGACCTGTAACAATAAAAAATGTATGAAAGATAAATTAGAAGTGTGCCTAAATCAGTGGTTCCCAAAGTGGTGTATAAAGTCCACTCGGGGTCTATGACAGCCTGCAAGGGGTCTACGTCAGCGAAAAAATATTTGAACGTGCACGAAATGAAAATGGGGGACCACGATAGTGGATCTCAACTAGAACTGTGACGATCACGATCGATCAAATCAAAGTGATTTGATCAAAACCCATACGCGAGTGAGCAGGTGCCGGATTACGAAAACATTCGATTGTTTTTAACCCACACACTTTCACATCAAACAAAAAGCAACCTTATGCAGTTGAAATAACCGTAAAGTATCAAGAGCCCGCAACTTTCTCGTTTTTTGTATGCCGAAAGAAAGAGATGGACTGTGTGATCGGGTGCCGGGTGGGTATAGTAAGCCGCAGCGCAGACCAGACTAGGGATGTCGAAATGAAAAATGGTGCGTGTACTATGTAGCGCGTGAAATTATACTTGCATCATTAAAAATTAATATATTTATATAATAATATTTATATAATTATATATATATATATATTACAGACGGCTTCAACATTAATTTTATTGTCAAGGTCGCGCATCTTAAAATTTCACTCAATTTTTCATACAAGCTACAGAGATAACTAAATAAACGCAACAAAACGAACCTAATCCAACTCATAGAGCACATTATGCAAAACTATCGCAAATAAAAACGACAACTCCAGTTATCACTACACAAAATCAACCTATCACTTAATTTTGTGTCACAGGTCGCGCATCTTAAAATTTCATCTCATCATTTTTCATAACGCGCCTAAAAAGTATAACTCAAAATCGAATATTTTATATCGATATTTTAGAAATACATAAGTGTCATTTATAAATAATTACAAAAACCCACGTTTTCAAAGCTACATTTATCTGATACCGATAAAATACTCTTCGATCGAAATGAACGTGATCAACTGTAAAACGTCTAAAACACCAATTAGAAGAAACAACTTTAATCCAGCAAAACAAAATGTATTTCTGAAAACTCACTTGTTTTATTACAAAAACTCGCTTTGTATACCTTTGCATACTTGAAAATAGGGATATTCTTATCACTGTACAAACTATAAATAATTTAGCCTTATCCTGAATAATATCGCATTTTCGATACTTGCAATTGTATATAAATACATCGATATATGAAATATCGGCTAAAAATATCGAAATTTTTCGAAATTTTCGACAAGCCTAGACCAGACGCCAGCCGGCGCGCGCGCGAGTTGCGCGTGTCTTGAGACTTGCGCAGTTGTAAATTAATTTCAGTAGCGTGGTCGGTAACCAAAAATCCACAGTTGCGATATATATTTTGGTTATTACGTAATGTTTTCTGTAATTCTGCTTAAGTAATAAGTATTTATAATTAGAGTTGTTCACAATTTACGTAAAATTAAGAATAAGGAGAATTGGTAATATTTATGCATTAGCTTTATAAATACTTAAACAGACAAAATTATTTTAAATATAATATTTAACTATTATACACAATTAAAATCAATTTGGAGCTTATGATTTGAGTATTCAAAATTATGTCCTAGTGAATGTGTCGCGGCACGTGAATTACAATTACACCCGCGATCGTTGACTAGCACAAAGAAACTTAATGCCGCACACAACCCACGACCTGCTAGACAATCGAATGTTTGATATCCGATTGTTTAGCTGACGGGTTATCGACCCGGGTTGCAAGAAATGATCGACCGACACGGCCCTAATCTCAACACATACACTGATAGTACCTATTTACTTACATCATACTATCTTATAATATCAAAACATACATTATTACTTAAGTACTTATGAAGTAAAAAAAATATTATACATGTTTATAAAATTGTGTAAGTTGTAGGATATTGGTAATCGCTTTGTTGTCGCAATACTAATACTAGTAAACTTGTAGAAACCTGAGTCCCAGTCTCAAGGCAGTTAGAAATTTACAGGAAATCAATATCAGGTAAGTAGGGGGTATACCCATCACGGAAAAACATGGGGAACTCTGGTCTAAATTAATGTGTAAATGAGTCTAATATCAAACTCAATAGGCATGATGACAATAATTGAAAACTAGACCCTATAATGTCCAGAAATATATACTATTTACAATGAATGAGATATTTCTGCAGAAATTAAAAGTTTAGTAGAAAAAAAATGCAATTTTAAAATAACAATTTAAATTTCCCCCTAAAACTCTAGTTGGTGTCATGTCGTCGCTTGTGACGTCACGTTTGAGTAATCAAAACGTAAACGCGCTGCGCTCGTGCAAGAATTTAGTTATTTTGTGTTATTGAATTCGAAAATGTATAGGTGGTGTGGGGTTTTCCAGTGTGAGAAGACATCCATAAAAACTCCTAATAACCTATTTGTCTTCGTTCCTCAAAATAAAACAATACGAAACAAGTAGCTTAAACTTGCAAAGCGAGATTCAAAGGGGAATATTGCCCAGTACTCACCATTATTTTTGCGGAGATCACTTTAACGTAAGTTTTTACATACTTTTGTAGATTCTAGTATATAGTATTTGGTAATAATATTTTGTACGAGGTCTAAATGTAAAAATAAAAACTATCTATTTCGAGGGTAGGTTGCATCACAACAAAAACTCTCCCAGCATTATTATGTCGATTCTAGGCAAATTAGCGCTGTTTGCCTTAGTAAATCCTCGATCCATGATTCGTGTTATTTTATATTCGAATTAATAATATTCACACTCAAATATTACTCTGTATTAAAAAAAAAACTAATAAAAACAAGATGCTCTGATTGGTGTTCAAGATATCATGGCGGATTGCCTTATTTTCTAGTTTTATTTTATAAAAATATATACTAGTCACACTTATTATAAAAAAACAAACCATGCGTATTTTATATTCCAAGTTTCAAGTATTATTTAATAAATATAGTATTTTTGTAGTTTTAAATTACTGTCATTGGGCACTCTCAGTTAAACATGAACGGATAATTGAAATTGTTCACAGATAATAAGAATGCGTTTACTTTTGAAACCAAAATGTTTTACTTTCGCTATAATGACAAGTACTAGCTGCTTGTAAAATGTAAAAAAAACTTCAGATTAGTTCCTAAAAAATGTAGTCTAAGCTACTTCCAGTTACATCAGCTATCTTCCAGTGAAAGTTCCCCTCAAAATCGGATCAGACATGCCAAAAATTAACCGGAACATACAGACAGACAGGTGGACAGATAAAAATTTACAAAAATATTGTTTTGTTATATGTATCGGTTAATATATCACAATGTGATTGTTTAAAAACGGTTATTCTGATGTAACACAGGCACTCTATATTTATTAATTTGTATAGATTATATTTATTTAGTATTAAATGCCTAAACTACAGGTTAATAAATATGCTATTGTATAAATGTACGAGTAACAGTTAAAATAAGGCCCGCTTTAAGAATTCCTACTAGATTATAATCTTGTGTCAATGCCTTTACAGTGGTTTTAATGGCACTGTTTCAATGGGTATGAGAATGACTGAAATTAGTAAAATATTTTTATAAGTATAATCATCATATTTTAAATTTGATGGGGTACCACCATCCCGCCAATAGACAAATATTATAATAAAACAGCTGTCCCTGTGTCAAAATGTATAACGGAGGTCATGGATTGATTTTCTATCGGCAACTGTGTTGTGACAATCACTTGAATGTTCAAAACTAAAGCGATTCATATGTAGAATGGGCACTTTTAAAATCATTCTCAATTAAAAAGAGGCATATTTGGCAGTCTTTGCAGAATGTCAGTTGTCTATAATTAATGTTGATTTCGCCGGATAAGAACAGAAAAACTTAATCATTGCAATACATCTTAGTCAAAACAAATAAACCAACAAAAATCCTTCGGGTTAAGGTCACATGCCAGTCGCTTATTGATGTAAAATCTGTTATACAGGTTATATCAGCTGCAATATTTATCTTTCTCATATAACCTGTTAAAATAACAATTAAAGAGGATATTTTAACTAAACTTACCTCTACCACGACCGGCACTTAATGTGGGAAAGTTGGACTCAGTCAACTGTGGGGCGGGCCGGATGGTTTGAGAATCTGTGTGATTATAAAATATATAAATTGTTTAATAAGGGAACGATTAGTAGTATTAATACTAGCATAGAAATGGGTACCAAAAAAAGAATGTTCAAAACTAAACTCTTCATTATTTATCTGCATAAAGGTCAATATATATATATTACACAGGGTGATTTTTGGTATTATACAAACCTGAAAGTAGTTTAATCAGTAACATATTTATAACTCTAGGATAAGTTTTGTCCCAGAATTCTATTAAGATCTCAGTGAAATGCTCACTATTATAACAAAATATAAATTGCATCATAACACGTCGAATGAGCAAGTACCGTTAAAGAAATAATTGGCCCTCACTCCCAATAATGGAACAGCTGATTAGTGATCGATGAAGACAGCAATTTTAAAAGACATTGAAAGTGCATTAAAACTGTTAAAAATAGTCATCCTTCAAATTTTGATGCGCCACATGCGTATGCTAGAAAGATACAGAAATAAGAATTTGCTTACTGCAAATTAAGGTTGAAAATCGGAATTAAAATAACTGACTTATTAGTGTAGCATCATTTGCAAGAAGGTTATAAAATATTTGCCTATATCAATAGCTGTCCAATCTAGTTGGAATGTGTATGACGGAGAAAAAGATTATAATCGTTTTGATGCTTAAAATAACAGCCATAATAAAGGCCTAAATAAATTAATATAGAACTTAAGCAACTCACAGTCCATCTTTGGCATGCGCAAGGGTTCGTGAACTCTCTTCTCTTTGGTCACACTTGCCGCTATAAAGAAAAAAAAGCTTTGTAAAACAAGGATTTTAAGAATATGTTCATGTCATTTTCAAGTTTATAATTATTTGGCTGCCTCCGTAGCCTAGTGGTATGGGCATTTGCTTTAAAAACCAGAGGTCGTGGGTTCGAATCCTGCGGGGACCCAACAAATTATCATTGTTGTCCTAGCTGGTTAAGGCAATTTGGGCCGATCACCTAATTGTCTGAAAAGTAAGATGATTCATGCTTTGGATGGGCATGTAAAAAGTCGGTCCACCCACCAACCCGCATTGGGCCAGCGTGGTGGGATACGGTCCATAACCCCATAATGGATAGGGGTGTATTACGGGAGGCCTATGTCCAGCAGTGGACTATCACAGGCTGATGATGATGATGATGATTTAACAATTAAGAATTACACTGTCTAATTTTGCCATAAAGCAATATGTTGTAAAACACTATTGCGTTCAGGTTGCAAGGGCACCATAACTAACATCATATCAATACACTTTATCCTAGCTGGCCTAGCGTAATTGTTGTGCCCCCCCACCGTACTTTTTGTATCGACAGCAATTTTGTTTCAAATAAGAAGATAGATAAGAATATCTTCATCTTATGTTAAACAATAGTTTACAGGTTTATGTGAAATACATTTCAGTACTATAAAAATAATTTATCTATCTATCCTTACTAGTATGGTCAAACTTAAAAAAACTACCATATAAAAAAATCTCTACATGGTTAAATTTAACAATATAAAATAAAAAAACTTACTAGCAACTTCCACAGTGCTGTTAAACGAGGATTCATTGAAGGAATCGTTCACAGTGGAGGTGTTGCATGATGAAACACCCTGTAAAAAAGGTACAAGTTTAATAATGTTCCAAATTAACAAAAATTTGTAAAAATCGAACTATTTGCCCTTCTTACCTGTCCTTGAGCTCCGTTTAAGGCATTGCAATTATTAGTTACTATAACCATTTTATGTCTTATAAAATTACTAAAAACTAACAGAAATTAGATAAAATTGGAACTCACTGAAAATCCGGCGATAGATGCCGCCAGCCTGCCTCTTTTTTGCTCCTTCAAGTCTAATATGCCCTAAAAATATGTATATATTAAATAATTTAAAAGTATTCATAATACAAATTATATTAAGTGATTGATACCTGACCAGCTGCAACTAACATGTACATGTGAAAAGTAGGCGTGAGCGTTATTTCACGTCATCAGTTACAATAACTGGTTACGCGATATGAAACGCAATAACCGTTTCGTGTCAAATTAAAAGTAGTTATTTTGTAAACACGTTATTCGGGCGAACTCGGCCGCCGTCGTCTTCGTTCGTCAGTTGAGTGAGCGTAAAGCGCTATAAATCTTTCGCATCTTGCCTACCGACGGGCCGTGCGAGAGAGATGGCAGATCGAGACTTGCCGAGTAAGCGAGAGTCGACGAAATTTTCATAGGTATGACTAATACACATAGATACCACATTCGAGTGACCCCTGTTGGCAAATATTGTCTTACGATTCCAGGAAAGCAGGAGTAAAATAAAACAAAATAAAGTTTTTTGTTTAGGTAGCTAAACAAACAAAGTAACTGAACGGTGTATATAAGAGTAAAAGATACTTATAATAAAATCGTTCAAAAGTCAATCATCGTCATTGTGACAATGAAACTTAATTTTAAATACGCTAGTAGTAATATTTTTATTGAAATCATAGTTTAGTAAACAATAATCAATCAATTAAACTTTATAATTGTAAACCGGAGTAAAGTATGCAGAAAAGTAAATATATTGATTTAACTATTGGGCATCAAACACGAAACCGTTATTTCGTTTCGTGTAACGTATAGTTGAGAAACGTACGTAACTATAGTTGTGAAACTTATGATGCACAGTAGCTGAATGAAAGTAGCTAGTTAAAAATAACTAGTTTCAAAAACGAGCGACGTAACGATCCAACGCCCTAGTGAAAAGTGTGTGAAACTCGAGCAAAAATTTAAAAGCATGCCGAAATATCTTTTTAAAATTCATACCATAAGAATTTGCACTTAACACTCTAAAATCACAGACAAAAACAAATATAACACGTTCAGTTCACGCAATCCAACTGTTACTGTGCCAATTCACAATGACGTTGCTTCAAGTCTTGATCAAAAGTTGGATATAATCTAATGTACAGTGCTCGCATATATAATAAATTATAATTTTAAATACATATTACCTAATCGGTCAGGGAAATGGGGCCGATCAACGGATCGCCTATAAAGTTAGATGATCCATGCGTCGGATGGGCATGTAAAAAGTCGGTCCTGCGCCTTATCTCTCTTCGGTCCCGTCGGTTATCCCATTGGGCTATAAGACTCACATCCATGTCGTAGTCGAAGGGCAAATGGCGTCCCGGCAGCGCGTCCACCCCGGCCACGGGGCAGCAGCTGTCCAGCATCGTGAACACCCAACGCTTCGTCCGCGACAGCGTGCACTCGACGGATTTGTCCTTCTCCTCGTGGCGCTGAAAGATCACAATATACAATGAGCCTTTTAGTGTTGAAGATTCAAGGAAAAAAAAGTAGGACCATTAAGAAGGTGGTCTGATGAAGTTAAAAAAAACTGCTGGCCTCGATTAGCATGCGTCTGAAAACTCTGGAAAGATCTAAAGGAGGCCTTGTGTCTTAGACAAGCTGAATGAGAGGACTGCTGTAAAAAAACATTAATTTTAATTTTTTAGTAATCAAGGAATTGAAATTGAGACACTTGTGCCTTTTACTACTTTATTATTTTGTTGAAATAATACTAAGATGACATCCTTTTTATGGTTACTCCCCTTGATACAGTTGCGCTTTTTAGATCAATCCTACAAAATAAGACATGTTTATTATTGATCTTTCAACATTTGAAGCCTTATATATACCATTAATTTCTTATCAATAAAGAAATTTTTTATTAATGTTTAATTAATATAAATTAATTAATAATAAATATACAGCTATAAACATGTTTTTGTAAAATCTCTATTATATCAGTTTTGTATAATCTATATCTATTATTTACATATAAATAAAATTGGAGTATCAAATTATAACTTATTGATTAAAATAACCGTTTTTAATGAGTACATACATACCGGCATTTATAACAAAATATTTTTAAATTTTTGTGTCTAAATATCTAAAATGGTTGGTCCGCTTTGGACGTGACTTTTACAAATATTTTAAAATAGCTGATTTAGTCGGGTAGTATGAGATACTATTTTGTAAGGAACAAAAATTCCGATTTTTTATCGATTACCGTGCGAAGCAATGCGCGGGTAACGCGAGTCTAAATAAAATGAAGCATACCTCGCAACCCAAATTCGGAGTATATTTGAACAGGTCCTTCTTGAGTTGTGTCAAAGCGAGGGATTCCTTGGGAAAGCCTTCGTTGCTGCGAACCTTTATAGCGTTTATCAAATTGTAAAACAATGTGTCTATTTTGTAAATACGGAATAGCGTCTCATCCTCGGCTGTAAAAGAATATCCAGTGTATATTAATCAATGAGTGGAAATAGAGTTTTTCTTAACATCACATAAAGTTACTAAAATTAAAAAACAGAAGGTTTGGTATTAAATAATAGTCCACAAAGAATTATCGAGAGAATTTAGCACTAATTCAATATGGTTATATGTTTAGGTATGCTGGCTGAATAAATTGTGTTTAACACCACAAATTACCTAACCCAAAATGGGCAACATTTCCTAGGACAGTTTTATATAAAAGATAAAAGTATCAGTATTACTTAAGAATATATTAAAAACGAATATTTTTTGCTTTCCTTCCTTTTCCATATCATACACATTATTGGCAGTCATCATCATCATCATCACCCTGTGTTAGTCCACTGCTGGACATAGACCTCCTCTAATACACCACTATCCATTATGGGTTTATGGACCGTATCCCACAACGCCGGTCCAATGCGGGTTGGTGGGTGGACCGACTTTTTACATGCCCATCCGACGCATGGATCATCTTACTTTTCAGACAATTGGGTGATCGGCCCAAATTGCCCTAACCAACTAGGAAACAACAATGAAAATTTGTTGAGTCCCCGCAGGATTCGAACCCACAACCTCCGTTTTTTAAGGCACATGCTTATACAACTAGGCTACTGAGGCAGTTAAGCTAATATTTATATTTAAATTTAATTTATAATGTATAATAATCACAAAAAATATAGAAATAATAATAAAAAGAATTTTTAAAATATCCATAAAGCAGAGTGTTAGTACCTGCACGGCTGCACATTTGCATGAAAAAATCTTGTATGGGCAGTACCTTGTCCGGCATAGTGAATATCGGAGGTAGAAGATTTGACTTAGACTTTTTCTGCTTCAAATAGTCAACAATATTAGCAAGTATCTGGATGTAGTTGCTGCGGGGAACAGTCTCGTCTGGCATCTCCAGGCCTAGTTCTTTGCTGCCCAGTTTTACATCATGGGCATAGCCAGTGGGTATTGAACCTGGAACATTTACAGGTTTATAAAAAAAACAGCTACAAGAATAATTTATTTAGCTGGACTATACAAAAGGAACAAAATTATAAAATGAATAAAGGAACAAATAAAATGTAAGGCAGACAAGAAGTTGGGCTACCTAAAAGTGGTCACCCACATTTATATTTTTTGTATGGGGTATTTTTAACGTGGGGCCTACCATAAGACATATGTATATACGTCTCGTTAAACCAGAAAAAACGATGGCTATGTGCCCTTCAAACCGACTTGGCTTTACTTAAAGCAAGAAACTAATGGTAATAGTAGAAAAAAATCCCCTAATTAACACCATATCTAATAGTGCTTCAAGATTGATATCAGTCTTTGTTTATGTGGATTCAATATCTTATTTGGTTAATGTATAGGGATAAGTGGCTAAGTAATATTTATAAACAACATAACTCCTAGTAGCACCATACTACTTAATATGAACCATTCATGTTTAGGTTTAAAGAACTTTATCATCAACAAAGACAAATCAAAGTCACTTTTGTGATAACATATGTTTACAAAACATGATTAAACTTGTTTGTTGTTGCACAAAATTTAACATTTACTTTTTTTTGTAATAAAACCTTATTGGAAATAAATATATATTGTAGATTATTGTAAATATATTCAAAAAATACTCATTGCTAATCAATTTAAATGTACCACTATCACAGAAGCAGTGCTTATTTATATTTAAGTCTTAAGTAAAATGAGAGATGTGCGTAATGTACACCTGATGGTAAGTAGCATGCTCTGGTAATTAGAAAGAGCATTAGATGCACCAAAGTAGTACATTCAAAATCAACCCATCTGCAAAAATTACCTTTAAAAAAGGTGCTCTAATAAGAAAAGACCAGACTTTAAGTTGATTTAAGATCATGACAAGTAGTATTCACTAATTAAGATATAAGGTATGTTATGAATTGCAAAATTATAACTTAAATTTTAAAGTCATCTAAATAACTACTTAAAGGATTCAAGTTATTCAAAATTAAAGTGTATAGTACAAATGCTTACCTGGATTAATTATTTCATGATAATTATCTTTTATGCCATCCTTCAGATTAAACCTTAATACAGTGCTTTCTCCGATAAGGTATGAGGTGCCAGTTTGGCAGTAGAAGTTAACATCCATAATATAGAAGTCTTCAGTCAAAATATCTGAAAGTGATTAACAAACAAATTTTATATATAAGGCTGTATCTATAAAGAGGACGATTTCTATACTTGAAAACAAGAAGGCACCAGGATTTGATATTATCACAGCAGAAATCTAAAAAAACTGCCAAAAAACTGATAGTATTTATTACTTTGCTGTTTAATGCTATCCTCAGAGTCCATCACATTTGGAAGATCTCTTTAATGTTTATGATTCCAAAACCAGGAAAACAGGCGACTGAATTAAACTCGTACAGACCTATTAGCTTGCTCCCAATCCTATCCGAGGTGTTTGAAAAGATACTGTTGACTAGAATGAAACCAGCATTAACTGAAAACAACATAATACCTGATCACCAGTTTGGGTTTCGAGAGAAATATGCTACCGTAGAACAGTACAGAGTAGTACAAAAAATAAGACAGTCCCTAGAGAAAAAAGAATATTGTTCTGCTGTGTTTTTAGACATACAACAGGCATTCGACAAGGTTTGGCACAAGAGATTGCTGTACAATCTCAAAACAATGTACAACAATGTACATGATCCTAAAATCGTACCTTGAACAAAGAAGATTCCAGGTTAAGTACGAAAACGAATACTCGGAGCTATATGATATCAAGGCCTCAGTACCACAAGGATCAGTTTTGGGGCCTGTGTTGATCTGCATTTATACATCAGATCTACCATAAACTCCTGAAGTAGTGACAGCAACCTCACGATGATGATACTGCATGTCTCTCAAGTGGCACAGACCCCGAAACAGCCTCCACTAAATTGCAGGTCCAACTTAACAAAACAAATGCTTGGCTTCATAAATGGAGACTCAAGGCCAGTATAACAAATCAACACACATGACTTTTACCTTGCGAAAGGGAGACTGCGCAAGTGAACAGGAACTTCAACAATAACACCTTGTATACTAGTAATACAGTTAAGTACTTGGGTATACATCTTGATAGAAGGCTAACGTGGGCAAACCATATTAAAGCTAAGAGGGCGGAAGCAAACATACAAATGAGGAATCTATCTTGGTTGATAGGGCGACAATCCCGACTTTCTACCAGTAATAAACTGCTTGTTTATAAAGCTGTCATCAAACCGATCTGGACCTACGGAATAGAGCTTTGGGGCACTGCTAGCAACTCCAACATAGAAATACTTCAGGATTCCAAAACATGGCTCTTAGCACTGTCTCCTGTGCACACTGGTTTGTCAAGAACACGGAAATACATAAGTACCTAGAAATGCCCACTGTAAGGGAGGAAGTCAACAACCACAGCAAAAAATACAAAGAAAGACTTAAACATCACACGAATACACTAGCTAAGAATCTACTAATGGATATCGAAAACATAAACCGCCTAAAAAGATGGCACATACTCGAACTGGACCAAAGAAAATAATATACTATACTATTACTATAGATGAAGCTATTTAATGACATAGCACATCAATCTCTACTACGCAGACCGAATCTGATTATGGCTAGTACAGCCGATTGCAGATATCTATTAAGAAAAAAAAATAAAGCCATAAACAATGGCTTCAAAAACCGATTATTGCAGATTACATAGTAACTTAGGGCAAAATGGGCTGATCACCAGATTGCCTGTAAAGTATGAATATCCATATTGTTGGACAAGCTGTTAAAAGTCAGTCTTGCATGTATTCTCTCTCCAATTGTGAAGAATATTTGTTCCATTGACATATGATTTATGGTAGAAATTCCAAAGACCTTATATTTTGGTATAAAGCATAATGTTATATCCAGAAGCACACCATATTTAGAATAATTTCTATTACTATACACAACATTTGATATCTAAACAGTGAATTCAAAAATCCTTCACAAATCTCTTATCAAATAACTACAGCTGGTAAGAATCCTACCATATAATGCTTCAAAAAATGACAATACTTACTTCCTTGTACACAGTTGAGTGTAACCAAATTCTTTATATCTTCCTGCTCCATTTCTTGAGCTTCATGAGCTTCCCTTTCACGTTTTTCAATCACGGACAGAGGGACACCTATAATGTGCGTAAAATTACTGTTTGATTTTGAGCCAGTCATATCCTTTCTAAATACTTTTAAAAGAGTTCAATCAACATACAGAATTTACATATACTTCAGCTTAATTTTTGGGCACTTTTATATGTTAAATATTGAGTAGGATAAAGTAACACAGATCAGTTGAGATGCACCAGGTTCTCTCTTTTGGGAAATTACTGTTTAAGCTTCTATGATATAAGCATTCTGAAGGAAGAACAGAGGCTTTTTGGTGATGTTGCCTTTAGTAGGTTAATGGCTAAAAGTTATATCAATATACAGTACACATGTGGTAATTTCCATATATATGAACTACTAATCTCTGGCCTTAAGTTAAAGACTGCACCTCATATTAGTACTTATTTATTACAGCAAAAAGTATGTGTAGCCATACATGCAAAAATTACCCAATATATAAATAAATATCTGTAATATACCTGTTGAGGTGAATTTCATATCAGATAGATTGTGCTTCTGCTTTGCATTTTTAGCAATTTCTTCAAACTTCTTTCTTACAGAGGGGGGTGCTTCCTAAATTGACACATTTTTAAAAATAAATAAATGGTTTTTTTTTGCTAAATAATACAAAATAACATATGAATGGTAAATAGCATAATTTCATATCAGGTGATAATATATTTTCTTATGGTTTTTAATTTTACTTTAGTACCAAAATAATAAAGATTACCCTCCAATGCGGGTCGGCTGCTTTAGAAGTTTCTGCCAAGTTTTCGTAATGAATCCCTTTCTTTTTTTGTTCTTCTTTAAAATTAATCATAAAGTAATAGAATGAATTTTTCGGTGGCTTTTTAGGCATTTTTAATATTACACTTATCTAAACTTAGGCCAGCAGTGAGCGATAATTTCTTAAATTATTTCTTCGTAGTCCAACACGTATATTTTGTTGCCTGCTAGACAAACCACTTGTTAGAGAATTGTAATAAAACCGTTTTACAGTGCTGATCAACACAAAATAGAATCAATAGAATACATGCGCACTAATGTACCGGTCCAATTTAAAGAGTGATATTCAACCCCATATATTAACAACATATATAATAACTGATCATATATAGTTAAAATACTTTTTATTTATTCAAAATTAAAAGGTTAATTCCCAGTTTGAAGTTCGTAGAAAATACTTTGAATTTACGAAAACAGATTAGCGATAAGCAGATCAACAAAAATAAAATTGGGACGTTTATAATTTTTAAATAGAGGTCACTGTATTGTACAGCCATATAACGCGCGAAATAATGCACGGCCGAGTACTGTGCGGCCAGGTATGTACGAACCAGAAATTGGTGTCTTAATTAGAATAGAATCGTATTGCTTAAACAAAAAATTGTCACAATATTTATGTATACAGTCTGTACAGAGTAAAATAAGTTATACAAAATAAAATTATAAATATATAAATATTTAAAAAACAAAATTTTATGAATTGTTTTATATCTTACTAAATAAGGCATCGTAATATATGCGGTACTAAAATCATATAAAAAATTATCATGATTATAGTACTTCATGCGATACTGACTACTGATATCGTGCTGATGGACTGAATTGTCAAGGGTGTTTTTGATTGACATCGCGATCCCATTTGACAAGATCCTCGTATAAGCCGAAACATACACGAGAATATCTAGATCTGGCTCACAAGGTGCCTGATATGTGGGGTCGAATGCCGACTGAAATTATCTATTGGGATAATTTCAGTCGTTTCTGCAAGCAGGTTAATCCCAGCGGTGCTTCTGGATATGGCTCGCATCGTCCGCTGGTTTCTCTCCTTTTCATCGCTCTCTACTTCCGTAAAGATTTCTGATTATTGATTTCCGTTTCAATATCAAATTGTGTTAATCAAACGGAGTTATGTATTTTTATAACTAAAATCATTTCATTTAACACATAAACGCTAACAAAAATATAACAGTTTCGTTGCCTGTGGTTACTTAGCTTATTCCCGCCAGGTAAAAAGGTCTTAAATTTTTTTAACTTTTAATGAACGTAGAGATTTCAATTACCCAATCAGTAACGTGTAGAAAAATACCTGGCAAACCAGTCGATTTGGGCGAGAATCCAACAGATGTCGGATGACTCAAAAAAAAAGACTGAAAGTCAACCAAAGTGAGTGACCACTATATTAGTAAGAATTATATTAGGAATTTTTAATATCAAAAATTATTAGAGTCGAAACTTCTCGGTATACTGCTATAAAGTGACCAAGGCTACCATTTTTAAGCTTCAGTTATATTTTGCTATTTTCAGGTTATCGTTATACCGTTATGATATATATTATTTATATTCTATTGTATATTATAAAGAATTTTTGTTATAATATAATGTATCATTATAATTTTTTTAAAACTTAGTAGTAGTGTTAACTGTTAAAAAAAATCTTTTGTTATCTTTCCTCTTGTTGTAAACGTCTATCTAGTATCTATGGTAAGCAGTTTTTGATGCATGTACTAGTCATGAGTGTACGTGTTTTTTGTAAGGATTGTTTTAATTTTCTTTACTGACATTTAAATTATAATTCCTGTGGTGTATTGCGGTGTAAGTTTTCATTTAAAGTGCCGGCATTGTACGCAATATATTATTAAGATTTCTGAAGAGGTCAGTTACTTGTTCTTTTTCTTTAAAACTTATAATAGATCAGTCTTTTATAGCCAATTTTTGAGACGAATACCACATTTATAGAATTCAAAAAATATGCATATGTTATTGATAGTTATATATGTTTATTATAGATAGTAGTGACGAGCGCTGTATGACAAATTGTGTTTCTATTGCAAAGATTTGATCTAAATTGTCGGTATCCGGAGGGATAGGATACTAGTGTTGTCTCTATAATATTTAAAGGCATTCACTGGAACTAGCGAACGTTACACGGCATATTAAGGTTTTATTGTAATTTTGCTTATGAATAAATTAATTAATACATAACTATTGGACTGGTTTAGTGGTACCAAAATTAAATAATATTTTTATTTGCAATTTCACTGAATATAGTGTTTAAGTCTGTTATGTTACTATTTGGTATAGATTAATTAATGTGAACAATTCTTATAAAAGAAAATAGAAGTTTTAAATTATAATATAAAGAAATGCTTTTCAAGTAGGATAAAATTCAACAATTTAATATAATTAAATTGCCTGAATTACCTATGGACATGGAATATTAATTAATATTTTACGAGATTTTTTTTGGAATAATGTATATTATCCAATAACTTAGATACACACTACTAGTACTAGTCTGCTCTATCTCTAGAGTGTAGTTTAAATGTGCAGAGGCAGATGTTATAAAATGGACAAATCATATTATTCCCATACAAAATGGTCAATGAATGAAGTAAAAACCATTTTCTGACAAAGTACATTTCATTATTGGATAAAAATTTGAGTCCTAAACATTTTATACAAAACTCCTATATTAATAATCACGGGTACTTATAGTAGGAAATGTAATGAATGTGTCATTTAATTATATTTTCATGACTAACAGCAATTTCTGTAACCACTTGATTGTACCATTTGCAATGTGGAACAATTGTCACTTATCCGTTGGTTTATCAATAGTTGTATTTTCAAGCACATGTTGATTTTGCCCTTAGTACTTGTATATTAAGTAATCAGCTTGTATTTTGATGAGTAAGTTATTGATAATTCTTCCTGTTTGTGTGATACAACCCACATATCATCGTCATCAGCCTGTGTAAGTCCACTGCTGGACATAGGCCTCCCCTTCCCCATTAGGGGGTTTTTGGACTGTATCCCAACGGCGACCCACATTGTATCATTCAAACAAGGAGAATGACAACATTTGTATCCTTGTAGTGTAACTTTTATGCTCAAGCTTAGAAAAAAATAAAATTTAAGTGAATGAAGTCTAGTCTTGCTGCCAATAATTTTAGTAAAGAGTTTGACAGTGGTGACATGTGGTTTGGTTGTGTTGTGGTCTATATGAATTGGGTGAATTAAATTTTGTGTTATTTTAATAGATTCTATATTGTTTTTGGTGTACAGATTGCATTGATTATTTTAAATAGCCCAACACAAAAAACATTTGTTTTTATGGTATAAAGGATAATTATGTATTATTTTGATGCTTAAATTTTTTAATTTATAGTCAGGAAAACTCTCCTTAAGTTTTTTATATTGTATCTGATCTGATCACACCTACACCATCAAAAATATGATGTAATCCATAGCAGCAAATTGGTATCTTTATTTAATTTTTTATGCCAATAAATACGGAATTTAGTTCAATTATTGAATATGTTTGGGTGAATAAGATATGAAATTAGTGTAAACTAAGTAGTGTCAAAATAATATAAGGGATTTTTTTTAAGGGACATTACATTGATAGTTTGTTGATTGATGTCTGCAAATAAGAATTTGTCATCAATGGATTGGTTTAAGTGGTTTACACAAAGACTAAAGCTTATATGAATCAAGTATAGCTGATAGCAAAATCACAGAGAAGGAAAGACTAAATACTGGACCTTGTGTTTTATTGATAATAATTTTTGGAATACACAATGCATTTATTTTTGTAATTGTTATCAGTGTACCCAGATTATCTTTGCGAATAAAATCTATTTAAATTAATTCACTTCAAGTAAGTGAAAAACTGCCTCCGTGGTATGGGCGTGTGCCTTAGAAACTGAAGGTCTTGAGTTCGAATCCTGTGGGGACTCAACAAATTTTCATTGTTGTTTCCTAGTTGGTTAGGGCAATTTAGGCCGATCACCAAATTGTCTGAAAAGTAAGATGATCCATGTGTCGGATGGGCATGTAAAAAGTCGGTCCACCCACCAACCTGCATTAGACCAGCGTGGCGGGATACGGTCCATAAACCCCCTAATGGATAGAGGTGTATTAGGGGAGGCCTATGTCCAGCAGTGGACTATCGGTTGATGATGATGAAGTGAATAATGTTGTAATGGGAAATTGTACACCCAAGTAAATTTGATTATAATGAAGAGGTATAATAGTCCTATATAGCTGTTTTTTTATTACAAATAAAAAAAAACAGTTCGTCATGAATCTCGGATATAGATCTTAAGAGTAGGTTTGATAAAGACCGGTACGATGTGACGAGACCAGCAAAACGTTTAATTAACGATAAGCGTTTCGACCTGCATGCTAAATGCAATAGAAAACGCAAATGTCCTATCCGTAATGAGACTGGCTGTTACGTCTTGATTAATCGTAAAACTGTCCTAGGACCTAGTCGTTTCATTTTATAAGCTGTTCTATACTTTGTATTTTTTCCTTCTCAATTAAAGGCAACTTTAACGGCCACTTTACTAAACTTTATTTCAACCGATTATCGTATTGCCAGAAAGTATGACGATCTAATCAAATTGTATAGGATGTCTAATATTCTGATATATTATATCGATTATAAACATTTATTATTATTAACCTGCGGAATATTGTAACTGAACTTTTTTTTTTATAATTGTTTACTATTTGGTAAGGGCAGTGTGGACTAATCACCTGTTAAGTAAGATGATCCATGCCTCTGATGGACATATAAAAAGTCATTCGGCCGCGGTAATCGGAATCGGCTAGGAAGAAATCATCACATTTAAATTAATCAATATCCATGAAGCGTCGAATATCGATGCTAGTTGTTCTGATAGAATATATTCTACCCTATTAGGTTGGTTTAGAAGACGTTCCCATATGACTCTGCTAGATGCTTGCAAGAGGATAGCGAGAAGCGGCCCGCATGCCATTTCCACCACCACCACCTGATGGAAAGTGGTCACTAACGTCCATTTGACATCAGCAATGCCAAAGGTGTCACCTACGCGCTGACTACCGTGAGATATAGGGTGTTAAGTCTCGTTTACCCAGTAAATTATCTGGCTACGGTGCCTTATACATCGCAATACGGTAGTGTTTCCGCACTAATGCTTTGGGACAGAAATCGGCACCGCGGTGGTACCGGCCCAGACGGCTCCCTGTAAAAAGAGGAGTTCTCTTTGTCAATAAAGGACCTAGGATCGGATCAAGCAGCTTCTATATGAAAATGCCGCGAAAACACTATGCGCTCGAAGCAGTTGACCGTTTTCAAGTGTCAACTACATTACGAGAACTGGATAAATAATCTCGTTGATTTGTTTTTCCAACATGTCCGATCTCAATTGGTATTTAGGCATTTACAGTAGGAGTCGAGAACATGTTGTGTTCGTACACCACATATAGAAATATCGTTATTTATGTAATCAAAGTTTAATATCAATTTTCATAGCGCCAATATAATCGGTTCACATATTGGTTAAATGTCTTTGATGGTGGAAAAATAGATCTCCCATTTTGATGCAACGTTTTTTGAGAATATTCAGTTCTTGGTCAATACTAATATTATAAAAAGGAAAGATTTGGATTTTTTTTAGTGTGTATGTTTGTAATGAATAAACTCAAAAACTTTTACTTTTGATTAGATTAGATAGTCTGACTCTAATCCGACGCAAAAAAGTGTCGTGATGATTAACATATTTTTTTAATTAAATTTCTTGCAACTAACGGCAACGTGGTATACGCGAACCTATGAAAAATATCTGTTCCTAAAACTCGTACTTATAAAAACAGTATATCAGCGAATATTTAATTGCATGGGTATACCATTAATAATATTTCTTAGCTTCATTACACAACCACGTAAAAATATTTGCTGGTGTAGACTAACATTACATTTTTCCTCGTGATATCGAAATTGGCAATGTTCATTTTGGTTACAGCTGAAGGCCTTTTTAATCCTAATTTTTGATTATAGACGAAAATTCACTTGAAAAAGTCCGTTTAAATTCTCAATAATTCTAAATGATACCAACTAAAATGTAAATTTTTAATAATCAACATTGCAATTGGTACATTTTAGAAATGTTATTGAAATCGAGTTTGTTCGTCTTTTAATTAGTTTTTAACGTTTAGCGCGATTACTAAGACGGTGAAGTAATGGTTTCGTTCAAAATTTATTAGAACTAATGTCGTTGCTTATAAACTTTCCATGTTTTATATTTATACTTATTATCAAAATAACTTTCGAGTTTAGTTATGCATGCGTTATATTAAACAGAAATATTTTTGGTTTCATAAGCCGTGTCAGTTATGTGCTGTTTGCTTTAACAAATTAATGCGGATTCAGTTTGTATGTCTTTTGTTAGCGCGCCTGCGGTTACGCACCAATAAAAATATAAATAAAAAAGTAATCGAAATCTAAATAAAGAATAAATGAACCATCATCGTACAATATTTCATATTGTGGTAAAGTTTTTGAGTTCTTGAAATATAGAAAGCTCAACCTAAAAATTATATTTACACTTAATAATCGAATTATTAATAGTTTATAGAGTTCTAAACAGATTTTGTGTATTTTTAGAGTAGATTTTTCTTTTTAGATCAAATCTACTCCATAAATAGGTGGATTTAATATGTATAATATCCCACCAACCCGTATTGGACCAGCGTGGTGGGATACAGTCCAGAAACCTAATGGAGAAGGCGTACAGTAGGGGAGGCCTATGATCAGCAGTGGACTATAACACAGTCTGATGATGAAATGTATAATAATCGTGTAAATAAAACGATTTTTACATCAGCCTGTGATAGTCCACTACAAGACATAGGTCTCCCCTAATACACCACTATCCATTAGGCAGTTCTGGACCGTATCAATGTGGGTCCAATGTGGGTTGGTGGGTGGACCGACTTTTTTAATGCCCATCGGACGCATTCTGATTTTTTTATTAATTTATTATAACCCGTACGTTTTGTTACAGGCCGCATGTTGGCAGCGACCATGTGCCGATCATGAGGCACTATCCGAACGGTCGCTCGCTTTACGACAGCCTAATGATGTACCCAGTTAAATGGAAGAGGGCCGCCGTCGTACTGCTGTTCGTTTGGATAGTCGTCACGTATCTGGTCATATCGCCTTTGAGGTGAGTGTTTTTTTTAAATATATTTTATGTGGCCAGTTAATCATTTTATTTTATTAAGGATAACTGCTCCAAATTTTTTTGTGTCGAAAGAGAGCTGAAGGTAATGCTATATGAGTAAGCAATCATATCAAAAGATGACAAAATAGGCCCGCTGGGTTCTTCTCAGGTCGGAGGCGTCCTATTTTGAACCGGTGGTAGCGTCCTTGACAATCAATAAGCAATCAATAAGTGTTACACTGCCTTCGTAGCCTAGTGGTATAGGCGTGTGCTTTAGAATCTGGAGGTCTGGGTTCGAATCCTGCGGGGACTCAACAAATTTTCATTGTTGTTTCCTAGTTGGTTAGGGAAATTTGGGCCGATCACCCATTTGTCTGAAGAGTAAGATGATCCATGCGTCGGATGGGCATGTAAAAAGTCTGTCCACCCACCAACCCACATTGGACTAGCGTGGTGGGATACGGTCCACAAACCCCTATTGGATAGGGGTGTATTAGGGAGGCCTATGTCCAGCAGTGGACTTTCAAAGGCTGATAATGATGATGATGATGATGATGAAGTGTTACACTTCTATATTGAATAAAGATATTTGAATATGTTAGTTATCAAATTATTGTGCGTATCGTCTGAAAAGTAAGATGATCCATGCGTTTGATGGGCATGTGAAAAGTCTTTCCAACCATTAACCCACATTAAACCAGCGTTGTGGGATACGGTCTAAAAACCCCCTAACGGAGAAGGCGTGCAATAGGGAAGGTATATGTCAAGCAGTGGACTAACACAGGCTGATGATGATGATATTATTCTAAATAATTTATATTTAATAGTTAAGACAATAGAATAGATATAAGCAAACTTGCTCAAATGGATAAAAAATCTTCGATTTCTTTCTTTCAAATATATATGAATGTGAATATATATATGAATAATAAGTTGTAGCATCTAAATTTTCTTTTAAAATACTAAAACAATATATAAAAATAAATATAACTGTGGTTTTTCACTGTAATATGACAACTTAACATTATATTTTCTTCTTAAAGCGTAGTTATTGTAATAATGTATCCAATGGAAATTCCAAAATACCGAGGTGCAGAATTTACACGCATCCTGATCAATAATCCAGCCGTGTGCCGTGTGCAGATTTGCACATTTGCCAAAACACCTTTTAAATTGCCTCCTGCTCTTTGCATGACGACTTGAAATGGCGTTACATCACGACAGAAGTTGAGTTATTTGCGAATGGCGTAATAAAAATACAGTACATTGTTTTGTTTACGTCAAGATCAAGTAAAGATTATTTTATGTAGGAAACTTACTCCGTAGCCTAGTGGTATAGGCGTGTGCTGTTTAGAAATCGGAGGCCGTAGGTTCGAATCCTGAGGGGACTAAACTAATTATCATTGTTGTTTCCTAGTTGGTTAGGACAATTTGGGCTGATCACCCAATTGTGTGAAAAGTAAGATGATCCATGCGTCGGGTGGGCATGTAAAAATTGGGTCCACCCACCAACCTGTAGTTGACCAGCGTGGTGGGATACGGTCCAAAACTCCCTAATGGGTAGGGGTGTATTAGAGGAGGCCTATGTCCAGCAGTGGACTATCACAGGCTGTTTATGTTTTGTAGGAAAGCAATATGATCACTTATATACTGATTTATTACTCTGTGATGACACTACGTACGATGTCCTTCAAATCGGAATATAGCAATGTTTGCGCACAACATCTTTGCGTTGGTAGGCACTGTTATATCACTGCAATAGTCGGTTCCCTATTAAAAGAGTGGAGAGATACGTCTTCAAAAACGTGTTAGAATTTTGAAATGCTCGAAATATAAGTCCACGTATTGAGTATAAAAGTTATTACTCACATTGGCTGAACTCTCGAACGTCTCGAACCAATAGCCTGGAGAAGGATTTACTCAGTTGATTATACGCTTAACGATTTTGATTAGGAAGCAGAGATGGGTTGCTGAAAGCTATCTGGCGTTTAGCATTTTTATAGGTTGACGTCTCGTTGCGATTGCCGTCTGATCGAATGAATGAATGAAAGAGCTTTAAGTTTTCTACTAATCATACGTTTTATATTAATATTCCTGATCATATTTAGTTAGTGTCAGTTTTATTTCTAACATTTATTAAGTCCTCAATACTATACGTAACGTAACGTCATAAACCTAAACACAATCACCTAAACATTAACGTACAGTATTATTTACTTTAGCATTATATACACGAAACATAATATAAAAACGCCGGCATCGTCTACTTGCTAACCTTTGGACGGCTATGGAGATATTACTATTCAGCTCGCGCCTAGAAATATATATTCTCGGTTCGTCATTAGTCTAAATACTTAGTATAATGGCGTGTCCAAGTCCAATGGCAAAATTAGTCCATTATGTTCGGGCATCGGACTGCGACATTAATGGTTGTTATTAAAGTAACACGTCACGGTCCAGGATTTTTTATAATGTTTATAACATATACCTTACACGAATCCGCATTGGACCAGCGTGGTGGGATACGGCCCAAGAACCCCCTAATGGGTAGGGGTGTTTTAGGGGAGGCCTATGTCCACCAGTGGACTATCACAGGCTGATGATGATGATAATGATGATGACGAATACCGAATCTTAAGTGGGCACTGGATCGCCGCACTGAAGCGGTGTAAAACATTATAGATATGTTTTCCTCGTAATTTTTCGGAAAAGTTTGTACTAATCGTTCTCCAAAAAGCACGTTCTGTACCTTCAATTCACTATATTATACAATGGCAATAATTATTTTGACATTTGACACTAAACAATAAAGTTTCACATTATTGGATGTGAAAATATCACGCATTATAATTTGATTAAACTAAACAACTAAAAAAAAAAAACTAAGAAAATAATTTCGATAGAATTACGAAAATATTTACGAAATCGAATATGCAGCTTGACCGGGCAAATGTTCCAAAGAATAATTTAGTCTATTAGACTTGGAATGTGAAAAAATCATAGGTCAAACACTAATGGCCCTTAAAACGAATGCATTCTTATTGTTGTACCGGGGCTTTTACTTAAATTCAAATGCCTCGAAGGGCCACTCATCTTAGCCTAAGGCAAGAAGCGACCACTCGATAGTTATTTAGGTATTGTAGCCTCGAGCAATAGTCACATGTCGTAATTAGAAATATCACAAACCACGGAGTTAAATTCGTTTCCTGCCTCCGTAGCCTAAGGACATTAGCCTTTGTTTAGAAATTGGAGGTCGCAGGTTCGAATCTTGAGGGGACTCAACAAATTTTCATTGTTGTTTCCTAGTTGGTTGGGGCATTTTGGGCTGATCGCCCAGTTGTCTGAAACGTAAGATGATCCATGCGTCGGATGAGCATATACAAAGTTGGTCCACCCACCAACTCGCATTGGACCAGTGTTGTGGGATATGGTCCAAAAACCCCCTAATGGAGAAGGGGAGGTCTATGTCTGTGAACTTACACAGGCTGATGATCATTTTTCCATTATAAACTAGCTTCGCCTCGCCGTTTGGTGATTGTGATTTGCGATAATAATCAATGTCTAACATTATGTATTTTTTAACCTCAAATGTTTTTGCAGTTCGTGCCGGAAGTAGTGCGCCGATGGCATATTTTAATTTATACTTTTAATAAACTATTTTCAATCCATACATGTTGTAGTTATTCTGCAATAAACTATAAATTATTGTAAAATTTTACTAAAATGCTTTTGGTGGTTTTTGAGTAAAATATTTATGAACCTATATCCTTCCAAACTTTTGCATTTATAATATTATGGTGGAATCTAAAGAAGTTTTGTGTCCAAATATAAAACAAGTTTTAATTTATACGATGAAATAAGCAAAGGGAAATGCAGATGAATAAACTTTGTTTTATGTAGTCGTAAAATTGACGCAGTGCATTTAACGATTCGTTAAGGAGTAATAAAAATAGAATTGCATAGCGGTTATTAAAACAATACACTTTGTTATTTATGGTTACTTTGGATGTTTTTAACCTATGCACGCACATTCAATTAAATTTTTGTTATGCTTCAAGATTATATCCTGCGGGCGAATAATTGTTTTTTGGAGCTTTTTTGTAGTATTAAGCGGTCGTGCTCTTTACTTAATTAACAGAAAGTCAGTATAATCATATTTAAACATTTCTTGGTTTAACTACGTCATAGCCTAGTGATACCACTAGGCTATGGGTTGCGCTCTAGCTAGTTACAGGAGATCGTGGGTCCGACTCCTAATGGGACTTACCAATTTTTTATTTCGTTTCCTAGTTGGTTAGGGCAATGCAGGCTGATCACTTGATTGCCTGTAAAGTAAGATGATCCATGCGTCGGATTTGCATGTAAACGTCCGTCTTCCGCCTGCTTTCTTTCCAGCTGTGTCGGTTATTCGTTCTTAACTTGTGTCCTATTCAGATTTTAAGTCTTCTTGCGAATACGGATCGCTTACATGTCCAAGCGACGCAGAGACCCTTTAACTTTTAACGGAAAAAGAAAATTAGCCTATTTTACTTTGAGCAACTATGTTACAATGATAACAGAACGCTCTGGCATTCGAAACCACGCCCTTTCGATTCCAAAACATTGATGTCAAATTGGCGTTTGTTCTTCTTACGGGCTTCTTAAATTAAGAAGATTAAACTAACGGTTTTTAAGGCACATCTATCTAATATACTTATTGCTTTAATACAGGTTTCCCCCTTCGGGCCAACGCTCCTACTGTATTTTAAACAATAACAGTTATAAACGTTATCTTAAGATAACAAGCTGTAAAATAAAACAAAGGAACGTTCTATTCAATGTTACGTTCGCCAAGTTTCAATAGTAGCGAATACAATCGGTTATTACAGATGAACTCTTAAAGCAGTTTGCGCAATGAAATATCCATTTTATTGTTCTGTATTTCAATTGCAAATGCAATAAAAGTTTTTACGAATCTTTAAAAAGGGATTTTATTCAATATATTAACTAAAATATGTTATTATTCAATTTGTTCCTTTTAAAAATTATTATTTTTAGGGGGTTTTTAACTATTTAACCTAACTTGATGAGTACCTTTCAAATTCTAGGCTATTAAAAAAATATTTATTCTCCGTCTTGGCTTACACCCAAAGATATTTATTACAGTGCTAACTTTACATTATCATCATTATCAGGCTGTGATAGTCCACTGCTGGACGTAAGCCTCCCTAATACAACACCCCTATCCATTAGTTGGTTTCGGACCGTATCCCTTTAACACCAACTTTACATTCAACAACCCACAACAACCAACCCAACTTTAAATTCAAAGTTTAATCTGTCCATTAGCTTTCAAGGGGAATCACTAGGATCTGCCTTTCAAAACCCGTGGATGAAATGCGTTCGATGGACGCATTCAATGTCGGTATAATTAAATGACATATCGTCGAGGATCATGACAATCGAGACCGAGTTTTGACATGCCGATTTGAAGCCAGAACTTTAATATGGATAACATACTTTTCAGACGATTAGGTGATGTTTGATTGATCCACGACCTTTGCTCACATTCGTACAACCCGCCCATGAATAACTGCATGAGAGCTAAATATATCTAGAATTTATGTAAACGAATAGTATCATTGATAGTTCTTCATCATCATCAGCCTGTGATAGTCCACCCCGATTACACCCCTATCCATTAGGGGGTTTGGACCGTATCCCACCACGCTGGTCCAATGCGGGTTGGTGGGTGTGGCTTTAATAGTTAAACAATTAAAACCTTCGTGAGACATTGGACTACTAATATGTTCTATAAACGGCTAAACTCTCGTGAAATTAATATTGGTGCCGACTAGTTTCGGACCTTCATCAGCACTTACTTCATCAGGGATAACTTCACGGTCGTCTCTAGCATCGAGATTTACTTCTCTCGTTCTGGTTAGTTTTTTTGCAATTTTTTGCACATCGGAGCTCTGTTTCGACATGAGATGCTATTCGAGATGATGAGATTTTGTTTTTTTATCTTCTATGTTTCGTTAAGCTTTGCTACTGGCATTATAGGTAGCTCTTAAATTGACCCCATACAGATAATTGCTATGATTATGTCTATGGGAACAGTGTTCTTTTGTTTGACGGCCCTATTTGTGCCGTTTCCCGCGACCGATGTCGACCGCGTCCGGCTATTGTGGGGAAATGTCGTGTGCGCAATTAGTGTGGCGTTTGTTACGTGTAGTTGTACTACTAATGCTAGTGTTTACGTTGTGAGTAAAGCTTTCCCCCTCGTTGAAACGTCCTACGTAGGGAATCTATAAACGATGTCAAGAAGGTGGAGTAACTCGATTTAGCGTTTTTTTCAAATAAAAAAAGCAAATGTTGTGTGCGATCTTTCGCCTTGTTACGCTTTATTTGTCTTTAGATTGGCTTATTATATCAAGGGTTGGATCGCAATCAAGTCCTAACTATTATTAAAAGATTAAAAATTTTTGGAATTTTTTGTCGTTATTTAAGTTTTGGGTTGTTTTTTTATGAAAAGGCGTTAATTTTATTTCGCTTTTTCATCGTTATTTTTATTTCGCTGTACACTGTCGTCGCAGGCAGACGAGCGGTCGGGCCACCTGATGGGAAGTGGTCACCGACGCCCATAGACATAGTAGTGGTATTACCAACGCGCTGCCTACCGTGAGATATAGGGTGTTAAGTCTCGTTTACCCAGTAAATACGCTGGCTACGGTGTCCTTAAAACTGGAACACAGCATTGTTTTCCCACTACTGCCTTGCGACAGAAATAGGCACCGCGGTGGTACCAACCCAGACGGTCCCCTGTGTAAAAGGGACCTACTACCAGTCCAATATATATATGAAAATAAATTGCTGTTCGTTAGTCTCGCTAAATCTCGAGAATGGCTAAACCAATGTGGCTAATTTTAGTCTTGAATAATTTGTGGAAGTCCAGAGAAAGGTTTAAAGGGTTAATACATTAAAAAAATTTCGGAATTAAAAAAATATTATATCTTACATATTTGTTGTTATGAGGTAAAAATTTAATTTAATTTCACTTGACTACAGTTAGTGCCTATATTTACAACGGTTGTTAACTATCTATCAGATGTTATTTTTTATATGTAGTTTGTTGATAAATTATATACAAAACTATAGATGTTTTATTTATCGATTGAGGTAGTACGAACTCTGCTGGGTGATCTAGTGAACAATAATAATAACAATCTTTTATGTTATTATTGTCCGTGTCCAAGAGTTAGTTGACATCGTTTTGTGAGAAGATGTTATCAATAAAAATTAATGAAAATTAATGCAGACAATATTAACATTTACGATCGGACGATCGTGTCGAATAATAACCTCATTTTATTACGCTCAGTACTCCAATATTAAATTAATAACGGTAATGCATAAATGAGATACATAAATATAATGAATATATATTTTTTTATAATCATGCTAATATTTCTATTGCTTGGCGAATATTATACATTATTAATAAAATATTTACACTTTCCAGCGGTCTACCCGTGACCACGGCGCTGGAAAGTGTTAAACTGTCGGGAATTTAAAATGTAAAATAAACGCGATAAAATCCGTAAAGTAATTTTATTTAATAATGCTAATATTAACAATACGATAAACATTACGTTATATAAATTCACTCTTTATAATCTTTCTTTTACTTTAATTGAAGCATAATTTCAAAAACCCTATACACTTAGAGATTGACCTAAATCTTCAGTGAATCTCAACTCTCTCGAGTCGTCTTCAACGTCGATGAGTCGATATATACGTACGATTATATAGATGCAAGTGATAATACATGTTGCTAACGTGCATATTATAGGACCAGGATTTATATTTTAAGTATAACTAAAAAACTTTTGAAAATGTCATCTTGTAAAGAGTTCTTCAGTAGAACACGCTAAAGAATAGGTTGTTCATTGGGGAATGTTGAATAATATCACGCAATAATAACTACGTACCGGGTAGGAATAAAAAATAATAGATATTTTTGACAACCTGTCTGTTTTTAATATTTCAGTTCAGTCATCAAAATCTTTTCAATATAACACGGGATGTGATGAATTTATTGTATTATTTATGAGCTAAGCGTAGCCCTTGAATCAAAGTAAAAGTATTTTTTTTACACCATGGAAGCATTACACTGTCTACCGCCAATTAATCTTCAATTAGTTCAGGAATGGCAGCATTTGACCTAAAAAGAATCGTCGTAAGAAACTCAGTAGGACTATCACACGAATAAAGATATTCCTTTAAAAATTTTCACGTGTTCATTCAAATTTTTAGATGCAACGTGAACACGGATGAAATCCTGGAGTACCACGAACGCTTCAAGAGCCTGACTTCTCAGTTGGAGACGCTGAAGCAGCAGCACAGCAATCTGATAGCGCAGATCAGAAAATCCTCTGGGTAAGGAAAAACTAAGTATTTTAAATCGTAATATTATATTGTTAGATATAAATTCCCAAATCTAAGGGTGGTAAGCAAACTTGCTAAGTATTACGCTGCATTTCTACGGATCAAGGCGCTAGATTTGCCATCACATTGCGGTCGTTTCTATGCTTGCCTAAATTATACACTTGTATGCAGTAATTATAGGTCAATGGTCATTAAGCGATTGATATATTGGTAACAATATTAAGAAGTCCAGAAATACGACACTATTTCGACGCAATGGTGTGTTAAAGCAATATACATCGATTAGTTAGAAAAGTGTAATTTTTTTAAGAGTAAAACATTAAAGGAAAAATTTTAAATAAATTTAAAAATGCTTGAATTCTGCCATTTTTTTATTTATCAGACAATTGTTAAACCTTATTAAAAAAATGTCATGACATAAGCGTTTTATTGGTAGATAATGAACAATTCTTCCTCCGAGATTACGTTTATTAAATAACTTCGTTACGATTACATAAGTCAAGTCCTTATCATGTATGGGTACGTTGTAGCCATCGGTTGATTTAAACCTTCCTGACTAGGGTATTAACGCTATTTGTTAAAAATCTACTGGTCATGTATTCGAATCCCGCGGGTAAACAGCTTTTTGTTAATGTTCTTTTGATGTGGACGTCAAATACCAGTCGCTCCACGTAAA
This sequence comes from Lamproptera curius, assembly GCA_029286875.1. Classification (NCBI taxonomy): domain Eukaryota; kingdom Metazoa; phylum Arthropoda; class Insecta; order Lepidoptera; family Papilionidae; genus Lamproptera; species Lamproptera curius. The sequence goes on from JAGSMT010000017.1 coordinate 2,608,891, forward strand.
AAGTGTTATTCAGGTAAATCTGGATGGATGCTAAATTTACTGCACTATATCTAGAAAAGTTGGTTTTGTGATTGTGGGATTATATAGCTCGTAAGCTTTGTTAATTCTCAACGGATTTCTCTGTCCCAGCTGAAACGTTCCGAAAATTGGTCTTTGGTGTTTTTCTGTAACGACTCTAGCAAATCACGGTCGGCTTATCTCACCATAATTGACGTTACCGCAATTGCTCTTCATTTTGCTGATTTATGCTTTAGCTGTAAAACTTGTGTACTTAATTTGTGTTACTTTTAGTGTGTACTACGATACGTTGACTCTTGCTATCGGACCAGCGTTGTGGAATTGGTGATACTACTTTTACGTATAGTGGATGATTAGGCAGGCCTATGTCACGAAGTGGATTACCACAGGCGGATGCTGATGATGATGATGATGATGACATATTATGTTTGTTTTCGTTACATTGTCTTTGCATTCTTGAAGCTGTTTTTTGTTCTTTTCGTAACATTAATGAGGTCGTATGTTAGATGTTTATTACGTATTTTATTCCCTTATTTAGTTGCGATTTGAATAAGAAATGTAGAAAAGAATGTACTTATATTATATATTTAAAATAAATGCCCGTTTTGTATTAAAATGTATACTGCCAGTGCCAGTGTTGATACTACGACTGATTTAGTTACGCCATAGCTGTACAGTAGGTAATAAGAAAATTGATAATTTTCCTGTACAAGAAATGTCTATCCACTATTTTTGTTTCGATTTTCATGATCTTTATCACTCAAAAACTTCAATATGCGTATCATCTGTATGTCGATGATCTTCAGATGTACGTCCAGTTATTGATTCGTTATTGCAAACAATAAAAAAAAAATATTTGAACCTATGGATTTGGGCTTAATGTAAATGAATCAAAATGACAAGCTATTATAATAGGCAGCTGACGAAATATCGATAGAGTGGACGGGCTTAATCTTCCCGCAATAACGTTAAACAATTTTCCCATTGACATAAGTAAAAAGGTCAAAAAACTGGAACTTATATTTGACTTTGACTTCGAGCTGGAAAGATCGAGTAGCCAATGTAAGTTATGGGTTAACAAATACCTTGCCGTTTTTAGACTGAAAAATTTCTCACCTTCGGACACCAAGACATTGCTCGTGCAGGCTTAGTCTTCACTTTAATCGACTATGTGTGCTATTTAGACCTAAATGCAGCTCTCCTCAAGAAACTGCATTCGTTTTTATTCTCCGTAAATATGACCACATATCTATCTGTCGCTCGCAGCTGCAGTGGTTGCCTATACGTGAAAGGCGTTCGTTAAGAGCTTTAACTACGCTCAATTCATTTCATGACTCTTCCGATACTCCTATTTACTTGTCCTCCCACTAATTGACCATTAATTGAGCAAAGGTATCGAAAATACCTTTCAATACCTTTGCCCAATTAATCAATCAAATATTAATTAGAGTATCATTTGATTAAATATTATTATTGATTATTAACTGTTATTTATTAATTAATAATAAGAATCTTAGCTCAACGCACAACCGTTTTCTGCTACGTCCAACCCATCGTTCTGCCTTCATACATTCCTCTTTTCTAATCCAGTCCATTCCTTTGTGGATTGGCGTTCCTTCCCCAGATCAAGTTAGCGCACAGTCGCCTGCCCTGCCCACGGAATAGTATCAATTTTATTGATATGTATGTTATGTAGATAAATGTATATTACAATGCATTTTTACAAGATTTGTGCATAAAGTATAAATAAATATTTAAGATATACAGAACTTCAAACTTTCCTATAGAAAGGTATTTTGGTATTTCAATGGTGCTCGGATAAACCTTTGCCTGACCATGGTATTTTTTTGTTTTATCGTATTTTCCACTGGTCGTATATATTGAACGTGAACATAATAATAATGTTTTTCCATTATACATGGCATTTAGCTACGGTGAGGGCGTAATGAGCGTGCGCTATTAGTTTGCAATGTCACAGGAAGCCTGTAAGCGTTTATGTAATCACGTAGTTCGGTTGTGGCAATGTTGATGAAAATATAAACTGAAAATTCTAACATTTTTATTCCAATACTATGCTAACCAATATTATATTATTGCCTCTCGGACACACAATGTCTTTATTGCAGTTCTCCTTTTTTGATTTTGTTTACGAAGACAGATGACAGAGACAGGGTAGTCGGGCCACCTGATGGAAAGTGGGTAACAATGGCCCATTGACAATGGCAATACCATACCTCCTTCGCTTCCTATCGGGGGACGTATACGTCTCGTTTACCCAGTAAATATGCTGGATACTGTGCCCTTCAAACCCTATAGTGTTTAACACTATAGTTACTTCTCAATACAGATTTGCGGGACAGTAATAGTCCGCGACGAGTCATTTGTATGTAATAATTATCGCGAAAATCTAATTAAAGCATTATAATTTTGACCATAATTTTGCGTACAGACTACCATAGATTCTGTCTAGTTACCTTGGTTTGCTACGAATGGTCTGTAATGTATTTGAAGCAAATAAAAACTGGTAAAGGATTTTATTTCCGACAAATATTAATAAATAGAAATATAGTTGGTAAAACAAAATAAGCTCAGTATTCTTGTCTGTAAATAAGGTGGAGTTAAAATGGCTTCCGATTTTTTTTATATTACTTTCGAGTTGCTTTTGTTTAAATGACAGTGAAATACGTACAAAACAATCATAGGCAGTTTTACCTTTTATGGATTTTTTTTAAATAAAACATAATTAAGTCACGAAGGAAGGACCTAAATTGTGTAGAGATTGCGAGACTCGAATCTCAATTAGTAAGAAGGAAAAAGAAAAACATTTTTGACACAGAAAATGGGATATGGGAGAAACAGGAATGTTCGTGAATGCTAATTTTCTGTGCACCCGTATGATAAAAGGTTGATGAGGTTATATTTATGTAATACAAAAAGTTGGTTATTTAACAAATTTCTTAAAGCATCGTGCTATGTTTGGCAAAAAAACTAAGATGTAAATATAATAGAGGTATTAGAATAAACAATCGGTTTTAATGCATATATCATCATCATCATCAGCGTCCAGGTCTCCCCTAATGCACCCTTTTTCCATTAGGGGCATATTGGACCGTATCCCACCACGCTGGTCCATTGCGAGTTGGTGGACCGACTTTTAACGTGCCCATCCGACGCTATAACCCAAGTTACTTTTCAGACAATTTGGTGATCGGCCCAGCTTGTCCTAACAAATCAGAAAACAACGATAACACAAAGTTATTTTCCCGCGGGCCTCGAACCCACCGGTTTATAAAGCAAGGGCCAAAACCGCTAGACCATGTATATGTATCATTTTACTATTCATAGACAGTACTCCATATTAAAGCGTAAATACTATGCGTACGTATTATGAATAATTAAAGCTTAGAACTATCAAGCTGTGTCATCAGCTTTTATTCCTCGTATAAAGATGTTAAATCCTTTGGCCGACGTTGCCTCCGACAGCTTTTAATGCGGTTTTATAGCTGATAAAGTTTAATCGTCCATCATTTGTGAGCTGTCCGTCTGAATTAGTTAGATTGAATTTAGATCCTACTTAAACTGGACGTGTTCCATTCATAAATTTTGTTAAGCTATTACGCACGTTATAATGCTGTCGTCGCTTCGTTGTACTTTTGCGTAGTATAAAACGATTAGTATTATAAGTGCTCTGTCTGAAGCAAATTATGGAGCTCATTAGCTTATTAATAGGTAGCAAGAGTTTTAACTGACGCTTGAACTGATCTCAGACGTTCATTAAAATTCTGTTAAAACACATCTTAGAAAGTGTCCTACAATGGTAGGGTTTGTACTAAAGTAGAGGCGTGACAAATTTATAAACAAATATTTAGTATGTAGAAAAACATGCAGGCACGAGAACATTACTGAATTAACATACAATGTTTTGTGGGAATCAATTCATCCTTCATCATTAATTTCTTATGTTACTAATTTCTTACTAATTACCATTTACCATTACGCCAAGTGGGCTATAATGCAATCCTAAAGTGAATATCTGTGGCCTTCCGCTAATGTAATTCAAAAATAACCTTTATATTCTGAACTGTACTACATATTAGATATTTTCCTAGATATAGGGTAGACCTATATGCGCAGCCACACGTGCCTCTTCCTGTACTTTTGTGAGACGGCGAAGCGACACAATAATAGAGAGATAAGACGATTATGCGTACCCATCTGACGCCTTGATAATGTTACTTCAATAACAAATTATAGATATATTGACGATCCACCCGTTTTGATGCATCGAAGTGAAGGCCATTAACACAAAGTAGTAGCCCCTGCCTGAACGAAACAAAAATAGTAGCTATAAGTACAGCATAGGACTGAAAAATCACTAACAACGAATTGCTCGTTTGTAAAGAACTAAGTAAACATTAATAGTATGTAGTAATAAATAAGAATATGCGAATTGAATTAATTTAATAAAATAATTTCTATAAAAGAGCATGAATAAATATGTGCTTCATTTCTCTTTGCCGTAATTCTCACTAAGTATTCTTCTCCACCTACTGTTTCTACTTTTATTATCGAAAAGGAGAAGGACCCTCATTCAACATGTCTGAGTATAATTAATTAAATGATCACAACTTACGAGTCTACAGGGACAAATTCACGCATAAACATTTAACCTAAATACATGTGAAAGTACGTATGTATGTATATTTAATACTTTAAATATGTAGATCTACAGACGCGTCGACACGCAATTATTTTAAAAGCTGATCAAACCATTTCTCTTAATAACAATTGATGGAAGACAACCGATTGAATACTTGTTATAGACTAAACGCGCCATCGATTTAGATCGCTTATCATCCGCGTGCCATTGACCTATGCCGTTACAAGATCTATTTGGTAATAATTACCGTTATTGACCAGTTGTTATCGTAAAAAAAACTTGCGTACCGTGAAATTGTTTTTTTTTACTTTGGCATATCTTTGCCAAAGTATGTATGTGAATGAACTGTGCTAACTATTCAACCGTTTTAAAATAAATCTTTTGCCATTACAAGGCTACAGCGAGAAAAGATTATCGTTCGTAATTTTTCGGAAAAGTTGGTATTTATCGTGCCCTCTCAAATTGCTTCAGCATCTACCATCTCTATGTTATTCAATGACATTATTCACTTTGACATTTGAAAGTAAACAACGACGTTTTATATTAATTGATATAAGATATTACTCAAGTCAATAGTTCGTGTGTCATCGTATTCCGATAAAAACTAAAAAGTTCTAATATTTTTAAAGTAATCTATACATAGGCTACATTATCTAGATCTTTTATTGGATTTAGAATCTACTGAAACAATATTAAAGGTTTAAAAAAATGTCATAAGATGTCTTTTATCTCATCAAAATATCTTTATTTATGCAAAATGTAACAAATGAATGTCTACCCGTGCAAAGGCGGGATGGATGCTAGTTTTACATACATGTATTAAAGTCATAGTTTTTCATTAAAATGTAATGCTCAATGTTTAAAAGATAATTACTATCGGTAATTGTTATGTTCGAGCATGAGTTCAAATTAATATTATCGTATGACTTTTGCAAATACGAATTTACGAAAATATAATTATTAAGAAATTCAGCCACAGTTTATATTCGAGTTATAAAATAATATAATTGTCTTATCGGCACAGTGTTGATGGTTGTCTATAAGTATTTCAGAGATACTTTTCTTTTTATAATATAAGCAGGCGGTAGGTCTTCTTTCACTGGGACCGACCATCAGAGGTACCTATTACTGCTGCGAAGCAGTAGTGTAAATTATTATCTTTTATAATGAAGGATACAATACGTTATGGATAGGTAAAGGACACATCAAACATTCAACCCATTGGTGTATTCTTAACCATTACTTACCATCGTGCCGCCCAACGATCATCACGACCAACTGTCTCCGTAGCCTAGTGGTATGGGCGTGTGCCTTAGAAACCGGAGGTCGTGGGTTCGATTCCTTCGGGGACTCAACATATTTTCACTGTTGTTTCTTAGTTGGTTAGGGAAATTTGGACCGATCACCCAATTGTCTGAAAAGGAAGATGGGCATGTAAAAAGTCGGTCTACCCCCCAACCCGCATTGGACCAACGTGGTGGGATACGGTCCAAAACCCCCTTATTGGATAGAGGTATGTTAGCGGAGGCCTAAGTCCAGCAGTGGACTATTACAGGCTGATGATGATGATGATGATGACCATCGTGTGGTCGTCATGCTCGTCTTGTCCTTTATTCTGTACATACGGTATTATTAGTCCTTTATATCGTACACAGGCTAAACGGCGACTTTAAAGACCTGGATCCATCCCTCTTCGACGCCGTCCAGGGTCCGAGCGAGGAGTACGAGAACCTGCGTCGCAGGATATACTCCAACACAAAGGAGATTTGGTACTACATCAACCATGAGCTCGGCAAGCTCCGTTTGGAGGACAAGAAGGCGGAGCAGCTTCAGACGATATTGGAACAGGTCGCCGATAGAAAGAGGTCAGTGATTTATTGGAACTTAAACATCAGTTTAACATACACTTTTAGTGTCTTTAGAAAGTTTTAATTGTTCAATTTCTATTGTTAATTGACGTTATTAATAGAAATATGTCTTCCGTGGTCGGTTTTATCCACGGTTACGGTAAACTTCTACAATTTTCAGGGTACAATTTGTGTTGGGCAATATAGTGTAGACCATATGTTCGGTGAATTATTGTTGTTCGACTCACAGTTTTAGCAGACTGAGAAATTTGTTTCGGTCAATCGATCTGTGTTCACTTAACATAATTATAATTATTGTACGTAACTTGACTTGCAGTAAGCGTCATCGCGTCATACCTATAGCGTTCCATTTGGTGAATAATCGCGAAGCTGTAAAACGCTATGCAACGATATACTTATCAAAACGCGATTCGTATCAACTTATTTTGCAATGAAAAACCGCGTTAGTTTCCGAGGAATAACGTGGTGGTGTTTAAGGTGCGAATACTACATAACCCACGTAGAGAGCAAGTGTGCGTAGGCATTACCCCACAAAAAAAGACCGCAGTCGACCAACAAACTGCCTTCTGGCGGCATCAAAAGTATAACATTAGACATTGTTTACACAAATTCCATCTTTCATTCGGCTAGAATTTAGTATTGTTTGTCTACTCTCTTTCGAAATCGTCACCACCAGAGTAATCCGCACGCAATGGCACCGGCGTCGGAAAATCTGCCCTCATTAAAAATGATCGTTGAATCAACAGAGCTCGCCTTATCTCACTCTAGATAACTGCGTTTAACACAATGCTCGTTACGCCCCATTTTTGTTGGTACGCCCGTGCTGTTTATCTCCGTCATTTGGTCCCGTTTTTTCCTCAACTTTAAACAGTTGTAAAGAGGCCTGAGTTCAATTATTGCATAGCCGTTTTGTGTCGAACTATTGTAATTTTCAGAGGTAGTCAGTTTATTGTTATGTAAACAATGATAAGGTAAGGGGTTTTACACAAGTCATGTTGGAACATGGTATTATCGTCTTTTAACGGTTGTGGATATATCTATACAGATTTAATGTTTAAACGAGTCGGGTTGAAACTAGGCGAGGTGGTAGCTAATCTATTTCAGTTACCGACCTGTCTGATACGTTGTTGCTTATTTAAAAAGAAATCAGATAAGGTACATTTTAGGATGGAAAAAATACTTTCAGCCTTTGGCCAGCGTTAGGTCACACAAGTTTTGAACATATTTTGAAGTTTGTAAGTCTTCTTTCTGCAGGGTGCCGTCAATGGACGCACCACAGTTATTGTCGCAAAACAGTATAGTATAAACACCACTGTCTTCCGGTTCGTAGGGCACCGTAGCCGGCGCTATTACTAGGTAATCATGACGTAACATACCACTTCCTGTATTAGAAATGTTTTGAAGTCGAACCAAATAAGATTCAGGATTTATTTCACTCCACTTAAGCCGAAGTGTGCATTTATTGGTTGAATGTCACGCGGTTACAAACCAAGGCTGCGAAAAACCAATTGGAGTGCTCATCGTTTGATAGCGAAGCGAAGCCTGTGCTATGAATACGAGGTGGCTGAGATATACATAATTAACTTTTGTTTTGTAAATTATAACGTATAATATACACAGACACTAATAAAACTACGTTCATTATACGGCATTATTCCAAAAATAAGCAGCAGCCGGTTAAAGTTGGCAGCGAGTAGCAGGTGATCGGCCGTCTTGGCGTTGATCGAAAAAGGCCTGTGTCCACCAGTGGATGAATAAGGGCTGCTAATGATGCTGATGATGGTGATGATGATGATGATTCCAAAAATAGCAATCAAAACCCTTATCACACCACCACCACTAGGTGATCGGATCATAAGAATGAGAAGATAAATACGAAAGGAACCTCGCTCGCCTAAAAAGGTGAAGCTTAATGTAAAGCTAAAAAACGTGGGAAGTGAAAATGTGCATATAAAAAAGGCTTAGTACTGCTACAACAATTATTATGCTCAAAGCTATTTCATACTTATCGTTGAGTTCTTAAACCGGTTATATTTAAACGGCGATTATCTAATACATTCCATGAATACGAGAAATATTTAATGGAAACGAATGTATTTATATCGTGTTTTGACCGTTTTTGACCATAGTGGGGTCGGCTACTGTTTTACAAACCGTAGGTCAAGTATTCGAGTCCTGCGGGTAAACTGATGTATTTTAGTAGTTTTATTTAGTTAGACAGTAACTGCTATCATCTTTATAGGTATTTAATTATACATATAAGACTGTCATATCAAACTGACCTGTCTTAATAATGTGGTTAAAAACAAATATATATATATATATATATATATATATATATATACAAACGATATTCCCACCTATATATTGACTTATCACGATATCTCTGGAGCCATAAGGCGTAGCGACTTGAAATTTTATAGGAATATTTCTTTCGCCGAGTAGAGGTCAGTTAGAACGATTTTACGAAATTCCACCCACAAGGGGTCTGGCGGGTTGCTAGTGTTTTATATCAAACGCTTAATATCAAAACGGAACAAATGAATAACATCGATCATAGTACTCTACTACTAGGATAAATTCTTGCAGTTCTCAGATCTTTTTAGGCGTGAGTAGAAAACATTCGCTTCTTTTAAGTCATATCATGTAATAAATTACATCAAAAACAAGTTACTAAGTCTGATCTCGTGAAATCTCATTGACCTTGTAAGAGCATATAGTTTTAGGCATGGAATAGTGATATTTCGATTTTAACTTATATCTTGAAATAACACCGTTAACTTGAAACAGTAACCTATCATTGAGTAACACAGTTCTTCGTAAAATATACTATAGTAAAATCAAGTACAATGTGACAGCATGCAGAGTAACTTTTAGGTATTTAATTTTTTTAGTTTAAAAATAGTTTTTATAACAACTAGTGACGCGTCTAGCAATACTGATGTCTGTGAAATCTATGTAAATTTAGCAGCGTCTCTCTACAATATTATGCAAGAATTATACATGTAAACCTTCCTCTTTAATTACCCTATCTACTAAAATTAACCGCATCAAAATCCATTGCGTAGTTTTAAGGATTTAAGCATACATAGTGATATAGGGAGAGTGAAAGCGAATTTGATACTGAGGAGCGATTACCTTTGTAATATCATGTTTGTTATATGTTAATTTAATTACCTTAGGCTTATTTATACCAGATAAGGATTAGCCACGAAATTAACGAACTAAATTACTGTATGTTTCTTAACTGTCAATTTAGTTCAGGTTGTTCAGAGATAAAGTTTGACGAACGCTGTTATGATAATGAGAAGCGATAGTTCAAACTGGTTTTAATCTATTAGTGCCGTTTTCACAAGTTTGGAGACATCACGCTATAGAAGTATGATACTATATATTATTGAAGTAATTCTTCTGCGTATTTTTAAACTTTTGATTTATATACAAGTTCAATACAAGAGTGTTTTTGGTGCTTTTTGTCGTAATTTTTTACTGGATGTTATTTAAAATGAGCAAGTTTAAAAAATAAACTATTGTAGAAAAACGACATTATTGTTAATAGTGTAACCCATAGCGCCAAAATGACGTCGTTCTATTACCGGTTTTTACACTTGATTGTACTTGATCGTATAGTGATCAATATATTGGTGACAATTTATCAAAAAGAATACTAGATATGTTGTACTTTTATTTAGTCTTGGTAATATTTTGAATATATCTAAGGAATGTCATTGGATGTTACACGCTTTTTGTAAACACAGCGCACTATGATTTCCTTTTATTATTTTCCTTGAAGTAAACAATATCTTTGCAACATTTATCAGTGGGATGAAAGTCAAAGTTAAATAAATATCTAAGCGTTCAATATGTAAGCATTGCAATCTATTATTGATTTTAAATAAAACTGCCACCGGTTTGGAAATGAAAGCCTTTGACTTGATAAGAACCGGCGTTTTTCCCTTTTATCTAATAATTTTTACAAAATTAATTGAGGAGAACATTATATTTCGAACATTAAATAGTTTGACGAACATTATATAGTTTGGCATTAGCTGAATTGAATTTATAGCCAGCCATAACCAGGGTAGGTTTTATCATTGAAGTGGCCATTACGGCAATACTATCCTATGCACGCAAAGTTCCTTCATAACTATTCCAAATTTATTAACACATAGAGGCTAATAGGGATGAATAAAATCTATTTATCCCTTCGCCCTGAACTTTCTTATTTAACCTAGAAATTTAAAAAAACTCCAAATTTCAACCTAGATCGTTGCTGTCCGACCAGCAGAAGCTTCCAGAATTGGACGGCTACAACGACTGGCGGAGAACGGAGGCGGCCAATGTTAGCGATCTGGTCCAGAGGCGACTCAGGTATCTCCAGAACCCGCCGGATTGTAGAGACGCGAGGAAAGTCATCTGCAACTTGAATAAGGTAAGAAAAATGCTTCGTTTTATTAGGGTAATAAATTTTTGTAAGCAAATTGAATAAATATCCACGTAGAACGGAAACACCGTTACAAGATGTTATATATTTTTATATAGATTGAACAAAAAGGCATGTATGTCAGGGTGAAAAGAAAAGTCGATGGTAAAATATGTATGTAATAACTAATATAAGACTATTCACAGATAAATCTTGAATCATAGTTAAATAAGGAAATACCAGGTGGGAATGAAGTCCCTCCGGCTAATGTAAGATCGACACAATTGCAAAAAAATTGTGCTCAATTTTATGTTGATTTTTCTCATAAATTTTGCTGATTACTTTTTATTTAAGTACAGGAAAGTATTTAGGGAGTTCATCAAAGTCTCATTTAACGGTTTAATTTCACGGACTTTTTCTTACCGTTTTACTATCACAGTTTATTCAGTTCGGTCGCGCAGCAAAATCCCTATCTCCTGCAAGCCGGTCGTAAGGAACTTCTTTCCAACTATCGATTTACCCAGTGAACTTATAAAGATGGTAATCTATAGGTTTTCAATCCAAAACTTGTTAGGTACCTTTAGACGCTATTCTCATGTTGTATTCCGGAAAAATTTCCTTTAAACACTAAAGATAGTTGATAATACCAGCTTAGTTTGTGAAAAAACTGATATGCGGTATAAACTTATCCAATATAACCGAAATTAAAAAAAATTCCCGCCACGCCAAAGCTACTTGATCCAGTCGCTTAATCAGTCAGTCGTCAGTCACTTCCTTATTTACTTAAGTTTTCACTCACACAGTCATAACATGCATATTCTATGTGAAATTAACATTATGTTTAACAATTAAAATTGTAGAAATAAGTTTAGCACTTAACTTAAGTATATTGCCTGAGCAGTTGTATGTATGAGTTTCCTATTTTGTCTAGACGCTCACTTAGCCGAGAGTGAAAAATGATGTCCGCTATATTGGCCGGCGGAATGCAGGCGACTTTGCTTTGTGGGAAGTTTAGCTACATATAAGTAGACGGTCTAAAGTAGCTTTTATTTTTCTACCAGCTGCTTTCAGACTTGATGCTTTGTTGAGTAGAGATGCTTTTTGTAAGAGCTTGCGTGAGTATTATGCTTATTCACATTGAATATTTCTAGTCTTTACTTGAGTACAATGACAACACCGGTGGTAGGTCCCCTTTTTACAGGAGACCGTCTGGGTGGGTACCACCGCGGTGCCTATTTCTGCCGCGAAGCAGTAGTGTGAAAACACAACTGTGTTCCGGTTTGAAGGGCACCGTAGCCAGCGTATTTACTGGGTAAACGAGACTTAACACCCTATGTCTCACGGTAGGCAGCGCGTTAGCGATACCACTGGTATTGCCAATGTCTATGGGCGTTGGTGACCACTTTCCATCAGGTGGCCCGACTGCTCGTTTGCCCGCGTATGCCTTAAAAAAATGAAGGCTTATGAAATATCCAAATGTTACCATCTTACAATATCAATCATCATCATCGGCCTGTGATAGTCCACTGCTGGACATGGGCCTGCCCTAATGGTCGCCTTCTTCGTAACGGAGTGCTTTGGACCGTATCCCATCACGCCAGTCCAATTTGGGTTGGTGGGTGGACCGACTTTTTACATCCCCATCCGACGCATGGATCATTTTATTTTTTAAACTGTTAAGAGATAGGCCCAAATTGTCCTAACCAATCAGAAAACAACGATAACCCAAAGTTGTTTCTCCGCGAAATTCGAACCCACGACCTCCGGTTTATCAAGCAAGGGCCAATACCGCTAGACTATGGTACAATATCAAAAATTTAAATACGATTTTTGTTGGCGGTAGTGTTAGTGTAAAACACTACTGTGTTTCAGTTTTAAAGGGCATCCTAGCCATCGTATTTACTGGATAAACGAAACTGAACGTTCTATGTCTCACGGTAGGCAGCGCGTTGGTGATACCACTGGTATTGCCAATGTCAATGGGCGTCGCTGACCACTTTCCATTAGTATAATTACTTATCAAAATTACTATCTAATTAGAATAATGCTTTAGATGTGTAGAAAAAACCAAATAAAATAAAGTTAATGAAAACTGTCACGTCACTCTTACCAAAAAGTATCCAATTATAGTTTGGATACTTTATTGCTAACAATTAACAGAGGGCACGTTGTCACCGGCTTGTATTGCTCAAAATGATGAAGTACTTTTATAAGTCGGTCAAAATTTTTTTGTTAAAATTTCTCTTGTTCCTCGTTTCAATTGGTTTTACTGTAATGATACCCTACCCATAAAACATTGTTTTTATCTATTATGATTCATTTGGTTATGGAGTACATTTAATAATCGATGTATTAACATCTCTGCTATCACCACCATCACTCAGATCAACATTATCAATGAATTTTAAACGATTTAATTGAAAGTATTAAATAAAGCTTCAGGCAATATTGAAACTAACTTTTTCAGGCAATTTCCTGAACGAAATAGGTTAGGAAATGGCTCGAAAAAGTTTAACTACGGAACATATTTTATTTCATTCGGTAATACTGCTGAATATTCCAACTAAAGAATACTTTACTTTTTCGTTTAAAATGCTAAAAGCTGGTGAAGAGATGACCCTTTAGCGGACTGAAAAGCGTACTAATGGCCCGATATAAAGTGAAACATTGGGTCGTAAAAAGATTATACAGCAATTGGGCGATTCGTTTAGTGAATATTTTAAATTAAAAATTGCTGAAAGTTTTTTAAAACCACTCTCTAGTTTAGCTTTATGAACAAAGTTATATTTTGGTCGTTCAACAATATTTTTGTGTGTATACTATTTTGTCAAAAATAGAAATTGTTTCAATACCAGCTTTGGTCAATGGCTTTTTGCTAGTAATTATACACTTAATACTGCGTTCGTCAGATGGACTGGTAAAAAGTAAATTTTTTACCACATTCCTTGTTGACAGGTCGTATCAGGTAAACACCCTGCTTGTCCTTTCATTGAACAGAACTGTCCCGTGCCACGTCCAGAAAACGTTTAGGACTTTTCCTTTACACTGAAATTACTTGATTTTCCAGACAAGTGGCTCGCTACAACCATAACGAATATATATATAGTAAACCTCTGTTCTTTGTTCATTATTGTACCGAATTTTATTCCCGAAATCGTTGTAACTCTCCCAGTTATTGTAATCTTAAGCGATCTGCAGCAACGAGCTTAACACAATTATGATCCGACCGCGTCGTCTACCCACGACCATTTACATCGTTAGCAATGTCAAAACTTGAATTTAATCTTGAGTGGTTACCATCTCCAACTCATTTAGTATTACCGCGTTGGAATTTGCTTTTGTCGAATGGCCGGGTTTTGTCTTCTTTTGTAGCTTTGATTCTTACATTCAGTATGTCGTGTTTTAATGCAGTTGACATTGTTAGAGAAATTTAATTTTCATGTGTTTTTTTTTATTTTGTCTACGTTTTTAGAGCTATTTTTTTATAAAGTCAATATCTAGATTCCGACAATAAGTCCAAAGGAATGTCATAATTATGTTCTAAAACGGTAAAAAAAGATTTTCCATCGAAATTTTTCTGAATAGTTACCGTTTATCGTGCTATAAATAATTTGCCTGCCAAAAATAACTTCAGTAGTTACCTGTTCATCTCTTTTTTATTCGTTTGACACTAAACAATAAAGTTTCTTTTTAACAAAAATTTCATCCCATTCCGGTAAAGATCAGAGTTTTCCCGAAGGGAAATAATTTGTCACTACATGCATGTAACTATTTTCTTTTTCAATTTTTTTTTTATCACACTTGTCACCATTGAAAAAAATATTACTGGTGTAAGCGAAAAAAACGCATTCAATTCTTAAATAAACCCACCGTTTCATTCATTTTCATCATCAGCCTGTGATAGTCCACTGCTGGACATAGGCCTCCCCTAATACACCCCTATCCATTAGAGGGTTTTTGGACTTTATCCCACCACGCTGGTCCAATGCGGGTTGGTGGGTGGACCGACTTTTTACATGCCCATCCGACGCATGGATCATCTTACTTTTCAGACAATTGGGTGATCGGCCCAAATTGCCCTAACCAACTAGGAAACAACAATGAAAATTTGTTGAGTCCTCGCAGGATTCGAACCCACGACCTCCGGTTTCTAAGTCACACGCCTATACCACTAGGCTACGGAGGCAGTTCAAAACAATCGTTTAATCAGGTCTAATTAATGTAGATAAACGCAGTGTATGCGATTCTCGACAACTTAATTGTCTAAGCGTGTCGTTGTTTTAATTTGCTACATAATTGCCTCCATTCATATCTATTTGTCCATTCATCGAATAGTACACTGACTGTTACTTCAATTCGTCTTTTGTGTCGCCCTTTCACGGAGTATTTGTATTTTGTGTATTATATCATATCATCTCAACATCTATTTATATACATCAGCTATCTCATCATATATCTATGTATCATATCATCATGTTGATATGACTTGGCAATTGCCGTATAACTCGTGTTTTTATATGTTTAAAAACGGCATAAACAATATAAAGACCTGGCTTTAAAATACTGGTTCTTGGTACATAACAATATTTCATTACCCAGGCCCAATAGATGTTTTCTTTTATTACAAAAGTCTTTTACGCTTTTGGTGAAAACGGTTGTAGTGTCAAATAAACTAATGACTTTCACAGTTGTGTTCCTTGTTTATTTAATCTTTTTCCACACAATAAATAGTTCAACGAACGAACGAACGAACGGACGAATAGTTCAACTAGCTCAGTGTCTATGGCATTGTCCCTATTGCTTAGTATATACTACAAATAAATCAAATTACAAAAGAAATCACTACATAGTATAAAACAAAGTCGCTTTCTCTGTCCCTTTATCCCTATGTATGCTTAATTATTTCAAAGTATGCAACGGATTTCAATGCTGTTTTTTTAAATAGGTAGAGTGATTGAAGAGGAAGGTTTATATGTATAACACATGCTTAATATTGTAGGTATATTTTCTACCAACATAGCTCCCGTGCGAAGCAGGTGCGGGTCGATGGTTGTAAATAATTGATTTCACTAACAGATCCAAATCAATTTAACCAAGTACAAAAACATCGTTTATAATGATACATAACGAATCTTACCGTATTTCGTTTTTTTTTTTAATTTATATTTTATTTAAATATGATTAAATTTAGTATTACTCGTTGAATATATTATAACATATACAACATTATATATATACAAATCTATTTTCCGGTTGTTAGTTTTTGTCTGTGTGTTTGTTCGTATGAATACGTCAAAATTAATAGTTTTTCGGGGTCGTCGCCACCTTCCGTCACCTGTCCCCGCATTATTTATCTACACGGTGTGTGTTAATTTTTTTGATGGAAGTCACGCGCCGGGTCTTCGACCCGCTCACTAAGAAGTTGTGTAAACATTGACTACGTTTCCAGTCTATTTTTGGGTGTTAGAATTCAGCAGAGTTGCGCTCACTGATCGCTATGTACCGTATTTGTTTGACGTAATATATATTTTACACTTATATAAATATGGTTTACATATTTCAGAAGTGTAAAAAATATATAACGACTCAAAAAAATAACTCGCAGGATTTACATATTTTTGATTAATGCTTTAAACCATATTAATAAACGGAAAACTTATCGTCGTTGGTACTGCTGAAACAATGAAAATTTTATAGAAAAAAAAAAAGGAAGGAGGTATAGGTCAGGATAGGGGTTATTTAGAAACGAGTGTTAGTTAACTTTTATCATCATCATCATCATTATAATCATCAGCCTTTATATATCTATGATGCTTATCGTGCGCATTAACAACGAATAACATAAGTCTCGACTGATTGTAACTACCATTAGCTTAGATTATTCATTTCTGACCAAAAGTAACGTGTATAGTGGGGTCATTTTCTGAAGGTGATATCTTGTAATGACGAAAAACTTAATCGTTTACTATCAACAAAGTCATGAAAAGCTTGTTTCATCCATCACAACTTACCTTTTCTCTTGATTTAGTCGATATTCGGCCAAATATCACTTATTATTAGGCCGAATACTCGTGGTATATACGGTGGTGTGAATACTTTAGTATAGACCGTCCGTGTCTTGATATTACTGAAATCTGATTCTTTTAGCAGTTTTGCCTCAAGGCCATGAAGGTCAAATGCTAACATGCGCTTGCGTTCGACGACAGCTGATGGCATACAAATTATTGCTATAAAAATACATACATACATACAACAGTTTTTAATAAACCTGCGTTGTTTTATTTTAAATAAAATTTTCGTTAAATTATAACAAATTTAACATTTTATTTGTTCATCATCATCATCGTCAGCCTGTTTTTGTCTACTGCTGGTCATAGGACTCCCCCAATGTACGCCTTCTCCATTAGGGGTTTTTGGACCGTATCCCACCACGCTGGTCCAATGCGGGTTGGTGTGTGGACCGACTTTTTACAGGTCCATCCGACGCATGAATCATCTTTTATTTTGCAGACAATTGGGTGATCGGCCGAGATTGCCGCAGCCAACAAGAAAACAACGAAAGCAAAAAGTTGAATTCCATCATGATCATCGTTATCATCGATCTGCATTTATCCACTGCTGGACAGTAACCTCTCTAGTAGCAGGCCATTGAGCACGGTTCTCGGAAACTATCATCACCCAATATATTCTTTCCCAATTTAAATTGTTAGTAATGTACTTTTCGTATGTTTGCTTGAACAACTAATAGTTGGGTTCTAGATTGTTTCGTTTCAAACAGTTTATTCTAAAGGCACGAGTTGTACTGTTTAGGCTGAACTTAAAACTCTTACCTTGTGTCAGACTGACAAACTTAATCCGTAACCTAAGACCTATGAATGAGGTATAACTGAATAACTGTATTGATGAGTATCATGAGTTGAATACACAATTACATTGAATTATCTGCCTTTCTTGGAATAATGATAGATGCAATCTGGGGAGCAATGTATACAGAAAAACATTTCAGTAAAAGTGTAATAAATTGAATAATACTTGAAGCGAGCATTTCATTACCAGGTTATGTTATTTCGTACCTTTAAACACACAAATGTTCCTCAATATCTTTTTAAATTTATTTATTGCTCGAATTTTAAATGTTTTCTTGGATTTTTGTAAAGCGAAGCTGTAGGTTCTAGTCGACCTAGTTCTCGTTACTCTTCCGTTAAATATTTTTCAGTGTCGCTTAAGATTCCTGATGTACTCGTTTTTAAGCTCCTTCATAAAGCGTAATTAGTCCGCATCTCGGAGGCAATTAACAATCTAATTTGCTCCGACGTTCTGTTTAATCCCGCGCGCTTAATTAAGTCATCGAGTTGATTAAAGTTTTTGAATATTTTTACATCTGGATTAATAATGTGTCACTTTAATTACATTAGTGATTCACGGTAAGATTCTTACGTATCAAGGTTACTGAAATTGTTAGTGAATAGGTTTTAGATAATTACGCTGAAGTAACATACTTGGGATAATAAAATAAAAAAATAATTAGGTATTGTATTCTATGTTTCTTATCCTCCACCAACCCGCATTGGACTAGTTTGGTGGGATGCGGTCCAGAAACCCCCTTAATGGAGAAGGCGTGTATTATGAGGAGCCTATGTCCAGCCGTGGACTAACACAGGCTGTTGATGCTGTTGCATATAACAAAATTCATAAATTGTATTGTATCTTGTTGGGTCACCTTTTAAATATAAGTCAAGCTTCACATTTTCAATTAGGAAACAGGACAGTCACTAATGGGAACATAAAAGATTCAGAAGTTCACTGTCCTGAATCTGGGTCTTATAAATATAATGGAATAGTTTAGAGCCGGTAATTTATTTTATTTTCATCCCTACAAAGCCGGAAAGAGTATCCTATTCTTGTTTACTTGTCATAAGAATAATATTAAATGAAACTGTGCTTCACCATTTACTGTGTGAAATGCTTTTGATGCCAATTCGCTGTCTTTTAGGACCACTTATTCTAATGTTTTCTTGTCCGTTTCACAGCAATGTGTATTGAGTATTAATATTATAACGGAATGTACTTTATACAGACGCATTAAAAATCATGACACATATGATATGATGGGCTGTCTTGAAAGCGTCTTCACCGAGTAGCAGACTGATATAAAACTAATCAAGGCATTGGGACCCTGAAACCAACGACGTCGTCGAGACGTTTTGTTATAAGCTTTATAAATTAATATGTTTTACACACTTTTCAAGGTAAACATCATTACATTTGTCAGATTCTACAGCTATTTCCTTCTGTCCAGGGCTGCGGCTTCGGTTGCCAGTTACACCACATCGTGTACTGCCTGATATTCGCATACGCGACCGAACGCACCCTTATACTCAACTCTAAGGGTTGGCGGTACAATAGCAAGGGCTGGGACTACGTGTTCCACCCTATATCGGATAGCTGCACGTCGGCTTACAACGACAAGGTGTTGCAGTGGCCAGGTATGATTAAGAATTTGTCTATATATCTATATTATCTATATTATATTATCTATATAAGCCGAAAAATGATAGAATTGATGTAAACAATGTTACCCATTGCAATGTAGCTTCGTTGTTGATTGTAGGTCAACGATTGAAATCTCAGTGGCATATTTTTTTTCTTAATTACGAGAATATTATACGTTATTGGATATAAAGACTTTTAACGGTTTTTATTGCGTTTGTTAATATTTAATATTGTGTAAAGACTGAGAAATTTACAATTTCAATTACTATTAAGATCCGGTGATCCCGCTTCAGCATTGGCAACAAGACGTATGACATCTCAGTCAGTCCAGTGACTACGGCCGCTGGAAAGTGTTATTAACATCGGGAGTTAAAATGTAAATAAACGCAATAAAATCCGTTAAAAGCCCTGTCATTCAATAATATCCGACAATTCATCAATAAGGAATCTAGACCTATGACGCCATTTCTTTTGAATATGTTATATTGTTAATAATATTTCCGCCTTTGCTTTGACTCGGGTATTAGCGCACATACGGGAATAATATAGAAGTAATTTTCTACTGTTGTTATTTGTTACAGTCAGGTACGACGCGAAAGTTGTCTCCCTTCCGTTCATAGACTCGATCGCGCAGAAGCCCAAGTTCCTGCCGCTGGCAATACCTGAAGGACTTGGCACATAGGTACGCATAGGTTTGTCTATTTTTATATAACTCCAAAGATATTAACAAATTTAATTACTTTTCAACAATTTTAAATTCCTGTGTGAAAATTACTTGTGTAAAGAAAGTCACATGTACATAAAGTTACGTTTGTTGTAGATATCCGAAAAACCCATTCGTTCTGCATTTTCAGCGTATTTGGTGTCAAATATTTACGATCAGTTGCAATAATGTGTTAACATTTATTATTAGTATACGGGCTTATTGCTAAACTTTTGATACTGGCTCGTATTTTATTAGTGCGGGTTTGTTTTTTATTGTAATTCAATTAAATTTTTAAAGCAAGATGGTTGATATAAGACATTTAAAATATAATGAAATGGAATGTTATTTTAATGATAAGAAATAGCTCGTATGCATTTTTCTGATTCCATTAGGCATATCCATTACGTTCGTAATAAAGTAAAATATCTTTCACAGGATTTTTCAATTACTCGCAGTTGAAACTGTTTACAGTTTTATTGTTCTTAAACTGAAATATATTTTTCTTCGCAGACTTGTTTGTATGCATATCTAGGTAATAAAATTTTATCTCTCTCACTGCATAGTTCAAATACTTACCGTTAACGCTTCAGTGCTTTTGTTTCAAGTAATTTTCCTCGCAGATAGTTCGTATGTATTTCTCCGTAGTAAAATACAATTAGATAATTGAAATGTTCATCATCAATGTTATTTAGAGCTTTATTTTGTTAGTGATAAAGTTACATTTCCTTCGCAGGATAGTACGTTTCAACGGTGACCCTGCCTCGTGGTGGATAGGTCAAATGCTGAAGTACATATTGAAGCCGAAGGACGGAATGAAGAAAGCCATCAACGAGACCATTGCCAAGATGAACTTCAAGAGACCGATAGTTGGGTAAGAAAGTTTCAATTTTGTCCTAAATTTGTTTGGTTCTAGATCATTTTTTATTTTTGGTTATTGTTACTGTAATTTTTTATTTCGAACGAAATTAGATGATCGTCGGATGGGCATTTATAAGGTAGACCCTGCGCCTGAACTCTTTCCGGACGTGTCGGTTATCCGTCCCGTCGCGCTATAAGAGTGTTAAGCAATAGGGAGTGAACCAACGTTTGCCTAATATAGGATATTAATATAATACACCTGGATACGATGCCTTTAAAATGGGATCACAGTAGTGTTTACACACTACCAATTTGTAATAGAAATAGGTAACCCAGTATTACTGCCCCAAACGGTCCCCTGTCAAAAGGAGACCTATAATTTTTTTTCAATTGTTTTACATAAACTAGAAATTCGGTCGCGCCAAGATTGAACCGAAAGAGAAATGTAAAATAATAACTTCGATCGGAGAAACTAAATAATTATTTTCATTTCTTATTTCAGTCCCCTGAGTATCTCAATATTTGAAATGTTAAAAGCACTTGAATCAATACGAAAGTATCGATCATGTGACGTATTTACCCGTATCCTAACGACCCTACACACAGGCATTAGCACAATTATTTCACAGTATAAATAGGATAAACGGAATACTAATCAAGCCACGATAGAAAATAGTATTAATTATTAGAAGCATCATTAAGCATTCCCTGAAAATTCTTGTTTCTTTAGGCTCGTGTTGAACGTTACAACGTTTGTTAATTTCTAAATTTTCTCATGTCTACCGCGTTAAGGTTTCCAACTTTGACTTGTTCTTTTGTAATAAATTAGTCGGATCATAATAGACTTATTATGATGCTTAATTTTTTTGTAATTCAAGTATAACTTTATGTACTCATTTTACAATCCGGTTTTTTGATAAATGCGTCATACAATTCCGGCTGTCACGCTAATTTGTGTTTGAGCGTTTGTTTGATTAACTGTTGACATTTTTATAGTGCGACGTAAACTAGCTTAGTGCGTACGTACTATTGATTATTACTTTTTCGGCATTACACCAGTAAGAACGTTTTCTATTTTGGTGCTATCAATTGTCAAGTACAGCGACACTAGATATCTTAAATATGTTCTGGAAAACGTTAGATCCCCGTCACTCACTGACTGAGAGCGAGACGGGATGCGTCCGTGAAGTAAACTTACTCGTCCTGATGAAGAATGAAGGAAGGATTACACGTGACTTCAGCCGTTTGTAGTACATATTTCAAGTGCAATTTCTCACGATAGTTTTATTAGTTTAACACCAAATATTATTTATATATATAAATAAATATATGTAAAACCCTTTATTAAGAAAAGCAGCGTATCTGGACACATTACGTAAAAAAGAATTTACGTCTTATATACCCAGTAGTGACTGTCTCCGTAGGCTAGTGGTAAGGGCGTGTGCTTTAGAAGGAGGTCGTAGGTTCCAATCTGCGTGGACTCGACAAATTTTCATTGTTGTTTCCTAGTCGGTTAGAGCAATTTGGGCCGATCACCCAATAGTCTGAAAAGTTAGATGATCCATGCGTCGGATGGGCATGTAAAAAGTCGTCATCCCCACCAACCAGCATTGGACCAGCGTGGTGGGATACGGTCCAGACCTCCTCAATGGATAATGGCCTATACTTATATTTAAAAAACAACATTCACTAAACAATTCACCACTTCAGACATCGATCGTGTCCAATCAAAATAAACCGTAAATCGACCCGTCAACGATAAACACATAACGGGCACTTTATCGCGAACCCTAATCTGCCACAACACGCGTTTAATTGTGTACGCGGCAGTAAAACTTCTGATATATCAAGTGGAAATTGGCAATTGATGTGTTATTATAATTTACGCTTGTTAAGCGTCCTATAGGATAAATACTGAAATAAAAATGTATTATTAAAGGTACCGGTGCCTATTTCTGCCGCAAATCGATTATTGTCCTTAGCCAGCGTACTACTGGGTATCATCTTCATCATCAGCCTGTGGTAGTCCACTTCTAGATATAGGCCTCCCCTAATACACCCCTATACATTAAGGGGTTTCGGATCGTATTCGTCCACGCCGGTCCAATGCGAGTTGGTGGGTGGATAAATGCAATATCAGTACCTTATTTATTTTATCATATTAATATGTCAAACCGCCTCCGTGACCTAGCTATATTGGCCAGTAGCTCTGCGTAAAAATAGTTGTTCCAAATATTGATAGATTGAAAGCACAATCCGTGATAGTTTGGTAAAAATTCCTAGGTTAAAGAATTATATATTTCAACGTAATTGCAGTTAGGCAAGAATATAATTTAAAATAATCGTTAGTCAATTTCCCTTTCCCACAATCATTGGCGAATACCTTATGGCTTCGAATCATCGATATGGATCATGCGCTCAGCGGATTTCTTGATTGGAGAAATCTCGCAGGTTAGCATCACCGATATGCTTACAGCAGAATATCTGTAGCAACAACTGTAGTACTGTAACATAAGTGTACACGTTACTAGTGAAATTAATGGATTTACAGAAAAGTTCGATGTGAACACATTGTTCGTTAATGACGTACTAATTTAAATACCTTGATCATTATTAGAATTTTCAAGCAAGACATTTTTATGCACATTGTTCAAACAGAGATTTTAAATATTTATTGCACTATTATTTGTCACTAGATCGTTTTTTAACTTACAGTAGATGATATAGCTGAACGGATAAGGTGGGGACCGAGGCGGCCTTCCATCACATTCACGAGTACATGACCCATGTCAAGGACTATTACGACCAGCTCGAGCTGACCAATACCTTGGACGCCAGGAGAGTGTACCTGGCCACTGACGACGCTAACGTGAGTGCTTTATCATCAACCTACTACCATACCAGTAGGTGTACCGCACACCTGTAGTGTCGCCCTGCTTATGACATGCATGAAACACACACCGTATAGCTAGGATACAACCCGTTCAGGCGTTCTCACCGCCCAGCTACGATTACAGTCGCCAATCGTCGACGATCCTTATAAGACATATAGAAATGCCTAACTCACGGCCTTCACTTTTAGTAAAAAATGTCCACCACCCAGTTCGTGGGGACGGGAGCTTCCTGCGAACTCTGTGTGCGAAGCTTACCAAAGACTTAGAGTCTGGAAGAGTAACATAAGTGATAAAAAAAAGTTTGCTAGTAGTGCATAGTGCGTAACTAAATCGGTTGATTTTGTACAGTTGAAATGCGAATTAACTTTACGTTATTGACATTACGTATAACTAGTAATAATTGTTAAAAATAACTAGAAAATTCGGATAAATTCCTTCGTTAACCATGCGCATTGACAACGATTGGTGAAATGGAACGAAATAGGTGCCGAGTAGCTCTAATAAGCCTTACCTGCCTCCATGGTATTTACCCTTGCTTTACAAGTCGGAGACCGTGGGTTCGAATCCTACAAAAGAACAACATTGCTTTGTGTTGTAGAGGTCAGATGGCAGCCGCTTTTCATAAATTTTATTAAACATAAGATTGATTTTATTACATTCGAACCAACCATCTGATTAGAAGTTGTCCCGATGATAAATCGCTAAAAAAGGGTTACCTGAAAGGTTATTATATATTTTAACCGTTGTGCTAATGAAATTGAAATAAAAAAAAAACATTGATTATTATTAAATACAGGTCCTGGACGACGCACGAAAGAAGTACCCAGAGTACGAGTTCTACGGGGACGCGTCGATCGCCAAAACTGCGGCCACGCACCGCAGATACACGCCCCTCTCTCTCACCGGTCTCTTGGTCGATCTGCACATGCTTTCATACTGCGACTACATAGTCTGCACGTTTAGCAGCCAGGTGAGGCATAAACCTTCGTAGCATATTGACAAATGGGACTGCCTTCGTAGCCTAGTGGTATCGCCGTGTGCTTTAGAAACCTGAGGGTTCGAATCCTGCGGGGACTGAACAAATTTCATTTTCGCTTTCTAGTTCATCCAATTGTCTGAAATGTAAGATGATCCATGCGTCGGTATGGGCATGTAAAAAGTCGGTCCGCCAACCGACCCGCGTTGGACCAGCGTGGTGGGATACGGTCCGAAACTCCCTAATTGATAGGGGTGCATTAGGGGAGTCCTATGTCCAGCAGTGGACTATCTCTTTGTGATGTTTACGGACATTGTTTTGAATCATAAGCACTTGATAAGTTTATATAAAAATAATGTATACGTATCATGTTGTACTATAAACTAATGTAAATGTTTAAATACAGCGGGACGATCACTTTGAGTAAAATCACCATTGAAACTTGTAATTTCATATTTATTCTCTTAAATAATATCATATTTTAAGAAATTATTTTACATGCTCTTTGAATTGGGGCTAACAGTATATGTAGAGCGTTTAGTTCTAAATTATGTATATGTAAATCCAGCATCTCCCCTTGCTCCCTTACTCGTGCTCATATGGATTTGTTATTGGACGCACACAATGCACATACTTAGCCGCATAAGCTGAAAGAAAAAAATTCTAAAGCCGTTCATAGCATTATAACCCATCCAAATAGCAGATGGATTTACTTAACCAAGATTGAGTCACAGTTTTTTCGTGTATAACCCCCCAAATGGAGAAGGTGTGCATTAGGGGAGGCCAGTGGGCAGTGGGATGAACACAGGATGATGATGATGATGATGATGACGATGATGATAATGATGGGTACCAAACAACCTTTTTTAAAAAAAAATAGACCTATTTTAACGGGACTCGCACTGGAAGATAGCTGATGTAACACGGAATGAATTTATCTAATTTCAGACAAAGTCTTAAGCAACTGCTAGTAACGAAATATATAGATAACTGAGAATGTAAATTAGATGATTTTATATATATTCCGGATCTCACTCAGCCCTGGTGTAATGATCAATGAATAAACCTATATCCTTATAAATAAATTATTTTCACCCTTCAGGTTGGTAGAGTGGCGTACGAGATAATGCAGAGCAATCGCGTGGACGCATCTGACAGCTTTTTCTCACTGGACGACATTTATTACTTTGGTGGTCAGAATGCTCACGACCGGCAAGCGGTGATGGCGCACACGCTCCTCGGGAAGGAGGACATATCGTTCCAGGTTAGAGCAACGATTATAGTTATTATGTCCCCTATTATTATGTATGCATATTAATATGCCCTAATTGGCAGAGTAGAAGCATATTTTAGGCAGCCAAATAGGCTGCATTTGCAGCCTAGTGGTATAGGCTTTAGAAACCGGAGGTCGTGGGTTCGTATCCTGCGGGGAGTCAACAAATTTTCATTGTTGTTTTCTAGTTGGTGTCGATTATTTGGGCCGATCACCCACACTTTGGAACTACGAAGAAACTGTAGTTTAGCGCAATTAGACTCTGATTAAGTGTAAACGAAGTAACCAATGGCAATAAACGTGTGTCATTTATTTACAGTTCGTATTAATGAATTGTCACCGCGATGGCAACCGTTGATTGTGGAGTAATAATAACACCACTCGTACTGTTATGATGGAATTTAAAAATCTCTTTTTAAAAAAGAATATTTTCATTCACTGCAAGTATAATTACTTTAATGAATTTTGGCGTGTGTCCCGGTACAGGACTAACTTGACACCGATCATGAGACCCTTGCTATATCTTCCTTCTATCCAGGGATATTACAGTACGATGACGGTTCGTTGCTATGTGTAATTATCATCTTCACCATCATATAGCCTGTGATAGTCCACCGCTGGACATAGGCCTCCCCTAATAGACCCCTATCCATTAGGGGGTTTTGGACCGTATCCCTTCACGCTAGTCCATTGTCCGGGTTGGTAAGTGTACCGACTTTTTACATGTCCATCCGACGCATGGATCATCTTACTTTTCAGACACTTGGGTGATCGGCCCAAATTGCCCTAACCAACTAGGAAATGATGATAGATTATTACAACATACGCTTAGTATCAAAGTATATTGGTTAATTTAATTGTGGATTAATTTACTTTTAAGGTTGGCGATCTCATCGGGGTGGCTGGAAATCACTGGAACGGATATGGCCGTGGAACTAATAAGAGGACCAATTTGGTGAGTTTTATTTCGGTTCTTTAATGGAATAACTCTCTTTGGACAGTATATATTTGGTGTGTATAATTTTAGCAATGGATTACTCTAAATTCATAATGCAATTATGAATAGTTTCTTTAGGATTATTATTGAAACTTTCTTCGTCATAAGCGTTTCCTAATTTCCTGAGTTATGTTTGTGATATCCAATGTTCACCCACCAATCCACATTCACATGGACCAAAAACCCCCTAATGGAGGAGGCGTGCAGTAAGGGAGGCCTATGTCCAGCAGTGGACAAACACAGGCTAATGATAATATCCAACGTTAGACTCATTTGACTGACTTATTGCAGACATACATGTCTCAGAAGAAATGATCGTATATACTTTTCTTTCAGAACGGCCTGATCCCGTGGTACAAGACGGCTGACCATTTAGTGCTGTATCCCTTTCCGGAATACAGGCAAGTGCCACTTTATAGCTACACAAGACAGAAAGAATTATAATGCATCGGCTGTCCTGTAGTGGATATGTACAAGTGAAAATGGACCTTATTGTGTGTGTATTAAATTGTGTGTTGGTATTGCACTGATTGTCTTGTAGTGCGCGGAATCATTCCATTTTATGTACTATACTCGAGCCAAAGAAGTTTTTGAATTTGCTCACGTATATCAGAATCAAATACGATGTAATTTGAATAATCAAAGTCCTAATGTCCCGATTAAAGGATGCTAAAATGTATAAGTAATGATCTGACCATTTCGACGTCTTTAAATTCTCAGATTAAACATTTTTTAACTTGCGTATTCTGTTTTCTTGTGGCTGTGCTATCAATGGCGTCACGATATTGCACAAAAACACTTCTGATTGGTTAACAAATATATATGTGAATGATAGGATTCACTGCTACTGCTAATAATAATGTATTATAGTATTTATGTTTGTTTTTACCATGTCTGATATGGCTTGGGTATAGCTCTTGTTAACTTTACGAGTGGCGAACGAATGTGATCCTTGTGCGTGGGTGATAAAGCTCAAATTGGTGATAGTGGGTGTTGTTAATAATGTATTGTCGCACTTTAGTTGTGAATTAAATAGTTTGTCTTTTAGTTTGGGCGTAAGGAAACCTGAATAAAGTGTATGATTCCATTAATACGACACAGGACCATAAATCGCTTGTAAACTTGAATATTCCGTTTTGTATCTGAAATGTAGAGATTATTAAGTAAAATACTTTATAATAAAATAACTCTGTAATTACTATAACACATATGGTTTGAAGACACTAAAATGAACCATTATTTTACTATATGTTGGTGTTACTAATTGCTTAATACAACCAGCATATAGTGAAATTTATTTAAAGTATATCGGAGGCCACTGCGATTATGTTTCTCAACAAAAATAATATAGGTGATTAATATATATAAAGAACACGAACAGTACCACATATTATAAACATCTATAATAAATAGTTGCATTTAACAATCAGTTATTTCTGTATATGTGATATTTATATTTTGCAAAGAAGATATGATGAATGTAAAGGTATATTAGTTTTTCCTTATAAATCTCTTATAAGTGTACTATAGTTTTGTCTATTACACATGATGTGATTTTCGTTACAGTAAACATGATTTGAAACTTTGTAATGATTTTTATTTTATATGTAGAGTTATATACACAAATTTAACTTTCTCGAATATTTGTATACTTTTTTATTAAGTGAATTTGAATAATGAATGGAAATTAATGAAATCATTGTATAATTTCAAATACAATTTGCTGCCGAAGTGAAGTTATCGGTTGAAAATTACCCCAGAATTGGTCTTTATCAATAAGAATGCATTGAGTCGTTGTGCAATCAAAGTTTGACATTCAACTCGGTCACTTATATTATTACTTTAATAATTATTATGCGAGTCAGAGTATGTTTGAAATTTCTAAATTATGAGATATAGATAACCGGAGTAAGGATTTTGGTTATATAACATCATACCCTGTTCAATGTCATATGTTTCTGCCTCGGGTGAAATTTCTCTTTGTGGTATGCGTACAATGTTGTGTTTTAGATAAATAGTCAGCTTAAAGTATATTAGCTATGTTAATTATTTCTTGCAAGGTCTTTCTGATGACATTTGTAAAAATTAAGAATTATTAAGTTTGTTTCATTAATATAATCTGTATTTATTGCTAATTTATTTAGCTGTTTGTTTTTGAGGCGAATATCTCATCATTAGTTTCTAATTGTGAATTAATGTATTAGAGATCAAAAGTGTGATGCAAGCTAAATCTCTATCAAAAGCCTACAATCAATTGTATATTAATAATGTTATGTATTGCTGTCTTAGGGAGTTTATGATGTTACATTTCTAAATTTTATGTTACACGTAACATTTTGTATTGATAACATATTTGCTTTTATCGTCATTATTATTCTTTAATTCAGCATAGTGATATGCAAACGATTCAAACAATATTAAGCAAAATTCTCTGATTTAGTTTTTAGAAGATTATAATTATTTTGGAAGTTTGTTTTTTAATTGTATAAATTTAAATGTTTTATAACGTTAGACTAATAAAAATCAATGTTACGACAATTTATTGTAACGTGCCTTCGTCTATTAATCTCGTATTGAAATCTTCATATTGTATTCGTGTATTGTGTGGTCTGCACTTGTACGTGTCCTGTACTGATTATATGTAAATGCCTTAATGTTGGTATATAGCGTTTTAAAATTGTTATTGTTAACAATGTTTCGTATATTCTATATGTATTATCTAAATCTATTGGGAATTTGAATATTATGATAACCAAACTTTAATGTTCATCGGAGTCCTGAAAGATTTGTAATTGATATAAAAATATTGTCCATAGCAACATGCCCCCTAATGGATAGGGGTGTATTAGGGGAGGCCTATGTCCAGCAGTGGACTATCACAGACCGGTGATGATGATGATGATGATGATTGCAATACGGTGGATGGTGTTATTTCTTCCACATACGAAGGCCGACCATTAGTCAGGCCACTGGATGGTAAGTGGTCACCGACGCCCACGTCGACGTCCCGTGAGACATAGGATGGAACGTCTCGTTTGCCAAGTAAATAAGCTGGCTACGGCGCCCTTCAAGCCGGAACACAGTAGTGATTTCGCACTTCTGCTTCGCGGCAGGCATAAAAAACGGTACCTTGATCGAATCTTGTTATTGGTAACTCTAGAGGCATACTATCACATTGTTGCAATGGGTTACATTTGTACATCAATTTCATTTATTATAAGGCTGTGGTATAGAAAAGTATATAATGTGTGTTTTGAATGTCACGAAATGTTACTTTTCTCTGTTTAAGGAATGCTTATTTTCTATACGTTAAGAAACTTAGTAGGGTCACAATGTGTCATATAACTTTATAGAGGTAAATTTTATGGATTTTTTGTAAACTTTGTTATTAAATAATTTCTTTATCGATGTAGTGAGAAATCATTATCCTTTGGGTAAACTCGGATCTTATCGGAATACGATGACACCCGGACTGTCAATGAATGATCTTATTCAATGAGTGAAATTTTCATATCTATTAATATGAAACTTTATTGTTTATTGTTTAGTATAAAAAATTTGTAATGTCATTGATCAACTGCCATTAATGCGTCCGATGGGCATGTATAAAGTCGGTCCACCCAACAACCCGCATTGGACCAGCGTGCTGGGATACGGTCCAAAAACCGCCAAATGGAGAAGGCGTGCATTAGGGAAGGATTATGTCCAGTAGTGGACAAACACAGACTAATGATGCTTTGTATAATACTAAGATGTATAAATACTGAAGGTATCTGAGAGAGCACGAAACATACGAAATTTTTCAAAAAATTACGAAGGAAAATCTTTTCTCACTATACCTTTACATTATTATTGTAATGACTGTTTGCTTTCTATTGACCAAACGTCTAGAAATTGTTAAATACACTTTGCAATATTTGTATGACTTCAACAAATGAGCTATGTATATACATTGAGGAATATAAACTTAATGTATTGTTGATTAAAATATGAATGTTGAACTGTTTGTTACCGCATATGGCCTAATACACTTGCCTCGTATCTCACAGTTTTGAAAATTATATTGCACTATTAATTTTATATTATAGTTTCAGTGGTAAAATTTTGTGCTTTATAAATGTAACCTTGTTCGAGATGTTTCTGTAATACAATTATGTTGGAATATTTTTAACAATTTGTCAAACATATGTGAGCTTATAAAGTTTGTTTTTTATAAAAGTGAAATGTTGAAGAATTGATCTGTACATCATCAAAAAATTCATGTAATGACTAATGACGTGTAATATAATAATTTTTAGTAAATTGTTATTTTCGTCCGTTATTTTTTCTAACGACCTGTTAAATTTAAGTTTTCAATGCTTTATGTATTTTGATATGAAACAAAATGAAACAAGTGCAGTAATATTTTTGAACAATTGTGAAAACTTTGTTATTACAATAAATGTATTAAAAATTAAATTGTACGTGATAGGGGACTACATCACTAGCTGAATTCAGTGTAGTAATCGAATTCTATTCTCAGAAAAGCAACCAATTAACATTTGTTCTATATGAAAGGTTATCCGCTAAATTAAAATGCGTAAGTTTTATATAAATCTTTTTAGTTGATTCCTTTTATATCAGTTAATAAGCGTCTGTACAGCCTGTATTGTATTTTAGGTGGCATTAACTGCTTTTGTAATGTAATCGTTAATGCAATATGGACCTAAATAGTGTGTATATAAGTTACATTGTATATACAAGGGTGATTATTTAATACTAACTATATAAATGTAATACGTAAGAATTTATGTGTTTTATTTCTATTTAGTTTAGCGTTATTAATTTATAGCGAATTTTATAAGACACTTCGCTGCAGATTCCTACTGATCGTGGTTTTTTATTCCAAGATTATGAATAAAATTATGATTTCTAATTAAACAATAAATTAAAGTGCTTGCAATAAATATGATCTAAAATCAAGCCTCGACAAGTTCCTAAATTAAAATTTTCTATTAAATTTATCTAAATACAAATATGATGATACATACAAATAGTTTGTTATCTTTAACGTCACAATTATTAGTTGCTTATTTCCTCTTGTTAACTTATGATTATAAAAAGTCTAACTGTATCCCGCGACTTGGTCCGCGTGGTAAAATGTAAAAAAACTATTTAAATAAAGCCCTGTTTATTCCCCATTATATCAGTTATCTTTTAAAGATAGTCCCGTCAAAATCGGACCAACCATCACAATGCTATGGCGAACTTATTATAGATCTAGAAAAGAATAATATTTTCCATTATACATTGTTTCGTTATATCTCATAGGGCTTAGGCAGCGTTTTCGTTGACAGCTCTCAGACGGACTGAATTTATTTCGATATCTCTGACAAATAGCAATAATTTTTTGCTCAAATGTACACAGAAATTGTACAAATTTCACAAATCGATACAGGAAGAATCATTGTATCGATTTGTGAAATCCACGTGACAATCTGTGTTGTGTGTATTGAGTTTGTCGCGAACAGACAGACATACAGATACGGCCGGAGCGTTGCTCGTGAGCGTTATTTCACGACATCAGTTACAATAAGTGGTTACGCGATATGAAACGCAATAACAGTTTTGTGTCAAATTAAAAGTAGTTATTTCTGTAAACACGTTATTCGAGCGAACTCGGCCGTCGTCGTCTTCGTTCGTCAATTGAGTGAGCGTAAATCGATATATTTCTTTCGCTTCTTGCCTACCGACGGGCCGAGCGAGAGAGATGGCACATCGAGACTTGCCGAGTAAGCGAGAGCCGACTAAATGCGGTCACTCGCTGTGAGTGATGCATTTAGTTTTCATAGGTATGACTAATACACATAATTACCACATTCGAGTGACCCCTGTTGGCAAATAATGCCTTGCGATTCCGGGAAACCAACAGTTATATAAATCAAAAGTAAAATAAAACGAAAGAAAGATTTTTGTTTTGTTTTTATTTTACTTTTTATTTAAAACTGAACGTTGTATATAAGAGTGAAAGATAGTTATAATAAAATCGTTCAAAAGTGTAAACACAACAAAAGTGAAAATAAACAGTAAATATTAATCATCGCCATTGTAACAATAGAACTTAATTTTAAATACGACAGTAGCAATATTTTAATAAATTTTTAATAATATTCTTAATAAACAACAATCAATCAATAAAAAACATTTTATTATTGTGAACCGGAGTAAAGTATACAGAAAAGTAAATATATTGATTTACCTATTGGGCATCAATCACGATACTGTTATTTTCGTTTCGTATGTAACCGTATAGTTGAGATACACTACTTAATTATGAACATGTAGACATGAAGCTAAATGTAGCTAGTTACAAAAATAACTAGTTTTAAAACAAGCGCGCGTCCACGTAACCGGTTACGTTTCGTTTCTTAAAAGTGACGTAACGACCCACGTCTACAATATGTATAGATAATTCAAAACAAAACAAATTATTTTGAATGGTTTACAAATTATCAATTTTTCACAATATGGCATCGTAGTGGCTTTTAACAAATGATATGGTACCTATTGTCCGTAAGAACTCGTATCGGTATGCAAATGTCTCGCTTTTATTTAACTGCACTAATGGATACAATGTATGAGGTTATTGACGCTGTTCTTATAATGTGTTTCATCCTACAATTTATTTGGCTGATTTAGCCTGCGCTTAAAAGCCTTTGAAATAATAGAAGTTATACAAGTTTTTCGAGGATAAGACAAGTTAATGGTTGTAGGTTTACCGATGGTAGGTCACCTTTTTACAGGAGACCGTCTGGGTGAGTACCACCGCGGTGCCTATTTCTACCCCGAAGCAGTAGTGAGAAAACACTGCTGTGTTCCGGTTTGAAGGGCACCGTAGCCAGCGTATTTACTGGGTAAACGAGACTTAACACCCTATGTCTCACGGTTGGCAGCGCGTTGGATACCACTGGTATTGCCAATGTCTATGGGCGTCGGTGACTACTTCCCATCAGGTGGCCCGACTTCTCGTCTGCCTGCGTATGCTATAAAAAAAAGTCTCGTGGGACCGTCTAGGGTAGCACCACCGCGGGGCCAATTTGTTCCGATTGCTTATAAGTTTCTTGATTTTCAAAATTTGTAGCTTTTTTGTAGACAGCGCTTATTTATCATAAGGTAAACGAACGTTCACCTTATGTGTTAAGCTCGTCTCAACATTTAACGAATATAAATTGGAATAAAAATGTATAAAGTACATTGTTTGGTTGCGATGCCAAGCACTTTCCGTAGCGATACTTTTCATTCTTTTTCATCGAAACTGTGAATTTTTTTTTTCTTTTTAAAAGGCAAACGAGCAGGCGGCTCACTTGATGGTAAGTGATTACCGCAATCCATGGACATTCGCAACACCAGAGGAGTTGTCGGCCTTTTAAGAAGGCTCTTTTCTTGAAGGGTTCCTAAGTAATATCGGTCCGGAAATACCGCTGGCGTCAAGCCGTTTCAGAGCGCACAATTGCGTGGCTATAAGTGACGTCTACAACGCACGGTGGTGGATCGCCAGATATCGCGGTGGTGCTTATGGTATTTGGCATGACAATAATCCGAATAACCTTGGAGCGCCCACCGTTGTAAAGTCGGTAGAAAATGCAAAGGGATGAAACATCTCTCCGCAATGACAAGGAATCGAGACGATCGGTAAGAGCCTGGTCGTCGATAATTCGAGCTGCTTTGAATGCAGACAAATGGAAGAAGTTGATACTCGGGTGCCCCTGCCCAATAATACGGTATCGAGTGAAAGTATCGTTATCTACCTCTCCCCACGACTGTCAATGAAGGTCTAGAAAATTGAGAACGACGCTTTATTATATAATACTAAACTTGCGTCCCCGCCTAATTCGAATCTGCGACCTCTAGTTTCTGACGCCACGGCTAATGGTAATAGGCCGCCTTACAACCCTCGCTACTAATAATAGTAATTCTATATTTGTAATCCTTATTAAATGTATTGTTTATGCGGGTGATGCCGGTCGCGTAGATTTAACTACTTTTTGGGATTAGAAATATTTTAAATGTCGCGAGCTGACCCTGAACCCAGTGCAAAACCACAAGTACGAAAGGTGTGCTATGTTAAAAATTTTATCTAATATAATCTATCTGATTTTTATATTTTTGTGTAAAACTGTTTTTGTGTTTTCTTACTTTACGTAAATTATAGGAACATGACTACTTGTTTGTGGAATAAATTTAATGTTTTTATGTTGTATAATGACCTTGTAAACCACAAATATTTTTTGAATTTTTATTGCTGGGTGAGTCGGTTAATGGCGGACAGTCTTAGTGAGGTAACCACGAACCAAAAGAGAAAAAAATATAAAGAGGAAGTCCCTGGGACTCTGGCCTTAAATGACACTAAAACAATGTCTTTGCCGGTGAAGAAACTCACAAGTCAAGAACCAACAGACAGTGACGCTAGAATGCCTGAGGATCAGATAGTGATACCTATTTGTCACTTCAGAATTAAATCCACTTAAATAATTAATTTTCCTCGAATAATCCGACCTTTAACGAAACAAACTGTCAAAAAGGCATTAAAGTAAAAAAAAAGGTTATAAGAAAAAGCTATAAAATAAAAAAAAGAAAGTATCGATCGTAAAAATAAAATATAAAAGGGTGCGATGAATCTGAAAACATTTAAGAGTACATGTGAAAAAATAATTAAATTAACAAAAAAGACAAAATAAGTATCAACACGAGTATTTAAATTGGATTTGTAACGAAAAATATTTAGCGCCAAGGAAGATACTGTGAATTGTGGGTGAAGTGCACGAATGGAGAAAATGCTTCATACAGTTTTTATGTCGTTTTGCTAAAGTATGTCCCGGATTACCCCAATCAGTATTTACCCTACAGCTTGTGGAGTAACACCAAACATTACATGTTTCGTTTTCCGTAGGTAACTTGATTATATTTGAAATTGATTACTTTAACTAAATACTGATTGACTTGCTTAATTGACTTCATTTGTTTCTATTTATTTACGCAACTACCCCACGCTCCTCTACCACGTTAGCAAAAAAATCTTTTAATAACCATTATCAACTCAGCTATACAGAAATAGATCGTTCCTATGATCTGATATAATTTTTTATGTTTCTAAAATCAGAAGAGAGAACTTCAAACGAAGAAGTTTTATGCCGGTTTTCCTCTTAACAACTAAATAAATTTTGTAGTAGGCACATTTCTAACTTAGATTTTCAAAAGCTGACTGCAAAATGTTAATCCCGAGTATGTAAGCATTTAATTTAAAAATATCTTCATTTTTATATACTTATTTTTCTTTCAATTATTTTTACAAGTTAAAATAGCTGTTGCAGGTTGGTTTACTGATTTTTTCATGTGATGTAAATAAATTCACATAATGTAAATTGACTTTTTGTTAACAACTGTTATCTTCTCCGTCCGTTATTTTTTATTGTCTCCTTTATCTATATCCGATTTATAACTTCGTAGAAAGTTACTTTAGTCCTCTTTTACATTTCGAACATCGAATTATATCGAATTGGATTTATATCTCTCATTTGCGTTCGCTCGTACTCACAGCGTTCAATGCAGTCGACACGATTTTGCAATCGGGCCACGAAAACGACACGATACCTTACATTATTTTTATTGTGACTTTTAACTATACCACCGTTTGAAATATAAAAAAAACATTTTCTTAAGATTAAACATAATGCACTGATACAGTATTACGTAAACTCTGTTTTGTTTTTTTTTAATAATTGTATAGAGTAAATCCGGCGTATTTTTGCATTGAATGCAAGCATTGAACGGGCGCACAACCAGAAACGTATTTTACCAACTTTTTAGTTAAATGTAGGTTTACGCATGGGCGTATTTGGCAGTAAATATGTACCTCTCGTCATGCATAGTTTTACACATACACGTATTACCGGAAATAAACGATTTATAGAGGTCGTATCAAATAATTGATATTATCTTATAATAACAATTTAATGTCATGCCACCTCCACTTCTACAGACTGGGCCAGATTAAGTTGTTATATTTTTCCTTTAAAGATTTAAAGTTTATTTGTAAAAAGACGTTACAATAATTTAACTAAACATGAAGCTTAATGTTTTTAAATATACAATCTTCATGCATTCACATGAGCATTAAAAAACGCTTCGTCTAATGATGCAACTTACTTACAATTCTTATTAGTTTTTACACATAAAATATTAAGCTATATTGAGAACTCAGCTTCAATATTAGCGTCGTAATTGTTTATATATAAAAACTGACCCACTGTAGAAAAAAAGACTAAACTCACAGATATGATGACGCAATCCATTACTTGTAAGAAAATACAATATAAAATCAATTGTATTCGTAACAAAATACATTCCAATTAACCGCGTCAACCGCCAGCCTAGTGGCCCGCTGGGAGACGCCGGCGAAAGCTGCCTATCTAAAGTCAAGTTCAATAACACAGCATAACAGTATAAGGCCGGCCTGCGTTCGCGCACCATCGCATATTTTACCGTTAAGACATAAACGCATCAATACATCGGATACAGTTAACTGCAAATATTAATAAGAGCAACACAACGGACAGTCGTGCACGAATGGATCGACGATGAAGCATCTAATATTATTACTTGTCTTGTGTTGTGTATTGCCAGAAGTCGTTCCGGCTAAGTATAATCTGCCCAAATGGAAAAAACAGGTAAGTCTGCTTGTTAAATGTTCGAATGCCCGCTTTGCACAGCTGTGTGTTGCCAGGTCTAATCTATTTTAACATATATAATGTACAATTAACTGATTATTAAGATATCGTGTCTGTACTTTGTTTTGTTTGTTTTGGAAGGAACATTAAGGTTACCTATTTAAATGGTACAAATGAAAATAAATGAAAGTCAGATCCAATTGGAATGTCAATAATAAAAAATTTACACATTTAGAATATAATAGATTTAACTTAGTTACTTCTTAATTTAAAATAAAGCAAATTATAATAAAAACAAATTATTTTATTACCCGTTCATATATATTTTGTTCAGCCGACTGTTATTTTAAAGCTACATTAAAATATAGTATGAACAAATATAAAATTAAGAAGATTTTTGTGTCAATTAACAACTTAATAAACTGATAATTATCACTACATCGCTAAAATAACTGCAGTGTATAACCTCTTTAAAACCAATTGTTTTTAAATTGACTAACACATGCTGTAATAATATTAAAAATATAATTTAAAATACATACACGGTTACAGAATTTAATTAAAAAAGTGTTAATCATAGGTTTTCACTTAAGGTTACTTAAAAGTTAAAAATTTTAGCAAGTTTAATTTAAACTTTTTGTAAACTCTTAACCGTCGATGTGAATCGTTAATTCGCTGTATACCAACACTACGTAGGAAATATCTATATTTGAACATAATTAGCGCATTTGTAAGGACCTTATTCGGATACACCGTAAGCCTTATAATTTTATTCCTCGTTTAGTAATTATTGGATTATAAAGTAATTTAATAAAAGAATAATTAAATACGTGTACAACAAATAACGTCTGTTTATTCTTACATATCACTAATGTCTTAAATATACTTTGTTACTGTATTGTTTTAGTTTTCGGAGAAATTAGTCGTTTGACCTAAAAAATAATATATTCACTAAAAGCAAAAGTAACCAGATTAATTATCGCGATACATTAGCGTATGAAGTAACCCGTCCTGGATTTAGTTTATGTTTATTGGTCTTTTAATGAAAAGCTTCCTTGAATTTGCTATTCCGTTCCGATACCTCCTTATTTAATATCCAATGTTTTGTTAATCATTTTGATTTTTACCAAAAGAAGGTTGTGATAAATCTGGAATGCATATTATTATAATGCCTATTTATTTAAAAAAAAGTGTTTTATAGTTATAACGAAGTGACGTTCCCATTTATAAATAAAAATTAAGTAGTCATATAATATATGACCAAGTAAGAGAAATGTATACACAGCGATTCTCCTCGCGGCATACTTTCTTGCTGCTTTCTCGCGCGCATATTAGAAAGTGCGTGACTAACTGTCGTTTTAAGACCGTCTCCTGTCTCAAGGAGAAAACGGAAATACGAGGTCAAGGAGCCGAATTGAAAAAAAAATCGGTCGAAGTTTTGGCGGGTCGTCATAACAACAACAAATGTTCTAGTTTTGGTTCAGTTTGACATTTTTTTATCAAATTGAGCAGTATTTATGGGATATAATTAATGAATGGATATATTACAAGGGAACTGCCTCCGTAGCCTAGTGGTATGGGCGTGTGCTTTAGAAACCGGAGGTCGTGGGTTCGAATCCTGCGGGGACGCAACATATTTTCATTGTTGTTTCCTAGTTGGTTAGGGCAATTTTTGCCGATCACCCAATTGTCTGAAAAGTAAGATGATCCATGCGTCGGAAGGGCCAACCCCTACTGGACAGGGGTGTATTAGGGGAGGCCTATGTCCAGCAGTGGACTAAAACACTACAGGACTAGACTAGACAGACTACAGGCTGATGATGTATATATTACAACTCAGCCTAGACTGTGAATAGACATGTTGCAACGAGCCTATAATGCCGAAGAATTTATATGAATGCGATGAACCTGTTAAAAGTATGAAGTAGATAGTTTGAGTTACAAGAGTTCGTAGTCTATTAGTATTGGTAGTCTACCAACCTATAAGATACATCGATTTATCTAATTGAGATTCGTAATAAATATGATCAAAATTACCCATAAAACGAAGAGACGCGTCTATGGTGTTGCAATCTCGGTGACAATTCATTAATAAGAATCCAATATGTACGACGCTTCATTCGCACACACTTCTTTGCCATAGTCTGCTTTGTTTAGATCTATTCCATGTCGAAATCATCTAAACTATATGAACCTGCCCCCGTAGCCTAGTGGTAACGGCGTGTGCTTTAGAAAGAAGGGGTTCGTGGGTTTTAATCCTGCGGAGACTCAACAAATTTTCAATGTTGTTTTTACCAACCAACTAGGCTTACGGCAATTTGGGCCGATCACCCAATAAAAAAAAAGTCTGTCCACCCACCAATCCACATTGGACCAGCGTGGTGGGATACGGTCCAAAAACCCCCTAATGCAGAAATGCGGTTCATTAGGTGAGGTCTATGTCCAGCAGTGGACTATCACAGGCTGATGATGAGGATATGAACTATGAAACTCGTTGCGTTAACTATGCTGCGTCCCAATATGACGATATGAAAAATACTCGTATTCCATGAACAGTATGAATTAATCATAAGAAATAAATAATGACTAAAAACATTAGCGCTTTATGGTCAAATATCCCTTTACAACTTGTTATACTTTTTTATATTATTAAAGAGACTTGTTAGTTAGTGATCAATGGGATTAATAATATAGGTACCGAAAAATATTCCTAACATTTTAATAAAAGTAACAAAGCACCTGTTAAATAATCATTAATAGTTCTTTAAGATGATTGTCGGTCGGCACGGAATAAATGACGCATCATGTATTATCTTTTTTATTTCCTGAGATTCTGAGCACTGCGCCAAAAATAGGAAAATTAATTGAAGTAAACAGTGTAG
Organism: Lamproptera curius; assembly: GCA_029286875.1. Classification (NCBI taxonomy): domain Eukaryota; kingdom Metazoa; phylum Arthropoda; class Insecta; order Lepidoptera; family Papilionidae; genus Lamproptera; species Lamproptera curius. The sequence continues at coordinate 2,649,645 of JAGSMT010000017.1, forward strand.
CCTATGGCAACAAAATTGCGTCCTGCAGAAAGCGTTCTACTTAAGAATTACTATTGACTGGTTAATCACTGTTTGACAAAAAAACGTTTATTTGTTTAGAATAAATGAATAAAATTGGAGTGTCTGTTTGTATCATCGAAATATAATATTTAGAGAGATTTTTAAATGATAACATTGTGATATATAACCGAGACATAACAAAACAACATTAAAACAAGATTGTCTTCCTGTTTGGTTGTTCTCTGTAATGGCTGGTTTGATTTTGACGGGAATGTCACTGGCAGTTAGCTAATGGGTGTAACGTAGGATACTCTTTTGTTAGTAAAACTATCGGTTTTTTTGTTTAATGTTACCACGCGGACGAAATCACGTGCAATAGCCAATGATGTAACAAAAACGACATACGTGCAAACTATGGATTATATTGTTAAAATATTTTCCAAGTTTCGTAGATGTTCTTGGCTGTGTGATATTTAATTATTTTACAACATAAAATATATCGAAGCAAATTTAATTTGATTTTTTAACACTTAATATACTGTCTACCAAGACACACGTTTTAAATAAAAATTTTGTTCGATTCGAATTAAACTCGACAAAGATTTAAAAAAATTATATAAGTTAAGCGGAAATTAAATTCCTTATAATGACCCCAGGTTTTGCAACAAACGCTAATCGTTTCAGTCGATATACTCGCTATCGACATAGCAAGCGCTATTAATTACGTGTTTCAAATAACATACAACTGGGGAATGCCCTTACTCGGCTACATAATCCGTCTTCTTTTTCATCTACCGCCGAACCACGAATGGAAACGGTCGGAATTAAAAAAAAACACATTAAATCAAATTTATAACACAAGCCAGTGTTAGTCCTTTAAGAAGTCTGTTCTTAATTTAATTTTCTTTTTTAATATTTCAATGAGTATTTGCGTTATGGTAACATTGTGTATTAAAGTCTCAAGAAAGTTGCGAAAGTTACTCCTTACTACACCAGCTATCTTCTGAAAGTCCTGACGTAATCGGAACCAGCCAATCAAGAGACTAAGCGTAGCAAACGGACAGACACACAGACAGACATAAATGAACAAAACAATTGTTTTGTAATACATATCGGTTCAGAATGGAATCATTTAAAATACGGTTATACAGACGATCCTCTGTTCAAGCCAACAAACCACCTCCAGTAAAATATTTCGTTGATTTTTTACATTTGTACCAATAAATAAGTGTTTGTCATATGTTTTATTCATTAAAAAAATACCCGTCTCACTTTTACTTTCTTTCATATCTAAGTGAACCGGTCTTTGAGTGACTCACTAAACGTTTATTTGTTAAAAGACGGTCGATTAAATCTGTTTCGCGATAAGAGAAGAGAAAGTTTTAAAAGGCTTTCTTTAACCTTTACAACCTACCAAATTGGATATTAAAGATCTCAGTTACGTGTTTTACCCGTAGTGCATTTGGCTGTAACTTTTTGTTGTACGCATGTTACTATGGCAACTCGAGAAAGTAAACCACACTAAACTTTAGGTTGACAACTTAAGTCGTAATTTATAAATGGCATGACCTCATATTCTATTTTGGTACTGTGCAAGGCTGTCATCATAGAGTGAGTAATTTATAGTCCATAAGAAAGCCTGATGTTTGACGGCATAATGTTGTTTCATTAAAAAAGAGGAAACGTCGTGTTCGCTTTCCGTTCGTTAAATCCGAGTGAATAAAGCAATCCTTTATTCACTTCCCTACTGCTAACTAATTTAACCTTCGAAAACGATGTTTCGATACAATTTGGAAACTACTATTCCGGGAGTACTTTTTTCTTGTCTAAAAACAATACTTGACATTATAACCTTAAATTATATTCCTCTTTCACCAAGCCATTGTCCCAAGTTATCATGGAGTCGGTTTCTATAGATAACCCAATCAGATTTACCTGAATAATAGTTTTTATGCAGAGCGACTGGCAACCCAAAGGGTAAACTGCATTCTAAGGGTGAATTAGTTGACTGACTGACTTTCTATAACCACTGTCAAAGATGGTCTTGAAATCTAGGACTGACTTTTTAGATGCCCATTCTACGCATGAATCATCTTGCTTTTCAGACAATTGAGTGATCGGCCCATATTTTCCTAACCAACCAGAAAACAACGATTGTAATAATATTAGACAATTATTAAATAATTTAAACATTTTAAAAGTTGTTTCCCTGCGGGATTCGAACTCACGACCTCCGGTTTAATAGTACACATAAAACGATTTCTGACAATTACTTTCCTGAAACCTAATTATAACTTAGATACTGGCAAAGAATACGGAAAAGATTACCATTACTCCATAATACATAAACAGTTCTGTCACAATTCACCTCTTGGTACAGCAAAATTCGCACCACGTTTCCTAGTAAATCCGAATTCAACCAAAAAACCGCCGCTTCCGCTTTAACTCGCTTGACGCTTCCACCGCACTCATTCAGCACTTAAGCACCTGTCACAAACGTCTCTTATCTCAGAAGCCTATCCGTCAGGCGTGCGAACTGCCAGCAGTGCAGAGTGTGCACAGCCATTATGTCTGTGATGACAAAGGGGAGCCCAAATGCTTACCAGGCTGGCAGGGAGACCTCTGCGACGTGCCCATCTGCAGGAAGGGCTGTGACCCGCTGCAGGGTAAGTCTAACTTAAAGTATTATTATTCAGTAAAAACTTTTATATGCAGTTAAAAAGAAATCTTTGGGTAAGCATTATTGAGTCTTGGTTTATATATTAGTGAGTGTTGTTCTCATGCTTTTACGAATGGAAAAGTAGCACTGTCGAGAAAAAAAATTACTTCGAAGTTAGCTCTGTTTAATATGTACATTATGTATTTTGGTAATAGTTTAGTGAAGAATATATTACTATTTTGGTACATTAGTCTGCCCATATTCATTCTATACATTACTACCTCTAAACGAATATGAATAGACCTATCCCCTGTGCCAGAGGTGGTAAGTACAAACCAAAGCTAACCATTCCACTGCAAAAGATCTATTATTTCCTAAAATCGCGTTGCAACATTTAAATTTACTACCGTTTTCAGGGTACTGTACAAGACCAGGGGAGTGTCGGTGCAAACTAGGTTTCTATGGAGACCGATGTCACAAATGCATCCCATTACCCGGATGCCAGCACGGGTATTGCAATGTGTCGTTTGAATGTCAGTGCAGACCTGGATGGGATGGTATCTTCTGCTCGGAACGTAAGTCCTTACATAATTTTGATAAGCTTGTATAATCACTTTTAAAAGATTTTATATTTAAACACCATTTAAAAGTAATGCAAAATGCTTAAGGATGATAAAACAAAGCACGCGGATGCTATTATCCGCGTGCTGCTTTACTAATCTATTACTTTACTAATCATAACAATTGGAGTTAAAACTTGTTTTTATAAATCAAAATAACATTCATTTACATTTGTTTACATCCGAGCGAAATAAGGCACAAAACCAAGTTTATTGTGAAAATTCATCGAATATGGCGGTTATGGAAGGACGCTTTTTATTTTGCAAATCCAGCTCTCATTCGGTTCGATTCCCAACAAAATGTTCTCATGCTGTTTGTTTATATTAACCCCCTTCATAGCTGCATGAATAGATAAAAATGGTTCGTATTTAGTCGCTCAATATGATTGAGAATCATTTTAAAGCAGACTCAATAGACGTTTGGATTTTCTAAGTTTTAAATGATGAAATTCTTCGTCAACACTAGTTGACGTGTACGAGGCACAGATATATCAATATGGTAATCGCAGTTTTAATTAGCATCCCAATAAACCGGACGCAAAAAACGGTTTCTTTGGTACTGCAAGTTTTTTTAGTACATCGGCATAAGTTATCAACGTGACACCGATTTCGTTTGAGCGACATTTGTAACTTGTTATGGACTTGTCCGAGATCTTTATATCTTTGCTTTAAGAGAAAACCTGTCCTTTTTTGATAATTATTTGTATTTGTTATAACTGTATATGAGAAATGTAGGTTTGAAGCAACTTTATAGGACGCAATCCAATAATAAGAGTATATGTAGTATGCATCTAGATCGAATATACTATTAAAAAAATAATAAAAGTTAAGATTAAGTATATTGACATGAGTGAGTACACATACATCATCAGCCTGTGATAGTCCACTGATGGACATAGGACTTCCCTAATACGCCCCTATCCATTAGGAGGCGGTTAATGAGTATAATACTCAAAATTCAACGTTCCCTATTAAACTAACATTTTATTTTTATATACTTCATGTCTTAGACGTTGGTCGAGGACCAAGTACTAAGCAAAGTTTCTATTTGCATTCTATTTCTTATTATTGTTGATTTACCTATTACTCTACTATTTTGTCTTATTGAATTTATGTTTTCCTCAGCCATCTGCCGCTCCGACTGCCATGCTACCAGGGGTTACTGTGAGAGTCCTGGGGAGTGCAGGTGTCGATTCGGATGGGCAGGACCCACTTGCAAGGTCTGCGATCCGTTGCCGGGCTGCCAGCACGGCTATTGTGACAAACCCCTAGAGTGTAAATGCCTTCCTGGATACACTGGCCTGCTTTGTCAAACACGTAAGTCCGAAATTCTAGTGGAATAGAAAGAATGGTCAGTTACCATATTCATTCATTATGAAGAAAAAATGGATCTAACTATCTTCACTTTCTGCACGTCTTTTGTACTAAGATGCATACCAATTCATGCATAAGAAACTAGGATCAACTCCTTCTCCATGTCTCCTTTTGCTTATGGAGGCATATACGTAACAGGCGCTTGCAATTTTTTCAAATGAGGTGCCAATTGCATTAAATCTAATTTAAATGTAAGCGTCAGTCATTTGATACGTACATATGAAATAAAATAAAAAATCTATTTGTCGTCTAGCATATTTATGATTTTCAGGTCTAAGTTCTCATAACTGACTAATGCTAGAATTGCTTTTTAATGTACAGTGCTTAGTAACCGATCGTTGTCAATAGAAAGAGTTCTTACTTCACCTGAGCATGGCGGATTCATTGACAATATACTGGTCCGATCTGTTTTTCGCTAGAGGAGTTGGGGTCAAGTTTTAATAAGATCTCCCTAATCTAAATTTCAAATGTAAAGAGGTAGTATTTATATAAACGAACAATAGAAATAAAATAATAAATGATTTATTATACGTCCTCTATGCATATTTCATCGAATTTCTTATCTTAATTATTTCATCATAAACAGACTAATGCTAGACATTGGCCTTTTTTAATGTACACTTAGTCGACCGATCTCGTTGGTGTCCATTAAAAAGAGTTGCTCATAATTGCCACGCTGAGCAGGCGGATTGTCGATTGACTAACTGTACTGTGGATCTGTCTTACTTCCGCCGTCAAGTAGGCGGTGGGGCCGTCAAGTTTTTAATAAGATCTGCCAATAATTCTATACTGAAGCGACGAATATATTAAAGTAGCTTTACAGGACACAAATCCTTGACGCGTAATAACAGTCATCGTAAAGGACTTTTCACTTCTTGCATAATTTTTTGCACAATGACAATGAGCCATCCTTTCAATCACTTTCTATTTTATTCCTTTCATATTCGCTGTCAATTGTTCGTATGACGATTCATACGTGATTGTAATTTAAAAAGTGTGTTATGTAAATTCGTAATAATAATAGTTTATTGTATGCGTTGCTTAGTAATTACAATTCTGTATACAGTATCGACATACCAATCTATTAGGTGATAAAAGGTTATGAAGAATATTGTTTGTAAGGTTTCAGATTTAGGAATAAAACCTTATTAATCGTAGATTTATACGCAAATAGCAAAAATTTCATCTAAATCTTGTTATTGCCTTAATAGGAAATAATTGACAAGTATGCGAAAATAAGTATGTAATTTTAATTTAATCAAGGAAAGGAATTTGCGATTATATAACTACAAACTTTCGTCCAATATGAAATTTGTTGATACGCATTTTCTGTTATTGGACATTGTTTGAATAATATTTTAATTAACAAGAAAACACTGTGTAAACAAAACAGTATTTTAAACGTACACTGCAGTCTTTCGATAGCGAGCAGAGTTGTTGTGTGCTACACGCGGCCAAATAAGGCATTGAAACAATGTAAACGTAGTCAGATATAAAATAATAATAGTGGTAGAAGTGAAAACGTTCTTATAGCTTACCGTTTGACTGATAAGAATTTATTATAAAAAATAATAAAAGTAAATTTTATATTTCATGTGGCTTAGATATAATACCAATTCATTGGTTCAAATGGTTATTGTTTCTTCCAGCGGTCTGCGCACCTGGATGCCACGATGAGCGTGGTTACTGTAGACGACCAGGCGAGTGCCGTTGCAAGGTCGGCTGGACCGGGGAGAACTGCAACCAGTGCCACCGTTATCCTGGTTGCGTGCACGGGACATGTAGACAACCCTGGGAGTGCACCTGCAAGCCTGGATGGGGTGGAATGTTGTGTGATGAAGGTGAGCCCTTGGCAGCGAAATGATGTCAAACATTATTCATTTTCATTGATGGACACCATCTATTATATAGATAACACCGAGATGTCAATTCGTTGATATAGGTTATTGAACTATTTCTACTTGGATTCTGAGTCTAAGTTAGTTTAAACTAAATGTAAAAGATGAAATATGATTTATTTAAAAGATTTAATTCCCTAGATTATAAAGTTTCTTGTTATATTTGATACAATCTAGTTATTGTGTTTTACTTTCTTTCACCAGAGCTGAACTATTGCGATAAGAATCCTGGCACTTGCAAGAACGGCGGAACATGCCAATCTCTGGAGTCAGCCGATGGTAACTTCAGATGTAATTGTCCATCTGGAGTCAGCGGAAGGAACTGTGAGGACGGACCGGATACTGATACTGATACTGACACTGACACTGATGCTGAAACATCTGTGTCAGAGTCAGCTGTGTCAGGTTCAGAAGTGTCGGCAGTGTCAGAAGCGGGTGTAGCGTCAGGTGTATCAGGAGGGTCAGGAGTATCAGATGGGTCAGCAGCATCAAGTGTGTCAGAAGGCTCGGACGCAGCTGCAGTTTCAGGAGTATCAGACGTCTCAGCATCGGTAGATGAGAATGCTGATGTGTCAGCCGATGAAGACCTATCGACAAACGCCCCAGACAGTAGTGATAACGAAACTGAATGATAATTTTTTAGTTTAGGTTACATTAATATCAAGACTTGGTTTTGTTGGTAATTTACTCTCAACACTGGAAATGAGGCTGTATTATATACTAAGTTTTTTTATAATTCTTATATATTTGACGAAAATTTATTAAAGTTTACATTGACTATCCAATGTAACTTAGTAGTTTTTGTTTGTGACTTATTAGCTTTAGTATTTATAGGTGATTGACATTTTTGAACGAAGATGAGTTTTTGCTTCTAAGAGCGATAATTTTGGTGAGATGATTTATGAATGTATGTATGAAGTATGGATGGTTTATTTATTAATTGTGTTCACTGGAATGGTTCTGGTTGGTTTTTGACTCTTATTTGTAGTGCCTTATGTAATTGTAATCGGAGAGCGGGAGAACTTTGATACATTTAATAAATAATACAAAATTAATTTCTTGTTTCCTTCTTTATATTGCGCTCTTGATAAAAATACCCCTAACAATAAATTCTTTGTACACATCAAATAAGGGTAAAGAGGTAGAATACCTGTTACCTTTGGGTTCTGACTATAACTAACTTAATATATGTCAATCAAACAGGTGTTAGTTTAGTTAAATCTCAGCATAAATGTAACCAAGTAACCTATAGCAAAGAAGCAGCGAATGGACTTGTATTTGGTGTTACTTACTGCGATCTCAATAACTATTTATCAACAAGATGTTACGATGGTAACTTTGACTCAAATTTTACAAGTTTACATTGGGTAAACCATATTATATATAGCTGTACAATAGCTTTTTGAACGATTTAACATGATGATAAAAGAGCACTCCGGTAGTAGGTTCCCTGTTTACAGGAGACCGTCTGGGCGGGTACCACCGCGGTGCCTATTTCCGCCGCGAAGCAGTAGTGTGAAAACTCTACTGTGTTCTGGTTTAACGGGCACCGTAGCCAGCGTATTTACTGGGTAAACGAGACTTAACATCCTATGTATCACGGTTGGCAGCGCGTTGGCGATACCACTGGTATTGCTAATGTCTATGGGCGTCGGTGATCACTTCCCATCAGATGGCCCGACTGCTCGTCTGCCTGCGTATGCCATAAAAAAGAAGCACTGCATAATGTTTTATACGCATATGTTAGGTTTTCCTTAGATGGAATGACATCATTCGCAAAGTGGCCGGTTTAGGCTGGATAAGAATAGCCGAAGATCGGAAGCGGTGGCGTGTATCAGGGTAGGCCCAGTAGGTAGCAGTGGACTGACACAGGCTGATGACGATGATGACGATGGGGTTAGTCTGGGTCTACTTTTATAGATCTAATTATATTTTTTTTCATAGAATCTAAACAAATAAATATTATTTCGCTAACCTATTGGTATTTCGTTTTTTGAGATGTCTTCACATTCCGGTATAAATACGACCTAAAAAATAATTCCGAGATAATTTAACTAACAACGGTACTTGTTTAAATCTTCACACACTCTAAGATGTATCTTAAATATTTGATATTCACCTTCAACATTTAACGAGACCAATAAACCTATGTTTTTTGTTTTAAGCCAATTACACATAAAAAGAAAAACTTTAAGCTCGAAAAACCCTCTATCGCGACATTCTTATATATGTATATAAATTTTATTTCTTTATAATATTAGTACACGTAATTGCTTACGATTAAGCGCATTTAATAGTTCGTAACTGAGTACTTTGATCGTAGCAGCCGACATGGATTCCTCGCATATAATCGCTTCAACTTATGTACCTAAAAACCGCTTTATTAGTGCAAAAAGTCTTATAGCAGCGCAATTAGAGAGAGGGCAATAAATATTGTTTATGTAACAGCAAATTGCACCTAAATATTCTCGTGAAAAGGGTTCATTAGAAGACGGGTTGAGCAATAGTCTTCGACTAGTTTTTCTGAATGATTATGAAGGAAAAGCTAGAGATTTTTATCCTTACAATATTCAGAAATATTATAAAGGATAATTTGATTAGTGCGTCATCTTTGAGAGATGATATTAAACATGTTTAGCCATCATTCGTCTGTTTATTAATCCTAGTCTTCTTCATTGTTATTACTGGAACGGTTTATTTTGAGATTTTATCTCATTCAGTTTTATGCATAACGTAATCAAGTATTTGACCTCCAGTAGTGTTTTAATGGATGGATTAGATAGCTCCAGTTATATGTGGGTCATGACAGCTAATCGCCATTGTGTCTTAGTGATATTTGCCCTTGCTTTGCAGACTCGAGGCTTGCAGGCGCCAGTTCGAATCCGGCAGTGAAACAATTTGCTATTTATTGTTTTATGTCCTGATTGTCTTTTAATATATGAAATCTCATCCATTCATAGTAGACAGCTTTGCATTAAGACTATTATTCAATTATCAATACGAGGAATAGAAGCTCATTCTATGGCAACTTGGGAAAACGGCTAGGAGGTAGTACAAAGAAGAAAATATCATGGAACGAGTAAGATGGTCTTGCATGCGTCAAGATCATCTTACTATATTTTCATATTTATATATATTTTTACATACTTAATTATATCCACGCTCATTTTGTTGAACATAATATCCAGGAAAGAACAATGATTTGGTACGGTGTTAGTACTGATAAAAAATATCACTTTGCTTATTTATCTACTGGTCTTTGACTATTATTTTTTTTTTCAGATAAAATATATTCCTAAATGATCTAGTTGAGTCACCTTGTTCATTTAAGCATGACACGAGCATACTGCACTACTTGTTTTGAATAATAATGAGTTGAAAAAACGACACTGCGCTTATATGTTGGCCCTATTTGCTTATGTTTTAGATGTTTAGCTTTTTAATTGACCGGTGTGGGTTTGGCACCGCCTTTACTTGTAAAACTGGGTAAAGTCAATTCAAATACATGTTTATGGGTCACACGGAGTGTTTAGGAGTTTAGATACTATGTTTTATATAACTAGATATATAGACGGACGAAACTTATTAAACTGTTATGACAACTAACTATGAGACAAGAAACGAACACTTTTTAGCATGTCCATTGAAAATTTTCATTGTATACTCTCATAAAACTTTAATGAATTAGTCTAGACGAATATAATTCTTTATAAAACAACACTATGCCACTTTTCTTAATGATCAGAAGGTTTTTTTATTTCCTTACGAGTTAAACATCAATAAAATTATTATCGTGTACAATAAAATGAACGTGATTTTTTATGTCAGAAAATTAATTCTTAAATATAGGAAACAAACAAAACCGAAACCGTGAATCATTTTTACATTTGACGGTATGATGGAATTTAACACTCGCATAATAGCATGCAAGATATCTACAAAACCAATTGAATTTTATAAATATTTAAGTTGATTTTACTTCATAGCTTAGCAGGGTATATTTGTCATATAATTCCAAAATATTTTTTATTAAAATCTATTATATAGTTTATGCAATAAACATAATAGAAGAATTAATATTTACCCAGCAGAAATAACTTTAAGTTCCCTTTAATTGTAATATTTTCCGAGTCGATAACTACGGATTACACAAATTCTATTGCACTAAATTGCCTTTAACGGCGTTTCGGCTTAGAAATTCATTCGGGTTCTTATTAATACCGTAAATAGAAAATGATTAACTGAATAATTACATCGTGTTACCTAATTTGGCTTCACACACACACCCGTGGAACTTCAAAGGATGTTAGTGACAGATGAAGAAATAAAATTGATTGGCAGTATCGAAAATTAACTTAATGAAGTCAGGAATTTTAATAACTGTAAGACTTAAGTATTCGTAGAGCTTAGTGTGAATGTGTAATCATGATTTTAGTATAGTTCACTTTTATCGTTTATTCAATATAGGTAAACTATATGTACACATTACATTATAGATACACTGGGTGTTAGTTTGTCTGTCCGTATTTACCGTCTTAACCATTCAACCGATTTCAATGAAATTTCGTAAGTGCTTAGAATAGATTCCAAGAATAGAAATAGGCCACTAATTATTGCGATTAAAGTGGTTGCAATAGCGGATGTAATTTTTATGGAAATCCATCTCTTTTGAACATAAAACAAAGATATTCTAGGCCTAGATACTTAAGAGCTTTTTTTTCGCAATTTTGTAGTTTCAAACTGTACGGGTAAGAACTAAGGGTTGAAATGGGCATGAAAGTCAATGTGGAAACTCGTCTTCAACGAAACTAAAGCTATGAAATGTTCTGTCTACCTGTAAACACATACAATTGTAACATTTCATTTATATTATTATATATACAGTATATTTAAATGCACCACAAGGACATTTTCGCGGATAACAGCTAGTAACAACAATAATTTTGGAACTGACTAGGTAATTGTCCGTCTACAGATGACAATTTTTCATTAATTCATAAAATAAAATATGCCTCATTATCATCATCATTTCACGTAAAAAATAAGACATCATCATCATCATAATCATCATCATTACATCATCAGCCTGTGTCAGTCCACTGCTGGACATAGGTCTCCCCTAATGCACGCCACCGCTTCCGATCTTCGGCTATTCTCATCAAGCCCACACCGGCCACTTTAGGAATGTCGTCACTCCATCTTGCCGCAGGGCGTCCCACTCTACGTTTGCCGAGCCTCGGTCTCAACTCCAGAACTTTCCTAGGCATAGTTTAGTTAAATGGTAAAATCTCTGCGGTGCTTATTATTAACGCAATGAACATTTCCTCTAATGAGCTTTCGTTAAATTGATTTAGCTGATGTAATTAATTCATTGACAAACGACGAGGTGTCATACCATTGCATGCTCTCAAAATATTGATCAAAATTATTGTTAATGCTAAATTGTAGATATTGATTATTCTGCAGACTGTACCATTTATCTTCTTAGGTGTGACGAACCTTTGAAATAGCAAATGTCGAATACAAAAGAGAGTAAAAAAAAATTACTAATCGTTCAAAATAATTTCGGCATACCAAATTCGATTTTAAACTAATTTACTGCTATTTTCAATTTATAATCTAAAACATTTTAAAATCACAAAAAGATCTATTAGTAATCATCATCATCATCAGCCTGTGTTAGTCCACTGCTGGGTTTTGTTCGCCTTTTCTATTAGGGGGTTTTTGGACCGTACCCCACCACGCTGGCCTAATGCGAGTTGGTGGGTGGACTGACTTTTATACACCCATCCAACGCATGGATCATGTTACTTGTCAGACAATTGGGTGATCGGCCAAAATTGTCCTAATTAACTAGGAAACAACTAAGAAAAGTAGTACAGTCACGGCAGAATTCGAACCCACGACCTCCGGTTTCTAAAGCACAAGCCCATACCATTAGGCTACGGAGGCAGCCCATTAGTAGTATTAGTAATCATCATTATCGTCATTGTCAGCCTGTGTTAGTCCACAGCTGGACATACACCTCCCCTAATGCGCGCCTTCTCCATTTAGAGGGTTTTTGGACCGTATCCCATCATGCTGGTCCAATGCGGGTTGGTGGGTGGACCTACTTTTTACATGCCCATCCGCGCATGGATCATCGAACTTTTCAGACAATTGGGTGGTAAACATTCAAAAATATTATAAATATCTATGTATCTTTATAATCGGATAGACATTAAAACATATATAAAAGTAATGTTAATTAATGAGAGTGGCTTTAACATTTTTTTATTAAATAAACTCGCCATCATCATCATCAGCCTGTGATAGTCCACTGCTGGACACAGGCCTCCCCTAATACACCCCTATCCATTAGGTATCCCACCGCGCTGGTTCAATGCGGGTTGGTGGGTGAACCGACTTTTTACATGCCCATCCGACGCATGGATTGTCTTACTTTTCAGACAAATGGGTGATCGGCCCAAATTGCCCTAACCAACTAGGAAACAACAATGAAAATTTGTTGCGTACCCGCAGGATTCGAACCCACGACCTCCGGTTTCTAAAGCACACGCCCATGCCACTAGGCTATGGAGGCAGTTAAAACTCGCCAAACACTTTTTAAATTACGCCAGTGCAACCTTTCTCTCAATGTAATTAGTACAGGTTTCGGAGCGAGCCGCAGTGAAATAGGATATTATGTCCTATGTCTACTTAACTACACTATAGCTAAGCCAAATGAAAGACGGAATTGAAGTAAACATTCTAACCCGTGGCACCAAAGTGTCGTTATACGTCTAGCATCCTTATTGGTGAATGGTCACAAACATGTCAATCCTTTAGCCATAATAACCTAATAACAATAGGGTTATTATAACTTACGTCTTTTGTTGCTATGGGATTATTTAATCACCTTAGTGTTTTTAAATTTTACTAAGTCTTCACTTAGCATTATTTCTCTTTAGGAATAGTGCTATTTAGAACATGGGCGTTAAAACCCAGATGCTAAACTACATAACTTTTAATAAACTTAACTATTACACTCAAAGGGTTTTAGGTTTACCTTGTTCACGGTAATAGCATAAATCTAGAAGTTATTTTGACGTGACAACGTCTTATCAATTGGACAAAGATAAGGAATCACTTTCAAAACTGGGTTACAGCGCCGCTCACGTAACGCACTCCATAATCAACGATAAGAGAAAGTGAGAGGCAGACGTCTCTCTTGCTCATGCGCAGTTGGTCTGCTTAAGTGAAAGAGAAAGAGGGGCGTGCTTACCAGTTCATGCCTTGCGTCTCTCTTACACTTGAGCGTCAAATTTGTTACTTGAATATTTTGATTTGTTATTATTATTTGATCCTTCTTCCGACTATACGAATGAATATTCACATTACAATAATTCTACCACTAAAAGACGTTGTCACGTATAATTTTTTACCGTATACCAATTTCACAGGCAACCAATTTCCGTTTATAATATATATTAAGTTCATTATATATTATTGTGTAAATAACTTCATGCGTTTATTATATATATATATAATCGAGCGAAAGCACATTCTTTAACTTTGCCATTTCTATATACGGAAACAGTTCTATATCAAAATGACTGCCGATTCGATTGGCCGTTTAATAAACGTGTGGCGCAAACCGCGGATGCTGACTCCCGGTCTACATATAGAAGACTTGGTGCAGTTTAGGTAAGTAAGCCGATATAATTAAATTAGCATAGGTGAAATGGTTTACAATTTTCCCCACATTTGCTGATGTAAGAGAGACCGCGTGATGTAAAAACTGCTGGAGACTTGTACTGGCTTTGGTTAATATTAAACCATAAAGTACCTGCAGTAGGCAGTGCTTATTTTTGCTGTATAAACGTAACATCCTACGCCATGATTTGATGTATCATTTATATTATTAAGATGAACTTCACAAAAGCGAAAATTAATTAACACAGAACACTTTGTTGTATTATGCAAAATGGTAGTTAATGAAAATAATATACAGAAAAATTACATCAACGCAAAAAAAAAACAAGTTAAAGTGCGATAAAAAATCATCCAAAGAAAAACATAATCATCATAATAAAGGCATACTTCTAAATGATAAGCATAAGACATTTAGTTAATAATTTAGTGTATGTATCCAGTGGCACAGTACCTATGGCACTGAGTAGTAATCCTTCACTGTTGGCCGTATCAGGAAGCTCCAAATCGCTCAACGAGCAATAGAGCGGAATATGCTTATTATTTCTATGCGTGATACAGTTCGTAATGCAGGCATCCACAGCAGAACGACAGCGGTGACTGACATAGCTCGCAGAAAAAGCGAGCTGAGGTAGCAACGGGTCTGCCACATAGCTCGTAGACCCGATAACAGATAATACTGATGATACTTAAAAATATAGTTAACTTAAAAATAAGTTTTTAAGTGTATGATAATGGCCATGATTTATAAAGCAAGCAGCATAGCGACGAAGGATTATCTAAGAGTATCTAAAGTTATGAAGTAATAGAAGTTAAAGTTATATGTCGCCAACGTCGTTCCCGCGAACTCTGTGTTAGATGAAGTTTACCAAAGGCATAAGTTTGAAAGTCATCAATTACAAGTGATTAATGTAATAGCAAGTATAAGAGGATAATTACACTTTACTTTTGTAAATAATTAAAAGGCTGTTGCGCTAAATTTATAATACTTGTGAATGGTGTTGTTATGAGCAGTCTCTTAATAAAAAACTTTATATGTCTTTTCCTCTTCCTTTGTTTACATCAACATCATCATCAGTCTGTGTGAGTCCACTGCTGGACATAGGCCTCCCCTACTGCACGCCTTCTCCATAAGGGGGTTTCTGGACTGTATCCAATCACCCTGGTCCAATGCGGGTTGGTGAGTGTTTCTACTTTTTACATGCCAATCCGACGCATGGATCATCGTACTTTTCAGACAATTAGGTGATCGGCCCAAATTGCCCTAACCAACTAGGAAAAAACAATGAAAATTTGTTTAGTCCTCGCAGGCTTCGAACCCACGACCTCCGGTTTCTAAAGCACACGCCCTTACCACTACGCCACGGAGGCAGTCTATGCAGCATTCGTTCATTTTTAAGTGTTTAAGTGAACTATAGAGGAATATCTAGTCGGAGAGTTATCTGGATGTTTGCTAATTTAAAGATATAAAATAGTTTTTTTAATTACATTTTACAAAGTCTAGCAAACGCGTCCTTGAGAATCGTCAGCTATCGAATTACCTATTAAATATGATTGAAAATTGACGCTATTATTGATGACAAACAAAAATATTCTTTGTAGATGCATACATACTTTACAATGACCTTCACTATTACTTGACAATATGATGGTGTCACAGCCAAAATCAACTGATTATATCAAAGTTTCATATCAGCCGAATATTTGTTAGAAGCATTTACTTAACTTTCAGTAGCCATTTGTAATATACACACGTGCAAAATAATAGTAAAATTTCTTTATCGATAAACGGCATAATTCAACAATCTAATTAACAAAACATGAAATTCTTGCCTGTACTAGGCATAAATCTAAATTGCACGACGCAATCTAAATGGTAACGTATCGTTTGATCATAACTATAAGGGACTAGGTGTGGGCATATTCTCAGAGCATTTCCGGGGTTTAATAGGCCACTGTGAACTGTGGCTGTAAACCTTAGTTGCTCAATTTTAGCAGAGCATATTACACAACGCTGAAGTGAACCATATCGCATAATAACACGCGGAGCATATTTGCCAAGATTTAGCATTTGATACCAACCGAGGGTATTATGTTTGTAGTTCAGGTTTGTTACATTACGTACATCTGTTTTAAATAATGCAACACTATAGGGATCTTAACAGATAGAGAAGACTGGCTTTTAATATTTACAGAAAAAAAGTAAAATCATATTAAGGGACGATAACAAAAAAGAAACGGGTATAGTTTGTAAGAAGATTGTATCATCATCATCATCAGCCTGTGATAGTCCACTCCCTTAATATACCCCAATCCACGGTGAACCGTATGGTTGTCGGGTCTACCGACTTTTACATGCCCATCCGACGCATGAAGAATATACTGCTAGGTTCATTTGATGTTATTTAATTAATGCTAGGAATCGAACCTACGACTAAAGAAAATATGCGTAAGTGAATCGACTGAAACATTCCTTTACACTCCTCACTGGATTACGAATTGAACGTTTAATCAGGTATAATAAGGAAACACTTAAATGATGTTTACTGTTTCTAAAAAATCCCAGTTGAAAGGAATTATGTCCAACCAAATGCCAGTTAAATTAAAAATAAAGTACAATATCATCATTATCATCATCAGCCTGTGATAGTCCACAGCTGGACATAGGCCTCCCCTAATACACCACTATCCATTAGAGGGTTTTTGGACCGTATCCCACCACGCTGGTCCAATGCGGGTTGGTGGGTGGACCGACTTTTTACATGCCCATCCGACGCATGGATCATCTTACTTTTCAGACAATTGGGTGATCGGCCCTAATTGCCCTAACCAACTAGGAAACAACAATGAAAATTTGTTGAGTCCCCACGGGATTCGAACCCACGACCTCCGGTTTCTAAGCCACACGCCTATACCACTAGGCTACGGAGGCAGTCGAGTACGATATACTACCGAAGTACAATATACTACCACTATATTATGAGTAACATATAAACACATTTCTGATTGTCTTCTTGAATAAAATGTGTTGCCACATGTTATTTGAATTATTTTCATCACTGTATCAAAGTTTTTCATCATCACTTTTACGTTAAAGCAACATGAAATGCAAATGAAATGTTAACTTGTAACATTTTACTGTTGAAAATACCTATGTTATTGTATTTTCAATATACAAAAGTACAAAGGCGGCTTGCATATGCACTTTTTTATTAATTAAATGACGTTTTTATTGCAGCTTAGCATAATAATACGTGCATCATCTAGGTCACAAAACGAATAAAAGTGATTAAAATAATTTTTATTTCGATTTTTTACGATATATATGATTTTTTTTTTGATTTCTATATTCATGAACGCCCGATCGTGGAGAAAATAATTGCCAAAAATTAGAAAGAGTATTTAAATTTTATAATAGTTAAAAAAATTTTTGTTCAAAAATATCGATGAAAGATTTTTTACTTCGATTACTACTGCCTTCTTTTTATCCGATTAATTGAGATGCAACCAAACCGGTGCAGGTACTTTATTAAGACACAGTGGGATAGCCTGCTTGTATGTGTGTATGAGTTACAGTGGTCCTTGTATCTATAAAAGCCCGCGCTCCAGACAGTTCAGCAGATTGACACAACACATCGATTCGTTCGGGCGATAGTATCTAGATTAAATCGATTAAAAGTAATGTGATTTGGCTGTGACGCGGGGGAACCTTTTCTTTTTCCGTTTTCCAAAATGGCCGCGGTCCATGCTTTTATGGTGAGGATTTTTGTATTAATTTTTTTAAATACGTTCTTAAAAAATCTTAGAGAATTTTCTTAAATTATTTTTAATATTATAACACCAATTGAACATATAAAATCAAAGAAATAGTTACGATAAGATATTTTCATGTTCGAGAGTTTCATATTTCGTTAATTATTTATAAAGGGTAAAGTATACGAAATGTCAAGATGATTTTATTTGTAAATTAATAATGTATAGAAAATTTAATGAGTACATCTTTACTGGTGTAGGTCCCTGTTTCAGGAGACCGTCTGGTGATAACACCGCGGTGCCTATTCTGCCGCGAAACAGTGAGTGTGAAACACTGCTGTGTTCCGGTTGAAGAGGCACCGTAGCCAGCATTTACTGGGAAGAGACTTATCACCCTATGTCTCACGGTAGGCTAGCGCGTTGGCGATACCACTGATTGCCAATGTCTCATGGGTGTCGGTGACCACTTTCCATCAGGTGGCCGACTGTCGTCTGCTGCGTAAGCTAAAAAAAAAAAATTCAAAAAACATATTTTTATGTAAAAAAGATGTTAAACTGATAGTTACTTCCGATAAAACTCCGAAGTTTTGAAGAAAATAGCATAGTTTTGTTCTGATATTATAAACACATATACTAAAATACGTAATTTTCAAACACACCTGCTTAATGAGACAATTACATATCCCAACTTAATATTTTAATAAGGATTTTGAAATTCTGTTTGATTTACGGTTACGTTCAGTACAGTAACAGTACGAAAAGTTTTTCATAAGCATACAATGAAGAATTATTCATCACAGTTATTGCATGAGACTTTTTTATATGCTTTTCTTTATTAAAATCATGACTATATTAAAATAGAAAAAAAATATATAAAATTGCAAGAAATTAAATTATTAAAATTACTAATGAAGGAGTGATTAGTATTCATTATATTTAACAAACTTTAAAACTTTCGGTGTAACTAAAAGGCGACATTCAATTTTGTATGCCCCATATTTGTTGAGCTAAGTTTTGCAATAAATGTATGACTTTTAAGTTCGGTATTATTTAATTTGGCCAATGTATGAACTGCTTATAGAAACTGGAACATATTAAAGGCCAGACATGTACCATTAGAAATGTACACGGTAACTGGATATAACAACAAAAAATATAATAAGGAATTATGTTTTATACAGTCGAACAAATTCAATTTGACTTGAGCAATCGTAAAATGCTTTCGACTCGAAACAATTTTGTATTGATTTCGCATTTATATATTTATATTTCGAGTAGTAGTTTTTCGTGAATATATAAATTGAATAGTGGTGGTAAATTTTTTAAATATTCCTTTGCGATCATAATACTATTTAAACGAATCTTAATGTATCTATTAGTTCACTAGGCAAAAGATTTTCCAAATCACTTACATTTTCCAAATATCAGTTGTCACTTCGTATCAATGAATAATTCATAATCCCCATTATGGAACCGATAAAGATTGAATCTGGAACACGCGTTATGTTCAATTTAACGGTGGCCAGTCCATATCCGAGGACCGTCTAGAATCTAGATTGGGCGTTTCACAAGGTACTATCATAGGTCTCTTATATTATACGAATGGTTTAAACGATTGAACATAAGAACCGGGCTAATCAAAGACAGTATTTACCGACATTGCAAAATTAAGTTTGTTTTAAGTTAGATGAAAAGATAATAGTATTTGTTCATTTTGTATCTGTAAAAGATTTAGTATCAATAAGAAATCTAGAAAGAGAAAAGTTACATAGTCGTTAATTTTTATTATTGACAACATAAGAAAATACTAACTCCATGGTCGGGTCGTTTTGGGTTTTTGAGTTATTTTGAAACATGTGTTCGAGTTCTTAAGAAAAATAAACATGTGTTATAGTTGCCTTATTGTTCGGTTCTCCCCAGCCAATATGAGCCGATCACCCAATGGCCTGAAAAGTAAGATCCATGCGTTGGATGGGCATGTGAAAAGAGGATCTCGGTTGTCAGGATCATCTTTCGAGGTCGTTATAGGAACTTACTCTTTAAATTTACTGACAAATAAGTTGTTTATTGAATGCAGACTCATACCACTCACTCTGCGTAATATTATAAATTCGAAGTTGACATAAGAAGTAGTAGTGGCCATAAATAATGTAACTTTCAGAGTGTTACCTAGCCGAATGAATATGGGGACAGAATCAGTTTTCCTAATATTGGTATATTTAATTTTTTACACACAAGGCACACAAGTATGTTTGACTGAATAACTAAAAAGTGCTGAAAAAAGATAACGAATATGAATGTTTTATTAAAAAATAAACCGCTCGTAATGGGCAACCAATTAAACATCTTTAAGGTATACTGCAGCTAAATTATTATCATTAAAATGTTATTTAATGTTTTCTAATGAATAACGTAATAAAATAGGATCACCTTGCCTTGTACGCTTAGGTTCTTAGGCTAAAAAAAGATACCTATTCCTTATCTAGGCTTAGGTATTGCGTATATGAAACCTTGACCCTTTCGTGTTGGCACTTTAACGTTTTTACTGCAATGCTTTAATTAGATTAATTGAGCTAAATAAAAAACTGTTGAAACGAATATCAGGATGCTTTACTATACTTTTTATAAGAACACGCTTGTATATATAGTGTTATTAAAATATTGTAAATATGAGTACTATTATAAAAACTTTAAGATTGCTTAGATTTTCTGATTTTTACTTTAAAGAATTCTTTTTATCATGATTGTAAAAGAAAAAGGGAAGCTTTTGCTATCTTAAAAGATGTTTAGTAGGAAAAATATATATTTTTTTAATTAGGACAAGCATCAATCATAGTATCAACTATTTGTTGTACTTTATAATATTCTTTAATTGTCACGGGGTCAGCTTCTAATCTTACTAATATTACGTCAAAGGTCTTGACTACCTGCACCAGTTCTGCTTGATCATGTAACACTATTATGCGTTATTGCAACGCATCATGTACTCAGTTATGCACTAGTGTTATACGATGTCGGATTTTAATCCAAGATATCTCTGAGGAAGAACAGAGTTTAATACTGTCTAGTTGTAGAGGTAGCTTAAATCTGATTAATATATGTCAAATTTCAGCAAAATCTTCCATGTTGATGATGCATTTAAAAGTAAATCTAAATATATTATCGGGCCCATAGAAATTTTTGGTCTCCACCTGCTTGAGTTATTATTGTGCCGTGTAAACGCGCAAGGTAACCTTGGTCTTATTTCACGTAATAAACAGGCGATTCGGATATTAGATTATTTTTCATACTCCAGCTAGTATGTATGTTATACTAATAAATTAAAGGTTTGGTTAAGATTTTATAACATTCGATATATTGCAAAACTCGTTTATTGTTTTACTGTACATTTACTGTTTAAGTTCAAATTATTACACTCTGAACTAACATTTATAACGTGTTTTAACTGTTAACTTAAGTTAAATTATTTTAAAAAAATTTATTATAGAGTTAAAATTAATTTCTTACGTTAATTAAGCATTTTCGTCCCACAACGATTTCGTAAAAGGTACCTACAGAATAATTTTATTACGCGTTCTATACATAGTTATAATAGTCAATTCATTGAGTAGATAACTTTTAAAACAACTTCCGACCTATGAATTGTATAACTTCCTTCTTTATATATATATATATATATATATATATATATATTATTTTTGTTCTACTGCTTGTTTATCATATTTTGCCGTTTTGTATAATTTTGGACACCCCCTGTCTTTTTTTTGTAAGCACTACACATAAATGTTTACTTGTAATATTGACTGTTTGTGCCAAAATAAATGAAAAACAAAATATATATAATACTATATCATACAAACGTCATAAATATTAAGATCGTACGTATGAAGTTGTAATGAAAATTGAAACTTTTCTTTTCATTTCAGTTACTGCTGGTTTGCAGCAGTCTAACAGCTGCAAAGGGGATCGAGGAAAAGTCTAAAGTATCGGAGTTGCTTGATAATGGAATCAAGGATGGAGCGTCGGTCAAAGGCGTGAAGAGGGGCATCATCTCGTCAGGCCACTACGGGTCATCGTTTGGCCACGGGGGCTTTGACATTGGCCATGGAATCGGCTATGGTGGTGGAATCGGCCTCGGAGGTGTCTCAATTGGCCATGGTATTGGATCCGGTATAGGTCTCTCTTCTGGCATAGGTATTTCTTCTGGCATAGGTCTCTCTTCTGGCATAGGTCTTGGGTCAGGAGTAGCTATTGGTTCGGGTTTCGGTGGAGGAATTTCTGCTGGCCCTGCTGTTGCCATTGCTTCCGGTCCAGCTATTGCAGCTGCACCAGCCATAGCAGCTGCCCCCGCCGCGGTTGCGGTTGCCCCGGCTGGAGTGCAAACGTCAGTAGCCGTCGCGCCAAACCCGGTGATCCTCCGCCAGGAAGTCCCCAGATTCATCACCAGAACTATCACCCGCAACGTCCAAGTGCCGGTGCAAGTACCCGTTCCAGTACCAGTTGAGAGGCAAGTGCCCGTACCAGTGCAGGTGCCCGTACCCGTACCAGTTGACAGGCCGTACCCGGTCGTTCACAAAGTACCAGTTGAAGTGACCAGACAGGTGCCCGTATACTACGAGAGAAAGGTGCCGTACCCAGTTAAGGTGCCGGTCTCCGTACCCGTTCCGTACCCGGTAACAGTAGAGAAACCTGTACCGGTTGACAGACCTGTATACGTTGACCGCCAGGTTCCAGTACCACATCCAGTATACGTAGACCGACCAGTTAGGGTCCCAGTCCCTGTGCAAGTGGACAGGCCCGTGCCTGTACCACAGCCCGTGGTTGTTGACAGGCCTGTGCCTGTACCACAACCGGTGGTTGTCGAGAGGAAGGTTCCAGTGGCAGCCGTGCCTGCTGTTGCCGTCGCACCTGCTGTGTCTTCGGGTATAGCTATCGGATCCGGTATTGGCTATGGATCGGGCATTGGCTACGGTTCGGGAATAGGTTATGGGTCCAGCGTAGGCATAAGCTCAGGAATAGGCTACGGATCCAGCTATGGTTCAAGCTACGGCGGCGGCCTCCACTCCGGGATTGGATCAGGAATCTCCCTTGGCTACGGAGGCCATGGCTACGGCCTGTCCTCCGGTATCGGCCACTCGATCGGCGTGTCCAAAGTGATCTCGTCAGGTTACCCGAGCTTCCACCATAAGTAGCCATTAAGTTAGGTTGTGTCGTACGGTTTCGTGAAAGTCGAATTGCAATATTGTATTATATTATTTTTTTAATAAATGATTGAACCAAATCTATTGTCGTTTCCTTTTGTACGTTCTATTGCATTCAATGTAGCTTAAAATTAATTCATTTTTCACCGTTCAAAATAGAAAAAATTTATTTTAGAACTAACGTGTATTGAAGTAAGTTTAGGCAACATTAATGAATTTTTTTAAAAAAATATATAAATTTAGGATGAGAAAAATTACCATTAATTATTATGATAATAATTACAATTTTAAATAAATGTCCTTAAAAATGTAATTGACTTGTAAGAAAGGAACCGACTTATTGGAGAATATATGTTATAAAAGTAGATTAAAATTTATTTTATAATTATTCTAATATTTCTATACACACATAATAACTATCACATTTTAATACCACATGTATATTACGACAAAGTGACCTTAAAAATATTTCCTTTGCATCTTGATAACTATAAAAAGTTAAATCTTTTATGACATTAATAAGGATTTTCAAATACAATTTGTTCTTTACATTGAGTCGTAGTTTATTGACATTAAATTCAGAACGAAAAAATATATAACCTATTATAATTTTAAAAATTTCATTATAGCCTCTTTAAAAACTTTAAAATTCGCTTATTGTTATGGCAAGCTATTACCACCAGCATTTTGTAGTATCGATTGAAAGTATTATAACCTTAGTGATCTATGTATGTCACAAGAAATTTTTAGGAAGTAAAACCAACACCCGAATATTTCTTGAGGCTTGCTTAGTTCATCTTTTAAATAAAACGAGTTTAAATTTTAGATATTATTTAAAAACGTTTCCAGTAAAAGTTTATCCTCAGAAATCATTAAACAGTCAATTCTTCGGTTTTTTATTATCTTAACAATATCAGTTCTAAAAAGCTCATACTTTTATTAATTTTCAATAAGAGGACGGAATAGAATTTTGCACAAATAGCCTTTCCCTGTGATAAGGTTTTGTTTGTGATTTTTACTGTTAGTTTACTTTAAATATATATTTAGAAAATTATACATTTCTTTTTAGGGTTCATTTTTGACCCTTTAGGACATTTCCAGGCTTTGGAAAAATCTTCCATATTCTGAAGGCTGCCTATTGCTCGGAATATTTGCGGTGAATGTTCATCCTTAAGATCCTTTTTCAACACGTCCAGTGTTGCCACTCCGCACCACAACTTAATGAGAAAGAGAAATGTAAAAAAATATAAATAATGAATAATTTTCAAATGAAAATGTTGTGTACAATGTAAATTAATAATTACTTAATTAATTGAGAAACATTAAGACCGACTTATGTTAATAAATTTAGTACTACTTGATACACCTTGGGCGGATGTAACATCATCAGCCTGTGTTCAGAAGTCATCAGACATAGGCCTAATGCCTGAGGGGGTTTATGGACTGTATCCCACCACGCTGGTCAATTGCGGTTTGGTGGGTGCACCGAATTTTACATGCCCATCCGACGCATGTATAAATAATGAGTTTTATTTAATAATTACCTATTATCAAGAATCAATCCAATAAACATCATGGTATCAATACTTACATTTCCATAGGACAAGAAGAACAGTTGCTCCGACGTGAAATGTTCAAAACCGGGTAGCTTTGGCTCGGGTCCATATTTCCCCAAATGATGTCTCAGAGCGACTAATGCTTCTCTAACGCCACCATTGTCGGCTATATTCTCTCCTAACGTGTTTTTACCATTCACCTGAAATTTAGAAGCACTTGGTATGAAACAATAGCTACTATGTCTAAATGTCTTTTACAATACCTATGTATAAACCGGTAAATAGTTTTAAGAATACTAAACAAAGACATCTACAAACAAACCTACTACCTTAAATAACCGTTCGTGAGATTGATACAATTTAGAGAAATAGAGTAGCCAATCAAATTTCGATGATACCGGTGCTAAAAAATTTAAAAATTTGTGGTAAGCAAAAAAATTGTACGCTAAAATTTACAATTGATGTCATACATCGTATATAAAAACTGAAATCATATTATTTTAACTGAAGAGGTAAAAATCTAAGATGGATTGTGTTCATTAAAAAATATTACATATTATTATGTTCTAATCAGTTGCAGGGAGAAAACGGCACTATCTTTTTGTACATCGAGCGATTACACTATCCCTCAGTTTACGAAAAGAATATGCATTGAATTATCGAGTGGAATTAAGGTGCAAGTAAGATCACATTATTAGTTAGTAGTATTAGTAGCTGCCTCCGTAGCCTAGTGGCATAGGCGTTTGCTTTAGAAACCGGAGGTTGTGGGTTCGAATCCTGCAGGGACTCAACAAATTTTCATTGTTGTTTCCTAGTTGGCTAGGACAATTTGGGCCGATCACCCAATTGTTTGAAAAGTAAGATGATCCATGCGTCGAATGGGCATGTAAAAAGGCGGTCCACCCACCAACCCGCATTGGACCAGCGTGATACGGTCCAAAAACCCCCTAATGGATAGGGGTGTACTAGGGGAGGCCTATGTCCAACAGTGGACTATCAAAGGCTGATGATGATGATGATGATGATGATAAGTATTAGTAGTAGTATTAAATAAGTAGAAGTAGTAAAGTATTGTTTATTTTTAGGTGAATATTATACTGCATCACTCGTCTCATCATGTACACCAGCAACCGTGTCTTTTAAATCGAAACACAGCAGTGGTCATCGCAATTCAAACCTTCAAACTGTCTTTAAGCGGATCTTACAATAAAAATGCCAGAAGAAAATAAAATCCAACTTTTCTTACCGATTACTAAAATAGATCGCTCGTTGAGACCGGAAAGAAGGGCATCATTCTATGTTTTTTACTTTAAAAAGAATAAAACTCACTTACGTGTTCGTTAAGCTCTTTAACATAGAATGACGAGTATTGATCAATTAAACATTGGGTATTGTTCACGTATAATTCGATGGTTTGATTTGTCCACCAAGGAACGTAGTTACCATTCTTGTCAAAAAAGCGACCTGTAATTAACAAAATAGTTTATGAGAAAACGGCTTGTAAATAAGTTATAGTAGACACCATAAACGATACTGAAGTCGCGTGTATGAAAATATGCATATGCATAGAAAAATTTACACAATGTAAATATCAGAACTTAATCTATTTAAAATGTGACTTAGCAGAGTTTTGTATAAATCTATATATATAAATAAAATAGATTCCCACCTATATATCGACTCATCACGATATCTCTGGAACCATAAGGCGTAGCGACTTGAAATTTGGTAGTAATATTCCTTTCGCCGAGTAGAGGTCAACTAAGTACTATGGATTTTACGAAATTCCACCCACAACCCCCTAAGGGTTGCTAGTATTGTATATAAAAAAATAATGCTAATATTTTACTCACTTACCATAGTTATCGAAACCATGAGTGATTTCATGGCCTAATATTGTTCCCAAAGATCCATAGTTCAGGGAACTGAAAAATATAAATTCACATATTAAAGATAATTAATTTCTTATATGTGTGTGTATAATTAATATGCTCATTTTTGGCATGTTTCTATAGATATATTTAATTATTGTAAAAGATGTTTAAAATTTCATAAAAGTGGCGAATGTTTTAATAGCATATTTTCCTTTAGACTTCAATATTGACAGATTATTCAATATTGATGAAAAAAAACTGGTCATAAATATAGAATTTAAAGCAGAGTCATTACTTGGCTTTTTGTGTAGCGGTTTTACAGTTTCAGGAGTTGCCAAAACAATTAACTATTTGGTAAACAATACCAATGAAACAATTTATTATGGATTTAGTACTTACTCAAGCCCCAAGTCAAAGAACGGGTATTGCAAAATTACCATAGGTACAGCTGCGTCCAGGATTGGAAAATACATCATAAATACATCATTAATCTACTTAAAGCTGAAAACCACAGTAAAAGTAAACAACCATACGAATATTTAGATTTTTCATACTTTACTGAAACGGACGTTCGATTAATTTTATGTAACAGAGAAAACTAACATATTGGAATGAAAGTAGTACTGAAATACTGAACAGCTTTTTGTCAATGACTATAATGCATCTTTTAGTAACAAAAAATTCTCTTGTATATTTCTGCAATCAAACATTTGGAAACATCTATTCATCTAATTGACAAATCAACATACTTATAGTATTCTTCTGAAACGTATGGTACGCGTTCACTTCGGTGGGATTAGTTTTCCAAGTACTGGATTTCTGGATCATTCGATATCCGTTCAGTACTTTCTTCATTTTCGCGTGCAGCACGCTGATCATATTTTCCAGATGTTTATCGGGTTCTATCACTATCCCTTTGTAATACTCCTCCAGTTTTCCATTTTCCATCAACCACTCGGGATAACCAATCAAGGTTTCCATTTCGATTATCTTCCTGTAAGTTTCGAGTTTCGTATTGTCGTCCATCCATTTTGCTTTTCCGATCAAATGCGCTAGGGCGTTCTTTAACTCGTTGAGCATTATTTCTATCTAAAAAAGCCATAAACAGAATATTTGTTACGTTCTATCGTAGAAAATGAAACACTAATAGGCCTCTGCCAATATAATCTTAACCATATAGTTAATGACATTAAAAAAAGAAAGAAAAGCACTGGCTACCTTTGTTTAGCTATTTTTCTGGACTCTAGGTTATTTGGTATTGAAAATCTTTAAACCACGAAAGATATCAACACTTGGAGAGACAAAAAACATATTATGATTATAATAGTTGTCACAAATTCAAGTAGCATTGGTTATTATTATGGCTAATGATTGTGTAAACATTTCTTTACAAGCTTATATAATTCAAAGGTCAAGGGAGGCGAGTATGCTGTGTGATTATTATCGGTACACCGAGTGTAGCACTAGTTGCCTTGGTAATCCATAATACCTATATCGCATGGTAAAAATGCATTTAATTATTGAAATGATTTATGGCGCCTTAACTCACTTTTTATTATAAATAAATTATCATAAACAGCCTTTAGCAGTCTACTGGTGGACATAGGCCTTTTTTTATGAACGCCAAGACGGTCGATCTTGTCGGCGTCCAGTAAAACGAGTTGCTCAAAATTGCCACGTTGAGCAGGCGGATTCGCAATTGACTATTCGAACTGTACTGCGGATCTGTGTTACTGCCACTGTAAGGCAGATACGCGGTCAAGTGGTGGTGGGGTCGACACATCCCTACGCCAGCATTGATTATCATTATTTGATTTTGAAACTTCTTATGACCTTTTCATTAATAAAAACTGAAGAATTTGTAGTTGTAGACTATTTCATAGACACAGAACAGTGGTTCAAAAAATGCAACACCTAAAATATTTTTCGAATTAAAAAAGCGTTACACGAGTACGTAATATAAATACGTAAAATTATATTGAGAAAAATTTAGAAGTCAAATACTGTTACGTTAGAGAATAGAATTCTTTTTATCAAATTATAACTGAGGGAATTCGGTTACATAGGAAAATGGCAATATTCAAAATGTACATTTTTTTCTAAGTTTCTACATTGTTAACAGTAGGATTTCTCCAGTAATTATGTAATTTTACGAAATTTTTGGAAAATATCATCTTTCTATTTAATCGACGAATTGTGACCATCTATTTTCTCAATATGTTTAATAGCCTACTTGGTATTAGAATATTACTGAAATCATCATCGTTTACCTTCGGTTTGGTCAGATTGACGAAATTAGGGTCGATCAGAGCATACGCCACTGCCATTCCCAGCATACCATCCACTGCACTGGCGCACCTTAGACTCCTAGAAGGCGTTGATTCCGCGGTGTTATAGGCTTCACCCATATCCACAAACAGTTTGTCAACGACTGAACGCAATTCTGAGGTAGTGTGTATTGCTAGTTCGTCGACTACCTAAATATGTATTACAATTATTAATTGTACTAATATTTTAAAAACTTCAACTTGACCAGCGTGGTGGGATACGGTCCAAAAACTCCCTAATGGATAGGGGTGTATTAGGGGAGGCCTATGTCCAGCAGTGGACTATCAAAGGCTGATGATGATGTGAACTTGCCTGTATAGATGTTTGTTACTCTTTATAGTAAAAACTATAGTTAAGACAATGTAGACTTGGAATAAACGTTAACAAAGTAACCCATCAAAGCGCCGATGTACATATGGTGTTATTAGTCGCTCAGTAACAGAGATGAAGATTCTTCAAAAAAAGCGCGTGAACGATATATGACATCACTTCGTTGCCATGGTTACTATGCTGGTATAGATTTCGAGACTAATGTAGCTAAATTATAATAAACTTCATGTTTTAGATAGGCATCAGCGTATTTGTAAACTTCAATAACACACCTTGATCCAAATGAAAAGCTCTATCGTGGCAGGGGAAGCCGTCGACAAATATACAGTTAGCAACGTAAGATATTCTATGTCGAATTCAGTTAGCAGCAGTTTATCCTCTTCGAAATCCAATCTTACTTTGGTCATGTTAAAAACTCCTTCCAAATATCGTCTCCAAATAGGTATAGCGGTGCCATTATAGAGTTCTACGCTCTCGTCAATAAGCTTTTGTATTTCATCAACAGTGTATTCGGGTAGGTTCAGTTCAGCTTCGTCGTTGTCATCAGTGTCGTTTTCTTTCTTAATCTACAAAACGATATGAAATTTTATCAAAACATGGACATTGTTTTATATTACCTATTTATTAAATATTAAACATGACATTAACGTTCAAAATAGTGCCATATAAATATTAAATAAAATGACTTTACGGATTTTATCGCATTTATTTTACATTTTTAAATTCCCGACCTTTCAAACACTTTCCAGTGACCGTGGTCACGGGGTAGACTGAGATGTCATGCGTCTTGTTGCCAGTGCGGAAGCGGGGTTTCCAGATCATAATTTTGATTAATTATTTTTAGTCTGTACTCCGACCTATGCAAAATGAACTGGTTTTATCTTTACAGCCAGCAGTGGTTATGCAGTGGTTATGGTTATTATGCTTGGGTTTAAATTTTAATTTATTAATTATGGGATCCCAAGCAGGTGGTAGAACCCAACCATCTTCTCTATTGAAATTAGGATGTTTTCTAATCTCAATAGCATCACGGATCATCCTTGGTAGGAGTCGGTGTTCTTTAGCGAGGATTTGTGGTCGATCAAATCTGATGTTAAATCACCGATTTCTACCAAGGATGATCCGTGAGGCTATTGAGATTAGATAACATCCAAATTTCAATAGAGAAAGAAAAAAAAATTCTGGCTGTAAAGATAAAAACCAGTTCATTTTTGCATCGGTCGGAGTGCAGACTTAAAATAATTAATAAAAATTAAGATCTGGAAACCCCGCATCAGCACTAGCAATAAGACGCATGACATCTCAGTCTACCCCGTGACCACGGCCACTGGGAAAGTGTTCGAAACGACGGAAATTTAAAAATGTTAAATAAACGCGATAAATCCGTAAAGTAATTTTATTTAATAATGTATAATATTCGCGTAAACAATAGAAATAATTATAAATATTAATCTTTAATTAATAAATAAATAATGAACGGTACAAATCGAATGCTGAAATATGTTATGGTGTGTGATAGTAACTATTTAAAATTGATGTAAATAATGTCGGCCATAGCAATGACGTGTAAGAGGCGTTTTCTTAATTACTCAGTTTCGTTTTTTCTTTCATAGGTTTTTTCAGTAAGTTCCATTTTTAGTAAATGGTTATCGAGTTGAAAGTTGCTTGCTCACAGAAACAGACCCATAGGCATGTTGCCATTTCATTGCTGAAGGTTACAACTGCTTACGTGATCTGATTAGCTTTGGCAGAATTAAAATTATTGTAAATGCGTTTTCTCCTTGCAATGTAATATAATGTATGCTCACGTTATAATAAAACTCATCGAAGTCATAATAGATAGTAGACGTCTCCAGTAACTTGCTATCCAACTCCGCTTCAGAAATGTTGACACTCTTGAAGCTTTCAGATTTCACAACGAAAACTTTCATCAGTCTTGCGAAGAATATTCTGTATGCATCATCGATTTTTTCGTTTACATCGATGTCACCATCAGCGCTGCTTTCAAAGTGATATCGGTTGCTTGAAATGAATTTGGATCGAAGTTTTCTTTTTTTCACTCTCGACAATGTCCTCTTTCTTTGTTTTCTATGACTATTTTTTTTGCTGTGCATACTGAAATGTAAAAATGAATATGATTAGCTTATCTCAATTAAAAACATGATAAAGACTAATAAAGTTTAATGGTTTAACCTTGGAAATGGATCTACGGCCTCCGGTATACCTATCGTAAGTCTGTTTATTGATGAGTTCTTTGTATCAGCGAAAACGTCAAATCCTATTAGGACATCCATTCCGAGCTTCTTTTTTATCCTGATCAAGGTTTCAAGCCAATCAAACGCATAATTGCTATAATCTATATCGTTTGTTATGTTAATAAGTGTTGGATATTCTGGAAGACCCAGTTCATTTAACAAATCCACGACTGGTTTCAATCCTCGTTTATCCAATTTTTCTGAAATCGTATAGAGCTTTGTTAGAAATGTAAAATAATCTAATTTATTGACATTTTACTTCATTGCAGATAGGTAATCAATTTCAAGCTGTGAAAACGTGCAGTGCCTTTCAGAATTGTATGGTAATTCTTTAGATACTAAGAAAATCATGTATTTGGAATGCATATAGAAAAACTTGGATTTTTGTCTTAACAAAAATAAAGTTTTCCTATGAATCAAGATTCATGCATTAATATTTAAGTTAATCGGTTTGGTAATAAATATCGTGAAACGACTTTTTTAACATATTAATTTGTGCAATTTATGTATAGTCTAAAACACTTGAACTTCCACGATGTTGTGAGATTACTTACCAACATCCATACAAGCCGTGTACATGTCCTTTGCTTGACGTACTGGTTTCGGATATTTCTTCACGTTCAATGTCTCCTTATTGTCAAAAAAGTCCCTCACAGCGATGTAAACTTTCGTCTGCTTATCTCTAAACCAGTTGTACGATTGGTACGCATCGGGTCGCGGATGTGCGTCTGTCCATTTGCCACATGAGTACTGTTCATGGATATAGAATTAATATATCGATATCATTGTATGTATTAAAATATTATTTGAAAAAATTATAAATGAATAATTACACATTTGTATTCAACAACTGAACTTGTACAAATTGTAACTTACTAATTGTAGGTTCGGTTGTTTCACTAACAAATTGTAAATTCAGTTGTTTCAAAAAACAAATCTCTATATACTAGGGTTTGCTTTAAATTTTGGGTGAGCTTAACAAATATTCCTTGTGGTAGACTTTATTGCTACTACCAACTCACCTTATAGAAGTCATTGCATGGGTTAACGGAATCGTCGATTGATAGTGCCAAATTGGCCGCAGAACGTAGACACTCTTTGGTTTTGCAGAGCTCTGGGGGTTGCTTACGCAAACGTTGTGCGTCTGAACAATTAATGGACATGATACTTAATAATTAATATTAGTACTAATAGTTAGCAGGTAAAATAAATATTCCCGGGCTTTATCACGGTTAATTGCTTTACCATTATTCGCGAATTTCCAGACGCTTGACAGCGTCTATGTGCTTACTAAGGTCTTTAGCATTATAATCATCATCATCATCACCATCAGCCTGTGTTAGTCCACTGCTGGACATAAGCCTCCCCATTAGGGGCTTTTTGGACCGTATCCCACCATGCTGGTCCAATGCGGGTGGGTGGGCCGACTTTTTACATCGGACGCATGAATCATCTTACTTTTCAGACAATTGGGGGATCCTCCCAAATTGCCCTAACCAACTAGGAAACAACAATGAAAATTTTTTGAGTCCTCGCAGGATTCGAACCCACGACCTCCGGTTTCGAAAGCATACAACCCTACCACTAGGCTACGGAGGCAACATTATATTGTCTTACTACTTACTTTAAAGTCCAACTAATTATTTTATTTACACGAACACTACACATTGTTGAATAAAATTACTTTTACGGAATTTTATCGCGTTTAATATTATAATATGTTTTGATTGATGATTACAAATCGTCGGGTATTAAATTGTAAATAAGCGCGATAAAATTCGTTAAAAGTCCTTCTAACTGTGCAATATTTCATTGGCATAAAATATAAAAATATATTTATTGACACTTACAATATATCAAAAGTGCCAAACTGACGATTGTCAACATTAGTAGAAGGATAATTAAAATCCATACCAGTTTTTTTCTATGTTGCCTTCGAAACCTGAAAAATGAGCATAGTTTTTATCATTTATAAGTAATATACTAATTTTTTACTGTTTGTCCTACTATAATAGTGCGAGTGAATATGCCTAATAAAATATAAATTAAGTAAAAGCGTAACAAAGTGTTGTCGAGGCCTCCTCAAAGCAAGTCCCGGTGGTGGAAAACCCCCGCTAGGCCTTGCCAAACGACATTAAGGACCTCTTGCGACGCAAGAGGGCTGCGATCCGTGCCTACGATTGGTATCCAACCGAACGGAACCGAAGACAGTTACGCGCCCTTGAACATCAGTCCAAGACGCGCATAGCTGAATTCAGGAACGATCGGTGGGATACAGATCTAAGCAACATGCACCCATCCCATCAAGCCTTCGGCAACTTCCCAAAAGCCTAAAGGTGGGAATCGGAACCCCTCCGATGCCGCCCTTATCCCATCCTAACCTTCCTGATGCTCCTCTAGCGTTTCTCGACGAAGAAAAAGCCGAATGTCTAGCCGACAGCCTCGAGGCACAATGCACGCCTAGCACTCAACCGATCGACGCCGCTCACCGCCAAACGGTGGAGAGCGAGGTCGAGCGGTTGTCTCTACTTCCTCCTCGCGAACACTTCACCGGTGACCGGAAGCGAAGTCAAGTCGATTATCAAAATCTCAAACCTCGGAAAAGCCCCGGCACCACGGAATAACCAACCGCGTCATTAAATCCTACCGGAACACCATAATTAACATCTTAGTCCTAATTTATAACGCAGCTCTTTCCAGGGTATTTTCCCAAACACTTGGAAGGACGCTGAAGTTATAGGTTCCTCAAACCCGGCAAACCACCCGCACTTCCAGTTCTTATCGTCCCATTAGCCTCCTAAAGGGTTTCGGAAAAATATATGAACGACTTGTCCAAGCCGCTTATTAGATTTTATGAAATCTAAAGGCTCCCTACTATTCAATTCGGCTTTCAGGCCAAACATTCATGCACTAACCAAATTCACCGCATCACGGGAAAATTAAAGTCAACTACGAGGCCATCACACGGGAGCGCTTTTCCTCGACGTGGCGAGGCGTTCGATAAAGTATGGCACGAAGGGCTTATATACAAGTTATATAAGCTCGGCGTGCCAGACCATCTCGTACTCATCATCGAGACTTCCTCAGGAATCGAACGTTCCGATACCGCGTAGGGAACCAAATCACTACCTCGACCGGTCCGTGCCGGCGTACCCAAGGCTCCGTATTAGGACCAATCCTTTTACATTATACACAAACGACATCCCACAACACCGTCTTGTAGACACCGCCTTATTCGCAGACGACACCTGCATATACTCAACCAGTAGATGTCCTATCCTAGTAAGTCAAAGACTCAATCCAGACGCAATATCCTGGGGAATGGTTCCGGAAATGGAGAATAGAAATAAATCCTTCAAAAGCGCGGCCATTTTGTTCACGCGACGAAACCCGTGCCTTCCTTCCAATGTCCGACTCCTGGAGTTGCCTATCCCTTGGGTCAAACAGACCAAATACCTCAGGGTAATCTTAGACAAATCCCTTGACATTTGGCCCCACATAACGCGGGTCAAAACAGAGCGACCTACGTCTTAGGTCGACTATTTCCATTAATAAATCCTAAAAGCAAGTTTTCTCTGCGCAATAAGGTGTTGTTATACAAGACAGTCATACGTCAATCTTAACATATCCAGTCCGTCTTTGCACATGCAAAACAATCACACATTGACAAGCTTCAAGCCCTACAAAACAGATTCATGCGCAGGGCCACTGGTGCGCCGTATTACCTGCGCAACATTGACCTGCACCTGGATCTGAAATTGCCCACTATCAAACAATATCTAAAACAGGCATCTATCCGATATTTCGACTCGGCTTCGCAACACCCAAACGATCTAGTTCGGAGCGCCGCCGCTTACGAACCAACAATTTCACTCGCTAAAAACGACGTCCATCGAAGAGCGCGAAACGCGATAACGGATCCGGACGATGAGACTACAATCGTGCAAGCACGTTTAAACTCATTACAAACAACTTGTCCTCGCCGTCGAGGACAAACTAATACACCGTACAACAGATATCGGCACGTACCAGGCCGATTCTCACCAACCAGATAGGGCGGTTAGTAAAGTCTTCCATTAATAAGTCCTAAAAGCAAATTATCGAGCCGAGGTTCGGCTCACCGGGCGCCCTCGATAAATATTCTAACGGGTATAGGCATGGACCTGACCAGCGGCTGATCGAGGCCGAGGCTCCGGCCCTCTTGGGCACCCTCGATCAAGCCCGCTTCGGGATAAGAAGTGGCAGCCCGAGCCGAGGGTCCCCTTTAGGGGTCCCTCGAGGCTAAGCCACAGAATAGAGGTGAAGTCTGTGCACACTTAAGTTGCCAGCCCTCCAGGACCCGACAGGGTTGTGGCAGTTAACTCCAACAACGTGAGTCATCCGTAAAAAAAAAAAAAAAAAAATAAAGCGTAATTACAAAACGAAAAAACAAGAAAATTTTCTTAACTACTCAAAAATTGAAGAAATAGCTTAAATATTATATTGAATGTTGACATAAGACTTATAGAATGTTTAACGTTAAGTTATCAGTTTTAGGGTAAACTAAAAGTGACAATAAGTTTTATAAAAGTCTTGTAAAATCCTACCTAGCAGTGCGTGACCCAACCGCTATCAAATACCCCGTTTCACGTAAATCACCCCGTTCTTCAGCGGTGGTGTCCCCGATATAGCGCTGACCGCACCTGAAATTACCAACTTAAGCCTTTCTTGATGTACAACAAAAAATTAAATGCTACGTGCGTCTTACAATATCTATTAAATAGAAGATATCGTCCGTACATTTTATGAGGAAAAAATTATTTGAGGAACTTTGTATCTTTGTCAAACTGGCCTTTATAAAGGTCTTTATTAATAAGGTGATTACAAGAAAAAACTTATTGAAACACTTCAATTTATTGTTAGTTAAACAACAAATAAAAGCAACCTGAAAACAAAGTTAATTTGTTCAAATTATATCAGTGAATACTTTTTGCAGGCTTTTTTGTAATGCCTTTAATTTTTGCGCTTTAATTAAATATGTGTGTAATTTTTGCTTGCTAATACATTTTTTTAAATCAATGCATAATTTGCAAAAAAGCGATATTTGTACAAATTAAAATAATCACTGACAAGAAAATTAGCTTATTCTGTAATGAAGTAAATTATAAATTAAGTAGACTAACTTTATAAAACAGTGAAAAGAAAGAAAAGAACAGAACGTTCTTAAAATTCAGCTGCTTTTAACGTAGATACACTTTTATAGACTTACATAACTTGAAATAATAATATGATAACTGCCTCCGTAGCCTTGTGGTAAGGGCGTGTGCTTTAGAAACCGGAGGTCGTGGGTTTGAATCCTGCGAGGACTCAACAAATTTTCATTGTTGTTTCCTAGTTGGTTAGGAGTAATTTGGATCGATCATCCAATTGTCTGAAAAGTAAGACGATCCTTGCGTCGGAGGGCATGTAAAAGTTGGCCTCACCACCGCATTGGACCACATGGTGGGATACGGTCCAAGAGCCCCTCATGTGGGAGCTTATGTCCAGCAGTGGACTACACAGGATGAATGATGAATAACATAAAGCTTGAATAGCAGTTTTAATCGAATAACACTTAAAGCCTCACGGGTGAAAATCCACAAGCCTAAACTACTTTAGATGGGTCAATGGAATATAACCCAATATTAAAACACTGAAGTGAATGCGTTTACTTCATACACGCAAATACGACGCATACATCATCTTGCTTTTTAGACAACTGGATGATCGGCCCATGTTTCCCTAATCAATCGAAAACACCGACACAAACCTTTTCTAGCAGAATTCGAACCTACTACCTCGAATGCTACAAATGCACATGAAACTACTAATCATCATTGGTCACATTAACACAGTATTTCTTACGTCAGCAATAGCTCAGGCTCTGTCATTTGTCATCGAGCAATCTTACGCCACCTAAGTGTAATTATTTTCCACGGCCCGAATTAGAAATGTTACCAGTAATGCGATTTTAACGACTTTATAAATTGCAACACAGGTTCAGTATTGTAGTTTGTAAATGTCGTGCATTAGCCGAGCGGTGTTGGTGAAATTTTATATAAATTACAACAACCCTAGTATTCCCTTGAAGTTATATCTTTATATGAGACTCTATATATCAATTAACATATTATTATTTTATGAGAATAATATACAATAACAGACATATAAAAAGAAGATTAGTTTTATTTATTAGCTTCTTTTTATTCATTGCAGTTGAAATCACGCACTACGAAAAAGAAAAAGTTATGGAAACTGCGTCTTTTTCAGAAAGTATTACACGCATACATACATCATCAGCCTGTGTTAGTCATAATACACCCCTATCCATTAGGGGTTTGGACGGTATCCCACCACGCTGGTCCAATGCGGTTAGAAGTCCAGAAAGTATTATATTATTATATCTCAAAGTTATGAAATAATCTTTTGTACAATGCACTTCTATATTTAAATGTAAGAAGAATATAAACTATAAATAAAAATTTCTAAGGGATCTTTATAAAAATAAATTTAAAGTCTTTTCTTTGCAAATATAGTAAATATTATGTTTAAAAGATATATTCGCGGGTTTTGTTTGCAACTTTATCTTGTTGTAACTATATTAGTCGTGCGCAGCACGAAAATAACATAAGTTTCAAAAGTGCTCCCATTTATGGCTAAGGATTGTTCAGTCAAATATATAATGAAAAATTTCAGTGAAAAACCGCTCAAAATTCCATACGTTCAACCTGAAGAATCACTTAGAAAAGGCCGATTGTTATCAGGTCGAGGTCGACTTAACCGCTTAAGCTTAGTAAGCCAAGTAAGCACACTACAGCAATAATTTTAACTTAAAGTTAGATATAAGTCCCAAATTACTAAGTAAGCAACTACTAAATTTTATAAACCTTAAAATGGTATAATTGCAATGAAGATATGATTCTACAAAAAAAATATTTGACGGCGTACGTTATTATTATATAAATAAATACAAAAGAAACTAAAAGGATTATTTTTGTTTACTAGTTTCTTGATAAATTAACTAACGTGGAGATGACATTTTGTACTACTGTGTGTATTCTTCAAATTTCAGATACTTACGCGTTACAGAAGGGCCCATACCATCCGCGCTCTCCGTCGGCCATGCGTTCATTTCAGATATTTATTAAAACCTAACTTAAACTGTAAATTAAAATTATTCTAAGCGCAGTTAATTAATAGCTCTAGCTCCGCTTTATCATGCCATTGAAATTTTGTGTCGCATGTAGTAATATTACTAACTTTGCTATTAAAGTAAGTTACATATATCGTGTCGATAAGTTCTTGCTTGTATTTTAGTAAATTTCACGAAATGTGCGTCCCTTTCATAGCAATAGACTCACTGAAAGCTTGCCATGAGGTATATCGTATAATGTAGTGTGGCTATGCTACTTGTTCTTTTCGGACATAATTACAACTCCATTATATAAAACGAAGCGTATTGCGTACGTTTGCCGAGTGATATACTTTTTGTAGAAATTAAAATATATCGGTAAACGAAAATTTAAATATGTGATCATGCGATAGAGTTATTTCTTATTATTATGCAATAAACTTAAAAGTTAAATAAGCATAAATGAAAATAGAATTTTTATAATTTGAGTGATTAAATATGTCGCATTAATAATTATTAATTATAATTCATCTTTTGATTCTTCGCAGACAAACATGTGACCAAAATGAGTAAAATTAGTTTAAATTCGTACAGATGAAACCAATAATCTACATGATACGTGATAACACAGGAAGACTTATTTAGGTTTTTTACTAAAAAGTTAACTAACAGCAACGCCCTATCGTATATGTTATTAGGGCAGTATACGCAAAATATGCTATTTCGGTTAGAATTATTTCCAAGGTGAAGATTGGTATCAACGCCTAAATGCCACAGGAAACGGCTTGTAATTCTTGCCACGGCTTTTTTTCGTAGAATTTTGCCCGTGACTGACTGGACTGTGGTAATTATGCGTGAGTGTACTATAAAAAGATGGTATACGAAATATATGCTTTTCGAGATTTATTATTGTTGGTTATGTTAGAAAATAGTTTGTTTCTGCTAAAATCAACAGTATTTTGAGAAAATAAGATAACTAAATATACATAACTAGTTAAGTTTAGCGATTTTCGTTTACATAATTATCATTACATTTAAGTTATATCTATATAGATAAGCGTACTTAAATTTAATTCAATCAGTAATATACTTAATCACATATAATGCATCATATCGTCACCATAAACAGAATTTAGTAGTCCACTGGTGAACATAGGACTTTTTAAATGAACGCCAAAATGGCCAATCTTGTTGGCGTCCATTGAAAATAGTCGCTCACAATTGCTACGCTAATCAGGCCGTTATTCGTTATTACCTATAAATAACAAATAATATTTAATTTCATAAAAAATGTTATCCATTTGTTTATACGATATTTAATAGTGTTTGCAGGTTATTGGTATTGTAATTAATATCAAAAGCTTCCACAAAAATGATGGTGACCACAATTTAGATTCGATTCACAGGATAGCGTTTGTGGTTGATGTTCCGGGGTGCACGCGAGCCGCTAGTGTTGTACCGTATACCATTTTTAAATCGATTTCTTTAGTGATCGATATAAAAATGAAGTATTTTTAGATAGTTTGAAGTTTTCGTAATTTTTTAAATATACGGTATTTTAACGTCGGATAGGAAAACGCAAAACGATTTTTTATATCTTATATATTATACTTCAATAAAATAATGACGCTGAGTACTTTTATGCGTTTTAATATTTTTTTATATACTATGTAAAAGTATTGAATGTTAAAGAACATTTTTGTCAGAAAACTGTAATTGCTGATTTAAAATATTATTTAATTGATATGAGGAAATATAAACTTCTCATATGAAGTGTTAAAGAATACACATAGAGAAACATGTTCTGCCCTGCCGAATTTGTAATGTAAAATTTTTGTATGGTATCGAAGTCTAGTGGAACGCTCAACAAATCGATATATACCCATGCAGTACTATCATATAGGTCAACGAAAGAGTATCTTTTATTTACATTTTTACTGATGGATACAATTATTTTGTAATATAACAACAATAATGTCCTCCTACTCGATTTTGACTACGGCGGCCGATCTATATTAGAGATCAGTCAACTGCGGTGCAAATATTTTAGCGCACAAATGCACGCGCAAAATTTGCACTCACTCTTTCATCACTCTCATCGTACGACGGGACGGATAACCGACACGACCGGAGAGAGATCACGCGAAAGACCTACTTTTTACATTTGACGCATGGATCATCTTACTTTACAGACAATCGAGTGATCGGCCCAAATTGTCCTAACCAGCCAAAAAACAACGATACCACAGTTGTTTCCTTGCGGGACTCAAATCCACGACCTCCTGTTTATAAAGCAAGGGCCAATACCGGAAGACGGGCCGGCGGCATACACATAAAGACATCAAAAATATCATGAAGAACAGAGGAGCAGTAAACAAGCCAAATTAAACAAAAGCAGTTGTGATTAAATAATAATTTATTTGCACCACATCCACAGTACGGACATGATCTCAACGCTTAACGATAACTGATGTGTAATTATAAATATTTACAACGCGCTCGGTCTTCGAGTTTACCAGCCGTGGCCGTAGGAGCCGAGGGAAAGGTACTTCTGGACGACGGGCTGCGCGATCGTCTGCACAACTGGTGCGGAGTGCACAACCGGTTGTGCAACTGCGTGCACAATGGGCTGCGAGTACACGGGTGCCGCGTGCACAACGGGATGTGAAACTGGATGCACAATCTGGAACAGGTGTTAGTTGTGCTACTGGTCATTGTGAGTGGCGTTAACTCTTATCAGTTTCTAGTAAATGATATATTTTTTTTAGTTTATTATTATTTTAAAGACACCAATAACAAAACCACTTCAGGCTATATTTTTATTGTGTTATGGAATGTCATTTAAAATTAACACATGAACTAGTTTTAAGAAAAAACCAAGGCTTTAAATATTTAGTAGATGACTCTCATTTTGTTAGACATAAATACCTTCTTTTAAATTATCATAAAAAGCGTTATAAATCACTTATAGAAAGGTTCGTGTCCTCGAGTAAAAGCTGCTTCTTTAGGATAAAAAGAATGCCTAAATGGCGTATATTAACTTACTATTCATCCCCTACTTACCCTTTGGAAGGAGGAGTAGCTGGTGGCTTGTTTAGCAACGGCTACGGGCGCGTGGACCACTGGGGCATGGTAAACTGGGGCGGCGTGGATGACTGGGGCAGCGTGCACTACTGGTTGCGCTACTGTGTAGGTGGGTTGCTCTAGAATAGGCTCATGCCCGTAACCAAACGATGAAAGCTAAAAGAAATATAAAAAGTTAGCTTTTGTTACCAGAATTTAATAAGAACTGCCTCCGTAGCCTAGTGGTAAGGGCGCGTGCTTTAGAAACCGGAGGTTGTGGGTTCGATTCCCGCGGGGACGGGGGTTTCCTAGTTGGTTAGGAGCTTTACTGTTACATCTTAATTTTCAGACAATTTGGGCCGATCACCCAATTGTCTGAAAAGTAAGATGATCCATGCGTCGGATGGGCATGTAGAAAGTAGGTCCCACCACCAGCCCGCATTGGACCAGCGTGATGGGGTACGGTCCGGAAACCCCCTAATAGAGAAGGCTTGCAGTAGGGAGGCCTATGTCCAGCGGTGGACTAACACAGGCTGATGATGATGAACCGTGATTATGTTAAGATAACAAATTTATTATTTATTTGAGACTGAAAAAAATTTGTAGACGGCTTGATTGCTATTCATTCTTGTATTAATGAAATCGATATAGATTTAGCATTATTATTTTAGCAACTAACTACTATAAAAATTAAAGCACTTAATTTATTTTATTAAAACTTTTTTTAAATCTTTTATATGGAATTTATAATACCAAGAATTCTTATGGAATCGGTCTTTAAATAATGCTCCAACTTTTGTTATAACCTAGCAAAACATAGATTTTGATAGTAAATAAAGTCTGATATTAATTACTACTACAGTATTGAATAGACGGTAAGAAAAGTAATAAAATGTTGTGGTTTAAAAAAAAACTTCATTATTGGTTTTTCTCTTAAAAAAATATCATCAAATTCTAATATTTCTAATATTTATCAGCCCAATAGACTTGGGAGTACCGTTTATTCGTTTGTTCTTACTATACTAAAATACAGTATAAAGATTAACCGATACTAAAGCATTAGACGATCCTCTAGATTTCAGACTATTAAGCAAGGGATTTGACGTCTGGAGACCAATGCTGATTATATTACCTGAGTTATTAATTCATGTTTAATTATTTATAAATAATTAACTCAGGTATGAATTAGTAATATATACCAACTTAGTCTGCCCGTGATCATGGATGCTGAAAAGAATCCGAAACGTCGGGAATAAATATATTTAAGTAACGCGAAAAATCCGTAAATTAGTGACATTTGATAATGTTATAAAAAGTTAAATGTCACTACCAACATCCCCTAATGAAAAGCGTGTATTGCGAAGACTATGTCAGTATTAATGACTATCACAGGCTGATGATTATATAGTGAATAAGTTGAATTGGTAAGTTACCCATGATTCCATGAGTTCTAACATGTCCACCATGGTTTGGGTCTGGATGCGGACGAGATAGATAATGAGTACCTGAAATCAAAAAAAATAAGGCATGTAAAAGGGGTAAATCTGTCAATATTATACTACTACTGATTGTTTAAAGTTATGGCATATTTGGAAGTAAGTCATGGTAGAGTTATTTTAATTGATAAATATGGTGTAAATTTATATATAGTGCAATGGAGTACAGTTTTTGGCAGGTTATCAATGAGTTTTATTGTTTATTTATTGTCTATATATTTCAAATATTGATGAATTCTATAATGACGCAATACTACAGAATTTTATGATTATAGTCCGCTAGTAAAATATTACTATATAACTTAATACATTGTAAGTATCCATTATTTTAAGATCAGATAGAAGCTGTATCAAATAAACCAAATTTTCTTTTCCTTTTTGATTGTTTTAATATTTTTTTTTTGGTCTACTCAAGCAATTGATTCGTCTACTTACTAAGGATTTCATGGCTGTTGTGATTTGGAGTACTGTCTTGACCGATGTAAGAATGTAGTCTGTCCAATTACCTGACTGTGCGCACCTTATATACTGAAATCGGTATTTTCAAATGGAGCATTAGTAACTACGGGCTGGGCCCCGACATCCTGCGTGCATGACAGTGTGCACGTGACACTAAAATAGTTAAAGCATGTGCCACACTTGGTCGTATCTAACGAGATTATTTTGGCCCTATAGAGGGATATCCATAGCACTATAAAGGACGTTAACGACTCGAATGAATCCAACGCCAATCGATAGAATTCTGACGATGACCGTTACCTAGAAGTCGATACTTAATCGGTACGTACCGACTTATAGTTGACGATTCTATTTTTAGAATCCTCTTTATCCGTACTGTATTCAATCGAAGCTATTCTGACTTCTAAAGGTTAACCTTTAAATTTTATTAAACGTGTAGGGGTTGGTTACTCTGACTGTTGCACAAAAGTACGCAGTTTCAATACCCACTATGAGAAGATATGAGGTATATAATAAGAGTGTGCGTTTCTTTACAAAAGAAACTTCGTTTAAATATTCAACCATCTTCCTGCCTTAGGTTTGCTTAGTTTAATACATACCGACATTGTATTCGTCATTCTTTACTCTATCCATTTATCTCAAAACCACAACAAACCACAATTTCACTGTTCCAGTAAAACAGAAAAACGATTATACCTGTCACACAGTAAGTCACTAAATGTTTTTAATCTAAAATAATATTATTTTATATCCTGCACCAGCGGGATTTGAACCTGCAAGTGCGCTTATCATAATAAAGCTAACAAAACCCTTTTGTAAACAGGACTAAAGTTTTAAGCAAAGCATATATTATTTACATGTTTTATATCCTGTAATTAAATACATTCACGCTATTCAATCAGTGATCGTTATATTCCGGATCCTATTTACAGGACATATATGATTGCCCTGACA
This sequence comes from Lamproptera curius, assembly GCA_029286875.1. Taxonomy (NCBI): domain Eukaryota; kingdom Metazoa; phylum Arthropoda; class Insecta; order Lepidoptera; family Papilionidae; genus Lamproptera; species Lamproptera curius. The sequence continues at coordinate 2,694,307 of JAGSMT010000017.1, forward strand.
ACATTCTTCCAATTATGGACGCTAAACAACATTTACTATGTTGCAAAGTTAATTGCACCGTCGAAATATGTACGCACATGACATGTTCAAATGTATTTGTAATGTTGACGATGTATTGAATTTCGTTTTTCATATAAAAAAAAACGGAGTGAAATGATGCTTTGGAAGCTTTCAAAAGCGGAGGCGTTTTATTGTGTCTGTCTCATCATCATCATCATAATCATCATTTTCAGCTTTTATAAGTCCACTGTTGGACATAGCCCTTTTTTCAGAGAACACCATGACCGTCAATCCCCGGCTTCTCGCTTTGACCGCCTCTGCACAGAGATTGGCATCCCACCTGGTCGGTGTTCGACAACCGATGATCTCTTATTTTAGTCCGATGATCTCTTATTCTAATTAATAGACACCGGAAAAGGAGTACCTATTTGTCAATATTTATGAAAGAGCAACATTACAAAAAAGAAAGTTTAATGATAGCTATGATATGACTAATTGTTTAAGTAGTTACTTAAACAATGAGTCATATTAATTCTTTCTCCTAACAATTTTCTTATGTTATCACGGGATCAAGTTCTAATTCATAGATAATTAGATGAAAGTAGATTTATAGTCGGTAATTGAGGTATTATAAAGACTGTCAAAGAATGTATTAAAAACCGGGACAGACTCTTAACATGCATATACATTAGATCCGACGGATGGATCATCTTTTTATGAGAAGTAGGCATATTGCTCTAACCAACCAGAAAACATGATCAGAATCAGAAATCAAAAAGTTATTATCCTGCAGGATTTGAACCCAAGACCTCCGATTTGTTAAACAAGACTTAATACCACTAGGGCAAGGAGGAAGCCTTACTTAGATTAATTGTTTTGAGACGAGATTTAGATCGAGGCTAGATCTATTAAAAATCTAGATTGATCTCAGACGTTATTAATAAAAATAAACGTTCGATATACATTTAAACACGCATTCCAGTATTAAGTACTGCAATCGATTTTCGGTATGTTGTACTGGCCAGACCGCAACGTTCTAGCCACTTTAAGTTCTTCTAAGAAATCATTTTCAATTATATTAGTTACTAGATACATATTTGTTAATCTGTGCAATTTAACAAATATTATTCATATGTATTCTGATACTTTTCCACTGCTTCTACCCTATTCATCATCGTCATCATCATCATCAGACTTTTGATAGTCCACTGCTGGAAATAGGCCTCCCCTAATACACCCCTATCCATTAGGGGGTTTTGGAACCGTATGCCCACCACGGTGGTCCTATGCGGGTTGGTGGGTGGACCGACTTTTTACATGCCCATCTGACGCATAGATCATCTTACTTTTCAGACAATTGGATGATCGGCCCAAATTGTCCTAACCAACTAGGAAACAACTTAGAAAAAAAGGTAAGACCCCGCAGGATTCGAACCCACGACCTCCTGTTTTTAAATCACACGCCCTTACCACTAAGGACGCAGTGGTGTACTAAATGTACTTAGTTAAAATGTTAAAAATGCCGCACTCGATCTTCTGACTTTATATCTGAGACTTTGAACTCAAAGAATCGACGTGAATGCTAAGGTAAATATGGGTGTCTCGCATGATCTAATCTTGGAACTTTTCCTTCATCGGATATATAAATGATCCGCCACACATAATAAACAATAACATTGAGATAGTATTATGTGCGGATGATTCCTCTTTAAACCTAAAAGGCAAACTGTTTTAAATTTATGACCCCAAATGTAATAACAGTAGAAGCCAATTTACAATGGGCCCCCATATAAATCGACTGGCGAATAAACTTAGCTACCCGGCATATGATATAAAAAAATTATTCAAACAACTGACGTGAAGACGGGCCGCTTGGTATATTTTAGTTACTCCCGCAATATAATGTCTTATGGCATTCTACAGTACGGAGATGCGGCCTATAACTATACAATTTTCGTCAAATTCGTGCAGCGTGATGGAGTTAAAACATTCGTAAAATAGCTGGTGTGGGCTGGATGAGAATAGCCGAAGATCGGAAGCGGTGGCGTTCATTAGGGAAGGCCTATGTCCAACAGTAGACAGACACAGGCTGATTATGATGATGATATGAAGGAACGTTTGTGCGTTAAAGTTTTTTACAATGTTAATAACTTTTAAAATGATTTCACAATTTAGTAATGGAATGTTTGTTCCCGTTTTTTTTTAATAATTGACATTTGTACACTTAAAATTGTTTGTTTATAGTATATTTTGTTTGTCTTCTTAGGTCAGGGTCTTTGATGTCTTAATCCATAAATTAAAGGAAACGAAAAAAGAAATTGGTGTAATAACATAAATTTGGTTCATCATTTTTTTTTCGCAATTGCTTGTTTTGCAATAATTTTCAAGCAAACAATAAACTTTTTGACAAATTTCAATTGCAATTAATCATTTATTCGTCAACGACTTTCGAATGTTTTTGGACTAAAAATAACTTTTCACTTACGAAAAGATTTTTATGGTATCAAAGACACTAATTACATTTTTATTGTAACGTATTTTCCTTTCGCGGTCACTAAATGAATGAAACGCTAAAGTCATTGAATCCGTTTTATGTAATTTGTATAGAGATGTAGATTGCTTTTCTTTAGATCTACAAGTTCTTATTGTTTGTACTATTTATTATCTTAAATTTATAGTAATGAACTTGCGTGGCTCAGCCGGTTAAATTCAAGAATGCTTTTTTAACTTAAATCTTTAATAGTGGTAATTTAGTCGTCGCATTGAAGAATGTGAGGCTATTGGGTGTGTTGCACCTTTATTTTAGGCGAAAGAAGACTGTTTGACTTCCCTTTCAACTTTTCTTTGGGCAGCGAACATTTTCATTTGGTTGGCAGCCCAAAGGCTTAATTTCAGGGTAAGATCCTTGCAGAAAGCATGGACGGCGACCCACGACCGATAGCTTTTTACCATGCTGCACAAGTCATAATAATAATGTTCTCCAGTCGATTACGACTACGGCGGCCGATCTATATTAGAGTCCACCCATCTACGCAGGAGATATTATAGTGCAAAAGTGTACGCGCAAACACAGGCACGCGTCTCTTTTCCTTTATACTCTCAAAGTCCGATAGGACGGACAGCAGACACGACCGGAGAGAGTAAAGCGCAGGGCCGACTCTTTATATGCCCATTCGACGGATGGATCTTTCTTTTCAGACAATTGGGTGGTCAGCCCAAATTGCCCTAACGCACTTATCGCGCCCTAGGACGCTTCATCATCAGCTTCTACTCTTGCAACGCAAAAGGTGCGTGTTTTCCTTTCCACCTTAATCACGGTTAGGGCTGACCTGTGGCCAGCAGACCACACTTCCCCGCGCCGGAATCTCTAATTCCTCTTTTGGTACTCCCCAGATTAGACTAGGAGAAAGATTAGGGACTTTACTTTACACTTATTTTAGTATTCCAAAGAATTTATGACTTTAAACGAAGCTATTATAAAACACTGTTATTAAAATTCTTCATTATAGTTCTTATCATAATTTATTATATAAGTCTATTATATATGTCTCACGAACGTTTTAATTCTTTAATTACTTCTCTTTCCTCATAATATGCAGTATTTGCGTAAATCAAAGTAATTTATACGGTAATTAAAAACAAACACCGTAAAATTATTCTCTCGTCGATTTTACAATAAAAAAACTAAATTCATCCTTGGTTTAATCTACAGACATTTTTCCCAGCTATCAGTACACGCCGCATGATACACTTATACTTTTTGCGGTACTGTGTCCAATTAAACGTCGGCGCCACAGCGAAAAATCACAGCACTAATGTATGGACATGGCGAAACGGTGGCCGCGTGGCAACATCATTTTGACAGGCGTCGCAAACGAGCCGTCAAAGTGGTCTCGCTATGTTTTCACTACATTGCCCAATGGCTGATTCGATCTGTTTTCCGTCGATGATACGAAATAGGCCTCTGTGGCCTAGCGGTATCGGCCCTTGCTTTATAAACCGGAGGTCGTGGGTTCGAATACTGCGGGGACTCGACAAAGTTTAATTGTTGTTTCCTAGTTGGTTAGGGCACTTTGGGCCGATCAACCAGTTGTCTGAAAAGTAAGATGATTCATGCGTCGGATGGGCTTGTAAAAGCCGGTCCACCCACCAACCCGCATAGGACCAGCGTGAGGGGATACGGTCCAAAAAACACTAATAGACAGGGCTGTATTAGGGTAGGCCTATGTCCAGCAGTGGACTATCACAGGCTGATGATGATGATGATAATGAGGTCAGATTCCAGTAGCACTGCGTAAAAGATTGATTAAAAGCCGACCGCATGATAACTCGGGAAAATAGTTAGGTGAAAGAGAGGTACGAAATAAGCTCCCAAAAGTATAGGACTTTACATTCACGTTCTTTAAGTTTTAGTGGGTTCAATTTCACTAACAAGTTATCTTTTTAATGTTCTAGCGGTAGGGTGAACTATAAAAGAAGAAAGGTAAGAATTAACCAATATTAAATTTAATTAAAATAGTCTAAGGTCAAACTCCACAATATAATGCGTCCTTTTGGTGGATCATCGCCAAAGGCTTTACCCATACAGTGGTAAAACTATTAAGAGATCATTCCGACCTTTAGACTTGTTTAAGTAAACTCACATAAAAAAAATTAAATAAGATAAATATAATAAAACTTAATATAAAAATCCGCTCATGGAGAAAATCGCTTGCGCTATTTATTATTTCATGTCCAATTCATTTCATGATTTATATAGATATATTAAATACCAAATTTTATTTACAATTTACTACCTTATATTTTTTAAATTTAAATATCTTTTGATACAACAATTATCTAATAAATACCTCGCAAAACATGCAACTAGTTTGTTTTAACATCACTAATCGGGTGCCAACTTAAAAAATACCAAACTAGAAACTCCTAGGTACTATCAAGATTTGAGACCTGCCTAGACTTGTAATAAGACCAGCCTAAATCCAGGAGAGCTTGCGATATAGCACCTTATAAGCTTAACGTAGTCACAGACTAATTTTATCACGTTCATATCGGTTTGGAAATAAGCTAACCGCAATATTAACATAAGCCTCTCGATTGAAGTCATATTAAAACACTAACTTGTCCCTTTAACGGGTCGCTCTGTTGTGGCAAAGGTATCGCATAATGAATTAAATCTCATTAAATCAGTACTAGGTTAGCATAAATGGCGTCGGTTTGGAAAAAAAGACGTCGAATGAAAACGCGAATCGCTGGAATAATTCTAGCTGTGAGTGATCAAGCTGCGACTTTTTCTAATGACAGGATGTAATCAAATATTTGTTCTACAACTGTATGGTTGGTTATAAAAAGATATATTGCAACTTCCTTATCATTGAAATGAATACTCACTCTAGTATGCAATGTCTCTATATAAAATTTGTAGTTCTATCAAATCCGTGACTTTTAACAAAGATTAATTAATAAAAGGACAAAAGGACCTTTAGAAATGTTCGAAAAGTCGGGAATTAAAAATGTGTAATGCGTATTCCGTAAGTAGTCGTTTTGTTCAATAATGTGTCGTATTCGCGTAAACAAAAGTTTCAATAAACAGGTCAAAATTCTCTAAAACAAATTATTATCAAATTTTATTACGTGCAAAATGTATTTTATCAAATTTCTTGTTACTGTTAATATTTATTTGTTTGTTATTTTTACTTGGCTGTACATTGGCCATGCAGACAAACTTAGATTTGATGCCCTAAAGTTTCATTAGGTATATTTGATGGCTAAAATTGTCTTAATGTAGAATAAAATATAATATAAGGGATATAATATGGGATAATGGCTGTTGCTGATGATGATGATGCTGCTGATAATGTTCAGAGAATCATCCATTCTAATAGCGTGGCCATATGGGTTTCACCCTACTGTAAATTACTTTACTTATCGCTTAGCTGATGGGGCTTCGTACTGGCTTAATATAGTAATAAAGATTTTTATAGCTAGATTGAAGGGCTATCCGACCGAAATTTTGAAATCCGTCTAACAGTTCCTGAGATTAGCTCATACAAACAAACACAAACTACCTTTTTAGCTTTATATCAGTATTTTATCGCGAAGATTTTTTTTAAGTTGTTCGTGTTCTTTAATATTGTAGAACTTATTTTTGTTCGATGATACAACAATAATTCCCACCGCGCAATCAACATTTATAGACACTTCTTTACACGTTATGTTACGTTCCTTAAGTTTTAGATCTATCTTTAATCTTTTCTACGAAGAAATAAAATCTGTGTCACTCAGAGTGAATGTAGTTTTATAATGGTAAAATAATTCTTTAAATCAATCCAACAGCTTTTGAGTATATCCGTTAGAAAGATACACACACAAAATTGAAATCTTTCCTCTATATAATATTGACATAGATTTATACAAATAAATAAACCAGAGAATAATTAATAGTTAGGTTGAAAAAGAGCCAGTTAAATAAATACGTATAAGATTTATTTAGACGCACAATATGTCTGTTTTGACTGTTGTATTGATTTAAATGGTTGAAAACTAATTTATCTTTTAAAAGTTGTTTTCCTTAGAATAGGAAATGTCAAATACCAGTAACCGTATGTACAAACTTAATGCAAGCGATTTAGAATCTAATCTTAAAAATGAAAAGTAGCTTGGTACTAAGAAGGGAAATTAAAAAAAGTATTTTTTGGTAGAGCTCCGTAAAAGAGTTTAATGTTATGTTAATTTATTACTCAAAAACGTGTTTGATGCCTTAATCTAGTAGAATGTAGGGCATTTTCCCTAATCCTGAATTAATGAGTGGAACCACAGTTAATATTTTTTTTTCTAGTTTCTAACGAACTGGCGCTAGATTGCTTTCTATAAAATGTTAAGAATATGAATGTAGAGGCTTCATAATTATTTCTATTGCTTGCGCGAATATTATACATTATTAAATAAAATTACTTTACGGATTTTATCGCGTTTATTTTACATTTTTAATTCCCGACGTTTCGAACACTTTCCAGCGGCCGTGGTCACGGGTAGACTGAGGTTCATGCGTCTTGTTAGCCAGTGATGAAGCGGTTTCAGATCTAATTTTAATTAATTATATTTAATCTGTACTCCGATCTATGCAAAACGAACTGATTTTATCTTTACAGCCAAGCAGTGGTATTATGCTTGGGTTTAAATTTTAATTTATTAATTATGGGATCCCAAGCAGGTGGTAGAACCCAACCATCTTCTCTATTGAAATTTGGATGTTTTTAATCTCAATAGCCTCACGGATCATCCTTGGTAGGAATCGGTGTTCTTTAGCGAGGATTGTGGTCGATCAAATCTTATGTAATGGTTTGGTGATTTAAGGTATGGTCACACCTGCCGACTTGTTGGGTCTTCTATGTTTGATGTCAGCTATATGTTCCTTCACGCGGTTCTTATTGCTCGCTTTGTTTGTCCAATATAAGAGAGGCCGCAGTCACAATCTAGCTTGTCACTCCTGGGTCTGTAGAGGAATATTGCACTTGACAGGTGGTAGGAATTGACCAATCTTCTTCAGCGGCTTGAAATAAGTTTTGATTGAAGCCCGCCTCAACATAGTTAAGCAAGTACTGCGACACAACAAGCTCGCTGCGCCACGGCAGCGTCACAGTGACTCGAGTGAAGGCAGCCACAGTGGAGCGAGTACCTGCTGTTCTACCTTTGTGAGAGGCGTAACTGACAAGATTGGCTACATTTTGAGGCGGGCTTCAATCAAACTTATTTCAAGCCGCTGAAGAAGATTGGTCAATTCCTTACCACCTGTCAGTGCAATATCTCTACAAGACCCAGGAGTGTACAAGCTAGATTGTGACTGCGGCCTCTATATTGGACAAACAAAGCGAGCAATAAGAACTCGCGTGAAGGAACATATAGCTGACATCAAACATAGAAGACCCAATCAAGTCGGCAGGTGTGACCATCTTAAATCACCCAAACCATTACATAAGATTTGATCTGACCACAAATCCTCGCTAAAGAACACCGATTCCTACCAAGGATGATCCGTGAGGCTATTGAGATTAAAAACATCCAAATTTCAATAGAGAAGATGGTTGGTTCTACCAACCTGCTTGGGATCCCTATAATTAATAAATTAAATTTAAACTCCAAGCTAATACCACTGGCTGTAAAGATAAAATCAGTTCGTTTTGATATAGATCGGAGTACATGATTAAATATAATCAATTAAAATTAAGATCTGAAACCCGCTTCATCACTGGCAACAAGACGCATGACACCTCAGTCTACCCTCATGACCACGGCCGCTGAAAGTGTTTCAAAGTCGGGAATTAAAAATGTAAATAAACGCGATAAATCCGTAAAGTAATTTTATTTAATAATGTAGAGGCTTCAACTTTTTTGCTCGTAACATTACTTTAATAACTACCCCATTCTTAGTAATTAGCATTACATAAACTATTAGGACGCATTTACAGCGGAAGTTTCATCGAAACTCACAGACAAGTAAAATTTTTAAATGTATGTGTATTATAATTCAATTGTAAAAATTGGCTAAATTTTTAGCTATACGGATTTAAGCGCCAAATCTAGTTTTTATAGCATTCTACTTTCTAAATTCTAGGTATTTGCCAAGTTCTATGACCTATCATTTACTTGGCTTAGAATTTTCCCAGTAACTCATTGGTTAAAATGCGGTCTGCTCTTATTGTTTCAAACATGTTAAGCTTATTTAAAGCTATCGATATTAAATACTATTGAGAACTATATTTATTGCCTACTTTGCTCCGAAGATCTCAGATATCGGTGGACTTATTTAAAAAGAATTGCATTTCACCTGCGAAGTAAAGCAATACTAGATAATGGAGTATACAGTTGAACTATAAATAAATAAGGTTATTATAATATAGTTATAACAATATTAATCTAGGTACCCTAATATTTTCTACTCATTGTAGAGTTACCTGTAAAACTAACCCATAGTTCTTTCACGAATTAAAAAAAACTTTTTAGTCTAGTATTAGTTACTGTAACATTATATAATATCAATAGTATTTATTTCTTATAATTTAAAGTTCTAAAAATATTTACTTATATTAGGAACTAAGGTTGATAAAGTATTGATGTCATATTCGTGGTATTATTTCTAGATTAATACTTCACAAGACAACTTTATTGAGGACGGCCAAAAGCAAATAGCAATAAATAATTCAAGAATATAGATCGCATATGTTCATAAGACAGTCGATATAAATTGCCGTGTACTATTTAATAATCAATTATCCTCAACTGTAATAGATATATTGTCCTAGAAAGGAAAAGATCTAAAAGTGTCATTTGGGGTCATCGTTCTAACAGAAGAGAAATTACAGTTGACGGTTGCGTCGCTAAGCAACGACGTAATTTGCTATAAAATAAGGTTGTCTTATCTTTAACATGCTCTGATCACCTTATGTTTTTTTGCATCTATGATGAATGATATTTGTAATTTCATTATCATCAGCCTTTAGCAGTCCACTGCTAGACATAGGCCTTTTCAATGAACGCTAAGACGGCGTCCATTAAAAGAGTTGCGCATAATTGCCACGCTGAGGAGGAGGTTTGGCAATTGACAATTTGCACTTGTACTGCGCAACTGCCTCCGTAGCCTAGTGGTATAGGCGTGTGACTTAGAAACCGGAGGTCGTGAGGTTCGAATCCTGCGGGACTCAACAAATTTTCATTGTTGTTTCCTAGTTGGTTAGGCAATTTGGGCCGATCACCCAATTGTCTGAAAAGTAAGATGATCCATGCGTCGGATGGGCATGTAAAAGTCAGGTCCACCCACCAACCGCATTGGACCAGCGTGGTGGGATACGGTCCAAAACCCTCTAATGGATAGGGGTGTATTAGGGAGGCCTATGTCCAGCAGTGGACTATCACAGGCTGATGATGATGATGATGATGACTGCGGATCTGTCTTACTTCCACTGTGAGGCAGATCCGCCGTCAAGTGGGCGGTGGGGTCGTCACACCCCTACGCTGACATTTACATTTAGTAACGTATATTATTGATCGTCATTAGAAGCCTTTATCTGTCCACTGCTGGACATAGGACTTTTTCAATGAACGCAACGACCGATACTGCCAACTTGAACCGGCTACTGCACGGCGATCGGCATCCCACCTGGTCGGGGATGATTAACGCTATGTCTAACCGAACGCGGCCTCCACTCTAGAACCTTATTGGCCCATCGACCATCGGTTCTTCGACCACGTGGCCGGGCCACTGCCATTTCAATGAGCTAATCCTTTGCACTACGTCGGTGATTTTAGTTCTTTGCCTAACATACTACTATGTACATGTAAACATACTAAAACATGTGTATGTCATATTACTCATGTTCAACCTCAACTACTATAAGAAGAGAAGGTAGTTAGGTTAGCTCGTAGATAATTCTTAAGGTAATAATCTTTCCTTTGCATGCTTATGTTTGTGTTCAAATTTTGCAAGGTATACCACACTTATGCTCTACAAATAAACACAATTCAACCTTCCTTTAGATAGTTATTGTAATATAAAGCGCCCTTAAACCGTCGTAGACAAAAAACAAAGCCACAAAAAATTTAAGGTAATCTATTGACCGGCTTTCAATAATAAAAAAAGATAATCTTATAAAAGTACCAAGCCGAGCAAATAAAATTAAAGGATAGAGTCGCCTTTAGCTTCTTTAATTTATTTATCGATAGTAAACTATAAAATGGGCTAGAAAACAATCGATATTACACTAACCGATGGATAGTGATGGTCCTGTTCACACGTTACTCAAAGTGTCCAATGGGTCAGCCGATCGATAAGTCATTTAATATTCATGGGTGGTCGATGCCCGATAGACAGGCCGATAAACATAATGATAGTCTTCATAAAAAGCCATAGACACGGACAGACATCGCGATTATGGGTTGTGTATGTCGATAACTGCACTGCAATTTGCTTTATCACAATTTTAATTGACCACAGGTAATTTTGAGGTATAAAGTTGGAAACAAAGGGGTCAGTATCAAGTTCATTACTAAATCTTTATTCTTTTTTTGTAATAGGTACCTATTATAAATCCTAATGAGCTATTAATAATAGTAATTAAGAATTTACTTAATTATTTTATTACCGATGTTTTAGGTTTATTGAAGACCGTAACAGGGTTGTTCTATAGTAAAAAATAATAATTATTGATTTAAACAATTAGGTGGTTTGGCCTTATTTTTTATTAATGGAAGCCTTATAGTTTATAATAGCCTTATTCCAAATAAAATATCACAAGATTACATATGCCCTTATAACCTCAGCTGGCACAAAAGTCTTTATAAAGAACAAAAACTGAATTATCTTTTCATCTTAATTGTTCAACCTGTTTATTGTTCCTTTAAGAGCATTCTTTTCATTTCCGAAATAATAGTAACGTAGGTACTATTATTAGTATTCGATGAGGAAAAAATACCTTTCCGCCGTAAACTTTATTAAAAATCTATGTAGTTATTAAAAGCAGGGGAAACTTATAGGTATTACGGTACTACGAAACCAGCTTCTTATAAGTTATTTGCTGTTTTTACCATATTAGCACAATCGATATTCCCCTATAAAAGAATAATATAGCAATGAATTTGGGTAGCGAATAAAATATATTTAATTTAATAGGAACGATAAGTTATACGTTATACTAATAATATCAGAAATATATTTTAAATTTGTAACAGCGCCATCTGTGTCATTAAACTAAATCAGATTTACTTCAAAGCCTTCGTGAATTCATAGGAAGGTAACGTTGTTTAGATTTGTCGAGAGATTTCATTGAATAGAAAAATTTTAACTTAAGTTATGCATAATGAGTTATGGCACAAGTTTATGAGTTTTTGGTACCATATCGTTTGTGATTATTTGTCATTACGATATGCCACTTTCCTTCATTAGTAATAAAGATTCATTTATTTCAGGAGCTACTCAAAAGATTAGCATAGAAAAATATAAAAGGCAAATGAGCAAGATCACGTCAAGTGGACCCCCATTTACCACTTGATCATAAAAATTTAATCTATATATATTTTCATAAGTACTTATGATTGAAAAATTATCCCTAAACGATTTTTAAAAATTTTGATTTTAACAACATTTTTTTTTTACGATGAAAATTTTAAGCACTTTTAATTAAAAATGGATTAAAAATCAACCGTAAGAGATAAATTCATGAAATTTTCAGCATCCATGGTCGAATGTCTATACTTTAAGAATATATGAACGACTTAAGATTATTTGTTTATTTTCGTATTGTTAACTAACTTTTAAGTTAACAAATGAAAATTTAACTCATTTCTTGGTAAAAAAATGCATTTTTTTTTCATCGGTCACATGCTTTATTTATTTAAGTTTAAGATTCTGGAAGAAAATTTCACTGCTCGCCATTAGTTTAAACAAAATGAGTTTTTTTATGACAGCGGCCGAGCGCTGTGGAAGCGCCGCGCTACCGAGCGTCTCGTACTGCATTGAAGCTTTTATCAGTGATAATTTAAAATAATAATACAAAATATTATTATAAAACAAATTTTATTATTATTTACGTTATATTATTATATATAAGACCGAGGCAATGTATTTCTGCTGGAAAAAGTGGAACACATAATGTATGTGTATGCAAAATCCACCAAAGTATAAAATGACAATTACATGGATTAAAAAAAAGGTGTTGATTTTACGAAAGTTCCAATGACTTGATTCAAAGCTCTGTTTTCGTGCAACCTACATCATCATGTTTTTTTTTAACCTGTAAAAAGTGTCCAGAAGTTAATGCTGTTATTGATAAGTTAAAATTATTAATTGAAAGCCACGAGATAAAAGACATATCGTTCAGTCAACGGAAAAGTACCGACAAGTAAGGAAAAGGGTTCAATATAAATAATTTAATTTTATAAATTTGTCAAATGATTGATTTGTATACACAGCTTATTATCTAATACATTCTTTTAAAATTTTGCAGGACTGAAATTGTTGGAGCTACGTATTCAAAGGATGATTTTTGGCCGACTTGAGAAATAAATGGTCCGAGCTGTTCAAGCATGATTTTGTGGCTAAGTCTCAAGCCTCTTATTTCTCCAATCAAAAGAATCTGTTGATGGTGGAGAGTTTGTAGTATGTCTCGATTTTTCCGAAAATTGTTCGTTTTTGTTGAAGATGCTATTCAATCACACCATTGGTCAAATGATCAGGCTACACTTCACCCTTATGTAATTTATTATAAAGGAAATGAAGAAATGAAGCATAAGAATTTTGTAGAAAAGTTTGTCACGATGCAAGTTCGGTACATTTATTTAATACTAAATTGATAGAATTTTAAAAACTAAATTTGGTGCCGATAAAATTAAAAATATCAAGTATTTTTCTGATGGAGCCGCTTCACAATATAAAAATAAATATAATTTAGCCAATTTAGTTAATCATAAAAATGATTTTGGTGTTGATGCTGATTGGACTTTTTCGCTACATCTCATTGCAAAGGAGCGTGTGATGGCTTGGCAGGAGTGTAAAAGACAAGCTTATCATGCTAGTCTCCAACGTGATAAAACAACCACATAACAACCCCACTTTCCTTTTTCAGTGGGCCCAAAGTTCTTTTAAAAAATAATTTTGCTTTCTGTACGATTAAAAGGTACATGAAAAAATACCAACCACGATTCGAACGCTTAACAACTAAAAAATTCTCGCCAATTTCATCACTACAAACCATTGGAAAATTTTTCACTAGAATGCAGGCTCGTTTCAGAAGATGAAAAAGTATTTATTAACAAAGTTTTAAAAAAATGAAAGTATCTCACGACAAATTTGCATTTAATTATTTAAATTAAGCTTTTGTTTGTTCTATTCAGTATGTTATGATTATATTCTTTATGATATTGTTAACAAAAATAAAATTTTATTGAACATTATAATAATATAACGTAAATATTAATAAAATTTGTTTTATAATAATATTTTGTATTATTATTTTAAATTATCACTGATAAAAGCTTTAATGCAGTACGAGACGCTCGGTAGCGCGGCGCTTGCACAGCGCTCGGCTGCTGTCATAAATAAATTCATTTTGTTTAAACTAATGCCGAGCAGTGAAATTTTCTTTCGGAATCTTAAACTTAAATAAATAAAGCATGTGACCGATGAAAAAAAATGTATTTTTTACCAAGAATGAGTTAAATTTTCATTTGTTAACTTAAAAGTTAGTTAACAATACGAAAATAAACAAATAATCTTAAGTCGTTAATATATTCTTAAAGTATAGACATTCGACCATGGATGCTGAAAATTTCATGATTTTATCTCTTACGGTTGATTTTTAATCCATTTTTAATTAAAAGTGCTTAAAATTTTCATCGTAAAAAAATGTTGTTAAAATCAAAATTTTAAAATCGTTTAGGGATAATTTTCAATCATAAGTACTTATGAAAATATATATAGATTAAATTTTTATGATCAAGTGGTAAATGGGGGTCCACTTGACGTGATCTTGCTCAAATGCTATTGCCGACGTACAGTTATGTAAAACATACTTATTGGATTTGGCGCCATAATTTTTTTTAATATCTATTAAAGTACTTATTACAAAATTACTTTAAAAAAACGTGACCGATTGCCAGATTATATCTATATTTAAAAAAAGAATTAACTATATCGGAGCGGTAGGAGCGGAGCAATGAGGTAACATAAATAAACAAAACTGTACGCTCCTAATTGTACCTCCTTCTTTTGGGAAGTCGGTCAAAAAAAAATATCCGATTAGATATATTTTAAAGAAGACTTACCAAAACAATTATAGTTTTATAATATTACTTTCTACCTATTCAACATAATATTATACAAAAAAAAAAAACTTTAGTCATCACATTATTATTGAAAATGAAACGCAATCCTTTCTTTTTCATATCTTTATTTATGTAGTCAAATCATTGCATTTTACGTGTACCGATCGCTCTTTGTACCATGAAATATATTGTTAGCATTCTGCTATGAATACGACATCTATACTCGTCACATACTTTTCTTCCTAAATAGTGTTTATTATACACACTGCATAGTATAAAACAAAGTCGCTTTCTCTGTCCCTATCTAAATAAATGAATCCTTATGAATGCTTAAATCTTTCAAACTACGCAACGGACTTCGATTCGGTTCTTTTTATCTATAAAAGTGATTGAAAAAGAAGGTTTATACGTATAATATGGAGTTGCATGTATAACGTGCAAGTTGGCTTATATTTAATATAGGTCGGCTGCCGTAGTCGTAATCGAAGGGCAAACATTATTATTATTATTAATATTGTAGGCATATTTTCTATTAGCATAGTTCCAGCGCGAAGCAAGGCCGGGTCGGTAGTGAAATAATATATTACATAATAAGTAATGATGTGCTCATATTTACCTGTTTGCAGCTTTTGAACTTAAACTTAAAACAACAACATTAAGATACAGAAATAAAATGAATTGTATTTAAGGTATGCAAATCAACATTTAATAATAACTTTAAATAGATGCGACTACCATGAATTTCTAATGCCTATACACATTGTGTCGTAAAGACAAAATGATAGGTTCTATATAAATTAGTGCAATCGATTTATTGTCGGCCTAACAAGACCGTTCTAGACCGGTCTAGACTTCCTCATTCGCGACCTGAAAGCGTGTCCAGACAAAACCTTTTAAACAAGACAACGTTACTCTAAAATTGTCTGCTAAATATAGGCGTGTACCACCTATTGACATTTGTAAGCCAATGGTTACACAGATCAGGAAATAATTGCGAAATACGGTTTGCTAATAGCTGAATTTGAGATAAAGCCAAAATAATTTGTTAGCTAAAATTTATTAACAAAACACATAAAGTCACAAGTATACGTGTGTTCTATATTGTTAAAATCGTAATGAAACAGCAAACGTGTTAATAACTTTTTTTGGTAAAGCAAGAATAATCTACTCTATCGTTTTCTAGATTTTTAAGAATTGGATGGGTATAATCAAATATAAGAAATCTCTTTCAGTTCCGATTCAAAATAATATTCATTTTTGGACTGGAACTTTTGAACCGATGAGAAATTTTCGTTCATAACAGATCTGCAGAGCTTAAATTAAAATTAATACTTTTTGAATTTGAATTTAGCCGGCCGTTTAATGCAGCGGTTTAATGAATTGGCATGTGCTCTACAAAAGCTTTTACGGATTTTATTGCGTTAAATATTGTTCACAATATTCTTAACGTTTCAGATCTACACGTTGCAGCTATTGGCTGTATCTTATAAAAGTGTTTATCAGAACATACAGTATACCACACAAGCCAGTATTTACCATCTAACAAATGGTAATCCTTCTGCAAGACTCATGAGTACACAAGCTTCATTATGAATGCATAAAGTTCAAACAAAGCTACCCATCAGAACAAGATTAAAAGAACACATAGCCGGTTTAAGAAGTCTGCAGTATCATCTACTAGATGATTGATTATATAAGATGCGACAAATCCGAAATCCTTGCCAAAGAATAGCGATTCCTACTTAGGGCGATACGACAAGCCTTTTGAAATTTAAAAACATCCTAGATTTAATAGAGAAATGATTGGATTAGTTACACCCAAGCACAAATTTACTTTTAGACCATTAGCTCAGTGTGCGTAAATGAGATAAGTACTTAAAATACAGAAATGACGGGGGACGCGTAAAACTTTGACAGTCAGATGAACAACACTTCAGGAGTTCATTATTCTGCTAAGAAGGCTCTCTTGGACATATATTTTTATCTTGCAAAAACGTTATAGTTCCTCTTTATGATATCCTTCCTAGAAGTGTCCTAGACCTATTAATATCCCCTTTTCTTTTTACCCTTAACGATTCTTCCCTTGTTAAAACTTTGTATAAATTTATTCATGTGAATAACATTAAACTATTTTATTATTTTATTTATAATGTTTTATTTTTGCACCATTCTCCACCATAAATTAATACCCACTTCTATAAGTGTATATGTCATTGTTTGTTTTGTCCCTAACAATATGTTACTAATTCTTGTTACAAATTTTGTATTTACTAATTTAATGTTTTCTCCTTGTCCCAAGTATTTCAGCTGATCAAAAGTCGTAGTTATTCTTACCGTACAATGATCATTATTACTGAACATTTTTTTTTTATAAATACTACTTGTTTCTCCAACCCTGAAATTGGCAGAATCACTAAGATAGTCTCGATGGAGCCATTATAAATAAAAGAAGAAAGGAGTCACTTCAGTCAAATCGTGACCATAGAACTTGTGAAGTATCTGAAACGTCTGGAATATTATAAACAAAATAAAATCCGTAGCCTTTTTTTTAAATCATGTGTATCCGCGTAAATGCAAAAAGTGATACGGTATAAGCATCTTATATTTTGGTTGAGAAAAAGGACATAGGGCTTATTAGTAACCCCCAAAACTTTTGTTCTATAACTAGAAAATACCTTTGTTTACCTTTATTTAATTTTGCTTTCTAATACATTTTTGTACAAGCAAACTTTGTCGACTACCTTAATAAGGGTTAAAATTTACCCATTATCATACATTCGTATTGTTTATATAATATTATACTTAAATAGCCCGCTTATAAATTAAAAATGATATATTACCGGTGGTAGGTCCTCTTTTTACATGGGACCGTCTGGGTGGGTACCACCGCGGTGCCTATTTCTGCCGCAAACCAGTAGTGTTAAAACACTACTGTGTTCCGGTTTGAAGGGCACCGTAACCAGCGTATTTACTGGGTAAACAAAACTTAACATCCTGTGTCTCACGGTAGGCAGCGCGTTGGTGATATTAGTATTGCCAATGTCTATGGGCGTTGGTGACCACTTTCCATCAGGTGGCCCGACTGTTCGTCTGCCTGTAGGGAATAAAAATAATAATAATATTTTTAAATACAAATATTAAAGGACAGGACAGAAACAAGGAGTGACATCAAATTGAATGTGCGAAATATTTAAAAAGCTTATTATATACTGCCTCTGTAGCCTAGTCGTATGGGCGTGTGCTTAGAAGCCGGAGGTCGTGGCTTAAAAGTGTTGTTACGGTAGACACGTCTATGATTTTTTTCTTAATTTAGTCGTTTGATTGTTAATTGTCAAGATACAGAAAGTGAGCATTTTACAAAAGCTTTTACCTTTATTACACGTTTTTTTTGGGAGTACAGTAAAAGCAAATTATATTCCTTAGTTCAAGAATACACTAGTGCGAGCCTATCAAAATTAAACATACAACTTGGTACACTGATAGTGTTGCGCAACTCCGCATAAACGTTACACGGAAGTAGTAAGCGATTGCGACACAAACTGTACCTAGCTGTGATCACCCTTGTTTAGTCACGCCTAATGTCTACAACGGTTAAATGACTATTTGATTTTCACGCCTGGGTTATTTTACGATATATGTGAATCAGAGTAAAATAGGTCCAAATATCTAATCTGTTCGCATTCGTTTTCAACCTTAACTAGGTCAGTTTAGATATTTTGAACGCCTAATCATTTGGTAAACGCCTATATTACTTTCTTTGTCGTGGTTTCAGTGCATTTAGTCTTATTGGAGCCTTATCAAAGCCTTGTATATATAGTGTTATTACTAGACTAGATGACCCAGATGATTCCGAACTACCTCAATGTATAAATAAAAGATTTTTTTGTATAATATTTATCAATCAACGTAAAAAGAAATCTGACAAATAATTAACAACTGCAGCAAATCTGCTAACTGTAATTTGGAAGATTATTTTTGACCTCTTAATACGAATATGTAGGTAACATGTATTTTTTTTATTCCAAGAACTTTTATATTTTTTCACCTTTTAAACCTTCCTTGGACTTCTACCAATAATTTAAGAACAAAATTAGCCAAATTGGCTTAGCCGTTCTCGAGTTCCAGACTAACGAACCGCAATTGATTTTATATTTTTAAGTTATCATTGAGTTAAATATTGAATATTGGAGATGAAATGACTTGTTACAAGTAACCAATAAATTGGAAAAGTAAAATTGTAGTCAAAAAGACAATAGTGGCAAAGTTAGTAGCACAGAAAACGTTTAAAGTTCTTTAAGCATAGGAAAAAAGGTTCCAAAAATATAACCTGTAAAACTATTTTAGTTGTGTTTGAAGTTAATATTATAAACTAAGTGTAGGTGTAGGTAAGTCAATAAAAATCATTAAATGTGAGAAATTGTTTTTATTATAAAAAATCGTAAAAAAAGGTGATTTATCATCGACTGCGGTCGAAAAAAACATCGTTCTTTGCCTTAACCTATTATTATAACATCTATATACAAAAATACGTATAAACAGGTACATATAAAGCCTCTCTTTAGAAGTGTAACACTGAAAGAGATCAAATGAAAACCAAATACAAAAAACTGAACTGTGTCTACTGTATAAAACTTTGTTATACACATTGTGAGGTCGAAACTTTTGTGTTATATAAGTATATCGGATAGGCATATTTTGCAAATGGCCTCAAAGAATAGGCATCCTAAATCATTATATGATTTAAAACAGATCTTAAAGAGAGAAACTTACAATATTCCATTTATTTAAACCTTAGAACATTGTTGTTACAAATTCGATAATCTTCTTACCATATATTGAATAAGATAATTTAATTAAAAAATTGTGAATATAATCTGAGAGATCAGACTAATTTTATGTTTTATCTTGTAGTTTTTTATTATTTTACATTATTTTTTTGCTTCTTTACTATGGTATGTATTTACTGAAAACATTATTTTCTTCGTTAATAATCAACCCGAACAATCATTAGACGTGAGGTTATTTAACCTTTATTGCAGATAAATTCAAAATATTCTTGTTCATAGCAATATTATTATATATTATGTTAAAAAAAGAATTTTTGTTCATCTCTTTTAGAGCAATCCTCTTATTTAGAACCTTCATAAAATCAACTGTCTTCGAATATACTCATATAACATTTTGCAGCGTCTTTGAAAACCTTAAGCAAATATAGAAAATATGTCTTCTTAGTTACCTAAATTAGTAATGGTAACCGTTATAGAATTTCCTAATTTATCAATATACTAGTGCTAAATGCTACGTTCACCAGATCTTGGAGGCAAGACCATGCCCGTGGAGACCACCGTAGAGGGAGGCTCCATAACCTGATGCCACCACGGACTTTACGACTGGTACAGCCACTGGTTGGGGTACGGGAACTGCGACGGGCTTCGCAACTGGGACAGCGTAGGGCGCTGGTACTGGTACACCGACCTGAAATGTAATTAAAAGGAATAAAGTGACAGTTTATTTCAGAACATATATAGATTTGGAATAGACAACGTAACAACTAATTGGCAACTAAGGGTGTTATAGTTTTAGCGTACTTATTAGTAGTTTTACCTAGATGACAGTTATAGAGCGACATTCGATTAATAATAATGCCACTCGTACTACGCCACATTAAAAAAATATAAAATTAAACTAAAACTGCCTCCGTAGCCTAAAGGTAAGGCTGTGTGCTTTAGAAACCAGAGGTTGTAGTTGCGAATCCTGCGGGGACTATTTTTATTATTGATTCCTTGTAGGTTAGGGCAACTTGGGCCGATCACCCAATTGTCTGAGAAGTAAGATAATCCATGCGTCGGATGGGCATGTAAAAAGTCGGTTCACCCTACCCGCACTTTTTTTTTTACCGTGGGGAAATGCCTACGCATACCCGTCCTCGCGGTGGCAAAGACGGGTTATGTCGGACTCGCACCGACTAAAACCACCACGTCGTTCCTTCCTGACGCCTTTAGGGTGGGCTCACAGGAACGTGCTTGCACTAATCTGCAACCCCACCAGCGCTGGCCGCCGAAGCAGCCCCATCTCGGCCCTACGGCCATCTGCCTCCCCTGGGCGCGTCGGAACTAACGCGCCCTTCGTCTCGGCCCCTGTAGTTAGGTAACAGACTCCCCCGAGTCTGTTACTCAGGGGCCATGGGAGCCAGGAGTTCCCCGACTACACAGGACCAAACTCCCAGTCCCCAGCGGCGGCTCCGATGTTACGCTCCGCCGCCAGCTCCATTTCGGCCGCAGAAGGAGGAGAGATCGACGATACCATGCCGAATGTCCCCTCCTCCTACGGCCCCTCCACACCACATCAGCGGTGCGGCCCCGCCAAGTCGCGGGGGATAGGGTAAGCCGCCTACGCAATACCGACACTCCTCTTCCCCCGCGACTCCACCCTGGTTGCGAGGGACAGGAAGGGCGGCACTCCTACCTCCTGCAACCCGTCCCTCGCACCCTTCAAAGGCGCATCCAAAGCGGGCTTGTTCAGCCCGCTTGGAGCAACCTCCTCCTCAACCGGCTTTACTCTTCAGGCCGGCAAGGTTCCTCTTAGCTTCCCCGCGGCTGGCCCAAGCCGCAGGTACTGAGCCCCACCGCTACGACAAAGCGAGAACCTGTTCGGGGGGACCTACCCGCATTGGACCAACGTGGTGCTATACGGTCCCCAACCCTCCTAATAGAGAAGGCGAGCATCAGGGGAGGCCTTGTCCAGCAGTGGTTAGTCCACAGGCTGATGATGATAATGATGAAACCAAAACTGGTATGATTTTAGTTTAATGAAGGAATGGTCAGGAATGGTGCCAGAAGTTAACGTGTTCTTTTAATTGCCATAGCCTGGTGATTCATAGTCTTTTGAAATAATGAGCTATCTAACGCTAAAAGAGTTAAAATTATTGAATTAGTAGTTCCTGAGATTAGCGCGTTCGAGTAAACTCACAAGCACTTCAACTTCATAACATGATTATTTCTTTTATTTACGCGATAATTATGCATATCATATACACTTTTTTACAGATTGAAATAACAAACCCGGACGGTTATTCCAAACACATTGAGATATAGACATATCGCATCTTATTATACCCGTAATCATGGATGCGAGAAAAAGTACGCAACGTCGAAGATAAATGTGAAGAACTAACGCACAAAAAACCGTTATAAAGAAAACTTGATATTCATAACACGAGTAAAGATTTAACGCACAAAACTGTGGGAACCCTGTAATGCTTTATTCCATAATATTTGTTTACTTTCATAATTACTTTCAACTACTGTCATTAATGTTACGCACCTGCTTGATGACTGGGTAAGGCACAGCGTGGGGCACTGGGTAAGGCACAGGCCTGTCCACAGGTACTGCAACGTGCTTCTCAACGGCTACTGGGTAAGGCCGGGGAACTGGGACGGCGTATGGCCTGTCGACAGGTACAGGAACAGCCACCTGGAACACCATAATCACAGTTTCTTTATCGACAATATCGTAGATCTGGTCCGGTACGTAATATTAAGATCTGATTGGTGCACAAGATTTTGCGCAACGACGATTTGGGGTTTTATTTTCGCTATTGCTGTAAGGTACATATTAAGTTGTTTAATAACATTGTTATTATAATACTTATAAATTTTAATCGGATTTAAATATCGGTTATATAAAATGTCTCAGTTACTTGAACTTTACAACAATTAATAAATTTAACTTTTAACGTTTGTTTTAAATTCAAATTTATCTCTTTATAGATTATTTCGACTGGAGAGATTTGAAGTAATGCTCATGTCATCAATACCAGCAAGTTAATAAAACCCATTAGTGTAATAAAGACATAAATTTGAGACCTGTCTTACATTGCTTGAAACAACTAAATCAATCCAGCATTACTCAAATTACTTCGGTTCGGATACTCAATATTAGTGTTATATATAAGGTTAAGTTGAAAAGAACTTACCCTTACTGGGACAGGGTAAGGCCTGTCAACAGCGACTGGGTACGGAGCGGGAACTGGTACTCCTACATGTTTGGTGACAGTTGTATGGACATCAGCACCAACAATGGTACCAGCACTCAAAGCTCCGATACTGGGTCCTGCAATACCAGGACCAATGGCTCCTACGCCTACGCCATAGCCGCCTATACCGTAGCCGCCCAGACCGTAGCCGTAGCCGTGACCGATCAAAGGCGCCGACCCGTAGTGGCCTACACGAGACCGCTACGCTTTTGGATAACCTTGCTGGGTTCAGCGAGCACGGATACCGCCAGGAAAAAAACTGCTACCTGTAAGTATAATTAGTAAATAATAGTATATCTACATACATCTATAATCTATGGATTATAGTTTTTTAGATAGGTTTTTGATCTCGTCTTCTTATTGCTCAAACTGTTTGAATATAAATACTTAGAGTACGTATTTAGAATGTGTATTATTTTCTAACAAGATTGTACATTGTAAACATCGAAAATGTATTAATTGTACTGATAGTGTCCTACATAAATGAAATTTATACATCTTACGGTGTACATAGTAAAGGTCCTGTTTTGTACACCTTTCATTCAGATCATAGTAACTTTTGTTTATTTCTAATACAAACAAACTGTAGATCATGAACACTGTATCATTGTTAAAATTATTTTATTTGGAATTCAGAGATTGTACGGTTTACCATTTAGTACTTTAAACGTATTATGTTCGTTGCTATACATTAAACTTATACATAAATTACATATCTTTTTCGTGATCTGATATGAGTTATTATCGATTTAAATTAACAATAACATTGCAATGGTAGCGCGTGTAACAATCGGCCGCGTGTCGAACGAAAACGATGAACGACTTTTACTGGTTACGTGCTATGACTTCATCGCGCTAATTTAGATTCAACGTGGGGTGGGCAGAAACGAAATTTTGGGCATGACGTGCATATAATGAGTGCCGTTTGATACTGAAACGATGCATGCCCCTTGCAGTTTGTTGTTTTCGCTTTCATTCTAGACTAGATTTACGTTATCGTATATAGGCGTTATTTATGTAATCAAAATATAGTTGGATTGTAAATCAACTTGTTAGGGATTTGCGATTTGATATTAATAATTTCTACTCAACACTCTTATAAAATTTTTAAATACAATGCTTTTATAATTATGTCCGCCAATTTTAACAAAACTTTACGTCTTGGACATAAATAGTAAATTTTCCCAAAAAAAATCACAATGTATTTTCAAAGTCGCAATACTAGAGTAAAGAAAAAGGATGTGATGTTTGCCGCCCAAGAAATCTATACAGATATAATTATCAAAAGAAATAATTATGTAACAGTCTATTTGCGTTGTTTAATGCTCTATCTATAATATTTTAAGGAATGTGGAGTAAGAAGCTAATGATTTTTTTTTAATATATTAATAATTTTTAACTATGCCGTTTTTCTTTGCCAATTTGAATCCTACAGCACTACCTACGTTAAAAATTTCTATTGTTATTTTTATGTATACTATTTTATGTTACATCACTGTAAAACCGAACTGTACTATGCTACAGGGTTAATAATAAAACACTCATCATTATTGGTATTTAGGCGAACAACAGGCATAACCAAGGAGTATTTTGTTTACTATTTTGTCGCGTAATTGTAGCCCAGTACAATGATAAATGGAATTTACACAAACAACAGACTGTTTTTAAAATTAACCTAAACGTTGGAGCTCCTTTTTTGGATTTTACCAAAAAGATCGCTTTGCGCGCCAAAGAGTCAGATTTTGACAATTTTATTTTTCTATTTTTTAGTAGGCTTTGTCCTCGCAAATTCATGTCTTAATTAGCTAAGTTATAATTTACGTTATTACTGTTTTTTCAGCATCAGCTTAAAGGGTATCGATGAAATTATTTATTTAGCAGTAACTTTTGTATGAGTAAATAATTAAACTATGAAATGTTTTTAATTCAGGAAAATACTCGAGGAAATTTCCTTGAAAAATACAAATTTCCAGCTATTTAAAGCAGATACAGGAACGTATTTGAAAACAAAAAATATGTGTTTTTTTTTTAATAATGATTTTGTTATGAATATTACTGATACTGTTTTA
This sequence comes from Lamproptera curius, assembly GCA_029286875.1. Lineage (NCBI taxonomy): Eukaryota > Metazoa > Arthropoda > Insecta > Lepidoptera > Papilionidae > Lamproptera > Lamproptera curius. The sequence goes on from JAGSMT010000017.1 coordinate 2,719,225, forward strand.
TGTTTTCATGTAAAAAGTATAATATATATATTCTTTATAATCACGATTATTACGATATTTTTTAATTTAAATAATTATTACAATTTTTATATGCAAGTTTCTTTAGGAACGGCATATTTGCCAATTTGTTTTCGAATTTATTTCTAATAATATTATCGATAAAAATTGAAATGAAATGAATAAATACGATTGTATTTATTACAATTCATTTTAATTATTTTGGCTATATTTGTAAAGTATATTATAAAATTCGTTTCATTTATAACGATTGAGGCATATACAACAATGCATATTAGTGGTAACAATTTTAATAAATATTTTTTTGAAATTCCTTAAGACTATAATTAAATATTAATCTAAACTTAACAGTAAACCGTAATAGTACGTTAAAAAACTTACGTAGGCCTTCATTTCGCTCGAGAATTGACGTAAGCACTAACACTCAGTTGTACTGCGAACTATCACTGTTCAGTGAGCACAGCTCATATGTGCCCAAGTAAGACCACGGGCGCTTATATAAGAACCTCTACCACTATCCCTACTATTAATCGAAGGATTTTAACTTCAAACTCGATAATTTGCGAAACTGGGCCCCTTGTTGGGGGATTGTTACTCAGATTATTTGAGATTTAAGCACGAGGTACTGACATATTGGAGAATTTAACTACCATGATTTCTTGGAATTAATTTTGCGAGGTTTTCGAGTTTATTGAAGTTATCATGATGATTAGAAACTATTAGGGTTAAGGTTACGGGGCACAGTAAGTAATTGCATACTCATATAGTGCAACGCGATAAAATCCTTAAATTAGGGATATAATTAAAACTGTCGTGAATATTACATTAAATATTAATTGTATTATCTAGAAAAACTGCTGGTAACGGGTATTATAGTTAGCTGCGTTTATGGCTTAGTGGTATGCGCTTGCGCTTTATATGCCGGAAGCTGTTGGTTCAAATCCTGAGTTGATTAAAAGTTTGCTTGTTGTTTCGTTGGGGGTTGGGGCAGCTTCACCAGATTGCCTATATAATGTATATTTAGATCATCAATTCGTCGAATGGACTTGTAAAAGATTGCTCCTGGATTTTTATTTCTCTGGTCGTTTCTACAATTACTCCTATCATTCCATAAGAGTAGAAGAAGAGAGAGTGCACCTGTGTGCGTTGTAGACAATAATAGCTACTGTCTTCTCTATTATAGATCAGACGCCTGTCCTGTGTTCTCTATTATAGTTGATGTCAAGTTAGGGATCATTATTACTTTAAATGTTACTATAACAAATTACATATACAATCAAAATGTTCTAAAACTTGTATTTGCTACACTTACTGAACGGAGATTTCGTATTACAATCTTCCAAGGTCACATCCCAGTGTCTGTAGTTGTCTCTTAGTTTTTTGAAATATATAGTTAATGAAATTAACTGAACAAAATTGGAATGTAAAGTATGAGAATCCATGTATCACTATTTGTATGTTAAACGGTAGAGCTAGCTGTACGTGGATAATGGTTATTATGTGATCCTGAAGAAGCCAATCTCATAATAGATCACGAAAACGCGAGGAAGAAGATTCAACAAAAAAATTGTTAAAGGTTAAAATTCGAAGTACTTTGTAAAACATAAAAATCATCAGTACGATGATTTTATTAAATTCGTAAATGTATAAAACCTATATAAAGACCAATATAAAATTGGGCTAAAATATTTTGTGTTTATAATAATAAGTATCTTCTTATTTTTTATATTATTTATTTTTTCAACTTACTTTTTGCCTCCTAAATCTCTTGTCACTTTTCATTTCTTACATTTAGTGTCGCTGATTTGATTCTATCAGTCAAAGCGTACATATGTCCTTTGTCGAGAAATAGGCTGGATCCTGAAATTGTGCAATAATTTAAGTTATTTTTTGATACATTTTGTATGATATAATAAGTTTAGCCTACGATAAGTTTGTATGGTAGATCCATGGATATTGCACTAATAACATTAGCATTCTATACTTTTTGGACATGATCATATATTTTACCGGTAAGTTTTTTATTTTATTCTGAATGATCTTGGCGGTAACATGGCGGCTATTAATTTTATAAGAGTTTAGATCTTTTTTTTTACTTGAATTCTTTCCTTCTTACTTATGGCTCTTTAGCAATAGTATGATTTTAAACTTATGTTTTCTCCCAGTTAGTTTTTTTTCATAAAAATAAGGTTAATACATTTATAAAAACTGTCAAATTTATGTCGTTAACAATTTAATGTTCGTTAACAAGTAAATAAAATGGAGGCCTTTAATGTAAATGACAGTCACAAATATTTTGCCGGTTTTGATCTCAGTAAGTGGATTAGGCGCTCTTCGAAACGTAGATCATGTCCGGGAAAAAATATTTAAATACTTTTTATATTATAACAATGCATAGTAAAATTATCTAGACATACAAACATTTATATTTATAATATAATCTAGATTTATTGATACTAGTCTCTTGCGGTTTATTCCCGCAGAGAGTAAGCTGGAAATGCGGTGCAAATATTATTACTTAAATATATTATTTTTTAATCATTCGGTCTTTTGCTTTTAAATACAATAAAAAGAATTAAAAAGAGGGGAAAGCTTAAATATATGCCGATGATATATCGTTTAGTCGCTACATAACGTTTGTTGTACATTTATACTCAACTCTATTTTATCAATTTTATTTTTATTTTTCGCAAGTCAAAAATAACTAGCGAATTGAAATCTTTTAAAAATATTTTTCTAGTGTTAAGTCCACATAGACGTTAAATACACTTTTTTTTTGTTGTAAATGTTGCATTTATGTCTTTGATTGTCATCGATCGAAAGGTAAAAATAATAATAACATATTAAAATATAGCGTTTCATCTGAATCCTAGCGATACAATAGTATGCACCCAAACAATAGAGTGTTAGTTTAAAGACCATACTTATATTATCTATGGGAAAAGAAATTTATTCTGGTCATACCCATAATTCCCATGGTAGAAATAGTGTCAACACATGTCAACCACGTATATAACGATCTGCCTGTTATTGTGACTTTGGCCGAATAACATTCTAAAGATTAAAACTTTACTATTAGATAGCAACATACAAATCATGTTGAAGAAGCAATTTATCTTCCTAAAAAAGATTGCTTTTCTTATTCTCTCTTATATTAATTTTATGGAGTTTTGAGTTGTGTAAGCTTGCAACACTTTCCTGTCTCGGTCTTAGATCGCGATATTGCCAGTAACAATATCTTAGCCGGTTACGTCATAGTGGTTTATGTTTTAAATACGCCCGAGTTAATGGTAACATTATTTTGTTATAGAACTCCAGATATAAAAACTTTACCCAAGTGATTATGACGAATATAACTCTATTGTTATTTATTATTCATTTTGATATATTCCACTGTATTTAATTATAGCTCAGCTAATTTGAAGTGTGAAATGTGATGTTGATTTCTTTTCGAACCATCCACATATTGTTTAAGAAAATATTCATTAAAATTTTAAACTCAGACTCTTAAATACTTATAGAGCTTCATTTAATTTATAAATATATATATTTTTTTATACTTGTGTATATGTATTTAAAACATATTTTGTAAATAGGATAAACTTTAGGTGAAATAATTTTAATATGTATCCGGTTTCAAATTAAATTTCTGTTTCTAAAAAAGCTGCGTTTACCATTTATTTAAGTGCATATACATAGTGTTTGTCTAATCCTAAGTTTTTTATGTAAAAACTCTTTATAATTAAATTGTACGTATGGTATGTCGTTTTCTTTAGTCGACTGTCAACCAGTGATTGACAACTCAATAACTATACGTAATAAGAACGCTACATACATATATGACGTCACTTTATTGCCATCTTAAATGTCTTTATTAATTTAGATTCTTAATTAAAAACATATGAGTAGATGAACTATACGCTCTCGTGTCCTCTAAATTTTGTATTATTTTAGTACAAGTTATCATCAAGACTTGCGTCACCTTCATATTCATAGCCGAAGGGGTGAACTGCATGTGATGGGTGAGTGCTTCGACAAATGGCAAGTTTGATTTTGACACCAGAGACCAACTTTCAATATGATCAACTAACGAAAGTAACATCTTAAAATTGCTTTAAACACTATTTTATTATTAAATAAAATGACTTTACACATTTTATCGCGTTTATTTTAAATTTTAAATTCCCGACGTTTCGAACACTTTCCAGCGGCCGTGGTCACGGGGTACACTGAGATATCATGCGTCTTGTTGCCAATGCTGAACTATTTTATTATTGTAAATGATCATATTGAAATATATTTAATGTTTTTTCTTCGACGACTTAATTATATGCATTGCTTCGCATATGTGTTGACATGTAAAAGTTTTAGTGGAGGCCTATGTCCAGCAGTGGACTATCACAGACTGATAATGATGACGATGATGATGCTGATGTTAAAAGATTTTCCCTTTTTTTTTAGCTCTTCCTTATTTAGCAGATTTGAAAATAATGTAACATGTAACGTCAAGGTAAAGGGATTATTAGTAATTTCGAACAGGTACAGTGTTTAAACCGATATCCTGCACAAAACATCGAAGATATTTGTGAAATACGAGCGTTTTTGCGAAATCCCAAAAACTTAGAATGCGTAATGCGTAAATTTTGTATGCTAAATCGCGCACGTATTCGTGCATTCGAAAATATCCAATGAATGGATTGTTCGTTGGAACGCAATCTGCGTGGAGTACTTTACACGGCTTAGGCAGACTTTTCGAAATATATCATAGCGTGACGAGAAAATGGTACGATTTTTATAATGTGAACCAGTTTATAGGTGCATTTTATATACGATGCTTCATCAAAATATGATGTTATTAAATAAAACATTTAACATAGCTTCATTTCATCTCCTGGCCCTTTATAGGACAAGATCGCCAAGGAGTATGCCATCTTGCGGACTAGCTTCTCTCGAGGCTTCTGACCCCGTAATTGCCTCCGTAGCCTAGTGGTAAGGGCGTGTGCTTTAAAAACCGAAAGTCATGGGTTCAAATCCCGCGGGGACTCAACAAATTTTCATTGTTGATTCCTATTTGGTTAAGACAATTTGGGCCGATCACTAACTTGTCTGAAAAGTAAGATGATCCATTCGTCGGATGGGCATGTAAAAAGTCGATTCACCCACCAGCCCGCATTGGACCAGCGTGATCCAAAAATCCCCTAATAGAGAAGGCGTGAATAAGGGAAGGTCTATGTCCAGCAGTGGACTAACACAAGCTGATGATGATGACAGTTATGAAGCCTTTCAAGCCAAAACACAGTTGTATCTGTACACTTAAGCTTTGCGGAAAACAAATGTTGAAGTAACTTTTAGTATATGTCTTGTGTATACTTTAAGATTTTCGCTAATTATTAATTACTCCTTTATGAAAAGAAGTATAGCACTAAAGGAATTTCAAAACACATCTAAACCGATTCAACGCCATAATTTATCGGACAGTCCTGTATCGTATTGCAACACTGTCGAAACAAATTAATTATTGTCTGACCTATTACTACTAGATCGTAAATAGTTTATATCGAAAGGCACTCCGTTTCCCACAGTCATTTGCATAAAGATTTAACATTGATCTATTCCTAACACAATGTATTAAGGTGATATTTGATTGTGTTAGTGTACGTGTTTATTACTGAAATTACCGTTTTAAACGAATGACATTTTTCTTAGTTATGTAATAATTGGTGGGATACGGTCCAAAAACGTTAGGGGTGTATTAGGGATAAATCTAGGGGAGGCCTTTGTCCAGCAGGACATATACACACTATCACAGGCTGATGATGATCATGATGTAATAATTGTTTGAGATACAGTAGATGGAGGTTATAAAAGTTGTGATTGTATTTTTAGGAGTAATGTTGAAAAGAGTAATTGTAAACATAACTAAAGATGAGAGATATTAAGTAAAAACGCTGGTTTTTCTTAAGTTCAAGGCTTGGTTTAATTAGTATCATCTTCAATTAGGAATAATAACACTGCTATTTGTTAGAAATATATTTTAAGTAAATTCGAAATTCAAATACTAGATTAATTTTGCTACATGTAAGTATATTATAAGTCAAGCAAAGCCGCGGGCAGTAGCTAGTGTAAACCAGGATGGTTGTCCACTAAACTGTCGAAATAGCGTCCACTGCTTCGAATGTAAAGAGCATTCTGTTTTGTAACAAGGGTTTCTCGGGCCGAGAGGTATGCCAGATGCTCCACTTTCGTGTACTTAGGTACTTGTATCAAGGACAATTGTGCAATCAATATACAAACGTTTCTGATTATCACGAGGTTAAGATTTAATAGCTAGACGTTGAATTTTATTGAATAAAGGGACTTTTTACGGATTTTATCGCACTTTCCAGCGGCCGTGGTCACGTGGTAGACACGTGTTCGAAACGTCGGGAATTTAAAATGTAAAATAAACGCGATAAAATCCGTAAAAAGTCCCTTTATTCAATAACGTGTAGTATTCGTGTAAACAAAATAATGAATTAGATGTTGAACTTTTATACTTGCGTAGATTTTGAGTACGCCTGAGCAAAATAAGGTATGGAACCGATGTTGAAAACCATATCGACGCTTTGGAGGTATATGCCTTTTGAACTGTCTCCGTAGGCTTGTGCTATGGGCTTGCGCTTTAGAAACTGGAGGTTGTGGGTTCGAATTCTGCAGGGACTCTTGTTCATAAACATAAACTTGAGTTTGTTAAACATTACGATACACATAATACTAGGAATAAGCATAATTTTGTTCTTCCAAAAATAAGGTTCCGAAGAACAATGAATTCTTTTATAGGGCAATGTTTACTCTCTACAAGAAAGGCCCAGAAAATTTTCAGCTATCATCTGTAAATAAATTAAAAAAAGTTATAAAGAAACGTTTGTATATAAGAGATTATTATTGCTGTAATGAATACTCGATAGATAACACTTCGTGGTAATGAACTGTTCGCTCCGGGCTATTTCATTCTGTGAAATTATGATGCATGTAAAAATTTTGTAAAATTTATTGAAAAAAAAAACACTCAGAGTTTCTTACGCCGGTTCTTCTCAGGTCAGAGGCTTCCATTTCCGAACCGATGGTAGTTTATTTGACAGCAAAAGTGTAATTCTTCCATATTGAATAAAGATATTTGACTTTTACCATGACTATGTTAATGTTCTTTGTAAGTTGGTTAGAGAAATATAGGCTGATAGCCTGTGAAGTAAGATGGTTCATGGGCATGCAAAAGTTGATTCTGAGCCTTATGTCTCAGTATTACTCCTGCACAGTTAGCTGATCTCTAATATAGATCGGCCATCGTAGTCGTAACCGACTTGGAGGACATGATTACTCGTCTATTTTTACGATTAAATAACTAACATCCAACTAATACAGAGCGACTACACACTTTATAATATAGTTAAAGATCCTATTTGTTTCATGTTAAGAAAATATCAGTTAGACTAGACTGTAAGAATTTTACACTTCCGTACGATGTTATTAGAAAAATGCATATCAACGTTTTTACGTTGTTGCCAGCATTCCATCATTTTAGGGAATAGTAAGTCAATGGTATTTCTTTTAAATTATCAAAAAAAGTGTTTTAACGGGCAAGTCATATGAACACGTTAAATGCGAAACCAGATCTAAAACACCTTGTGTTGTCTCACATGTAGTTCGCCTGAGAAAAGTATTTACTTCTTAGTGATACGAAAGGCTAATTACATTTAATTATTCATTCTTATGAGTATCTCTATCAACTCGTTATTTTTAATATCCACTGCAAAAAGTTATTATTTTTACATTTTCATGAAACCATACGAATTGTTTTAAATTCTTAAACGCTACGTTTAATAGACCATGTACTGTCACAATGACGACAGTTTTACGACCAAGTGTACACCAGCAGTGGAAAGAATGGAATTATCGCTGCCACAGCGAACGTTTAATAGCTATATATACTAGCTTCGCCCCCGGTTTATCCCTTGTGGTAAAGAAAATACAAAGAAAATAAATCGCTTGCATTTAAAAAAATTGCATTACGAACTCAACCGTTAACGCAGTCTCACGCGCTTACTCATTTTGTTGTTGGAATATTTAAGATAAACTATTCCTTTTTACAATAAATGTATATATGTTACATTAACTGTTGCGGAGCCGTTTGCCGGTATACCTGACAGATAGCACATTCTTTTCGTATATACATAATCAGCCTGTGATAGTCCACTGCTGGACATAGGCCTCCCCTAATACACCCTCAGCGAGTTTTTGGACCGTATCCTACCACGCTAGTCAAATGCGGGTTGGATGGTGGACCGACTTTTTACATATCCATCCGACGCATGGATCATCTTAGCTTTCCGACAATTGGGTGATCGCAGCAAATTGCCCTAACCAACTAAGAAATAACAATGAAAACTTGTTAAGTCCCCGCAGGGTTCGAACCCATCACCTCTAGTTTCTAAATCACACACCTATACCACTAGGCAGCTGTTGTATATACTGAACACTTATCCGACTCGATTTTTTGATAATTCTCGCTTTATATTTATAAACTATAGCCATTAATTTATTTATGTGTGTTATGTTATTTAGTGAGTTTTATTAAAATCTATATAGTATTCATTCACATCAACAAAATGTAACAACCACACATAAGTGTCGTCATTATCATTGACTTGTCTCACTGAGCGATGTATGTGACAGTCGAGTAATAACAACACCATACGCCACTTAGTAGCCTTAACATGGGTTACTTTGCGTAGATCTATTCCGGGCCTAATTTTGCGTACGTACCTAGAAAACTTAATGATTTTGAGTCCTCAAGGAAGGACTTTAGGACTTTAAAAAAAATTAAGATGTTCGATAGGTTTCATGTTCATTCGGATCTTAATAAGGCAGAAGCGCATAAACATTATTGTGTTCCGGTTTTTTAAGTCACTATTGCTGCCACAACTACCATTAAATAAAGATTAATTGGTAAAGTAGTTTTTGGATTTTCGTATTTGTTTGTATCTTTAGGTTTTATTGTTTCCTTTTCCACAGGTACCTGGAATAAATGATCTTAAATACATAGACCTTTACTGGTAAGTATGTGTAGTTTAGTGAAACATTCCACGAGCAACTGTTCAAGATGCATCAAAGTAACGCAGACCTGCTCTGTCTAGCATCATTATCCGTAATGAATGTTACATCTTCAATTGAACTAAAACTATTAAATAGGTGGCGTAGTTTTCTTTTACTATTTGATAATGAATGTGTTCTATACTGAATATTAAAAAATTAAATATATCGTTATGTTACGAATAGTAATATTATGGCAAAAAAAGTATGACTGTTGTTTCCGCCTCCGTAGCTCTAGTGGTAACGGCGTGTGCTTTAGTAGCTGGAGGTCGACGGTCTGAATCCTGCGGGACTGAACTAATTTTCATTGTTGTTTCCTAGTTGGTTAGGACAATTTGGGCCGATCTCCCAATTGTCAGAGAAGTGAGATGATAAATGTATAATACCAGCGTGGTGGAGAACTTATGTCCAACAGTGGACTAGCTGATGATGATGTGTATTTACGATTGATCGTGTATAAGATATGTTATTAAATATCATAAAATATCTACAATATCTTAATATATCTTAACAGAGCGATTTTTTTTATTGTAACAATTTTTTTGTATCAAATATTATCTTATTTGGAGATAACAAATATTTTTATATTTTCAAACTTGAATTAAATATTTTTAAAGAGGCATTGATTTTCTTATATTTAGATAACAGAAAAAGTAAAATAGAAAAGGTAAATAGAACAAGATTAGCTTTGTATGCACTAAACTGTCTCCCGCATTAAATAGTGTGATAGTGTGGTTTTGAATAAATAAGTTAGTATCATTGTTTATTCAACGCACGCCTGTGGATGAGCCTACCAACGTGACAACATATTACAATGACTTATCCAGTGTTAAGGTGAGGATGAATTGCATAAAGGAATCATTAGTATAATTGTAGTAAATTATAATGAACAAAGGTTAGAAGGATATATGTAAGTGAGCAACAAAGTTTTTGTCTGATATACCTTTAAGGAAGAACAAAAAAAAATAGTCATAGTAAATTATGATCAAATCTTCTCTGGCTTTGCCAATTGTGTCAATGTGTTTAATTAATTGAAAATAAATATATTACAATAAAAATTTTATTACAATAATATATACCTACAATAGAATTAAAACATTTTAGTATCGTAATAAGAAACTTAAAGGTACATCTTATTCCCATAGAATGCAGTAAATACTTACTACTTGTACTAATAGTCCGCAGAAGTACATAAGTTAAAGTCACAATTCTCTAAATCTGTTCTTTGATTCCAAACTTAATTATTTGATATATATGTATATACAACTGTAACTGTTAATTGTATTAATTAGGAACGTACGTGACACAAGAATATAAATTTCTGTATTGAGATATTTGGAAATGTTCAATGCTATATATATATAGTACTGAATGTAAATTTCTGTATATATATACAGGAACCTAATATTCTATAAAGAATTAGTAAATAAAGTAGGTAACTTTTACACGATTGTTAACCGATAACATCCACGTATAACATCTTTAGGTTGCTATGGAGTCCGTTCTATAAAATAAATCCGCAACTCTAAGTATATTGTTTTACTTTTAACATCGTTCGTAGCTTAGTGACTGCTAGTAGACTTGAGCTTAGAAATCAGAGGTCGTGGGTTCCAATCCTGCGGGGACAAAACTAATCTTCTAAATTGTCTCCTAGTTGGTTAGGGCAATACGGGCTGATCGCCCAATTGATAATAAAGTAAGATGATCCATCCGGATTGGCATGTAATAAATCAATATCTCCTGCGTGGTTGGCTGGAAAAAACGAATCGGAGAACACCAATAAAAAATCGGACAACAAAAATAACTGTTTTATTATTTTAAAGTGTACACAACACCTTAACGTTTCAAATCTAGGTGACGTCAGTCAAACGGTGTTACAAGTGAGCTTGTTACATAAGGAGCTCTGTCATAGCTTAGCCTACTATGGGTCACAGATCCTGATCATACAGGTCAAGGATGTATCAAAGATGTGAAACTACATCCATAGACGTTTGATTAGGCAGACTCATAATTGCAATTAAGAGAGATAGAGATAATTATATGATAAGTAAAGTACACAATCAGTTATCAATTTCTATTAAGTTTATTTATATTTTAGCCCGTAATTTAAACTCTTCCCTAAAAATATAGACAGGAAGTATGGCCCGATACTCCAATTTCGCATATCCGCAAAGATACTTTTATTCAATCCGTAATGGAGTTGTGTTAGGAAAAATAACATACAATTTGTTCTAGATTTTATTAAAAGCTATCATGTTTCAAATTATTATAAACGGAAAGGCGACCTGTGATTAATAGACTAATAACAACACCATAAGCGACGCAGCTTCTTTGCTGTGGGTTACTTTGTCTATGTTTATTCTGAGGCTAGAAAACCTAAAGCACTGCGTAGGCAGACCAGAATGATGTTACTATGTAGAATGTTTATAATGTTAATAATGTCAAGATCAGTTAAATTTCATAATAACAAATCATGTGAAAAAAGTTATTCTCACGTATACTTTATGAGTAATTTAAAGTGCGATTTTGTTCAATAGTTTTACATTCGTATACACATGTATAGATGTAATGAGAAATACCATTCTTTCGGGAAAACTCGGATCTCTATCGGAATACGACGACACGCGAAATGTTAATAAATTATTGTATCAAATGAGTGACATTTTCATAATGATTAAGTGTCAAATGTAAAAATCAATAACGCCATTGGAGGTACTAAAGCTATTACTACTCTTGTTTATCCAACCTTGACATTGGCAGAATCACCGAATCAATCTTGGTCGAGTCATTATATTTAAAAGAAGAAGAAGAAGGTACTGAAGCTATTTGCACGAAAAACACGAAATTTCCCGAAAAACTACGATGGAAAATCTTTTCTCACTATATCTTTAACAACCGTGCCCTTGTCCCCATTATCCATCTTCCGACTTGGCCACTCATTCACAAACCGCATCCTAATAGAAATTACGAAACATCGCCAACGTAATAGAGCAGTTTCAAATGGATGAGAGGCGCTTACGTTCATTGAATGCGGTCCCGTTCTCTTGTCGAATTCTAGACCACCGCCGTTTACCTCTCTATTAGCGATTTAATTATTTCACTGGAACGATTGATAAACATTTTCTGCGATCGTGATTAGGATTCTGCGAATGTGTTCTTTTTGTTTGCGATGTTCGTAATGCAATAATGTTTTTAGGCATATTTTCTTTTCACACACAATAGCCAAATAACCAGCCATAGATCTCCGTTCGTAGTCCGATAATCCGTGTCCTAGACTATTACTTACAAGCCAGAGGGTTTGCATCATATAAACTATGTGATTTCATTGTTTTCTGGGTTTATAGGCCGATTGCCTAATTGGCAAAAATGTACTTTTAATGAAAAAAATCGCCTTATCGCGTCGATTTGTAACTTTTTAAAGGAGAGGAAGAAATATTTAAGAAACTGCATGCTTTATTGCTTTTTTTTCTTTTTTTATGTGTGTTTAACGTGTACAAATAAAAATAAAATTAAAACTTTTTTATTTAAATTAATATTCATCGTATACCAACAGCCTGTGTTAGTTCACTGCTGGACATAGGCCTCCCCTAATACACCCCTATCCATTAGGGGGTTTCGACCGTATCCCTTTTATTTATTCAATAATATTTTAATCAATTTAAATTTGTCAATAGTTTTCCAACATTATTTTTAGCTCAAGAGTTTTTTCTATGCATAATATTTGATTCATATCATTATTTCTATTGCTTGCCGAATATTATACATTATAAAATAAAATTACTTTACGGATTTTATCGCGTTTATTTTACATTTTGTGTGACCATACATTAAATAACCCAAACCATTACATCAGATTTGATCGACCACAAATCCTCGCTAAAGAACATCGATTCCTACCAAGGATGATCCGTGAGGCTATTGAGATTAAAAACATCCAAATTTCAATAGAGAAGATGGTTGGTTCTACCACCTGCTTGGGATCCCATAATTAATAAATTAAAATTTAAACCCAAGCATAATACCACTGACGGCTGTACAGATAAAATCAGTTCGTTTTGCATAGGTCGGAGTACAGATTAAAAATAATTAATAAAATTAAGATCTGGAAACCCCTGCTTCAGCACTGGCAAGAAGACGCATGACATCTCAGTGTCTATCCCGTGACCACGGCGCTGGAAAGTGTTCGAAACGTCGGGAATTTAAATGTAAAATAAACGCGATAAAATCCGTAAAGTAATTTTATTTTATAATTCATATCATTATTATTTTATTTTTAAATTACCAGTAGTAGCGTTTAAACTACGCTCTAAAACGATAATTTAATTAGATTTACCTGTATATCAGGTACAGAGATTTGTATAAGTCATACTTAGCCAGAGCTCCTTTTTTTGTTAATGATAGCGAAGGCCGACTTGCAGTTGGGCCATCTATTGATAAGTGGTCACTGATGCCCATGGACATCGGCAATACCAGGGGTCTTACCATTGCGCTGCCTACCTAAGACAGGTTGTTCCGTTACGTTTACTTAGTAAATACGCTGGCCACGGTGGTCTTCAAACCGGAACACAGTAGTGTTTTAAACGCTACTGCTTTGCCGCAAAAATAGGCACCGCGGTTTTAGCGTCCCAGACGTCCCCCTCGTAAGGGGACTTCCCACCTACCAGAGCTCATATTTTTTGAAAAAAAAAAAAAGTATTTAGGCACAATAAACATTTTTTTGTAAATTACACGCAGGGACATTAAGGGTTCACTCCCTCGTATTTGGGTTTTCTAGGTAATTTGCTCTCGGTTTTTCATCTTAGGCTTAATCTTTCTTTGATTCTTCAAACTCTTTTAAAAAACAAAGATACATCTTATCAGTTTTCAGTAAATTGAAAACATTTGTTATTTAAAATAAAACAGTTACCTAGTAATATAGTAAATATTACATAATTAAAAGGTTTCATTAAAAACATCATGGTAAAAGTTTTTAGATGAACCTAAGCATAAATGTCATTCATATTACGTACAGTATATTTTACTATCCGGGTTTGCGAATGCCTTATGGCGAAAGTGTGCAATAACAGGAAATGATGATGAACCTGAAGAGATTTTAATGGAAAAAATTAAACCAAATATGCCCGCGGTATACAAAAACAGGTCTGCTACTATGATACTTCTTGCGCTGTATACATCCTTTGCATACAAACGTATTCATGATGATTTTTCGTAATAATATATTTTAAACGAGTGCAGCTAATGTTCTTCTTTTATACAAGGTTTTTATCGACTTCACACTGGTACCATTTCATTTACAAATTTCCATTGTTCATGCTGATGATTGCTTGATAAACAAATATGTTTTATTCGTTTTAAAAAAGCTTGCTTGGGCTACAGGCAGCAACTGCCCATGAATTCTATGATCACCATTGTTATATGATTCCAACTGATTATTACGAAATACAGTTTTCTGTTGAAATTAGTTGTTAAAAATCAATTTCACTAGCAAATACTATAAACAATGTTTATCTATCCGATTCAAACAACACTGAAAGATGTGTGCGTTGCTTATTCATAACAAGTGCAAACAGTTTTCATTTTATAGAAAATGTCTAATGAGACAATAGCTCATACAAGTATCAACAGAAGCAAGACGAATGGTAATGTTCGTAACTGTAAATAAACAACATATGCAAATTACTTTAAAAGCAATAAATTTGTAAATGAACAGTTTATTTATTTTCCTAACAGTTTATTGTTCAACAAATAAATAAGCAACAAAAAAGATGATAAGTGTGTGAGTTGAACCTAAACTTTACCACGTGAATTGAAAAGCATCAAAGCAAACGTCTAGTAATCAACAACTTTACACAGGTTACTAGTATTAAGTCATAATACGACAAATACCAGATAGAGATTACATGAAATACGTTAATTTGATAGCCAACAGGACGTCCAATTTGAATTACTCGAAATGTTACATCAGATTGCTGGCAAAAAAGCCACAAAGACAGTCTAGGTAACATTGTAAATTAGCTGAAATGCTATTACATGATCAAATGCGAATTTATAGCAGAGAAAAATCGTC
Source organism: Lamproptera curius (assembly GCA_029286875.1). Taxonomy (NCBI): domain Eukaryota; kingdom Metazoa; phylum Arthropoda; class Insecta; order Lepidoptera; family Papilionidae; genus Lamproptera; species Lamproptera curius. The sequence goes on from JAGSMT010000017.1 coordinate 2,734,439, forward strand.
TGGTGTATAAGAAAAAAGCAAAACGGGAAATCTGTTCGCCATTTCGGTTGACAGACGGTCCGACATTCCCGCTTGTAATTATTCGCAGTGCGTAATACTGCGGTTCTAGTTTTGATCAGTGTAACACGAGGATGGCTTACGTGGACCTAGGGCATAGGAAAGTCTAGATGTATTACGTATGTGCGCTAACCGACCGGCCCAGTGAACGGCGGGTGTATCGTGTGACGTGATTGGCTAATGAATGGATTAATAAAACATTCGTTGTAAGTCATGTTTGTTACACAATTGTTATGTTGTAAAATTAATACATCTTTTTTTTAAAAGGAAAATAACACTTAAGTAATTGGAACTTGTTTTACGTCTCGTCTCTGGATGCTCTTGCAAGATTTCGCTGTAAAAGATTTTAAGTATAAACTGATTCAATTTAATGTAAACCTGAAGAAAAAATATTTTAATAAAGATCGTCGTCCTAATTTCTTGATAGTTTGAAAGGAATTTTAATACTTTTTTACAATTTAAGAGACTTTAAAATTTAAAGTTATAACAAAAAAAAAGGTAAACGTTTAGAATTTAACTATCAATAAATTTAAAAAAGTTGACCATGAACGTGACTGCGTGAATGGTTATTGCATCATCAGTCTGTGTTAGTTCACTGTTGGACATAGGCCTTCCCTACTCCATTAGGGGGTTTTCAGACCGTGTCCCACCACGCTGGTCCAATGCGGATTGGTGGGTGGACTGACTTTTTACATGCCCATCCTCCATGGATCATCTCACTTTTCTGACAATTGGGAGATCGGCCCAAATTATCCCACTCAACTAGGAAAAACAATGAAATTTTGTTAGGTCCCCGCAGGATTCGAACCAACGATCTCCGATTTCTAAAGTACACGCCTTTACTACTAGGCAATGGAGGCAGTTAATCATACATAGCCAATCTTTCAAAACTTCCCTCTTTGAACTGGTATATCTCCCGCTGACCCGTTGTCCCGCTTAGCATTAAAATGGGCAAAGAATGTAATGCAGCTCCATACGTGGCGTATTCATATTACCAATCGCGTGTGGTACGTGACTTTATTCCCGGAATTTCAAAGCTTGATGAGCAAAGTACAGTAAAGGCTTGCGATCACAAATTATGCAAGTGTTTCGTTTTATTTATTATTCTATAAAACTAAACAAAAAGATATTTGAAGTAAAGACTCTGTAGCCTTTGTGGCGTGTGCTTTAGAAACCGGAGGCCGTGGGTTCAAATCCCGCGGGACAAACACAAAGTTGTTTAACTTTGTGTTACCGTTGTTTTCTGGTTGGTTAGTACTATTTGGTGCAATCACCCAATTGTCTGAAAAGTAAGATCATCCGTGCGTCGGATGGGCATGCAAAAAGTCTGTCCACCCATGTACCCGCATTGGACCAGCGTGGTGGGATACGGTTCAAATCACCCATTGGAGTGAGACTGCATTAGGGAGGCCTATGTCTAGCCCTTTAGTTTCGAGCTTTAGAATAGGACTAAGATATAATCTGCCTGTCGTAAAAGGCGACTAACAGATATAATATGGTTATGAAAACTGAGATGGTTTTGACCTAAGCTAAGATTTGCAATCATGATAAACAGTGATGGTACAAGTGAGGAGACAATTGAGAAAGGGCAAGCAAGCACGTATAGAGAGGTACCGCTGCGTCTGTAGGAGATCCCGGTGCCTCTTATATTATAATGATAGATGACCCACTCACTAAGAACCCCTGTTTTAATGAGTAAAAACCTCAAATAACCCTTATAAAAAGGGTATCTTTTGAAAATTTCCCCTCCTAAGAAAAAAAAGGGGAAGTCTATGTCCAGCAGTGGATTAACACAGGCTGATGAAGATGATAATGTTGACGACTCTGTATTTATCTTAAGTAGTCCCAGTTGTGGCTTCAACTTAGAACTGGTTCGTTCTCTTGATAATTGAGAGATTTGATGATAATTGATGAGAAGAGTGGAAGTACCTGGCACACAAATCGCGTCATACCACAATATAACTATTAGGTTAACCCCTTGTCCGCATCAGCATTTTTGCTAGGAGTTTAGACGTAAAATTTTCTTGTGACTGTGTTGAAAAAATGGCTGAAAATGAAACTTAGTAATGAGCAATACTGATCAATACGGAAATAATACTAATTAATAACAACATATTAATCCCTAAGTTACCAAGTCCTATTTATACTTGAGCATTTCTCTTTCCTTTGATCTTATACTCTCACATTACCATATTTCTACGTAGAAATCAGCAAATAGAACTAGTTATCCAAGATAATAAACAACATTCGTTTACTGTTAAGATAACTTTGATACAGAGTTCGCTAATCGATCCAGAAATAATTAAGGAATCAGATCTAGTGTCATAAAACCTATACAACAAGACTATTCATTCCGCGTAGATATTACATAAGCGCATACCTGACCCGTACAGGCAAAGCTCAGAGCGTTTTTGCTAATAATAGAAATTCAGAAAGGCGTACGGCTGACGTGACCGGAGTTTTTTTTTTTTGTGTCACATGACACACAAATCGGGTGGTCGTTGCTGTAACTCCTCACTGATAGAGGTCAATCGTGGTGGATGCAAATCAATGTCGATTGGTCTTTTTTTGAAGAGGTAGGCTAAGGCGGAGGTCATAGTTATCTTTTTTGATATATGTAATATAAAAATCTTAGGTTATCTCTAATATCATATCATCAAAAATTAACCGATCGATATTGATTTGAAACTGCCACGATTGACCTCTATTAAGTTTGGAGTTACAACAAAGGCCACCAGTGATTTTCGTAAAACCCTAAACTGAATTATTTTTTAAACATAAATAAAAAACACAACACAAAGTACAAGGTAACCGAGATGTTTTATAAAAAAATTGTTTTATTTTTCGTCAGTTTTTTTTCTTTTTAGTTACTGATCTAATATCAGCTAACTTAGCACCATAAACTTATACGATTATGGTGTATAATTTTCCGTTCTGATTATGTGCTGAAGCCATCCATAACCGCCTCCGTGGCTTAGCGGTATTAGCCTTTGCTTTATAAACCGAAGGTCGTGGGTTCGAATCCCAGAAAACAACTTGGTGTTTCGTTGTTTTCTGGTTGATGAGGATAATTTGGACCGATCACCCAACTGTCTGAAAAGTTTTTTTTTATTGCTTACGCAGGCAGACGAGCAGTCGGGCCACCTGATGGAAAGTGGTCACCGACGCCCATAGACATTGGCAATACTGGAATCACCAACGCGCTGCCTGCCGTGAGACATAGGATATTAAGTCTCGTTTACCCAGTAAATACGCTGGCTACGGTGCCCTTCAAACCGGAACACAATAGTGTTTTCACACTACTGCTTTACGGTAGAAATAGGCATCGTGGTGGTACCCACACAGACGATCCCTTGTAAAAAGGGTAACTCATAGATCATCGTACCACCGGTAAGATGATCTATGAGTCGGATGGGCATGTAAAAAGTTGATCCATCTACCAACCCGCATTGGACCAGCGAGGTGGGATAGGTACGGTCCAAGAACCCCTTAACTGTAGACCAACAGTGGACTTACACAGGCGACGAAGATAATGATGACTGAAGCCAGAAAATTCAAAGGGCTAATATAAAGGTTCCTTTCTTAGGTCATTTGTTTACGCACCTTTATTAGGAACTCAATGCGCGTATACGCGAAAAAAAATTGCTAGACAATATAATTTGCGGATTTATTAATCAACGAAGATGTAAATAATTACTGTTCATCTCCTCAATCAGTGTTCTTCATTTGCTGAAGATCGTGTCTAGTTGGACAGAGCTGACATCACATGCCGTAATAGAATCTACCATGAAACCCAGTATTGGCCTGATCGAAAGGCTTGCTTAAGGCCGGTAAAGTTTTGATTTGGTCCGTCGCATCGCAATACATTTATATACAACTTAGCTTATTTGGGCTACGGCTGCTCAATAATTTGTCTAATTTTCTTACAGCATAACAATGGAGCTAACAAATGTGCTCAAAGAAGATGAGATAAAGAATAACATCTTTATTAATACTTAATTCTGTTCTTAATACAACACCTATACTTGTCATATATCATATAGTGTCAAGTAAATTTTTATCTCTCTCGATCCGTTCCTAAATGCTTAACATTCCCATAATAAATTATAGGCGCCTAGCATTTAGCTACAAGAAAACACAGCAACGTATTGTCAGGCGGTGTACGTAAAAACGTAAAGCAACTTCAATATGTACTTGAAATATTTACCTCTATTATTAGTACAAACGTCACGTCTTCACACCGTTAAATCTATATTTTACATAGAACTGCCTCCGTTAATTAGTCGTAATGGCCCTTACTATTCAATCCAGAGGTTGTGGGTTCGAATCCTGCCAGGAAACAGCTTATTCGTTGTTGTTTAGTAGTTAATTAGCAATGTATAGGCCGATTACCCAATTATTGCAATAGTAATATCATCTATGCGTCGGATGGACAAGGAAAAAATAGTCCCGGTTGTTAAGACCATCTTAGGCAGTCGTTACTGGGCGTTACTGACTTAAATGTACTGACATGTAATCCATCCAGCGAATGCAGTTAATACTTTGGAATGTGGAGATCAGATGCAAGTCGCTCTGCATAAAAATTGTAATTTAAGTATATCTGTATGTATTAGGAGCCGACCTCAAGATAATCTGGGAAAATGGCTAAACGAAAGAAAGACTGCGTAGAATGAAGATGTAATCAGGCTAGGCTTAGCTAGACTTGGTTTAAGCAATGAGACGAATCATGGTGTACACCTTGTGGTAAGTGATACCTCCCTGCAAAGGCAACAAATCCACTCACCACCCTGAGACATGATATGTTATGTCTCCTTAACCCAGTAATTACGCTAGCAACAGTGCCCTTCAGACCGGAAGACAGTATTGTGTGTAGTTTACACACTACTGATTTGCGGCAGAAATAGGCACCGCGGAGGTACTACTCCAGGCGGTCCTTTGTAAAAAGGGAGCTTCCTCCTCTAAGAACTTGTTTTGAATATGTACTATTGTTTAGTTAAATTAGATTTGGAACTGATGTAGACAAAGGGACCCATTACAACGAAGCGGTGTCCTACATTTGGTGCTATTATTACTCACTAAGTGACGACAATTTAACAATAAGAACCCATAAAGTATATAGTTACTCTAACAACTAGTTATTCGATTGTCTGAGAAGATAGAAAAGACAGACCCATGCGTCGGATCATCGTTAAAGTCAGGATCAGCATTCAATAACAACTTTGATAGTCGTTAAACTGCGGTGATCATTCAATTCTAGGCTTTATAAAGATCCGATGCTAGCCGATACTACGTTATAATTGCTATTAGTAAGTAGTGCTTTGATTTTTTTATAATACGTCCCCATCTTACTTTAAAAATGAGGATGATTATCATAAAAAGCATAAAAAATTATGTACTCACAAACTGCAGGCGTTGTTAATTAAAAAAACATATTTTAATAGATGCCTCTTTACTCCACCGTTTTTAATTACCACTTGCATTATATTAATAAAAACAATGCAAGTAGTTTGTAGAACGTTTCACGGTTGAATAAATCTAAAATTATATACATTGGTAACAGAGTAAACCCATTACGAATAAGCCAACTTGAATTCAATTAATTGTAGCCACAAAGTATAAACATAACAGGCCTGTAAAAAAAATATTAATACTTATATATCCGTGTACCAATCTCGCTAACAATTTGATAATCGACCTTACATAAGACAGGTTGTCGGTTACGTGTCTAGCCCTGTTTGAAACCTAAGACTGGTCCAGTTTTACCTAAGAGGGCAGACGCGTTCGCATGTAAGCAAAGAAATTGAGAGCGAAATATCTAATAGAGGTGGTACAACTCATAATAAAAAAGATGTCATTTATTTTGATTAGACTTATTTTTGTCTAAGAATTTACTTATATCAGTTAGATATTTTTGAACATCCTAGATTTGCACTTTATGTGACATATTATAAGAACCGCCGAACAAAATATTAGTCTCATAATATAGTATAAATTTTTAATATTTCCTGTGTGAAAAAGAAAAAGAAAAAAAATGCCGCACTCGACCCTCTGACTTCGTATTTGAGCCATCGAACTCAGAGAGTTGACGTGAACGGCAAGAGATCTCCCGGGGCGCAGGTAGGTATGGGGGTCCCACAGGGATCTATTTTGGGGCCTTTTCTCTTCCTGGTCTATATTAATGACCTACCACACCAGGTTGAGAACAATAACGAGATTGTATTATTTGCTGATGATACTTCTTTAATATTTAGAATAATAAAACGACGCAACTTGCAAAATGACGATGTAAATAATACCCTCTCAAAAATAAAATACTGGTTTAGTGCAAATAATTTAATGTTAAACAAAAATAAAACTAAATGTATAAGGTTTATGACTCCTAATGTTCCTCAAGCTGGGTGTGATGTGGTCGTAGATGGAGAAGCGCTAGACCACGTAGATTCCACTGTATTTCTCGGCATCACAATAGATTCTAAACTGCAATGGGGCCCTCATATTAATAGACTGGCGAGTAAACTTAGCTCAGCGGCTTATGCAGTCAAAAATTACACAACTAACTGATGTTGAGACAGCCTGTCTTATCTGTTCGAATTATACTGTGAAAATAACTAAAACATACTAAGTATTTTAGTTATTTTCACAGTATAATGTCTTATGGTATTCTACGTGGGAAACGCGATTGATATTAATACTATTTTATAATTCAAAAAGTAATGACTGTTTTACTCAATACATATTTGAAAATATTATGTATGTTCATAAACATAAAATGATTTTGTAAAACATTGTGACACACATAATATAAATACTAGGAATAGCATAATTATGTTCTTCCAAAACTAGGCTCCGAAGAACAATGATATCTTTCATGGGACAATGTATACTCTTCTACAATAAATACCAGAAAACGTTCAGCTTTTATCTGTAAATAAATTTTGAAAAGGAACGTTTGTGTGTTAAAGGATATTATTGTTGTAATGACTACTTAATAGATAACACACCCTGGTAATGAACTGTTCGCTCCAGGCTATTTCAAAGAAGTAAAATTTAAGGTATTAAGTATTTAAAAATTTTGTAAAATTTATTGAAAAAAAAGGAAAAAAAAAGTCCCGCTGAGTTTCTTACGCCGGTTCTTCTCAGGTCAAAGGGTTTCATTTCCGAACCGGTGGTAGATTATTTGACAATCAATAAGAAAGTGTAATGCTTCCATATTGAATAAAGATATTTGACTTTGACTTTGTGTAAGTGTGTGTTTATTAATAAATAAGTTTGGACAACTTTTTACGCACATAATGCTTGTCATATTAGCGAAGTTAATACTTTTTTTTTATAGATTGCATATTGTACTTCCTTGAAATGTTAGTTAATTTTTTAAAGTACAGTATTACATTTATCCTGGCTCAGGACTCAACTAAATAAGACTCCTAATAGTTTTTTTCGCTTATTTTTAATGTTTTTAGCTCGTAATATCAGATTTTTATCTTATTGATTGATCAATCAGATCAATTTCCTTATCATCTAAAAGTTTCCTTCTAAAGCTCCATTGTTGGTGAAATAATCTTTAAACAAAATTAAAAATCTTACACACACACAAATATATTTTGATGTTTGCTATTAAATTTTCGCAGGCACCGACATTCAATTAAATAAAACAATTGATATCCTTAATGTAAGATTTCTATGTAAACACAATTTATAATTAAGACAATAAAATGAAACACAGAAAAATACATTTAACTTCTCAATTTAATTGAATAGTTCTAAAGATAACTGAGAAACACAATTATAATTTCTGTAAAATCATTGAAATGAAGTTAAATCTTTCTACAATACACCCTGATAGAAGAATGTTTGTCTTAATAGTTTAATAACTGTTCCACGTATAATGCTCAATTGACTTTTCTAGGCATAACTGTTGAGTATGAGAACAAAAACAAATATTCAGTTAGATCAGAATCAATAGGGCATTAGATAGTAGAAAATTGTATGGAATACGAGTTTGATATATCTATTTTAATATACTATTGAATGTATCTTCGTACTGTAATTCTTTTTATTTACTTTGCCGTTTACAATTGTGTGAATTTCATTTAGTGACAATAACTTTATAGAAATCTGAATTATATTGTGATCATGCATAGTGGAAAAGATGTATAAGAAAAAAATGCAGCATGTATGGTGGATGACAGATTAAATGGTCTGTTTACTATAACATAGTTAAATTGAAAATGGAGTTTAAATAAAAGTTGCTTCATTTTAAAAACTGATGCAACCAATAGTGAATGAGATCTGATTGATCAGACGGCTTCAATAATGCAATTCTCTCGCGAACCAAACAGATCTTGATGAGGATTAATTAAAAATAAATTATGGTCTGTAAATTAAATAAAATTTATTTGCAACATAATGAATATACATAATAATTCATTTTAATTTTTTTTTTCAATATGTCTGCAGTTTATTGTATCTATATATTTCGTACCCTACGCGACGGAAGAATAAATACTTTATTTTTTTTTAAATTTTATTCTAATTTTTAAGATTACCGCAAAAGACTGCAAAATTCGGATTCTAGTTATCACACAAATACGCCTTTGTTGTTACCTTTATTTATAGCTTATTTTAATCTCAGATACATTTAAAAAGCGACTTTAAAGATGATATAAATAATAAAATGAGGGGTATTTAGCATACCATCAGAGATCCATTGGACTTTCTTCCACTTGACAAAGTTTGCAGTTCCAACGTGCCACTGTTCCGTTTCAAGTATCTCGTATCTACTTACCTCGACGAACATATAAATACCATTACTTAGTTATTTCGCTACACTTGCTTCAATCAGTCCTTCAAGTCATACTCTGTACTTGAATTTATTTAAAAATGTTTAGATTGCAATGTGTAAGTCGACACGTAGTTAATTATAGATTTTATTTTAAAATTTAAGTTTTAAAACTAATTTAATATTCGCTCATATAGTTAATTAAGACATAAAAATTTAATTAGTCCGGAAAGTTACTTAAAATGTTTGAAGTTTGGTAATTCAAAGCATAATGTGTGTTTTAGTACGGTATCCGCGGTAACTTATTGTATATATTTATTAGGCATGACTGAATGAAAATTGTATTAAAAAAGACAGTTTTAAGTCCATAGTTATATTACGCAGCTCGTATGCTTAGTTCTTACTATGTGATATTTATTGAAGTATACGTTTAGTAAATTGTAAAAACCTTCAAGTTAAAACTGATCAATTTAAGATTTAATATTAGCTTCAGCTACATTTGATAATCATTAGGGCAAAATATCAAAAAATCAATAGACAAAGACGTATAAATTACTTTCTATCTCTTACAGATCTTCTTCTTCTTATTCCTGTACAACTGCATACCGATTGAGAGTTCGGAGCAGAAGAAGAGGGACGCTAGTGTCGGAATCGGTATTGGACATGGGATCGGTTACGGTCACGGGATTGGTATAGGGCATGGTGGTATTTCAACTGGTTTAGGATACGGGTACGGCGGAATATACGGTACGGGCTTAGGTACTGGTTTGGGCATCAGTGGTATCGGCGGTATCGGTGGTATCGGCGGTATCGGTGTACCAACACGCCATACCTACTCCGAGGTAAACAATGGGGTTGCGATACCTGTACCACGACCGGTCCCTGTCGACGTACCACGGGCCGTACCGGTGCCCGTACCAGTTGGTGTACCAGTCGCCAGACCGCGTCCTGTTCTAGTACCTGTACCACATCCCGTACCACATATCGTGACCAGGCCAGTGGCTGTACCGGTCAATAGGCCTGTCCCGTACCCAGTACCACAGCCCGTGCCGGTTACCATCACTCAGGTAATCAATCTCAGAGACTATAAACTAACTCTTCCAGTAACCAAATTACAAAGATTAAACAGATCATTTAGGGGAAATTGTATTATTTTCTACAACAGAAAACCTTTAAATTTCAACCGTTAATATATTAAATAAAATTTTAAGGAACGTTTATGTGTTAAATAACATGAGGTTTGTCAAATATGTATAAAAATAAGTTCCCGCTGAGTTGCTTTTAATCGATAAATATGTGTAACACTTCTATGATGAATATTTGAACTTAAATTTCAGGGTGTGGGGATACCAGTCCCACAACCAATTCCTGTCGGCGTACCGGCTCCAGTACCCGTTGGAGTGCCTCAAGCCGTACCAGTTGCTGTAGGAGTTGGAACAGGTAGTTAAAGAAAACTGTGTAAGCAAGTTGTTGCTTTAATTTTCTTAGATGATAACACACCGTGGAAATGAATTGGTCGCTCCAGGCTATTTGAAACTACGAAAAGTATGTTGTACTGTTTAAATGTTTTGGCAAAAATTTATTGAAACAAGATAAAAATAGTCCCGCTGAGTTCCTTAGGCCGGTTGGTATCAGATCAGAAGCTTCCATTTCCCAACCGTTAGTTATTTAATTTAAGATCAACTTTGAATAAAATATTTAACTTTGACTTTGACTTTCACAGGGTTAGGTGGAGTGACTAGCATTGGTGGTTATGGCGCAGGGTCCATTATTGCATCGTCAGGAATTGGGGCTGTTCCAATCACGGGCCATGGCCGCGTATATGCGGACTCCCACGCTGTACACCATCCTTATTGAGTAACGTTATATAAGTTGATTAACCAAATGTTTAAATTTAAGCATAACTGATAGATTTAAGACATGTATAGCGGTATTTTATGGGAAGCTTTAATTATTGTAAACGCAGATTTTGTCCAAAATAAATGTGTTTGTTTAATGTAGAGTTCATTTTTATTTGCGGTTTTTCTAACTAACATAGTAAGGGCGGTTTAACCTAAGTTCCTGGATTGTTTAAGGTCGGGATCGCATTGTAAAGGCTGTGGACAAATTGATCGTTCCCCTTTAGTCGTGAAGAGGCAAAGTAAATCAAAAATAGAATGCTCGTTTTCCTGAGATTGTGACACGCATACACAACACGCTATGACATGTCGAATCAGTTCGGGTAGTATTTCTTTTTTTATAGCATAGGTAGGCAGACGAGCAGTTGGGCCACCTGATGGGAAGTAGTGACCGACGTCCACAGACATTGGAAATACCAGTGGCATCGCCAACGCACTGCCTGCCAAGAGACATACGGTGTAAAGTCTCGTTTACCCAGTAAATACGCTGGCTACGGTGCCCTTCAAACCGGAACACAGCAGTGTTTTCACACCACTGCTTCGCGGCAGAAATAGGCACCGCGTTGGTACCCACCCAGACTGTCTCCTGTAAAAAGGGGACCTATTACCGGTAATCATCATCATCATCATCACCATAAACAGGCTTTAGCAGTCCACTGCTGGACATAGGCCTTGTTGAATGACAAGACAGCTGACCTTGTCGGCGCCCATTAAAAAAATGGTTGCTCATAAGACTCACTAAGCAGGCGGATTGGCAATTGACTAATTGCATTTGTGCTTCCGATCTGTCTTACTCCCACTGTAAGTATTGTCATATCTATTTAATTGTGCATAGTTACTAAACCTTAAAAGTCTATAAAACGTAAAGTATTAAATATTTACGAAAACAAGCTCAAGGAAAACTTGAACTGAATAATTCCCTGACGTTCCATCCTGTCTCCCCTCCGTATTTGTGACATAATCAAATATTGGCAGAAATGCTGTTATCAACGTCCTCTTTCTAATTTGGATATTGGCTGAAGTGATAGCGTCCATTATCACGGACGTGATTAGCTTCGTTTTGATAAGGTATCAGTGTCCACTGCGGACAGCTGAGTAGTTCAAAAGCGAGGGAATCGTGCTAGTGTTTTGTTTTTTAAATTTTAACGGAGCAAAAGTGTAGAGATGCGTTCTAGTGAGTTTTTTATTTTTTTATTGTGTTTTTTTCCATGTTTATTCTGTAATAATTGTAATTGGAATAGTTTTAAGCATTATAATCAATAGCTTAATGTTTTTATTTATGTACTTATGTTTGTTTTATGTTTGTATTATGACTTTGTAAACTAGAACATATTACATTCTTAAATTATTGTAACTATAAAATATGTTATCGCATATGCCGTAGTCGCACTCAACTTGGATATATTCCTCCAAGATTAGTTAAGATTAATTTCTTTTGTTTGCATTTCCTTTAGCGCATAATAAGTTTAAAGACAGAGCATGATAATCGATTTATGTTTTTACTACTTTTTATCATATTGCTAAAGAAAAGAAAGTTTAGCAAAAAAATAGTTTTGAAACAAAATTGTGAAAGGCAAACCTTTTACGGTGACATTGTTTTTTTTATACCTAAAATACAACACATAGTATTTTCAAAAATAAGAATTGTCTTATTATTTACTAATCTATTCACAAATGGCGAAACTTTACCTACTTCATTATTTTAAAGGTCAAAAATACACTCTTCCTTGTCGGTTTCTACTCGATCTCGTTATAAAATGTAACTAAAGACATGCTGATTGTTTGTAATGTATAAATAATTACAAAATGCAAACCTTTCTAGATTAAAAGAAGTTAAAATTCTTTTATTTTTTAATATACAGTAATACGTCACACCTGGACACAAATATAATATGATATTGCTCGCTCCCTCTAGTTAGAACCCTAAAAGTTTATCTAAAGTCAATGGTCATAACTAAGTACAACTACTTAGAACCAAAGTAAATACATAAATAACTCTTTAGCTTTGTGTTTGCACACAGAATTAATTAAGCTACTAGTACAATATGTGTGCCCTTGTTTAGATAAACATATACTATGATAACTTGCAATCCCCTCTGGCCTACTTACTTAGTACTAGTTCTTGATTGTTCAAAGACTTGTGTAATATTTAAGTTCATGGGATTTTGAATTGCGCTTGGATAGTGTCAAAATGTTAATCTTAAAATGGACGAAATGAGTCGAGAGAACTGCCTCCGTAGCCTCGTGGTATGGTGTTTTGCTTTAGAAACCGGTGGTCGTGGGTTCGAATCCTGCGGGGACTCAACAAATTTTCATTGTTGTTTCCTAGTTGGTTAGGTCAATTGGGCCGATCACCCAATTGTCTGAAAAGTAAAATGATCCATGCGTCGGATGGGCACGTAAAAAGTAGATCCACCCACCAACCCGCATTGGACCTGCGTGGTGGGATACGGTCCAAACCCCCTAATGGATAGCGGTGTATTAGGGAGACCTATGTCCAGCTGTGGACTATCACAGGCTGATGATGATGTTGATGATGATGCGTCGAGTAATATTTTATTCTAATATTCTATTTAATATTAGCATATTAATAAAACATTTTAATTGCAGAATTTCCGTTCTCCATGGAGAACATTCCGAGGCAAACGAGCTTTGCTTGTTTGTCTCTGAAATTTGGTTCGATTTTATCGGCTCTGGTGATCATTGTAAGTAAATGCTTTCCAGTTTAAGACATATTTCTTACAATCATTTTAAGAATTCCGTCCGTCAATAAGTACTGTAAAAATATAATTTTAAAGTCCCCTATTATAAAGGACCAACTAGTGAAGCAGCAATGTGGAGCTTGTTTGTGCCACAAAAAATTAGGGTCAATACACTATTACGTCCCAGTTTTAAGGAGTTCGGTGCTATTTTCTCATAAATGCCCAATCCAGCGCTCTAACGCTTTGGAACCGACTCGATTAACAACCTGCTCGAGCGTTCTAGCGCCGAATCGAGCCTGTTTATAACATTATTTCTGATCCTGCTCATCCTGTCAATTTATAGAAAGATAAACTTAACATCGTTAATAGTAGACTTTTACTTATCAAATCCTCTAATTTACGGATTTTTCGCGTTACTTATATATATATTTATTCCCAACGTATTGGATTCTTTCCAGCATCCATGATCACGGGTAGACTAAGTTGGTATATATGTTGGTATTTTTACTTGTTAAAATCATTGGTAATTTTCTATTGAAAGGGTTCAGATGACTTGTTATCTCCATCGCTAGTTTATACATTAACATTTATAACGCATTTCAGGTTTATTCAGTGCTCGCTCTAGGACAATGTTTGGCGGTCCTAAATCTCCTACCATCGAAGCTGACTCCTGAGGATACCGATGCAATGGTGTCCTACGGGGTGGTCATTGTGGTGATGATAGTCCATGCGGTTACCCTGTTCATCTCAGCTGTTATGTTGGTTGGAGTCTTAAGGGTAAGACTATACAGTTCTACTCAGATCTGACTACGACGTAGCAGAGACATGGCGTCACAAGAATGGCGTTATTGTTACTTCTATCCCTATTTGCAACCAATTAACAAGCTATGATTTACCAATCAAAAGATATGTTCATGACGCCATAACATTATTATAGATTGCTTTGTTTAAAGTTGTCGTAACTTACTTAAGGAAGGCGGTGCGCTAAATAATTTTGTAGGTTAGCCATAGGCTCGGCGTTGCCTCATTCATCTAGCGTACTCATCGATGATCTGATGATGATCACATCCTGTCAGTCACTGAGGGACAGTCGACTAATACAACATGATAAGCACGTTACTTCGTTGTCATGGATTACATTATGATTGCGTTTTTCTTACGACTTGCGTTTTCGATGTATATAAGTGGTGATTGGTACTTTGCGAGAAGTATTAAATTTACCGAAGATCTTATATGGCGTAAGGCGAGATGCGTTAATGTATGTAAGTAAAGTAAAATTTTAACACCGACTGCTTTACAGTTGACCTAACATATATGTTTCTGTTTTTCTAGGAAAAACCACATTTAATTAAGCCGTGGGTTGTATGGACCTCAATACAAGTGATAGCATCAGTTCTCATGTTCGTGTTTTGGAGTACTATGAACCTAATCAGTCATTCAGGAGAGAGCTCTCTTCTTCTTTATGTGGTAGAGTTTCTTGGACTGAGTGAGTATATATTTCATTTGATATTCATTACTACACCCACCAACCCGCATTGGACCAGCGTGGTGGGATACGGTCCAAAAACCTCCTAATGGATAGGGGTGTATTAGGGGAGGCCTATGTCCAGCAGTGGACTATCAAAGGCTGATGATGATGATGATTCATTACTACCTGATACTATTCTGGACAGAGATAGTGTTTTCGACCCACTCCCCACTATTGCTTAAATTTTTTTATTATTTCTTTAAATGTTGGATAGTCATGTGGTCCCCTTTTTAAATTTTAAAGTAGTTAATGCCAGATAGATATGCCAGAAATCATTACTAATCCACCAACTCTGCCTTATTTAAAGTAACTTAATGTACTTAGTCTAAGTATAGAGTAAACAATATTTAATGAAGATCTGCAGAGTCACTCTATTTGTATGTTGTACTACTGTATAATAATAAGAATGATTAGAACGGCGAAGCCATTTGCGCAAAAGACTTTATGCACTATAAACTAACAAGTGTACGCTTGGACGCAAGTGCACGCCCCCTTCCTTCCCTCACCTGGTCCTCGGATACGGAGACGGGGGGAGGCAAGGATGCTTTTAATGCAAGCATTACAACTTTTTGCATTGTATGTGTAATCTAAATAAACAGCTTGTAATGATTTAGGTATTTAGTATATTAATAAAAGTAAAACATTACAACAAAGTACTAAGAATTACGTACATTTTAAACTTATAGATCGTTCTATTATGAGTCCTTTATCAAAACCAGGGAAATATTTATTATCTTTAAGTGTAATTAGGTATCTAAAGTTGTTGTGTTGAAGTGAAATATTAATCATTGCTTGTTTATATTTAGATATCACTACTTTCTAAACGCTTAATTAGATTTTATACCGCATTTTTACACCGCAAATTTGTAAGCAGACCGCTTGTAAACTTTCGACTATATCTTAGCTTCAAAGATACCATTGATGTAAACGATTTACATTAATTGTGCATTGCTAGTTTTTAGTCATTTATTAAATCATTGCTAGTTGTTGATTGCATCTTGGTGACTTTTGTTTATTTATTTGTTGTTTATTTATTCTTTTTGCACAATAATATATATGAAGGCGGGCTAAATGCCTTTATTGGCATTATCTAACAACCAACCTTAGGGAGGTTATGAAAAATTTAGCGTGGGTGCACTTATAATACACCATAAGAAAATCCGATCAATATAAGAGTAAAATTAATAAGTATATATTTTTATAGGAACAATAAATATACATATATCTGTAAATAAATATATATGTACACAAATATAACTATAAATACAGATGCACATGTCACAGGGTCAGTTACTTTACTGATTCCTCTTTCTAAGAAATATTTACGCACCTTTCTTTTAAATGATGTTATTCGCCATCCTGATTTCCAAAGGTAGCGCATTCCACAGAAGAATAAATTGAATTGGAAAATATTTATGAATAAAATCAGTACGATTTAGGGGACACAGAAGAAGACGGTTACTCGTTGAAGGAAAATCTCTAAGACTAGTATCGCTAAGAAATTGAAAATAAGACGACAAATACGTCGGACTTCAATTATTAAACGCTGTAGTGAGAAATCATTTTTGTTAGGGAAAACTAGTAATAATAAATGATCGTATTAAATGAGTAACGTTTCATTTATTTCATTGAGAAACTGTCCTATCTCAAAATGAACAACGTCATTGTATAATATAGAGATGTATAAGTACTAGGCGTGAGCGTTATTTCACGTCATCAGGTATAATAACTGGTTACGCGGTATGAAACGCAATAACCGTTTCGTGTCAAATTAAAAGTAGTAGTTTGTAAACACGTTATTCGGATGAACTCGGCCGTCGTCGTCTTCGTTCATTAGTTGAGTGAGCGTAAAGCGCTATATTTCTTTTGCATCTTGCCTACCGATGGGCCGTGCGAGAGATATCAGATCGAGACTTGCCGAGTAAGCGAGAGCCCACTAAATGCGCCACTCGCTGTGAGTGACGAATTTAGTTTTCATAGGTATAACTAATACACATAGATACCACATTCGAGTGACCCCTGTTGGCAAAATGTCTGTCATCGAATCCAGTAAAACAGAGTAAAATAAAACTAAAATAAAGTTTTTGTTTAGTAGCTAAACAAACAAAGTAACTGAACGGTGTATTAAGAGTGAAAGATAGTTATAATAAAATCGTTCAAAAGTGTAAACACAACAAAAGTGAAAATAAACAGTAAATATTAATCTATCAGTCAATATAGTAGTAATTTTTATTCAAATCATAGTTTTGTAGTAAACACCAATCAAACAATAAAACATTTTATAATTGTGAACCGAAGTAAAGAATGCAGAAATTAAATATATTGTTTTAACTATTGGTCATCAACATGAAAACCGTTATTTTCGTTTCGTATGAAACCGTATAGTTGAGAAACCAAAATAACCGTATACTTGAGAAACGTACGTAACTGTACAGTTGTGAAACTTATGTATGCACAGTAGCTGGATGAAAGTAGCTAGTTATAAAAATAACTAGTTTTAAAACAAGCGACGCCGTCCACGTAACTGGTTACGTTTCGTTTCTTAAAAGTGACGTATCGACCCACGTTTAATAAGTACTAAAGCTATTTGGGAGAGCACGATAAATACAAACTTTTCTGAAAATTAACGAAGGAACATCTTTTCTTGCTCTATCTATACGTATAACACTACTTCGCTTTATGTGCTACATTGCCGATATTAATTCCGTCTTTTCTTTGGCTCATACATAATTAGTTATTTTTTTTAAATTAAACTATCTATTTAATAGTGATCAGATTCTACATGCTGATGTTGGTGGCCAGTTTCTTCAAACAGCTCGAGGAAGAAATGTCTGAATCCGAACGGCTAAGAAATCTAGTCAGCTATGAAACCTGGTACAGCTCTGCGTGATTTGAACGGCCGCAAGTTTACTCTTCGTTATCTATTTATTGTCTGGGTCAATTGTATATATGTTATTAGATATTTTAACTGTTATTCTTTTGTATTTTTGATTAATAAAATTGATTGAACATTGGCTCTTTATTTGTCGAAACAGTACTTATAAAGATGATATTTTGTTTCTTATCCTTCTTTTTTAATAAGCGCTAATTGGAGCATGATGCTCATGGGTTATGAAGCAATACGAACCTGCCCGTAAGAAATGTAGAGTAAAGCGCGATATATTATATTAATATATATTTGGCTTGCACATTGAGACATAGTATATCATTGGCTTGCACATTGAGACATAGTATATCACATATTTTACGCAGTAATGAAAACGACGATAGAAACACTACTGTCTTCTGGTTTGAAGTAAACTCTCAAATCCAACACAGATTGTAAATTACTGTTTTGAAACTGAAACCATGTTTTCATCATGAAAATGGACGTCATCGTCTTGTATCACCCAAGTCTTAGGTTATACTTTGGTTGTAACAATCATGAAACATTAAAAAGTTACAAAATACCATGAGAAGTACAGATCTTTTTAACTCCTTTTTAAAAGATTATTATAGAGAAAAGAAGTAGAAAAATTAGGTATAAGCAGTAATGTTAATTCTAAAGTTATCTAAGTATTAGGAAAGGCCTCGTTGATGAGATAATTGTGACCAAAAATTTACTAGACGTTTTATTTAACGCATATGACATATAAAAAAAGTAATGAAAAATTATATAGAAAAAGAAAGACTTGCATAAAAAATATTTTATTATTTGGTCTATTTTTCATGTTAATAAACATTTCATATTTAAAATATTTATTTACAAACGCTTAACAGTAATGGAATTTCACTTAACCTATAACTGTATACTACAATAAAAATATATTTAATTGAGAGGTAACTTTTAAATGTTACCAAAATTTCATAACATATATAATAGCAAATATTTACGTGAACGTACCTATAAACTTACTACGATGATTATCATCTTACAAAAATATGTTCTTTATAAATCTTTTTACAGATTGGGTTTCTTAATCACAACGCGTATCGACCAACTCTTTTTGAATTGAATGATAATTATGAGAAAAAGATTACAATGTCAAATACATAGAAGCAAAAAATATTCTATACATATTTCAATAAACATTAACTGTTTTACATAACTAAGTTGTCTACAATATTGACAATCGTTTTTATAACATTTGTACATAAAATAATTTACCCATCACTATATTTTATACTAGTAACTTAAGCCGGATCTCTGTCCCTGGTGTATTTGACTGTTCCGTCCCTCTCCATCTTAACTATAGAGCTCCATATCAATATTACTAGGTATATTTGCAGCACTGAAAAGGATGAATAATATTAAAAGCCTATGTCTCATTATTTTGGTCGGCTGAAAAACTGAGAGGCAGATAGAGCCTAATAGGAAATCAGTTTGTCTTGTATTAACATCGACATAAAGTACACAACGATTTCTCTTTATATCTTAAAAAGAAGTGATATTTAATTATACAAGACAGTGACTGAACTCAACAGATATTGGGCGCAACTATAATGCACAACAACATTTTTGCTAATATTTATTGACGCACATAATGTTTTTCTTATATCGTACGAGTCACAATAATTACAAAAGAAATATCATTTGCATGATTTTAATCATTAAGTATTGTTCTTTACTAATTTGAAATATTGATTATTATGTCTTTATAATACAATATCTGTTTTTTCACCATAATCTTTTTTTGATTTGGAGTCGGTTGTAGACCGTTTCTCAGTTAGTTCTCAACTGTGAAATGTAGTCATTTATTGCAGCTAAGTTTAATTTTCTAGGTTTTCAGTGCAATGGTTTCCTTTTTTGGCTTACGCAAGATTTTAAATTAAACAGATCGAATACATAA
The DNA here is from genome assembly GCA_029286875.1 of Lamproptera curius. NCBI lineage: Eukaryota > Metazoa > Arthropoda > Insecta > Lepidoptera > Papilionidae > Lamproptera > Lamproptera curius. The sequence continues at coordinate 2,754,232 of JAGSMT010000017.1, forward strand.
AAATATTAAATAGTTTACTTACTAAGCTGGAAGAGTATTAGGAATAATTCGCTGGCTGACTCCCTGGTAAGGAAAGCAAGGCTGTATACGAAGCCGATGATGGAGAACACAATCTCGAAGTAAAGGTAGACCTTCATCAGCAAAACGTGTTTCTGGAATTCAATAGAGATGATGTAATACTGGTAATGGATTTAGCAGCCTAAAAATCAATAAAATGGCGGAACAATAAACTACTACAGCAACAATTAACTTTCACTTTTTGAAAAATATATATAATCATTAACTGCCTCCTTAGCCTAGTGGTATGGGCGTGTGCTTTAGAGGTCGTGGGTTCGAATCCTGCGGATATTCAACAAATTTTCTTTGTTGTTTCCTAGTTGGTTAGGGCAATTTGAGCCGATCACCCAATTGTCAGAAAGGTAAGATGATCCATCCGTCGGATGGGCATGTAAAAAGTCGGTCTACCCACCAACCCGCATTGGACCAGCGTGGTGGGATACGGCCCAAAACCCCCTAATGTATAGGGGCGTATTAGGGGAGGCCTGTGTCTAGCAGTGGATTATCACAGGCTGATGATGTATGTATGTATGTATCATCATCATCAGCCCGTGGCTGTCACACAACACTGCTGGACATAGGCCTTCCCTTATGAACGTAACCGCTTTTAATTTTCGGCTATACTCATCGAGCCTACATGAAATTGTAAATGTTTAAATATTAAACTATAATTACGTATATCGTCATAAAGCAAAAAATCTTATTTGTTTTGTAATCAAGTAGTATCTTTAAGTAGTCATTCAACTGCACATTTTGAATAAAATATAAGAAAACGTTGGTAATAAAAAATGCGAAGGATTTTTTGCCTACTTTTTTACTTACATCAACCCCGCTGCCGTGTATGCTTGAAATAGAGGGGAATTCCGTTATTTTTGTAGTCAAATTAAACGGTGTGAAACACAAAAAATCTACGTATAAATTATGGACGTTAAGTTTTTACATTATATTCACCTACAAATCCGATTTAAATGGATATAGAAATAAATTATTGTAATATTTACCGAATCTGATTTCAACAAAAGTTATTCTACTGCAATAGATGGTATGAAAGATTAATTTCATACAAAGAGACTTATGGGCGATAAGAATTATAAATGATGGTTTTGAAGTAAACTAAATACTTACCTCAAGATACTTTTAATGAAAAGAAAAGTAATATGTTCGTTGGATTTAAAACCATCCAGTTAATCCTTACAGGACATCACTGTCCAAAAAATTGTTATATGTATGACATATGTTAGGCACATTTAACCCTTTGGATTGTTGGGAATAGATACTAGTGATAGCAATGTTATATATAGTTGTTTAGCTGAATCTGTAAAGGTAAGTAAGTAGATCTTATGACAACGTCAAAGAAAAGAGTAATTTTAAATAAACTGACCATATGTAATGCTACTATGAACACGACCGACATGGCGACTTCCAGGACCAGTGCTGTGGTGTCTGCTATCAGACGCGGGAACTCCGATACGTCGCTTATCTCCATGTTCCGGATGTAGGATATGTACATTGAGAGAAGGGCGGTCACCACAATGGTCAGGATCTGAAAGCAGGAAAAATGTAGTTAAAACGAAAAACAAACTGATAGCGTCATTGTTAGTTTAAGTAGAAAAACCAGTTACGAGTAAACACGAGTAAATTTATCATCATCATCATCATCATCATCGTTGTTTTCCCACGAGATTCGAACACACGATCTCCGGTTTATAAATAAACGTCATATAGTGACCCTAAATTTACGCCAAAGGCTGTGGGTTTCATTTCCGCAACGGGGATTTTTTTTTCACATGAAAATAATGTTTTTTCTTGTTATATAAAATAAAACAGTAATAGACTTATTTTTTATCGTCATCTGAATTCCATTTTAAAGAAAATATATTTTCTTATTAAGACTTCACCGCTTATGACCGTTATAAATTAAGCATATTAATATATTACTTATACTAACTTTTGTGTTAATAGTACATTTAGCGATAACTATATAATAGTTACAATATTTTCTACTTAAATTTATTTAACACTAATTTATTCTAATTTTACATCTTAATTAAATTATACCGCATCTGTTAAAACTGACGGAAATGAATCGTGAGTGTTATCAAATAACGTGATGTATATTACAATTATGGAATCGCGTTACTCTGTTTATATGTTCTTTATTAAGCGAAGGCAAAGACAAGATAGACGTAACATTATATTTCCTTGGTTTCGAATAACGCATTTATTGTGTACAACTAGTTAGTCTTCGCATGTACAACTAAAAAAATGCTAAAAGCGAAACTTAATACTCCTGCGGCTTACTGCAGCATCAAAAATAGTCATGTAATCAAAAAGGGGTCACATAAAAGTTATCACGTACTCTGCAGAGCAAGCTTTTTGTTGCATATCGTAAAAAATAAATTTTAAATTATATCTTTGTAAATTACATTAATTATTTAAGAAGTTATATTAAATTGAAACAAAACAAAAAAAAACGTAATTGCTGTTTGTAGTTAAATGCATTTTTGTTATATTCAACCCGAACTATAAAAAGAAATCATCATAAGAATACAAAACATCAATTGATAGACGAATTTTTTGTCAAAATTCGTTTTAAATAAGAATCATAATGATACCTATTGAACATAAAAGCGATGATGTAACCAGTTACACTGAAAAATTACCGAGTGTCGAATTCAAATGTATCGTAAAAATTACCGCAATTATCGCCATAATAGAAGGCGTATTTATTAGTAGCGCGTAGAATTCTGAGTGAAATATATTATGGTAATTATTATTCTTAAATGATAATTTAAGAATAATAAGAGTCATATTGGCCATTGCTTTATCAACCAAAGGTCAAGGTTTCAGATCCTGAAGGAATGCAACATTGTGTTACTGTTGTTTTTGATTGGTTGGGTAAATATGAACCGATCACCCAATTGTCTGAAAATTATGATGATCCATATATCGGATGGCTGCCTCCGTAGCCTAGTGGTATGGGCGTGTGCTTTAGAAACCGGAGGTCGTGGGTTCGAATCCTGCGGGGACTCAACAAATTTTCATTGTTGTTTCTGAGTTGTATAGGGCAATTTGGGCCGATCACCCAATTATCTGAAAAAGTAAGATAATCCATGCGTCGGATGGGCAGGTAAAAAGTCGGTACACCCACCAACCTGCATTGGACCAGCGTGGTGGTATACGGTCCAAAAACCGCCTATCCATTGGTGTATTAGGGGAGGCCTATGTCCAGCAGTGGACTATCACAGGCTGATGATGAATGAATGAATGAAATATATCGGATGGAGAATGTGATGCATGTATTGTGAAAACACTGTTGTGTTTTTGTTAAAGGCTTATGTGATAACTATTAAAGTAATAAAAAAATATACGGTGATAAATAATTACGTTAATCAAAATCTGTTAATGTTTAAATAGATATCATTCAATTTATTTAAGGGGACATCTATTATAGTATTTTTTGATAGTTTTAATTTTCACTTACCAGGTTGGAATAAGCGAATACGACCAGGCCCTTCCTCAAAGGAAAACAGAAGCAGCATCTCGTTAATATCGGGATCTCGATGGAGTTGCATATTTTTTCTCTGTGGATCAAAAAACGTAATATTTTAGAGCAAATGATTAAAATATAATTATCATTTGTATAGTTTACTTACTTTTGTACAAATAGAAACACAAAACGAATGACTGTGTTCATAAAATGATATAAACTTTTCAGTGCAATAGATTTTTTTTCATTTAAACAAAATGTTAGTATTCGTCGAGTAGTTTTTCAGAGCGATAAAAATCAATAAATTAATGGAAATAACGAGAATGAAAAATATCAAATAATTTCATCATTTTGCATTTAATCGGCCTACAGGAACGTAGCTCAAGCATTTAAGAAAAAAAAATTATAGATTTTACGGTGTTGTATGGTTTTACATTAATAGTTAAGTAAAACTATGCAAATATTTATTATGGTTTATGGTTTAAGACATTTATTTCTTTTAAGAATTACAATATAATTCACTTACAAAGAAAAGTCTGTATCTTGTCTATATCTAACAAGTTATATACAGTACGTGGTCCGATGGTCACTATATTTTTCTCTCTTCCTTATGCACCAAAGATAAATGTTGCCGCCTTATGTTACCATATTTAAAGTACACCACTCATAGTAATATTGGTGAAAACTATTAACTGTCCACAAACGAAATTTAAATGATACATGAATAATAGTGAAAACATAAATTAAATTACAACGATGAAAAATCCTTTAATATGTGGTCTTTTAACAATCTTTTAAAAGATAAATCACATATAGGTATATTATCTTCTTAATAACGAATATTTCCATTATATATGTTACTTTACGATGAATCTTATTTATATACACGTCGACGCATAAAACTATTTGTTCTTATTCAAATTTGTTTCAAAGCCACGACTCACTTATCACGACCTACATTATTATGCTAACAAAACACAAAACTGGTACAGTGTCCAACATTACCGAGCGCCAACAGAAATTTATACGTAGATATAATTTTATTGATATACTTCCATAAACAATCATAAAAGCAGATTCTTCAGCAGGTGTACACATAAGTACTTAATATTTCAGCAAAGAAACAAAGTACGACATGTATGTTATTAAGTTTAGGCCTGCCTCCATGTGAACTCTGGCAGTCGGGTTCGAATCCTGAGACGACTCAAAACATTTTCATTGTTGTTTCCTAGTTGGTAGGAACATGATCCATGCATAGGAAGGGCATGTAAAAAGTCGGTTCTGCGTCTGATCTCTCTCCGGTTGTGTCGGTTATCCGTTTCACCGGACTTTGAGAGTGAAGGAAGATGGATTGCACTTGTGCTTGCGCGTTCATTTGTGCACTACAATATCTCCTGCGCAGTTTGCTGATTTCTAATATAAAGCAGCCGCCATATTCGAAATCGACTAGGAAGACATTATTATCATCATAGTTAAGTTTATGAATACGGCACATATATACTATAAATACAGCAAATAACTGTGCAATCATTCATTTTAGTACTATTAACATTAATATGTGTGGGGTACGGTCCAAAACCCCCTAATGGATAGGGGTGTATTAGGGGAGGCCTATGCCTATGCAGTGGACTATCACAGGCTGATGATGATGATGATGACGATGATAACATTAATATAAAAACAACTCTTCAAATGTCACGACAATAAATATTAAATAATCTAACTATTTCATTGAACAGAAGCTTAAACGCATTTATATTGCACAAAAACTGTATCCGTTTTAAATTTGTAAAACAATATTCGACAACAATTCGATAACATATATTAATGCCTTCCTCAGTAAATGTGTGAAGTAATTATACGTAATCTGTCTCTTGTTTTCATGTAATTTATGCAAATGTTGTCATTTATCAAAGAGTAGGGTAAAGGGAGATATATTGGTGATATAAGTAATTTGGTGATAGTTTTTAAAACACTTTTGTATGACCGCGTTATCTCCCTTTACCCTACGTTTACAGAAATCCCGAAGCCAAATAGAATCAGGAAGTTATGATAAGAAAGTTTTCGAAATACAATAGCGCCATCATATAGAAAAAACCTCCTAAATCTTCTCACCAATTTTTGGGTTTTTATCTGGTATAGTCAATATAGAAACCTTTAGTGAAGAGTTTGATGTATTGGCAGACTTTGTCACGCGGTGCTGCGGCTTAGATTTTGTTATGTTACATTTCACTTTAGATTAAAATGTAAAGTATCCGAGACTCAAAGTTTAACAAAACTACACACAATGTGCAAATTTGATTACAAACCGTAGTTGTTTAGGATTCCATCAAGGACAAATAACGTCACACGTGAAGTATACGATTGGGTACCAAAAGCAACATTTAAGTAAGTAGGCAATATAAAATTTTAATCCTAAATTACATCTAACTGAACAGTCAAAATGTTTTTAAATGGTAATAACATGTTACATTTGTCAGAGCTGTACTTCTTACTAGCTTTATTCTCTATTTTCTATTGCCCTATTTTTGTATTCATTACTATTATAAAATATTGCACTGAAACTATGTCAACTAACTCTATGACTAATGATTTACGATTTGTATGATATTTATTTATTTGAACATATCTTTTGTTTGCATCTATTAATTTTCAAATACAAAACAGAGTGTTAACATTTATTTGTTGAATGATAAGACGATAACAATAATTAATGAATATATATCGTTCTCTATCTCTATGAGAGAACGCAATTAGATAAAGTCAATAACATTAACATTAATGAGATGATATATGATTGTATGTGTAAATGCACACTTTTTCCAATATATCTACATTGGCCGCCGTAGCCAATTTCGATTTGGATTGTATTGTATCATATAATGTAAATTCAGATGCGCTCAATCTTCCTTCACTTTATACCTTACCTCTCCCTGATAGTGTCGGTCATAGTCCAATGGGACGGATGGTGGAACATCCTACTTTACAGGCAATCGAGTAATCAGCCCTCATTATTTTAGGATTTAAACAAGATCCAAGCGATTTATTTATTCATATTTAATGCAATAGGCAACTAAGTATTATCATAAAAAATTACTTTATGAAATAGCCGTAGCATAATCATTGCATTTTGAGATTAAAATATATTTATTATCTAATAGATATTTAATACATCTATTTACTGTCTGTCCGTTACTTTGTTCTGTCGCTAGAACGGATGGTCCTATTTCAACCGGACTTTCACTAAATAATTGCAGATGTAACTGGGAATATTTCCAATATACTAACTGCAGATGTTTGTATGATGGCAGTATTTTTTAGCGTAATGTAAAAAAAATCTAAAAAACATTTCTTTCTACTTAATACCATGCTGAAAAAGTCGCGGGCTACAGCTAGTATAAAATAAATACTATATTGTACTAAACCTTTATCGTTTAAACGCCAAATTAGAAGTCTATTGTATTCAATCGTTCCATTAACGTGAGAAGCGATGCCATTACAAAGGCACAGAATCACAAAACGGTAATCAAACCTCGCACAATAATAGCGTATCTTTATTTTGTAACCGCGAAGGTAATCACTGCTGTTACTAAATAATCACTTACTGTTTATTCGCTTTAAGTTATAGACGAGAGCGATTTATCCTCTGTCAACTTGTACGACTTGGTAACCGAATGAAGAAAAAGAAAAAAGGGAAGACAAAAGAAAAGGTGGGAAGATGATACTGTAGAGACAAAAGGTAAATTGTGAATAAAATCAGCACAGAATAGAGAAAGAAGGAAGGAAATGGAGGAGACCTGTGCCAGTAGCAAACATAAACAAAAACATAAACCTTAGTTAAAAATTTAAAACTAAGTATTGTAAAGACTAAATATTATCAGAAAATTTATTGTGTATATCTTTCTGATTAAAGGATATAAATAAATACATTTTGTACGGATAGGTAATATGTCACATATAAATTTGGTCAATAACAGTATAAGGTATTTTGAAGCACTATCTAATAGTCGATTAATAAATGCAACTTTCCCTATGTTATTTTTACTCATCGCCCATGCCTTCACTGAAAATCAGCATCTAAGTTCTAAGTAATTTCGTGATTCAATTCCGAGTGGAGGAGGTATTGCACCACTTTTACAATTTAAAATCTTTTTTTATTTAAGTATAATTTAAACTAACACTTGACATGTAAAATTCTTCTTCTTATCTATCATATAAATATTTTTGCTTTCTTTTTGATTGTCCTTACCACCGGCACTGATTGTTGACAAGCCAAACCGACGCACGAATCATCTTACTTTTCTGATAATTTGGTTATTGTCCCACAAAGTCATTCCCCCGCGAGATTTCCTATTTATTTAGGTCACTATAGCTCAGAGGACAAATAAGAATAATTTTATAACAAATTGATAAATTTTTGTAAATACACTGTTCAATACAAATGTAACTGAAAAGAGTTACGAAGCAACTTACAAAAACTGCATAAAACTTGCGCACAAATTGCATTCAAAAAGCTTTTATTTTTCGTCTTTTCTAATTTACTAGAAAAATATACCAAAATGTTGCTTTTTTCTCAAAAGTGCAAAACACCTCTTGTCACTTGCAGCATACTTTCGCAACGTCATTTCACACGAAACACCTAGAACTCTTGAACATATCTCACGGTATGTAGCTTTGAAAATTACAACTTGGCTACTGTCATTCTTGTTAATGTTTTCCGGTGCCATTAAATTATTAAAGACGTTAAACCTGAAATGGCAAAGGTGACCTCTTGTGAAATGATTTGAAGTTAACGTCAAATAATCCTTACATATTTGTATTAAACCAATATTTTGTATATAATTTTTAAATTTATATATATAGAGTTAAAAACTTACTTTAATATTTTTGAACATAGATCGTCATACGTTTAATGAGACAGAAACTAAATAAATCAATTAGATTTTTTGTACACTGAATGGGACCTGGTAAATGTATCACGTGATATTTAAAAATATTTTAATGCGGTTAATGTTCATTGCATAAGAGATTAATCAACTTTATCTATACAATTAAATAAAATTGTAGTGTATGTATGTAACATCAAAATAACCGATATTTAATGATTACGTTTTGATATATAACTAATACGTATAACAAAACAACTTGTTTTTTAATTTTTGTCTGTTTGTCTGATTGTTCTGGCTAATCTTTGGAATGGCTTGTCTGATTTTCCGGGATCCTTACTGGAAGGCAGCTGATGTAAATAAGAGTAATCTAGGCTACTTTTTTTAAGCCTAACAGAGTTTTTTTTATATTACCACGAAGTCGCGCAACAACTAGTAAATTATATATCATTTATAAAACTATAGTTGTCTTATAAGACAACAACTATGTTGCTTATAAGACAACATAGTTTTTTACTGTAAACGTTCATAAGGATAAGATCAATACCTAAACTTAAATATAACTATTTCTAGATGAATAAATAGCATCTCCTTGGAACGAATGATCCTCTTATCTATTTCCAAAAAAAAACTGTATATTATATGTTAGTATAACACACTTACAGAAAAACACGCGCTCAAACCAAATAGTTCTACTTGTTTTATCTAATTGACTTTATTGCTTTCTCGTTTGTCTAAAGAATGAGAATTACTCTTGTGTAAGTAAACTCCGCGATTATTATGTTGACTTTGGCAGAGTACTAGTTATTTTTGTTAGTACGGGGAAATCCGTGGTGACGCATGCAAATATCTAAAATATAATTTGATCCAACCCAAATAACGTAATAAGGTCCTTCTAGTGTATACTAGATACATGCTAGAGATCGATTGCGTGGAAGATATTATAACGCACAAGTGTACGCGCAAACACAGGTGCACTCCCTCTTCACAACTCTCATGGTCCGAAAGGACGGATAACCGACACGACGACTGGAGAGAGACCAGGCGCAGGACCGACTGTTTACATGCCCATCTTACTTAACAAATCATCTTACTTTACAGGCAATCAGAGTGTTCAGCCTGTTATTGGGGCACCAGATACGAACCCACAATCAACCGGTTTCTCAACCGTGACGCCAGGCCACTTGACTACGTAGGCAGTTTAATGAGACAGTGAAATAATACATGAAATTTATAAATATTGACACGTGTCAGAAGTAAATGCGTTCCTACTGGTGGCCCGTCAACTTATTCAAGCTCCGCGCGTTGAATAATTAATAGGAGCGGCCGGCATTTTGTTGCAAAATTAAGTATAATATTAGTTAATATTTGCACAAATTTTTCTTCTCCTTTGGGTGTTTCTATTTGTGAAATGTGTAGCGATAAGTAACTACTACACCGAAATTATAAATAATTAGTAATATATTTGGCTTAACTCGCGATAAAGTAAAAATCAGTACAAAATTATCTTTTTTTAATTTTTTAAACAAAAACGTAATTACTACAAGCTAAAAGTTAGCAGCCTCCGTAGCCTAGTGGTAAGGGCGTGCGCTTTAGAAACCAGGAGTCATGTGTTCGAATACTACGTGGACTCACCAATTTTCATTGTTGTTTCCTAGTTGGTTAAGGCAATTTGGGCCACCCAATTGTCTGAAAAGTAAGATAACTCATGTGTCGGATGGGCAAATAAAAATCGGTCTACCTTGGTGGGTAGACCCGCATTAGACCAGCGTGGTGGAATACGGTCCAAAAACCCCCTTAATTGTGAAGGCGTGCATTAGGGGAGGCCTATGACCAGCAGTGGACTAACACAACGCTGATGATGATGATAATATTTTTGTAATTAATTATATGTTTAAAGAATTCTAACAACTCAAATTACAATTAAAATTAAAGTAACTATCCGATATAACTAGTGTGGTGGTAACACGGAAATATTGATAACACTGACTAATGATGTCAACAAATGTCAAACTCAGTACCCGGATGATGTATTCAATGATTTAACGGACTTTATATATTTAAGATAACATTTATTTTATAGCAAGACGTTTAATCACAATAAAAAAGTATTTTTTTTAAAGAAACAATATTTACTAATGTGTCATACCCCTCAACCTGCATTGGACCAGCGTGGTGGGATTAGGTCCAAAAACCCATTAAATGGCGAAGGCGTGCATTAGGCGAGGCCTATGTCCAGTAGTGGACTAAAACAGGCTGATGTGTCACATATTATTTCTATGAAAAGAATTAAGAAAACTTTCAATACATAGTAATAAAGCACTTAAAAATAAATCCTACGGGTTAAACTTCGTTAAAATTTTGGATAGAGGAAAGTTAACTTGTTAACCAACTAATTAATATATAGTACATAAAGTTTGTAAAGCTGGTTACTTTAACATAAAAAGCGTGCTTTAATTAACTGACTACAAATATTCATCACAAGTTAAACTTTTAGTCAAAGATTAACAAGCAAATGTAAACATTTTAGGAATTATATTGAAAGTTTTAGTATAGTTATAGTTTAACTAATAAACTGCCTTAAATATTTCCTAGTAAACAAATTTAAGCATACTTCAGTAGTTATACTAATTATTTACACAAAGACTTCTCAAATGATAGGGTGTTATCATTACTAAGAATTGGAACATACAAGTTACTGAGTTATTTTCTGAGAAATCCTCTTCAGCATTATAATGAAAGCTATTTCGAAATAAATACTGACAATTGCTTCTCTCTGTAATTGTTGTACTTTAATTAAGCAACAGACTAGATATAACTAAAACACAAATATTATGTTATTTAGTTAAGATGCAAGATCGCGCTTAACAATAATTAATATTGGGATACATAGGTTTATATCTTGATCAAGTACACGGAAAAACTTACTGACTTATACATCATTCACTTAACAGTTTATAAATCGATTTGAAAAACTTTGGGCAATTGCAATTAGTTAAAATTACTTAATTGTACTTTTTCTAACTCGTAGGAAGTTTACTAGGCCGTTTCAAGCGATACGATTGCATTATATAATTACCTGAAAGAGCTAGGTTTTATTGCACGCACGCATCAGCCTTTGATAGTCCACTGCTGGACATAGGGCTCCCTAATACACCCTTTCCATTCAGGGGTTTGGACCACCACGCTGGTCCAATGCGGGTTAGTGGCTGGACTGACTTTTTACATGCCCATCCGACGCATGGATCATTTTATTTTCAGACAACTGGGTGATCTGCCCAAATTGCCTAACCAACTAGGAAACAACAATGAAAATTTCGAGCCCACGACCTCCGGTTTCTAAAGCACATGTCCATACCACTAGGCTACGGAGGCATTTTATTGTAAATTATCAATCTTTTGACGGAATTATAAAGTGCGGGGATCGCCTCCGTGATTTAGAGAATATCCATCACATTGGTGGGTTCAAATTTTGGATAAAGTAACATTATGCCTTTATAGAATATGGACTGATGTATAGGATCATACTCTTGAATATGAGCCTATTGTATATATATTGATGAGCTGACTAAAATTTAATTATTACTTTTAATATTTAAAAGTTCATTAATAAACCGACAATACTGTGCGAGTGAGAAACCTCTCTGTGAATAACGGATAAGAAGAATATTGGCAATACCTACTGGTTAAGAAGAAAAAAATAGGAAAAATACTAATTGTTGGGTTTCTTGTACAAAATTAAAGAGTCTAGTCCATATAACATTAATTTTAATATGAACGTGACTTAACTAGTGGTAACATAATAATTGATTTTTTTGCCCTTTGAAGATTCTGACTACGATGATATCGTGTCACGATTTTTAATAAAAAGTTGGTTACTCCGGTGTTAATAAATATGTAATGGATTTCCCTATCGATACATAAAGTACGTTTAATGTTTTTGTCGTGATCTCAGAGGTTTAGCTTGCGCAAATTGTTTTTAAAGGTCACAAAAGCAACCTTCAGTATTCGGTTTATTATGATATTTTTATTTTGTATTGACAACATAAACATACTGTTTTGTGTAGTATTAAAAACGAAAAAAATTGTATTAAATATGTACGTAGAAAGAAAATTTACGATCGGCGAGTAACAAGTCGTAAAAATCAATAATATTATTTGAACTAATACATATCTATTAATTCGATCTTAAGGTTTAGTTTGTAATGAATAAAAATATAATTTATTAGCAGGTAGTATAAAGTATATTTTAAATTCACATTTTTGTAATATTTTTTATACAAAGAACTAATAAGTTATTGTAACTTTTGATACCGTTTTTATTTTATATTTATTTGTATATGGATATGTTACCTTGAAGTCAGTCTTTAAAACGGTTAATTTTGATGACGATATTTATGTAATTTAACTGTAATGTAGCTAATAAAAAAGAATAATAATAAAAGTTACAAGTTAATAATAAAAAGTAAATTGGAAGCGATGCCGATTATTATATTTTATTTTTCTTAGCTTTGATAGATATGCTGATTGAGACAGACTGAAATCAAATATAACATTAATTCAGATATTATGGACAAAACAAACTTTATTGGTGCGAATATGCGTCCGTATTTTTGTGAACGATGTATATTTACACAAATACTCATAATTCCATATAACATTAAACAAATATAACATGGCTGGTATAAACTTGAAATCGTTATTTGCTTTTTATGAACCTTAAAAAATGTTTGTACATCATATTATATGGAAGCGTCAATAAGTCATAAAAATACTCAAGTGAAAAAATAAAGTTCGAACAGAGTAATTTAACTTTCATTCGCCGTCATCAGCCTGTGTTAGTCCACTCCTGGACATGGGCCTCCCCTAATGGGGTTCTTTGTCCGTATCCCTTTAAAAGTAACGATCATTATCAAAACTATTTACAATTAAATTTATTTCTAATTTACTTAATATATGCTTATTAAAGATATGTTTTTCAATAAAAAACTAATTTTTAAAATTGGAACGCTCATATTTCACTGAGAAAGATACGCATTAATCGATTACACGTTACCATAAATGCAATTGCAATGACTTTCGTGTAAGATTTCAATATGTCATTGCGCAACGTATAGATATTTTTGCTGGCCGTTTTTTATTGTTATTGTATTCGTATGCTCAATAGTAAATTTTGAATAAAACCTGTTTGTAATTTTATTTATAATCGCTTCAATTTCTCAGGTCCGTTTTGACCGATAGTCAGTATTGAGGTTATTCGAAGGACCAACTTTAGGTACTACCTTAAAATCCGATGAACAATTTTGTGGGAAGAAAATAATTTTACATGAAAATAATCCGCAGAAGTTACTTAACATAGTATTCCATTTTATTTTAACTTCAACTAAATATAAGTAAGTACAGTGCATTGTAAAACAGTGACAAACAATTCAAAATAGCCCTTAGAACATAGAATAAGATATATACTAGAACTTAGATATATATAACATTTGTTATTATCCAGTACCGTCTCGGTAAGGAAGTCGATAACTTCGTTCAGATAAATGAGAATAGACGTCTGACATTCTGATATATCATATCGTGTTGTTAATGTCCTGCCACTAACGATAGACCATTGACCTTTCACAGTTTGGTCTATTTAAATTATTTTATTATTTGACTAAGATTCATAAACCGTTATTAATATAATATAGTTATCTAGTCGATTACGACTACGGCGGCCGATCTATATTAGAAATCAGCCAACTACGCAGGAGATATTATAGCGCACAAGTGTACGCACAAACACAGGCGCACTCCCTGTTCCTTTATACTCTCAAAGCCCGATGGGACGGATAACCGACACGACCGGAGAGTAAGGCGCAGGACCGACTTTTTACATGCCCATCCGACGCATGGATCATCACTTTTCAGACAATTGGGTGGTCAGCCCAAGTTGCCTAACCAATTAGAAAACAACAAGGAATATTTGTCCCCGCAGGATTCAAACCACGACCTTTTAAAAGCACACGCCCCTACCACTAGGCTACGGAGGCAGTTCAAAATATATAAAATATATAAACATAGGCGGGTCATAAATCAATGATCGGTTTGTCTGAAAATCAGCTTTTATGAAACTCATGATTATATATTCAGCATTTTGCTGAATGAAACAATTTTAGCGCTAAATATTGTGTGTTCATTTTTTTGTTCATATTTACAATTCGAAAACCTTAATTGTTATTATACGTACCAAATTAAAAAATATTCTGATCGGGGCTGCTGGAAAAGAAAAACGGTGAAATACGGTAAATTTCTTTGCTGTACAACATTTTGTTAGCATTGCAATATAGCATTAGCTAGCTGGTTACGGTAGAATTGGATGACCGTTCCATTGGCTGAACCATAACATGATCAACTTTTAATTGGCTAAAAATACCCTGGAAGCATATTTAAGAAATTTTGTTCGTATGTTTCAAACGTCAGTTCAAATTCGTTATATAATTATCTTTTGTAAGTATGTCTGCTTGGGTAGTAGCGGAAAGTCAAGTGTAGAAATAAGAAACTATATTAAGTTCATATCAGATGGAATTTTGAGCAAACTTTATGCAGAGAAGATCATCATCATCATCATCATCAGACTTTGATAGTCCACTGCTGGACATAGGCCTCCCTAATACACCCCTATCCATTAGGGGTTTTTCATATGAGATGCAGAGAAGAAACTGTACTAACTTCATATCTAATATAATTTTACTGAGTATTCAGAAAAATATTCAAATGAAACATGTAGAACAATAAAACTCCATGTTTTAATAATATTAAAATCATTTATGTACTGTTTATATATTATAACTAATTGACTATAATAGAGGATAAATCAGTTAAATTTATTTGCAAATGTATATTATTTTGATTTCTATTAAATAAAATATTCACACATTTTTCATAAAGCATTGAGATTATTTTGCATATCTAGACAATTATACAGGAAATCTAAATATGTATCAGATGCAGAAGGAAATCATTATTCTTTTACATTGTCATTATTAACTTTCTTGTCGAAGAATACACGCCAATCGTCGGCAGTAGGAAGCGGCAATAGTAAATATATCCTTTGTTATTTTCTCACGTATCAAGCAATATCCATTGCACTAATTTAAAATAATTCACAATATTTAGACATCTTCTTTTCAGTTGCCTTTTCGATTTAGATTTTCAATTTTAATTAAGAAAAAATAGTTAAAAGATTTATTTAATCATAAGTAATTATCACGAAATTTTAAAAAAGATGTTTAATTTTTTTTTTATCTAGACTATTTCGATAAGTAACGTGTTTTTATTGTTTAGAAGATTTCGACGCAATAGAATGAAGCAGCGTGCGTTAACTATTACGCTCCGATATTAACAATATCTGTATACTGAACAAACATACATAAAATCTCTGCCTTACACTGGCAGATGGTATTGAGGTGTGCTTTACACCGCAATTTTCAAGGGCAAAGTATCGCTTACCATCCGTTCGATGTCCGTGTCGTCTCACCACATGCAATAAAAGAAAAAGCCACGTCCGACCGGCTTCTTTAAAAAAGTTATGAAGATTTATAATCAAATCTACGAAGTTTATATCAAACTCTTTAGTAAAACTTGTTTAATAACGTTTTCGATTATTTATTTAATTCCAAATCGATCTATATATATTTTACGATATTAAATTGTGACTGTATCATATTGTAATACTAGCGACCCGCTCTTTCTTCGCACGGGAGCTTTGCTGATAGAAAATAAGTCTACAATATTAAGCATATGTTATACATATAAACCTTTCTCTTTAATCACTCTATCTATTAAGAAAACTGCATTGATATCCGTTGTGTAATGTGTGTGTGTATGTGTGAGTGTATGTGTGTGTGTGTGTGTGTTGAAATATTTTAAATGGGAATATGGGGACAGAGAAAGCGACTTTGTTTTATACTATGTATTGATTGTTGATAAGTATTATAAAACACTTCTGTTCTTACTAGAGCAATTATAATACTTATTAACTACATGAATATATTTGTTCAGTAATAGTTTACACGTCACGTCGACACACGTGTGACAATGGAAACGTTCCAACTTGCTTATTCCGTACGGTCCGTCACTTTCACGTGACCCTCATTTTATGGCCCACTCAATAAATGGGCCAATCTCTAGGCGGTAAACTATAGGCGGAAGCGGATTTTAGGGCCTGAGTTTCGATGAACGCTCTACTGTTGATAGATGTGGTAAGTTTGTGAACAAACGTTTGGAGAAAATGCATACATCTTAGTACTCCTATAGATAGGTATAAAACTTTATAATAATATTAGTATGGGTATAAAACTTTATGGAAATATTTATTAATTAACGGTCATCATTTGTTTTTCAAATAAATGACCGATGAAACATATAATCTTATTTCGTATTAAAAATTTTCGCAAGCAACAACAACTCCGAATACAAACGTAATGATATTATTGTTTTATAAACACCACTATCAGATATAGTCCAAAGGTCGACAAATTGTTTTGACCTCCACGAACTGTTTATAGCGAATTTAGCGATTACAAAACGTAAATAAGCATTTCCTCATGTACATTTGTTAGTAAATTCCTTATTTTTTAACAAAAGAATGTTTTTTAATAAATCCAAAATGGCGGCTGAGAAAGTCAAAGTCTGAATCAAAACTTTGGAGTTACTGTTTTTTTTAGTTACAAACAGTTTCTGGAGTCAGAATAATAGTTTTACTCTTTTAATACCGATAGTGATGTTTATAAAACGTAGTATTGCTGTATTTGTAATCGTTATCATTTGCGATTATTTTGTTCTGGTGTGGGATATAGATTGTTTAAATTTAAACCTTTTATTTTAATAAAACATGTCTTTATTTATTAGTTCTTAAATTTCTCAATGACAAAACTTACTTTATCACCCAGACTTTGTAATCAATCTAATCTTAGTTAAATTTATAATCAATTCGTTTTATGGATAGCAGAGGTTAAAATGTTAATGTAAATTTGTTAACTCTCATTTTGTTTATTTTTTATGAGCAAAAATATTTATCATCACTTACATTGTGTCATCATCACAAAACGTTTGACACTTAACGTTATTTTTATATACAGATAATATAACATCATGTTTTTTGTCCTTGACTTGTGAGGCTTCATCCGTTTTTGTTCAAGGACAATCATTCGCAAATCGTATCAACAAAACTAAATTGATCAGATAGTTCATTACAATAAACTCAAATTTCATGAAAAGTTTTTTTAAATTATAAATTGTCTAATAATACTATTATCATTGCTATAAATACTTTTATTATTACTACTAATATTATTATTACATACAACAGTTAACATCTTTTGTATTTCTAAACTACAAAGTGATTAAAAATGATTTCTAATACAAATGCCAAGTCGCACATGTGGTGTTATTATTGTATAACCTAAGTTTTAACAACCATAACCAACTAACGAAAACCAAATAGAAGCCTGATACCTAATTTCTCCATAAATTGAATAAAACGACCACCAACACAGCAATAGATACAACCAAAATAGTTCCATACAGTTTCCCACGAAGCAATTCCATACATACAGCCACTTCTAAAGGGCTTCTAAATGTTGCAATTCGTTGAGGCCGCACCTACTTGTTGCATCGTAACACAAAGTTGCGAAAACGCACACTAATCAATTTCGCACTAACTGCACATCCTACTTATTATTATTGCCGATGTTTGTAGTGTTATCATGATATTCTTTACAGCAAATACTACGTAATTAAAGACGGTGAAACTTAACAGTAATAAAACATTACTAAAGGATTAATAGTAATACTATTTTTTAATCAAAAATTTTATGCACACGCAATAGTACAGAATATTTGAGATACATCATCATTCATCAGCCTGGTTTAGTACACCTGCTGAAATAGGCTCTAATAGATGAGCGTAGTTCCCACCACGTTGGTCCAATGCGGGTCGGTGGTTGCTTAATATACTTCTTAGAAGTAATTGCAATATTCTATTTCCGATGTTACGAATAAGATAATTTGTTCAAAAATATGCTTGATGCATAAAAAGTATTAAATTCTTTGCGCATTTTGTATCAAGGTAAATGGTACACTGGAGGTAACTTTCTGAGAAAAAAACTTTTTGTCGGATATATTTACACAAAATATATGCTGACTAAAGTTAAACACAGAACATTTGCGTTGATGCAATAAGCGAGTGTCGACTTATTGTGTTACACACAAAAATAATCCTCCACGTTTTAAAGTTTTCTTTTTGACTGACCCCCCGGAAGCAGGAGGTACTGATTCATCATCATCATCATCATCATCAGCCTGTGATAGTCCACTGCTGGACATAGATCTCCCTGATACACCCCTAACCATTAGGGGGTTTTTGGACTGTATCCCACCACGCTGGTCCAATGCCGGTTGGTGGGTGTACTTTAGGTGCAGGTACTAATTACTAAGCCTATTTTTGTTTAACTTTTAGATGTTGCCTCGTAGCTTTGCTCTCAGCGATTCGATCAATCTTTTTTTACTCGGTAAATGGTACCTTTATATCGTTGTTTTTGTTACGCTGCATTACGAACCGTGACGTCATACGTAAATCTTTTAGATAATCAATCTTACAAATTCTACATAACTATAGGAAATCAGGGGGCTCGCAATTATAACTATTAGCCTCAAATGATAAGTAAAAAAAAACAATCTATTCTCATATTTTAACACTTATATCGAATTAAAAAAACAGAAGACAAAAGGAACCTAAACAATGGCATTAAGGTATTGAACATTGCTAAATATTCTTCTTGTTCTTAATTTTCTAAGTTATAATGAAATTGGCTTTTTATCCACCAAGTACCTCTTGAAAACATTTGTAACGCAGAGCATTTCGTGCCTAATCAGAAATTCAAGGGGTCTGCATCAACATTATCGAATCTAGAATATGACTATGAATATTAAGCAAATAATTAGGTGCCAGTAGTTATACAATAATGCTATTATTACTATTCTTCAAATCAATTTAGATTACGGCCGCCGAACTATATCAGCCTACGTGCAAAAACAGGTGCAGGGAGTGCACCTTCCCTCACTCTCCTGCACCGATGGGACGGAATACCGACACGACCAGAAAAAGATCAGGTGCACGATCGACTTTTACATGCCCATAAATAATAATCAGTGATAAAATCGTTAAAGGTTAGTAGTAAACATCAAATTTATTAGATAAAAGGCATCTATTCAAAAATATGTTATAATGTCTTAAAATATCTTATTCTGACCGCTGCTAGAGATGTTTGCACCAATCGAATCGTCTAAAGTAAAGACGTCACTATTACTAAAGTAAAAAAACGTTTAACTCCGATTCGCAACGACTTGTAGACGATTAAGTTAAATAGAAATAGACACGGTCTGAAAACAACAACAAAAAAGTTTGCTTGCTTTGTATTTCTTTGAATTATTCTTCAAGTTTCTTGAACTGTTCTTGTTACTCAGAACAATTATCTATAGTAGTTTTTAAGATTAGTGCGTTTAAAAAACAAACTGTTTAGTTACGTGTAATAATGTTAATAAATATACGCAACACAATAACAAGCATTGACTAGCTTGACACTGGCCCTTGCTGGATGTGTAAATAAGTAAATTTGCTTTTTGTCTTTTAAAAATACTATCAGATCTAAACTGAACCAAAAGCTAATACATACACCAAATGCAAATTTACCTTTTGGATTATAAATGTAGGATACAAGTCGCTCTGTGTAAAGCCTAATATTCAGATTGTACTGGGTGGTTAAGAAGGACCCCATGATAACTCGTATAATGGCTTGGGTACAAAGAGATGGTACTCTTTGTATTTTATCTTGGTAAACTTCTATAAAAACGCAGGGACCTGCAACGATATTAATCCATAAACGAATTTCTTTGAATTATGAATGTAGGATACAAGTCGTTTTGTGTAAAACCTATTATTCAGATTGTACTGGGTGGTTAAGAAGGACCCCACGATAACTCGTATAAATGGCTTGGGTACAAAGAGATGGTACTCTTTGTATTTTATCTTTATAAACATCTATAAAAACGCAGGGACCTGCAACGATATTAATCCATAAACGAATTTCTCAACTCTGTAATCTTAATCTTAGATATGGTGTACTTTTCGTGTAAATGTTGTTATGATAAATGTTAAATCTATAATGAAAATAATACAGAATTTTGTGGTCTGCGGTAAAACATTTCTCGTATTAAATAGGTTTGATTAAATGCGTCCAACAGAAGTCATCTAAAGAGCGTTGTTAACTCCTTTGTGTCGTCATAGGTCACAGATGGTTGGCCACGGTAATGTACTGCTACATCACTCCTGAACGCGCAAGTCGGTACAAGTTATTAAAAATATAAGCAAAAATAACGGACAATCATAGTTATATCAAAAAAAATTGTCATATTTGGGGATTCTATTGATACATGAAAAAATATCTTCATGGTTGGTCTAAAGATCTGATAGTTTGAGCGACATTTATTTAATCTAATCGACTTTTAATGATTTACAGCATTTAGAATGATGTCCGTGCTTTATTTAAAAAAAACTTGGGTTAGCTCATGGGAAATAAAATTAAGTATGGTCTTATTATGTGCAAGTTGATATAAGTGAAATATTTCTGTGAGGATATTTTCCATTTTTTTTAACAATATACTGTAGAACGGCTTCAACAGATGAGGTTAACAAATAATTATTTAAAAAAATATAAAGTAATGTTTCACATTTCATAAATATAAAAATAATTTAGATAATGAATAGACCTGTTTATTAAAGAGTTGTCTGGTGAATTGTATCACTATATGTATAGTTATAGTATTCTGTAACTATGTTAGCGTGTAGGTTGTTAAATTTTTCTGAAACTATTACCTCTTATTTAATAATTAGTTCTAAATACGACACGGAGTATGCATACGTTCTTAATCGATATCCCAAAATCGGAACATAAATAATTTTTAATAAACACTAACAAAAAAATAAACATTAAGATGAATATATAATTTCAGTTAGGAATTTTATGATGACACATCAAAAATTACCGGGATATATTAGTGCAAAATTAGCGACGTAATCAAACGGACAACAGTTTCCGTAGTTCTACGAAATAACGGATGGGAACATCATTATTCCATTTGTACCGTATTGAACAATGACCTATTGGTTGATTGCATCGTTTATATCAGCTAACACATTATAAGCATAATAAGCCTTTGAAAATTATACTAATACACAGACCAATATCAATCCTAGCTTAGACTTGAGTTAACCTTCCTTTACGTTTAAGAGACGTAAACGAGCATGTACATTAGACTGCCCAAATATGTTATCAATCATTAATTGACTACTCGAATCTCATTACACTCTTACTTGTCGGCAAAGTGACGTGGATTATTGCCATAAACACACTTCAAAGACAAAAAATGTATGTCCACAATAATTACGTTATTTCGTGACCGTATTTAGTTGGTTTTAAAACATTATTTGTTTTCAATAGCTAACAATAAAGTTATTATCTAAAACAATTTAAATACAGACACATCCGAAGGAAAGTCTCCAATAAGTCTAAGCTAACCTGAGATCGTCCTTAGTAATTAAAAGGTTTTATGCTGAAAAGACAATGGGCCGGGCTTAAACAGGCAATTCGACAGTTCAGCAGTGGTTTGCTTGAATAAGTAACCGGGTTATGGTTGACAAAACAAAAGTCAGCACTGATGAAATACCGGACGGTTGACGAACAATTACAGAGGACAACAACATAAGGTTAACTTATAAAAGCAATGAATGTGAATAGAATAGTTTATTCTATGTTTCTAGCCTTATTGTAATGGTTTATAGGTTTTGTCGTCTAATTCAACGGGATATCCTAATATTGGAGTTTTTAAGCGAAGCTACTCGAAAGCGAATACATTTAAAGCTACAGTTATACCAAATTATAGATAGAAGCGTTGGTCGTCCTCGGACTAGGTAGGATGGTTCAAGTTGCAGCGAGTACTAAGGGATCGGCCGTCTTGGCGTTCATTGAAGAAGACCTATGACAAGCAGTTGACGGATATAGGCTCCTGAT
Organism: Lamproptera curius; assembly: GCA_029286875.1. NCBI lineage: Eukaryota > Metazoa > Arthropoda > Insecta > Lepidoptera > Papilionidae > Lamproptera > Lamproptera curius. The sequence goes on from JAGSMT010000017.1 coordinate 2,776,779, forward strand.
GATGGGTTCTTAGACAGTCTTACCTATCGCGTGAGGTTTGAAAACAGCCACGGTTGATAAATATGAGCGCGTACACTTCTGTCGCCATTAGTATTTGACATAATGATTTGATTGACATTTATTCCCAGCCTAAATTGGCATAGCATATTTAAACAAGCATTAAAACAACAGAAATTGTTACGTCCCCGGAATATAAATAGACGACCTCCATGCTTTGTGAACTTCTATATCTCCTCCATAGTAATTCAATCATCATCATCATCATCAGCCTGTGATAGTCCACTGCTAGACATAGGCCTCCCCTAAAATACCTCTTACCATTAGTGGGTTTTAGACATTATCCCACCACGCTGGCCCAATTCGGGTTAGTGGGTGGACTGACTTTTTACATGCCCATCCGACGCATGGATCATCTTACTTTTCAGAGAATTGGGTGTTAGGCCCAAATTCCTAACCAACTAGTAAACAACAATGAAAATTTGTCGAGTCCCCGCAGGATTCGAACCCACGACCTCCGGTTTCTAAAGCACACGCCCATACCACTAGGCTACGAAGGTTATTCAATATTACTATGAAACTCTTTAATATTTTATATTCTAACAAACAATAATGCCGCTAATATATTCTTTAAAAACAATATTTTATTACCAAGTGTGTTGAAAATAACCGCGTCGTGACAGAACCATAAAATATTACCAGCTTACTAGATAATTTTGTCGTTCGATAACAATGTGATGACGTTCATTACAGTTCATTACATCGAACAATAAAATGATATGTAAATGCGAAATGGAAGAATAGTCTAGCATTGCTTATTCACAATGAATATATCTTCAGTCGTTTTTTGTGTTATTGTTTCGATAGAAAATGACACGCTTTATGTTATTCGACCTAAACCGTTTCACGTAAGGACAATTATCAGCTCTTTTTTTTAAGATTTAACTTTTTCCCAATTATTAATAATAAAGTAACTTAGTATTGTTATTCAATTCAACTGACTTAAATTTAACAGCGTCAATCGTGAAATATTATAAAAACCTATATATATATGGAAGGTATCCCATACATATCCATTGTAAAATTAATGATAGTTTTATTTATTTAATGTGCAGTATTCGTGTTATATTATATAAAAAGATAAAGTATAGTTCGATCGACTTACACAAAACATAAAAGGTCTGTCGTCATTTATCTGTATGCATATTTTCTATTAGAAATTGCATCGTATTATATATATAGGTATTAAAACATATTATTAATTTGATTATATTATTTTAAATATATTTCTATGAATTATTATACTATAATGCAACAATTAATTATGATCAAGTCATGAATAATATATCCAAAGAATATGCTTGCATCAGACATCGTCCGGAGAAAGCTGGTTTTCGCAATATCATAAAACACGGCGAATAAGGTTAGAGTAATGAAATTAGAAAAGCGATATTGAAACATGCTAATGCACTTGATTAGCGAAACAATATTTTATATACACTTTCTTTTATAGTAAGAAACTTTAATTAAATTCAATTAAGTATCTTCTTAATTTTTTATAATATGGAGTACGTTCTAAAATAAGATACTTTTTTTGTAATTAAGACAATTTGATACTGAAAAAAAACCGTTGAAAAATAGCAAAAAAAAACGAAAATTCAAATTAAGAAAATAAGAAATCGGTTAAATCCAAAACAAGCCATTTCATTTTAATTTATTCCGTCATAAATCTCCAAAATTAAAAAAAAAAATACCAGATACAGATAAAACAAATGCTTTGAAGCTCAGTAAAATTAAAATATATATATATATCCAAACCGCCGTTTTAACACAGAACACTGTTCCAACAAAAAACCAAAGCGTCGCAAATCTAACGAGACTTTCGCCGTCGCAACTTACTTCAAACTAGTTTCCACTGTGGCCGACATTTTGAACGCACGACCGACACGCGCCGACTAAGAACGGTCACTGAGTTAGTTCAGCGAGTGTATAACCGAGGTTCTTTCATGTATATGGAGTTGCTACAACGTTAGATAGATAAACTATAATACTCTCTGTTGTTTACTGGACTAATGTTAAACGATAAATAATAGTTTTACGGATTTTATCGCGTTTATTTTACATATTTAAATCCCCGGCGTTGCAAAACTTTCCAGCAGCCGTGGTCACAGGGTAGACTTAAGTCTACCCTGTTATCCCGTAAATCTAAACAGAAAGTCCTTATTTAATTTAGGAGCACTAAACTGAGGTCATTACATTACTTACATGTTTGTATTTTATAATAGTTCTACGGATTTCATCACGTTCAATTACTTGAAGCTATAAAGGTTTATTTAGTTCCTAATTAATTGTCATTGTTTGCCGTTTTTATAATATTAATATACAGTTATTTCTTTTACGTTGAATAGTTACTTACAAGAAAGTGTTAAGACAACTGCCTCCGTAGCCTAGTGGTATGGGCGTGTGCTTTAGAAACCGGAGGTCGTGGGTTCGAATCCTGCGGGACGCAACACATTTTCATTGTTGTTTCCTGGTTGGTTAAGGCAATTTGGGCCGATCACCCAATTGTCTGAAAAGTAAGATGATCCATGCGTCGGATGGGCATGTAAAAGTCGGTCCACCCACCAACCGCATCGGACCAGCGTGGTGGAAACGGTCCAAAACCCCTAATGGATAGGGGTGTATTAGGGAGGCCTATGTCCAGCAGTGGACTAACAAAGGGTGATGATGATGTGTTAAGACAAAATTATTTAGCTACGTTCTGAGAAGAATGGACCAGTTAGGATAGAGGTGTACTTTGTAAGTTAAGTAAAGAGTAAACAGGGGTGGAGAACTACACAAAACTACAAAAAAAGAACGAAATGTATGTTATGATGACAAAAGTTATCAAAAAATCGGGTTCTGAGATTGGATTGAAATTTTTCCTCAATCCTGTTGATTCCTGTTCAAGTAAGTAATTGAATTGATTGGTTTATTCCAAGAACATAGGAGAGTCCTAATACGTCGACAACAGAATAAATGCAACCAACTCGATAAATCCATGAAAAGTGGATGTAATCCTCAAAACATTTCCCTACGATCCAAAAATAATTACACATTTATTTAATATTAATTCATGTTGCACGTCTTAATATCAAATTAATCCAAACGTAGTGTGGGATGGACTGCGACAAGATGCAGTGACGACATTTGCAAAGTGGCCGGTGTGGGCTGGTTGAGAATAGCCGAAGATCGGAGGCGGTGGTGTGCATTAGTTAAAAGAATTCATCATCATTTGCCTGTGTTAGTCCACTGCTGGACATAGGCCTCCCCTAATACACCCCTATCCATTAGGCGGTTTTTTGACCGTATCCCACCACGCTGGTCCAATGCGGGTTGGTGGGTGGACCAACTTTTTACATGCCCATCCGACGCATGGATCATCTTACTTTTCAGACAATTGGGTGATCGGCCCAAATTGCCCTAACCAACTAGGAAACAACAATGAAAATTTGTTGTGTCCCCGCAGGATTCGAACCCACGACCTCCGGTTTCTAAAGCACACGCCCATACCACTAGGCTACGGAGGCAGTTAACAGTTGTAAGTTAAGTTACAAGTATAAGCTTATCTATTTAAGTAATGGGAATATTAAGCTAATTGTCAGTTAAAAAAAATCAGTTATCATTAGATTATAGTATACTTATCTATTTATCCATTTTACTGTTAGAGCTGTAAAGGTAATGGTGGTGAGTGTAAACAAGCAATTTTTTTATGTTCCTTTCCTTAGCAATTATAATAAAAAAATAAACCGTTAAAAACGAAGAAGACCGCAATAACTTCGAGTAGTCTTTGTTTTCGTTATCTCTCTTTATTAAGATACAAACAGAATCTATTTTAAATATGTGTCAATTAACTCAAGATACATCCAGACCATCTTAAAATCAATTACACACTAAAAAACCTTGTTGTTGATTGTGATAATAATTTACAGTATCATTAAAAAAAAAACATTTGTTTTTAATAGTATTTCAGTGGTCGCAACTCTATAGACATCCCGACATTACTTTGACTTTAGATAAAAGAAAAAGCGACCGTTGAAGCGAGAGTCGTGGGAAGTTAAGCGATCGGTCATGTTTACCCGATTATGCGATATTTTGCTTACAATCAAACGACGTTCCTTTGTCGTTTAAAAATCATCCGAGAACATAAACATAGAATTCACTCTTATTATGTTAAACGGACATCTTTGAATTCGCTCTCACGGAAAATGTTGGATGTACAAGATTATTCATAACTATAACACATTTCTCTGCACGTGTATTGGTGTAAAGTCCTCTTTCTTTTCCTGTACATAAGCTTATTGAGGTGTACAGATATTGTAGACAATGAAACTCGTAGCAACAATATTGCTTCATACACAGGTATATCGTGTCATAGGTTACCAGGTCTTTTTGATAAATTGCCACCGAGACCCCATCCAATAGTCCCTTCGTTGCTATACATCTCTCTGTTCCTATATCTCTATGTACGCTTAAATCTTAAAAACTACGCAACGGATTTCAATTCGGTGTTTTTTAATAGATAAAGTGATTGAAGCGAGAGGTTTATATATAAATCATGCATAATATTGTAAACGCTGTTAACTTTATATAGTTGTCCATAGATTTTACAGATATCAGGTATTGAACCCGTGCGGATCCGGGGCGGGTTGCTTGTAGGTTATATTTATGACTTAAATTCTACGTTTTTCTTTGGCTTAAGTATAAGCTATCAATACCTATAGTAGAGCAATAAGTACCTCATTCATCTGAAATCAGAACTCCACGTCAATAAGAAGTATTAATAATACATTAGAGGAAATAAGATTGGAAAACTAGCGAGCCGCCCCTGCTTTGCACGGGAGCTAGGCTGATGTAAAATATACCTACAATATTAAAAATGTGTTATACATATAAACCTTCCTCTTCAATCAAACAAAATTCTATCCAATAAAAAAAACCGCATCGAAATCCGTTGCGTAGTTTGAAATATTAAAGCGTACATAGGGATAAAGAGGCAGAGAAAGTGACTTTTTTATACTATGTAGTGATGTATTTATCGTAAACAATTTACCATTTGGATTGTAGAGATTAGCTGCAAGGATGCTTTGCATATAAACTGCTATTTGGGTAAAGCTGGATATAATCTGCTATACAGGTGGATTTGAGAAAATCGCTAGAAGAAAAATTATTTAAAGAAAGATGTCTAGTGAACGAAATTCTATTTAAATATGTATTGTTTATGTATTATTATTTATATTCAAAATTTTCAAAAGTAACCAGACATGTCTAAACGAACAAAATTGAACCTTAAAGATTAACAATTTTTTTATGTGCTTTTCTACCACCTAATATGTTTCTATATAGTTAGTCATGACTCTTAAGTGAAAGTGTGAAGAGTTCAACGCGAGGTGTGAATACATTACACAACTAACGCGTCTGTAGGGCAACCTGTTTAATAGAACGTTTAAAAAATGATATCCATTATACTTTGTATATACGTAATTAAAATAATTGCTGCCTCAATAACCTAGTGGTAAGAGCATGTGCTTTAGAAAACCGGAGGTCGTGGGTTAAAATACTACGGGGACTCAAGAAGTTTTCATTGTTGTTTCCTAGTTGGTTAGGACAATTTGAGCGGATCACCCAACTGACTGATAAGTAAGATGATCCATGCGTCGGATGGGCGGGTAAAAAGTCGGTCCAACCACCAACCCGCATTGGACCAGCGTTGTTGGATATGGTCCAGAACTCCCTAATGGTAAGGGGCGTATTAGGGGAGGCCTATGTCCGGCAGTGGACTTACACAGGGTGATGATGAATTAAAATAATTAATACAATTTTTCTATGACAAATTAAATAAAGCCGCTAGTTAAATTAAATTATTATTAAATAAAGCGAAAAGAAAGCGCCACATCTGATGGATAGTAAATGTTGTGTTGCACAAGTGTACAAACACACAGGCCCTACCTATTTCAAAACAACATCAAAAATTGTTGTGTCCCGTAGGTTTGACCGACCTCCGGGTTGGAGATCTAGTCTTCTTAACCTATCATAGATAGTCTGTAAAAAATGCAGTGTTAATTTCTATTAATGAAAACAAACGTGTGAATAGCAAATTATTTTTTTGCTCTCCTGAAAAATTAGTCTGTATAAATCGTTCTCACTCACCATTATTAAATTGAAACACTTATAAAAACATAAATGGACTTATATCTATATATAAAACAAAGTGATGTTCACGTCCCATGTTAGCAAATCTTTAAAAATGTCATAGAATACAAAGTAAATTGGAGAACTATGTTAAATTATATATTGAAAAACAAAATAACTTTTAATAATATTTACGATCTAAAAATGTCATTCAGAATTACTTTAAGCATACCATTATTTTACAATTAATCTTAGAAATCATAAATAGATCAAGCTTTTTAATGAAAATTTTAGAAAATCCATTTCAAATTAACTTTAAGCAATACACCATTTATCTTAATCCGGAATAAATCATAGATCATTAGTACTAGTGATATAGATCTATGTAAGTACTCTTTATTTTAGCAGTAATTTTCAATAAAATATTTTCCTGAAAGATACAAGAAACAACATTACACCATCAATGTTAAGCAGCAGCACATAGTATTTAGTATTGCAAAGTGATAAAAATCTATTTGTGTAAGTCCGTTTATTTTTTTGAAAGTTGTACATAAAAATAATTGTTTAATATATAAGAAAGATAAGACAACAATATTGACGACCATCAACAAGTTTGTGCATCACCTATATCATAATTATTTTTAAAGTTTTTTTATACAAAATCTTGTAAAATTACAATTCATTTTAATTATCGAAATCATATTTATATAAACAATCGAAAGTAATACATGATGAAACCGATTAATACACTGCATAAGCCCAAATAAAAAATGGAAATTATATAAACAATATAAATGATAGAATTGGTAATAGTAAGTATCATCATCATCATCATCATCAGCCTGTGGTGGTCCATTACCGGACTTAGGCCTCCCCTAATACGCCCCTATCTACATATTAGGGTTTTGGACCGTATCCCACCATGCTCGTCCAATGCGGGTTGGTTGGTGGACTGACTTTTTACATGACCATCCGACGCATGAATCATGTTACTTTTCAGACAATTGGGTTATCGGCCCAAATTGCCCTAACCAACTAGGAAACGGCAATGAAAATTTGTTGAGACCTCACAGGATTCGAACCCACGACCTCCGGTTTCTAAAGCACATGCCCATACCACTAGGCTACGGAGGCAGTAATAGTAAGTAGTGTTTCGTCAATAAGAACGCTTGACGTATGACGTCACTCCGTTGCCATTGGTTACAATGTTGTTATCAACTCTACTACTACATCGATGAGGTAAACTTACACTATCTCTTACACAACATGATGTAAAGAGATACACAGATAAGCGTATTGCATTAACTTACGTACAGCAATCGATGACGTCACAGCCCCTGGTCTCGATACGTCACGTATTGAACCTCCGCCGCTCTGGCGAGTTGTTGCTTCAAGATGTACACCGCGTTGTATACGTTAAATAACATATATATGTTGAAGACTGAAAACAGCATATTGATTCGTTAGCATATATGAAAAAAAAATTGTATAGTTCTTCTTCTTCTTCTTTTAATAAGAATGGCCCCGCCAAGTGTAACTCGGTGATTTTGCCAATGTCAAGGTTGGGAAAAACAGGTAGTATATTTAAAATATGGTCAGTTTTAGCAACAATAGCACGGTAGGAAGAGCTAAATTCATTTCATTGGATGAGTGATGTATGAAAAACACAAAACATAAAGTTAAATTGTATAGACGTAGTGAGAAATTGTATTCCTTCGGGAAAACTCCGATCAGTCGGAATACGATGACACCCAAACTCTCAAAATTATTGTATTAAACGAATGACATTATAATATTCATCAATTTAGAACTTTATTGTTTAGTGTCAAATTTGACAAAAAGTACAATGTCATTGTATAATACAGAGATGTACTGGTACTGATGACATATGAGAGAGCACGATAAATACGAACTTTTCCAAAAAATTAGGAGGGAAGTCATTTTTTACTATTACTATTAACCTATGATAACATAGTGGCGTTACATATATACATCATACATTCTAATTGACCTAGATGTCAACGATGTATATGTACGACACCGCATCGTTGCCATGGCTACGCTGTTATGGATTCATCATCGGCCTGTGTTATTCCACTGCTGGACATAGGCCTCACTATTATATGCCTCTTCCATTTTGGACCGTATCCCACCACACTGGATTAATACGGTTGGTGGGTGGACCAACTTTTGCATGCCCATCTGACGCATAGATCATCTTACTTGTTAGATATTTGGGTGATCGGATCAAAGTGCCCTACAATTGAAAATTTTTTTTGAGTCCGCAGGATTCAAACCCACAACCTCCGGTTTTCATAGATTACTTTGTCTTAATATTTATTATACTACAAGTAAATGAGCTATCGTTGTTGTTTAATGATACTGGCCCTTTTCATACAGACAAGAAGTAATTAGCTTTTTGTGACGATGATGTTAAGCTACTTGTCTCTACTCGGACTTCTATAGCGTTATAGAACAAGTCTTTGACTAGAATCTAGGTTTTCAACCGGCCAACAGACATCTTTGTGATATCGTTGCTGTCCGGTTGATTTGTTCGATTTGTGGCGCCTACAATGTTTAAGATCAGACTATCTTTTCCTATATTCTATGTTCTATATGGCTGGGATAGGTAATAATTTCAAGATCGCGTTTTAGTATATAGCCTTATTAGGAATGAAGACAAATATGGTTATCGCTATTTGCTTAACAAACGTTTCGTAAACAAACAAAAGCCGCTTTTTAATTCCAATGATAACAATGACAATATTCTAGAATTCGAAACAAAAGGTTGTCTAATAGATAAGGCACGCGATGATGAAGAAATGTTTCAGGTATGATAGCTGTGAAATTCGTCACAAAACAAATATTTTTTATTCCTCCAGAAATTTCTTTGTAATATGATGTCGCTTATAAATTAATGGACAAAGAGGTTTTTATATTGGCTCCGAAAGCACCTGCAGTGGGGCCACCTGATGAAAACACTAGATTCACGTTACAGGGCGGTTCTCACCGCCCCCAGCTACCGATACAATACAATTGCCAGACCGTCAACGTCCCGGTTTGTAAACCGATCGTTTACGATCTTTAGGAGACATAAACAAATGCCTAACTCACGTATCTTTTATACGTGCGGTCTTCATTTTATGCAAAAAATGTCGGTAACCTAGTTTGTGAGGACTAGAGCTTGCCGCGAATTCTGTTTTAGATAAAGCTTATCAAAGACAAGAGTCTGAAAGCGTAACATCCGAGTGAAAATAAAACTGATGAAAAGCGGTCACCGACGCCCATCACCGTCGGCAATACCATAGGCTGCCTACCATGAGACATAGGATGTTACTTCTCGTTTACCTAGTAAATACTACGTTTAAACCGGAACACGTGAGTGTAAAAACACTTTCACAGTACCGTTTTGCGGCTGAAATAGCTAAATAACCGTGATGGTACCGTCATAGGCGGTAAAAACGGGACCTGCCATAACTAAAACAGTTTTATTTAGTTACTAGCAACCCCCAACGCCCATTTTGGGTAGAATTTCGTAAAATACGTTCTTAGCTGACCTCTACTTGACGAAGTAAATATTCTTACCAAATTTCAAGTCGCTACGCAATATAGTATAGTTTCTAGTCAATATATAGGTGGGAATCTCTTTTACTTATATATATATATATAGATTCAACTAGAAAATAGGATTGGACGTTGGGGTTTCGCGTGATGGGGAAGTGTAAAAAATATAAAAAAAAAACAAGTTTACAAATATATTTTTTATTAAGTGTCAAATACACCAAATCTAAATTACAAATAGATATATGAGTAATCTAAATGGAAAACAATATTGCAACTTTGCTACTAAACTTTTTTTTATTTTCGAAATTTAGTAGTGGCAAGTTATATTTTTACAAAAGTAATTTAGGTATTGTTACATCTTAATTTCACCTATTCAGGTGTTCTTCTTATAAGATAGCTCCTCTAATAACTGTTTACTCCGAAGTTACTGATCTGCCAAAAATTGTCATCTAGTTGTAAAAGATTCTGCTGTATTTGTGATAAATTTGAATATTCACCATAAATAAGAGGCTCTTCATCCTCAAGTAACTCTTTCTTTTGTACGCCTGAAAATGTCACTGATCTCATAGATGTGCACTCGTTAGTTTAACTCAGATTTCTGGTCTTCGCTTAAGTTACTTACACATGGATTTTAAAATTTGAAAATGACGTGAATTCATCATTGAAGATGAGTCGTAACGACATTCGATCCTAATCTGGTTCGCTTGACCCTCGCGGTCACCTCCGACTCTGCCACAAGATACACTATCATCGTAGTGGTTAGTTAACTCTTTAGATTGTCTGGTTACTGACAGTTGTCGAAACAGAGTTAACAATTAGCGAACCGCAATGCGACGAACGAATCCGTTGACTACAGCAAAATACATGATCTGACGCCGCTTTACCTTCAACTGCGTAAAAAGTACGTAACAAACAAGTGCATGCTATCGCCGTAAGGCTCGTTGTTGACCTAGCGCGCGCCAATTTCGAACCAGCAATATCGCATCGCGCTTACGCCACATGACGAACTTCTAGCCGTGGTTGACTAAACTTCGATTTAAATTCGTATTTAATTGCGTGAAACAAAGTTTTAAACGAATGTTAAACAGCCGTGAATCCGCCTGGAAAGCAAACAGAGATCCGTTGCATTACTGGCTAAAATACATTTAATTCTACGCTCCAAAGCGTTTTTCTTTGATTATTATGCACGCAGATCAAAATGCATTTTTTCTACAACAGATGCGTATCGCCTAATAGGGCTTTTTAAATAGAAGGTCGTATTAGCGATTAGATGTTCTGATCTTCATGGCACAAGAAATTTAAAACTTAAGCAATATCGAATCATCTGGACTTAACAAAATTTAGACCTTCTATGTGGATAGCTGACTTATGATATGCGAAAATTATATGTATTTGGAGATTGTTGATGCGCGTTGAAAAAAGTTTTATAAAATAGGCACATCACATCATCAACCTGTGATAGTCCACTGCTGGACAATGGCCTCCCCTAATACACCCCTATCCATTAGGGGGTTTATAGATAGTTTTAATTTTTAGTTTATAAAAAAAGAATATTAAAATCAAATAGCAAGGATAGCACTTACTTATCGCGCCAGCTTCAATAACGTTTCTAGCATCATTGTGGTCATCGAAATAAGCTACCATTAGAGCTATCGTAAGAATATTGTAAATGAGGCCTCCGAAGAAATATATTTTCAGTAGCTCTAACCTTTTCTGTAAAGAAATTATTAGAAGTCACACACAATGATACAAAGAAGTGTTAAAAATTTACAAATAATTGTTCTTGACGATAGTTGGTCCCCATTTTATAATGGACCGATTGGGTAAGTGCCATAAACCATTTCCATAAACGATTTCTGTCGCATAATAGTTGTAGAGAAAAAATACTTTGCCTGTTTAAAACTTGCAGTAACAATAGTAATTACCGTTCAACGAGATCTAGCTGATAGCTAATCTAAACCACCAACGCGTGGGGGACAAAATGGTGCATTTCTTACAGACAAGGCCATTCAAAGAACGTCCAGCAAATCTTTATGTATTGAATTAATATATAATATGCTACTTTAAAGCAGTAAATCCTAGCAAAGATCTTTGGTATAAGTAACTAAATAGAAAGACATTACAATTTTTATCACTGGCATTCACAAACTCATCACAATTACACTCGATTTATACCAGAGCCAGATAAGCTTTGAACCGTAAATGTTAAACATAAAGTCTAATATCAATCTGTTACAGTAATTAAATACTCCCCAACGCTCTCATATTGGTAAACCATAGAGTGTGTTTTTGCCTCGTTGCTCCGTTCCTAGCACTCCGATTTTGTTCATTATTTTTAAATGATGGATATTATCTCCCCATTTAGCCCATTTTTTAAACATAATTTTCTGACACGTAACTTAATAGATTGATTTAATTGATTTGAGAAATAGACAAAATTACGTCACCAGAAATCAAAACCCTGTGCGATTAAATTACAAACGCAAACAAAACCGTGAAAGATAGACATAAAATATGTTTTAAATAATTTTGTACTACTTGAATTTGGTCTACAATAAATTCCGCGGTTGCATACATCTATGTTTAAAGAATAACGCATAATAAGCATTTTATGTAAACATTTTTAAAATTGCAATCAGGCACATTAAAAGCTTATTTAAGATAATACAGTCTAAGTTCATATAAAAGTTATTGCATAAAGAAAAATATTATATGCACAAAAATCGTTTCATGAACGACATTTCGATTAAATGAATACCTTAACATAACAGAGATTCAAAATGCAGTGGCAAAAACGCGACGCAATTTCGTACTTATATTGCGTACAATTCAGTCAGTATATTGCGTAGAAGCCAGTCATATTTTTTGTTAATTTTTTTTAATAACGTCTAAAATATATAAAATAAAGGCAAAACCCATTGAAAGAACAGTATTTTTGGTAAAAACATTATAACGTAATTGATGTCTGTTATACTTGCCTTATGGAGTCCGATCAACAAGATAACAGTCAGAACAACATCCTCTGAAATAAGCGCGATGTTTAATGGTAGCTGAATCGTAGGGTCGATAAATAACTCGGGCACGTCTTCACTAGAGCGCTTGGTTACCGACAGCATAAAGATAAGTATTGGCAAAGATATTAGTGTCAGTGCCTGAAATGAGTTAGGTAATCAATGAATGCTAAAATGAAAATCTTATAATGAAGTTTTAAAAACAAAATTTTGAAAGTAGCACTCCGATTTGCATTCGTACCGGTGTCTAGTAAAATTAATATAAACAATGATAGATTCAAGAATAAAGTTAAAAGAGGAAATCTATGGTTACGTCCAATGTAGATTAGTTTAACAATAGATTTTGTTATACAAACAAAAAGCTTAAGTTAAAACAAAAAATACACGAAATTTTACCTTAAACCGCCTCTGCAGTCTAGAGGTAAGGACGGTGCTTAGATGTAGACTTACACAGCGACCGAAATTGTTGACACTCCGCGAGCACTTTAAAAAGTTAACTCTGCAAACACATAGATAAAGTAGTCAACCACAGCAACCCTCTGCTGGTAAAAGCAAACGTATACGGCCGATCCAAACGCGTTCGCCAAAAGCGTCGACCACGAAACGTTCTTCTCGACCCGGACGAGGAAGGGGTCGCCGAGACCCGGACCCAACGGGGTCCCTACATCAGACCCTACACACCACACGAGTAGGGATAGCACACACTCACCTGTAGTTCGCCCTCGCTTACGAGCACAGCGACACACACACCGCGTATACTAGATACACCCGCGTTCCAGGGCGGTTCTCACCGCCCCCAGCAATCGATTAATACAGTCGCCAGACCGTCGGCGTCCCGGTCCGTAAACCGATCGTCGACGATCCTTAGGAGACATAAACTAATACCTAACTGACGTACCTTCTGTACGTGTGGCCTCCATTTTTAGCAAAAAATGTGGGCCACCTAGTTCGTGGGGACGGGAGCTTCTCGCGAACTCTGTGTTAGATGAAGCTTACTAAAGACATGAGTCTGGAAGCATAACTTCAAGGATAAAAAAAAAAAAAAAGGTGCTTTAGAAACCGGAGGTCTTGGGTTCGAATCCTGTGGGACTTTTGTTACAATTTTCTTTCCGAGTCGGTTAGGGCAATTTGGGCTGATCACCCAATTGTTTGAAAAGTAAGATGATCCATTTGTCAGGTAGGCATGTAAAAAGTCAATCCACCCACCAACCCGCATTGGACCAGCGTGGTGGGATACTGTCCCAGCACACTGGTCCAATAACTCCCTTATGGAGGAGGCGAGCATTAGGGGAGGCCTATGTCCAGCAGAGGACAAACACAGGCTGATGATGAATATTACAGATAAAGTTATACCCGCCAACATTGCAACTCCACCTTTTTATAATTTCATCAAAAGGTTAAATTACCAATAAAGTACGAAAGTACAAATCATTAGTATATTGTATATTGGTATAAAAAATTACTATGAAAACTCACCAAATTTATATACGCATAGACAATAACGCATCGCAGCAGAGAAACGCAGATAAATTTAGTCACCACAGGGAAGTAAGAACTTTCAAACTTTAGAAATTGCTTGAATGCCTCCATCGCTAATCTCCTCTCCAGATTGAGTTTTCCTTTTCAATTTTTCTTTAAATGTTCTAGGATGCGTATTAAAAAACTTTTGGTAAACTCATATAAAATCCATTAATATACAGTCAAATCCACTAATTAACGGATTTTTCGCGTTATATATATATCTTATATATCTTTATTACCGACGTTTCGGATTCTTTTCAGCATCCATGAACTACTACCACGAAAAATCCGTAAATTTGTGGATTTGACATGTATAATATACGCGTAAATAAAAGAAATAATTTTGGGTAACTCATTAGAAACAAATACGTTGACATAATATCGAGTTCATTACTAAGGTAAACAGTAATGGATTACAAAGACGCACCTATATCACTGCAGTCTTCTTATACTTATGGAGCCTTAGTATTATATTATGAAAGCAGATTTTATTATGTAAATTTAATTTTCGCCTTTCAGAGATTAGATATTTAGGAAGTGCCATTTTTGCATCTAAGGATATTAAAACTTTTGTATTTTGAAGTTTAAGATTTATGCTAATTATTTAGTTTGGAGCTTGACATAAAATTAATAGTTTTGCGAGATGATATGTGCTTATTTCCTCTGCATTATTATAGACAGGGCATATTGCTTTCGGTCAATTGAAAGATTTTTTTTGTGAAAATAAGGTAACAACAAAATATATAAACTTAAAAATGTCTTTATTTAAGTATTTATGTAGTTTTCAAAATTTGTAATTTTTCACTAAAAGCGCCTTTAAAAAATGAATAAATTTCTTACATGTGGCTTAAGCTAATATATGTCTAGGCGTTGAATATTTTAAGAAGTTAAGTAATTCTGAATGCGCTGTAAAGATATCTTATATTTTTTATACGTTTAGTGTTAATATTTTAAGCAACAATGAAATGATCTTGCACATCAAAACATTTTCCAATATTTCCTTTTGTAATATTTAAATAAAGCAACATAAATGATTGTAAGGAAATAACAAAAAAGAGAAATGTGTTAATTATGTTTTTGATTCCATATTTTAATGCGGTATTTATTAATGGTAAATAAACAAATATTTCAACTAACATCTTATTTCAAACATACAAACGCATCTATTAAATCTTACACTGTTTTAAAAAATATATAAATAGGTAAATGTACGATATCACTTTGTAGGAAATAAAAACACAACTGACAGTTCATAATTCATATAAAAATCTTGGTGACTATGTTATGTATGTCCATAAGTATGTTACTTACACGCAGATTTAAAAACAAAACATAAGAACAAATTCACAACAACTATGGCAAATCTTTAAAAACAAATGAATCACGCTTACAGAGATAAAGCAAGGATAAAACTCATCATCCAAGATTCAGACATAAACTAACAGAAATAAACGTGAATCAAAAACTACATTAATTTAAGACTTCCTTTAAGCTTATTGAATGCTTCCTTCCAGCTGTAATTATGATACTGCATTTTAAAACGACAATAGTTTTATTTCATATCCATTTCTGTTTGGTAACGAACACAGATTTTAAATCTTAACAGTTAAGCGGCAATGAACAGTACAATTTATGTTATGGTACACACATTAATGTTACTTTATCGCTCTTTAAAGCGAAATTGCTAGTGCTTTGTTCCAAAAATAACTGAAATAAAAATCTACTTTAATATGTTTTATGTTCCTAAATTAGTAATAATAATATTATTAATTCATTTATTACAATTGATTTAAATATAAACTTAGGTAGCTAAGGGATCCGTTCGGTAAGTTCCTTGCAATTATGGAAGGGCACTTGAATTTTTATTACAAAATACTTCATAGATACATATAAATAAAATATTTACCGTGGACTATATATCTGTTATGTAAATAATGAACCACAATAAGTCAACACCAATTACTTTGCCATAATAAGGTTGATCATTGTGTCAAAATTTTTATAAAAAAATATTAAAGAACCGGCATAGTGGAAAATTCCAAGAGAACAGAATAAAAGAGTAAAATCTTATAGCAATAATTTCATTTTAGCCTTTTCATAATCTATATCAAATCACGAATACCTTTAGTAAAAATAACTTCTTAAGATTTATATTTCATGTTGGTGTCCACATTACTAAAGATATTACGAATGTGTGCGAGAAAAATCTAAAATAAAACGTCATCGTTCATTTCCATGGGAGCTTAATATTATTCGTTAGTAAGACTGTTTCCTCACTGGATTACAATTTTATAATAACAACGTTAATAAGTTTCGTAACGCAGTTGAAGATTATATTTACCTTCTTTATGATATGTATCAGCATGTTGAAATCTAAACCTTGAAAACCAAGTAAAGAATCTTAAGCACAGGAACCAAAATTTAAAAAAAACGCTTGTAAAAATTATAGCTGTACCGTTTTCATTATTTTTTTATTTACTTTTACTTTCGATGATAGTTTTGTGTTGACATTGTTTTCTATACAGATCAATTGTCTATTTGCCAAAAAACTATGTATTGATTCGGCAAGCAGTGGTTTGGCATTCAAAATGCAAGTCAAGATACGCTACTGCAATCCTTACAAGGCGTCGGTGCCCTAAAATGAATGAATTCTCCATCCATTGGATGCAGTTAACTTTTGAATTATGAATTTAAGATACTGCCAGATCTGCACAAAAATTTCGTATGGTGTTAATACAAGATGCATTTATTTTTATTTATATTTTCTTTAGCACAAAATTATGTACATAGGCGAGCTTGATGCCTTAAGCATTGTCTAACAGTCGACCTTCAGATGGGTACGATAAAAAACATAGTAGGTGCACACATATAAATTGACCAAATTAAAAGCGATCATAGTAAACTGAGTATAATATATATATATATATATATATATATATATAAATAAACATAACATATACGTGTATAAAACAAATAAATAATTAAGTAATCCTTATGGTCCTTATGGACCAAGATATCTTTGAAAATGGGCAACGAGAAAGGGAAGGCAGAAGGAGTATCTTCAAATTAAAAAATAACTTTGTGATTTAGTAAGAACCATTATTTTAATACATTTATGTTACATAATAACTATTTTAAGCACTCTCCTTGTTTTCTATGACACATTTTGGTTCAGTCGCGTGGTTGATAAAGCTTAATTGGGTTCTGTCCTCCAGTTTGAGAATTTCACTCTTCACCAACGCCAGTAGATAGAAACTGATTACTGTAAATATATGAAAATTATTATTGATTAACGCAAAATATAGTTTGCCTTCGTCAACTAATTTCTTTTATTAATTTACAAAGTTAAAAATTTTAGAACTTCTAAATTTTTTTACTAACTAATTGAATTATTAAATATACGAAATTCACTACATTTTAATTAACTTTGAGTACTAATGACATTTTTAAGTTAAGTAATTTATTTTTTATACAAAGATTCTATTCATCTGCAACATCACATAAAGTAGGCGTCATAAATATGTTTTATTAAAGCGAATACCACAGCATGCGATTGCAAGAGACGGTTCACTGACAAAAAATATATATTAAAAAGTATAAAGTATATTGCAAAGACATTTCGCTTCAGCAATGGTAACAAGGCTCCTGATACTTCAGGGTCATTAAAGGCTTGCTGGAGGCATCCACTCTACTGCCTCGCCTCGCGCGGTTAATATACTTTATATAGATTTGTATGTGTTTAAAGAGCAGAATTCAAACATTTTAAACTTTCTTATATGTCTAGCCAATTCGCGTTTTCTAAAGGACATAGGCCACTCTGTATACATAGATCTGCATACTAAACCACGTTCAAGGACAGTAATAAAATATATGTACAGATAAATAAATTTCATTTTTACACAACTATTATGAAATTTAGAGAAATCATGGGATGATTAAAATCATAAATAAAACAAGAAAATAGCATAAGTCATGCTAATTTCTAAAAGCTGGATTGATAAAATTGAAGGAGGTAAAATAAAGGTTATTTTCTATACATATTTTATAACTGTCCTTGAGAGCACGAGTAGCTAAGCCGAAAGTTCACGGAGTCCTCGAAAATTTGTGGACCAAGTGACGTCTTAGATTAGTTAACCACTTAGGGTCAACTAGTTGACGGCGCGGTCTCCACCCGTGGACCAGTCGTTGACAACGAGTGGACGATAATTAGTCTTCCCCTTAATAGTCCTTTAGTCTTTCCCTTGACTATAGCCGCTGCAAAGTGCTTAAACGTCGGCTTAATAAAAACTCTGAATATATAATAGATTTGTAATTTATTGTTAATAAACGCGACACGTAAAATCTTTTCATTCTATAAAGTATCAGTAATCATCTCATCTCATAGATAATCAAAAGTTTTTATTTATATCGATGTTTCATCAAAGATATTTTGAGCTTACTCCATTTTGGACATGCAATCATAGAATATTTTTTATATCATATCAACTTACTTAGAACGCCACCCGCTAAGACGAATGTGTCCATAGTGTTGAAAATTGAAAGAAAGTGACTTGGTGTAAATTTACGCACCAGGTACGAATACACGTCCATAACGATAGCAAACAAGAATATTACACACAACACACCGACGGTCACAATGGAATAGTTGTAGTAAATCCTCAATAATCGTGGACTTTTCTGTAACAAATAATAATATTTCAGTTTCAATTATCAATCAGTTTTTTCCTTTTTATTGACAACGAAACTATCGGATCACCAACGACCATTGTCATCGGCAATACCAAGGGTACCAACGTCCACGTGACACATAGGATGTTACTTCTCGTTTACCCAGTAAATACGCAACCTGCGTTGCCCTTCAAACCGGAACACAGTAGTGTTTTCACACTACTGCCTTGTGACAGAAATAGGCAGCGCTCCAGACGGCCTCCTGTAAAAGGAGACCTAGCACCTCCTACAAAAAAAATTTAAATTATAATCAGTAAAGATTTCAGAGTCTATTGCGGTATACCGACGGTGATTTGTGTTACAAACGATGACAGCGGATTGATAGGTCATATATATCTAATTGATGATTGATCAAATCTAGTGAGTTAATGTACAGCAATATATTGAAGTATATAAGGTTAAACTTTTTTTTGTTTACTAAGGTAAAAACACATAAAGATACTATAAACATTAGTTTTCTTTATTATCTTATTGCCTATCATAAGCAAACACATTTTTTTTAATACAAAAGTTAAACAATAAATAAGTTTACAATGAGGTAAACTAATACTTTGAATATCAATATGTCAATTTTAATTAGTGCAAAACCGTCTTACAATCTAATTAGTTAAATTCACTTTAAACATAATCCTAACATCTATTACAATGCTATTCATAAAAAAATAAACAGTTAAAGTAAAGAATAAGTTTGATATAAGTAAGGTAATAGTTTAAAACACTTTGAATGACCGAATATGTCAATTTACTTATGTGCAAAACCTGACAAATCCGAGCAGTGAAAGGTTTATACGTTCACTTTAACATAATCCTAACAGGTCATACAAGTGTATTCGACTAATTACCAAATCTTAAAATATCTCCTACCTACTGTTCTTAATCAATCGAAATCATTAAATCCTTTCATAGTTCTGACGGGGCTCGTGTGCGATGAAAAAATGTAAAACCTTTATTTGAATAAACATTTTAGAACTGAAATGGGGACAGTCCACCAATACCTCCAATAACTCTTTTCCCTCCACTTGCTCTTGCCATGATAGGATGGTTTTTAATATACACTTTGTTTACAACATTTATAAAAGTGTAATCTATATGGGTATTTTTCAATGAGCGCCAAGATTTCCGGTTCCGTGCAATTTGCATTTGGGTAGTGTATTGGACACTACCCACTTCATTGAGTTACTCTTTTGCGCTATTTTGTCGGTGACTTCGGTTCTTGCCGAATTCATTACGAATTTTATTCGACTTAACTCCGAGCATAGCGCGTTCCATAGTATGTTGAGCTTCAGCAAAGTTATGGTCCCGTAATCATAGGCCAAGTTTCGGCGGCACCAAGGGTCCATCGGTTAAATATTTTGGTCTTCAAACCTCAAAACAAACGTCTTCATACCGGCGTTGTGAGAAATAGATTTAGCTTCTTAATGTGTGTAATTATAGTCAAAACAATATTTTTTTTAATCCACGTAACCTAGGAATAATCATAGTTAAAAAAGCATAAACTCACCTTATGAGCACCAACGATGAATGTGATCGTGATTGCTGTCTCAATCACCATCATTATAATGAAGAGCGTTTCTGTAATCAACTCCGGTATGGTTAATCCGATTTTTATATTGGCCACTATGAATCTTGCTGTGATCGTAACTAGCATAAACAGGCACCAGAGCTGACATAAAAAAAAAACAGTTCAGGTTTAATCAAAATTGCCTAATCCCATAAATATTATTATTATTATTTTTCGTATTTGACTGCTAATGGTAGAGGTCTATGTGGAGCTCTGGACTATAACAGGCCGATATGACAATGAATTAGTTTTATCAATATTACAGTGATTTTGCAATGTGAATTAATATTTCCACCCACCTAAGATGAAGACTACAAGATTCTTTGCTAAGTATAATTGATAAGTAAAAAATATCAATACAGTGTACTGCCGCCTCGCATGAAGTAAAGTGTAAGCACGCACACAACAAACACAGACGAGAACCTCTTCGTTTTAATCTCAACATCATTCTAAAAATCTCATTTTAAGCCCAAAGTCCATTCAGATAACGACTAAACGATTCGCCGAGAGAGAGATTAGGCAGGTATGACTCTTTCAAGTATGACTTATTCGTTACTATTCGGATCAGCATTACATTTAGCAAAACACCAACAAAAGTTATTTAGCCCCTAAAGGCTTTTAGACCTTGTCCCACAGCATTTGAAGCGCAATCACATATCACTACGCTAAACAGGCAGTTATTAGTAAAGTAAACTACTTATCGATAAGCAGCTATCACAAACAAACAAATATACATTTGACCGCAATGTTTTTGAGTCAACATGTAATTAAAACGCGTGCATTTAGGACCAATACGTTTAGAAATAGTTTATGCTTTTCATTTGATAGTCTTCCGCTAATGTCCTCTGTCATAATAATTGTATATATATAATAACATAATTATATATACATAAAATAACTGCAAGGTTTGCAACTGAAGTCCATAACATTATTTGAAGCATTAAGTGCTTTAATTGGAAAACATAATTTTAATTACCATTAGTTGTGATACAGCAAAGATGTTATTTGTGCAAAATTTAGATTAGGCTATGCTTAATCTATCAATCACATTGTAACCTTGTTGCAGTTATTTAAAAATATATAAGTTACAAGTATGAAACAAGTTCTTATATGTCCTTTAAACTAAAGTGACGAACAGATAGGTCTTGTTACACTTTTTAATAATCTTACCGTACCAACAGTATCCAAAATAAATCAAAACCTGCATTTGAAGTTTCGAATTTAACATCTTTTATTTTATCGGCACATTTGTGATAATTTATTATGAAATCTAGCAATCTAAGACTTATCTACTGCAATTTTCGTCTACATCAGAACATATATTAGCTGAAATGTTTACAAACAGTCTTATATCAAATTAAAATATAGATATAGTAAGAAATCATTTTGCTTTGGGAAAACTCGGATCTTTATCTGTAAAAGTATTTTTTTACATTACAGTATAGTTTCATATAAATACAACACTTTGTAACTCCGCTTATGAAAACTGACAATTATTGCAGCAATGACATTGGGATAAAAATAGCTGATGTCCATTATAATGAAATGAAACCACTTTAAGAGTGAATCATAAAACATTGAGATCCATAACAACGCTTGAGAACAAATATACGCATATTTGTTTGTTATAAAATATATTTTACTAGCGACCCACTCCTGCTATGCACGGGTGCAATGCTGATAACAATATACCATAATGTTAAGCATTTGTTATTTACATAACCCCTTCAACCACTCTATCTATTAAAAAAACCGCATCGAAATCGGTTGCGTAGTTTGAAAGATTTAAGCATACATAGGGATATAGGGACAAAGAAAGCGACTTTGTTTTATACTATTTAGTGATTAGTGATTTGTGAAAAATCTGTTTCAAAAATGGTATGCTTGATACCACTCTAAAAGAACTCAAATAATTACTTAATCCGTTCTATTGAACTGAAATGTAAGATGATCCGTGCGTCGGATGGGCATGTAAAAAGTCGTTCCACCCACCAACCCGCATTGGACCAGCGTGGTGGGATACGGTTCAAAAACCCCTGATGGATAGGGGTGTATTAGGGGAGGCCTATGTCCTGCAGTTAATAGTGTATTCACAGGCTGAAGATGTAAGCAGGTAACAACGTGCTCTCTGTACGTAATTGCGTCGTGAATTCTGCCCTGGAATTTTAAATCTCTGATATCTTTTAAGGTATTCGTTTAATCAAATTGTCGTCTATGACACGTTTTATGTATGTAAAATGAAAACTTTTTTTAATATTATCACTTTTATGTAAACTTAAACTATATTATCTTAAATACGCTTTGAATATGGCTGATTGCAATTTTTAATGGTACCATTAAAATGCTTGTTGTGGTTTATTCTTAAAACATAAATATATGCTATTACAAACTGTATGGTAGACAATTAGTAGTAAAATTCAAGTAGTACATAGTTTAAGTCTTGAGCTAGCGTTTGCAATTTAATCGCAGGAGGGTGTAATTTTTGACGTCAAAATTTTCCTAATTTCTTAAATATGTATATGACTTATATCTATCATTAAAAAAAAGAATGAAAAACCGAAGCACTAGGAGCGGAGCAACGAGGTAACTCATTAAATAAAAGCACGCATTGAGTACGTCCTTCTTTAGGGAAGTCGATCAATAATAATCGAATGCAGTCATACTTAATCTAAAACTTACAAATTAATTTCTTAGAACAAGTACTCACCATCTTAATATATGCCCACACGAGCAGTCCATACCTAAGGGGTAGGCAGAAGCAGCATCTTGTAATCTTCGGTAGTTCCGTGTACATTGTGTATTAATTATAACCTTCGTAATTATAACACAATACGAAAATGTCAACTAAATTATCATTCGACTCTAACAATGATCGCATTCCGACTGTTCATTTGAAAACACTGTCATATCATGTTGTTATTTATGTACGCATACTAATTGACGTTATACCCGTACTAATTATCATACTTTATCAAGCGAGCGGTCAGAGGTCGATATAAAGACTTCAGCTTTAGAACCCACTGCATAGGATTCTTCCTTCACTTGTCAAAGAAAGTAAGAGAATATTATATCAAAATTATTTTATACTGAAACCATCTGAGATACGAAATTTTTATAAACAATGTTAAAAATTAAGAAATCTTAATTTATATTATTTTTAATTCATACATTTTTTATAAAACTTATAGCTGTAAGTAGAACAATATAAAGTTTTAAAAAAATTAAGACCATTTCAAGGCTTACTTAAATAAATGACACATCTCTCTTGCTGATTTCCACCGAACAATACAAAACCGTGCTAATATTTACCAATTCGTGGGCCATACTTGGTATGTGAGCGTGGGCAAAACTTGACATAACATTATTGATCCAGGATAATGCACAAAAATTATTTTCAATATTTCTCATATATTTTACAACCTAAATTGAATACATGAATTGTAAAATACCAACAGACATGTTAAATTTGTTACTAAATATAAAATACCACATGGTATTTTCGTGAACAAAATAAACATCTTCATTTTATAGTAAAAATTCCAAAATCCAGTATCTTCAGAGGTCATCGAAGACTACTTATGTGGCCTAATTGCATTGACCCGTGCTTTAAGAAACTAGAGAAAATTGGTTCAAATCCTACGGGAAAATCTTTGTGCTATCATTGTTTTGTAGTTATTTATTATAATATGCGCAGTTCACCTAATTGTGTGAAAAAAATTCATGCGTCGGATGAAAGAGCATGTGGAAAGTCGTTGTTAAGACCATCTTTAGGGGTCATGACAGGATATCAGTATCTGTGAATTTACTCAGAACTAATCATTCTATCGAAAGCACTTCAATATTTGGGTTGTAGAATTCAGATCCCAGTCGCTTTGGGTCCCAACTATTATATAGATTAATCTGGATAGACTAAAGGCCTACTTCATGATTAATTGGGAAAGAGGCAACCAGACAAAGGAACAATTTTCAATAAAAGTTTGTCATTTACGTGAAAAAATAAACAAATTAGACATTAAATAACGTTTAGAAAATTAAGTAAACAAATATTTGTATTAATAAGTATGTTTAGATGATCTATTAGAAGGTCAAAGTAACTAAAGAAAACTTGCGTTTCTACAGGAGAGATAGTACAGCTATGACATAACCTGATCACATTCACATTCCTATCACACATATATTCATAAAATCACAAAAGTTTAGAAGGATCGTGCCGTTACATAAGCCATGTACAATATTTTTTCTAATTGTTCAGTGACATTACAACATATAGTTACAATTATATTGGTTTTGCATGCCCAAACGTAGTGCAGGATGCCGTGCGGCAAGATGGAGTGACGACATTCGCAAAGTGGCCGGTGTGGGCTGGATGAGAATAGCCGAAGATCGGAAGCGGTGGCGTGCATTAGGGGGTGCCTATGTTGCTGCTGTTGTGTTCTGATGATGATGGTGATGTATATTATGGTCAAGGTTCATTAAAATATAGGTTTTTTAAAAATTTATTTAGGTAATAAAGTAACAAACGTTTATTCATACAAACTTCGACGTTTATTTTACTACTGGGACAAGTGCGATAAGACATGTTGATGACAAAATTACGGTTTTGTTCATTGGCTTACTGTCATTCAGTATATTACATCTCTGTGACGATCTATACAAATGAAAGAAGACTAGAATGACCGTTTGTAACATCGAACTAATAGTTTTTAAATAATTTTATTGTAATATTTAACCAGTTCAAATAGTAAGACATTTTTTCTTTAATTTTCGTCCGTCTGTCTGTTTGTTCTCGCTAATCTCTTAAATAGCTGATCTGATTTTAATAAGCTGATGTAACTAGCAGTAACGTAGGCCATTTAAATGAATGAATAAGTTAAATATTAGCACTCTCAGATATTATTTGACGTCAGACTGGTAGAGACTTATGCAGGATTATATAACGCTTGTTTCTTCTCTTCTGATGGTGCAATTAATCCTTTAGCAACGTCGTCACTCCGCCTAGGTATTTCTGTGTTGTTAAAGTGATGCTGTTGTCTAGATTCTATCTTGTGAATCTCACTTTGTAGCACGATGAACTGGTATATATGTAGAACTGAAAATGAAATATGGTTATTGAATTTATACGGTCTTAGATACAAAAAAGGCGAAGTATTATCCTTAAACTTA
Source organism: Lamproptera curius (assembly GCA_029286875.1). Classification (NCBI taxonomy): domain Eukaryota; kingdom Metazoa; phylum Arthropoda; class Insecta; order Lepidoptera; family Papilionidae; genus Lamproptera; species Lamproptera curius. The sequence goes on from JAGSMT010000017.1 coordinate 2,802,495, forward strand.
CTCTCTTCGTTGATGTTAAAAAGGCTGGTACAGATTTAATTTCTAAAATATGGTTTTGACGTGGTATTTATCTTTGTTGAATAACTTTACTGTTAAAAAACATTAGATCTAGGTACACGAAGTGGTTTTAGTAAGTTATATAAATTAATTAATGAAGAAAATTTCTTGGATGGTACATAAGAACAAATAATTTTTATTTATTATACTTACAATTAATCACTTCATTATTACATTGAATGTTAATGTCCTCCAGTAAATTACGACTACAGCAGCCGATTAATATTAGAAGATTACCAACTACGCAGTAGATATTACATGCATAAGTGTATGCGCAAATATAGGCGCACTCCCTATACATTTATGCTCTCAAAGCCCGATAGGACGGGTAACCGCCACAGCCGGAGAGAGACAAGGTGCAGGACCGACTTTTTATAAGCCCATCCGACCCGATCTTCTTACTTTACAAGCAATCGGGTAATCAGCTGAAAAGTTGTTGTGCCCCCGCTGGATTCGAACCACGACCTCCGGTTCCTAAAGCGCAAGCCTATACAACTAGGCTACGGGTCAGTTGAGTTTAATATGACAAATATAACAGTAAAGGACCACTCACCCAACAAAGCGATGGTAATGACAACACATGTGATGAAAAAAGCTAAATTTTGACCTCGCCTAAGGTTGAAATCATCGCTAGCTACGGTGAGCAATTTCCAGATTATACAGATGATCAAAAAAATTATCGCATAAACGAAGGAATACCGATAATACATCCTTAGCTGAGATGTGTTTTTCTGAAATGGCATGAAACATGTATTTATTGTTAATATCAGGTCGTTCGTGCATTAAAAAATAATTAGTAAAGAATTATTAAAAAAAAGCAAAAAAAGTCCGGGTGAGTTTCTGTCGCCAGTTCTTTCTCGGTTCAGGCTTCTATTTCCGAACCGGTGATGGATAAATTGGCGATCAATAAGAGTTGGAGAATAATGGATAGAGAAAATATGGGGTTTTGCACACAAAAGTGGTTATCTAGTGTCAGGTGGAGAAAAAGACGATAAGAGGGAGATCTGGCGCAGGACCGTTTTTTTATATGCCTATCAAACACACCTATCATCTTTATCATCATCATCAGCCTGCGTTAGTCCACTGCTGAACATAATGCACACCTTCTTCATTAGAAGTTTTTTGGACCGTACACCGCTCGTCTTTCTTCGCGAAAATCGTGCGACCCTACGCATTACCCTAAGCAATTGGACAAGGACCACGAATTGTTGTTGAGTCTTCTGGCAAGATTCGAATCCACGTCTGCTGTTGTCGTAAAGATCAAGTCTATATCATTAGGTTTTTTTGCTAGTCAATTGGCATAAAATATTATGTAATCTACTTTAACAGATACTTCGAAACATTCGTTCATCACAAAATATTTTTGATGAGTTTAAACCGAGACAAGACTTCGCAAGTGCACATCCATTTTTTATATCAGACCTAACCTAGGAGGACAATCGTACTTATGTACTAAATCTAATATCGTCTATTTAAATAAAATAAATAACTAAAGATCTATCAAATTAAAAAGTGACACAACGTTTTGATTTTTCATAATAATTTTAGACAACACATTGTTTCACTCACCTTATGAGCACCAATAACAAGTATTACATTAAACACGATATCAACTGCTACGAAAAGCACCAAAGAAGCCATGAAAAGGACCCAGCCAATGCCTTCACTTCCGAAGAAAATCATCATCAGCATCATCATAACGAACATCCCAAAGCCGAGGACACTCAAACACTGTAAAAAGAAAATAAAGCGTTAAATAAAGGAAATTAAAGCGTTAAATAAAAATAAAGCGTTAAAAGAAGGAAGTTTGGGCGGCGAGAAATTACTCATCATCATCATCATCATCAGCCTGTGTTAGTCCACACCTGGACATAGGCCTCCCCTAATGCACGCCACCGCAGATATTACTCGGCTATTGTAAATTCTATATATTAGTATTTGTCCGATTTACTCATATCGAACTTTCAGTATTTTGGAATCTGCTTAACCCTCTTAATATTTATCAATTTCCCGAAACAAAAAAACCAAACTCTTTATTACGCCTATTCGCAAATATACATAACATGACCGAAAGCTTAATCTATCTACAACCATTTAGATCTATGTTCTAAGTCATGATTCAGTTTAACAATATTTTGTTAAGTAAACCAAGGCAATATCACGTAAATTTTTGTACGGAATTCAGTATAACCAGGCGTTTACCAGATTATTAAATTAATAAAAGTAATTTTTTTTATGCGTAAACTGTACATGTTCGTTTAACAAATTGGTTTATATAACATTTCTTTACAAAACTTAAACCAAGCATCATGTGAAATCACTGTCTCAATTAAAGATTAGTCTTCGTTATTCTGTAAGCCCTGTTTACGAAGATCGAACCATAAAGTTATATTCCTATAACCTAAAGTATACTTTTGTTTCGAAAAATAAAATTGTTTCCGTAACTTTATAGCCACTTTTTTATAATTCTAATGAAATTATTAAAATTATTATCGAAAAGAGGAAAAACCAATGTTAAGATGCAAAAGAGAAAGCACACTGGAATAATGTTATAATCATGATATATTTTAAAACTTACCAATTTTATATAACCTAAAATAAGGAGTCCGTATCTCAATGGTGAGCAAAAGCAACACCTCACCACCAAAAGAATATCTGGCCACATTGTTTTTTTAAGTCAACAGATTAACCAATAAATATTAATTGTAATTTTTGCAAAAGCTATCGCATTAATGCAACATGTGCTTACAAAGTGCCAGCCGAGAGCGGACTGTCATTTATTATCAGTAAAATTATTTATCTAATATTGCCGCGTAAAAATTCCCGTAAAATTTCCCCCTATTATAACATATAATAACGTTATATTGGAACCGTTTCTTTATTAAATGGTAGGTTTACTGTTAACAGAAGCACCAGTATAAGACTCACAAAAACATCGAAGCTCTATGGAAGAAAACCACTGCTTATTTTGGCCACAAAGCTGCAGTGTTCAATGTTTTTTCTAGAACGATTTTCTTGTGCTTTTAATTGTAAAATATAGCATGGAATATGCGTATGCGAAGTTCAACCAAATCTCTATTGGCGCCTAGACTTTGGGCATTGAATAGTGCCTTTCCACTAATGAGAATTTGATACTTTAAGAGTTTAATAACTTGACTTTCATTTTCTAATAGCCATGCATTATTTTGCTATAACATAGAGTAACTAAACCTGGAAGATCTCTCATCTACCTCTCAACAATAGCTGCCTACAATCCAGGCGTGGAGGCGATTCGGAAGAAGGCAATATTTTGCATAGTGGCACTGATCGCTCTTCCTGAATGGACAAGTAGGAAGCCAGAACCTCAACCGGGGGCTAGGAGGACTGTTCCTACAAGTATCTCCTGGCTCCCATTGCCCCTGGGTAACTGCTTCGGGGGATCCTATTGTCCTATAAATTGCCAAGAGGAAAGACACGTCAATTTAAGTTTTAAAGAGTTCCCATAATCCTTAAAACTTGGTTGCTTAAGTCTTATGCAGACTGACATAATATTAAAAGGTTTAGGATCCAGGAAAAACCCAGAAAAAATACACGTTAGTCATGTTTCGTTTGTAATCAGTTACCGGAAGTGTGTATGAAAAGGAAATAATCATGAGCATAAACACCCACACTGTAATTCATACTGCGCGTCATATTTTACATGTTGATAATTGAAGACATCGTTTATATTTATATAAATAACCTTTCATTTAACTACAAATGAAGCTTCGACCGTAAACATTTGATGTTACGTCGAGTTCAGCCAGCAGTTGCGTTGGCTTTTGTTTAGCAATTATTCCTTCGATAATTTAATAAATCTTAACATTCCACTACGCTGTCTTAGATAGTGTAAAACAATAGTTAAATATTTCAGACAGGAGAATGAAAGCTATCAGATATAATTACTAGAGTAATTATTAAAAAACATATGATATTAGCGTTTTGTCGTACCGCCCACTTAGATCCAAAATATATATTTTAAAATTTCTGTGATATTAGAGTTTTGAAAGCAGCATATTCATTTGCTTTTCTGCTAATTCTTTTTTCCTTAGCTCGCTTTTTAGAGGACGATGGAAACTGAAATGTGTACGCGTCACTAGTACTACAGAAACTCAAATAAAATAAAGACGAGTATGGCGCTCGTGTCGCAGAAGAAAACACAGGACGTGATTAGCTTCAACGTTTTAATCTGTAAATTTAGACTTTTAGAAAGAACTTTGGACAACTGGAGATCAAAGTACAAGTAAAATTAAAGGAAGATGATTTAAAGGCTATTGTGAATTCGAATCCAGCACAAATTAGATCTGAGAGAGCAGCAGGCTTCGGGATAAGTGAGTAACCTGTATAAATCCACTTGAAGCTTATATAGGAATGTTAAAGAACGATGGGTACCTCGTGAACTGAGAGAAACGAACTTGCAACACGCAAAGACAGCTGTGTTACTTTGCTAAGCAGACACAATAATAAAGTGAACTTAAATCGAATCATCACTTGTGATGAAACGGATAGTGTTCTTGAAATGGAGCATGTCATTAAAATTACAATTTCTAAAGCATGTTTATTTGGAATTTATTAAAAAGCTATGCATAAAATCTGTAAAACATCAAAACAAACAGAAAAATTTTAAAATGTTTACATGTCAAATCGTGCATTTTCTTTACTCCTTTCTCTTTATTTGCTACACGCACATTCGTCTCCAAACCAGTATTTCGTCATTTCCTATATCAATTCAATAATATCTTTACAAGAAACAAATTATTAATTTCGATCTTTTCTTATGTTTAAAGTATACTCAACATTTTCATTTTTTCTTCACATGCAGGTTCTAGGTAGCAAGATGGCTCTGTGATGTGATTCACAAATCTGAATCTACAGCTCGACTGGATCTTTATAATCAGACTATGCGTCAACACTAGAAGATAGGCATGCAACACTGAAAAAGAAAATCTTATTTTAATAAGTATGCTACTCATCGTCATCATCATCAGCCTGTGCCTCCGTAGCCTAGCGGTATGGGCGTGTGCTTTAGAAACCGGAGGTCGTGGGTTCGCATCGTGCGGGGACTCAACAAATTTTCATTATTGCTTCCTAGTTGGTTAGGGAAATTTGGGCCGATCACCCAATTGTCTGAGAAGTAAGATGATTAATGCGTCGGATGGGCATGTAAAAAGTCGGTCCACCCACCAACTAGCATTGGACCAGCGTGGTGGGATACGGTCCAAATCCCTCTTATGGATGGAGGTGTATTAGGGAAGACCTATGTCCAGCTGTGGGCTAACACAGGCTTATGATGATGGATTTAAGAATGTTACTCATTTAATACGATTTTTAATTGACAGTTCGGGTGTTATTGTATTTCGATATAGAAAAATTATTGATCATTAAATCTATACCATTTTTTGAACTGATTGCGGTAGTCACCCAATAAGAAAATGTTTAACATTAGCCATTATTCACATAAAAACCAAGTTTAATTTGGCTAATATAAACCCTTCTTTACAAACATGAATCCTGCAATCCAAATCGAATAATAAACTTACATATAATTCCTGTTTGTATTGACGAAATGGTAACAATATTCGACCATGTCTTCTGGCTTCTAGGATCGTCCATCGTGCTCATTTCATAAGTTGTCGTCACCAGGCATAAAAGTGTTGTAACAATTGCATACCCTACGCCATATTTAATATATATATGCAACAACGACTCGTTCCTCTGAAAAAACGCAAGAAAACTAAGTTACCTTATATCTTTTTTCTCTTTATTTTGGTTATTCACCCGAAGAGGCCTTTAATATATGAGTATCACATAATTTTACGCAGAGCGACTGACATCTGGTCATCTTGTATAATTAAAGAGACTAAATTTATATATTTTTTTGCCAAATATAAATTATTATTGTAATAAAAAAAATATTTAACACAACCAGGGAGCAGGAAATACGCTCCAGGTTTCTATATTACTTTCAAATACGTATATTATTAATATATTTTGAAACATATCAAATCCACTTATTTACGGATTTTTCGCGTTACTTAAAAATATATTTATTCCCGACGTTTCGGATTCTAAAAGAAATAATTATATTTTGAAACAATTAATTCAAAAGATTACATAAAAACAAGCCCGCTGAGTTTCTTTCCCCGATTCTTCTCCGGTCAGAGACGTCTGATACGAACCGGTGGTAGCGTTCGTACCGATTAAAAAGCGAGTGTATTACTTCAATATCGATATTTAAATTCAATCTTGTATTAGTCGTTTAAGTAAATATTTTCTTACATTGTGGAGTCCAATGATGAGCACCAAAGTAAAAGCCAAATCAACCGTCAAGATTATCAGTGTGGAATACAAAATTGCTAAATATACATCAAGAGGAAGGAATATTGTGTAAAGAAATGTCACAACCAGATCTGCTCCTAATAACACAACTGTCACGAACTGCAAATTAAAAATGTCTTAATAACATAGGGTGCTGGATACAATTATCTCTCTTTCATAAATCGATACCATCACTGCTGAGGATGGTGACCCCCTAATAAGTAAATTATGTGCCTCCATTTTCGGCGATCGGAAGCCTTTAAAAGAGCGGTATTTAAGGTCCCGAGTGCTCGCATATCTGGTCAGTCCAACGTCTCGGACTACGGCCCTACATCTCTTGCCCTCAATTCTCCCCGTAATCATCAGACGTTCCAAGTTATCAGGATCTGTACGGGTAATATGACCGAAATATTTGAAGACTTTCTGTAAACAGACCGTAGACAAGCGCCTTTCACTTTCAATATTGAGCTCCTTCAGCACATATCTATTTGATTCTTCAGTACATATGACTCAAAATATACCTCAATCCGAGAATCCTTATTAAATACACTAATTTGTATGTATAGTTTTGGTCTCTTCAGCATCCATGATCACGGTCAGACTATGATCATGATCATGAAACGTCAATAAAAACCAAATTAGTGGATTTCATATGCATAATAATCGCGTAAATAAAACAAAAAATTAACGTATTAATTTGTATTAAAAAGTTATAAACCAGTCATGGCTTCGAAATTTACTGAAGAACAATAAGTCATGTTTTGTTAGGTTAGCACAACATTGAATTTTTATATTATCACCATATCATGTTTCGCATACAGCACATTTGGGAGTCATGTACTATACATATCCCCTTATATAAATAACGTGTTGAACACGGCAAATGATTTATTTACAAACATATTCCAGCTTTGTACAGATATAGAACTACTAGAAACGAAGCAAGACGGGAATAACTGTGAACAGGGAACAGCAAAAAGACCACAATGCTACAATTTATTTAAAATACGAACCACTCTCAAATAAGCCCATACCAGGAGACCATGTCTTAGAGGTAGACAGAAACAACATCTAGTCGCAGTGGGTATGTCCACAGACATTGTCTAGTTGTATACGCGTTGAATAGTGTACTCTGCGCGTTCAAACTACCGACTGCTATTTTTGTAACAAGGTCGATCTAAAACTATATCGAGCTATGAGAGTACAGGAATAGGACTTGCATCTGTGTACGCGTATACACTTGTACACTATCATATATCTTGCGCAGTTCTCTGATCTCTAACATAGATCGGCCGCCGAAGTCGGATTCGACAAGGATATTAATATTAATTCACACAGTTTTAGGCGTTTTCCTTGTCATTTATTAAATGATAAAGCTGATGAATTTCTCAACTGTTAATAGAATTATTTATGCACTGTGGTGATACTGGAAAGTCATTGACCTTCATCGTAAAATTTATTGCGAACGGGTTTGGGAATCCCCGCGTACAAACACAATCCCGTTTTGATATCAATGCGATTTTGTTAGCAAGACTAACCGGCAACTTTGTTTGCTTATAACAGATAACATAAATTATAAGACGTTTATTTTTTTTAATAAAAAAAAATTAAAACATGACATAAATATAAAACTTAAGTCCGACGATGTGCTTTCTTTGCAATAATAATAAATAAATAAAAGCTAATCTACATTGATTATTTTAATTTTATTTTTAATCTAGATAGCTAATTGAATCTTAAAGTCAGATTATAGAGTATAAAAACGCCGTTATTATAATGGTAACAAAAATTTGATAAGAAAAAATTTCAGAGTTACATAAATGAACTAGAAATTAAGTTTCATTACATCTTTATAGCGCCGTTTTTATAGTAACGCTACTTATCAACGAAAGGGCATATTTATTTCAACGTTTGATTGACGATACTCAAATAAAATTTCCCACGGATCCTGATTAAAAAGTTTTAAAGTGATACAGATTTCGAGAACTCCTCGTGGATTTTTGATTAATCTGTTTGCATACTTCCGATTATTCACATACCTTAACTGTAAAATATACTTGAAATGTTTTTAAATAACTTCTGTTGTTTAAATTTATATTTATAATTAAATAGCTAGTTAGTTACCAATAAACAACAATGTAAATGATATAAAAAGTTTTGTTATAAGAGTGAGAAATTTATTATAAATTTGAAGTAAATAAACTCCTAGTTACATGAATACAAGTACTCTCTTTTTTGTTAATCGATTTCCTCAAAAAAGGACTTACTCAATTGTGAGCGTATGTTTTTTTTATATCTGTTGCCTTGTTGTTCCGCTTCTAGAGCCCCGTTTTTGTTTATTATTTTATTTAATGATAAATATTAGCTACCCTTTGGTCTCATCATTTTGTGATAAGTCGTTTTAATAGATATAAAAATGCAAATTTATCAAATTAGATAGTTTTCCACTTATAATTGAATTTAAAGTAACTTTTGTGCTCGGAAAAGTTAACGAGTTAACAATAAAAAAAAGTTTACGAACTCGTTATAGCCCAGTTATAACGTTTTGAATTTTATAAAAAAACATTTTATTCTTAATAAAATTAATGTTTCTTAATTACTTTTCGCGACTTTTTGTAGCTTTCAACTTTAACCTAAAATTTGGTGTAAATGTAGTAGCCAATGGAAACGAAATAGCGTTGTTTTGTCTCATCACTGGCTTACAGTCGACTATTAATAACACCATTAGTGCAACGCCTATTACTATAGGCTACTTTATTAACAATTATACCACGTTTAATTTAGCTAATCTATGAACTGCATATATTTAATAATCACTTCAGAAAATAAAGCTGAGCATTTATCAGCGTCAGCATTTCCCGCCTAAAGTGCCAGTATTCCTTTAGTATTCGATCGAATCGGTTGTTTGACAGACGCCGATCCGCCATTTTGTTTTGTGCGAAAATGTATACGGATATACCGTCGTTAAAAAGGTGTTGCTGTTGCGCACCATTGAGATACGGCTTACTTGCTTGGGCTTATATCAAATTGGTAATATGTTTTCCTTATTTTAATAGATTTATCAATGTAGTTATTTTTAATATAATCTATGATACACAGCATAGACTATATTAAAAATAAACTTTAAAAATTGGGAAGTTTGCCATCTTTTTTTCTTCTTTTTTATTTAACCAATTTTGTTTGCTCTAAACGAAATATAAATAATGATCATGTGTCATAGGCAATAAAGAATTACAATTTAACGTTTTAAACTTCTTATTTATTTTTTTTATCTGCTGTGGATTGTAACAAATTAGATACATATACATAGTTTATTTAAAAAGGACAAAAATTATCTATTTATATACAATACCAAAGTGAGAAAATATTCTGATTTATAACAAGCAACAATAAGTTGAGTAATGTGACAATAGTTCAGTTCATACTTTTTTACTATATTTTCATTATATTCATGATGATACTTCAACTTCATTCCACCGATACATGTATATTTAGAATTTCAATTGATAACATTTGTACGACAGCGAACACAAGTGACGTTCACATGTTTTCAAAGTTTCATTATTCAATTTTACGATAAAATTAACTACAATAACATACATAGCATATGTAATTAACAGACCGACTTAACTGCTTCTTGTATTATAACTGACAGACTAAAAATATGAAGATGTTTCTGGCCCAAATATCTATATATGTATAGTAGATCCCGGTTTTGAACTTCCTGATCACGATATCTCTGAAGCTATAAGGCCGATTTAGTTGGAATTTGGGTATTCATTAGCCAAATAGAGGTATAGTTATTACGGCTTTTACGAAATTCCAACCTCAAAGGGGATTGCGATGTTAAATTACCACGTTGTTGGTCGGGGCCAACAGCTAGTTTATCATAAGCGAAGCCAAATCTGAGGCAAGTAAAATATAACAATTATTTGCACAACGTCTGAGTTAATGGTGGACAATAATTGGCTTATTCCATATTGAACCAATAAGGGTGAAGTACTTTTTAGTGCCAACCCGTGTCTGGAGGACGGTCCTCTTTTTACAAAGGGGCCATCTGGGACAGTACCACCATGGTGCCTATTTCTGTCGCAAAGCAGTAGCGTTAAACACTACTGTGGTCCAATTTGAAGGGCACCATAGCCAGTGTATTAACTGGGTAAACGAGACTTAACATGTCTCACGATAGGCAGCGCGTTGATGATGTCACTTGGTATTCCGAACGTATATGTGCGTCAGTAACCACTTTCCATCAGGTGACCCGACAGCTTGTCTGTTTTCGTAGCCAATAAAAGAAAACGATTTTTGCATTAATTTAAACTATCATAAACACTAGACCTTATTTAACTTAATTATAACATTATTTAATTTCCAGGCGTTCAACATCGTACTTTTGGTGGAATAATAGCTACGATGTCCGTGTATTTCATATTGATGATATTTGTCGTGCACCCGCTGCATGTGATTTCTGTATTTGCTTTGGTACTCTTGCTGATATTCTCGGATATAATCTTCAATATTGTACTTATTGTTGGTGCTCATAAGGTTTGTACCTCATTCTTTTAGGAATGTATATATTTGTCAGCACATTTATTATATTTATCATAAAGTATATGACATATCTATTATTTAATATTTTGTGCATACACTTTTATATGTGGTTCTTTTAGCACATTTTTTATTATTTTTCAGAAACACACGACTCTTCTCCGTCTTTACTTCCGATACGGGATAGTTCACGGGATTTTAATTGTTGTAATCGGCACCTTAAGCATTTGTTACGTTCTAACCCCTGCCAATGGTGATATAACCAACTCCGATTTACTTAATTTCGTCGCGGGGTTCACTTCAACGGCCTTCTTGTTTTTAAGTAAGTTTTAAGTATTATTATTGCTATTACAGGAACATAGACTTACCTTTTAACTTATTATAAGATTGCTCAAAGCGACTCTATCGCTTTCTTGACGGCGGATCTACCTTACAGTGGGAGTAAGACACATCCGCAGTACGGTAAGTCCAATAAGTCAATTACCATTTTGCCTGCTAAGCGTAGCAAATATGAGCAACTCTTTAGGAACCACCAAGACGGCGTCCATGAAGGCATATGTACAGAAGTGATGATGACGGTGATAAGATTGCTATTAATCTAAAAAAATAGTATATAGGAATATAATGACTTATAATGTGCCATTCAAGGAAACGGATACACAAATGGCTATCTTTTTTAATCGTTGCAACTAAATAGTAAAAGCCGGTCACGTGTTCCGAAGAACGGATTGCCGATGACCTAATAAGGTTCTAGAGTAGAGGCCACGTTTAGGAAAACGGATTGTTGATCGACACTCGACTATGTGGGATGGCGATCTCCGTGCAGAAGCCGGTTCTAGTTGGTTCAAGCAGGGGATCAGCCGTCTTGTCTTGGCGTTCATTGAAAAATTCCTACGTCCAGCAGTGGACGGATAGGGGCCGATTGTGATGATGATGATGATGAAATAGTAAAAAATTACCCTGAATGTTTCCTTGCAAAACATAGATGTATAACACAAGGTTGGTTAGGGATATCTTTGCACAAAATAAGCCCAGTGGCCAACATACTTTTGACAGTTGTTATTTACTGTCACGTCTCTTTCGATATTAAGAAATATACTAATTTACCCTTTTTAGTAAAAGAAATACGACTAACTGAACTTATAAGACGCTTCAAGTAATAATACTCACTTTATAAATTTCCCCGCTGCCCTAAACAGGATATTATGCCATACATCAGTTATAGTTTTCTGTAAATCAAGGAAAACTTCCGTAATTGTCGCAGGATTCACTTCTAACCAGGAAACCAACTAGTTCTCTTGGACTTTGTTCACAGATATAGTGTCCTTTCTTTATTTCAGTTCTCCACATCTACTTACTCATTTTGGTGCGCAGTGAAATAATAAAATTGAAGCCAATTGGTGACTTTGAATTCGTCAACCACGCTGCGACCCCACGTGCGTCATGCACTGTGAGATCTCCCGCCAAAAAGCAAAGAAGTGTTGCCATGAATCTTTACAAAAGTGCTGCCTATAAAAAAAACTGAATCTCATGTTAAAATATTATTATTAATCTATTTATTATTAGCATATTAAATATTAAAATCTTTTGTAAACAAAAACGTAATAAAATGATTCATACAGTGTCATTTTTTTATTTGTTCCTGCGACGATAATCAGCGAACTATATTAAACTAACTAATTACCTTTTACCTATATCACAAGCTCACAGTAAAATGTCACTAGCTACCTTTTATGTATTTCTTATAAAATTATTAAAATTTAAAACTACTGTTGAGAATAAATTTATTATGGAGATATCAAAGATTTGAAATAAACGAATACATAAAATAAGGCTCAAACAAATATTATAAATATCTTAAATTGTAATTAAAACATCAGACCAAAACATCCATTTTACTTTTATGAATTTTAATTTCGTAACTTACCAAGTTTCGAAAAGAAAAATAAGATAAAAATGTCGTAGTGTTATTAATTTCGAATAAACTGTGAATAAAACTGATAAATTTATAAATTAAAAAAAAAAATACCTTTGAATATATTTAATATAAATGCCTGTATAATTAAGATCAGCATTTTCCGCGCTTATAGAAACAATTTTTTATATGTATCTGTTTAAAGAACTATTTAATCTAAAGCCCAATTACTTATTTGCTTATTTCATATTTTGTCTTTATTCGTCTATGGAGAGAAATATTTTATTTTCCCGTTTTTACAATACAGTAATTCCTGTAAGCACAAGCTTATACCTCTTTCTTTGTTATATACATCATGTTACTTTTAGTTCAATCCGCTGTTCAGTTATGTTTAGAATCGTAATAGATAACATTATTATGTTAGCGTACACGTGTGACGTTTATGTTTTTAAAGAATATTACTAATCGTCTTTAAGTTAAAATTGAATAACATACATGCTTATACAGCTTCTAGTTCATCAACTGATAGATTCTAAATCTGTAAATAGTGGATATTCGGACTCGGCAGCCCGAATGGGATAGCGCTACAGTGCCTATTTCGCAACAATTATTGTATAGTCAAATTTAAAGGGCAGGGACTATAAAAAGTTCTCCGGTAAAATATAAATTTGTTATGAAGCGATGTCACAGTTTTTTAATTTATGTTATTGTTTTTAAATGATGGAAAAATGAGTATCATATCAAAGTAGTAATAAATAATAATCAATGTCAATAAAATCTGCGGCCGTGTTAAATTTAAATTATGAAACTACAGTTGAATACAATCATCCTAAATGTGGGTAGAGCTGTTTAAAGCGATTTCTGCCCCATATTCGTCTAGAGCTCTATTAACTATGAGTCATCATCATTATCATTATTAGCCTGGGTTAGTCCACTGTTGGACATAGGGCTCTCCTAATGCACGCTACCGCTTCCGATCTTCGGCTATTCTCATCAATCTCATTCAAAAATAATAGGTACACGAAGATTAATCTCTTGAAAGTTTGAAAGAAGTCATTACTCAAATTTCTATACCGTTATTTTTAATTGACAAACTTGAAAAACCTTGCAGTTCGTGTCTGTATATTATGCTTTTCTTAGTAAAATTATAATAGAATGGAAAATGTAACAACTACAAAAGATAGTGTTCATAATTTAATGTTTTAGTACTACAAAACAAAATTGTGCAATTAATTTCGTATTGAAAGTATTATTTTCTTCTTTTCTAGCTTTTGTTGCTTATAAATAGTTTCTTCTTGTTGATTTATTTTTTATGAGGAGTAAATGAAATATGAAAAAGAGGTTGTCCGTCAATTTTTATTTACAAGTAATGGTACATACATATTTATAGAGGGTTCCTCCCATTATCCTGTTGTGGGGCGTCAACCACGACTTCTGATATATGGTTAATAAAAGTCATTTGACTGTTTGTTCGTATCTTCTTCAGTTCAGTCCTAATAAGTAGAAGGAGGTATGTCTGCAGGGCTGGGGAAAAGATAAATGTAAGTATGGAAGCCAAGATCGAAAAGTGGGTTTTTTGTTTATTATAGACCTCCCAGAAGGTATTCATATAAATAGACAAGGGAAGTAAAAAGTATTCTTTTTCGTTCTAAAGCTAGGCTAATTTCTATGATTTATGTTTTGGAAAATGGTACTTGTTGCTTGTTGTACTTGTGTTATAAACACAATATTCTATATGCAAAATAATTTGTTCCTGATTTACTGTTGAAAAACTAAAACAATGTTTTTATTACTGAAACTCTACAAAACAGTGTATTTTAAAAAATTGGCAAAAATCCTACTACATAATTTTACTGCCCTGTAGCCTAGTAATAAGGGCGTGTACTTTAGAAATCGAGGTCAAGGGTTCAAAAATTTCTTTTGTTTCCTAGTTAGTTAGGCAATGCGGGCTGACCACCAAATTGTCTGTAAAGTAAGAATATCCATGTGTCGAATAGGTCTTTATAAGTCTAGTCTTTATAAGTATCTCTCCGGTCGTGTTGGTTATCCGTCACATCGGACAATGAGAGTAAAGAAAGATGTGGAGCGGTTACACATGCTAGGTTATGTTATAAAATATAGCAAAATTAATTAAACAATTTTGTGCATTTTATGTAATTCTTTTATAAGAGTTCTGTTTTAAGACTTGTAAACGAGACGGCGATTATTTTATGAAAAAAAAATCATGCCAATTACAGAGATTATAACCATTTACACAAAGGAAATGTTTGATTTAAAAGTCAGTCTTTTTCTAGTAAATAAATAAATTATCATCACGGTAAAAATAAAAACACCAGTTACCAGTAGTAATAAGATGCGCGCGTAAAAAGCAATTTCCGTTGTTATTAAATTAATTTATACGGATAATAGAGCAAGCACAAAAATATAAGATATACTAACCAACTGCCTCCGTAACCTAGTGGTATTGGCGTTTGCGTTTAGAAACTGGAGGTCATGGGTTCGAATCCTGCGGGACTCAACAAATTTCGTTGTTGTGTCCTAGTTGGTTAGGACAGTTTGGGCCGATCACCCAATTGTCTGAAAAGTAAGATGATCCATGCGTCGGATGGGCATGTAAAGGCGGTCCACCCACCAACCCGCATTGGACCAGCGTGGTGAAAACCTCCCTAATGGATAGGGTGTATTAGGGGAGCCCTATGTCCAGCAGTGGACTATCGCAGGCTGATGATGATGATGATGATACTAACCAAAACCACAGAAGACAAAAGAACCATCTAGAATCCAGTTTTCCCAGTGACTGTGTAGATAGTGATGCGCCAGCACTAAAAGCGTAACAAATGACGCTAGTGCAGTAGTGATTCCGTAATAAAAATAGGCGCGTAGAAGACGAGGCTTTTTCTGTCATCAAAATGATTACTTTATATGTTTTTTTAATGATTAAAGCAAGAATACGAGCAGAAAGTTCACCTGTGGACAAGTGAACCTCTATGCTTTTTAGACGTTATATCTTGTTTTAGATAAACGAGATATAACTTTAAAAATACGCTAGCAAAAGAATACCGTTTCTCCTAAACGGTAGACAGTACTGTACATATATAGACTACAGATTTGTGGCAGAAATGGGCACCGTGGAGATACTACCCAGACGGTCCCTTGTAAAAGGGTTCTACCTACTTAAATTAACCGTAACTTCCTCCTAGCCAAGTGATATGGCTTTGCGTTGTTCAATCGCTTAAACCAGCTTTGCCTCAAGGTTATTTTCTGGATGGTCATAACGGTCTGACATGTTAAATGATCCGCGCTGCAGAATGGCATGCAAAAAATTGGGCCTGGTACTCAGAACCATACTTGGCAGTCCTTATAGGAGCCTCTAAAGTTATTGGTAGCTAATGTACCGATTGAATTGACTTTATTATTTCGGTTGTGGAGGATACTTGTCAGTTCCTCCAAAATTGTTATCCAGATAATTCTAGTTGAATTAGACACTGACCCCGTGCTAACTTAGTTACTAAGTCTCTAGAATATATCTAGCAGAACGACCAGTTGCTAATGAAAATATCTGTCTGCTTACCCAATGGGCTCCGATGATAAGGACAACGCTAAATATGGCTTCCAAAGTGTAGAGAAGAACTGCGAACCACAACTGAGTGAAGAAGGAAATCCCTTTGTACAGGATCATCGTGTGTCTCGAACTCGCCTCCTTCGTAGCGAGCCATGTCTCCAAACCGATCACAAATATGGAGAATGCCTGAAAAAAATGATTAACCGTGTTTTTCTGATGTATTTAAAAAAGATCAAAAACGATATGGATTTTTTTTTTGCATGCGCAGACAGACGAGCAGTCGGGCCACCTGATGGAAAGTGGTCACCGACGCCCATAGACGTTGGCAATACTGGTATCACCAACGCGCTGCCTATAGTGAGACATAGGAGATTAAGTCTCGTTTACCAAGTAAATACGCTGGCTACAGTGCCCATTCAAACCGGAACACGGTAGTGTTTTCACACTACTGCTTTGCGGTAGAAATAGGCACCGCGGTGGTACCCACCCAGACGGTCCCCAGTAAAAATGGGACTCTACCACCGGTAAATTTAAACTGAGTAACCCGTAATGAAATGGGTTCGATACGTGCCGCGTTCTCCTTAGTAGGAATATAATGTATTATCCTTGATCACCTGTTGCCGACATTTCACCAAGATAGTACCAAATTCATGTCAATGCTGTATGTTATATTTTTAACACATTTACTTGCTATGCCTTAGCTCTGAAAAAGATTATCATAGCTAATATTTAGGTAATTGTACTGATCATCATCATCATCATCATCAGCCTTTGTTAGTCCACTGCTTGACATAGGCCTCCCCTAATACACCCTTATCCATTAGGGGGTTTGGACCGTATCCCACCACGCTGGTCCAATGCGGGTTGGTGGGTGGACCGACTTTTTTACATGCCCATCCGACGCATGGATCATCTTACTATTCAGACAATTGGGTGATCGGCCCAAATTGCCCTAAGCAACTAGGAAACAACAATGAAAATTTGTTGAGTCCCCGCAGGATTCGAACCCACGACCTCCGGTTTCTAAATCACACGCCCATACTACTAGGCTACGGAGGCAGTAGTACTGGTAATTATAATAGACTAGGTATGAATTATACAGATTGACTGAGCACAAATTACCAAAATTTTTATTTAATTCGACGAGAAGTTAGCTTTTGACGCCGTAAGTGGTTGATATAAGATACTTTTAACGTATATCAAAACTACTGATTTACAGCTTTTCGCGTTAGTTATATATATTTATTCCCAACGTTTCTTTCCAGCGTCCATGATTACCGGCAGACAGATTTTTAACGTAGATTATATCTCTAAGGGCTTGTATAGAGAACTACTGCTGTAAATATAACTTTTATAAGTTTTATATTTTTATATAATTTACACATGTAATTTTGTATGTTAGTACTAATCCAATTATATTCCAGTCCTTCAAAATGTCAAAAATTATTTATTCAATTTAGGCTTTACCAAGCACTTTTAAACGTCAAAATTTACCCCATGTCAGGCTTATACGGCAAGCTTCCTGTTGCTTCTATATTACTTTTTACAAGAATTTTACCTTTGTTGGGCACTTAACCATGAACGCTGTAAAAGATCAAGAATAAAACTTAAAAGTAAACGTGATAAATCTTTGAAAATGTACTTTTTTATAATTATTATTGAGTTTTAACTACTAACCTTCTTTCGCTACCGTAAAGTGAATTCATATTGTGAAGACTATAACATTAATAAAAGCTTTTACAAATATGTCATAATAATATTAATATTGTAGTAAATGCGAAAATTTGTGACTACTCAACGAGTTTTCATAAAACTTCTCTATATTAAAAACCTAAACACCAGAAAAGTGTATACTTAATAATTAAAAATGAATCGTTCATAAACGCAAGCGGACCCACTGACGTAAACTAGTTTATACCGATTATCTGGTATGTAAATTTCCCAGAAATTTTTATTTTCGGTAAAACAAAACCCGTTTACGACAAAATTATGACATTGCTTCCCCAATGACCCACGCGTTGGAACAACAGTGATAACGCATTGATAACACCATACTTTTCGATTTATGTATTCCTAGTATCTTTTTGTTTACAATAATAACTTTGATATTTCCGATTTAGCAACGGAAATTAACGCAGGGAAGACCAATGTGTTACATGATTAATGTGAATTTGGAATTATAATTTCGTTAAAGTATTGAGCGATTTTTTTTAACGTAATGAGTGTTAATTTCAATTTAAGTTTACATTGCTTTTATCATAAAGTAATAATAATGTACGAGTAGTTTAGTCTGTCGGATAGTCAATATACAGCAATTCAATTAAACAAATGACAATTACTACAATTAAAATCAATTTTAGGTTTTTTTAATTTTTAGTTTTAATTGTTTTAACACATTCAAACACCGTTCAAAAAATTAAATTAAATTATGACAGAGTTCCGATATAAGTTGTTCTCTTTAAATACATTAAAGCAATGGCCTATTCGTTTACAAGCAACCAATACCATTATTAACTTTCAAATCCCCAAGGTTTTTGAATAACGTAACTTAT
Organism: Lamproptera curius; assembly: GCA_029286875.1. NCBI lineage: Eukaryota > Metazoa > Arthropoda > Insecta > Lepidoptera > Papilionidae > Lamproptera > Lamproptera curius. The sequence continues at coordinate 2,821,465 of JAGSMT010000017.1, forward strand.
GAAATTAAAAACGACTTAGTAATTATTCAAATAAAACAAAACAAAAATGAAAAGTAAGTACGTGCCTAAATATTAATTTCAGAAAAGAAAATATACCGCAAATTTAGATTTCAATTAAGCCTTCTACTTCGGCGTAGTGCATATGTGTTTGTACATACACTTATGCATTTTGATATCTTCTAAATATCTACGGAACGACCTAGACTTTAACTGAGAGACCTATCATCATCATCATCAGCCTGTGATAGTCCACTGCTGCATATAGGCCTCCCCTAATACACCCCTATCCATTAGAGGGGTTTGGACCGTATCCCTCCACGCTGGTCCAATGCCGGTTGGTGGGTGGACCGACTTTTTACTTGCCCAACCGACGCATGGATCATCTTACTATTCAGACAATATGGTGATAGGCCAAATCGCCTTAACTAACTAGGAAACATTTGTTGAGTCCCCGTAGGATTTGAACCACGACCTCAAAAACGATATGGATTTTTTTTTATTTCATGCGCAGGCAGACGAGCAGTCAGGGCCACCTGATGGAAAGTGGTCACCGACGCCCATGGACGTTAGCAATACTGGATCACCAACGCTTGCCTATGGTGAGACATAGGACATTAAGTCTCTTTTACCAAGTAAATACGCTGTACAGTGCCCATTCAAACGGAAACGGTAGTGTTTTCACACTACTGCTTTGCGGTAGAAATAGGCACCGCGGTGGTACCCACCCAGACGGTCCCCTGTAAAAATGGGACTCTACCACCGGTAAATTTAAACTGAGTAACCCGTAATGAAATGGGTTCGATACGTGCGGCGTTCTCCTTAGTAGGAATATAATGTATTATCCTTCAATACGTGTTGCCAACATTTCACCAAGATAGTACCAAATTCATGTCAATGCTGTATATTATATTTTTAACACATTTTCTTTCTATGCCTTAGTTTTGAAAAAGATTAACGTAGCTAATATTTAGGCAATTGTACTGGTAATTATAATAGACTAAGTATAAATTTTATACATTTACTGATTACCAAAATTTTTATTTAATTCGACAAGAAGCGAGCTTTTGACGCCATAAGTGGTTGATATAAGATATTTTTAACGTATATCAAAACTACTGATTTACAGCTTTTTCGCGTTATTTATATATATTTATTCTCAACGTTTCTTTCCAGCGTCCATGATTACCGGCAGACAGATTTTTAACGTAGATTATATGTCTAGACCACAGGTTCTCTCAGAGGTTGAAAGCTTTTACAGCCAGTTATACGCGTCGCATTCAGCACACCCGGAGCCGGATGAGAAGGATTCTCGAGCCACTCTTACCCGCCATGTGTCGGAGGATCTTCCAGAAATCGGCCTAGACGAAATCGAGGGGCTCTTGAGCAACTTCAAATGGAAAAGCCCGGGAGAAACGGAGTCACGACGGAGCTTCTGAAGGCCGCCGTAAACCGGTGCTAAAAAGACTCCGCCGTCTATTTAACTCTGCACTTCTCTCCTGGAGAACTCCTGAGGCATGGCATAGGGGTTTGGTCCTATTGTTCTTCAAAAAGGTGATAAAACCTTTTGAAGAACTATCGGCCAATATCGCTCCTGAGTCATGTCTATAGTTGTTTTCGAGGGTCATCTCGAATCGTCTTGCACGAAAACTCGACGAAGCGCAGCCTCGAGAACAGGCCTGGGTTTCGGAGGGTTAAGCACCATAGACCACATCCATACAGTGAGGCAGGATATACAGAAGACACATGAGTACAACCAGCCCCTGTGCATGGCATTTGTGGACTATGAGAAGGCTTTGACTCCATAGAGACCTGGTCGTTCTTACAGCGGTGGCAAATTGTTTGGCAATAAATCCAGATGCTGAGATGTCTATTTGACGCCGCCACTATGTCTATCGTAGTCCAAGCAGGCTGAGCCTATCCCCTGCACCGCGGTGTGAGACAAGGAGACGTCATGTCTCCGAAATTGATTCTCCGCCGCGCTGAGGACATGTTCAAGACGCTCAACTGGGAAGTACACGGCATAAATGTGAACGGCCAGTACATTACACATCTGTGATTTGCGGACGATATCGTCATCATGGCTGAGACCGCTAAGGACCTGCAAAATGGTGCATAGCCTGGCTGAGTCCTCGCACGCATCGGTCTCCGGATGAACTTGGGTAAAACCAAGGTCATGTTTAACGAGCACGTTGATCCGGGACCGATCACAATTGACGGCACATCCCTCGAAGTTGTTTCGAGTACGTTTACCTAGGGCAAACGCTCCAACTAGGTAAAACAACTTTGAGGGGAGCTAACAGAAGGATTCGGCTGGGCTAGGCAGCTTTTCATAAGCTTCGTCGTGTTTTCTCGTCACCCATCCCACAGTGCCTCAAATCGAAAGTCTTCGATCAGTGCGTCCTACCCGTTATGACCTACAGTGCCGAGACTTGGACACTTACGGTTCGACTGGTCCACAAATTTAAAGTCGCTCAGCGAGCTATGGAGAGGGCTATGCTCGGAGTATCTCTGAAGGACCGCATCAGAAATGATGTGATCCGCCAGAGAACCAGAGTCACCGATATAGCCCACCGGATTAGTAAGCTGAAGTGGCAGTGGGCCGTTCATATAAGCCGCAGAACTGACGACCGCTGGAGTCGGAAAGTTCTGGAGTGGAGACCGAGGCTCGGCAAACGTAGTGTAGGACGCCCTGCGGCAAGATGGAGTGACGACATTCGCAAAGTGCTGTAAATATAACTTTTGTAAGTTCTATATTTTTATATAATTGTTACTGTTTTTTATAATTTACTCATGTAATTTTGAATGTTAGTACTAATCCAATTATATTCCAGTCCTTCAAAATGTCAAAAATTATTTATTCAATTTAGGCTTTACTAAGCACTTTTAAACGTCAAAATTTATCCCACGTCAGGCTTATACGGCAAGCTTCCAATTGCTTCATTATAACTTTTTACAAGAATTTTACCTTTGTTGGGCACTTAACCATGAACGCTGTAAAAGATCAAGAATAAAACTTAAAAGTAAACGTGATAAATCTTTGAAAATGTACTTTTTTATAATTATTATTGAGTTTTAACTACTAACCTCCTTTCTCTACCGTAAAGTAAATTCATATTGTGAAGACTATAACTTTAATAAAAGCTTTTACAAATATGTCATAATAATATTAAAATTGTAGTAAATGCGAAAATTTGTGACTGTCGATGTTGTCTTTTTATATAACAAGAAATACTGACTAATCAACGAGTTTTCATAAAACTTCACTATATTAAAAACCTAAACACCAGATATATATACTTAATAATTAAAAATGAATCGTTCAAAAACGCAAGCGGACCCACTGACGTAAACTAGTTTATACCGATTATCTGGTATGTAAATTTCCCAGAATTTTTTATTTTCGGTAAAACAAAACCCGTTTACGACAAAATTATGACATTGCTTCCCCAATGACCCACGCGTTGGAACAACAGTGATAACGCATTGATAACACCGTACTTTTCGATTTATGAATTCCTAGTATCTTTTTGTTTACAATAATAACTTTGATATTTTCGATTTAGCAACGGAAATTAATGTAGGGAAGACCAGTGTGTCACATGATTAATGTAAATTTGGAATTATAATTTTGTTAAAGTATTGAGCGATTTTTTTTAACGTAATGAGTGTTAATTTCAATTTAAGTTTACATTGCTTTTATCATAAAGTAATAATAATGTACGGATAGTTTAGTCTGTCGGATAGTCAAAATACAGCAATTCAATTAAACAAATGACAATTACTACAATTTAAATAAATTTTAAGTTGTTTTAACACATTTAAACACCGTTCAAAACGTTACTTTAAAGAACTTTGAATATAACAGGAACAGTGCTCATACTGTATTTAAGAACTTTTTATAGATATGGGATACATAAAGGTATTTATCATTATTTGTTATTAAACAGACAATAACAGAGAAAAGTTCAAACTGTAAGAGATATGCAGGAATTAAAACATTATTCACATCATCTCTTCAATGAAAAAAAAACAATGGAACTACAGTAGGGCTTATCTCTAAAAAATATAAAACCAGAAGTAAAATACAATTGAATGTATTAATTTAACTTTTAAATTTCAAACACATGAACGTTTTTCAAAGTTATTATTAAAAACTTATATCTTTGTTAAAAAAAATAAAACAGTTGGTTTAAAATTTCAATGAAAACAAACATAGGTAATAAAATTAATTACAAAAAATTCAAGCTAGGCTATGTTATATAAAAAACTCTTTAGCTAAGTTTTTCCTTCAAGTCTTAATTTACTTTGTTTTAGTTTAAATATATAAATTATATTACTAGTTATTATTAAGTTACTTCATCGTCAATGACTAAAAAGCTTTATTGCAAGTTCAGTCGTTTATATATTATGACGCTTATACGTTGTTACTTACTACTACCAAAAAAAAGCTGTCAATTATTGAAACTGTGCTACAACCAATAAAAAAGTTCCCTGGACTAACAAATATGACAGATTTGTTTCCAATAGGAGACCTATTATTTATTAAATATGGTCTTTTAATATGACTACAAAAAAATCATAACTTTTTCCATTTTTTTTTCATTTGTCCTTATGTCCTTTTTTTAGAAGACATCGCGCCTTGCTCGTAATTAACGACCCCGAAACCCCCCTTGGAGGTGGAATTTCGTAAAACCTATTCTTAGCTCATCTCTACCTGGCAAAAGAAATATTTATACCTAATTCAATCGGCCTCAAAGCTTCAGAGATATCGTGTTCAGATCAATATGGATTTATAAAGTGACATTATAATGTGTAATGAGAATTTAAAGATCAATAAAACTCACCAAATTGAGATACCCAAATGTGATGATGCCATATCTTAGAGGTATGCAACAGAAGCATCGTCTACACTCGGGAATATCCACCTTCATTTCTTCAAGATACATTCAAGACATTACAAGTTAAACGTGTAAAATTTCACCAACAGCACACCCCAAATCAAAGTCTAGAAGTACAAACAGAACGTTGATCAAAATTTTTCTAACTTCTTTTCTACTTCTTTTGATTTTGTTCCTCGTTCTTCTCAATCTTCTGGAACACAACGTGTTGTTCCCGCGAGCTAAAGTACGAATGAGGTCCGACTCAATTAAATCGTTCTGTCGTCAAATCAGGAAATGTGACATTACTCGAACAAAGTATCCGAATTTAGATGGTTAGTCCACGCTTTATTGAAGGTAAGGAAGGTGATCAAGTACATATCCCACTTAGTGTAGTAGTGGTAAAGTTTTCATTCCGTGTTTCGATATTTATAAATAGTAGCTTATCTCTCGGTTAATAACTTAAAACTCCGTTACAGTAATCGTAAAAATAATTAATTTTGTCTATTAAGTATATATAAGTAATATGAATACCTTTAATAAAGTTTCTTTTCATTAATTGAAAATCCCCTATACATTTTTTTTTAATTTATAGCTATTGTCTACTACTAGAGTACCAGACCCATGTACTCGTAAATATTTAACATACTTATAAATTTTTTGTCTTTGCTCTCACCTGTAATAGTATAATAGTCAAATATGACAAAAAAAGTCCCGCTGAGTTTTTTTCGCCGGTTCTTCTCAGGTCAGAGACGTCCTTTTATAACCCGGTGGTAGATTGTTGACAATCAATAAGTGCGTGTATCGCTCCCATGTTGAATAAAGATATTTCAGTCATTACTTCTGGCAATGTTGTCGTCCTAGAGTTTTTGTTTTGAATACTTAGTATTTACATATTTTTATTTTTTATTCGTTATATAATCTTGTGAAGATCAGCCTGCATAGTCCATGAAGTAGATGGAGCATGGGGTAAAATGGCTAAGTGGTCTGATCGTATAGGCTATCCGTTCTATAAGGCTATGGCTACGTTGCAATTAAAAAAAGGAGGCCTGAAAACTATCCCCTCCATTTTGATAGCATTTACGGCTATGGTTATCGCCGGGCATAACAGAATTTTTTAACTTCTTGTCGTTTTATCTATTGTATATGACAGTCCACTCCTGGACATAGTCCTCCCCTAATACACCCCTAACCATTAGCGGGTTATGGACCGTATTCCACCACGCTGGTCCAATGTGGGTTGGTGGGTGGACCGACTTTTTACATGCCGTAATAGCAACTCTAATCTTATTAAATAAACTTTTAAGTAATTTATCTATGAAAACACTTTTGTAATCTTGCCAAAATAATCTAACGCTATAATGATCTCGGGGTTAATTTGTAAGTCAATAAAATTGGCCGCTTTATAAAGTTTATTTTTTTTTAATATTGCAGATAACCTTGTCTGTAGTTTTAATATGTGTAGTATTATATTTAAATTTCAGAAGACGGTAAAAACAATACTATAACACCAATAAGAACTATTCCTACTAGTTAGTTGTAGTATCTAGAATAGACATTACAGTGCATATCCTTGAGACCTAATCTGTGGTAATGACCCTGCAACGAAGGAATGACATCAAGGTTTATCTGTTAAAACATAAATATGTCGTGATGAGCAAATAAAGCACTTTACTACTTAAACATAATATATTTCTCAACATATATTACAAACGTTTATCTTATTTTGTCGCACATACAAAAAATCTTTTTAATAAATACAAAGTGTTTTTAGAGCAGATGTTCCTTTTAAAAATGATAACTTATTAATAGCATTAGCTAATTTTATTTAAAAATGACACAATGCAAATTAAATTCAAGTGCAATGCGCAGTGAATATTGTAAATAAGTAACAAAAAGTGGCGTTCATTAACAAGGCCATGTCCAGCAGTGGACGGATAAAGGCTGCTTATAATGAATGATGAACATAAAACAACTTTTTAGAATAAAAAGAGCTAACAGTAAAAAAAATATTAAAATAAACTACTGGTTGGTCCCATTATACAAAAAAACTTTTCTCGCTTGTCGCTCCGTGGGCTCGCTTACAATTTATCAATTTAATACATCTATATCTTTGGTTAAAAATATATTATTCGTGTAATAATTTTGAATAGAATTTCTTTAAAAATATATATATTAAATTATCTCAAAATAAAATAAAAACTTATTCGATGAAAATGACTAGTGAAATTAAATGGCACTATTAAAAAATATTTAAAATTATGTATTTAAATGCATACAAATTAAGTATAGTTTTAATAAATCAATGCATATAATATCAATATCTTATATGATTAAAATTAATTTTAAACATATTACATCATAAATGTCCAAACTTTGCATTAATCTAAATTTCCGATTCTTTTAATGGCTTAATTTATAACTACACTTCCTATTTGTATTATTTATCAATACAAATTGTTCAATACCAATTTGTTCTAATGATATACATATATCTATTCATTATCATTTGCCTATTCAATACAGCGAAACGATTTTAATCAAAGGTATTTTGAAAATTAACGTCTGCAATGTTTAACCTGTCAACCAAGCAGGACGCAAAAATACGTCAAACGGAAATCAGTATCATTTGGCTATTAAGAGACAGTTCATAGTATTTTTATTCATTTTAGAAATAAAAAATACACAAGGAATAACTTTCCCCGGACGTGACGTACTTACACGTCCTAGTCAAACAGCTTGCGCCCGTTATATTATACTAAATCAACAAGGTAATTTCCCCGTTAACATGTTAATCTTATACTTAAAATTTGGCAACATTGTGCCGTGCAAAAAGGCGGGAAAGTAGCGTTGCAAGATGGCGCCCGTCTAACTCATTTACGTTTCAAACTACGCAGCGTCATTCGGCACGACCGTGCTAGGGTACACTCCGTCCTTCGATCTTTAAGTCGCCGCTGACTATCTGCTGAAGCTGGTTTTCGTACCCGTTCGAGTCGGATATTCTGAACTTTATTAGTAGACTCCTCACAACAATTATCAAGTAGACGTGTATACCTGTTGAAAATTGAAATAAAAACTATAAGGCGAAACGCTTTGATAATGTGAATGAAATAAATTTGAAATAAAGGATAAGCAAGTAAAATATCGACAATGTCAGAGATAAGTGTAGAAAAAACTAAATCTTTTTATTATATCATCATAAGTTATAACTATTTAAAAGTTAATTAAAACATAATTGCGTAATCTTTTACTATTTACATTTAAGTGTAATTAGGCTAAAGAAAAAAGGGAAACCTTTTTAGACGAAACGTAACTTAAGTTTAATCAGCATATTATAATAAGATTACATCCTATTTTGGTTTTAATAGAAAAAAATAAAAGATACAATACTACTGAAATTCTACGTAAGTCTGTCAAATTTCTGCAAGTTTCTGCGTTATTGAGTATTTCCATACAAGGAAACTTACGCATTCATGATTTTGTAGTTTACCCAAACTAGATTCAAAATTGTAATAAAGAAAGTAACCCATGGCAACGTATGACGTCATACATCCAGCATTCTTGTTGATTTGTCACTGAGATGTCAATCACTGAATGTCATTCGACTAACAGCAACACATTTCTACTTAATTTTGGATAAACTGTAGTAGCATATAGTAGCATCACCCACCAACTCGCATTGAACCAGCGTGTTGGGATACGGTCCAAAGCCCCCTAATGGATAGAGGTGTATTAGGGGAAGCTATGTCCAGCAGTGGACTAACAAAGGCTGATGATGATGATGATAGTATCATATACTTACATAAGCCAGTGACATAAAGTGCAGACATTTCAAGTGCGAGCCCGAAGTGCATAGAGTTCACCATTCCTATAATCTGCAGTACAAAGGTCATCAAAGCAGTCGCTATCGCATAATTGTAGAATATCTTCAAGAACAACATATTTCGCTGCAAAAAATAAAATAGAACTTTTTATTGTTTTCTTATGTTAAACATGATCGCTGGATATGATCTAAAACCTTGAGTGCGAGTTTAAATAATTGTATTAATTTAAATCCGTATATTTTTATTCTACATTAATAAAAATTTCTGCATTGAAAATTCACGTTGCTTATAAGATGTCTTATAAAAGAGATGCTTGAATACGCTGTTGTGGTTTCATACATTACCACATCACACTCTTGGGGTGAGATACATTTCTGGAAGATATTTGATATTGTTAGTAAATTGTTTGCAATTCATTAATTGACGGATTAAACGGTTATACCTTTCATTTTATTGAAAGCAAAGCGATCCGGTCAGAATTATTATATAATTTAAGCTAATATTATTACGCATTTACACCGAAGATTTTTAAAGGAGTCTAATTACTTCTTCTATTCACGCTTATACTACAAACTTTAAAAAAAAACTTTTACGGATTTATCGCTTTCATTAACACGTAAATACGTTTTTTTAAAAAACGCAGCATAAACCTAATTGTTGTATTCAAATAGTAATCGCGAAAATTAATAGTTAATTATTCTTATTTAGATTTTTGTTTCTATGTATCATGAAATTAAGTAATATCTAACAAAGAAGATAATACTCAATTTAATGTTGCTGTATACGCAGCAGTATGTTAAAAACGAGGAAATTGATAAGAACTGGATTGACATCACGCTGGACGGTGTTTTCTGGAAAGATTACGTCGGCTGGGATCACAATGGACTACGGACGTCCCATTTAACCGACAACTTGTCTTTGTCTGGATCGTTGGATCATAATTGGGATTTCACAACACGTTAATACGTATAAGGTCAAGGGAACAAAAAAAACATGTTGTTCAGTTATTTGAGGTGAAAATTATTCAGCAAACGTAAAAGTGCACAGTTCAGATTACATACACCACTAACATTTGACAAAAAAGTACTTTACACCAGATTGCCAATAATTTAAGAAAATTTTGAACAGTAATTATAAATAGAGAGCGGTCTTGTGTCCGGTCCTCATATTTTAATTTTTCTGCTCATCTTTTACTCCCTCAAAGATATGCGGACATCCAGAATTATGTATTATTATATAAAAGTTTTATTATAAAGTATTCTTGATTGATGCTTTTAGATTTACCGCCTTCGTAGCCTAGTGGTATTGGCCCGTGCTTTATAAATCTAAGGTTGAAGGTTACACTCCTCCAGGGAAAAAAACAATATCAGGACAATAAAAGCCGATCACCGAAATGTCTCAAAACTAAAATGATCCATGCATCAGATGTGCTTGAAAAACTAGGTCCCGAGTGTGAAGACCATCTTTGACATTTGTTAAAAGATGTCAGTGCACTCTTGAGGCATCGGATCCTCTGCCTCACTCTTGATTATGCGGAGAATTTATCATAAGGAAATTATTTAAATCTTATTGCCTACAAATTTACCGACAATCGAATATAGTTAACCCTGTGTGTTGTGGAGTATATTGACATTAACTTCAAAAGGAAATTTAAAACGCGATAATAGCTGATGATGCGTATAATTGACGTTCGGCATATAAGCCGATAATCTTTTCACTCACCACGTGTGCTCCGTAGACCATTAGCGCGTTCATTATAATCTCGACGCAATAGATTGCAATGCACACTGTATCCTCCAAGTTGACTGAGGAGCCATGGAAGACCATCGTCAGACCGAGTTCCTGGTGTACGGAGTAACTGTATACCCCGACCATAAACATCGAAAACAACTGCAACAAGATACATTCATTAAATATTTTACAAAATCAACATCATTTTATGTAAGATGAACCTGCGATTTTCCTGGGGTCAAAAGCCTGTTTCTCGAGGACAATATAACTTTCAGAATCATCAGAAAATTACACGTCAGTTTAGTAGATTTATGAACACAAAGAGTTAAGTAATATTTTTTATATCAAATCCATTAATTTAGTAATTTTTGAAGTTAGTTATATGATTTATATGGTGCTAGAAAGATGCTGGAAAGAGTCCGAAACGTTGGGAATAAATTATAGGTAAGTATAGAGATAATTGAGTGAAATCCGTCAATAAGTGGATTTGATATGTATAATAATCGCGTAAATAAAATAAATAATATTTTTATAACACGAAAACCATCTAAACACATTCGTAAAATTATTTCTAAATACAAAGAACAGTGTTTACTCAGGAATCGATATTAGAACTATTTAACCCCTGGATTAAAAATACGAATCAAATCAAAAGTATGATAAATAGTTTCATCGGCGTCTAGTCGGCGTGTATTTTGAATATCTCTTAATGAAGTCTTAACCTTAGTATTCCGATTAATTACTAGTACGAGACAACAAATGTAAAAGGTGATTATACTAAGGCAAGTTGGGCCGATCACCCAATTGTGTGAAAACTAAGATGATCCATGCATCGGATGGTCCAAAACCTCCTCATGGATAGGGGTGTATTAGAGGAGGCATATGTCCATCAGTGGACTGTGATGATGTTGATGATGATGAATTATACTAAAAACTTATTGGATTCAGGCTTATTATTGCCTATCTAAAGCAACTATGAAACGAGCTTAGCGTAATACTGAATTCTCCGGCTTAATGCCTTTTTAAACTAGCTAGAACTAGTTAAAAAAGCTTTCTACGAATAAGAACTGTTCATCTTAAATAAAATAGAAGTCTCCCTGGTTAAAATATATTTTTTTTATAATAGATATTGTATTACATATTAAAACTGTAGTTTAGTATTACTTACACAAAAAATTGTAAATGTTCTTAAAACATACTAGTGGACGTCATAGTGGTGGAACACTTTGTTTTATTTAAATGCAAGAAGTTATTTGTATGTGCCTATTGTGAGCTAAGAAAAATTTGTTAACGGATGCGGTCAATGAACTATTTCGGAGTCCACAATACTATAAATCATCGGAATCATCATTCTGCCTTTCGGTTAATGACCCCTTTGTCGAATTGAACAAAACCCGAGTAAGATAAAAACGTTTTGTTAGTGGTTTGAGGTTACAGTGAAACTAGCAGTTATAAAAGACCTTTAAAATTTAAATAATTGTACATCTACTTAGATGCAAAAATTATTACGTTTTATAATATTTTTTTTTTCATCTATACCGAACATTATCGTTTTTGACTCATTACTTTTTGGTTATATGTATTAAGACGTAAAGATTTTTATTAAAAAAACAAAATAAAAACATAGACCGGTGCAGCCCTGATTTCGAAAAAAGTATATTTCCATCATTGGACAGACATTTACCTCATTTTTTTACAAATATACACTTAACTCGTTTAGGCGTACATTTTGCGTACCCTTAAAAGTTTAAAAATATGACTGGAGTTTTACGTTAATAGCAAACGCTTCTTATATAAAACGCATTGTACTTTAGCACAAGTCGAAATATTAAACGTTATCTTTCTTATGTGTTCTATAAATAGTTTTTATATACTTTTTAATATCCCAGTAAATTTAAAATCACCTAAAAACTAAACAGTTTCTTACCTTATGTATGAATTGTTAACCCATAGACGTGAAGAAATATCCTTGATTCAAAAGAATGAATGATTAGGCTTCACCGTAAGTTTGGGATACTGTCATAACCAAAATTAGGACCAGGCGATCATAAAAATTAGAAGTATATAAAGAATTGACATCCGTGGCCTTAATGTCTAGGGCGCCAGATGAAGGCAAAAACGTTGGTTATAAAATAAGAAACACAAATTGCCTAAAATCTATAAAAATACAGTAAGCTACATATAAGTATAGGAGCCGCGTATAACAAATTCCCTTTAACTCCAGCTAACCACCATCATCTGAATAATAAGTAAAAATTAATTGCCGGTTTTTATCTGGACAGTTTAAAACTTCCGAACCGGTGGTAGATTGACGTTCATGACAGATTGACAGACAGACAGAACCTAAATTGACTGAAGATTTTCCGTTCTTAGAAAATAATTGATACCAAAATGAAACGATCGTTCGTTTCATTTCGATACGAAAACGTAAATGGTATCCGTAGCCTAATGGTAAGGGCGTGTGCTTTAGAAACCGAAGGCGAATCCTGCACAAATTCTGAGTTGCAAGAAATTTTAATAAGGTTTTTATTTGTTGGTTAGGGCAATTTGGGATCCACGCGTCGAATAGGCATGTAAAAAGTCGGTCTACCCACCAACCTGCATTAGACCACCGTGCTGGGATACAGTCCAAAAACCATTTAATGGAGAAGGCGTGCGTTAGGGGAGGCCTATTTCCATAAGTGGAATAACATAGGCTTATGATGATGATTTCATTTTTTATTTGGGTTAGGTTTAGGCCACAAACTGGGTATTTTTCCTAGGAATTGCGTGTTACAAGTTTTGAAATGTGATATGTTGTGGGTTTTTAGCTTTATGTAGACGATAGCAGCTGTTGTAGATATAATATTCGCAATAAACATAGCACTTCCTCGACACCCACGTTCTCGTAAATGATAAGACTGCAGTGCGAAATAATGTGGGTTCCATCGTTAATATTCTCGTTTTAAATACTTATGTTTTTGTAATAACATATAATAACTATGTTCTTTTACTGGCATACAAAAAACCATATATATTAACCATATATATATAATATAATAAATTAAACTTCTGACAGAGTTAAGTTATTAACTCTTAGTTTTCTTCTCAACCTAATACAAAAAGTAGAGTGTTGTGAATAACTAATACTAATATGACACGAAATAACATTGAACTTGCGACTCAGCGATGACAGTTCCGTCATAACATCTTCTGTGCAATCAAATATTTATCATCAAAGATACATCGCTGGAAACATGCACTGACAGGTCAAGTTATCGCAAACCATTACAAACGACACGACGTTTTGTTTAAACAACTACGCAATTAAACAACAACTTTATTAACAGACATTGCGCGAATTTAAAATTGTGTCGCCATTTCAATTAATAGACAGACCATTTTAATTATTAGTCAGCAGTAACACGTTGCCTTAATTGATAACACGCTATTTATACACTTCCTAACTCAAATTTCATTACAAACAGTTGTTCAGCCGTTGAAGCGTTTAAATATTTACTGTAAGCTAAGTAAGCTTGTGCCTGAAAATATATTTAAAAACAACTAAACTCAAGTGCAATCCGTGTGCAAACTAGTTTGCGATCTATCGGAGGTCCTTCGTCAGGACGAGTGCGATAACTTAGTTTTTGATTATTCGTGTACTTAAAAAAGAACTGAAAATCATTTGAAACCGCTGTCAAATACAAGAATTCCGTAAACGCAGATTTAAGTCGGACCTTATTTATAATATGTTTTGTTAAAAACTTTATATACGATTCAAAGCAGTTCTTGAGTGTGTTGTTAGAATACTTTTCTATTATCCTGATCGTTTACGATTATTGAATACATCTTTTGATGTATTAATAATGTAACAAATAATTGTGAAAATTATATAAGAACATAAAACCCATAACTTTGTTTAACTCACAATGTTTATATAGCCGAAGATCAAGGCGCCCTTCCTCAACGGAAGGCAGAAGCAGCATCGTAACAATCTCGGTATTTCACAGTACATTTTAGAGGCACAGATGGACACAGCTAACCAACACAAGAGCCTAAACGCAACTGAACTAAACTCATTGAGCGCGAGTATTTATGTCCGCACGGACGCCACGTCGTATAAATAGACCCCAGATTAAATCGGTCATTTAAACAATGTTAAGGGTGTAATACAAAAAGGTGAATGCCAATAAATTCAATTCAAATTCAAATATCTTTATTCAACATGGGAGCGATACACTCACTTATTGATTGTCAAAAATCTACCACCCGTTCGGGAAAGGACGCCTCTGACCTCAGAAGAACCGGCGAAAAAAACTCAGTGGAATTTATTTTTTGTCATGTCATAAACTATTATCTATACAAATAGATAAAGTTAGAGTGTCTGTTTGTAGCTTCAAAATAACTTGATATATAACCTATGATTATAACAAAGCAATTTTTAAATTTTTGTATGTCTGTCTGTCTATTCTTGCTAATCTCTGAAAAGGCTGGTCTCATTTTGATAGGAAATTTTACTGGTTGAAGGCTGATGTAACTGGGAGTACTTTAGACGACTTTTACTTCGTTTATACAATTTCACTTGATATCGAAGATAACGCGTTAATGACGGTGAAAAATAAAGGTTCAAGTAATTGAGTTACCGAGTGATCATCCCTAAGGTTGGTTGTCGATGATGCCCTAGGCTCTGAATTCGCCTTTGTACTTTTATTTGTACAAAGAATAAGTTAATCACTTCATAGTATAAAACAAAATCGCTTTCTCCGTCCCTATATGTATGCTTAAATCTTTTAAAGTACACTACGAATTTCGATGCGTTTGTTTTATTGGATAGAGTGATTGAATAGAAAAGTTTATATGTATAACACATGCTTAATGTTCTAGGTATTTTTGGTTTGTAGATATTTTCATTTCATATTATATTTTTAGCATAGCTCCCGTGCGAAGCAGGGCGGGTCCTAGTAATATTAAAATGTGAAACAGCTGCCCAATGTAGTGTAGGAACTGCAATGGTTCTCTCTCTCTCTCTCGGCGTTCCACATATTCGAGAATCGATCGGATGACCAGACTTTCACCTGGTCTATCTATCTTGCTGGTGCCGTCCGCGTGATTTTTACCTTCAGTGTTGCCAGAATAATAAACTTTCCAAATTTTCGTAATATAGACTGGCATCTGACCTCCACAAATAGGGTAAACTGTATTCGTAGGATGGTTTTCCTATTTAGTCTAATAATGACTGCCAGAATGGTCTTAATAAGTCTAAGTCAAGCGGGCTGGCTCAACATTGGTTAGGTGTCTATTTTTTTTGACTACAAAAGCCGCTGGGCGTAGTTTGCTTGCTTGCCAGCCTATTAAAGCCAACTTAAGTTTCGACTCTATTGTTATGTCAAGAAATGCTACTGTGTTGCCTAACGCTTCTCTGTTTAAAGCCACATCACACCTTAGTCATTTGTTTTTTTTTTGTTCAACTTCAACCTAATTGCACTAAATCAGCATTCTACTTTCAGGCGGGTATTATTTTCATCGGCAAATTTTAAGTTACGTCTATTAGTTTTAGATATTGATGAAGTATCAGCTGCAAATAAAATAATCTCACCGTTTTTCTTAACCATGTAAAGGTCGGCTGTTAGACAATGCCTAAGGCATTAAGCTCACCTGTGTATATAAAATAAAAAATCTCGTTATTATTCCTAACATGGTGTACTAAGTCCTTATATAGACTAGTACGAGCAATGGCCCAAATACCCCATACTGGAGCCCCGGGAGATTTGTAACACTGATTATGAAATAAAATATTAATATTTAATCTTCCTTTCACCTAGCCAATTTTCCAATTTATCATGGAGTCGACTTTTAATCCATCCAGATTTACCTAATTAACCGTTTTTACGCAGAGCGACTGGCATCTGACCTCTGCAACCCAAAGGGTAAACTGCATTCTAAGAATGAGTTAGTTGTCTGTAAATTTGAAAGCTGTGATATCCTATAACAACTGCAAAAGATGGTCTTGACAATCGTGGCCGGCTTTTTACATGCTCATCTGACGCAAAATATTCATATTGAATGAATAACATGTAAATATTAAAACATTATTCAATATTTACATGTTATTTCGGAGTATATTCAAAGTATGCAGCCGGATAGAAATAAACACTCTTTGCTGGATAGACATCTTAGCATTAGCTTATCAAAACGCTTTATTTACTTTTATCGAAACACTTGGGTGGAAAACATTACAATTAATAAATATTTTAAAACAAAAAATACATATGTTAAACGATAAGTTCAAATATAAACACAACTAAAAATTTAAAACAACACAGCATTTACAGATTACTCTGAATTTAAATAACATTATGTCAAATTTATAGATAACAATATTCTGACCTTTCCAAGTAATTTATTATCACAACATGACTAATTGAGTTTTACTGATTACGCATAATAGTTTACAGTTTTTGGGGAAAATCAAATACCCAATATGAGCCTTATGCAATACTTTAAAGGGTTATCTAATACAATAACGTTTGGGAATACTTCGGGAATAAGTCGCATCACGGTATGACGTCATTAATATTTGGACTTACGTCAATTAGTAATTTCTTATATTGACGTAAACGCTCGGAGTCCGTGTAAAAATCTTTTATTCAATTATAGGTATAATCTCGTAAATATAAGAATTAATAAAATATAGGTTTTTCAGAAAAGTAAATAAAGTTTATCAGTACCACTCACTTTTACGCAAGTGCCCCTGAGAGCCTAAACCAACAACGACATGCAAAGTATATAAACAACGATGCTTACCTCCTCCTCCTCCAACTTTTGCTAAACAAAGATATCGAATATATAAAATTACTCAAAATAAGAGGTTCGGCATAACAGGGCGCACCAACTTATAACGAGCCATTTACTAACGGGCATAAACTATCGATCATTTATTACTGAGCCGTCGTCTCTGTACCGGTACCCTCCAACTCGTAGTTTTGCGAATCCCCTAAGTGCAATAGCTCTCGAGGATAAGGACGCCCGTCAGGCGGTGTGCATGCAAGGGCGCAAAATGATTGAGGTCAATGTAAGGGTGAATTTCGACTTGATCATATTTCACGCGCGCAACACGGACGATAATAATTTCTACGGACTCTACTTTAAGGTCCCTTGTTGTGTCTAACATAGCGTCAAACCCCTACGATAACGCGCAGGGCTGAATTCTGCTGGACCTGTAGTCGTTTCCCTGACAGGGAGATAGAAGCATACCAGGCCGGTGCCGCGTAAGCTTGGGCAAAGCGATTTGCACACAGATGTGTGATGCCAATACGTGGCGTAGAACCACTACCGCACCTCTGTCGGTGCTAACCACCGCATGGTTAACCTAAAAGACTGTATTTGGCGAGCTAGTGGTTTATTCTGCATCCGAGGCAAGTTATTGTGTCATTCCAAGCTATGCACTGGCTGCGAATCGCAAGTGGCGGCACAGACCCGGTGTTTTTAACGAAAGCAAAGGCGGTCGTCTTACCTACATTAAGTGAAATCCACCATATATCCAGCCAAAGGAGGAGCGGTCAAGCCGCAATCGAATTCTGCTTACTACCGAATCGATGAGACGACGTAAAAAGCACTGTCGTCAGCAAACAAGGCTAGTCGTACACTTCTTCTTGGTTATGTCATTGGTGTATGCCGCATACAGAACTGGTGAGATACAAGATCCTTGTGGCACCTAGCAAAGAATCTTCCGTGTTGATGAAACCGAGTCCTCAACAGTTTCCTAAAAATTACGCCTAAACAGTTACCTTCCATATACGACGCTATTATATGCACTGCGTACAGTAAAGTAGTGTATTCCAGCAATTTCCACAGAAGTCCTTCATGCCAGACATGGTTGAAGGCTTTCTCGCTACCAAGAAAGGCTTTGACAGATTTAGGCCCGATTTTTCAATCGGGGTCGAGTTTTTTCGTCACCAATCTCACAGTGCCTCAAATTGAGTTGAAGTTCCTCAATAGACTTGGACGCTTACGGTTCGACTGGACTACGAATTTAAAGTCACTCAGCGATGGAGAGGGCTATACTTGGAGTAGCTGTGAAGGACCACATCAGAAATTTTGTGATCCGTCAGAGAACCATAGTTACTGATAAAGCCCACTTGATTAGTAAGCAGAAGTGGCAGTAGGCCGGTCATATAAGACGCAGAATTGAAGACAGCTGGAGTCGGCGAGTTCTGGAGTATAGACCGAAGCTCAGCAAACGTAGTGCAGGACGCCCTGCGGCAAGATAGAGTGACGACATTCGCAAAGTGGCCGGTGTGAGATGGATGAGAATAGCCTAAGATCGGAAGCGGTGGCGTGCATTATGGGAGGGGGGATGATTATGATTTCTATTAAACGTAAGTATGTAAAACACAATGGCCGTATCGCAAGCGGTGCTGCTCATCTCTTAAGAAAATGTGCGAGCGCATCCTTCGAAACAGCACGCTCTCGAACAGCTTAGCAATATGGGACAATAGCGTTATAGGTCGATAATTATAGAAACTTACACTCTAGATACGACATACACTTTTTTACACGATTCTCATCCTGCCTGTGGTCCACGACGACAACAGTGCTACTAAAATTGGGAGGGTTTGGGGGTAAACCGTTTCTCTAAATTTTCCAGTAGGATTTCTGGTCATTCCCGCGAGTCGTAACAACGTCTACCATCCCTATTAATGCGGCTGATATAGTCTGAGTGAGTTGACGGTTAAGGAGGTAAAGCGACGTAATACGCTCGATCAAATACGGCTCCTCTTGTATTGCAAATATCCATGGGCGGCGGTATTCACTCACCATCAGGGGAGCAACCTGCTTGTTTGCCTCCGTCCTTCGCAAAAAACGAGACTCTAATAAAACGGGCAAAAACATTTCAATCGTGACGTTAAAGAACCCTGCATGCCAAGTAGTATCAGTTACTTTTATTTAGTTTAGGTCAATTAGCTGATTAAATTCGATTTCAACTGCGCCAAACCAATAAACATTCGACAAATTTAAAAACTTCCAAAACACAGTTATGTTTTTTTTATTTTTAGATTGCCCGAACAGCCTGTTTTTGTTCCAGAAATATTGTCTATATTTCGGCTGCTGATCTCCATAGCTCTCCACGCTCCATATGACATGATGCTATGCAAATACGCCAAATAAACCAGTTGCATAGTCAGTAAGATGCTTGATCTTGTGTATGGAAGAGACTTACTCTTTTTGATAGGCTGTCAATATGAGCCGGCGACTGAAGCTTGGAATAAACAGGAATTCGTAAAAATACAGCGGAACCTAGTCGATTACTGTCCACGTGAATGTTTGATGGAAGCGACAACTTAGAAAGTGAATACATTTTGTTTTTTGAGTTTAACAGTATGACACCTCATTTATTAGATTACTGGAAAGATTAATAGTTTGTTTATCTTTTTTCACGCTAAATAGTAAAAAGTGTTGTCAGCAAATAGAACCATCTCAGACAACTTGTCTATCATTAAAGACAAGCCATTTACGTACGCTAGGAACACAAGAGGTCCGAATATCGACTTTTGGGGGGCTCCCATTCGCGCTGTAGTATACTGAACGCAGAAGAAACAATAAAACAAAAATAGGTTTATTTCTTATTGTGATGACTGTGAACAAGCTGAATTGTCCTCTACAACAGGACTTCCACTCATCTGCAGTTGATTCTCGTCGTAAATTACAGGCGTATTATCAATGTCTATCTTCTCGTCAGTGTAAGGTGGGAGATTAAGGGTCCGTGGTCTTGCAGCGCTACGACAAACGACCAAAGCCTGGTTGACACACTGAGCGACTTCTATCACGGTACTGGGACTTGGTATCAACAAATCCTGGTTGTAAATTGTGTCCATGTGCTTGAAGTTAAGATCCTTCTCCGTATTGGCTAGTTGTTGTTCTGAACTTTGTCCTGAAATCTCGGCGCTAGCTATACTGACTACCGTCACGTCTGCCATAATTGGTTGTAAACAAGTACAGGTTTCGCAGTGTTTATCATTATTTATAGTCATTGCACCTGGAATATTGCCAATACTGGCGCTCTCTTCAGGAAAATCAGTACTAGACGGGGAGTTTGATGTGTCAGAATCAGTATTTTCTATTGAATGGTCCGTATTCATAAGCAGTTTCGACTTGCCCCTTAACTGTTTATATTCGCTGTTCAAAGCTATCAAGTTGTATCCCTCGAATACTGGAAAGTAATTTACCATTACATTAATTTGTGATATCTTTAATTCTTCCTACAACATGCTTATGTGGCAAGTGGGGTTTAATCTTGTAAGTCGTGTGAAACAATTGTACGAGATAATAAATTTGTATGACCCATAACCCATTAGTAGTAGCCTAGTAGTAATTTTTAGAAGGCTTTTTAGCTTCTTTAAAGGTGCTGATATCTTATCTATTTATTGAATACCCTTTAATTGTATGTAGTAGTTACTATGTTAAAACTGCATTTTAAATGTCGTTGCGTCGAATGCTAACCCTTGTAAACTAAGTGAGGGGTTGACTCAAAACACAAAAAGAGGTATTTATATAAATGTGATAAAAACGCTTTACTGTTGTGCGTTTTATGTTTTCCTTTTGGTGCCAATTTTTTTTTTCAATTTATTTCTATTTTTCTATATTTTTATTACGAAAAATTATTGATAGCAAATCTTTTCTGACAAGAAAACTTTTATGTGCAGAAAAATATCCCGTAGAAGAGAAAGATGTGAAATGTTGCGTAGGTAATATAGGTTTACTTCAATACTTACACACGCTTAAAATGATGAACAGTTTGGACGCAACAGGAAGTAGGGCTGCACCCAAACCGGAAATAAATATGTCAACCAGCCAGTTTAGGAAGTTTATATATATCACGTACTTCAGGATTTTCGGTTTTTTCTGAAACGAGCAAAATTTTATATATAAAATTGAAATCAGAGTTAGTTACACTATACTATTCATAACTAAAACACAACTGAACCAATTTGGCTGAGAATTAGTGGGGAGGTAACTGAGAACCAGGAGAAGGACGTAGGATATTTCTTATTCCAGTTTCGGCTTTTTAATTTTTTCTAAAGTTTGGATTGTCCCATATTTAGTACTTATTTACAAAACGCTGTATGTTGAGTTTTATATTTCAGTAAAATCCATTAAAAATAAATACTAATACGTCATGACCATTTCAATTTTTAGAAATTAAATTTATTTATTACATTTTTTTAATAATTTGTATAAATTATATTAAAAAAATCTAAAACACATGTTACGGCATATACTCGTTAAAAACCTTAAAGGCGCCATCTACTGACGATTGATTGAACTAGTTAAATAACGTCTCTATTCCTTATGATGTAAATGTGACAAGGATACGTTGTTGCATTGAGTCGCTTAAAGATATACGAAGGCATTAGGGGAGGCCTATGACCAGCAGTGGACTGACACAGGCTGATGATGATGAAAGATATTGGTAAGTAGCCAGTAAAAGTGAAAATTTGAAATGACTGCAATGAACGTGAAATTTAAATGACGTGCTACTAATTATTTCTATTGTTTGCGCGAATATTATACATTATTAAAGAAAATAACTTTACGGATTTTATCGCTTTATTTTTACAAGTAAATCGGGGTACAATCAGTAGAGAAAATTCTATTTTAAAAGTAACCAGAAGTATTACAAACTCAACGTACCTTGTAGATTGCACAGATAGTCACGAACACGACGATTATGTATACAAATTTGAAAAATATCCAGAATACGAGATAGGAAATGATGACTTTGTACACTACTACTATTTGAGCGAGCTGCTCATCTGGAATTTCAATGCCCAGGTATTCCTCCACATCGGATATTTCCATCGACCCGAGCAAACTTCCAGTCTCTACCAAGTAGTAAAGGATTAGCACGTTGAATATCACTATCGTCGCGTAGATAAACTGGAAAATATAAAAACAAACCATTACTCAATCGCATTAAGTCAACAATCCAGTGAAAGACTGCGTAATTATGAAGGTCTACTTTTGACACTCTTATCACTAGTGTGTTCCAGCTTAAAGGACAGGCAGGCAAAGCAAGGCAAAAGGTCCCATAAAGTAACATTTTTATATGTACATTCTAAGTTAACTGTTATCTAGACTTCTGTGAATAAATTAACTAGTGGCGCCGTTACTTTCTGGCGCAACCATTAGCATAAACGTCATTAATAATTTAATGACCTATTACCAGATCATATTAAGATAAAGTATAATATGAGATATAAAAAGTATTCATCCGAACAGATCTACTTAAATTTAACAAGTGAAATTTTAACAAAAAGTATGAGAAACAGCGTATTACCATTTTATACAATATAAGCAACCCCGCAACCCCCCTCGTGGGTGGAATTTCGTAAAATCCATCAAATCATTCTTAGCTGACCTCTACTTGACGAAAGGAATATTCCTACCAAACTTCAAGTTGCTTCGCCTTATGGTTCCAGAGATATCGTGATGAGTCAATATATAGGTGGGAATCTCTTTTATATATAAAGATATAGATAGATAACCAGGTAACTACGTCCTCTCCGTACGAAATTGCGTCGCGATTTCTGCAACCGCATTTTAATTCTCCGATATCTTTTTAAGGTATTCTTTTGATCGAAATATCGTTTATGACACGTTTCATGAATGTAGAATAAAGATTTTTTTAATGAATTAATTTTATGTGAACTTAAATGAGCTTTGAATATGCCTGATAATTTCATAAATGTTTGAATTAAAATAGTTATTGTGGGTTTATCTTAATTCATATATATATACTAACGCGGAATTTATTATAAACAATTTTAAGTAGTACAAACTAGACTAGGGTCGTTACGTCAGTTTTAAGAAACGAAACGTAACCGGTTACGTGGACGGCGTCGCTTGTTTTAAAACTAGTTATTTTTATAACTAGCTACTTTTATCCAGCTACTGTGCACGCATAAGTCTCACAACTATACGGTTACGTACGAAACGAAAATAACGGTTTCGTGTTTGATGCCCAATAGTTAAATCAATATATTTACTTTTTTGCATACTTTACTCCGGTTTACAATTATAAAATGTTTAATTGATTGATTACTGTTTACTACGAAACTATGATTTCAATAAAAATATTACGACTGGCGTATTTAAAATTAAGTTTTATTGTTACAATGACGATGATGATTATTTACTGTTTATTTTCACTTTTGTTCTGTTTACACTTTTGAACGATTTTATTATAACTATCTTTCACTCTTATATACACCGTTCAGTTACTTTGTTTGTTTAGCTACCTCAACAAAAAACTTTATTTTGTTTTATTTTACTCCTGCTTTCCTGGAATCGTAAGACAATATTTGCCAACAGGGGTCACTCGAATGTGGTATCTATGTGTATTAGTCATACCTATGAAAACGAAATACTTTACTTACAGCGAGTGACCGCATTTAGTCGGCTCTCGCTTACTCGGCAAGTCTCGATCTGCCATCTCTCTCGCACGGCCCATCGGTAGGCTAGATGCGACAGAAATATAGCGCTTTACGCTCGCTCAACTGACGAACGATGACGAGTTCGCCCGAATAACGTGTTTTCAAAATAATAATAATAATAATAAAATGCTTTATTAGTACAAAATAAATGAGTTTTACAAAAAATCGATCAAACACACAGGGCCTTTTTTATTAATTTCCACAATAGTATCAGCTGGTACTTAAAAAGGCGTAACCTGTGCTAATGTACCAGCAACCTTCCAATTGACAATTATTTTATTACAATAACAAAAGACTGTTACACCGAATAGTTTGAACCTACCATGATGTATTTTGGATGACTAAGAGAAAAAAATATAATTAATTAGATATTTGTGTGAGTGTTTGGATCTATGTGTGTGTTGTCTTTTATAGAGATCCGTGAAGGAGATCTTCTGTTTCTTGATATGTTTGCTTTAAAAGCCACTTTTTCACTATCTGTTTGCAATCAAGTTTATTTTTGTGGTGTATTTTTAGTATCTTATTAATTTTATTGTATATAAAACATCCTAGATAGTAATAGAATTTGTAACTGAATCGAGTTTTACATTTTCGAGTCCAAGGTATTTTATAAATTCGTTTGTCAGTTCGTTGTGAAATGTCTTGTATAGTTTTAGAGTCATCAGAGTGTTGCTTCAAAGCAACTTGAAGCACAAACATTTGACGCAGTTAAAACTTCACATTCTCTGTATAAAGCTTTTGTTAAGAATCGAAAAGGTTTTTTCATTATTACTTTTAGTACTGTTCTTTGTGCTCTCTCTAATTTAATCATATGAGTCTTCAGCTCCACCCCATACTAGAATGCAGTAGCCAAGTATAGATTGACACAACGCAAAGTAAATCATTTTGAGAATATTAAGCTCTGCGATGTTTCTTAAGTATTTGAATATATACATTAGTTTTCTTGTCCTATTTGTAAGAATTTGAATGTGAGATTCGAAGTTAAGATGCTCATCTAGAGTAATACCTAAATATTTTATAGTTGAAACATTTTCTATATAAGGGCAGTCACATACATTTGGATTTCCAAAAGCGTGATTATGAACAGGTATATTCAATGATCTTGCGTCACTAAGTTGTTTTCGTTGGAGACTAAGCGTTAGATATTTGGTTTTTTCGATATTGAGCGATAATTTGTTTTGAGACAACCATTTGTAAATTATGTCAAAACCTGATTCAGCGATCTTAAAGGTTTTTTCCCAATTGTCTAAAGAAAACACTAATGCCGTATCATCCGCAAGGGCAACGAGTGAACCATCTGCAAGATTTATATTGCACATCTCATTTATATATATGGAAAACAATGTAGGTCCAATAATGCTTCCTTGGGGAATTCCCTGCTCTATGTTAAGTTCATTGCTGACTTGATCATTTATAATTACCCTCTGAGTGCGATTTGTAAGGTAACTTTGAAAAAGATTCAACTGGGTTCCTCTTATACCGATTTTCTTTAATTTTTCCACTAATTTAGAAATTGACACTGTATCAAAGGCTTTGGCCAAATCAAGAAAAATCGCTAAACATTTTTTTCCTTTATCTAAAGCTTCTACAATATAATTCGTAAGATTGTGAATTGCATCACAAGTTGATTTTTTCTTTCGAAAACCAAATTGTCTATCAGAAAGGATGTTACTTCTTTCTAGGTACTTTTGTAGGCGGTCTTTCATAATCTTTTCGAAAATCTTGGATATAGATGGTAATATTGAAATTGGTCTATAATTATTGTTTATATTTTTACCGCCCGATTTATGTATTGGATGTATGAGTGCCTTTTTCAATAAGTCGGGAAATACGCCCGTTTTTATGCACAAATTGATTAAAAAGGTTAGTGGTGGCGCAATAGTCATTTTGTTTAACTTTAATAGCTTGGATGAAATTCCATCGACGCCAATCGCACAGTCAGTACGTAGCGAATCAATCATATGTTTTACTTCCTCCTCATCGGTATCTAGCAAAACAAATGAATCTGCAGGAGAAGATATAGATGGTTCTACATTTGTGTTATTAGACAATACTTTCACTCTGTTTGAGATATCTTTTCCAATGCTAATAAAGTAATAGTTAATTTCATTTAGCGATTTTATGGGATCTGCATTTGTTTTTAATAATTCAGCTGCAGAAGATGTCATTTTGGTACTGTTGCTTACTTCCTTTATAACGTTCCATAATTTTTTTGGATTAGATTTGGCTTTAATTACTTCTTCCCTCTCGTACTGCACTTTCAGTTTCTTCAATAAATTGTTGCAAAAGTTTCGATATCGCTTATATGAAATTTTAAGTATTTCATCTTGAGGAGTACGTTTCATTTTCTTGTACATTCTATCTCGAACTCTCATACATCTTAAGATACCTGGTGTAATCCAAGGTTTTATTATCCTCTTTCGATGTGGAACGACGTTAATTTTGGAACTTATCTTTAAGGCACGGGGCAGTGAATTTATGAAATACTCAGTTGCCATATTAATATTTGTACATTCATATAAATTCGTATAGTCTATATTCTTCAGAGTTTTTTCTAGTTTAGTGTAATCAACTATTTATTACACTAAACTAGAAAAACTTTGAAGAATTACTTTTAATTTGACTAGAAACGGTTTTTGCGTTACATATCGCGTAACCAGTTATTGTTACTGATTACGTGAAATAACGCTCACGCCTAGTACAAACATAAATTAAGTCTATCTCTTAAGGTTAAGCCAGCGTTCGCAATTTAATCGCACGAGGGTGTGATTTTGACACCCAAATTGTCATATTTTCTCAAGTATCTATTACACAATTTGAAATTAATTAAAAAATGGGACCAAGTGACAGCTGATACCTACCACTTAAAAACAACACAGCACACACATCACACCATCAGCCTTCGTTAGTCCACTGCTGGACATAGACCTCCCCTAATACACCCCTATCCATTAAGGGGTTTTAGACCGTATCCCACCACGCTGGTCCAATGCGGGTTGGTGGGTGGATCGACTTTTTACATGCCTATCCGACGCATGGATCATCTTACTTTTCAGACAATTGGGTAATCGGTCCAAATTGCCCTAACCAAGTAGGAAACAACAATGAAAATTTGTTGCGTCCCCGCAGGATTCGAACCCACGACCTTCGGTTTCTAAAGCACACGCCCATACCACTAGGCTACGGAGGCAGTTAAAAAAAACAATGAACAAAATCGTAGCTCCAGGACTGGAATAACGAGGTAATATATATAAAAAACACGCTTCGAATTGAGTACCTCTCTTTGGGAATTCGGTTAAAAAAGATTTTAAACAGATCGCTTCTAGCTTTTGCTATAAGTGGCTTGTACATAGCAAAATAGAAAAAAAATATTCTTACCAGAAAGAAAACGGATCGTATGTAGAGGCCCGTCTTCAAATCGCACATACCACAGTAAAGATGCAACTCCGGCCAATTCCATTTTCCCTTCTCTCTATGCCTGAAAATATATGGTCACTTTAAAATAGATCGTTTACTTATTTATCAGGTTGAATAGAAATATGTGACGCTTCAGTATCGCGCATATTCTACTGTGTTACCTAGTTCGTTGGGACGGTAGCTGGTGTTAGATGAAACATACAGACACTTCTATACAAGTGTCGAGAAGCATAACATTATAGCTTAAAAACATCCTACTATGATCTTATTGTAAATGTACCTAATGTTTAAGTAAATGGCTTAATTCAGTGGAAAGCTAGTTTTATTATTGAACAGGCTTTTTAATTTTTTTTTAATTGATAATTGATTCAGAGTGCTATTTTCTTAAATAGACTGATTGGTCTTGAAAACCTAATAGGTCCCTAAAATACCAATAGCAACAAGTGATTTAATGGAATACACATAGACCGAAAGAGAATATATGTAACTTGCACGGTGGTGTATTGCCATCCATAAAGGCTATAGATGATAATTTATATCAAAATATTTGATGACGTTCACAGCAGGTATAAATCAAAAAACTCTTTAGTGCGCTTACGGTTGTACAGACCAGAGCTTAGTCAATGTTTAATCATGTTATTTGAAGCTGCAGGCAGTCAAAGATTAGATATTGAAAAAGTTGGTACATTGGTTCTTCTTCTTTGTGGATTGGACATGCGCTATGTATATTTAAGTTAATATTAGATGTAAAGGAGCCTCCTTCTAGGATTAGACATGACACTAGATTAGGGCAGCGGAATTGTCTTTGGCTTTTTTTACGGAAACGTCATTTTGATATAATTACTTAGTTACCTTATATTTAAACATACCCTAACACAATATTCTATGATAATTTGCTATCTCCGAAAGGAAGTTTACTCTCAACTAGTAAGTACTATATTTAGAAACTAACAAATTTATACTTGCCATAGAGCAAGCACTGTACTGGCATTATTTCAGATAAAACAAATAATAAAAACCTAAAATTAACAGTTTTATTGTTGCCATCTAATTAATAATAAGTTTTAAATGTGGAAGTAAGTTAAATCTCATTTTATCATTTACAAGCAGTACATCCACTGTCTGCCTGTGTTATTTTTAGAATTTTGTAATGGATCTTCCCGGGGTAAAAGTAGTCTATGTTACTTAAGGACAGTGTAGCTTTTTCGTAGTGGAAAAATATTTTGAATCGATTTATTAACCTTTTTTTATATTATAAATATACATAATGGCTTTGAGACGAAGAGATCGTGCATTTAGAAAATTTAAGAGGAGTCAGTCAGATAAAAATTGGAATTTGTATAAACTAGCCAGAAATCGTTGTAATTAGATGGTACGTAACGCAAAACGCCGTCATATTCTAGATAATATTACTTCCTCATTACCTGCTAATATGTGGAAGTTCCTCGGAACTCTAGGTATTGGTAAATCGCGTTTATCAAACCTTCTTAGCTAATTTTTTTTAAAGACCTTAATCAACATTTTATTGCCTCCTCGTCGAACTTTTATTTGACAAAATTTGAAGTTATTTCTTATTTAAATGGTTTGACGCGCCCTAACATAAACAAGTTCTACTTCTTATCAGTGTCTTCAGAGGAAACCAAAAAAATTATCTTTGGAATTAAGTCCAATGCTGTTCGATGCGACAATATAGGTCAACGCATGATTCTTCCTATCCTAGATTTCCTCGTTCGCGCTATTACCCATATTATTTATTACTCCCTATCTAGTGGATTCTTTTCTTCATTATGGCGTAAAGCTTTTGTCCGTCCTCTCCCTAAAAATTTACACCCGGTCGCACCTAGCCATTATTATCCTATTTCTATCGTACCTTTACTTTCCAAGGTGCTTGAGTCCTGCGTTCTAAAGCAGTTCTTTAACTTCATTGTCTATAACAATTTGATCAGTCCCCTTCAATCTGGATTCAGACGAGGCCATAGCACCACTACTGCTCTCCTTAAAGTGACTGGCGATATTCGAGCAGGCAAGGAGAAGTCTGAAGTCACCGTTTTGGTCCTTATTGACTTTTCCAATGCTTTTAATACCGTCAATCACGACATCCTACTGACCATCCTAACCCACTTGATGATTTCTGATCTGATCTTTCGGGGTCGTCAACAATCAGTCTATGTTGATGAAGAATTATCAACATGGCTTGATCTTAAGAGTGGAGTTCCTTAAGGCGGAATACTTTCTCCAATTTTGTTTTCTATTTTTATCAATTTTATAACTCATGATCTTTAATGATCGTACCATCTATACGCAGACGATCTACAATTATAAGTTAAGGGCGCCATTGATAAACTTACTGGTTTGATTTACAGTTTAAACTTGAATCTCGACATCATCAGTAATCGGTCTACTAAGTTTGGACTTACCGTTAATCCAGCAAAGTGTCTAGCAATTATACTAGGGAGTAGCCGAAATTTAAGTAGAGTAGATTTATCCTTCTTACCACCAATATTGTTCGACGGCACTCCAGTCCACCTCAGTGAGTGTGTCAAAAATCTTGGTTTGCTTCTTGACACATTGATGTCGACCAGGTTGCAAGCGTTTCTCAGAAAGTGACATGCTTTCTTAGATCTCTTTATATATTTAAAAACTTTTTCCTCGTCCAAGCTAAGGTAACGCTCGTGCAGGCCTTAATTTTTCCCTTAATCAAGTATGGTGACATGTGTTACTTTGACCTGAATGCAGATCAACTCAATAAACTAGACCGAATTCTGAATAGCTGCATTTGATTCGTTTTCAATCTCCGCAAATATGACCATGTGTCATTTTTTGGCTCTGAACTTCAGTGGTTACTAGCTCGTGAACGGAGGTTCTCTTACCACTCTCTTCTCCATTCTTAATTCTCCTTCACCAACTGACCTGTCTTCCTATTTCCAGGATTTAAGCTCCGTCAGCAATAAAGAACTTCGTCCAACGAATAACCATTCTCTTTTTTTCCCCTACATCGTTCCGATTTTGTACACAAATCTTTCTTTGTTCAATCTATCCTCCTTTGGAATGCGCTGCCTCTCGAAGTAAGGATGTCTACATTTCTGAGTTTAAACGTAAAGTTTGATATATATATATTTTGGAAATAATTAACTGTTTTAAAAACTATGAAAATTAGGAAGCAAAGACAGTAAGTACCGTATGAATCAAGCCGTATCGTGATGAATTTTAAAAAATGTGTACGATAGGATTAAGAAAAGCAAAAAAAATCGAAGCATTTACTGTGTATTAAGTAATAACAGCAGAATTTCATTTGAGATTTGAGTTTGAGCTCCTTAAACCGAATGAGACGAACACGTACTAGAAATAATTAATGCCTTTAAGTTTTGCCTTGAAATAAAATCGGCTGATATACGAGTTGAGACATGAAAAAGAGATTGTGTTACGTGTCAACGCTTTATGTTGCAATACCAGTGAAAATCTCCCTGTAAATGCTTGAATGAAAAATTTCTCCCCACTCGCCGTATTCACATGACATAGCCCCTTCTGATTTCTACTTATTACTTTGAATGGCACATAGCCTGACAGGCCAGCATTTACTTTCTTATGCAGTGGTTATGGAATAGATCGATTTTTGAATAGCCTGAAAGGACATGCTGTTTTCTATTGAGCATTCATACTGCCGGAAAGACAAGAAATTGTTCGCTGGTGATGTTCAATAATTTTAATTAAAATGTTTTTGTTTCGACCTTCGACCGTGCGTTTAGTGACCATCCACCACCAATCTAGAGACTACAGAAGCGGTGAATTAGCTATATAAAAACATTCATTACGTGTGTAACTTAAACCATTTTTTTTCAGGTTATTTAATATTACCCATATAATTTTACATAAGTATCATTTGCAACGACTATTCGTAATACTGCAATTATTTTCCACTAAGCTATTGCTTATTTTAGACCTAAAAAAATTTATCACGATTATTTCACATTTTATTTTTAAAGCTTTAGACCCAATATAGCGTCCTCTGTCACGGGACGCTAAGAATGTAAAATCTTGAAATTATAGTTTTTCTCTTACGTCAAGTGTTATATCTCTGTGATACCAGTCTTAAAGATCTTCGTTCGACAAATAACCATCTTCTCTTTTGTCCCGCTCATCGAATTGAATTCATTCACGAATCCTTAAATATCCAATATATTCTTCTATGATATCCTCATGATGTTATCAGATGGCTATGTTCTCTATTACTAGGTAAATTTCACCAGCTACTGTATACTTTTAAGAGCTCATGAGTAATTACTCATTTGCAACATAAGTTACTGTCGTTCGTCATTAGTTCATAGAAACGAAACTAACCGGTTCGTGGACTGCATGTCCCATGTTCAAATCAAGTTATTTATTACTACTAATTTCATCCAGCTACTGTGGATACATAGTTTACAATTATAACAGTTTACATTGCTTTAACTATATTGTTACTTTGTTTCAATAAATATACGTTACTAGCGATAAATTAACGTTTCTATTGATGCCAATAGCAAATCAATATATTTACTTTTTTTCATACTTTTCTGGTTTACAATTATAAATCGATTTAATTGATTGATTATTTTCAAACTAGGATTCAATAGAAATATGGTACTACTAGCGTATTATAAAATGTAAGATTATATTCTGCCAATGTCATATTAATATTTACTGTTTATTTCTCGCACTTTGTTGTGTTTAGCAATTAAAGATTTTAGGTTTACACTAATCTTACGAGTTATATACACGCGTTCCGAGTTACCTATTGTTATGTTTAGCAAAATAATACTAATTACGACACGAAACGTTATTTGTTTATATGCGTACCGTTTTACTGGAATCGTAAGCAACGTCAGCTCTTGCAACAGGTCATAGTAAGTAGTTATCTATATTATATATAAATAAAATGTTAAAGTCCGTAATCTCACATTAATCTCGTCTATTCTCTAGATCTGCAAATCTCTCTCGACGCCCGCCAGTACCTAAGATGCAAAAGGATAAATATATAGTTTGTATTGCTCAACTCAACTTTGATCGAACGAAAGACAAGTCGAAGTCTGAACGCGAGTTATAACTGTTTACAAAATAACTACTCTATTCTATTTTAGCAGTAAACGTTATAAATGTGTGTATATAAATCGTAACCTAGTTACTTCGCAATGAAATACGTAAATAACGTTACGCCTACTTGAAATATCATGAGTCAGAGTATTTTTATCAATACTCCAATATAAGTATATTACGATTTATATATTTACTTTTCTTATATATCATATCAAATAAAAATTAAATAAAAGTCCGTAATTCTATCTTAATCCTTGTACTCATTATCATACCTTAAGGTTGGCCTGTACCAAAAATGCCTAATGCATATGGATAGCGCAAATGTACATCTTTTTTAATATGATATGATGGCTGCAAAAGGTAAATAAAACATATTCGACTATTTTCAAGATGTTTATCAATACTTTCATCTGTATTAATTCAAAAGGAAGCAATTATAGTCTCCGAATATTTAAACGGTAGAGTTTAATAATTTTGATAAGGTAGCGGAAAAGCCCAAACATAATCTCTATTCTGATTGTTTAGTATGTTAAACAGTTATTAAATGTGTAGGGTGATATAAAATCGTAATCCTTAGTATTCTTCCGCATGAATATAATCAGAAATAAGCGAAGATTATCATATCTTAGAAGATTATCATATTTTTTGTCAGATGTGTATTTTCTATCAGCATAACTCCAGTGCGATGCAGGGGCGGATCGCTAGTATAAGATATATCAGTATATCTATATATCAATCCAAAGCAAAAATTTAACTAAAACGTGCTAGAATTTATGTTTTCTTAATACCCTTTTAACACGTAACCTTAATAATAATATATACAGATAGCTTATGTGACCTCCGTAACCCAAAACATAGCAAACTGCATAACATGGATAGACAGAAAGTATTTTTTTTTAATCACCGACTTATGATGGCTGTCAAAACGGGCGTTTACACAGCATACGACATTTTACACGCCTGTTTGACACAAATACTTTTATTTTGCAAACAAAATGCTAAGCGGCATTTATAATCTAACTTAATGATAAAATAACTACAACACAAAGTTTTTTCACCGTGTGATATCTCCGGCTTGAAAATAAGGGTCTTATACGACCAAGCCACAAATACGTTATCGACCATATCAATAAAATATAATCGATTAAACATTAGTTGCTAACAAGCCACTTACATGTGTTAAAATAAATAAAAGTAAAGTTAAAATATTCTGACTATAATTTACATTGAAAATTTTGACCAAAACTTTTTGAACGGCGATAGGGGAGGGGGGAGCAAGGAATAATTTTATTGGACTAGAATCGACTAAAACCAACAAGTTTTTTTTTTGGCATAAGCAGGCAGACGAGCAGTCGGGCCACCTGATGGGAAGTGATCACCGACGCCCATCAACATTGGCAATACCAAAAGTATCGCCAACGCGCTGCCTACCTTGAGACATAGGGTGTGTGAGACAAGTCTCGTTTACGATAGTTTAAGTTATTGCTTTCAGTACCTTTAAGAGTCACAGGAATGTTTTGGTTGCCTTCTGCAAACTAACAAGCGTTGACCACTGCATATCGAGCCCACCGCTTATCCGCCTTCGGCGCAATAGAACACATGCGCCCTCATAACAGAACATTTGTCTGGGCAACAGACTCAGAAAATGGCGGTGGACAGAGCCAGAGTTCGTCGTTACCTCTGTTTTAGCCGCAGACGGAAGAGAGACCGAGTACACCAAGCCGAATGTCCCCTCCACACCGTATCTGCGGCAAGGTCCTGCCGAGTCGCAGGAGAAAGAGAGTGTACTACGATTTACCGACATTCCTTTACTCGCGCGACTCCACAATGGCTGACTTTGACAGGGGTGGCGGCAGGTGGTTGAACTGCCAGTGGACTCTACAATACATACCCCGCCCCCTTCAGAGCGCATCTAAAGCTATCTTATGCAACTAGCTTGGGGCACCTTACTCCTCAAGCCGGCCAGGATCCTCTTAGCTTAGGTACACTCAGCGTCATTGCTAAGATAAAGTGGGAATCTATTCGGGGGGTGTACAACCTTGACGTTGTTCTATGCTAATATGTGCATATGTATTTACCCAAGGCCTAGACCTTTTTTAATCATTCACAAACCACAATCTCATTAACCAAATTATATATTCTACGTTTGAATCACGGAATAGTATTGATATTATAGTGATAAAGCATTTGTTTTGGATTTTTGTGTATTGTTTTATAATTTATGTTTTTATATTTGAACTTTTAACAAACGATATCTATTTCATTAACGTTGTTAACAAAATGATAACTAGTAATTGCATAAATAAGCTGTATTATTGTGATTGAAGTTTAAACTTTCTATCGATCAATGGTAATCGATTGTCGTCGTTTCAGAATACATACCGTATTATGCCGTCACATTAACGAAACATATAGGGCTTTTTTATAATAATCATCCATATCCTATATAATATAACATAATTTACCTTTGAATTGATTCCTTGATGTATTTCCGACATGCCTCGAAATAGACTCGCATTCTGCCACGGTGTGCGTCCATTACGAGCACTCAATAATATGTTATCGACACAGAATATAACATATTATATATTCACATAACAGACTTTAACAACATACAACATATTCGAACAGTTTTTACATACTCGCATATGAATATACTAGCTGTAGCCGAACTGACAACGAATATTTAAGGAAACATTTTATTATCGGCGTTGCCTTATCTTATCCAGTGAGTCTTTTTACAATCCGTAGAATATAAACTAACACAAACTTGACATATTTCTGTTAGTTTATTAACTTAACATAAACTAACAGATACTCGACAAAATTGTATTTTTATTTTTTTACTTAAAAAAATATTGTCTATAATGTATTAGATGACGCGTAACAAAGTGTCATAACATGTTTTGTGCAAAATATTGCTGCCTTTAAATTTAAATTTAAACTTTAATGCAGCTCATCCTCTGGATTGTTATAGTCAGATGCCGGTTTCTCTGGGAACTTAAGTGGGTTACCAGCTAACCCCAAGTCAAACATGGAAAATGCTAGGAGAAGGACTTAATCACTGGAATTCGTACATATTTCGGTGATAATATCATTAAACGACTTAAACACGTTAAACAACATAAAATATATGTTATTAAATAAAATGACTTTACGGATTTTATCGCGTTTATTTTACATTTTTAAATTCCCGACTTTTCGAACACTTTCCAGCGGCCGTGGTCACGGGGTAGACTGAGATGTCATGCGTCTTGTTGCCAGTGCTGAAGCGATAAAATCCGTAAAGTCATTTTATTTAATAATGTATAATATTCGCGTCCATCATCAGCCTTTGATATTCCACTGCTGGTCATAGGCCTCTCCTAATACACCCCTTTCCATTGGGGGGTTCGGACCGTATCCCACAACGCTGGTCCAATGCGGGTTGGTGGGTGGACTGACTTTTTACATGCCCATCCGACGCATGGATCATCTTTCTTTTCAGACAACTGGGTGATCGGCCCAAATTGCCCTAACCAACTAGGAAACAACAATGAAAATTTGTTGTGTCCCCGCATGATTCGAATCCACGACCTCCGGTTTCTAAAGCACACGTCCATACCACTAGGTTTCATTTCAATCGTGACCTTAAAGAACCCTGCATGCCAAATAGTACTAGTTACTTTTATTTAGTTTAGGTCAAGTAGCGAATGATTGAATTCGATTTCAACTGCGCCAAACCAATAAATATTCGACAAATTTAAAAACTTCCAAAACACATTTTTTTTTTTTTTTTTGGTATTTTGGCTGGCAGTTACGTATTTTTATAGTTTGCTTTATAAAGATTTTTTTTTCTTGCTTAATATTTTTATAGGCACAAACTTATAATATAAGGAGCTAGAAATTACAATTATATACTTTAAAATTTGTTCTTTTAAAATGAGGACTATTCTATACACAGAACTTTAACTGCCACTGTGGTCTAGTGGTATGGACTTACACTTGAGAAACCAGAGGTTGTATGTTTGTTCGTTGCAGAAACTTTATAAAGTTGTTTTCTAGCTAGCCATTACCACATACCGTTATATCACATACCATTATATCACATACCATTATACCACATCACATAATACCAAATTAGCAATGAATTCATTCGACAAAGAACTAAAGTCCAAACGAAGGATTAGCACGTTAAAGTGGCAGTGAGTCGGTCATGTAGTCTGAAAAACGGATGGCCTAATAAATTTTTGGAGAGTAGGCCCCGATTAGGAAAACGGAGTGTTGGTTGAACCCGACGAGGTGGGATGCCAATCTCTATGCAGTAGCCAGGTCAAGTAGAAGGCGAGTAGCAGGAGATCAGCCTTCTTGGCGCTCATTCAGAAAGGCCTGTATGCAGCACTGTTCTGTTAGGAGCTGATGACAATGATTACAGAAAAGTAAAGTAAGATTCATGCGTCAGATGGGCATACAAAATGTTAATATGTGCCTGATCTCTTCCCGGTCGTTTTAGTAAATCCGTTCCATGAAACTATGGGAATAGAGGAAGAGGGTATCGTGCATCTTTGTGCGCTTACATTTGTAAAATACAATGAACACCTGTGTGGTTTGCACATTTTTAACATAGATTGGCCACCGAAGTCGGAATTGACTTGACACTTATAATAACTACTTATGCAATTGGTAAACGCACCCTAAAAAGAAAAAAAACAGGTTTGTTAATTTACCGTATCGCAGTAAAGATACAATAGTGATAACAATAAAAATTATTTCAAACTTCAATATTATGCTACTGACGTAACAATGATGTTCACAAAAGAAACGTTCTATTGTGTACGCTGATTCTTAAGAATTTAACAAATATTATAAAATGTGAACAATCTTATTTAATTCTAAACATTATTTTATTACACTGGTATAACGACTGAAAATTAAATCACACAGTGAGGTATTCTTCAATTTCAATTCAAATATTCTTTATTCAAGTTAGGCTCCAATGAGCCTGAATCTACTACCGTTTCGCAAGTCCTGTCCGCGGTCGGAAATTTCTTTTTTATATGGCCGTGCAGGCATCATCATTCATAAATTATTTCCAAACTTCTTGGTTAAGGACAAAGAAGTGTAGCCTCTAACAGAATTATAGGCTGTTTTAAGTCAACGTTACCTTTACGACATTTCGGAAGCCGATGTCATATAGCAATACTTGGGTGTCACTTAACTTATTGTACAAGGGATGTTTTTGTGCCCTTGGCGGTCTTAATATATTTTTAGAACGAATTTTTAAAAGTGTATTTTTTTAGTTCATGCTTAATTTTTTAAAATATATGTAAAGAGGATAGTGTTAGTATACCGGTCCTACCAAAAATACCCGCTAGGACTCCTACTATAGATTGCCCGAACAGCCTGTTTTTGTTCCAGAAATATTGTGTTTATTTCGGCCGCTGATCTCCACAGCTCTCCACGCTCCATTTGACATGATGCTATGAAAATACGCCAAATAAACCAGTTGCCTCGTCAGTAAGATGCCTGATCTTGTGTAGAGATCGTAAAACTTACTCTTTTTGATAGGCCGTCAATATGAGCCGGCGACTGTAGCTTAGAATAATCATGAATACCTAAAAATACAACGGAACCTAGTCGATTACTGTCCACGTGAATGCTTGATGGAAGCGACAACTTAGAAAGTGAATACATTTTGTTTTTTTAGGTTAACCACTAGCGGTTACTTGTGCAAAACAGTATGACACCTCATTTATTAGATTATTGGGAAGATTAATAGTTTGCTCATCTTTTTTCACGCTAAATAGCCGACAAGTATTGTCAGCAAATAGAACCATCTCAGACAACTTGTCTATCATTAAAGACAAGCGATTTACGTACGCTAGGAACAGAATAGGTCCGAATATCGACTATTGGGGGGCTCTCATTCGCGCTGTAGTATACTGAACGCAGAAGAAACAATAAAACAAAAAAAATAGG
The DNA here is from genome assembly GCA_029286875.1 of Lamproptera curius. Classification (NCBI taxonomy): domain Eukaryota; kingdom Metazoa; phylum Arthropoda; class Insecta; order Lepidoptera; family Papilionidae; genus Lamproptera; species Lamproptera curius. The sequence goes on from JAGSMT010000017.1 coordinate 2,859,817, forward strand.
TTTATTTTTTATTGTGATGACTGTGAACAAACTCAATTTTCCTCTACAACAGGACTTCCACTCATCTGCAGTTGATTCTCGTCGTAAATTACAGGCGTATTATCAATGTCTATCTTCTCGTCAGTGTAAGGTGGGAGATTAAGGGTCCGTGGTCTTGCAGCGCTACGACAAACGACCAAAGCCTGGTTGACACACTGAGCGACTTCTATCACGGTACTGGGACTTGGTATCAACAAATCCTGGTTGTAAATTGTGTCCATGTGCTTGAAGTTAAGATCCTTGTCCGTATTGGCTAGTTGATGTTCTGAACTTTGTCCTGAAGTTTCGGCGCTAGCTATACTGACTTCCGTCATGTCTGCCATAATTGGTTGTAAACAAGTACAGGTTTCGCAGTGTTTATCATTATTTATAGTCATTGCACCTGGAATATTGCCAATACTGGTGCTCTCTTCAGGAAAATCAGTACTAGACGGGGAGTTTGTTGTGTCAGAATCAGCATTTTCTATTGAATGGTCCGTATTCATAAGAAGTTTCGACTTGCCCCTTAACTGTTTATATTCGCTGTTCAAAGCTATCAAGTTGTATCCCTCGAATACTGGAAAGTAATTTACCATTACATTAATTTGTGAAATCTTTAATTCTTCCTAAAACATGCTTATGTGGCAAGTGGGGTTTAATCTTGTAAGTCGTAAGAAAAAATTGTACGAGATAATAAATTTGTATGACCCATAACCGTAATTTTATAGGGCTTTTTAGCTTCTTTAAAGGTGCTGATATCTTATCTATTTATTGAATACCCTTTAATTTGATGTAGTAGTTACTATGTTAAAAGTGCATTTTAAATGTCGTTGCGTCGAATGCGATCCCATGTAAACTAAGTGAGTGGTTGACCCAAAACACAAAAAGAGGTATTTATATAAATGTGATATAAACGCTTTACTGTTGTGTGTTTTATGTTTTTCCTTTGGTGCCATTTTTTTTTTTAATATATTTAAATTTTTCTATATTTATATTACGAAAAATTATTGTTAGCAAATCTTTTCTGACAAGAAAACATTTATATGCAGAAAAATATCCTGTAGAAGAGAAAGATGTGATATGTTGCGTAGCTAATATAAGTTTACTTTAATACTTACACACGCTTAAAATGATGAACAGTTTGGACGCAACAGGAAGTAGGGCTAGACCCAAACCGGAAATAAATATGTCAAGTATCCAGTTTAGGACGTTTATATACATCACGTACTTCAGGATTTTTGGTTTTTTCTGAAACGAGCAAAAGTTTAAAAAATTTAAATAAAATTGAAATAAAATTGAAATCAGAGTTAGTTACACCATACTATTCATAACTAAAACACAACTGAACCAATTTGGCTGAGAATTAGTGGGAGGTAACTGAGAACAGGAGAAGGACGTAGGATATTTCTTATTCCAGTTTCGGCTTTTTAATTTTTCTAAAGTTTGGATTGTCCCATATTTAGTACTTATTTACAAAACGTGGAAGACAAAACGCTGTATGTTGAGTTTTATATTTCAGTAAAATCCATAAAAAATAAATACTAATACGTCATGACAATTTAAATTTTTAGAAATTAAATTTATTTATTACATTTTTTAATAATTTGTGTAAATTATAAAAAAAATTCTAAAATACATGTTACGGCATATGCCGTAACGAGTATATACTCGTTAAAATAACCTTAAAGGCGCCATCTACTGACTATTGATTGAACGAGTTAAACAACGTCTCTATTCCTTATGACGTAAATGTGACAAGGATACGTTGTTGCATTGAGTCGTTTAAAGATATACTAAGGCATTAGGGCAGGCCTATGAGCAGCAGTGGACTGACACAGGCTGATGATGATGAATGATATTGGTAAGTAACCAGTAAAAGTGAAAATTTGAAATGACTGCAATGAACGTGAAATTTAAATGACGTGCTACTTATAAAAATCAAGGGTGATATTTATAAATAAAAAAGAAATTATAATGATAAGAAATGTTGGATGATACGATATGGTAGATGCTATTAAGAAGGTCAGGACAAAATACAATGGATATTCTAGTCGGTGAGGAATTAGAGGATGAGTATAGACGGTCGACGACGCTTTACTACAATTAGTTTATTTAAAGGAGTCCAACTTTGAAGTGAATTTCAAAGTTCACATTTGAGGTTTAATTTTTCTCAAGGCAGCATTGGGTTTTGATGAGGCAAAAACACCTTATCTAGTATCAACGGCGTGTAAACTGAACTTTAAATCCTACGTCTCCGACGGTAAGCGGATCTTACGCTGCATTTTGTTTATGGTAGGGCGTACCGATTCTTTATGTTTATATCCCTTACTTTTCATTTGATGCTAAAACCACACTAATATTTAATTCAAAGTATGCCAAAGTAAATCGGGGTACAAATAGTAGAGAAAATTCTATTTTAAAAGTAACCAGAAGTATTACAAACTCAACGTACCTTGTAGATTGCACAGATAGTCACGAACACGACGATTATGTATGCAAATTTGAAGGAATATCCAGAATACCAGATAGGAAATGACGACTTTGTACACTACTACTATTTTAGCGAGCTGTTCACCTGGAATTTCAATACCCAGGTATTCCTCCAGATCGGATATTTCCCTCGATCCGAGCAAACTTCCAGCCTCTACCAAGTAGCAAAGGATTAGCACGTTGAATATCACTATCATCGCGTAGATAAACTGGAAAATATAAAAACAAATCATAACACAAACGCATTAAGGCAACAATCCAGTGAAAGACTTACAAATTATGAAGGTCTACTTTCTATTTGCCATCATTCAAATCAATGCTTACCACTGGTGTGTTTCAGCTTAAAGGACAGGCAGGCAAAGCAAGGCAAAAGGTCACATAGAGTAACATTTTTATATGTACGTTCTAAGTTAACTGTTATCTAGACTTCTGTGAATAAATTAACTAGTGGCGCCGGTTACTTTCTGGCGCAACCATTAGCATAATAGTCATTAATAATTTGATGACCTATTACCAGATCATATTATGATAAGTATACTTTGAGATATAAAAAGTAATCATCCGAACAGTTCATGTTAAATATAACAAGTAAAATATTAGAAACAGTATAACCATTTTATACAATATAAGCAGGTAACAACGTGCTCTCCGTACAAAATTGCGTTGCGAGTTTTGCCACCGCATTTAAACCTCCGATATCTTTAAAGGTATTAATTTTATCGAAATGTCGTCTATGTTACGTTTTATGTACATAGGATGAATGTTTTAATGAATTAAATTTTAAGTGAACTTAAACTGAATCTTAGATAAGCTTTGAATATGCCTGATAATTTTATAAATGTTTACATTAAAATACTTATTGGTTTATCTTAAAATATACTAACACGGACTTTATTGTAAACCATTTAAAGTAGTACAATAATGTAAAACATAAACTTAGTCTATCTCTTAAGGTTGAGCCAGCGCTCGAAATTTAATCGCACAAGTGTGTGAATTTTGACGCCTAAATTTTCTTCATTTCTTAAATATCTTTTAAACAACTTATCACAAAATTAATTTTAAAAATAGGACCAAATGACAGTAATACCTAACATTTAAAAAAAGAATGAACAAAATCGGAGCTCCGGGACCGGAGCAACGAGGTAACATATATAAAAAACAACACGCTCCGAATTCCGTACCTCCTACATTGGGAATTCGGTCAAAAGAGATCTGTTTACTTTCGAGCTTTTGCTATAAGTGGCTTGTACATAGCAAAATAGAAACAAAATATTCTTACCAGAAAGAAAACGGATCGTATGTAGAGGCCCGTCTTCAAATCGATATACCACAGTAAAGATGCAACTCCGCAATTCCATTTTCCTTCTCTCTGCCTGAAAATATATGGTCACTTTAAAATAGATCGTTTACTTATTTATCAGGTTGAATAGAAATATGTGACGCTTCAGTATCGCGCATATTCTACTGTAGTTACCTAGTTCGTTGGGACGGTAGCTGGTGTTAGATGAAACATACAGACACTTTATACAAGTGTCAGAAGCATAACATTATAGCTTAAAAACATCCTACTATGTATTCTATCTTATTGTAAAGGTACGCTAATGTTTAAGTATATGACTTAATTCAGTGGAAAGCTGGTTTTATTATTGAACAGGTTTTTTCTTTTTTTTTGGTTTTACAATTGATTCACAGCACTATTTTCTTAAATAGACTGAATGGTCTTGAAAACCCTAACAGGCCCCTAAAATACCAATAGCGACAAGTGATTTAATGGAATACTTATAGACCGCAAGAGAATATATATAACTTGCACGGTGGTGTATTGTCAGCCATAAAGGATATAGACGATAAATTATATCACAATATTTGATGACCTTTACAGCAGGTATAAATCCAAAAAACTCTTTAGTGCGCTTACGGTTGTACAGGCCAGGCAGCAGAACGTGTAAAAAGGTAAGAGCTTAGTCAATGTTTAATCATGTTATTTGAAGCTTCAGGCAGTCAAAGATTAGATATTGAAAAAGTTGGTACATTGAATCTTCTACTTTGTGGATTGGACTTGCGCTATGTATATTTAAGTTAATATTAGATGTAAAAGCCTCCTTCTAGAGTTAGACATAACACTAGATTAGGGCAGCGGAATTGTCTTTGGCTTTTTTTACGGAAACGTCATTTTGATATAATTCCTTAGTTACCTTATATTTAAACATACCCTAACACAATATTCTATGATAAATTTGCTATCTCCGAAAGGACGTTTACACTCAACTAGTAAGTACTATATTTAGAAACTAACAAATTTATACTTGCCATAGAGCAAGCACAGTACTGGCATTACTTCAGATAAAACAAATAATAAAAAACCTAAAAATTAACAGTTTTTATTGTTGCCATCTAATTAATTATAAGTTTTAAATGTGGAAGTAAGTTAAATCTCATTTTATCATTTACAAGCAGTACATCCACTGTCTGCCTGTGTTATTTTTAGAATTTTGTAATGGATCTTCCCGGGGTAAAAGTAGTCTATGTTACTTATGGACAGTGTAGCTTTTTCGTAGTGGAAAAATATTTTGAATCGATTTATTAACCTTTTTTTATATTATAAATATACATAATGGCTTTAGAAAATTTAAGAGGAGTCAGTCAGTCAAAATTGGAATTTATATAAACTAGCCAGAAATCGTTGTAATTAAATGGTACGTAACGCAAAACGCCGTCATATTCTAGATAATATTACTTCCTCATTTCCTGCTAATATGTGGAAGTTCCTCGGAACTCTAGGTATTGGTAAATCGCGTTTATCAAACCTTCTTAGCTCAATCTAATCTTAGGTCTTCTAAAGAAGAAGACCTTAATCAAAATTTCATTGCCTCTTCGTCGAACTTTTGTTTGACAAAATCTGAAGTTATTTCCTGTTTAAATGGTTTGACGCGCCCTAACATTAACAAGTTCTACTTCTCATCAAGGTCTTCTGAGGAAACTAAAAAACTATCCTTGGAATTAAGTCTAATGCTGTTGGATGCGACAATATAGGTCGGGGCATGATTCTTCCTATCATTGATATCCTCGTTCCCGCTATTACCCATATTATTAATTACTCTCTATCTAGCGGATCTTTTCCTTCATTATGGCGTGAAGCTTTTGTCCGTCCGCTCCTAAAATTCATCCCGGTCGCACCTAGCCATTATTATCCTATTTCTATCCTACCTTTACTTTCCAAGGTGCTTGAGTCCTGCGTTCTAAAGCAGTTCTTTAACTTCATTGTCTATTACAATTTGATCAGTCCCCTTCAATCTGGATTCAGACGAGGCCATAGCACCACTACTGCTCTCCTTAAAGTGACTGGCGATATTCGAGCAGGCAAGGAGAAGTCTGAAGTCACCGTTTTGGTCCTTATTGACTTTTCCAATGCTTTTAATACCGTCAATCACGACATCCTACTGACCATCATAACCCACTTGATGGTTTCTGATCTGATCTTTCGGGGTCGACAACAATCAGTCTATGTTGATGAAGAATTATCAACATGGCTTGATCTTAAGAGTGGAGGTCCTTAAGGCGGAATACTTTCTCCAATTTTTAAAATATTTTTATCAATTTTATAACTCATAATCTTTAATGATCGTAAATGTATTATATGTTCTGGGCCCCATTGATAAACTTACTGGTTTGATTTACAGTTTAGACTTGAATCTCGACATCATCAGTAATTGGTCTATTAAGTTTGGACTAACAGTTAATCCAGCAAAGTGTCAAGCAATTATACTAGGAAGTAGCCGAAATTTAAGTAGATAGAATAGATTTATCCTTCTTGCCACCAATATTGTTCTACGGCTCTCGAGTCCACCTCAGTGAGTGTGTCAAAAATCTTGGTTTGCTTCTTGACACAACACTTTGTTGGAACGACCAGGTTGCAAGCGTTTCTCAGAAAGTGACATTCGTTCCTAGATCTCTTTATATATTTAAAAACTTTTTCCCCGTCCAAGCTAAGGTAACGCTCGTGCAGACCTTAATTTTTCCCTTAATCAAGTATGGTGACATGTGTTACTTTGACCTGAATGCAGGTCAACTCAATAAACTAGACCGAATTCTGAATAACTGCATTTGATTCGTTTTCAATCTCCGCAAATATGACCATGTGTAATTTTTTGGCTCTGAACTTCAGTGGTTACCAGCTCGTGAACGGAACCTCCGTTCACGAGCTTACCCTCTTCTCCATTCTTAATTCTCCTTAACCAACGACCTGTCTTCCTATTTCCAGGATTTAAGCTCCGTCAGCAATAAAGATCTTCGTCCAACGAATAACCATTCTCTTTTTTTCCCCTACATCGTTCCGATTTTGTACACAAATCTTTCTTTATTCAATCTATCCTCCTTTGGAATGCGCTGCCTCTCGAAGTAAGGATGTCTACATTTCTGAGTTTAAACGTAAAGTTCGGTATATACATATATATATTGGAAATAAATAACCGTTTTAAAAAGTATGAAAAGTTTTAGGGAAAATTAGGAAGCAAAGACATTGAGTAACGTATGAATCAAGCCATGGTATAGTGATTAATAATTAAGAAAAATAAATTAAGAAAAACAAAAGAAAATCGAAGCATTTACTGTGTATTAAGTAGTATCAACAGAGTTTCATTTAAGATTTGAGTTTGAGCTCCTTAAACCGAATGAGACGAACACGTACTAGAAATAATTAATGCCTTTAAGTTTGCCTTGAAATAAAATCGGCTGATATACGAGTTGAGACATGAAAAAGAGATTGTGTTACGTGTCAACGCTTTATGTTGCAATACCAGTGAAAATCTCCCTGTAAATGCTTGAATGAAAAAATTTCTCCCCACTCGCCGTATTCACATGACATAGCCCCTTCTGATTTCTACTTATTACTTTGAATGGCACATAGCCTGACAGGCCAGCATTTACTTTCTTATGCAGTGGTTATGGAATAGATCGATTTTTGAATAGCCTGAAAGGACATGCTGTTTTCTATTGAGCTTTCATACTGCCGGAAAGACAAGAAATTGTTCGCTGGTGATGTTCAATAATTTTAATTAAAATGTTTTTGTTTCGACCTTCGACCGTGCGTTTAGTGACCATCCACCACCAATCTAGAGACTACAGAAGCGGTGAATTAGCTATGTAAAAACATTCATTACGTGTGTAACTTAAACCATTCTTTTTCAGGTTATTTAATATTACCCGTATAATTTTACATAAGTATCATTTGCAAAGACTATTCGTAATACTGCAATTATTTTCCACTAAGCTATTGTTTATTTTAGACCTTGAAAAATTTATCACGATCATTTCAAATTTTATTTTTAAAGCTTTAGACCCACTATAGCGTCCTTTGTCACGGGTCGCTAAGAATGTAAAATCTTGATATTAAAGTTTTTCTCTAACGTCAAGTGTTATATCTCTGTGATACCAGTCTTAAAGATCTTCGTTCGACAAATAACCATCTTCTCTTTTGTCCCGCTCATCGAATTGAATTCATTCACGCATCCCTAAATATCCAATCTATTCTTCTGTGGAATGCACTGCCTCATGAGATCAGGATGGCTAGAAGTTACTCTCATGTTAAAGGTAAATTACGCAATTATTTTTTTGAAGAGGCGTCAGAGTAATTCTCACTTGAAATAAGGCGTGGGTCGTTACGTCACTTTTAAGAAACGAAACGTAACCGGTTACGTGGACGGCGTCGCTTGTTTTCAAACTAGTTATTTTTATTACTAGCTAATTTCATCCAGCTACTGTGGATACATAAGTTTCACAACTATACGTTTACGTGCGTTTCTCAACTATATTGTTACTTTCGTTTCTCAACTATACGGTTACATACGAAACGAAAATAACGGTTTCGCGTTTGATGCCCAATAGTCAAATCAATATATTTACTTTTCTGCATACTTTACTCCGGCTTACAATTATAAAATGTTTAATTGATTGATTATTGTTTACTAAACTATGATTTCAATAAAAATATTACTACTAGCGTATTTAAAATTAAGTTTTATTGTCACAATGACGATGATTAATATTTACTGTTTATTTTCACTTTTGTTGTGTTTACACTTTTGAACGATTTTATTATAACTATCTTTTACTCTTATATACACCGTTCAGTTACTTTGTTTGTTTAGCTACCTCAACAAAAAACTTTATTTTGTTTTATTTTACTCCTGCTTTCCTGGAATCGTAAGACAACATTTGCCAACAGGGATCACTCGAATGTGGTATCAATGTGTATTCAGTCATACCTATGAAAATTTCGTCGACTCTCGCTTACTCGGCAAGTCTCGATCTGCCATCTCTCTCGCACGGCCCGTCGGTAGGCAAGATGCGAAAGATTTATAGCGCTTTACGCTCACTCAACTGACTGAAGGAAGACGACGGCAGCCGAGTTCGCTCTGAATAACGTGTTTACAAAAATAACTACTTTTAATTTGACACTGAAACGGTTATTGCGTTTCATATCGCGTAACCAGTTATTGTAACTGATGACGGAAATACGCTACGCCTTACTTGAAATTCAGAGTAAGTATTTTATATATTCCATATATTTATATATATATATATATATATATATATATTACATTTATATTTTACTTTTCTATATATATATATATATATATAAATATGTATGTTAAATAGTCCGTAATTGTACATTAATTCTTGTTCTATTTCACGTGTAGTTCATTTGCTTGTTTTATAATTACTTGTGCACCTACTCTTTATTTTAGTACCCTCCCTAAGGTTGGCTGTCAGAAAATGCCTTATAGCATTAAGCCCGCCTATGTACATCTTTTTTTAATTGTGCAAAAGGATAAATAAATAAATATTCATATTTCTCAAGATGTTATCTAATACTTTCATCTGTATTAATTCAAAAGGAACAAATAGTCTCCGAATGTTCTGAAACGGTAGAGTTTAATAATTTTGATAAGGTAGTGGAGAAGCCCAAACATTATCTCTATTCTAATTGTTTAGTATGTTAAACAGTTATTAAATGTGTCGGGTGATATAAAATCGTAATCCTTAGACTTTATACTTCCGCATGAATATAATCAGAACTAAGCGAAGATTATCATATCTTATATGCCTTACAAATATGAGAAATACTATTCAAAATAATGTTAATTACTATAAATAAATCGTTTGCGTTACAAATTTAAATATCTGGATGCGTACAGCCATATTATAATTATTATATTTTAAGAAAATTTATTTCAACTGCTCTCTTTTACTGCCTCCGTAGCCTAGTGGTATGGGCGTTGCTTTAGAAACCGGAGGTCGTGGGTTCGAATCTGCGGGGACGCAACAAATTTTCGTTGTTGTTTCCTAGTTGGTTAGGGCAATTTGGGCCGATCACCCAATTGTCTGAAAAGTAAGATGATCCATGCGTCGGATGGGCTGTAAAAAAATCGGTCCACCAACCAACCCCCATTGGACCAGCGTGGTGGGATACGGTCCAAATCCCTAATGGATAGGGAATTGTATTAGGGAGAGCCTATGTCAGCAGTGGACTAAAAACAGGCTGATGATGATATTTTAAGAAAATTTATTTCAACTATTTTTAACATCATCATATCATCATAACCAGCCTTCAGCAGTCCACTGCTGGGCGTAGGCCTTTTTTTAATGAACGCCAAGACGGTGTCCATTAAAAAAAGTTGCACATAATTGCCACGCTGTGCAGGCGGATTGGCAATTGACTATAAGTACTGCGGATCTGTCTTGCAGCGCAGATCAGATTATTAACATATTTCGCTAATATTGAAACACATCGCTAGGTCCTTTTTAGTATTGTTTAAACGCTTTATGTTTAAACAATACTAAAAACTATACTGATGGGAAGTGATCACCGACGCCTATCGACATTGGCAATACCAGTAGTATCGCCAACGCGCTGCCTACCGTGAGACATAGGGTGTGTGAGACAAGTCTCGCTTACGATAGTTTAAGTTATTGCTTTCAGTACCTTTAAGAGTCACAGGAATGCTTTGGTTGCCTTCTGCGAACTAACAAGCGTTGACCACCGCATATCGAGCCCACCGCTTATCCGCCTTCGGCGCAATAGAACAAACGCGCCCTCATAACAGAACATTTGTCTGGGCAACAGGCTCAGAAAATGGCGGTGGACAGAGCCAGAGTCCGTCGTTACCTCTGTTTTAGCCGCAGACGGAAGAGAGATCGAGGACACCAAGCCGAATGTCCCCTCCACACCGTATCTGCGGCAAGGTCCTGCCGAGTCGCAGGAGAAAGAGAGTGTACTACGATATACCGACATTCCTTTACTCGCGCGACTCCACAATGGCTGACTTTGACAGGGGTGGCGGCAGGTGGATGGACTGCCAGTGGACTCTACAATACATACCCCGCCCCCTTCAGAGCGCATCTAAAGCTATCTTATGCAACTAGCTTGGGGCACCTTACTCCTCAAGCCGGCCAGGATCCACTTAGCTTAGGTACAGGCCGCAGGCACTCAGCTTCATTGCTAAGATAAAGTGGGAACCTATTCGGGGGGTGTACAACCTTGACGTTGTTCTATGCTAATATGTGCATATGTATTTACCCAAGGCCTAGACCTTTTTTAATCATTCACAAATCACAAGCTCATTAACCAAATTATCTATTATATGCTTGATTCACGGAATAGTATTGATATTGAAGTGATAAAGCATTTGTTTTGGATTTTATAACAAACAATATCTATTTAAATTTCATTAACGTTGTTAACAAAATGATAACTAATAATTGCATAAATAGCTGTATTATTGTGATTGAAATTTAAACTTTCTATCGATCAATCGTAATCGATTGTCCTCGTTTCAGAATATATACCGAATTATGCCGTCACATTAATGAAACATATAGGGCTTTTTTATAATAATCATCCATATCCTATATAATATAACATAATTTACCTTTGAATTGATTCCTTGATGTATTTTCGACATGCCTCGAAATAGACTCGCATTCTGCCGCGACGTGCGTCCATTACGAGCACTCAATAATATGTTATCGATACAAAATATAACATATTATATATTCACATAACAGACTTCAACAACATACAACATATTCGAACAGTTTTTACATACTCGCATATGAATATACTAGCTGTAGCCGAACTGACAACGAATATTTGAGTAAACATTTTAGTATCGGCGTTGCCTTATCTTATCCAGTGAGACTTTTTACAATCCGTAGAGATAAAACAATAATAAATATATAATAGGAGATAATAACTAACAGATACTCGACAAAATTATATTTATTTTTTACTTAAAAAAATATTGTCTATTATGTATTAGATGACGCGTAACAACGTATCATAACATGTTTTATGCAAAATATTGCTGCTTTTTTTTAACATTTAAGAGCTGCATTAAAGGTTAAATTTAAATTTAAAGGCAGCAATCCTCTGGGTTGTTATAGTCAGATGCCGGTTTCTCTGGGAACTTAAGTGGGTTACCAGCTGACCCCAAGTTAAGCATGGAAAATGCTAGGAGAAGGACTTAATCACTGGAATTCGTACATATTTCGGTGATAACATCATTAAACGGCTTAAACACGTTGAATAACATAAAATATATGTTATTAAATAAAATGACTTTACGGATTTTATAGCGTTTATTTTACATTTTTAAATTCCCGACTTTTCGAACACTTTCCAGCGGCCGTGGCCACGGGGTAGACTGAGATGTCATGCGTCTTGTTGCCAGTGCTGAAGCGATAAAATCCGTAAAGTCATTTTATTTAATAATGTATAATATTCGCGTAAACTATAGAAATAAATATAAAATATATGCTCAGATAAAATATCTATAAAAATATTCAAAATTATCAAGGCAACGTGAGGCCAGATAATTTTTTTCGTATCATAATACGACATGTTTGGATAATATTTAAGGATTTTAATGCTTACTTTTTAGTATCAACCGCTCTGTGATAATACATTTTAACACATTAGCTTCAACTGAAAATTAAAACGTTTACAGCGTTAATAAAGCTGAAGTGTTTGTTTGTTTGTCGTTTTTATTAACCTAAAATTACTCATCCCAAGAACTACTGACTCAGGATAATTTGAAAAAATTTCAGCTCAAAAAAAATAAAAATAAAATGGTATATGGCCATGCAACGCGCTACAAAACAGTTTTGAACCTGGTAGTAGTCGTGTTCGGAGTCTGTCATCATAATCATCATCATCATCATCATTAGCAGCTTGTTACTCGGGGGCCTTTGGGCTGGGAAACTCCTATCCCAGCCCAAAACAAACAAACTAGGCGCATCCAAAACGGGCTTTTTCAGTCCACTTGGAGCAACGTCCTCCACGGCCAGGTTCTAAGCTACCCCGCGGCTGGGTAGGTCGCAGGTACTGAGCCCCACCGCAACGACAAAGCGAGAACCTGTTCCGGGGATCGGCATCCCACCTGGTCAAAGGTCCAACGCTCCGTCTTCCTGACAGCGGCCTCCACTCTAGAACCTTATTGGCCTATCGATTCTTCTGACTACGTGACCGGCGCACTGCCACTTCAACGTGCTAATTCTTTTCAATATGTCGGTGACTTTATTTCTTTGCCGGTTTAATTCGTTACGAACTTTATCTGACAATTAAACTCCGAGCATAGCACGGTGCATATGAGTTGAGCAACGGCAAATTTGTGGATCAGTCCTAAAGTCAAAGGCCACGTTTTGGTCCCGTAGGTAACCACGGGGAGAACGCATTAATGAAGGATTTCGTCTTGAAACATTTCGGAATCTATAATGTAGCCAAAGTAGCGAAAGATTTGACTTAAAAAAATTCTAACGGCAAACGTTAAAGACGCCAAAAACAAACGCGTTCTTATTGGTGAACCGCGATCATGTTTAATCCCCACGCGATGTTTAACCAATATGCGTGCCCGATTTTTGGCACCAATTCAGTTTGATGTTACTTTTTGTTTACGCCATGGGAAGCTTTAATAAATAGAACAGTTAGTTAACAAGTAATCCTCTATAACCTTGCGCTGTGCAGCTACTATGAACTACCATCTGGTAAATAAAAGCCGAAATGGGAATGTCGCCATCAGTGCGCGAGTTCATTTCCAAAATCTGCAATCCCAGCTAGATGGAGGCATAAATTAATATTTTATACTGGGTTAATATTAGTTCCTAAATGGAGTTGGGCAGTAGATCGCCTACGGGGCCTAGCGGTATTAGCACTTGCTTTGTGCTATCGTTATTTTCTGGTTGATTAGGATAATATGAGCCGTTCACCAATTGACTATAAAGCAAGATGATCTATGCGTGGGATGGGAATGTAAAAAGTCGTTCCTGATGTCAAGAACATCTTTGGCATTCGTTATAGGACATAGAATACATATATGGAATGCAATTTACTCCTTGGGTTGTGGAGGTCACATATCACATAGGCTCGTTCCGCGTAAAAACTGCTATAACGGTAAATCTGGAGGGGATAGATGCCATAAACTTATTGTGGTGTCCATTATAAGTTTGGAAAATGGCTAGGTGAAAAATACGACTTTGGCGATGTTCGATCAGTACGAACGCTGTACTTTTTGGTTCTAGTTGCAATGTTTACATAAACATATACATAATAATAATAATGTTCTCCAGTCGATTACGACTACGGCGGCCGATCTATATTAGAGATCAGCCAACTACGGATAGAAATATTATAGCGCACAAGTGTACGCGCCAAGACAGACGCACTCCCTATTCCTTTACACTCTCAAAGCCCGATAGGACGGATAACCAACACGACCGGAGAGAATAGGGCGCAGGACCGAATTTTTACATGCCCGTCCAACGCATGGATCATCTTACTTTTCAGACACCTGGCTGATCAGCCCAAATTGCCCTAACCAACTAGGAAACAACAATGAAATTCAAATTCAAATTCAATTCAAATATCTTTATTCAATATAGAAGTGTAACACTCGCTTATTGATTGTCAAGGACGCTACCACCGGTTCGGAATAGGACGCCTCCGACCTGAGAAGAACCGGCGAAAGAAACTCAGCGGGCCTATTTTGTCATCTTTTAAAATAATCAAATATATACATATAAATTTTCTTATCAGCTACATACAGTTCTATCATACTTATATTATACTTGAAAAAGCCTGGAGCGAGCATTCCATTACCAGACTGTGTTATCATTTATAAATTCATTTATATCGTAATAACTTTAACACATAAACGTTCCTTTACTACTTTTTAAATGTATTAACAGTTAAATTCTGAACGTTTACTGGGATTTTGTTGTAAAAGCGTATACATTGTCCCATAAAAGATTTACTTATTCTTCGAGTCTAGTTCCAGCTTGCCTGCCAGCTTGCTTTAATCTTAGCTGCGGCTTACTTGCTGCCGCGAAGTGTAAGCAACTGTCTTTTCTATGAGGATAAAAAGTGATGTTTATGGAGTTTTAATAAGCAAGTAAAGAAAAATCTTTTACACCTTCTTAATACAAGATAGCGTAAAAATAAAAATTTACGTATTTTTATAACAACAGACCATCAATCATCCGTACCAACAGCTAATCTATATTATCTATGCGCTATTATTAACATTCTGACATTTTCGACGTCAGCTGAGATTGTACATGGAAACATGAAAACAAGGGCCGTGCAAAATTTCTATGTAATTATGTGTTGACGTCAGTTAAAACATTTCTAAATGTGCGTAACTATAGAAGTTGCGTTGCCAACTGTACGCACCTTTCTTCTAATATTTTCTCTGCGGACAGGATGCTTCATTATACTTTTTTGGACATCGGTACGCAATCATTCTAAATTTGTGGTAGATCCCCCTTTTTCAGGAGGCCATCTGGGGTACCACCGACGCCCATTTATGCGCAATCAGTAGTCTGAAAGCCCTACCGCGTTTGAAGGGCACCGTAGCCAGCGTATTTACTGGGTAAATGAGATGTGACATCGTATGTTTCACGTACCTCTGGTGAAGTCCATGGGTGTAGGTGACTATATTTATATCCAGTGACATGAATTGTTTTACTGCCTTCGCAGGCAGTAAGACGATTCGGTTATTTCTGCTTATCAGAAAGTCCAAACCAATTGAGAAATTCCGCTGTTAATCATTACTGGAATCATTACTGGTTTAAAGAGATCCATTCCTAATGTTGATTCACACCGCTGCTAGAAGTATTAAAGCTAATTTTGCATAGATCGGAGCAAAGACTGAAAATTTTAAATTCAAGTATGGATCCTGCAATTTCGCTTTAGCAATGGCAACTAAACGCCTGGTTTAGTTGCCATGTTTCAGTTAGTCCCGTGGCCACGATCCAAGTAAAGTGTTCGATCTTTGTATAAGTATGTGTATATAAAACCCTACATTCTATAGAGCAGTTATTACCATTTACCTTAGACGATGACGTTACTCTTTATAAACTCGTGTAAAGAGTAAGAAGTCTTTTAATATTGTTCTAGTAACGTAGCACCGTACTGTTGTATTTATGTTTTAAAAAAAGTAATTTTTATGCTATTATTCCTGGCGTATATTAATTATTTTTATGGGCCTATATACCTGGGCTTTTGTCTTGTAGTATAATTCGGACAAAATGACTCTTTATTCACCTAGCCATTCTACCAAGTTATCATGGGGTCGTCTACTTTTCCATCCATATTTCCCACAATAACAGTTTTTACGCAGAGCAGCTGACGTCTGACCTCCATAACTCAAATGGTAAACTCCATTCTTAAGATGGATTACTTGTCAGTCAATATGACTGCCACAGATAGTCTCGATAACCAGGAATGACTTTTTACATGCCCATCCGACTCATACATCACTTTTACTTTCGGACAATTGGATGATCGGCCCATATTGTCCTTACCAACCATAAAACAACGATAACAGTTATATACATAACATACTTTAAACATTTAAACATTGTTTCCACTGCACATGCAAGGGCCAATACCGCTAGGCTTACAGAAAAGAAAAAGTAACATATAACATGATCCATGCGTCGGATGGGCATGTAAAAAGTTGGTCCACCCACCAGCCCGCATTGGACCAGCGTGATTGGATACGGTCCAAAACCCCCTAATGGATAGGGGTGCATTAGGGGAGGCCTATGTCCAGCAGTGGACTATCACAGGCTGATGATGATGATGATGATGAACATCTCAATTTACAGTTTCGAGCATGCTTCGGAGTTCTGTTCTTTACATCTGCCATCTTAGAGGTTCTCGTGCGCCGCAAATCGCCCCTCGGAGCCTGGATAGTACCATATAACAGGAAATACTATGACGAAGAGAATGTGTATCAAATCTACTACTTGTATGTAACGATGCTCATCGTTGAAGCAATTCTATTACTCTACACCGTGGTATATTATTCGTGGGGTTTATATTGGGTAAGTTGTTAGTGTCTGAATTTTATTTACTAATTTCTCATATAAAAGTTGGTTTATGACCACTTCTACCCTAATTTGTCATTGTGTTTTGCGGCGGGCACGATATTCACCGGATAATAGCGATGCATGGACACTGTCTATAATTATCGAAATATAAACACCACATGTGTACCATAATACGTCGTACGAAATCACTTCTTATTCACCCTATAAATATAAAACATTAAGTCTAGCGTCAAAATCAATTGGTGCCGATTAGTTTCGAGAACTTTCATTTTTTTACTTCAGAATGAGTTTTTGTTTACTTTAGAACGAGTGATATAACTTTTTCCTTCCCTTCTAGAGCTAAAATATATTTTTAGGTACAATGCAACATGAAAGTTTTGATTATAATGATTATATGGTTTGGTATATATTTAGTGTTCGTTACTTCTTTTTTGTGTACTTCATAGGAAAATCGAAACTATCTGAAGCAATATCTTGTCAGTCGCCTTTACACGTGGATTATTGAAGTGTGTGCTTTATTCACTCTCTGCTTTAAACATCAGTTACTTATTGAATGGTACTTGGTGTTCCTTCTGTTCGTCAGTAAGTATTAAGATTATAGTAGTGCTAAGATTCAATGTACACTTTCATCGTTCCTTTTATAAAAATTGGATAAGTTGGTCTAATATTACTCATCTCACTCACCTGTGGTAGGTCCCCTGTTTACAGGAGACCGTCTGGGCGGGTCAGGTGGCCCGTCTGCCTGCGTATGCCATAAAAAAAAACTCACAGTTATGGCCTTTGTAGCGTTAGTAACACTGGTAAGCACGCCCTTACCAGCTTTAACAACCGGAAGTCGTGGTCAAATCCTTCGGGGACTCAAGTCTCCTTCTAATTGTTATTGTTGTTTCCTACTTGGTTAGGAAAATGTGGGCTTATCACTCGATTGTCCGTAGAGAAAGATGAACCATGCGTCGGATGGGCGTGTAAAAAGTCAGTCCTGCGCCTGATCTCTCTCTCTGGTCGTGTCGGTTATACATCTTATCGGACTATGTAAGTTAAATAAGAGAGAGTGCACCCGTGTTTGCGCGTGCATTTGTGCACTATAATATCACCTGCGCAGTTGGCTGGTCTCCAATATATATCGGCCGCCGTATTCGAAATAGACTATAAAATCCAATTGATTGAGATAACTGAGCCAAAGAAACGATGGATTTGCCGACATTTGTGAAGCCTACTTATTAATGAATTGGAAATAAATTGTCCAACCCCAAACGACAGTTTATCTAACAACAAAAGTACGCCACCAGTTAGTTGCTATAGGTTAAATTGTTAACATCAATTCTCTGTTGCCCTTTGCTTAGAAAAAACTTAACGTCTTGTTTACATCTGAAAATGGGATCAGAATATAACATGCCGATGTGGGCTGGACGAGAAGAGGCCTTTGTCCAGCAGTGGACTAACACAGTAGTTGATGATGATAATGATGATATAACATGCGTCTAATGTCTTCTTTTGTTCATGAAGTTTGAACATTAAGACTAGATATGGCAGCTTTTTTTCAAACCATTCAAAATTACTGGTTTGGTAAATCTAGTGTTAATTGTATCGATCGTTGTAATAAATATGTTTTAAGGTTATGCACACATATACTTTATGTGTATGTTCATAAAAAGATCTTATTTTACTTTGTAGCTCTGGAGTTGTACTCGTTGATAGTCGTGTACAGTTATTATGTGAGAGTAGCATACGAAAGCGGCGTAATGGACCCAAATACTCCGAAGAAGCCAAGAGCGTATTCAACTCTTGAGCGAATACGTGAGTAGATGTATTGTTAATTGCAAATTATTCTTTCACATACATTGATACTGCCTCCGTAGCCTAGTGGTAAGAGCGTGTGAATTACAAACCCGTGGTGGTTGGGTTCGAATCCTGTGGGGACTAGAAAATTTTTCATTTTTGTTTTTTAGTTGGTTAGGGCAATTTGGGCCGATCACCCAATTGTCTAAAAAGTAAGATAAACCATGCGTCGGATGGGCTTGTAAAAAGTCGGTCCACAAACTAATCCGCTATGGATCAGTGTGGTGGGATACGGTCAGAAAGCCCCTAATGGAGAAGGCGTGCAGTAGGGAAGCCTATGTCCAGCAGTGGACTAACTCTGGCTGATGATGATGATACATCGATAAGAAGAAAGTCCTTCCCTTGATAAAACAGCATGAATCGACATAAGTCTGCTTGCTTATTTGACTTACTCTGGTTGGGATGTTAGGTCTCGTTAACCTAGTATTAGACTTACTACGGTGCCCTTCAAACCGAAAAATATTAATGTTACACATTACTGTTTTGGCGGCGGTAAAAGGCACCGTTGTTATACATATAATACTTTGAAGGTGTAGGGCATTTCTAATTTTATTAATTAGTAGTTTATTCGTGTTGAAGTAACGGCAGATATTTTACCAACGACAATTTGAAAGTTACTATACATCACTTTTTTAATGGCCGATATCACCAATATTAAATCAATATTACGTACCATATAAATATAAATTACAAGTAGCTTCACCATGCTATATTTCAGGAAACAATCCTTATTTTGCAAGTTATAGCAGTATAATAATAGTGCAAGTTTTAGTTCCTACTCCAGATTGTTATATATTTCCATGTGTAAACAGTGAAGCGAATAACTTAGTACTTAATATGTAAACATTTTAAAACAAATCGTAACTGATTAGATTTGAACAACCTAGTTTATTTTAATAAAGTTGTATGAAATTAAAAAATGGGGAACCCGCGACGAATGCCAAATTTATCAAATACAATTTTTTTGCCGATCCTTATCACCAGTGTTGCAATAATCATAATCAAATCATTGAGTAAATTTTAACTACCTCTTTTTATAGTTCGTTTAAAAATTAAAACAAAAAATATGCCAAGTCTATAATTACTATGATAAAGTAATTGTCGTATTACTTAGTCATACTGACTTTTATTTACTTAAATAGTTCGACTACTTTGTATCAAGCTCATTTACTATAAGTAGACATATTAATCCCTTATAAATTATGATGATACGTTTAAACATTGCAAGCTGATTCCCTCTAAAATATTAGGATGTTTAAATTGACTTGCATTTACGACCCAATTGGTCATTCGTTATCGTTCTAAAGCCCTCTTTCTATCAGATAAAAGATAAAGCTCGGCGAGACGCGATAACGGGCAACGCAACACGCCCAAAAACCCATTTTATTTTTCTTTGAATCACATTAGGAGTGGTGGCGTTCTGTCCCAGTAGTCGGTATAAGATTTATTATAAAATTTAAAATAAACAGAAGTTATGTAGAAGAACGGATTTATTTTATGGTATTGGAACATTTGGGTGGTATTGTCGTGTATTTTGTGCAAATGTTTGAAAATATGGCGTACGAATTACCGAGGCTGACGAGATGTTGCTGCTGCCTCAGCTTGCGAACCGGTTCGCTTGTGATCGGATATGTGTCAGTTGTGAGTACAATACCTAAATAAGTAAAAAGATATAACCATGGCCACGAATAATTAACTTATACGCGATGTTTGCAAATTTATACGTTTGTTAATAAAGCGCCTGTACAAAAGTAGTAGCAAAGTTTTTGAAGCGTAGCAAATGGCTTATTTAATTGACAGGAGTTAAACCTCTTTTAAATAATTACTTTTAAATATGACAACGTCTTAAAGCTTGTAAGTGGGTAATAAATGAATAAAAGTTTTATGTTGTCTACAAATTGATAATTTAAATAATTATTATTTTGGAGAAGAAAAATCTTGCAATTCATAAAAAAAAATTAAAATTTAGAAAACATTTCATTTTAAGAGTCATTATATTTGGTTACAAATTATAATTCTTTATATTAAATTCTGTACATTAGACTTGGTTATCGAAATAAGTGCTGACTTCGCAAACATTATTGACTTCTTACGTCCCGACTTTTATTCTTTCAGATAATGGCGTCGTTTTTCATTGCAATCGCATCATGGTCCCTTCAAAAAGTCGTCACCTTTATGAGTTCCAAGGACAGCCACATAACCCAGGAGCACACGGCTGAGGAGATATCACAAATAGCACTGGGTGTATACATATCCCACGCTTACTTCCTCATAGTGTTTCTCTATTACCTCGTGATAAGCCTACTTCTCTTAATTGGATTGCATACGGTAAGATTCCCCAGATTTGACATAAACATTTAAACGACACTTCTAAACTTAGTCATAATACTCTTACTATAACGTTTGACAGTTTTTGTATTATGAAGTGTTTAATAGATAATCCTAAGAAAGTTGCAGACGCAAGATGTTTAAAATGTTACTTATTGTGGAATAAAAGCGTTGCTTATTATGTTAGACGCCTAAACTGAGTAAAGTAAAGTGATGATAAAAGATTTGTTTAGTAATTTACTGCCAAATTAATAATAACTGATTGCAGATTGCATGCAAAAAAATTATAATAGAGAAATAAAAAAATACAATAGCCAGACAGACGTGTATCTAATTATCATTTAAAATACAAATTTAGTTGTCACCAAAAAAAAAGTCCAGACTTTGTTTATCTCTTTCTAATATTGTTGTACCTTTCTTTTAAGAATAAAACAAAATACATGAGATATTATTTTATGGCTGGTCTATTCCTCTTGGCGTTGGCACTAGCCCTAATTGTTGTGACAACTATCTTTTTCGGATTACTGGCAACAATACCACTTTTAAAATGGAGCGGTAAGTAAGAAATGTTATTTACAATAAGTCGTCCGTTAATATAAACGAGTCACATTATTAATCGCCCATGTAAAAGTTAAGACAATTCTAACATTTAACATTTTTTATAATTTTTTCTTTTGTTTACGCGAACTCTACACATTATTATTAAAATGACTTTTTACGGGTTTTATCGCTTTATTTTACATATTTGAATTCCCGACGTTTCGAACACTTTCCAGCGGCCGTGACCACGGCGTAAAAAGTCTTTTTAATAAATAGCTCTTTTCTATATGTTTTTTTGTACATTAAAGAAGGCCTATGTTCAGCATTTGAGGGATAAAGGCTACTAATGATGATGATGGTGATGATCTATATTCATCTTCATATGATTATGAAAAAGACTTTGCAATTTAAGCGTTTAAAAAATGCAAAAAAACTGCCTTTTCACAAATGGTCATATTATATATTTATCTCCCATATTTTCATTTCAGTGACACTTTTCTACTGTTTGATCATCGTACGAAGCACATATCTGGAAATCGAAGAACAAAACAAACCACGTGTTTATGAAATGCAGCTTTTGTGAACACGGCCCGTTGAAGTCGCCTATTACTTTTATAAAACGCCTTTTTTTCTGATAAATGCACGAGTAATTGTATGAAAGTGTTCCTACTATTGCAAGTCGTTGAAAATTTTACATGCCCTTTAACACAGATGTCTATTCATATAGCAGAAGTCGTTTATGAAGCGAGGTTCAAAATGTTTTCATCATCATCATCAGAGGGATTTTGACCGTATCCTACCGAGCTGATCCAACGTGGGTTGGTGGGTTCAAAATGTTCTTACGCACCTGAACTGAGGTCGTGGAAGTAGAGAAATAATACTTTAACTACGACCTACCAACACAGACTACCAGTAGCAGAGTGATGAAATAGAAAAACCAAAGATATAACTATAATTTTAATTTACAAATGAATACAAAGACGTAGAAAAAACAATGTTCATTACATATTTTTTTACCCGTCGTGGGAGTTGAACCCCACTCAAGACTACTTAAGAAACTGGTAGGTACGGTTACTGATTCGTTATCATCAGCAGAACTGGGTTTAATAAACATTTAAATTAAAGAAATTGAGTATCACGTAATATTACGTACATATACATGGATTTTAGCACTTGTTTGCACTGTTATATCAGTGCTTAACTGCCTTCCACCACTTTACACTTAGGCCACTAAATAATTAAATATTACTTCTCGGTTAGAACGACGTATAATATCTTCAACGAGTTTCACCAACATTTCCTAAAAAGGTTGTAAAAAGACAAAAGGTTCCGTTGTAACTCTATCACTCGTTTTGCTATCTTCGTTCTTTTGTGCTGCTCGTTCGTTTTGCTATGAAATTAAAGTAAATAAATTTTGTACGTTGTATATGATTATTTTCCTTTAACATTATTCGGTATCAGAACTGTTTCAATATAAACAAATTAGTCAGTTTTAATAATCTCAGATTAATAAGAACAAACATTTTAATCTTAAATAAATTAATACGTTATTTAGATTGTTATTAGACTAATGTAAAGATTAAGAGACAACTGATTGTTTGCGACTAAAATACAAATTTGTTCCATCTTCGAGGTACACAAGAGATTTCAATTATTAACGAAGTTTCAGTAAATGTTACATAAATGTTATTTTAATAAATATATTGCTGTTAATAGAAGAAAAGAGTAAAAACATGGTGTCGGTTGTTTAAACAAAAAATAATATTTTTAAATATAAAACACTTTTACTTCAATACCTCTGACCATCTTAATGGCTGAAAGCGACATCTTACTTTGGCTTACTACAGTCTATTGATTTGTAATTGCTGTACGTCTAAACGTTAATGATAACGCGATTTACACCATTAAGAATACCTTCGTAATGATTTCTTTGTTTGCTTTGTATAAATACATCCTAGCTTGTTATAATTTAGGTATTATTACCTATAGTCACAAGAAATAGAATTATAACCGCAGTAACATTTTAACTTATAAGGATTATCAATCGCTTTTCGTCCTCCAAACCATTAAAAATGGTGTAGTAAATAATTAAAGATTATATTTAGTAAAACGCCAAAGAGCTTACACGAGACCTAGTTTACATTATTAATATTATATACCAAAAATCTACAAAACCTGGTATGTGCAATTAGTGCGGGTTGCTAACAAAAAAAAGTGAAAAACAACAAAGTAGCCTATTATCAAATTAACATGTCCGGTTCTTTATTGAAAATAAACATACCTTTACATTTCTCTTCTGTAAGCAATCTCTACAGAAATGTTAACACCCCTGTTTAGATAGAATATGATATACTGATAATGTCGAAAAATATGTCATCATATCAACAAAAGAACAACTATAATCAGTAATTATAGTAGTAATATAACAATTTTAAAGTTCTTATAAATTTTTGACACCTTTTATATCCTTCTTTACCGCGAAGCAGTAGTGTGAAATCACTGCTGTGTTCCGGTTTAAAGAGCACCGTAGCCAGCGTAATTACTGGGTAAACCAGTCTTAACACCCTGTCTCTCGGTAGGCAGCGCGTTGGCGATGCCACTGGTATTGCCAATGTATCTATGGGCGTTGGTGACCACTTCCCATCAGGTGGCCCGACTGCTCGTCTGCCTGCGTATGCAATAAAAAAACCAAAATAAATGCATGGACCACAATAAAGTGTATTCAAATGACTTACTGCCAAGTAAGACAAAGGTTCTTCTCTTCTTGGAACGGTTAATTGTAGTATACTAGTGCTTCTAAGAGAAAGCACTACGTGAATGTCCAACCTTACATCTCTTCTCATCCTTGGTTCTGGCAGTTTAAATAACTACACACGCCCAGTATAAGAATCATCTGCTGATTAGAGCTAGGACATGCGTGTACTCCCGTGTATCTAGCTAAGCTTAAACATAAGAGACAACTTGTGAGTGTGAACTAGACGAAGGAACTCTCAATCACATATTTTTCAATTGCCCACGGCAATCTTCTTCTCTCTATGACCTGCTTACTTTCCAAATTTCTTACCCCACCAAATTTCAAAAAAACCACAAAATTTTTCATGTTGATTCCATGTTTGTTCAAATTCTATGTTTTTACATTATCATTATAACATTAAACTATAATTTGTTTATCTCGTAACCAACTAATCCTCTGTATTTATTGTGTCAGTTTTTATTTTAGATACATCAACAGAGGTCATTCTTGCGGATTCGCTCAGAACTTAACTAATTCGCACTTTTTAACTGTGACCTTATTTATTTGCGATCACTGATTTATATTCTTAATAGCAAGGGAAGGATACCGAAGAGGTCACCCTCTTGGGCGCTCTTAATATCGAATCACCATGAAGGTGAATTCGGCTATAGTTATATTCTAAATGATTATTCATTTTTATCAAAGATGCACAGATAATTCGCATTTCATCTGAAAAGTAGTATTGACTACCACTTCTTAATGCAAGAGAGAAATTCTAGTAAATATTTTGTCTTATAAAATAAATTAACAAAATTGGGCCAAAAAAAATATAGCAAACATATAAATTAAGTGCGATGCGCAAAGCGCTAAAAGCAAAAGCGTTCGTATTGGCAGACAATGTATTTAATATTACAATTTGTTTACGAATTTTTTTTGTTGACGTTAATTCAAAGAAGTTTCCTAGAAAAAAAACAAAAGGTGTAAACCGCTAGGCGATAAATACCTTAAGTGAGAAAAACATAAATAATCTGCGAATTTGGTAAAAAGAAATCGATTTTTTGACAGTACTATTACCGATTTGGCATAAATCGATTTTATTTTGACATTTCCTCGCTATGATTATAGAAAGCTAAGGCAATATAACCATTAAAATTTTATGCAAGTCAAAACAAATTGGCATACACAATCACATATCTGTAGTAAATTTGTTGTATTGCTTAGGATTTTACTTTAGTCTGATTTATTGCATGATTCTGCAAAATTATCTTTTTAAAATGAAATTTTCTTATTAAATTATAGATTAGGAGATTTAGTTTAAGTCATCAATTATTTGTGTGAAATACATCAATAAAAATGTCTAGTAAATATAATAAACCACCACAAGTAACTGCGCAAACCCAGGTATCAGAACATTCTTTATAATTTAAGCAACAAATGTCTTATCAATTCTACTTTAAATGTTACTCTTGTTTATATATACATATCTTTTCTAGCTAGTACAATGGATCAACGAAGCCGGAATGTCGGAAAGCAACAAAAGGGCGAGCTTGTTAAGGAAAATTGTGGAAGTTATGATACACCAGATACCACAAACAATTCCTCATTACATGGAAAATGTTCTGAGTTTTGTCAGCGATAAATCCACAGATGTGAAAAAAATTGTCATTGGTTTTATCGAAGAGCTAAGGTGAGTAATATATGATTCTGTTATTAATTTGAAAGAAACTTGCATATTTAATTTTAATATCATTATTTGTCAACTTGCCATACAAGTATTATCTATAAGGCACTTTAATTTCAGTAAACAATATCCAGAGCATTTGCCGAAGATCATTGGTCAGCTACAGCTCCTTGTTATTGATACGGTAATAGCTGTGCAAAAGCGAGCTATACAAGCAGCCAGTATTGTTTACCGTAATGTCCTTATATGGCTGTGCAGAAGTCAAAATGATTTGTCGGAGATGCAATATGTTTGGGATCATCTAACTAAATTAAAGGTATTTATGCAATAAATCTATTGTAAAATAAACTGAAAATATAAAAAAATATCTTTTAACCATCATAAATATTAATAACCACAAATTCATATTATGTACAATTAATAAAACTAAACTAATGTTCCTTGTTACTAGTAACTGAATAAAATTTTATATTTATTACAAAAATGTGATTGTATAATATTACAGTAAAAATAAATGTGCATGTAGGTTCAAAACCTTCATATTAATGTAGATTTAGGGGCTTAATAATGTTAATAGCAAATTTATTTACAAAATGTGTAAATATTATCTTAAAGCATTTGCTCTTATAAGAAATATTAATATTACATTTCTTGGGTCTTAGTATGATTATAAATTACTTTGTTTATGAATGAAATATCTACAGTTTAGATAGATTAATAAATGTAAACAAAATAGCCAACAGTAGAGAAGTGACATCATTTTTCATCATCATCATCATCAACCTATGTAAGGCCACTGCTGGAAATGGCCTCACCTTCTTGTTAAGGGATTTTGGACCGTATCCCACCACACTGGTCCAATGCGGCTTGGTGGGTGGACAGATTTTATACATGCCCATCCGACGAATAGATCATCTTACTCTTCAGACAATTGGGTCGTTGGTCCGAATTGCCCTATCCAACTAGGAAACAACAATGAAAATTTGTTGTGTCCCTGTAGGATTCGAACACAACCTCCTGTTTCTAAAGCACACACCCTCACCACTAGGCTATGGAGGCAGTTGACATCATATATATAGGTAAATTATTACCAAGATGTCAATTTTTGAGTATTGTATAGATGATAAATGATATACATAGATACTTCATTTATTTGTTGCTTTGGATTATTTTCTTTATGTCTATTTCAGCAGCAACTGGCTCAATTATACTCACAAAATGACTTTAAATTTGAACAATAGCTCTTTAAGGTAGCCTTCAAAGAAGAAATTAAACTCTTTTGCATGATGATTAGGAAACCACTTCTTTTGAAAACGCTTTTTAGATTAAAATACTAATTATAATTCCGAATATAAAATTGTTAACACAAGAGGTTTACAATTCTTTTGTATACTTTTCAAAAATTATTATTAATTTGATAATCATTATAGCCATGCATGCATGTATGCTTTACAACATTGTAAAGCATACAATTTTAAACCGGACTTAATTTATTCTAGTTGCTTATATTAAACATGATAGACAGCGAGAATGAGGGCATTAGGACCCATTCCATTAAGTTTTTGGAGGAGGTGGTGTTACTGCAGAGTCCGAGCGAAGGGTCTGATGATGAATTCAGTCTGGACAATATACCAAACCATTTGCCCTTCTTGAAGAGGCGAGCCCTAGAAGAGGAATCTGAGTTAGTATGCTTTTAATCTCAAAACTTATTCATATGGTATAAATTTTGCTGTTTATTTTTGGGAGTAACAAAAATAAATATATGTCTAATTTTACTCTGCTGTGGTTCAGTGAAACACTATAACAAATAATGTTTTATACTATTTTTTTTTGTTATTGTTGACAACTTTAAAGACATCACAGCCAGTGTAATTACTGGCTAAAGAGATTGATCTCAAACAGGTGAACAGACTTCAGCTCTGCATTTTTTATTGAAAGGGTGTTCTCACTTGCCTCAATATATAAAAATATAACCATAGATGTGTTATCTGTAATTTTTTACAGGCCTATTATCATAATAAACTGATAGCTGCAGGTTTCATTTTTATAATTAAATATGGTACAATTGTGACAGATAACAACAAAATGACCCTCTGAGTTTTTTGGTTAATGGTATATTATGGTTATTCTCGGGAGCTTCCTTGCTGATTATACTATGACTTGAAGCTATGCTCATTAGATCAAAATATTAGCTGTATTCGCTTTCATTCTCCAGGCACATTTTCGAGCTGCTCGTTAAGTTTCACAACTCGCAGCACATATCTAGCGTGAACTTGATGGCTTGCATGACGACGTTATGTCTATTGGCGAAATTCCGACCAAAGTATATGCCACGCGTAATCCAGGCGTTAGGGGATTTGCACACAACTCTGCCACCCACTTTGTCGCAATCCCAAGTCAACTCTGTACGAAAGCACTTAAAGATGCAAGTGTTGACACTGATCAAACATCCGTCGTCGAACGACATGATACCGAACTTGATTCAGCTGCTTACCGACATCGGCATGTCAGCGCAGGAGATAAACAAGGCGGTCCCTAAAGAGAGGAGGAACAAGCGTGTTAACGAGATCAGGGGAGAAGATGGACCAGCCAAGCGCTTTAGAATAGACTCGCCGCAAAGCAACAGCCAAGGCAGCGACAGCAATAGCCGCGACTTCATATACGACGAGGACAGTCAGCAAGGGACGAAGATGAACCCCACAGAGGACTCACTGTGCGAGGGCTTGAACAACGTTGAGAACGTCATCAGTCTAGTGACGATCACCCTGGTGAACCATTTGCCCACCGCCATGCCGGCAAGCTTCGCAGCTGCCTACAAGCCTATACCGAACTCTGGTACGAAAGCCCAGAAAAAGGACTTAGCCAAAATGCTCCTAGCACTTATAAAGAACGAGCCGACACCATTACCGGTAGCGCAGCCAACGCTATCGGATATCGCGTCGAAAATACCTCTTCTAAGAGACGAAGATGAGAAAGTGACGCTGAAGAATGCTGTCGCGAAGCTGCAAGAGTCGACCAAAGACAGGCAGATCGAGAGCGCCGTCTCCAAGCTAATGGAGGAGACGCGTCAGGAGCACTTGAAAGAAGAGGAAAGAAAGAAAAGAAAAGGAGAAATCAGCCCCAACACCAGCACCTGTCATGCCCAAGCCGAAGCAGAAAGTCAAGCTGCTAAAACTCCACGAGCTTACGAGACCTATACCAAAGGAGATCAAAGAAAAGCTGATGCTACAAGCCGTTGAAAGAATATTACGAGCGGAACAAGACTGCATAATAGGCGGTGCTGCCCACATCAGAACAAAACTGATCACAATATTCGCATCCAGTTACACAACAGATATCCGTGAACTGGTTCAGAATTACATTCTAGAAGATCCCGTCAACAGGATAGATTTAGCACTATCCTGGTTGTACGAAGAGTACGCGATAATGCAAGGATTCAACCGTCAGTCCCTTAAAGGACCAAACGATAGAGACAGTAACAATTATAATCAGTTGCTCTGCGCGTTGGTGACTCAGATCTGCGAGAGAGGTGATCCCATTATGGAGAATAACAAGGATGTTTTGCTGAGGAAGGTCTATTTGGAATCGCCGTGGTCACCGAAGAAGCGGTGGATTATTTGAGGCATTTAGTTACGGAGGAGAAAACTTCGCTTTTGGCACTCGACTTGTTGGAGGAACTGTGTGTTATGAGACCACCCAGGTCGCACAAGTATGTCCCGGCATTGGTCGTGCATGTCTGTGAGTATTTTGTTGGTTATACTCTTTTAGCTTCAGCATGTATTGCCTCCGTAGCCTAGTGGTATAGGCGTGTGCTTTAGAAACCGGAGTTCGTGGGTTTGAATCCCGCGGGGACTCAACAAATTTTCATTGTTGTTTCCTAGTTGGTTAGGGAAATATGGGCCGTTCACCCAATTGTCTGAAAGGTCAGATGATCCTAGCTTCGGATGGGCATGTAAAAAGTCGGTCCACACACAATCCACATTGGACGTGCGTGGTGGGATACGGTCCAAAACCCCCTAATGGATAGGGGTGTAATAGGGGAGGCCTATGTCCAGCAGTGGACTACCACAGATGATGATGATGATGATTATCGCCCGTATACCCATGTTACAGGAAACTATTTTTTTTTGTTTTGTTTGACTACACCTCAAAGTCGAAAACTGGTTTTAATGGCGTAGCTTTGTCCATAAACTCAGAATTCAACGATCAATAAATGTAATAACGTAACCAAGGAGCGTTTATCTGTTCAAGGTTATAATAATATAAATGATTTTCTAAATCATAACACAGCCGTAACAAATGCTCGCTCGAGGTTTTGTTTCATATTACGTAATATACGTGCCTATAATTGTTAAATATTATAAAGGGTACCACAAAAAAATAATAGCCCGCCGAGTCTTTTCCGCCGGTTCTTCTCAGTCTGAGGCGTGCTCTCCCGAACCGGCGGTAGCGTGTTTGACAATCAATAAGCAAGTGTGAACTTCCATATTGAATAAAGATATTTGAAATAGGCGCCTCAAATCTTTCAGAATTTCTTAAATGCCTTAACTGATAACACTTTATATTCTTTCACCCACCAAACCCCCTAATGGAGAAGGCGTGCATTAGGGTAGATCTTTGTCCAGCTGTGGACTAACAGGCTGATGATGATTATTATGATTCTTTCCAGTAAATGAAAACGACGACGTCCGCGAGGTGGCGCTACGAGCATGTGCCAAAATCCACAGCATCGGCACAGAAGCAGCCAAACGGGTAGTTGAGAAACACGCTTTGCTCCATCTTGGTTTCCTGCAAATGCCGTCACCGCCTCCGGAATTGGGACATTCGCAAGTCTGGACTGAACCAGCGTACAGACGATGCTTGGGACTGGTCATGGCTCTGTTCCCACAGAACGAAGGTGAGATAAAAACAAAGTTTTATTTGTTATAACCTTGTTGCATCTTAATGGATCGCTGGTGTTTGTATAAACATGATCTTGTTTTGTAATGGCCAAAAACTCATATAGTTTTAATTTTTTTTTACAATCCCAGCAGGATATGTGGTTTTATTAAGATGTTTGATTATTATTTATTTATATAAGTCCGCCTTTGTACTCATTTTTTCGTTTATGTACGTAAAAAATAATATATGTCTCTGCGCTAGTTTGTACGTAAGCCAAATAAAAGATGGAATTAATGGAGTTGTTAGTAGCCAATATCACTCAGTAATTGACGTTTCGGTGACAATTCTCCCATTAAACGCCAGACGTACTCCGCCGTTGCTCTTACAAGGTTAGCTTCCATTGCATCTTTTATTATTGCACTGTATATACAGCCTTATTTGGATAGATATCAATGGTTCTAAGTGTTATATATTTGCAGAGCTTAAATAGCCTAGTGGTATGGGCTTATGCTATAGAAAGCGGAGGTCGTGCGTTCGAATACTAAGGGGACTCGACAAATTTTCATTGTTGTTTCCTTGTTGCTTTTACAATGCGGGTCGATCACCCGACTGACTGTAAAGCAAGGTTGGACCTTTAAAAAGCCTGTCCTGAGACCGACACAACGACCGGAGAGAGATCAGGCATCTCTCTCCGGTCATACTTTGAAAGTATCCCTTGCGCAGTTGGCTGATCCCCAATAAAGTTTGGTCTCCGCAGTCAAAATCGTCTTGAAGGACACTATTATTATTGTTTGCAGAGCTGATAGTTGAGGTGGCCCGCGTGTACGGAAGCGCGGGTGCTGAAGTAAAGCGATGTGTACTGCGCTGTACTGAGGGGCCTCTGCGGGCGGCCGCGGCGGCGCCTCTGCCCCCGGACTGCGCCCCCGGGGCTCTCAGACCAGCTTTCCAAGGGTTGCTGGACGAATGCCCTAGGGGCGCGGAGACGCTGCTTACGAGGCTCATCCATATACTTACCGAGAAAGGTGAGTCAGGGAACAACTTTTTTTTAATTATCTAATTTATATGGATTTAAGTATGTAAAAAGATTATTTAATGCTTAGATTATGTATATATAATATGTGCTTTAGAAACCGGAGGTCTGGGTTCGAATCCTGCGAGGACTCAACAAATTTTCATTGTTGTTTCCTAGTTGGTTAGGGCAATTTGGGCCGATCACCCAAATGTCTGAAAAGTAAGATGATCCATGCGTCGGATGGGCGTGTAAAAAGTCGGTCCACCCACCAACCCGCATAGGACCAGCGTGGTGGGATACGTTCCATACACTCCCTAATGGAGAAGGGGGAGGCCTAAGTCCAGCAGTGGACTAACACAGGCTGATGATGATGATGATAGATTATGTATTGTTAAGTTA
Organism: Lamproptera curius; assembly: GCA_029286875.1. Classification (NCBI taxonomy): domain Eukaryota; kingdom Metazoa; phylum Arthropoda; class Insecta; order Lepidoptera; family Papilionidae; genus Lamproptera; species Lamproptera curius. The sequence continues at coordinate 2,892,130 of JAGSMT010000017.1, forward strand.
CATCAGCTATCTTTCAGTAAGATTCCGTTAAAATCGGCCCAGCCATTTTTGAATAATCCAGAAGAAAAAGGCAGTCTGACAAAATCATTTAAAATGTTATTTTATTATATGTAGCGGTATATCATAATGCAGTTATTTAAAACCGGTTAATGTAATGTAACAAACAGACACTCGATTTTTACTTATCTGTATAGATGTGGATTGATTTCACTTAGAATATATAGGATTTGAGGCATGTCCTGTGTTATCCCAATCAAACATTCACAGATTAACTTTATACCATTCATCGGAACACTTGATATAAAGTACAATTGCTCACACATTTATTATGTTTTAATAACTTTGGTGTGTTGCAAGTATAAGTCAATATTAACCCTGTTCCTCTCCCCAGCTCCACCTACCGCAGAGTTGGTGTCCAAAGTACGGGAGCTGTATGCAACGCGGGTGTCCGACGTTCGATTCCTGATACCGGTTCTGAGCGGGCTCAGCAAGAAGGAGGTAGGTTTAATATCACTCGTTAAACTACTTTTAGTTAATTTTCACATTCATTTATATATAAACAGGTAATTTTGGAATAAATAATATGAATATGTATATATATATGAATTCATATTATTTATTCCAAGTACCAATTAATTTTGCCGTCTGTTATGTGGTTATTACCAACACACTTCCTACCGTGAGGCATAGGATGTGACGTCTTGTTTACGCGGTAAATAAGCTGGGTACGGCGCCCTTCAAACCGGAACACGGTAGTGCTTTCACACTACTTGTTTGCGGCAGATTACCTACCACCTTGATGTTTGTTTTTTGTTTTCTTTATTGTTTACAGAAGTGCCTTAAAAATTCGCAATTTCTAGGATTGTATAATTTTTCATATTTTACATATTTAACGTAGCCTAGTGGTAAGGGCGTGTGCCTTAGAAACCGGAGGTCGTGGTTCGAATCCGCGGGGACTCAACAGATTTTAATTGTTGTTTCCCAGTTGGTTAGGGCAATTTGGGCCGATCACCCAATTGTCTGAACAGAAAGATGATCTATGTATCGGATGAGCATGTAAAAAGTCGGTCCACCCACTAACCCCTATTGGACCAGCGTGGTGGGATACGGTCCAAAAACCTCCTTTAGGCCAATGACCAACAGTGGACTAACACGGGCAGATGATGCATGTATGATGATGTATGCCAATATACAAATTGTCTGTATGAGACTTTTTGTCACTTGTTTTTATGTTACAAATATACTATGGCTATTTTCATATTTATGTTTGAAACGAATCGTTTCTATTAACATATTCTATAATTCAATTTAGTTTTAACACCTCTACTTTTACTGTTTTTAGATACTCGCTGCTCTACCAAAGTTGATCAAACTGAACCCGATGGTTGTGAAGGAGGTGTTCAACAAACTTTTGGGGTTGCATAACCCTCACGGAGAGAAACCGCCTGGTATGTATCATCATCAGCCTGTGTTAGTCCACTGCTGGACATAGGCCTCCCCTACTCCACGCCTTCTCCATTTGGGGGCTTTTGGACCGTATCCCACCATGCTGGTCCAATGCGGGTTGGTGGGTGGACCGACCTTTTACATGCCCATCCGACGCATGGATCATCTTACTTTTCAGACAATTGGGTGATCGGGCCCAAATTGCCCTAACCAACTAGGAAACAGCAATGAAAATTTGTTGAGTCCCTTCGAACCCACGACCTCCGGTTTCTAAATCACACGCCCTTACTACTAGGCTACGGAGGCAGTTACCTGGTATGTATAGAAGTGACGTTATTTCCCCTTTATTTAAAGAAGCGGACAGTATTTATTTTCATCTCCTATTTTCCAAAAGCCTTCTGCCATTAAAATTGATATAATATTATATATATAACAATCAATCAATCAAATAAAAGCTTTGGAATACAGTTAATAATAAGTTTAAGCTATGTCCTGTTTATACAATCTTTAAGATAAATAAGTCCTTAACACTTATAAAATGGTTTTTTAAATCAAGTAATTTTTTTCAAGTTTTAAGATACTATGTTATTATGTTTTAGAAACTCTCGAAGAACTATTCTAATCTAATATTATGAAAATTGTTTTTTGCTTAACACTTCATACATTTAATATTTCAGTGTTTGAAATTTGTAAGTACCCTTTGATGTTTTTTATAATATTTAAGCTGGGAAAATTCAATTTTTGTTACGCAATGTGTAACAAAAAAACAATTGCTTCATCCCAATACGTTATTTTATGTAATTACAGCATTTTTGAAAATGATTGTGTTCATTTTTGATTTAATAACGGGTATGTGCAGACCCTCGGACTCAAACTCATGACCTAAAGTGTCTGAAACGTCGGGGAAAAATGTGAACCAAATTGAACGCGATGAAATCCGTAAAGTACTTTATTAAATCATGTATTCGCGTAAACACAAGAAAGTTAGATGAATCATTTATAGATTTTTGTTGTTATAATCATCCTTTGCAGTCTCTCCGGAAGATCTCTTGGTGACCCTTCATCTTATCGATCCCAGCAAAGCCGATATTAAGTACATCATTAAGGCGACCGCTATTTGCTTCGCCGAGAAGAATATTTATACACAAGATGTAAGTATTTATAATCTGTACATCTTAAGGGCATTGAAATGGTAAAAAAAAGTTTAATCAATTTCACCACCATCAGCCTGTGTTAGTCCACTGCTGGACATAGGCCGCCCCTACTGCACGCCCTCTCCATTAGTAGGTTTTTCATTCAACGTCTATATCAGCATATAATACTTTCTATTGATTGGTAGAATACTCTACCGTCAATTATATAAAAAAAAATAATAACGTTCATTAACAAGAAAAAGTTTCATTGATTAACAAGTAAACATAAGTTGCAAGTAAGGATGTTTCAAAAGAGTAATTCAGCACGATAAAGAGATTTATATTACGTACCCATCCGACGTATGGATCATCTTACTATTTAGACAATTGGGTGATCGGCCCAAATAGCTCTTACCAATTAGGAAACAACAACAAACATATGTTGAGTCCCCGCAATATTCGAACCCACGACCTCCGATTCCAATAGTATATTAATTAAAATCAATGTAACAGCTACAATAGCTAGCATAACTTAAGTATTATCCTTAAAATATATATGTATATACATATGTTCGTAACCAAAAGTGACTACGACTTTCCCCCGACATGCTCTAAATACGTATTTATTCGTCAGGTGCTGTCTGCCGTCCTGCAGACCCTGGCCGAGGAGCCGTCAATACCTGTTCTGATGATGCGCAGCCTTCTGCAGGCGCTCACCCTTCATCCTACACTGGCTCCCCTCGCCCTGGACATCCTCAAGCTCCTCATTGAGAAGGAGGTACAGTAATTTGCATGCTAAAAATGTTGAAATTTATTCCAATCGTCTCTATGGTCCGCAGGTCAAGGCTGTCATTGGTCCTAGTTTTATGACTCGCGAATTGTGGGTGTTTAGCCTTATCCTATCGACTGAGAAGAAAGATATTATATGCCTGCAATGGGATTTCGATTTATCAACTACTATATACTGGTCAAGTCAAAAATCTAGTTAATTTCTATCCAGTGTTATGAAGACTAAAGTTGTTGACGACTGGAATCGACTTTTTCATTACTTCGGGCAAATTCGGACAAATTCGTTACTGCCCCAAATTGCGTAAACCAACTATAAAACAATGATAGCATAAACTTGTATTCTGCGAGATTCGAATCCATGACCTCCGGTTGTTTAAGTAAGGGCCTCAACCACTAGATCATCATTTCAGTCGATCATTTCTTGCAACCGTCGTACTCGTGCTGACAATCGATCAAACATTCGATTGTTGGTTCTGCTTACTTTGTTCAACGATCGCGGGTGTTATTGTAATGCACGTGCAGGGGATCGTGTTGCGACACATTCACTAGGACATCATTTTTAATACTCAAATCATAAGCTCCCAATTGATTTTTATTATTTATAATAGTTCAATATAATATAATTTTGTCTAAATGTATTTATTAAGCTAATGCACAAATATTATCAATTCACCAAATCTTAATTTTACGGATCTTATATAAACTCTTATTATAAATTTAATAATCAAATAACAGAAAACATTACGTAATAACCAAATTATTTAAATTCAACTCGCTATTAGATCGCAATTATAACTGTGGATTATTGGTTGCGGAATACGCTATTAAAAATTAATTCCTAAATGCGCGACACACGCGCAAAAAGCACGCGCGCCGGGTCGAGTCTGATTTGCTGCTTACTATACTAACCCGGCACACGATCATAGTCTCTGTCTCTTCTTTCGGCATAAAAGAGAAAGACAAAGATGCGGGTTCTCTGTACTTTTGACACAGACACGTTTGTTTCAACTGCATATGGTAACTTTTGCTTAATGTGAAGTGTGGGTTAAAAATAATCGAATCTTTTCGCAATCCGGTACCCGATCACACGCGTATGTTTGCGATCAAATCAAAGTGATTTGATCAATCGTGATCGACACAGTCCTTCCTAGTCACTAATGTTCGGTGTCAAACTGCAGGTGTGGACGCACAAGGTGGCGTGGGAGGGCTGGGTCAATGCTGCGAGCGTCTGCAAGCCGGTGGCAGTGGCAGTGGCAGCAAGGGTGGCAGTGTCGCGGTGGCAGAACTGCTGAGGGAGCTGCCACCGCAGGCCATGGCGGTGCTGCCACAGCAGCTGCAAGAGCTGTGCTGGGTATGTGGTTACTACTACTTTTATATAGTTTACTACTTTAATGTACCTTTAGTTAGTCTATATGTATAGCTTAACTGCCTTGGTAGCCTACAAGTCTGGACTTGCGCCTATGAAACCGGAATAGCTAGCGCCATTACTTAACCTATTTCGCTATAGGGTTTGTTCGATTCCATCCACGGTAAAAATACAATGTGTTGAGTGTTTTGTCGTGTCCGCGTTTTTGTATCTACATTATATGTTTTTTCTATATTTAAATACGTAATAAGAATATGTTTATGTACTTCTCAACTGTCATCTAGTTGCCAAAGTACAAGCTTTGCATAGTTTGGACTAGATGGCGTTGTCAATAATTTACTTAACGCGAATACTACACATTATTGAATAAATGGACTTTTCACACTTTTAATTCCCGACGTTTCGAACACTTTCCGGCGACCTTCCCCTTTATTCAATAGATAGCGTTTTATTATCATTGTAAAATATTTATTTGTAAATATAATATATTTATTGTTCACAGGAATCGACTAACGAGCCTCTGCCACCTGGCATGGAATGACGAACGTGCAATCCGTCCCAAGGCGCCTCGTTCCCTGCATACGCACCCAAATGAAATGTGCATTATCCTCACTTTTTGAACTGAATTATTTAGTGTGGATACGTTATAGTGAATAAATGTCGTTAAACTGAGTGTACAATTATTTTTATACGACCTCTGGTAGGTATGTTTTGAGTAATTTGACATCTGATAATATCATTCCTTTTTAAACATTACGTCGAGTTTTTAGTGATAATAAAAATCTACTACGTATCTTATATTAATACGAAAGCAATTATATTTATCAACAAAAATAATTTTGCAGTATATCTTTTATTTATATTGAGATATATTTTTTTAAGGGTATCATAAAACGTGTAATTGATCAACCATTTTTGAAACATTAAATATTTTTCACAACACGTTACTTTCAATATTTCTTACGAAAACAATTAAAACTCCCAATACGTGTTCAATTTATTTAATATGTTACTGCATACACAGGATAAACAACTAAATATGTTTAACTATTAGTATTTCTTTGAACTAATAAAGTTTGTACTTTTCTATTCTCGGAGCGATAGCCGTGATGATGTTTTCGACGGTATACGGATTATCTGAAAATAAAAACAACAAAGTGAGTATTTAACACTGACTGAAAAATAGAAATAAATAAGTTCGCAGCAATCAGTCAAATATTATGGTTATTTTTGCCATTTTCACAAAAATTAATAGCGAAAAGCATACCCGTTGGTAGGTTGCACGCAATTGTCTGAAAAGTAAGATGATTCATGCGTCGGATTGCCATGAAAAATGTCGGTCCATCCACCAACCCGCATTGGACCAGCGTGGTGGGATACGGTCCAAAACCCCCTAATGTATAGGGGTGTATTGGGTCAGACCTGTGTCCGGCAGTGGACTATCACAGGCTGATGATGATGAACATAGGCCACTTTTGCCCCAGAAAAAATAATTTCCATATCTATGATATGTATGTAGTCATAAAATAACACGGGCCGTCGATGACTACAAGCTGCATTATAAAAGCGAAGACTTACCGACATGCAGCCATTCGGTATCGACGTAACCGAATTCCTTGCGCGCCTCCAAAATGGCGCCGTGAATAGCGAACGTCACTGCCACAGATAATACTAACGCCGGTTCTCCCGTCGCTAGGATTAAGAAATAAGTATTGAAAAAAAAGGACTTAAAGGGATTTTTTCGCGTTTATTTACATTTTTTCAAACTCCCCATGTGCCGTGGCCATAATGTTAAAAAACACGATAAAATCCGTTCAGTTTATTCAATAGTATGTAGCATTCGCGTGAATAAATAAAAGAAATAATGGTAAGAAATCAATTTGTCGAATAATAAACATCAGACAATATGGTAACGCCGATGTTTTTAAATAAACCTTTCATTTATAATGCGGTACTTTTGAGTTTTAATAATACCATACTAATGTGATGGGGTTTTTTTACAATCGACATAATGCAACTACGAACCAGTACCGTGCGTCAACCAATGATCCGAAAACACTTACATCAGGATGCAGTTACAGAATACAAATATTTGCTGTTCCCCTTTTTACAGTGGACCGTCTGGGTTGGTACCACCGCGGTGTCTATTTCTGCCGCCAAGCAGCAATATGAAAACAATACCGCGTTCCGGTTTGAAGGGCACCGTAGCCAGTATATTTACTAGGTTAACGTGACTTAAATGCTACGACTCAAGATAGGCAGCGACGTTGGTGATACCAGTATTTCCGATGTCTATGGGCGTCGGTAACTACTTCCCATGAGGTGGCCCGACTGCTCGTCTGCCTGCGTAGTATAAAAAAATACACTAGAGCACAGTTACATTTTCACGATCTATGTAGTTTCACGCAGGAACAAAACCTACAAGTCCTAAACAAAATCCAGACAACTTAAGCCCTAAATACATAAACGTACCCTTCGAACGAAGTACACCGGCCCTGTTCACCGAATTCCTGCGAAAGCTGATGCGGAAGTCCGCCGGGATGTCCAACGCCCCCGGCGGCTTGTAGCTCCACGTGCGGTCGGTCAGCAGCCGGCCGGAGTTCGAATACAGAAGTCTCTCACTCGTCCATAGACCTAAACCCATTACGAAGGCGCCTTCGATCTGTGATACGATACAATCTAAATAGAAAAAAGGTGCGCATTTGATAAAAATAGGTAACGAAAATGTTGGAAAGATTATTGATTATATCGAGGTATATACGTGTAACAAAACAATTTTTTTTTAATTTTGTCTGTTTGTCTTTGTGCTGGCTAATCTCTGGAATGGCTGGTCCAATATTGACTGGCAGATAGCTGTACATTAACTAAAGGGTGTAACTTAGGCTACTTGCTTTTTTATCTTAATTTTTTTTGTAGTAAGGACATTTCTTAAATATTACCATGACGAAGTCGCGAGCAACAAAATATATATAAGAACTAGCTGTTCATCAAGATAAAAAACATATGTTTTGTTATATCCTTAGTTATTGCAATATAATAATTCATATAGATTTATAGTAGTAAAGATCTTCTAATATTATTAGTTGCATAAATTTATAAGCTAGTAATTTAAAGTATTGTTGACAGTAGTAAATGATGATTTACTTCTACAGTATGGAAGCTGAGCGTTTCAGTGTCCTCCATCAGGTCCAGACGTAGGAGTTGGTATCTTCCAGTAGCCACGTCCAGGATAACCTCGCGCAAACGCCATAGGCGTCGTAACCCTGAAGCTCCTTCTCAGGGGATGTCATTGCACTCGCTTGCAAGTTTACACCTGAAAACAAATTTATTTATTTACATAACTTCGCCTAATTGTAAGCGTAATATAATATTTCTAAGCCCAAATATTTTACGATACATGCCGGAATAGCTCACCGATGGCAGATTTTTGTACTTATGCGACACCTTTGTTGTATTTTGAATAAACTACATTATATCCTTACGTATGTAGCCAATGTTTTTCTAATATATAAGATATGTTATTGAAAATTTTCATTAAAATCCATATAGCATTTTTTGAATGCGGTAGTAACAAACATCCATCAATACAAACTCTCGTATTTTCATTATTAGTACGTTTATTTATTTATACTTCTAGTAGCAGGCTGCTGAAAAGTTAGGAGAATGTTTGTTGCTGGCCGGTGTAAAGCTTTAACTGCTAAAAGTATACCTATGCTTGTTTTGATTGTTTTGTTGGTAATTTTTGATATGACGTGACAAGAAAAACCTAAGCCGTAATAATGAAATAAAATAAGCGCGCTCGATAATTTCGAAGTCTATCGTTCAAGTAGATAAAACAAATATTTACTGTCGATTTTATGTCTTAGTTAATTATTTTTTATGAAATGAACACAAATACTTCAATGTTTTTTTATATAAGTACAAATAAAGAATAAAAATGTACATTTTTTTATTACTGATATTACGCTTCTAGATTCGCGCTCTTGCCTTTGGTAAGCTTAATTTAGCATAGAAGGAATCTACCGTCTTCACGAACTAGGTGGCCGACACTTTTTGTTAAAACTGAAGGCCACACGTACAGAAGGTACGTGAGTTAGGCATTTCTATATGTCTCATAAGGATCGTCGACGATCGGCTTACGAACCGGACGCCGACGGTCTGGCGAATGTATTCTGTGGTGGTTGGGGCGGTGAGAACCGCTCTGGAACGCGGGTTTATCTAGTGTACCTAGTGTGTAATTCGCTTTGCTCCCAAGCGTGGATACTACATGTGAGTGCGTGCTATCCCTACCTGTGTGGTGTGTAACGTAGGATGTCAGGACCCCGTTGGGTCCGGAGAAAGAAAAATACAAGTTGTAATTAAATCCTGCGGGTAACTTTGTGTTAAACTTGTTTTCATGTTATTATGATGTTGGGTAATACGGCTCATGTTAAAGTAAGATGTTGGGATCGGAACATCAATACAGTGGGTCTCGAACCGGGACTGACTGTTGTAAGTACAAGGTGCGTAAGAAGCCAACTATATAACATATTTTATGTAAATAGCTGAAACGAAGAAGCGTGGTTAACAATCTTACCATTTTCATGCGACTTCCTAACAATGTCCTCCCACGTAGGGTTGGGCAGCTGTCTCCTCGCCGGTTCCAGCCTATCCAACAGCTCCTTACAAGCTTTCAGTATAGAGAAAGATACGCTCTCACTAGTAATACTACCACTGCTCGCCATGCAATTAGGGGAAACGAAGCTATCCGCGCCTCGGACTGACACTTTTTTTAGTGGAATGCCTAGAGCGTAGGCGCATACTTGAGCGGCTTTTGTATTGATCCCCTGACCCATTTCAACGCCAGCATGGCCGATAACCACTGAACCATCAGTGTGATAAATAGTCACTGTTGCAGAGAAGTTCCCGTAATACTCTATCGGGTACGACATTATGCAGAGTTTAATGCATCGCTTTCTCCACGCGTTTTTGTTGTTGTATTGAGCGATTTCGGACCTTCTGTCCTCGTAATTTGTCTCGTTTTTAAATGATATTATTATCTCTTCCAGAGGACTGTTCTTTGCAGCCAAATTAGCTATTCTCACTTCCGTTGGGTCCAAACCGGTTGTGTGTGCGATTCTTTCCATTATGTGCTCCATTATGGCGGTGCCCTCCGTGGTTCCTGAAATTATTACGTCACATACATCATCAGCCTTGGATAGTCCACTGCTGGACATAGGCCTCCCCTAATTTTTTGATAGGGTTTTTGGACCGTATCCCACCACGCTAGTCCAATGCGGGTTGTTGGATGACCCAACTTATTACATGCCCATCCGACGCATGAAATTACTAGTTGTACATTATTATTTTGTTCGCGCAATACTTTTATGTACATAAGTAATCTGTTAAATTTAGAAAGTTTAGATACTGAGCTTACCGAACTTGCGTATTTCAAACCTTAAACTTTTTTGCCAGTCGAGTATCGTAAGAGATATAAACAATTGTGTCCTATGGTAACGGAGTAACGTCATGCATCTAGAGGTTTTATTGATGAGTAATCTTTATCTTAGATGTCGATCACTGAGTAAGTCGGCTCATAATAACAGTATACGTGGTGACATTGCTTTACCATGCGTTGCTAAAGTAAAGAGTAAGGTAAAAGTAACAAAATCAATTCTTTAGTAATGTCACAAAACTATGCTTATGTTATTTTATATCTACGTCGATCGTTAAACTGACAATATAACTTAATATATTAACAATAGTATACTTTTCACCCACTACCACATACTGGACCAGGGATACGTTCCAATAATCGCCTAATGGAGACGCGGAATACCACAGGCTGATGACGATGATGATAATGAAACATTTCAATTGATGATATTAAAACCTTACCCGGCGCTCGACACCACACGTTGGCCGCCATATCAGTTCTGACACTGTACCCGGATATAGAGAACCATGTGCTCGTATACACGTTGCGGATTGTATCCGCTATAGTAGCAGCCGAAGTCTCCCCATAAGAGCAGCCACAATCCGTGTAAAAGGACAGCTGCAGACTCTGTATTCGCCCGTTCGAATCCACGCCCAACTGAACACCGTGTAATTTTATAATTAAAGATATATTTCGTGACAGTCTCTTAAGCACTTGTATAAAAAGGAATTAAAAAGTCGTTGACCTCACGGTAAAGCACCATTATTATTCATAAATCAATGTATTCTTCGATGTATTCCTCACAAGAATAGCACAAACAAAAGTTAATTATCGTATAGTTTAATGCACATTTCGTTTTTTAGACTACTAGGTATATTACATTACATTTATTATTATCATATCCCAATAGTCTGTCGCGAATAAGGCCGATCAAAAGTACGTTTCTCAAAATTATTTCAATCCTTAATAATATAAACAAGTTAATAACTATCTAATGTTTTAGAGACAAAGAAAATAAAATATTTGGTACATAATCTATACTAACAATCTGACACTGATATTAGATCACATCACACATCATCAGCCTTTGTTAGTCCACTGCTGGACATAGGCCTCCCTAATACATCCTATCCATTAGGGGTTTGGACCGTATCCCACCACGCTGGTCCAATGCGGTTGGTGGGTGGACCGACTTTTACTGCCCATCCGACGCATGGATCATCTTACTTTCAGACAATTGGGTGATCGGCCCAAATTGCCCTAACCAACTCAGGAAACAACAATGAAAATTTGTTGCGTCCCCGCAGGATTCGAACCACGACCTCGAGTTCTAAAGCACACGCCCATACACGAGGCTACGGAGGCAGTGATATTAGATATGCAAGGCTAAATTAATGAAGATATCGATTTTCAATAAAAACACGCGAAGCCAAAAAGCTGTGAAATAACAATAAAGCAACTTAATTATATTTTTTTTGTCTGCGTAAGCAGACGAGCAGTGGGACCACCTGATGGGAAGTAGTCACCGACGCCCATAGACATCTGCAATACTAGTGTTATCACCAACGCGCTGCCTACCGTGAGACATAGGGTCTAGTTTACCCAATAAATACGCTGACTATGGCGCCCTTCAAACCGGAACACTGTAGTGTTTTCACAGTACTGCTGCGCTATTATACGTTATTAAAGCCAAGAGATCCACTTTTAAATACCTCGTACTGGAATAGGCAGGGGGCCCGTTTGCCCAGCGCGCGCATATTGTGCACCAAAGGCATCCTTAAGGACGCAGGTCTTCGCAGCTTGTGCGCGGCCAAAGCGCACGCGCACGCTATTAATGCGGACCTGGACGCCTTCCCACCGTACGCGCCCCCCACTCGCTCCACGTTTACTTCAACACTAGGACGTACATATATATTTAAGTTTAAACAAGGAGTATATATGTTTATCTGCGCCCAGAGTTAATTTAGTATAAGGCTTGACGGATTTTTATCGCGTTACGATAGTCTGGACGTTTCAGATCATTCGCAGCAAAATGGTCTCGGGAGAGACCGAGGTGTTGTTGGTCTGGCTAACAAATACTTATAGTAATTACCCAGTTTTTAGCCGAAATATTTTAATCTAAATTAAAGCACAAATAATATTTTTTTTGATTCTGCGTTAATTACACGTTCATTAAAATTATGAGCTATGAAATCCATAAAGTCTATTATTTAATTATGCAACAACAATTATGAAAACCGTTATTCAGGTGCTACTTGCCGTATTAAAAGCTTCTTAGAAGTACATATGAATAATCTACAGACATAAAGATTTAAACATATGCTCAAAAAGTCGATTATCTTACAATTTTGTCTACTTTAGGAATAAAACCCACATCATCTAGAACTGAGGTTTGCTCTAAAAAGGTTAAGTGGTTCCTATGTTCCTATCTAAAATTTTGCCATGCTTCCAAAATCGATACAAAAAAATGATGTTTTGCATAGATTGGAGTAAAGGCTAAAAATAATTAATCACAATTAAGATCTGGAAACCCCGCTTACGCACTGGCAACAAGACGCATAACATCTCAGTCTACCCCTTGACCACGGCCGCTGGAAAGTGTTCGAAACGTCGGGAATTTAAAAATGTGAAATAAACGCGATAAAATCCGTAAAAAGTAATTTTATTTAATAACACTACAATAACCTACCTGTTAACAGGCAAGTCCAGAGTCTGGACGGCTGTTTGTACCGCGTCCATCCATTGTGTGGCACTTTTCAATACTATAGTATTTGCCTTGGGTTCCGCAATACAGCACTGCGTCTCCATAGTATAATGGTATTGACCAGGTATGGTATATGACCCGGTGATAACATAGTCCGCTTGACCACCACGCTCGAGAGCGACCACGGATACATCTTTACGTATCTATTAAAAAGAGGAGATCAGACTAAAAATTTGGCGCAGAGAAAGTCAGTGAAGATCGGAAGCGGTGGTGTGCATTAGGAGAGGGCTATGTCCAGCAGTGGACAGGCTGATATTGATGATGATTGATGATGATAGTGACGGCCTCCGTAGCCTAGTGGTATAGGCGTGTGCCTTAGAAACTGGAGGTCGTGGGTTCGAATCCTGCGGGGACTCAATAAATTTTCTAGTTGGTTAGGCAATTTGGGCCGATCACCCAATTGTCTGAAAAGTAAGATGATCCATGCGTCGGATGGGCATGTAAAAAGTCGGTCCACACATCAACCCGCATTGAGCCAGCGTGGTTGGATACGGTCCAAAATCCCCTAATAGATGGAGGTGTATTAGGGGAGGCCAATGTCCAGCAGTGGACTATCACAGGCTGATGATGAAGTATATAGTGATAACACACGTTTTACCGGAGGAGGTAGAAATTACTTAAGAGTTGTCTGAGATTGAAGTATTTTTATATCTTTTTAATAAATGTATCTTATAGCACCATGGTTGACAAAGAGGAAGTTAATTTAAAAAATCTTAACCAACTTATTACATGCCCATCCGACGAATTCAACATAGAACTGTTATTAAAGCTTATCGGTCGTTAGCAATGTTGCCATCGGTACCAAACAGAACATGATTTTCTTATCTTTCCCGAAACTTAGTAAGAAATTTTTTTAATCATCTATTTACCAATATCGTCATTACAATATTACTAATACTATCGCTAATTGATAACCAAATATTCTTACTCACCCGCTTATTCTTCTCGGGTGAATTCAACACATCTTCAACAGTAAGTAGTGGTTCCTTTACATCCTCGTATTCAACTTTCACCATCTCAGCCGCCTTTATTGCTAATTCCCTGGTCTCTGCGACCACCACACCCAAAGGCTGTCCGTGGTACAAAACCTTCGTGGCGAACAATTGCTCCTGGATGTCTTCGGAAGATACGAATGGTGTAAAGGAATTCTTTCCTGGTATGTCTTTTGCACTGTAGAAGGCTATTACGCCATCCAGTTTCTAAGAATAGAAACAGAAGAAAGAATAATACTTTAATTTTAATTTACAGATCAAATTATACTCTATTATAATGTGATCTGTATCCATCAATTAAGCTGACAAATATTTGTATTAAGTGAAAAAAACACTTAAAGTAATGATATGGATAATATTAAGAATTTAGATTCAAGTTAAGCTGTAATAATTATTCAAAATGTTAACGAAAGAGTAAAAAAAAAATATATATTTAAGCAGATCTGTAGCCAAGTTTGAAGCTTAAACTAAATAACAAACTACAGAACGGGATGATAGTCGACACGAAGACAAATAAAAAAAAGTGATGTTTATATTTTTAATAACTTAATCGATAAATTTACAAGTAACACTCGTAGAACCCTAGATTCATGAACACGGAAAAAAATATATAATGGTTAAGTTTTGCATTGTCTTTACATGTTTTAGGATTACCAAATAGAACATTAAACTATACTTAATATCGATATGACAAGAAAAAGTTACCAACCCACTAAATACTCCTTACAAATAATTAAAAAATAATATTGTTTCTTACCAAGGCTTCTTCAGGGTTGATATTCTTTACTTCGGCCACAGGTACATCAGACAACACGAACGCCAAATGGACTTCCCGAGGAGCGTTACCATCGCAACTGTATGCAGCCTCTCCAGAACACTTAATATATAAATAATAATATTTCTTGACAAAGAACATAATATTACCTTGTTCCACATCTAACAAAGCTTGTACTGTGGAACCTAGATGACTGATAAATCCATAAACGAAAAGAAAATACATTTCTTTAGTAAATAAATATATATTAAATAGGCACAAACACCCAGACACGCGAAGAACACTATATGAATCAAACAATATTTGAAATAGTCAGGTTCATTAAACAATACACCAAGCGGTTCGTCAAATAATGTTCAAATCATTTCGACATAAAAATAAAGAGATGATTGCCATAATAGTGTTGTGACTTACACTCACCCAGCTATCAAAACGTTTTTAGTAAAGAGCATTATACAATATTCATCATCATCACCTACCTGTGCTAGTCCACTGCTGGACATAGGCCTCCCCTAATGCACGATTTCTCCGTTAGAAGAGATTTGATCGTATCCCACCACGCTGGTCCAATGCGGGTTGGTAAGTGAAATAGATGCTTATTATTAACTTTCAACTATTAAAAATAAAAACTGTTAGTTTAGTTAGTTTGTTGAATCATTCGGGGACAACTACCTTTGAAATGTTGTTTCCTAATTGTTTAGGGCATCGCGGGCCGATCACCCAATTGTCTGTAAAGTAAGATGATTCATGCGTCCGATGGGCATGTAAAAAGTCGATCCTGTGTCTAATCTCTCTCGGGTCCGTTATCCGTCGCACTGGACTATGAAAGTGAAGAAAAAAGAGTGTACCCGTGTTTGCGCATACACTTCTGCACGATAATATCTCCTGCGCAATTGGCTGATCCATAATATAGACCAGCCGCCGTACAAAGAATCGACTACGAGCACGTTATTATTATTATGTTTACATCGATTTTGTCTTTTCTTCGGCTTAGATATAGTTACCTGTACTAACGCTTCTAATTTCTGTACAGGTTGATTGAGAGGCCAAATGGATTTGTCCGTATCGAACAACTGGCTTCCGCTAGAGATGGGCCGATCGAAGGGACTTCCACCGGATTTGAAACGGAGATTCACCGAAGGACTTATGGACAGCACGGCCTATAATCAATTGTAAATATACACTGATGATTAACTACAACACTGGTTGTTTGTATGATATTATTAGAGTAGATGTCAACTTGACTATTTTACTGATGATAAGAATTCGCCCTGCGCATAAGAAGCGCAGCGTAACATCCCGCTCGCCACTTTGACACATGGGACGTTAAGTATCGTTCACCCAGTTATTCCGCTGGCTTCGGTGCCCTTCAAACCGGAAAACAGAAGTGTTCACACACAAGTGCTATGAGGCATCGTGGTGATACTTTCTTAGACCATTAACTTGGTAAGTGGCTGAGAAGAATACTAACAAACTTTGATTAGAAAAAATGTATAATTCTGGTAACATTTTAAGCTAAACATAACAATGTAAGACATTTATAATGTTAGTAAAATTAAAAAAAAAACGTATTATTCTACCATAAAGGGATATGTGTCAAATTCAACAACCTTTAAGTAAGTAGTTCATACCACACCTGATAGAACAGTCCCAAAGCGATAGTCTTCCTACAATACTTAGAAGGTTCCGGTGGCATGTCCACTGGGACTATTTCCTCTTCAAGCTTTGCCAGCGCCTTCTGTAGTGTGGAATCACTAATCTCCGCTCCGATCAGTAGTTTCTCCGTATTGACAGCTCGTGTTGGTTTCAATCCTAGATTGCTGAATATTATACGGCAGCACGTGACCACTTGCGACTCCATTTTGAATAGGAAGCCAGCGTTCACTATCGCATGCGCGTTTTGGGCTCGCGGCATTATCTATGGTGTTATTAGATTAGTTTTATTGAAGTGAAGATATATAAAAGTCCGTTAATACGTTTAATAATAACAGTTAAATATTTATAAATTACGTTACGAGCCACATCTCTAAATGTTTTCTACGATTATGTTAATTAATACACTACTGCCCATGGCCTAGCTCTTATCTAAGCAGACAGGACAGGAAAAAAAAGAATGATGCTTCATTCTGAATAACAAAAAGAATAACCAAGCAAGCTATTTGAGAGATACTAAAGCATAATATCATGATCTTCCTGACTAGAATAATTCTGTATAATGACGTTACGCCTGTGCCTGAAAAAAATAAACGATTGATTTACCTTATACGTCCGAATAATATTGCTAGTTGATAAAGGTGGCAGTTTTATATTCTGTATAAGTTTATCCAGTAAATCCAACTTTAGAAAAGTTTCCATTTTCATCTCGGTCTTCCGCAAGTCTTTATCCACTGCAAAAATTTGTTAAAACTTTTAACAGCTTGCAATAACTACAGCAGCTTCTTAATGATCATATAAGTTCTAGTATAAGCTGGCTAGCCATTTACGTAGTGAATGCAAGGGAACCGCCTCCGTGGCCTAGCGGTATTGGCCCTTGCTTTGCAAACCGACTAACACAGGCTGATGCTGATAATGCAAAAGACTTATGGGTTTAAATTATTATTTTATAAATTTATTTTCAATACAAATACTTGTAAGTTGTTACAATGCTATTTTGTATAATGTTGTGTTGTGTCTTTTATTTATCTACACAAATGACACATGCATCAGATGGGCATGTAAAACGACGGTCAACCCACCAACCCATATTGGACCAGCGTGGTGGGATACGGTCCAAAAACCCCCTATAAAGAAGGCGATGCATCAGGGGAGCCCTATGTTCAGGAGTAGACTAAAACAGGCTGATGATGATGATGATGTAATGAAACTTAAGCATATTTTTATGTAAGACTATTTTACAACGATGACTGAGAGGTGAAACCTTGTGTTCTCGTCCCCAAAATGCTTATAACAGTATTTATCTATCTAGCTAATGTTCTTTGACACATTAATTGAATTTGTTAAAAGTAAGAATTAAAATATTCAATAACAAGTCTAACGAATTTTTGTTAGATTATTATTTAGATTATTGTAACTGTTAAAACATTGCTTTACAATAGTAGTTACTAAATATGTCATCATAATCATCAGCCTGTGTCAGTCCAGTGGACATAGGCCTCCACTAACGCACGCCTCCGCTTCCGGTCTTCGGCTATTCATCCACACCGGCCACTTTGCTATTGTTGTCACTCCATCTTGCCGCAAGGCGTCCCACACTACTTACTTAATAAATACACTAACATTTATATTTGAAAATAAAAAAATGTCAGAGTTACTCACGTATTGTGACCATGGCTCCAACAGTCTCTAATAGTATGTACACATCAGATGGGAAGTCGTTGTGTGAGTTTTTCATAGCTAGATTGCCACCAATGGTTCCAATCTAACAGCAACAAGGAAAAGCAAAACATTAGTAAATAGGTTAGTGAAGATATAATAAAAGGCAATGCCTAATCTCCAACAGTAAAGATACGATTTACGAATAAACAAACTTTGGTCAGTCAAATACACATTTTTGCATACATTTTAATGCCTTCTTATTGGTGGTTCAAACCATCAATAAAGCGCCAAATTTTTTTATAGAGTCCAAGTCTTATTTAGATAAGACATGTTTGAAATAAGCTGAACGCGTTACCAAAGATAAAAAAGGCGACAAATAAGTACTTAAACTAATATTTTTTTTGTTTGAAGCAATTAAAAAACAACCAAGTTTGGTTTTTGTTTTATAATTGGTTTAATCAATGCGGGTTGATCACCCGACTGCTTATAAATAAATATGATCCATTAGTCGGATAGGCATGTAGAAAATCAGTCCTGCGCCTGATCTCTCTAGTCTCCGGCCACCTATGTTTACTCATACACTTGGGCGTTATAATATATCCTGCGTCGATAGCTGATTTCTAATATACACCGGCAACCAAATTCACATTCAAATATTTTGTTCAACCTACAGGATATCTGGCGGCAGATTTATATTTTAAAAAACGAATATCTCAATAAGTTATATACAGTGCGGGGGGATGGTGGTGTCAATAGAATCACCGATCGTACGGATTTCTTAGTCACGATGTCGCAGTGGTCGGGTGAGCATCGCGCGTTTCTTACGTACTCGCTCGCCGACAGTTTTGTTCACATTTCGTTATTTGACGGATACGCGATGGGCCGAGCGTAAATTTAATTCGTTCGTGGGTGGAGAGGTTCCGCGCAATTGCTTCGGCCATGAACACACTACGTCCAGGACCTAGTCGATCGTCAAGGACCCCCGAAAACATTGAACTGGTTGAACGCAGTTTCCGTGAAAATGCATGACTTTCGATACGGAAAAGGGCAGCTTCACTGGGACTTGCAGGAGCAATTGTGCATGAAATTTTAAAAAAGGATATGAAGTTTCGTCCTCGTCAATTTATTTAAAATTCAAATAATTCAAGAATTGAAAGTTCTTTGCTAGCAATTTTGTTTGAAACCATGTTGCGTTTTCATGTGAATTACATTTTTTTGGAGCGACAAGGCTCATTTTCATTTAAACGGACACGGCAAGCAAAATTGCCGTTACTGGGCTCTAAGAACTCGCAATCCTCGACTGAAGCACTAAAACCATTACATTGCCCAAGGTGTTATTGTTTGGTGCGCTTTATCCGCGAATGGGATAATCGGACCATTTTTTTGAAAATGGACGGGGCCAAGCGACGAATGTCAATGGTGAGAATTATCGGCTCATGATTTCGAATTTCTTTTTGCCGAACCTGCGAGCTCTTTCATCATTTTCATCACACACGTGGTTTCAACAGGGTGGTGCGACCGCACACACGGCCAGAGCTTCGATGGAATTGTCGCGAGAAAATCTCCCTCAAAAACTGATTATTTGCTTTGGGGACATCCCGTGGCCACCGAGATCACCCGACCTAACTCCAATGGATTTTTTTGTAGGGCTACCGCAAAGAGAGAGTTTACGCCAACAATCCGCGAACTGTTGTGGACTTAAAAGAAAATATTCGGCGAGAAATCAGGGCAATTCAACCAAGTTTACTGCTGCGTGTGGCACGGAATACGAGGCTCCGTTTCGAACAGTGTGTGCAACAGGATGGAAGACATTTAGATGACATTATCTTTAAAAAATGAAATCCGCATTTGTACTCTATCTTTCTATACTTTTAGTAAACTTATATGTGAAACATATTATTTTTATTTAAATTTGAAAACATAAATCTGCCACCAGACACCCTGTAGAAGCATTACACTTATTAATAGTCTAGAAAGCTACCATCGGTTCGGAATAAGGACACCTCTGAGACGAACCGGCAAACTGGCCAGAGGTGGTAGGTCTACTTTTTATAGAGGGCCATCCGTGACGGTACCACCACCGTGCCTATTTCTGCCGCAAAGTGGTAGTGTGTAAACACTATCGTGTTCCGGGGTGCCGTAGTCAGCACATTTAATGGGTGAACAAGACGTAACATCCTATGTTTATATCATCCATGTTTTACGTAGGGAGTGCGTCACCAATTTTTATTAGGTTGCCTGACTGTTTGTGTGACTTTGTTCGTAGCAATAAAATAACGAAAACAAACATTATCCAAGTACACAAATGTCTTACTACTATTAAAAAAACCCCATCATCTTTATCGATTACGGGGACATAACCATCAAAGATCAATAACAAATCTTATTTAAATGCAACTCACATTTCTCACAGGCACGTGTGCCACCAGTTCTAGATGCTTATAGAACTGCTCCAAGTAACTGAAGTCCTGGTTGCTCTTGAAGTGAGCCATGCATTCCCTCATCACGTCGGATAGTGATAGACCAGCGCCGAGTATCAGATTCTCTGCCCTTATCACCTCTTTGAGAGTGCTTATAGACGTTATATCTATATACACTTGTGGCTCTACTTTGATCGGATATACTCCTAAAAGTAGATACGCAATTGTTGAACTGAGAATATTATTTATATCGGATTGGTTGTTTTTAATAACATTTTTAAATGAAACCCGATAATAACAAAGCGTTTTGTCAATTATCACCATCAGCCTGTGATAGTCCATTGCTAGACATAGACATCCCCTAACACATCCCTATCCATTAGGCGGTTTTGGAGCTTATCCTACCACGCTGGTCCAATGCGGGTTGGTGGGTGGACCATCGTACTTTTAAGACAATTGGGTGATCGGCCCAAATTCCCCTAACCAACTAGGAAATTTTCCTGGCCTATGCCCAGCAGTGGATTATTACAGCTGTTGATGTATGTTACTAGGAAATAACAATGAAAATTTGTTGAGTCTCCGCAGGATTCGAACCCACGACCTCCGATTTGTCAATACCTCATACTATAAGTATATCTAGTCTGTATACATGTAGTCTATGCGTATTATTGATCCAAAATAATTAGTGCCAGGAGTAAAAGTAATAAGAATATTTTTTTAATTGAATCCGATGACCATTAAAGTGTTCAGTAAATACAATAAACTGGAAATTAGTTCAGCAATTGGTTTTAATATTAAATTTACCTTTTCCAGTGTTGCCAGCAATAAATCGGTAGCTAACTGACCCCTCCCGTGCTAGTAACTGAAAGTTAATTTATTTTACTTGTTTATTTAAAAAATTTGATTATGGAATATAAGTTTTGTTACGTCATTTTATAGCGCTATCGATGAAAGGGCGATTAACGGATTTATCTGGTTCATTTACATTTTCATCTAGCTCTGCCTGAAACATCGGAATATATTTCTTATGACTGGATCTCGTGCCTGTGGAGTAAACCTATTAGAATATACCCGGAGTGAGAGGGCATTGCCCTGGCGTCTCCCACTCGACTTGCCCAAGGCCCCAAGATGGGAGCCTCGGCTGTGCCGTCACTTTCGTTCCGTTAGCATGCTGAATCGAGGCTGCCAGGACGAGCCTTGCTCGATCCAGACGCTTTCTTAGGAATAATTAATTAGCTAGAAGAGCACTATCTAAACTAAACTACTACCACTTCTTAGAGTCTTGACGCTGGGAGAAGAAGTGGCGCAAGAAACTCCAGCAACGCTCCTATATATAAAGGGTGTTTAAGTTAGACCTCACAAGTGGTCGATGTCATGCATGTGTGAGTTTGCCCTACACTCTAAGTTTAGAGTGTGTTTGACTACTGCTTGGGTGTCGCAACCTATTACGCGTTAAAGGCGTATATCAAGTTCTTGGCTTAAGGGCGTTACTCAAGTTCTTGACATCAAAATAATGTGTAGTATTCGCGTAAACAAAGAAATTAATTATATTAACAATGGACATAATTGCAATACGCTACCAGCTGTCTTAAATTGATAGTGTTTATTATAACTTAACTATCTTTATTTATTAATAATCTATGTATGCTTTTAGCTAAAAATAATATAAAGTAATAACAATAAGTTACTGCAATTTTGTTCTCTCAATTAATATCATACAATTCAATCTTACCCGATCAGTTGGATTTATGTCCGCCATTGAAATAAAATTTAAATACTCTTATATGCAATTAGGTAATGAAACAATAGATATCATTCGCCATACCTTGAATACATCTTCCACTCTATACACTTTGTACCACCTACTTGAGGCAGACTGCAATCTTAACATAGGTTCTTCAGGATTCTCTATCAAACACCAATCGTCGTCAAGCGTTTGGTCCAGACTGCATTTCCTTAATTTATTGACGCATTTCATTTGATGAAGGTCCTCCATGTCCTATCATCGAATGTTAAAAACTATAATATAAAACCTAATTTCGTTTATTAACTTATACATACAAAGGTTTTTTTATGCTTGCATTATCAAGTTACCTAAAATACAATAAGTTTGGTATAGATGTGGTGAGAAATTATTTTCATCTATTAGAGCACGATAAATACGATAAAACTGTTCCGAAAAATTACGAAAGAAAATCTTTTCCCACTCACCATCATCATCAGCCTGTGTTACTGTTGGACATAGGCCTCCCCTAATGCACGCCTTCTTTATTAGGGGGTTTATGGACCGTATCCCACCACGCTGGTACAATTTGATGACTTTTTTCATTTTACTTTTCATACAATTGAATGATTGGCCTAAATTGTCCTAACCCACCAGAAAACAACGATAAAACAGAAAAAAAGATGCTCCTGACCACCACGACCAACTTTTTGAATGCTCCATCATCTTACACTTCGAACGTTGCGTGATCAGCGCGAAACGACCCTATAATAATAATACTAAGACATTCTCCGAAGGATTCCAAACTTCGACCTACGTGTATACCTAAGGGCCAATGCCACAAAGCTTTAGAAACCGGAGGTCGTGGGTTCGAATCCTGCGGGGACTGAACGAATTTTCACTGTTGTTTTCTATTTGGTTAGAGCAATTTGGCCCGATCAACCAATTTTCCATGATCCATGCGTCAGATAGAAATGCAAAAAGTTGGTCTACCCACCGACCCGCAATGGAACAGCGTAGTGTTATACGGTCCAATACACCTCATAATGGAAGAGGCGTGCTTTAGGGGAGACCTATGTCCAGCAGTGGACTAGCACAGGCTGATGATGATCGAAATGAATGAATGCCACAAAGCCATGAAGGAGGCATTTATTTAAAATGCCAAATTAAATTTTTAAAGTCACCCATAAAAAAAAATACCTAATTTATCATAACGCTATAATAATTTGTTAAACTGTACCATTTTATTCTTTTCTATATGACCATATAGAATAATACATAATAAATTGTAATATATTTGTTTTATTAATCAATGCGGAATCTATGTAAGCAAAGCAATTGATGGTGCCACAATGTTATCATTGGTTAAACTTCTTTTGAACTTATGGTTTACGTTTCATGGTAACTTTGTAATTTTGTTAAGGAAGATTCCTGTTTCTATTTTACTTAGGCACGGATACTTGAGTATACCGTTCGATACGCACTTGTATTTCAGGTAATTTCTTCCCCACATCTGTTGCGAAGCTCTTAAACGCGTCCAATATCGGTCTGTAGCCGGTACATCGGCAGATATTGCCACCGAAGGAGTTCTCAATTTCCCTCATGTTCAGTCTTCCACCGGAACTCTTGTACAGGCTGTCGGTTCAAATATTAAGTTAGATACTAACTTTTACAACTGCTGCACGCATATATTTAATATAATTCTTAATTGTGAAATATTATTAACTCTGTAAGATATTCAAATCCATCACAAAGTGTTTACGTTGTACACTACACTAAGAAACATCCAAACACATAAACTTAAACTTAAAGATAACTTTAAGTAAAGTAATAATCTTTTATTATCCTTCACTCGTGTGCTAATGTAAAATCTGTAACAAAGCGTTTAAAAGACAGAAGTACACAGATTTTTCTTTCGTATATAGAGAGATATACTTTTTAAATTTCGATTATTCCAGTATACATTATTAACATATTTGGTAAAAATTAGATGTATAGTATAGTACAGTATACAGTATAGTACTAACACGCAGCCTCAAAGCGTGTTTGTTAACTTCAAGTAACCATTAGATGAACACTATACCATATCGTGCCATTTGCTTGTAAGAAAACCAGTGTGAGTATCAGTTATATAACATGTTGTTATTCCTAATAGTGTATACTTTACAGAGATCTACTGTTTGATTACTTTAACTATGATGTATACACACTGTGGAAGCATTATACAAAGATAAACAATATTTAAGATGCGATAAGCAAAGTACAGCAATATTTAAGAAAAACTTAAAAGCATTTGTCTAAGGACTTATTAAGGATAAGTAGTCATCAAATTATTTATATAGTTATTATATTATGTTTACATTTAAACATTTACTTATTTACTGTGAGAGTTATATTTTTGTATATGTATTATATGATATTATATTTATATTTATATATGTATTATATTAATATTTATGTATTTATATGTATATTGGCATTTGTATTCATGTAAATATATACATTTCTTTTGTTTCTTTCCAATACATATTGTTTGTGCACCTCCCAACTATTATCTCTTACCACCCTAAGGTTGACTGGTAGAAAATGCTTATGGCATTAAGTCCGCCTTTGTACTATATGTGCATTAAGTTTAAATAAATAAATAAGCACATATGACTTTGAAATAAACAAGTCTAAGCGTAGGTATTGTTCAGTTTAAAGTAAACGCATTTGAATTCAATAAGTAAATCGTCTCGGCTAATTCTTCTTTTCCGCCTATGGTAGAGTACTGTTGATTGACTTCTCTGCCTTACGCGCTCACGTTTAAAACCACACGCCGTAGTTTCGAATCCTTAAAGGCTCAACAACTTTTCGTTCTTGTTTCTTAGTTGGTTATCACAATGAAGGGTGATCGTTTCGATTGCCTGTAAAGTAAAATGAGACGTGCATGGTGGGCACGTTAAAATCGGTTCTGCGCCTGATATCTCTTAGTTCGTGTCGGTTATACTACTCATCAGACCATGAGAGAAAAGGAAGAGGGTAGAGCAACTGCCCTGTCCTGTTCTGCACAGTAATATCTCCTGATAAAATAGCTGGTCTTTTAAATAGATCGATCGCCATAGTCCTAGTCAACTTTAAGACATTGTTAAGTTTTTTTAATTTGCAATTTAAGTCGTACATTTAGAAATATAGTATAGTTATTTTATACATACCTGTACATGTTCATGATCCAACCAGGAGTGCAGTATCCGCATTGCGTACCGTTAAAGGTGGCGAGTCTGGTCTGCAGTGGATGGTAGCCCTGGACCGCGTTGCCAACTCCCTCTATCGTTGTGATCTCCCAGTTGTGACATGATAGAATGTCGACAAGGCACTGAAGCAGTATTATGATTGTGTTTTAAGAAGGAAATTCACAAATACTTTAAGTAAAATTATGTGTGAAATAACTAAGGAATAGAATTCTAGTAAACAAAGTCAGTCAATCTTTCTTAGATATATTTTTGACGCCAATCGATAGATTGTTTCGTCATGGGTGTTGATATTAGATTTTTCAATCATGGTTAATTATTCGTTCGTTTCACACAAAGACAACTCTTGTTACGCGTAGATTAAATGATAAAGAAATATATATGTACGCAAAGAATATATTTTTATCTTTTTTATTTTACTACCTATTTGTTCAGAATTTAAACATGAATCTTTTCAGAATTCAAATATGTTTTTTTTTTAAAACCCGGTTCAGGGAACCCTTTTTTCCCGGGAAAAATTTGGGGAGGGAACCCCGGCCAAAGACCCCCCTATTTGGTTTTATGTTGGGGGTTAAAAATTTTTTGCCTTTTGACTGGTGGGTTAAAAAACTAATATAATTTTTTATTTATTTCCTATCATAGGGTTCCCTGGGAAGATTTCTAACCCTTTTATTTTGGGGTTTTTGACTTCCCCCCTTCCATGGGGTTTTGGGTAAGGTTTTTACGCCCAAATATCTTTATTTTAACCCATGGCCCAAATTTCCCCTAAAATAAACAAAATAAAAATTTTTGATTCAGAATTTAAACCCAGATAGTTTATTTTTCGATATCTGGTACGGAGGGTTTTCCCAAGAAGACTTTGGTTTTTTTCAAGGCGTTTATGTTAAAGGTTTTTTTAAATTTTTAAAAAGGGCCAATAACTTCCATTGTTTTCAAATTCCATAATTGTAACCCAATATCCCTTTTTTTTTTAAAAGAGCTAAAAACCCCCGATTTTTTCCCGGTTCCCCGCTGGGGTCCTTCCCGGGGTGGTGGTTGTTTGCAAATCAATAACAATTAAACTTTTGAATAAAAAATTGTTTAATTTGAACCATTTAATTTGGACTCGTTATCCCAATAAGTATTTATTAAAAAATTTTCATTCTTTAATACCAGGAATTATTCTAAGTTTTGGAGTAAAATAATCTTTTGTTTAATTTGAGGTAAGTTTAAAAAATTTTTTAAATAAATGTAATTTTTTTTAATATCCGCCAAATAAAATGGGTTTAGTGAAAGTTAATTAGAATTATTTTAACAACTGGTTTTTTGCAACCTAATTTCTTTAAATTTAAAAATAAAATCACCTTTCTAATTTTACCGAATTTTTTGGCAAAATTTAGTTTTTACTTACAACTTTTTATTTTTGGAAAAAATTAATTGTATTTTCTTACCTAATTTTTCAAATAAATTTTGAAAAACCTTCAAATTTTTAAAAAAATTTGGAAATAAAATATTTTGAAAAATTTTTTTAAAAAACAATTTTAAAGTTTAAAATTTTTAAAAAAGAATTTGACGTTTACCTAAAGAATTTTTACCACTTCGTTATGGGGTTTTTAAACCAAATATTTTTAAAAAAAAAATTTTTTTAAACAAAAAAAATAAAAGGATGAGAATGACCTTAAAGAAACCGAATCAAACAAGATTTAAAAAAAATTCAACCTTCAATTAAATTTATTAAAAAAACCATCACAATATCCATCGCTGAGTTACCGTGACATAGGTCGACTTAACTGACGGCAATTTTGTTGCTTTATAGGTTGATTGATTAATAAATTCCCCACAGAAAACAAACTTCATTGTTGTTTCCGGGGTTAGGAAATTTGAGCCGATCACCCAATTGTCTCAAAGAAGATGATAACCATCAACCTGAACTGGACCAGGTGGTTGATACGGTCCCAAACCCCAATAGGAAAGGGGCATTAGGGCAGGTTATGTCCAGGGTTGACAAACAGGCTGATAATGATGATGTTTGACTTACACTGACTAAGTTAGACTTAGAATGAACCCGCAGCTGAAGAGGGAGTTGAAGAAAATAACTTGATATGAGGAAATTTAAGAAGGAAAAAAAAGGGATTTATCGTTAAGGGTTTTTAAAACAAAGGAGTTTTAAACTCAACCACCCCTACCAGAAATTGGATGGTCCACCAAAACGCACAAAGGACGTCAAATTATTGGATTTCAAAAAAAGTCCAATCATATTTACCAGGAATAAACCCAAAGAATGCGACTTATCATCTAGTGAATGAATAAAACAAAGAAAATTTTTCCAAATGTCAACTTTGTAAGTATTTTATTTGGAAATCCAGTGCACAACAAAACGTTTATGAAGAAACAGCCCAATAGGCTTAAATATTTTTAAGAAAATTTCAGGTTATTCCATGAGTTATTTAAAAATTAGGTTAATAATTGTTTTGTAATCGATCTATATTTGGAGTCATCACGATATCTCTGAAACCATAATGATTGACTTGAATTTTGGTGAAATATTCTTCCCGAGTTAGGTGCTTGGAACAGATTTTATAAATTCCCCCAAGGGGGGTTTTGCAGTTTGAAATAAAATTGATGGAGAAAAATAACAAGAACGGCTACCGTCCGATCTCGTAACAATTGTTTTATTTGTTTTATTACATGAAATACAGAAGAGTGGTTAGTGTAACTACTTTTTACCCGGAGAAATTCACTTTTTTGTTCGAGGAACGGTTAACCATCGTACACCTTTTTCGTCAATTTTGTTGTTTTAACGAACAAATGAAAGCAACTTTATTATCACTTCAATTTGAATCACAATAGAAGCATTTTCCGTTGACACGTTCAGCAAGAATCATAACATTCATTTTATTGAGATTAAATGAACGTTTTGATGCTAAGCCGTTATTTAGATTGTTACTATGTTTTCCTTTATCGCATTGGTGGATTTTGTTTAAAAATTGATAGGGTAGAAAAGCCCCATAAAGAGGGACAAGGGGATAGAAAAATACAATATTTATTGAGAAGTAATATAATAGTTTTGCTTATGACACACTTTGGACGCAAAAGTTGGACTTGTAAAGGGAACGGTACCTCCCCGGAGCCTTAAGATAAATTAAAGACAAAAAGAACAAAAGATAATTTAAACAAAAAACAAATAGAAGGCTTACAAAAAACATAAAAAAGTCTTTTCTATAATTTGATCTTTCGCCTTTCCCACGTTTGTGAAAAGGGTGAATAAAGAAAAAGCCGATTATTAAGTAGGTGATGTTGAATAGTCAACCAAAACCGGGTTTTAACGCCCCGTAGCCCAGTGGTAAGGGTGCCTTGAAAACGGGTTCGAATCCTGGGGGATCAAAAATTTTTTTTTCCAGTTGGTTAGGCATTTGGGGCCGATCCCCAATTGTTTAAAAGAAGAATCCAGCTGGATGGGCGTAAAAAGTGGTCCACCCACCAACCCGCATTGGACCAGGGGTGGGATACGGTCGAAAAACCTAATGGAAAGTGGTATTAGGGGGGATGTCCAGCAGTGACTATCACAGGCTGATGATGATGATGTGTTGTTTTTTTTTAAGAAGTAATTTAACCTTTAAATTTTTTTACCATGAGAACGACTTTCATTTTGTCCGACCATCCAAGCCACTGAAGTAAAATTTGTAGGCCTTTAAAAATTGTTTTATTGAATTTGGGGTTTATTTTGATTTGTATCATCAGGAACGTTTAGCCAAAATTTAAAAAGGGAAAAAAGAATTTTATTGTTATTTAACTAACCCCAAATATATAATTTTTTTTTTTAAATTTTTGCCGTTTGGAATTCTGCAACGGTTGGAATGAGTAATTTCATTTTTACTGAGTAATTAAAGTAATTTAGGTCTTTTTTTAAGAAAAACAATTGTAATAACCCACGTAACCGATAAAAATATATTTAATATTCCGTCATTGGCCCTGTGCTAGTTATGGGGTGATTAAAAAGGGGGGGTTCGAATCGGGGACCAAATAAACTTTTAATTGTTGTTTTTTGGTTAGGGCAATTTTGCCCAATTGTTCGAAAAGAAGAATCCATGTCGGAGGGCAATGCAAAAGTCGGTTCCACCCACCATCCCGATTGGACCAAAGGGGGATACGGGTCCAAACCCCAATGGATTGGGGTTATTAGGAGGCCTATATCCGCAGTGGGTCACGGGCTGGATGATGATGATGATGGAATGATTCCTGTCATTTTTTATTAATGATATTTATATTTTTTAGTAAAACACATATAACTTTTAAGTTTATTAAAAATCTTTTCTTTTGTTTTGTAATATATCCGCAACACCTACCGAATTTTTTCTTAACCACCCAAAGGTTGGACTGGTGATAATGCCTTTTTGCGCGGGGTAAAGCTACTCTTTAATATATATTTACTTGAGTTATATAAAAAAATAAAATTGTAATAATTTTATTAAAACCACATACACAAGCTAGACATCCAAACAAGGTACTTTCATGAAGCACCAAAAAGACAAAACACTTACACATTTGAACACCACCGAATTAGGATACAAACCAATCAAGAACGGACAGTTCATGACACCTTTTATTTAAAGGCGTCCGTCCGGTGGCAAATGTTCACGACGAATGCTCATAATTAAAAACAAAATAACAGCAATCTTCACGAAACGACTGCAAGATCTACGAAACAAAGAACATGAGAACAAAGTATTCCAGAATTTTGGATGTTAATGAAATAATTAAATGATGTATTTAACGGATGACTTTGGATTTAATTAATTGGAACACTGTGGAGATCACATTTTACGTAAGTATTATTACTCAAAAGGTATAAGATTACTATAGAAAAATTATAATTGATTGTCAATTATTCATAATCCAGCCTCCAGCCCAGCGGCCCTTAAGAAAGGTCCCGGCCATTTAAATTGAGGTCCGGGAAGGATCCCGCGGAGAAACAACTTTGTGTTATCGTTTTTTAGTTGGTTAGGGACAATATGGGCCAACCGCCCAATTTACTGTAAAGAAAGATGGTACAAGATCGGTATAAAAAGTTTTCCCGGTGTTTAAGACCATCTTTCAGTCGTTGTATTATATCGTTTTCAGATTCACCGACAACCAATTATCTAGTCGCTCTTGGTAATAACTTTATACCCATAGTTAATTTAGATTGATTGAAGCCGAACCCTAAGGATAACTTGGAAATGGCTAGTGAATGGAAATTTGCCGGAAAGATGCATGTGATGTTTTGAATTTATTTTATGCACAGGGTGCCCATAAGTCCTTTGATGAAAACAAAAATATTAAAAAAAAAACCAATTACATTATGAATTCAATTTTTTATTTTACAAAAAAGCTTAAAAAACGGGAATTATTTTTTGAAAAAACATTTTCTAAATGTAACCTTGGGATCACGGGCACTCTTGCAAACGACGTTCAAAATTGTCGATGACCGTCAATGACAACATCACCGAAAGCCTTGGAAAAGTTTTTGGAATCCTGGATGGAAAAAACTCTTTCGATCAAGCCACATATCGCTCCTGACGAACAGTAAACCCCGTATCCTCAAAAATAAGGCCCTAGGATACTATGGGCTGAATAGCAAACCCAAACAGTCACTTTCGGACTATGTAAGGGCTTCTGATGCTTAAGTTTTGGATTGATGGGGCTCCAATAGCGGCAATTTTGTTTACTAACATGCCCGTTTAAGATGGAAATGAGCCTCGTCAGAGAACATTATGTTATTGAAGAAAGTAAACCGATTCAACATTTCATTCGCATAATTTTGTCTTTGAATACCGTCAGTTACCTTTAATTCTTGAACCAACTGAATTTTGTAAGGGTGCATATGTAAATCTTTCTTCAAAATCCGTTGTAACGATGTCCTGGATACGTTCAATGCTCTGGCGCGCTTACGAGTTGACTGTGTCGGATTTTCGCGAATAAACTGTGTCACTATGTCTATGTTTGTTCCGTACGTGACGTCCTTGGGCGACCCAACCGTGGTTTACCTAACGTCAAACCGGTCTCCTCGAACTTAGCAACCCAGTTCTTAATCGTTTGAAGAGTTGGAGTGTCGTCAAAGTTGTGTAAATCTTTGTGTTCTCGAAATTTACGCCGCGCAACGATTGCCGAATTGTCGTTTTTATAAAACTCGCGCACACAAAACGCACGGTCCGCTCCGGTAAAACGCTCCATCGCGACTAAATTCCCAGAAACCGAAGTTACTCCCCCCGCTTCCCCTGCACCGCTCACGCGCGCCCTGTTCGTTTTATTCAAATTTTACTTTTCAAAAAACTTATGGGCCATCCTGTACTTTATAAATAGATTTTAGTAGATGGGACTTTGTCAATGACGTGACTTACAGTATTTTTCCGGTTTGCTGAGACTTGTTTAACAACGTGTTTAATACGAAAAAAATGTTAAAAACAGTTTCTTTATTAATAATTAATATCAGTACCATAATTATAAATGTCTTGTAAAAAATTGGTTTCAAGTAAATAGTAAATAAATAACAAACTGCGAAAACATAAAATAATTGCATATACATTTGCGTGTTTTTGATCTCTGCTTACTTGTCTTAAGTGAGTTTTGCTGTCTTGCCTAAGTCCGATAACTACAATCGCACATAACATTCATTCATTAGGGCATTTTCGTGTTATATTTTTTGACCTTTATGTTTCTACGGGTTCTGCTGCTCTCTGGAATAACCTTATAAAAACTTAACCGGGTGTGGCCAGTTGCAGCAAGCCGATCTCCGATCCCTGGGGTTTGAAGCCTCGGCTCGCTTCAAACCCATTTTTAAGGATGCTGTACCTTCTTGACAAATGTACAAATACTAATATTGGTTAAAAGAAGTAAGTATTGCGCAAAATGCAATTGAGTGAGGGCCAAGTACCTGCAATAAAGCGGTTTGAGCGGTCATCTGATTCTTGGTACCAGTCTCATCGTGGCTCAAGTGACACCATAAAATTAATGGTTATTGTGTTTTTTCTGGTACTTAACGTAATAACAACGTTGGTCGTACCAATATTTTTTAAGTTGACGAGTCATACAAAAGTTTAGAAAAAAGGTATATTTTGCTGATGCCTTTATCAAGCAAAAAATGTTGTTTGTACATGTGGAAAATTACTTTATATTGTATTTTACAAATCATATATATTTTGAATACGAAGTTGCATGCGTATTAAAAAATCGTACCTAAAGAATTAGGCCGAAGTTTCATTATTATACTAAAAAAACTTTAAAACCACTTTAAGCAACTGTTATATTTTCTATAGATACTAATAGTGCTTAAACTGCTGATACACACATATTTATGTATGGTATTAAATGTTATGACTTCATTTCAAAACAGTAAAGTTAACTTTTATTTTGTTAACAGTACAATTGATGACAAAAGCAGAACAGTACTTTTTATTACGTAATATTTCATGTATATTATTTTAATAGCATATAAATAATTCTTTGAGCGGCCGTAATTAAACGTTGTAAGAAGTAAATTATACACTCCCATCGTAATTAACTAAGCAAGGCTACTTATAATTATAGGAACAATACTATGTTGTATATAATATACGTCTTAATTGGATTTCTGTTATGGTTTTTTGTAAGCGTTACTTTTAAGTTTTGTCTGTATTAACATAATTATGGGATTTCTATGTATTTTAACTATAAATAAGGTGAGCCTTAAAAGGATGGTAAATAGGCTATTTTTAGATATATTTGTTGGATGAACAACAGTCTGCTTCTGCGTCCCGTACATCATACTGACTTGATTCACAGTGGGATGTTACGTTCCGTTTACCGAGTAAATACGTTTGCTGCGGTGCCCTTCAAATATGTTTATTCAAATAAAATCTATTTTAAAATGCGTTGATAGCTGTAAGTTTAAAATATCAATTTGATAGAAAGAACGTGATTAATGTTGTTTTAAACTAAATAGCAAGTTTTGACTTAACTTAATGCAATTATGTTTTGGCTTTGACGTTAAACCTATTCAATTTAATTTCATGTTCTGTTTGTGAAGTAGAAATTGTTTCAAGAAGGGAAGGCTGTAGTAATAGTCTCTGTTAAATGTTGCCTCCGTAACCTAGTGGTAAGGGCGTGTGCTTTAGAATTCGGAGGTCGTGGGTTCGAATCCGGCCAGAATTCAACAAATGTTCATTGTTGTTTCCCAGTTTGGGCCGATCACCCAATTGTCTGAAGAGTAAGATGATCCATGCGTCGGATGGGCATGTAAAATTCAGGTCCACCCCAACCGCATTTGACCAGCGTGGAGGGATACGGTCCATAAACCCCTAATGGAGAAGGGAGGCTATGTCCAGCAGTGGACTTACACAGGCAGATGATGATGATGGTGAAATGTTGAAACCTAAGCACATTATAAAAAGTTGACGAAATTATATTAAAGCGATGTTTACTTATGGTGCTTTTTTACTTTATCGTTATTCGCATCGTTCTCAGTAATATTAATACAAAGTTTATATCAAAAACACAATTGAACGGCATATTTTTAATTTTAAATCTATCTGCAGCAAAAAATCTCGCCTTTAAATTGCCTAGCGTGCTTAATGATCGAAGCGTAAAAACTCGTTTGAAGCGTAAATAGCTAAGGTTGCTTGGTGGTGTCGTTCGAAGTATATTTATTGTGATAAAACTTGACTTATCTGTACTTAAGTTTTACAGTTTTCATAAACAATAAAAAATAAAAAAAAATATATATTTGCAAATGATGAAAATAACTAATGAGAATGAGGAAACAAAAACATCATCGATTATTAATAATCGTAGACGTCGAAAGTGTTTAAAGACACTCGAAATTATACTTTTATTGGCAATTTATAGCAGTTTTTTCAACAAATCTATGCTCTCTAAATAAAAATAAAATTATGACTATGTCCTCCGAGTGCACAAGTGTACTCGCAAACACAGGTGCTCCCTTTTTTAGCTTTCATTGACCAATAGGTCAAGAACCGACATGACTGGAGAGAGACATATGGCAGTAAAAAGACGGCACAGGAATGACTTTTTGCCGTCCGACGCATGGATCAGCGTGCAGTGCCCTAAGCAACCGTGGAGGCAGGTTTTAGAAAGAAAGTAATATTACAATGACGAAAATCAATTAAGTATACAATAACCATTCTTACAGCTAATAACTAAAATACTGAGTCAAAACAAGGGGCCCTTTATATATTTTACAATGTTATTTTGCAAATTACTTTTTCCATTAATATTTTTTCGTCTCACCATTAGGGGGTTTTGGACCGTATCCCACCACGCTGGTCCAATGCGGGTTGGTGGGTGGTTCGCCAGAGACTCGTCCGTTGTTTGGCAGGGTGCACCACGTGCAGGTGAGGTTGGCTTGGGTTCCGAAGATGTTGTTAGGATCCCCTTACACACCTTTTATAAGCTTCGTCGAGTTTTCTCGTCACCCATCCCACAGTGCCTCAAATCGAAAGTCTTCGATCAGTGCGTCCTACCCGTTATGACCTACGGTGCCGAGACTTGGACACTTACGGTTCGACTGGTCCACAAATTCAAAGTCGCTCAGCGAGCTATGGAGAGGGCTATGCTCGGAGTATCTCTGAAGGACCGCATCAGAAATTATGTGATCCGTCAGAGAACGAGAGTCACCGATATAGCCCACCGGATTAGTAAGCTGAAGTGGCAGTGGGCCGGTCATATAAGCGCAGAACTGACGACCGCTGGAGTCGGAAAGTTCTGGAGTGGAGACCGAGGCTCGGCAAACGTAGTGTAGGACGCCCTGCGGCAAGATGGAGTGACGACATTTGCAAAGTGGCCGGTGTGGGCTGGATGAGAATAGCCGAAGATCGGAAGAAAAATTAAGATCTGGAAACCCCGCTTCAGCACTGGCAAGAAGACGCATGACATCTCAGTCTACCCGTGACCACGGCCGCTGGAAAGTGTTCGAAACGTCGGAATTTAAAATATAAAATAAACGCGATAAAATCCGTAAAGTAATTTTATTTAATAATACATTGTTTAATGTCGGATGTCCAAATGAATAATGTCGTTGTATAATATCTATAAGAGAGAGCACGTTAAATACGATAAAACTTTTCCGAAAAATTACGAAGGAAAATCTTTTCCCACTCACCATCATCATCAGCCTGTGTTAGTCTACTGCTGGACATAGGCCTCCCCTAATGCACGCCTTCTTTATTAGGGGGTTTATGGACCGTATCCCACCACGCTGGTACAATTTGATGACTTTTTTCATTTTACTTTTCAGACAATTGGATGATCGGCCTAAATTGTCCAAACCCACCAGAAAACAACGATAAAACAGAAAAAAAGATGCTCCTGACCACCACGACCAACTTTTTGAATGCTTCATCATCTTACACTTCGAACGTTGCGTGATCAGCGCGAAACGACCCTATAATAATAATACTAAGACATTCTCTGAAGGAACAAACTTCGACCCTACTGTATTCGTAAGGGCCAATGCCACAAAGCTTTAGAAACCGGAGGTCGTGGGTTCCAATCCTGCGGGGACTCAACAAATTTTCATTGGTGTTTCCTTGTTGGTTAGGGCAATTTGGGCCGATCACTCAATTGCCTGAATGTAAGATGATCCATGCGTCGGATGGGCATGTAAAAAGTCGGTCCAACCACCCACCCGCATTGGACCAGCGTGGTGGTATACGGTTCAAAAACCCCCTAATGGATAAGGGGTTATTAGGGGAGGCCTATGTCCTGCAGTGGACTATAACAGGCTGATGACGAACGAAATGAATGAATGCCATAAAGCCATGAAGGAGGCATTTATTTAAAATGCCAAATTAAATTTTTAAAGTCACCCATAAAAATAAATGCCTAATTTAGCATAATGCTATAATAATTTGTTAAACTCTACCATTTAATTCTTTTCTATATGACTATATAGAATAATACATAATAAATTGGTGGTAGGTCCCTGTTTACAGGAGACCGTCTGGTGGATACCACCGCGGTGCCTATTTCTGCCGCGAAGCAGTAGTGTTAAACACTTCTGCGTTCCGGTTTGAAGGCACCGTAGCAGCGTATTTACTGGGTAAACAAGACTTAACACCCGATGTCTCACGGTAGGCAGCGCGTCGGCGATACCACTGGTATTGCCAACGTCTATGGTGTCGGTGACCACTGCCATCAGGTGGCCCGACTGCTCGTCTGCCTGCGTATGCTTAAAAAATTGTAAAATATTAGTTTTATTAATCAATGTGGAATCTATGTAAGCAAAGCAATTGATGGTGCCACAATGTTATCATTGGTTTAACTTCTTTTAACCTTATGGTTTACGTTTTATGGTAACATTGTAATTTTATATATATACAGATATATATTACTAAATATATATAAAGTGTTATATTTATTTACATTATTTTATGATGTATTTACATATATATATAAGAATATCAATAAGATTGCTTATATTATAGTGTAATAATATATATTTATTTATTTACTTTATCTTATTATGTTATGGAAATATTCATTTAAAATATTTTCTTTGCTTATTTAGTGCACCTACCTTGCTATCTCTTCACCACCAAAGGTTGGCTGGTAGACAATGCTATCGGCATTAAGTCCGCTTTTGTACAATGTTTTGTGCATAAAGAATAAATAAAATAAATAATTTTATTAACGAAGAATCCTGTTTCTATTTTACTTAGGTACGGATATTTGGGTATACCGTTCGATACGCACTTGTATTTCAGGTAATTTCTTCCCCATCCGTTGCTGAAGCTCTTGAACGCGTCCAAAATCGGCCTGTAGCCGGTACATCGGCAGATATTGCCACCGAAGGAGTTCTCAATTTCCTCATGTTTAGTCTTCCACGGAACTCTTGTACAGGCTGTCGGTTTAATTATTAAGTTAGATACTAACTTTTACAACTGCTACAGCATATATTTAATAAAATTCTTAATTGTGAAATATTATTAACTCTGTAAGATATTCAAATCCATCACAAGTGTTTACGTTGTACACTACACTAAGAAACATCAAACACACAAACTTAAACTTTAAGATAACTTTAAGTAAAGTTATAATCTTTTATTATCTTTCACTCGATAGCTAATGTAAAATCTGTAACAAAGCGTTTAAAAGACAGAAGTACACAGATTTTTCTTTCGTATATAGAGAGACATATTTTTTAAGTTTCGATTATTCCAGTATACATTATTACCGTATTTGGTAAAAATTAGATATAATAGTAGTAATGATGGACTATATCACGCAGCCTCAAAGCGTGTTTGTTAACTTCAAGTAATCATTAGATGAACACTAGACCATATCGTGCCATTTGCTTGTAAGACAACCAGTATCTATTTTATAATTAACCATTAACTGTATCAGTTATGTAACATGTTGTTATTCCTAATAGTGTATACTTTACAGAGATCTACTGTTTGATTACTTTAACTATAATTTATACACACTGTGGAAGCATTATACGAAGATAAACAATATTTAAGATGCGATAAGCACATATGACTTAGAATAAAACAAAGCTAAGCGTAGGTATTGTTCAGTTTAAAATAAACGCATTTGAATTCAATAAGTAAATCGTCTCGGCTAATTCTTCTTTTCCGCCTATGGTAGAGTACTGTTGATTGACATCGCTGCCGTACGCGCCCGCGCTTAAAACCACACGCCGTAGTTTCGAATGCTTAAAGGCTCAACAACTTTTCGTTCTTGTTTCTTAGTTGGTTATCACAATGAAGGGTGATCGCTTCGATTGCCTGTAAAGTAAAATGAGACGTGCATGGTGGGCACGTTAAAATCGGTTCTGCGCCTGATATCTCTTAGTTCGTGTCGGTTATTCTACTCATCGGGACCATGAGAGAAAAGGAAGAGGGTAGAGCAACTGCCCTGTCCTGTTCTACACAGTAATATCTCCTGATAAAATAGCTGGTCTTTTAAATAGATCGATCGCCATAGTCGTAATCAACTTTTAGACATTGTTAAGTTTTTTTTAAATTTGCAATTCAAGTCGTACATTTAGAAATATAGTATAGTTATTTTATACATACCTGTACATGTTCATGATCCAACCAGGGAGTGCAGTATCCGCATTGCGTACCGTTGAAGGTGGCGAGTCTGGTCTGCAGTGGATGGTAGCCCTGGACCGCGTTGCCAACTCCCTCTATCGTTGTGATCTCCCAGTTGTGACATGATAGAATGTCGACTAGGCACTGAAGCAGTATTTTGATTGTGTTTTAAGAAGGAAATTCACAAATACTTTAAGTAAAATTATGTGGGAAATAACTAAGGGAATAGAATTCTAGTAAACAAAGTCAGATGTCAATCTTTCTTAGATATATTTTTGACGCCGATCGATAGATTGTTTCGTCATGGATGTTGATATTAGATTTTTCAATCATGGTTATTTATTCGTTCGTTTCACACAAAGACAACTCTTATTACGCGTATATTAAACGATAAAGAAGAATATATTTACGCAAAGAATATATTTTTATCTTTTTTATTTTACTACTTATTTCTTCAGAATTCAAATATGTTTTTTGATTTGGTTCAGAATGACTCACAGAATTAACAGCGGACACTTCCTTTTCTTTCGTGATAGGATTCAGATGGCGGACGGTGACCACGCAAGCGCCGCAGCCACCCTCCTGGCACATCCATTTGGTGCCATAAAGGTTCAGGTGGTCACGTAAGTATGTGTTAAGGGTGGTGCCTTGTCTGACATCGGTGCCGGCTATAATAAAACATATATCTATATATCTTTCTGGCATTTCATCTTCATCATCATCATCAGCCTGTGATAGTCCACTGCTGGACAGAGGCCTCCCCTAATACACCCCTTTCCATCATGGGGTTTTGGACCGTATCCCACCACGCTGGTCCAGTGCGGGTTGGTGGGTAGACCGACTTTTTACATGCCCATCCGACGCATGGATCATCTTACTTTTCGGACAATTGGGTGATCGGCTCAAATTGCCCTAACCAACTAGGAGACAACAATGAAAATTTGTTGAGTCCCCGCAGAATTTGAACCCACGACCTCCAGTTTATAAAGCATACGCCCATACTACTAGGCTACGGAGGCAGTTTTCTGTCATTTAGTAAGACTATTAAGGTTTTTGGTTATTTATAGTCTTGGACTGCGTCTATCCCAATAAGTATTATATAAATAAATGTATGTTCATGTCTTTAATATCCAAAGGAATTATATCTAATTGATGCCTTAGCGAGTGCAAATCAAGTCTTTGTGTTTAATTTGTGATGTGTGAATGATATTGACAAGTTATTACGCTAAACTAAACTGTCAATTGGTGAATTGTATTACTAATTATACCTCAGCCAAATAAAAGATGGAAACGAAGTAGTGAAAGTCTAATGTCCAGAATTCATGGCGGCTTTAAGCGAACGTGGAAGCGTTTAAATAATAAAGATGCACTCACTTACTACTTTTAGCCGCCAATTTAGTTTGACAATACACTTTGAGTTTTTACATTACAACTTTTATTTGTGTCTAAGTGTAAATAAATTAATTGTCACCTCTCCTACGCTAATCTATTTAACAATTCTAACATTTTTGTATATAAAACAGCCTTTGCAAAAGATTGCAGAAGATAAACGATATTTCGTGTAATATATTTTACAAGTAAAAAAACAATTGTATATAAAAGTTTAACATGACTTACATAGAAAGTAGCTCTGACCGTTTACGCTAAAAGATATTTTATCCATCTTCGTTATGGTGGCCTTTACATCACAAATATTTCTGTAAAATAAAAAAAAATAAAGTTACTTACAATTAAATTAACTGTGTCTAGATGATGATGAGAATGCATCCTCAAGTAATACCGAATCAAACAAGATTTGAAATTGATGAACGATTCAAACTTCAATTAAATTTATTAATAAAATACCATCACAATATCCATCGCTGAGTTGACCGTGACATAGGTCGACTTAGTTGACGGCACTTTGTTGCTATTATAGGTTGCATTGATTATATGAATTCTACATTGTTTGGCCCGTAGCCAAGTGGTTAGGGCCCGAGTTTTAGAAACCGGAGGTCGTGGGTTCGAATCTAGCGAGAACTCAACAAATCTTCATTGTTGTTTCCTGGTTGGTTAGGACAATTTGAGCCCATCATCCAATTGTCTCAATGTAAGATGATCAACCATCAACCTGAACTGGACCAGCGTGGTTAGATACGGTCCCAAAACCCCTAATAGGAAAGGCGTGCATTAGGGCAGGCTTATGTCCAGCGGTTGACTAACACAGGCTGATAATGATGATGTTAGACTTACACTGACGTAATGTTAGACTTACGAATGAACTGCTGCAGCTGATCAGTAGGGAGTTGTAGAGAAATATAATCTCTGATATGAGAAAATCTAAGAAGTGATTTAATAAAAGACGAATTCTATCGCGTTAAGGTGTTTTAAAAACAAAGTGAGTTTTAAACTCAATACCACCTCCTACCAGAAAATGTGGATGGTCCACCAATAACGCGACAAATGTGACGTCATAACGGTGATATTGGATTTCCTTACAAATAAAGTCCATATCATATTTAGCGCAGGAATAGAACCGCAAAGAATGCGACTAGTATCGATCTAGTGAATGAATAAAAACAAAGTAAATTTGGCTTCCAAATGTCAACCTTTGTAAGTACCTTTATTTGTACAATCCAGTGCACAACAAAAACGTTTAGTGCAAGTAAAACTAGCCCAATAGGCTTAAATATTTTTTAACGATAAATTCTACGCGTTATCTTCATACGTAGTTATTTAAAAATTAGTACATCAATTGTTTTGCTAATCGATCTATATATTGAGTCATCACGATATCTCTGAAACCATAAGGTGTAGCGACTTGAATTTTGGTAGGAATATTCCTTTCGCCGAGTTGAGGTCAGCTTGGAACAGATTTTACTAAATTCCACCCACAAGGGGGGTTGCGGGGTGCTAGTTTAGAATAAAATTGATGGAGAAAAATAACAAGAACGGCTACTGCTCCGATCTCTCGTAACAATTGTTTTTATTTGTTTTATTACATGAAATACAGAAGAGTGAAAGTAATAGTGTAGTTTACTACTTTTTACCCGAGAAGAAAATTCACTTTTTTGTTCGAGTGAACGGTTACACCGTCGTACACCTTTTTCGTCAATTTTGTTGTTTGACGTAACATAATGAAAGCAACATTTATTATCACTCTCAATTTGAATCACAATAGAAGCGACATTTCATTGACACCGTTACAAAGCAAGAATCATAAATATCTATTTGCATTGAGATGTAAATGAACGTTTTGATGCTAAGTACACATTGTTATTTAGATTCGTTACGTATGTCTTCGCTTTATCGCATTGGTCGGATTTCAGTTTAAAAATTGCAGTAGGTAGTAGAAAAAGCCCACATAAAGAGGGACTATGGGGATAGAAAACTGCTAATATTTATTGAGAAGTAATATAATAGTATTTGCGTACTTATGCACACACTTTGGACTTTAGCAAAAAGTGTTGGTTACTTAGGTCATGGGAACGGTACCTTCCCGCGAGCTCTGTGTTAGATGAAACTTATTAAAGACAAGAGTCTAAAAGTATAACTTCATAGTTAACAAAAAAAAACACTATAGAAGTTGTACTTCTTCAATAAAAAACGTGAATACAGTTATAAGTTGACTATATCTAACATCAGGGTGAAGATGTTAGATATAGTCAACTAACTGCCTCCGTAGCCTAGTGGTATAGGCGTCTGCCTTAGAAAGCGGAGGTCGTGGGTTCGAATCCTGTGGGAACTCAACAAATTTTCATTGTTGTTTCCTAGATGGTTAGGACACTTTGGGCCGATCACCCAATTGTCCGAAAACCACCCACCAACCCGCATTGGATCAGCGTGGTGGGATACGGTCGAAATCTCCTTAATGGAAGGGGCGGCCTATGTCCAGCAGTGGACTATCACAGGCTGATGATGATGATGAACATCAGGGTGTCGGTTTTTCGTTTCGGGCTTCTTAAAGATTTACTCTCATAATTTTTCTGTTAACACAACAAAAGAAGTATAACTTCAGTAAATAGTAAATGTAAAGTAAATGGACTAACGTTATGATAGAGACCGAGTGGAACTTTGGATATGCTCTTTCCCTGAGAAAAAATCGCCAAATAAATCTTAAGTATTTTTGAATTTTGAGGTTCCTAAGTTTGCATCGTGTCGGCTAATCTATCCAGATTTACCCGAATAACAGTTTTTATTTTGAGGGACTGGCATCTCTCTTTAACAAGGCAGACTAAAAAGCAATTGATTGGTGTATCACCCACCAACCCGCATTGGACCAGCGTGGTGGGTACGGTCCGAAACCCCCTAATAGATTGGGCTGTATTAGGGGAGCAGTGGACTATCACAGGCTGATGATGATGATGATGATTAGTTCTCATTAAATTTTAAGGCATTGACGTCCAATTACGACTGTCAAAGATCTTATCTTATCTTTTCTACTGAGAACGACGTTCCACATTCCCGTCCGACCATCCAAGCCCACTTCGGAATGCCTAATCGTTAATGTACATGTAGAGCTCAGGTTTCAATATGCAATTTATCATGACAGTTGTGTGGGTTTATTTTAGTATTATTTTATCATCATGTAGACGTGTTACGCTCAAAATAATTAAATAAGCAAGCGATTACAATAAGTAATTTTTACGTTGTTATATAATATAACCCAAACATATAAGAATTTTTCTTTTATTTTTTGTCTCTTTGTTCTGGCTAATCTCTGCAACGGTTGCTCCGATTATGACGTAACTTTCACTGTAAGATATCTGATGTAATTCAAAGTAACTTAGGCTACTTTTTTGTTAAGAAAAACAATTAGGTATAAATTACCACACGTATACGTATTGAATATATATTAATATTCCTGTCATCTGCCTCCGTAGCCTAGTGGTATGGGCGTGTGTCTTAGAAACCCCCTAATGGATTAGGGTGTATTAGGGAAGGCCTATGTCCAGCAGTGGACTATCACGGGCTGATGATGATGATGATGATGATGATTCCTGTCGTCATTTTTATAACTTTTAAGCTTATT
The DNA here is from genome assembly GCA_029286875.1 of Lamproptera curius. NCBI lineage: Eukaryota > Metazoa > Arthropoda > Insecta > Lepidoptera > Papilionidae > Lamproptera > Lamproptera curius. Next base: position 2,935,562 of record JAGSMT010000017.1, read on the forward strand.
AAAAATCTTTCTTTTGTTTTGTAATATATCTGCACACCTACCGAATTTTCTCTGTACCACCCAAAGGTTGACTGGTAGATAATGCCTTTTGGCGCGGGTAACAGCTACTCTTTAATATATATTTACTTGAGTTATATAAAAAATAAAATTGTATACACTTGATATAAACTACATACACAAGCTAGACATCCAAACACAGGTGACTTTCATGAAGCACTAAAAGACTAAAACACTTGACACATTTGAACACTACCGAATTAGGATACAACCAATCAAGAACGACAGTTCATGACACCTTTTATTTAAAGGCGTCCGTCCGTGGCAAATGTTCACGACGAATGCTCGACTACATTAAAACAAAATTACAGCAATCTTCACGAAACGACTGCAAGATCTACGAAACAAAAAACATGAGAACAAAGTATGTATGTAGAACTTTGGGTGTTAATGTTGTTATAATTAAACGATGTATTTAACGGATGACTTGGCATTTAATTAATTTTACACTGTAAAAAAGGAGATCACATTTTAATACGTACGTTTATTACTCAGTAGCGTATAATGATTACTATAGAAAAATTTAGTTATAATTGCATTGTCATTATTATTCATAATCTAGCCTAGCCTAGCGGCCTTGCGATATTGGTCCTGGCCATTTAAACTTGAGGTCGTGGGTTACGATCCCGCGGAGAAACAACTTTGTGTTATCGTTTTTTTCTGGTTGGTTAGGACAATATGGCCCAATCGCCCAATTGTCTGTAAAGAAAGATGGTACCAGATGGGTATGTAAAAAGTCGGTCCCGGTTTTTAAGACCATCTTTCAGTTTCAGTTTCGTTGTATTATGTCAGTCTTCAGATCTACCGACAACCAATTCATTCAGTCGCTCTGCGTAATAACTGTTATACCTATAGTTAATTCTAGATTGATTAGAAGCCGACCCCATGATAACTTGGGAAACTGGCTACGTGAAAGAGAAATTTGCTTGGAAAGATGCATGTGATGTTTTAAATTTATTTATCTACTTTATAAATAGATTTTAGTAGATGGAACTTTGTCAATGACGTGACTTACAGTGTTTTTCCGGTTGCTGCGACTTGTTTAACAACGTATTTAATACGAAAAAAATGTTAAAAACAGTTTCTTTATTAATAATTAATATCAGTACCATATTTATAAATGTCTTGTAAAAAAATAGGTTTCAAGTAAATAGTAAATAAATAACAAACTGCGAAAACATAAAATAATTGCATATACATTTGCGTGTTTTTGATCTCTGCTTACTTGTCTTAAGTGAGTTTTTCCTGTCTTGCCTAAGTCCGATAACTACAATCGCACATAACATTCATTCATTAGGGCATTTTCGTGTTATATTTTTGACCCTTATGTTTTTACGGGTTCTGCTGCTCTCTGGAATAACCTGTTTAAAACTTAACCGGGTGTGGCCAGTTGCAGCAAGCCGATCTCCCCATAAGTGACTTAAAGCACCAAGGACCCCCATAAGAGCCCCGAGCCCAGGGGTGCGAGGCCTCGGCTCGCTACAGACCCATTTTTAAGGATGCTGTACCTTCTTGACAAATGTACAAATACTAATATTGGTTAAAAGAAGTGAGGGCCAAGTACCTGCATAAAGCGGTTTGAGCGGTCATCTGATTCTTGGTACCAGTCTCATCGTGGCTCAAGTGACACCATAAAATTAATGGTTATTGTGTTTTTCTGGTACTTAACATAATAGCAACGTTCGTCGTACCAATATTTTTTAAGCGTTGACGAGTCATACAAGAGTATAGAAAGGTATGTTTTCTGATGCCTTCATCAAGCAAAAATGTGGTTTGTACATGTGGAAAATGACTTTATATTGTATTTAAAAATCATATATATTTTGAATGCGAAGTTGCATGCGTAAAAAATCGTCTAACAGAACTAGACCAAAGTTTCATTATAATACTAAAAAACGTTAAAACAACTTTAAGCAACTGTTATATTTTCTATATATACTAATAATGCTTAAACCGCTGATATACAAATATTTATGTATGGTATTAAAGTTATGACTTCATTTCAAAACAGTAAAGTTAACTTTTATTTTGTTAATAGTACAATTGACGACAAAAGCAGAACAGTATCTTTATTACGTAATATTTCATGTATATTATTTTAATAGCATATAAATAATTCTTTGAGCGGCCTGTAATTAAACGTTGTAAAGTAAATTATACACTCCATCGTAATTAATCTCAACAAGGCTACTTATAATTATAGAACAATACTATGTTGTATATAATATACGTCTTAATTGGATTTCTGTTATGGTTTTTTGTAAGCGTTACTTTTAAGTTTTTCTGTATTAACATAATTATGGGATTTCTATGTATTTTAACTATAAATAAGGTGAGCCTTAAAAGATGGTAAATAGGCTATTTTAGATATATTTGTTGGATGAACAACAGTCTGCTTCTGAGTCCGTACATCATACTGACTTGATTCACAATGGGATGTTACGTTCCGTTTACCGAGTAACATCGTTTGCTGCGGTTGCCCTTCAAATATGTTTATTCAAATAAAATCTATTTTAAAATGCGTTGATAGCTGTAAGTTTAAAATATCAATTTGATAGAAAGAACGTGATTAATGTTGTTTTAAACTAAATAGCAAGTTTTGACTTAACTTAATGCAATTATGTTTTGGCTTTGACGTTAAACCTATTCAATTTAATTTCATGTTCTGTTTGTGAAGTAGAAATTGTTTCAAGAAGGGAAGGCTGTAGTAATAGTCTCTGTTAAATGTTGCCTCCGTAACCTAGTGGTAAGGGCGTGTGCTTTAGAATTCGGAGGTCGTGGGTTCGAATCCGGCCAGAATTCAACAAATGTTCATTGTTGTTTCCCAGTTTGGGCCGATCACCCAATTGTCTGAAGAGTAAGATGATCCATGCGTCGGATGGGCATGTAAAAATTCGGTCCACCCCCCAACCCGCATTTGACCAGCGTGGAGGGATACGGTCCATAAACCCCCTAATGGAGAAGGGGAGGCCTATGTCCAGCAGTGGACTTACACAGGCAGATGATGATGATGGTGAAATGTTGAAACCTAAGCACATTATAAAAAGTTGACGAAATTATATTAAAGCGATGTTTACTTATGGTGCTTTTTTACTTTATCGTTATTCGCATCGTTCTCAGTAATATTAATACAAAGTTTATATCAAAAACACAATTGAACGGCATATTTTTAATTTTAAATCTATCTGCAGCAAAAAATCTCGCCTTTAAATTGCCTAGCGTGCTTAATGATCGAAGCGTAAAACTCGTTTGAAGCGTAAATAGCTAAGGTTGCTTGTGGTGTCGTTCGAAGATATTTATTGTGATAAAACTTGACTTATCTGTACTTAAGTTTTACAGTTTTCATAAACAATAAAAATAAAAAAAAATAATATTTGCAAATGATGAAAATAACTAATGAGAATGAGGAATCAAAACATCAGTTGATTATTAATAATCGTAGACGTCGAAAGTGTTTAAAGCCACTCGAAATTATACTTTTATTGGCAATTTATAGCAGTTTTTCAACAAATCTATGCTCTCTAAATAAAAATAAAATTATGACTATGTCCTCCGAGTGCACAAGTGTACTGCAAACACAGGTGCTCCTTTTTAGCTTTATTGACCAATAGGTCAAGAACCGACATGACTGGAGAGAGACATATGCAGTAAAAGACGGCACAGGAATGACTTTTGCCGTCCGACGATGGATCAGCGTGCAGTGCCCTAAGCAACCGTGGAGGCAGGTTTTAGAAAGAAAGTAATATTACAATGACGAAAATCAATTAAGTATACAATAACCATTCATACAGCTAATAACTAAAATACTGAGTCAAAACAAGGGCCCTTTATACCTACTTACTGGTCAAAACAAGTATATTTTCAATGTTACTTTTCCAATTTATATTTTTTCGTCTCACCATTAGGGGGTTTTGGACCGTATCCCACCACGCTAGTCCAATGCGGGTTGGTGGGTGGTTCGCCAGAGCCTCATCCGTTGTTTGACAGGGTGCACCACGTGTAGGTGAGGTTGGCTTGGGTTCCGAAGATGTTGTTAGGATCCCCTTACACCCCTTTTCATACGCTTCGTCGAGTTTTCTAGTCACCCATCCCACAGTGCCTCAAATCGAAAGTCTTCGATCAGTGCGTCCTACCCGTTATGACCTACGGTGCCGACACTTGGACACTTACGGTTCGACTACTCCACAAATTCAAAGTCGCTCAGCGAGCTATGGAGAGGGCTATGCTCGGAGTATCTCTGAAGGACCGCATCAGAAATGATGTGATCCGTCAGAGAACGAGAGTCACCGATATAGCCACCGGATTAGTAAGTTGAAGTGGCAGGGGCCGGTCATATAAGCGCAAGAACTGACGACCGCTGGAGTCGGAAAGTTCTGGAGTGGAGACCGAGCTGGCAAACGTAGTGTAGGACGCCCTGCGGCAAGATGGAGTGACGACATTCCAAAGTGGCTGGTGTGGGCTGGATGAGAATAGCCGAAGATCGGAAGCGGTGGCGCGCATTAGGGGAGGCCTATGTACCTTAATCTACATTTCTACATAATTTCCATGAATATTGAGGCACTTGTCATAACGTGGCACCAGTTTTTGAACACCCTCCTCATAAAATTCTGCCACCTGACTTGTAAACCACTATATGGCAAATGTTTTGACTTCATTGTCGTCTTGAAGACGCTGAGGGTGGTCAGCATCATGTCAGGTGTTTCTTCAAGTGTAGAAACAATTTTCTGAGCGCCATATCAGAGCTGAATGGAGGATGACCTAGAGTTTCCCATTTAAAAGATTCGATGAGATCTTTGATTCAATGCTGATGATACATAATTTCCGTGCCTCAATGTTCACGTAAATTATGTAGAAAAAATAGATTAAGCTTTTATTAAAAAAAAAATTCAGCTAAAGGAACGGAAGGGTGTTTGTCATCACGTAACTATAATTCATAGATATATTTAAGCAAAATACGCTCATTCACTTTACTCGTGTTATTCTAGTTTTGATTACAACAGATAAACAACACGGATATAGATAACAATTTAAAACCGGCGTCCAAATCTAATGTTATTGAATAATGAATGAATGTCATTGACCCAAAACGCTATCAGTAAGTCACGATAAAAATATAATCAACATTAAAACATATTTACGAACTCATTTAAACATGTTTGTTTTCGACGCATTCTAAGCGTATGTTTTTTTATATTTAACATTAATCAACTAATACTTTCTTGTATTTACGCAAATATTACAAAATGATTTAACAAAAGACTACGGATTTTATCGCGTTTATTTTAGTTTACAATTTCCGGACGTTTCACACAATTAACCGTAAAGTCTATTAGTATATCTTAATTAACCAGTTAAAAACTAAAAGTATAATAAATCTTAATTAATCTTCAAACGCAAATTTAAACTTACCAAAATTTTGATACCATTTGTTTTCGTATGTTTTCAAATATATATTTGACACACACTTAAAACATTTTATTATAATATATTTATAACAAAAGCTAAACAAAAACTGAATATAAAATACATAGAGTCTTTATAGAATTGAATAAAAATTTGTAATCCAATCCATACGCTACTGCATACAGTCACTTAAAATAGCGATAACTGTGTTTACTCTGTGGCTCAGTCAACTCGTTTGAATATTGTGTTGCCATAATACAATAACAAATAATGCCAACGACCGTTAATATAAATTACTATTATTATAATAAAACATAATTTTATATTTTCAACAAATATAATAAACATTCTATTATAACAATAGTTATTTATTTTATACGACGAACAATACCTCTGAACTTTATTATATGGGTATAGTTTTTATTCTCCCAATATGTATATATTTTTTAAATAATATTAAAATACATCAAGTTATATTCGTTTTATTTTTGCACGATTGCTTTAAATAATTCTAGGTATTATGTGTTGTTTATTTTATTATTTATACCAAGATAAACGGGCAAATTAATATATAACATGCGTTTGAATTTAACAACAATTAATTTTATGTATTATTTACACCCTATATTTTGGGATTTCTTCCCAAGTAAGAGCGCTATTCGCCGTAACGTTCTGTAATGAATAATGATGAGAACGTTATGTATATATTTTACTAGGCGTGTTCTTGAAATGTGATAATACATTATAAGAAGTCGTTTCGAACCGACCTTCAATAGCTTGATATAAATTTTGACATCTAGAAAGCTGTGTGTTGAACAATTTTGCTATATTATAGGTATCTATTTTAATCATAAATCATTGTTGTCATGGGTGGATTTGTCAATACTTATTCTGATTAGCCGATTTAGATTAAACAAATTTAAATATCATTTTTTTTATTATAGAAGTATAACACTCACTTATTGATTGTCAATGACTCTATCACCGGTTCGGAATAGGACGCCTCTGACTGGAGAAGAACGGGCGTTAGAAACTCGGCGGTCTTTTTTGTTTCTTCTTTTCAATCCTTTAAAATAATTAAATTTATATATATATTAGTAATATACAGTTATATGATCCGTACGTAAAATTTAAATAAGCATGAAGCAAGTAATCTATTACCAGGTTTCATTACATTTCTTTTAATTCACTTATATTATAATAACCTTTAACGCATAAACGTTCCTTTATAAACTTCTATAAGTTTATTAACAGTTAAATATTAAACTTTTACTGGGACTTTGTTCTAAAAGCGTATATATTAAAATATTTATTTATTCTTCGCAGCCTAGGTGCTGGAAGAATTTATTTATGTTTATTTCCCATACGTCAAAATGTCACAATGTCAAAGAAATTTATTTCTATTTTTATCCTAATGTCAAACACTAATGGCGCGAACAGCTAACGCGTTCCTATTGGTGGTCGCGGCCATTTTGAATTTTTTAGTCCTTGATTTTTAACCATTAACTATGCCAGATTTATTGGCGCCAACTCTTTGGCGCGAGGCCTTGCTAGAGTAAAGTGACACGTTGTTAATAATTAGTCATATAACTAATTATGATGTAAAATTTTGCTATGACAAGTGAAATTTTCTCGACCGCCTCCGTGGTCTAACAGCATAAGCTTTATAAAACAGGTCGTGGTTTCGAATCCTGCGGGGAAACAACTTTGTATTGTCTTTGTTTTTTGGTTGGTTAGTGCAATCCGATCACCCAATTATCTGAAAGTAAGATGACCTATGCGGATGGGCATGTAAAGTCGGTCCTCCCACTAACCCGCAATTGACCCCCTTGGTGGGTTACGGTCTAAAAACCCGTAAATAAAAAGGAGAGGCCTACGTCCAGCAGTAGACTAACACAGGCTGATGATGATGATGATGAAGTGACAAAACAAAACAATACATGACATTTAAAGTAACAACGTGCCCTCTGCAAGAAACTAGCCCGATTCTGAAGATTTCTGCCACTGCATTTTAAATCTCTAATATCTTTTAAGATTTAAAGAAATTATAATGTTTTTTTAAATGCATTAACTTACATATAAACTTGCACTATATTATCTTAAATGAGGTTTGAATATGCTGAATTGCAATTTTTAACAAAGTCTTACATTAAAATGGCTATTGTGGGTTAGGTTGGTGTGAGTTGTACAATTATTAACTTAAAATATGTTCTACATAAATGTACAATTATGTAGAACATCGTTTAAGTTTTCCTTTGACGTTTGTTGACTCTGAAATTTTCATTATGTATCGCCCTTGACATTGTACATTGCACTTAGAAATCCGATATTTTTTTCACCCACCTTTTTAGTTATTCGTTATAAAGCTATCACCAATCAAAGCAATGGTTCATAAAGTCGTAAACAAAACGTGTCTTGAGTGAAAACATTTGAAACGACACTTGAACCCACTTCTAGGTACAGCCCGATAACAATTTGACTATGGATGCTTAAACTAATTTCGGCGTACTGGCCCAGAGAGGAATCCGCGAGAATAAAAATGAAGTAAGAAATAAAACGTTATTATTCTTTTAGCGTTTTGAAGGGCAATCAAAACTTATTAGGGAACGATGACAATTTAAAATTTTAATCAGTCCGATCCGTCATCCTTACAAGGATAATGAGGACTAGCGATTTTTTGCTTTTTTTATCCTTGAATTTATGTTTCCAGACTCAAGTCTATAGTAAGCTTCATCTAACATAGAGTTCGCGAGAAGCTCCCGTCCCTACGAACTAGGTGGCCTACATTTTTTGGTAAAAATGAAGGCCACACGTACAGAAGGTACGTGAGTTAGGCATTAGTTTATGTCTCCTTATAAGAATCGTCGACGATCGGTTTACGGACCGGACGCCGACGGTCTGGCGATTGTATTAACTGTATGCTGGGGGTGGTGAGAACCGACCTCGAACGCGGGTGTATCTAGTATACGCGGTGTGTGTGTGTCGCTGTGCTCGTAAGCGAGGGCGAACTACAAGTGAGTGTGTGCTATCCCTACTTAGGTGGTGTGTAAGGTTGGATGTCGGTACCCCAGTTGCGTCCGGAGTCTCGGCGACCCCTTCCTCGTCCGGGTCGAGGACAATGTTTCGCGGTCTACGCATTTGTCTAAACGTTTTTGGATCGGCCGTGTACGATGCTGCTTTTACCAGCAGAGGGTTACTGTGATTGATTACTTTATCTATGTGTTTGCGAGTTAACTTTTGAAAGTGTTCGCGGAGTGTTGGCAATTTACAGTCGCTGTGTAGGTCTACGTTACGTTGGTACCACTGCGCCCCGGTGGCGCGGCGGATGAGTTTGTTTTGCACTACCTGTAGTTGGTTTAGGAGTGTGGAGGATGCGTGCCTGAAGCTTGACTATGCATAAGCCATGATTGGTCGTATGCATACCTTGTTTAATAAAAGTTTAGTTTACGCGACATTTTACTGTGAGAATTCCTTAGGTGATAGAGTCTGGTCGAAATGTACATAGCCTTTCTTCAACGTCCTGAATATGACTTTTGAACGACATGTTGCAGTCGAAGGTCACGCCTAGGTATTTGGCCTTCCTTTCTCTGGGATCGGTTGGCGTAGACTTTAGGTTTCAGTGTCTGATGTCGGCCTGCGACATTCTCAATCACCCAAACGATTAATCGCGTTCTGGAGCTTTTAAAGATATAATTTGGTCTTAACGACGAACAATACAGGGCGATGTCATCAGCAAACTAGTGCTAGATTCACATGGTTGGGCTTTGGTATGTCACTCGTGAGAGCGTGAATAATAGTGGGATAGGACCGATCCTTGAGGGACGCCCGCTTGGAGTGGACGGCTCGTGGACAGGGATCTATATCGAAAAGAGCGGTTCGACAAGTAGGCTTGGATGATATGAACCAGCCTGTCTGGCACTTTGAGTGTGTACAACTTGTAAATTAAGCCGTTGTGCCAGACTTTGTCAAATGCTCTTGCGACATCGAATAAGACGGCCCCTGTGATACGGCGTTTGGATTGATGAAGACCGTTCAGAATGAATTCCGTCAGGGGATAGATTTGGTCGGGACACGAGTGCTTCGGACGAAAACCGAATTGCTCGTCTGGGATGAGGTTATTGGAGAAAGCGTGGTCTTACAACCAGAAGAGAATTATTCGTTCATAAAGTTTGCCCAAGTAATTGAGTTAGAAGTTAGAAGGTTTGTTCGGCTTTGGAATACTGATGACGATGGCTTCTTTCCAGGTATCAGGAAAAGTACATGTCGTAGTAAAATGTTGAAAATGTTGACCAACACACAGACAATAGGGCCTGGCAAGTATTTTAACGTTATATTTGAGATACCGATCCCTTAATAATTTCGCGGACCTCCTCCGGGGTCACTGGCTTTAAAATATCGCTCTCTGGTGGTAAGGCAGCCCTAAGTTCGACTAGGCGGTCCACCTCCGATAGGTGGGCCGCGTCGACGCGTGCGCGAGATGGTGTATATTGATCTTCTAGCGTATCGGCTAAGCATTCGGCCTTTTCGAAGTCATCGAAAGCTAATAAGCCCCCGGTTGGCTTTGATAATGGCTTTGAGCTGAAATTGCCTAAACATCGAGCGTAATCGGTTTGACTCAGACGGATAGCGATAAAACGTCCACTTGAGTGCATTTTTCTCTCTTATCAGGCATCGAATACTGATCGGAAAGCCAAAGTTGCGGCTTCCCGAAACCTTGACTGTCCTTTCGGAGGCGTCGATGGCTGATGAGATATGCGTTGTGATACTGTCGATGGCAATATACGCTTTGCCTACACTATCAATACCTTTCGGTAGGTTAGAGCAACTTTGGGGGTCCATAGCCTTGAGCCCAGGAGCTATTATGTTTATGTTGAGTGGCTCATCGAGTTTCAGCAATTTATTGCCATTTGTGTTTGGCGTAATGCAATTCCAGTCGGGATGTTGCTATTTAAGTCGCCTGCGATAATGGTTGATGGACCTAGGCCGAGAAGCAGCTCTAGGTTGGATCTAAGTAACTTCTTAGATGGGAACAGGTAACACGGAAACAAGTACAAGCGGCCGGTGAGTGCGATCTGACATGCCGTCCCCTCTAAGTTAGTTAATGTAGGTGTTTCTAATGGTGCGATATGGAGAGACCTTTTGTAGTGTATAAGTGTACCACCCAGCGGTCCTGACAACCTATCGTTTCTAATAATGTTATAGCCACTGATTCTAGGATTGGCTATTGACGGTTTTAAAAAGGTCTCTTGCACTAGAAATATGTCTATACTACAATCCTGCAAGTATTTGGCGAATTTTTTTGCTTGCTTGAGACCCGAAGTGACTGCCTCAAGTCCAAGAAGTGACATTGAATTAATTTTCAAATTATTACTAAGAAATTTAAAATAAATAATATTAAAAAATACGCTTTAATAGCACATTTAACTGAAAGATAGAAAACATATTTTAATTCAAAAAGTGTTAAAAAAACGATTGTATGGAAAAAAAGCATAAAATAACTCTTCTCATGTTTATTCATGAATTATTTATAACTATTGGTAACTGAAACAACTAAAATTAGAATAAATTTTGATTGAATTTTATTTTCTATTTTTTAGTTGGATTTGCTATTAAAGCGTATTTTTTTTTCTTTTTCAGAACTAAAATAAACGCTTTAACCAATTTTAAATTAATATCACAATTCAATTCATCATAAAAGTAAATTATATAGTGTGTCATTTAAAGATAATTTATAATTAAAATTTTTTGTGTACAATAATAGATTATTTATCTGTTGTAAAATTAGCTTAGAATTAATTAATTTTGTATAATGCTCTAGATACTTATAACTTTATTGATCGATCGTTTAAATGAATTTTAAAAACACATCTTTCCGAATTCGGCCCTGTTAAAAGCCGAACCATAAATTCTTCTATTGTTTATGTCGGGTTCTTTTTTGTGACGACTTCAAAATTTACGAAAGAAACTAAACCTTAACAATCACATTTCATTTGCTATTGAAGATCAGAACGTTAGAATAACAATACAGTGTTTTTAAAGTAATGAAATCAATATAATATTTTTTATTATCTATTCTCACTATAATTATTACAACAAATATTTATCCGCCATTTTTAATTTAGTCGCAATGTGTCAAAAAATGTGCTACTGTTGGAAGATATTTCTTATGAAGTGTATTTAATATTTGTGACTTGGAGATTTTTTAGTGTGAACCAGAATAATATATATTACGATTGTTTTGTCAAGATTTAGTTTTAATTGATGGACAGTTTTTAACGTTTTGATTGACAATTCTGTCGCAATGGTGCACAAAAAATGCTGTTTCTGTTTGAATATAAATGCTGGTGTGACTCTCATTGGTTTTGGCAGCTTAGTAAGTACTTATTAATATTGTATGCTTTACTAAAGTAATAGAAGAGCGTTGTGAATAGTTTACAAATGAGTATCTCGTATTTGTTTTGGTTAAGATGCAATATATGTATAGTCAAAACCTATACCCATTATAAAATTCAAGAAAAGCAACTTTTTTATACAAACAACTTTTATTTATATTTAATAAAAGTTAAGAATAAATTAATAATTAATTAATAGTCCCAATTTTATGAATTAAAGCGTGTTAGCGTGCGGTAAGGTAAGCGTTGCCGGTTAAGTCCTAATAAGGCATTTCCTATGGCCACCTGCCAGCTTCATCATCTATGACAATAATGCATTGTCATCCAATTCATACCAAAAAATTTAACTCAATCGAATCCGGGAAGTTGATCAAATTTAACTTGCAAGATTTGAATACAAACCGACACAACGGGATAGGTGAAACTAAATAAATGTTTGAAGTAATAAAATTGTTAAAACATGTAAGAGATTCAATGTTGACGAATTAGAACCAAATCTACGTAGACGACATGATTATGTACTGTATAGTCAGGGTTTGTTAAAAAAGCTCCTTTTTGCACTTCGAACAGAACAGGTGGATTCGTCAATTGGCGACCATGGGGATTATTGCGACCAAAGGAAGCATTTACTTTAGTAAAAGGAAACAACAATGAAAATTTGTTGAGTCCGCGCAGGACTCGAACCCACAAACTCCGCTTTCTATAGCACACGCCACTAGGCTACGGAGGCAGTTTGACAATGTTTACGTTATAAAAAGTATGAAACTGCTATTGTTCAGTTGTACATTAAATTAGCAGTATAATTGTTTCTATTTGATCAGAAATTCTCATTTATTTATTTTACTTTTACTGGGAGCTATGCCATTTGAAATGGAATTCATAAAATATAGTGTCAACGTGTGCAGGTAAATATTTACTAAAGTAAGGTAAATATTTACTTTGGTAAAATATGCGACATTTTCGACCGAGTGATCGGAAATTTATGTATTCTATCAAATTTTGTTTATTAAAATCTTTGCAATGCAATATGAAAATATAGTATAGTGCATCATCTTTTTCACTTATTCGTGGGTTGTCATACCGCTGTCATATTACGTCCACGATACGGGTTGCAGACGAGATGTAACAAAATTACAGATTTGTATTGTAGATTTTGTTCAATATCGATCCAACGTTCTATGTACTTTTTCATTATCATCATCATCAGCCTGTGTCAGTCCACTGCTAGACATAATGCACGCAACCGCTTCCGATCTTCGGCTATTCTCATCCAGCCCACACCGGCCACTTCGCGTATATCATCTTGCCGCAGGGCGTCCTACACTACGTTTTCCGAGTCTCAGTCTCAGTCTAACTGGTCGCCACCCAGCGAAGATACCTTGTAACAATTGATGCCACGTGATTATTTCTTTTGAAGCCGCAGACCTATAATACAATCGTCAAAATGATCTTTACTGCGCTATAAACACGATAATGATCCTACGGCCTTTGGGCTTCAACATCACTATAACAGCAACTATGGACAAATTGAACTTTTGTAGTATTAACGAATACTATTCCAAATCGGCACGAACGAAATCGCCGATTTTCGTTTCATCATTTTGATTCACACAATTATCTCGATCTACTATTCGATTTATACTATTATAATTGAATAACAATAAATTAAATCCAATAGTGGAACCGAATCTATCTCAAACTACTCTGAATTAGAAGCCGAAGGCTTAAGTGACAAAATGGTACTCATTTGTTTGGGCAAAATCAGAAAATTAAGGAAAAAGTTGAAAGTGGGTTCCACATGAAATGAAAGAAAACCAACAGACACCCGTCGTTTACGCAACTTCTTTGCTTAACCGTCACTACAATAAGGAGATTTGAAACCGTATCGTGATAAGATCATCAAAAAGGCTTAAATAATAAACTGAGATGGTCTGACCAGAAAGAAGATTCTAGTTGGTGTTTGGCGGACCAGTGATGTTATCCGTTAAAGCTTTTTGAGATCAAACCGGACGATTACTTCAGACTTGTTATTAAATAACTTGCTAAAATTTTGATAACTTTAATAGTGAACGCGCTTTTAAGTAAAGTCACGTCGTGGCTTATTCCTTGCAAGCCGTAATTACATATTCCAGACCTATAACTTAGCTAACGATATTGAAAACATTATTGTGCATTAATGAATACTAATTTATATTTATGTGTTACAAACAACAATTGTAAAAAGTCGGTCCACCCACCAACCCGCATTGGACCAGCGTGGTGGGATACGGTCAAAAAAACCCCTAATGAATAGGAGTGTATTAGGGGAGGCCTATGTCCAGCAGTGGACTATCACAGGCTGATGATGATGATCATGATGATGAAACAACAATTGTTAAGTGTAACAATTGTTGTGTTTGTAAAATTATACAATTTAAGCGTTTCTCTTCAATATTATTCATGAGTTATACATATAAACCTTCCACTTTAATTGTTCTATTAAAAAGGCGCATCAAAATCTGTTTCGTAGTTTCTAAGATTTAAGCATACAAAGGGATATAGGGACAACGAAAGCGACTTTGTTTCATACTATGTAGTGATGTAAAACAAATTTAAAATTATGTATACCTTTTGATATTGATGCGTTGTATTGATTTCAGATACTTTTCCTGGCTTTATCTGTGACGTCAGGAGTTCTCCTGGTACTGGAAGAAGATGTGAAGTTATCACTGTTCAAGAACAATACTCACCCGGTCCAATTGATCTGGGGTGAGAGGTCAAAGTCATATCTGTTGAAGCAATCCTCGTGACGTCCTTCGTGGTGTCGTCTCTCGCGACAGTCTTCTCGGTTCTTCTTGTCATCGGACTTGTAAAGGTGATGTAATTTTTATTTTCAGACAAATAACACCTGGTATCTTTAATACCTTTAGTCTACATAAGTAAAAGGGAAGTCTTGAACGGAAAAGGGTAGACATGCCTGTCGTCCAACTGTTGATAACCTGGTAATCCTCCTTTTACGGCGAACTGACTGGGAAGTACCGCTGCGGTGTCCATTTCTTCATCAAAGGATAAAACGCTGATGCGTTCCGGTTGAAGGCCACTGAAGTACCCTTCGTGTCGCTCGCTGCATGGCTAGTAAGTATTATGTACCATTAAGTGAACCTCCTTTATAACAACGCGAATAAAAAGCCACAATTGTTCACCGCCTTAAAACATGAAAAGTTACGTTTCTTCTTAATAATATCATCATCATCATAAACAGCCTTTAGCAGTCCACTGCTGGACGTGGCCTTTTTTAATAAACGCCAAGATAGCTGTTGACATCCATTGAAGAGATTTGTTCTTAATTGCCACGCTGAGCAGGCGGATTGGCAATTGACTAATTGCACTTGTACGGCGGATCTGTCTTAATTCCACTGTAAGGCAGATCCGCCGTAAAGTGGGCGGTGGGGTCGTCACATCGCTACGCCATCTCTATGACGGCTTCAAATCCGTCGAGTGATTAGGCTAGCCCAATTTTGACAGGACTTTTACTGGACAAAGTTGCGGATAGCAGCTAGTGAAGATATATATATAAAATTGAATATCGCTACACTTTTAAAATGTCACAGCAAGTCATTTAGTTTGCTTACTGACGTAAACATGATCGCTTTTACATGTTAGTTGTATAGACTCGATGTGCGTTTTTTTGCGTGAAATTATTAGGAGCACTTGTATAATTGCAATTAGTCGAAGTGATAATATTGCAAAACTTCCAGACGCATCCCGGCCTCCTTTTGGGTTATTTTGGTTTTGGTATAATGATCAACATAATTGTGTTCCTCGGGTGCCTGCTGCTGACCATTCAGAATTATTGGTATATCTCGTTACCGTTGCTTCTTCCGACACGTGAGTATATTATTCTGATATGTATTATATATATTTACATATATCTTTGTAAAGATTTTGTAATGTTATTAGCAACAAAACCTATAAGAACGTTGATGCCTTGATCACATAAGAAAAATTATCACAAAAGTACGTAGTAACTTAAAAACAAGCTTGTACTAAATATAAGAAACGTCTTCCGAACCGATTAGGATTACGATGACCGATCCATATTAGAGACAGCCGACTGCGAAGAAATATTGTTGTGCACAAGTGTACGCGTGTACACAGTTGCAGTCTTTCTTCCTTTATAGTCCGATGGGACGGAAGGCCGACAAGACCGGAGACAGTTTTATAAGGTAGAAGGTGCCCCATGTATAGGAAGTCGTGTGGGGCGGTACCACCGCGATCCCCATTTCTGTTGCAAAGCAGTAGTGTGAAAACACTACCGTGTTTCTGTTCGTAGGGAGGTGTATTCAGCGTATTTACTGGGTAAATGAGACGTAACTTAGTATGTCTAACCGTAGGCGGCCGATGTCCATGGGTGTCGAGTCACTATTTATTGGTCGTGATGGTACTACCGACTGCGTGTCTGCCTTCGTTTACCAAAAATTAAAGTTAAATAAAAATATGAAAAAAGACATCACAGGCGCATCTTTTTACAGGACCATTTGGGGCATGGCAATCTTATTTTGCAGGCAATTGGGTGATCAGTCCGTATTGCCCTTATCAACTAGAAAACGACGTTGAGTACTTGTGGAGTCCTCTTAAGATTCGAACCCGCGACCATTAAAGCGCAAACCATTGGGCTAAGAAGTCAGTAGATTAAAAGAGTACTAATACTAAAACTGTGTGCTTGAGCGTACAATTTCCATGGTTTTCTTAATTCTTAAAAGGGAGTTTATATTATGATAAACTTTTTAACATATACCAGAAATTTTAGCTCACGAGCCGGTGTGTTCTGTCGTTCGTTTGTTTTCTACAATTAAAAGTTTTATTTAAACCAGGTGTAAAATATGTATATACAGAATACCTGTAGCAACGTCAGTCTTTTGGCGTGTGATCGTTAGTGATTGTAAACCGAAACTGTGGCCATAAAGGATTATGTGGTCATAAAAAAAAGTAACTAATAATAAACGTGTCCGTTTGCAGTTGTGTACACCCACTACTTGATTGTAGTGCACAATGCCTACGAGATGATGCAGAGGGAAAAGTCCATCAGTGTAAACTCGCACGGGGACGATATGCTGGAGGAGCTTTTGAATTGATTCTATTACGATTATAAATAATTATTGTCTTAAAAGTATTTCATAGCCATTTAATGTAGCTTTAAGTTTATAATAGGCACTGTTAAATATCTTAACTCCTCTCGAAAAAGAGATTTAATTCACGTAAATGTCAAAATCAAACGGCACCGAAAATTCAAGCTTTCCCATTGGTCGAACATCGCGTTGCGATCAAACATGGCGACGGTGAACCAATTAACGCGTTTAGCTATAGACTTTGTGTCAATATTTTTTTTCGTTAAACTCATACTCGGATATGGAATTTAAATACATTTTTGATGTGATACTGTATTTTGTTATATCAACAATGTTCAAGTGTATGGACTTTCAATACCAATAGCGGCCATTGATATCTATACCAGAACCAAAGAACTTATAAATTCGTAGTAAACAAAGCACCTATATTGCCCAGGCGTGTTATTGTTTAAAAAATACTGTTTATTTGTTTTTTTCGTAGAAAGTAAGTTAAGATTAAGTTTATTTTGAAACACGCCTTTTTCATGATTATGAAACGTGAAAAGGATGATTTATACATTCAAATTGCAGGGTGCTGCGTGCGTGGCAGCTTTATCCATCTCAATTGTAATGTAAATATAATATATGTGTTAAAAACGTAAAAATTATACATTATGGACATTGTTATGCATTAGCAACGTTAAGTGATTGACAATGCGATCCAAATGGATCGTAACCTAAATGGGTTATTTAGATTTGTAACTTTTTAATAATTTTTATTATACATGAGCCTAATTATACTCAGAATTTATAGAAACAGTAAAACATAGCTACGAAACGGCGTCTTACGTATAGATGTAGTGACAAATTATTTTCCTTCAGAGAAACTCGGATCTTTATCGGAACACGATGACACCCGAACTGTCAATGAACGATCTTATTAAATGAGTGACATTTTCATGGCCATTAGTAATTAAACTTTGTTGTTTATTGTCAAATGTCGAAATGAATAATTTCATTGTATAGTTTACGAGATGTATAGCCACTTAAGAGAGCTCGATAAATCCGAACTTCACAGGAATATTAAAAAGGAAAAACTTTTTTCACTATTTCTATAAGACATCAGTCTATTGTCGTTCAGTGTTCGATATATCAATGACAATTTATCAGTGAGAGGATTAAACGGACATACTTTTTCAATTTACCTTCTCATCGGATTTGAAACAAGCAATTATTACTTTGATTCTACTGTTATGCATTTGACTTCGACCAATTCAAAACATCAAAGAAGTTGTTTACCCTTATAACTTAGAAAAATGAGACAAGGTATGAGATATGCCTTCGGTCTTTAAAACAAACAAAATTCCCCAATTATTGCCAAGAACAAGACCTGGCTGTGTGGACTAAAGTCCTTTGCCTCTCCTACTTTGTGATCACAACACACTCCCCTTTGTTGACTAGAGATATATTAACATCATCATCATTATCAGTAAGAACGCTAGATGTATCACTCCACAGCGTTGCCATAGGTTACTTGTTTTACTTATATTCCTGAGTATAAATAAGTCTGAATGAGGTTATTAGTTATAGATTTTGTTTTCCACTATCGTCTAAGTATATTTGTTACACTAGATTTGTAAGATAGATTGCACTAAATTGTCATGTTAAATTTTATATCCATTTTGTTTCGTTCAATTGAATTCGTTAAATATTTTTGTTTAAAGTCAAAAAAAAGAGTAATTGACATAAAAAAAGGTGACAAAATTGTTTTAGTTTATTAGTCAAAACCAATGAAAAATGAATAATTGTAAAGATAACTTTGTTTAAGGTTTTAATGTATAATATTTAATAAACAATAACAATTATTAAATTTGTTTACATATTGTCAACGTCACAGCATAACATACATCATTTGTTAAATTTAATAAAACATAGCTTATATTATTAATAATACCTGATAGAAATTGGATTCATACAAATGTGCCTACAATGTAATAAATATTTTCAAACAACATAATTTTTCTTTCAATGTATTTTCCTTTGACAGTTTATTTAAATTATCCACAACTTAGGTCCACTTAAAATTAAAGTATTAAAAAAATTAAACTTTACAATTAACAGATTTCTCGAAGTAAATTTTAAACTCGTTTTTAATATTTCAAATCTATTGCAGAGTTCATCGTCACGTTATATGTAACATTTATAAACCTTCAATAGGTTCGCTACTTAATAGAGCTAACATTACATTTGATTGCATACAAAATTTTTACGATTTACTCAGTTTCGAATTAACTTGATATTCGTTTATCTTCACTATTCGAGAGATAGCCGAAAAAACAATCAAAAAATAAAGTTTTGATCATAACTTTTATTTGATAATTAGTAAAAGCATATAGCGAATGAATAAGCTCCGCTGAGTTTCTTACGCCGGCTCTTCTCAGGTCAGAGGCTTCCATTTCCGAACCGGTGGTAGTTTATTTGACAATCAATAAGAAAGTGTAATGCTTCCATATTGAATAAAGATATTTGACTTTGACTTTGAAATAACTTATATTATACCTAAAAGTGACGATCAAAAATTTACTTTTCTAGTTGTTTTTCGCCTCTGGTGAACGCTTTAATTTTTGTCAATTGCGACGTTTCAGCTTTCTTCAGTCGAATTGTAAAAGAACGCAAGTGAATGCAATAGAATAATAGATTTAAAGCGTACAACGGTAATATATATTTAAAGTTTAAACAATTTAGACTCAGTTAAAACCAAAGTAACCTCTAGCAACTAAGCGACGTCGTGAAGATGTAGTAAAAGATAATTCGAGAGAACTAGGATCTTTATCAGAATACGATGACATCCGAACTGTCAATGAATGATCGTATTAAATGAGTGACATTTACATATCCATTAATAGAAAACCTTATTGTTCAGAGTCAAAAATAAAAGTGTATAATGTTATTGTATAACTAAGAGAAATGGGTAGTCGAAGTTATTTGAGAGTGCACGATAAATACGATTTTTTACGAAGAATTACGACGGAAAATCTTTCCTCACTATATGTTTACATTTAACGTTAATGGCAGTTATCTTTCACTCGGTGATCTCGTTGTCAATCTTACCTACAAATAAAAAACAAACAAAGTCGCGGACAACAGCTTGTTCATCAATAAGAACTAGATCCATGACGCAAATTCAACTAGGGGTACTTCGTTTTCACGGAATCCTAGTCTAGTTTCATTAAACGGTAAGTAAAGATATCTGTAAGAACATAATTTAAAAACTTTATATATTTTTACATATAACAATAACAATCATAACAATAAACGTCCATTTAAACCTCCTCTCTGCTGTTCAGGATCTTGTAGAAGCTGTTACTCAGCAGGATCGCGTATACGTTCAGACCTGAAAAAATAAACGACACAAATATTTTTATTTAATTTTTTATTACACAATTTGTTAAAAATTCCATTAACTAACAGCTTGTAAAAGATTTCTACTTTTATATATAAAAATCTTAAACACGCTAGAAAATTGCTTACGCCCTTTGACAGGAGATATTATGTCTGTTTCGTTTACCCAAAAGTTACGCATACATTATTTGGGTTAAGTATCTATAAGTCCGTTCGATGATAGAAAACAGTACATTGGTTTACAGATAACATAGTAGTATAATAATCGGTTGTAATCGAAAGCATTGTCCATAAAAATCAAGAAGACCCAAAAAAAAACATTTTAATCAGATCAGCTGATTTGGCGGACAACAAGAATGCTTAAACTCTTTTCAATTAATGTAGTCCTGATATTCTTCAAATCTTAATACAATGCTGGCACTATTGCTTCTAGCAGAAATTCGCATTGGCAAGACATTTAGGCTATGTTTTCAGTATTTTAAGTAGATTTTTACATAGTTTACATAGGAAATTGATAGTTTAGGATTTAAGTGTCAGCATTTGATATAAGCACATGCTTAAATATGTATGACTATTCGGAGGTTTCTGCTGTAGTGAACATATTCATCTTTCATTTCTACGCATTGGACCAGCGTGGTGGGCTACGGTCCAAAACCCCCTAATGGAGGAGGCGTGCACTAGGGAGGCATATGTCTAGCTGTGGACTAACAGAGGCTGGTGATGATGAAGGCGGCCAATAGTGAACATTTACAAGTACGCGTTGATAATTATTGCTTGATTATACTCACAAATATAGAAGACCTCCACAGTAATGGTGCCGGCGTTGTAGTGCGGGGCGTTGAGGAAGAAAGTGAATAATGAGAGGAAGAAGAATACCGCCCACATGAAGAAGTAAGCTCTGACCACACTGGCACGCTCCTGACGAACAGATACACAGTTTAATAAGCACAATTTTATTAGATAAGGTTTTTGAATGTTCATTAAAAGCTAGAGAAACGAAAGAGAAAACTGCAACATTCAAGTAGCATTAAGTTAATAACATTGAGTCCGCTGGTTAATGCATTTGTTGCAAGAGATATACAGAAAATCATCAAGTAAATCGATTCAGAGAATAGAATAAACAAAAAGTAAATTAAAGGTAGGAAATTAAGCTTTATATAACAAAGATTAAATTCTTATAAATATTTCGCTCTAGGCTTGTTACGTATAAAAACCATGGCTGGTCAAAAAGCAAAGCAACAATACCATGTTTTTTCCTTTAGCCACAGGGCTTGCATTTAGTAATTTACCTCAATTGTCATGTAGGCACAGCAATATAATTTTTACCCAACCAAAAATCTTACTAATATTATAATTGCCCAAGTTTGTATGTATGGATGTTTGTTGATCTTTCAAGCAAAAATTATTGGATCGATCTGAATAAAGTATAAACTACAATTAATAAAAATATTGTGAATTGTGAAAGTGATTGAAAATATAACAAAAAAGTGTCATGTATGTAAAAAAATCTGCCATTTACGAGCTGTTTCGGCACTCCTAAAACTTTGTGGCCTACGACAATATAATAATAATCATAAATTGCTACCCATATTTTATCATTACTCCCGCCCGTAGCAAATATTATAGTATTTTTTTATGTTTAAAGCGACAAGACAAGAAGGAACTTCATCTGATAGTAAGTGACACGCCTTACCCATAAGAATCACAGCGTAGATCCGGTACTCGTGGTCTGAAGCATAAGATATTACGACTAGCTTACCCAGTAATTACACTGACTGCGGTACCCTTCAAACCAGAAGACGTAGTTGTTGAGGTAGACAAGTGTTTATACACCGCTCACTTGCGACAGAAATAGACACCGCAGCGGTTAATTGCTAGAGGATGCGGAGACCTACCATCTTTAATAGTATTTAATAAAAAGGTTCCAGAAGGTTTATAGGGGTAGTAGGTCCCCTTTTGATAGGGGGCCATCTGGGGCGGTACCAACGCGATGCCTATTTCTGCCGCAAAACGGTAGTGTGAAAACACTATCGTGTTCAAGTTTGAAGGGCACCGTAGCCAGCGTATTTACTGCGTAAACGAGACATCCTATGTTGGCAGCGCGTAGGTGATACCCCTGGTATTGCCGATGTCAATGGGCGTCGGTGACCATTTTGTATCAGGTGGCCTGACTGCGCAACTGCCTTCGTATACAAATGTTACATTTACTAAAAGCTTACCGTTACCACACCGTACACGAAGACCACATCGAAGCAAAACTTGACCAAGAACATGAGCACCAAGATTATGGACATGACGTACAGCCCCGTCATCGCAGCTTCCTTGTTCAAGTCACGTTCTTCAAAAGCTTCTTCCTGCAACGGCTCCAAAGTAGCCGCTACCACGGTCATCATTATAGTTATACTGAAGGACATAACCTAGCAATATAAAATAATTTTTAGCACCTTAACGGAAAATAAAATTTTACATTTTTACAGTGTATTACAATTTTATCTTCGTCATCATCTTATGTTAGTCCACTGCTAGACATAGCCCCCTCCGCTAAAGCACGCTTTCTCCATTAGGGGGTTTTTAGACCTTATTCCACCACGCTGGTCAATGCGGGTTGGTGGGTGGACCGACTTTTTGCATGCTCATCCTCGCATGGATCATCTTACATTTCAGGCAATTGGGTGATTTGCCCAAATTTTCTTAACCAACCAGAAAATAACGATAACACAAAGTTATTCCCCGCGGGATACAATCCCACGACCTCCGGTTTATAAAGAAAGGGCCAATACCGCTACGGCAGTGGAGAGCTAATTCTTATAAATGATCCACAAAATATTTTATTTTTAAACGTTACCGACGATGAATATTAGTGAATACACTTTATTTAACGTAATAAAATTATGTAACACAATATTCTTACCGCATTTAGTGATCCCATTATGATGTTTCCGGTCTTCAAATCGAATACGAAACAGCATGTTTCTAACTGTGGCAGCCCCATGGTTAACTACAAAATCAGAAGTGCGATATCTACATAATTTTTAGTTTTAAAACGCAAGTATAGAAATACAGCGTAAACAGCTAAATATATAAGAAACATAGTATAGACATTTATGTTCCTAGCAGAACACTATATAAAATAGTTATATAACAAATAAAGTAATAAAAAGGATTTAGTTAATCTGTAGGTAAAACAAATTCTAAAAAACACTAAGATATTATAATTTAAGACGTTTAAATATCGTAAAGTTAAAAACTAAACGCTCGATTCCGTTGTTTGATTTCGAGGAACTTCAAATAATATTTGATTCACGGCTTAAAAATTTAATTTTAACAAGGAAAAATTAGATTTATTATTAAAAATAATCTTATCATCACATTTAATTTGAATGCCTAGCTATTTCTTATTATACTTACATTTAAATATTTAGCTGTCCTAATAGTTCTTCTGTTTCTTCGAGAGATTTTTCCACTTTCACGTATGTTATGATATCGGAGCTTTGAACTGAACTGAGCGGGGATGCGAAGTGGTACATCTCTACGTCTGTCAAAGACTAGACACAGATAGTAAAATGCTAGATCTAAAGAGCTATATTACAGCACATAGCAACGCTTTATACCCTTTATTTCAGAATTTAAAAACATATTTACAAGTATATTCTGCCGAAGACTTATTGATTAAAATGTTCTGTTAGAAAAATATATTTAATATATTTTTTATAAGGATTGCGAAGGTTTCCTGAATTCAATTTATTACAGAACGCCTTCTTAAAAGGTAATACTACACACGTTATGGTGGGAAACGACTTCCTTAGCTAAAATCACTGCAGAAAAGCTATCACTTAAAAGCAAAGTAAAGGAACAGTAAAAAATATACAATCGTTGGTAAAACTGACATTTTACATTAAAGCAACATTTTTTTTTCTGTTAAAGAAAATGCGTTGTGCTTATCTGATTTTTGTTTGGTCTTTGACGTGAGTGGCGTCGGGTAGTCTGGATTTTTAATCAATGCGCCACCGAAATATGACTCGGTCGGTCTTCTCCCCTATATTGATTTTTTTACCGCTATTTATAGCATTTTATAGAAGGTTGTCTGCATTCCTTTAACCTTTCGTCCGTATGCAAGGTACATTTTGGTTCTTTACTTGTTTATGATCATTCTACAAGGCGTTTGTGAAATATTTACACCTTTTAAGAATTAGTTCTAAAACTAGGGATGTACAGTTATAAATTTAACAATACATTTCAAAGTTAAGCGTACAATATAGTGGTAACAATGCTTATTCGTATTGTACAGCCGTAGTGGCCGCTTGAATGGCTGATTTCTGGTTTGAAGGCCACAGTTACCTGTCAATTACTGGTAATAGATTTTATTGTAAGATAGGTATTTGGGGTCATATACAAATTTATATTTCCGACATTTTTCACTACCTACCATGTACCATTCAATATTAAAATTAAAAAATAATTCCGATTCCATAATAGAAAAACGTCTGTAGCAACAAAGAAATGTTTATTAATGAAAATATCTAATATACGTATTAATAAAGGATTTAATACGAGTAAGTTATTAGAAGAAAGTAAGGAGACATCGTTTAAAGATCATTCATAATCAGGCTATGTCGTGTTTTGTAATTATTACAAAAGCACCAAGCCGATTTCGTATACTACAGGCGATCTATATAAGAGATCTGCGAACAACACATGAGATATTATAGTGCACAAGTGTACGCACAAACACAGGTGTACTCCCTCTTCCATTACTCTCATAGGCCGATAGAACATAAAACCGACACGACGCGAGAGATATCAGGCGCAGGATCGACTTTTTACATGTCCATCTGACACATGGATTATCTTACTTTACAAGCAATCGGGTGATCGATCCGCATTGCCATGACCAACTAGGAAACAACTGAGAAAAGTAGTCGTGAACACGTGGGGTTCGAATCCAAGCCTTCGGTTCCTGAAGTGCCAGCCCATAGGTGTTTATCACAACATAGTATAAAACAAAGTCGCTTTTTCTGTCCCTATATCCTATGTACGCTTAAATCTTTAAAATACGCAACGGATTTTGATGCGGTTTTTTTTAATAGATAGAGTGATTCAAGAGGAAGGTTTATATGCATCGCACTTGCTTAATATTGTAGGTATATTTTCTATCAGCATAGCCTCCGTTCGAAGCAGGGGCGGTCTATCAATAATAAAATCATGTTTTTGATAGAAAAGCTATCCCTGTGAATATAAAAAATAATAGAAAACTAAAAAAATATAATTTTTAAAATAAACTTTTTTGGTCTATATCAACAGAAGCAATATTTTGATGAACCATGTTTAGTCATTTCTTTTCAAATCCCATTTCGGTAGATTTTTATACCAGAGTTAACGTTTCAATCTTCCTTCTTAAATAAAAAATTCATTGTACTCAGGTGTAACAGTGCGTTGTTGTAGATAATCAACCATAGAGGTCACCATGTGTATCAATTTCAGAAATAGATGTACAAGTAAAGCAAAATCTACGGTCCAAGAAATTAAAAACACGTTACACTGGCAACGGAAACCTTCAAAAAGCCGGAAGACAGTGGTGTTTACACACTACTACTGATTTACGGCACAAATAGGCTCCACAATGGTACTACCACAGGCGATATCTATTTCCTGTCATAACGTTTTAAAACAACTCAGGTAATTTTATTTTCCTGTTGATGAACAAAAAAGAGGAAGTTTTGTTAAAAAATATACTTCAATGAACGGTATATGCATGTATTCATCGTTTAATTATATCTGTTAAAATACACCATACATTATAATTTAAAAATTAATAATACGGTTTCTTCACATTTACAACAACATCAAACTTTGGATAGTTTCCTAAAAACTATAAATGCTAAATAAATTTGTTTACTCTTTAAATCTCTTAACTTTTTATTTAGGCTATAACGTCACAATATCTCTTAATTTGATCGACATAGATTTAAGAACAGACTCTTTGGACTTGCTCTTGGTAAGAATGACAAATATAATACTTATGGCGACTACCTGATACGAATTGATAACACAGAATAGGTTAATTAGGACCTTATACTGGTAGTAGTAGAAGGAAAGTATATCAGTGACCAGGACTTGCAAGCTCGTGATGCAGATCAGAATAAAGGCAACAATAGCGGTCTTGATCAGGTCCCTGACATTCCTCTGCGATGTACTTCCTCTCTTGATGGCAACGTTGAATATCTCGATGAAAATCAAAGCGTTAGCCACGGTCAATAGCAGCTTGAGATGCGCGTAAACTTGATAGTACACGTTGAAGTAACCTATCTTCAGCAGGAACGGGCATAGAGCGCCAACTGGAACTGTTAACGTCCATATAGCAGCCGAAGTTAGCACCAATCTCGGCTTATCGACAGCGAACACCACCACCACCTTGTTGTACAGATTCTTCGAGAATATAAACATCCACAGCATAAGCACAAAGTCCGTGTGAATGTATAACGCGAAGACTACGTCCTTTATAACAATGTTGGTGAAAGGTATGCACATTATGTGGAACTCGCAGCTTGTGTTCAAAATCCTGGCTAAAGTCAGCTGGAACAGTACCTTCTCGTCAAACTTCCTGCACTTTGGTATGAATACGAAAAGTGCTATCTTCGATAGAAGACCGGCAATCGAGATTGTGATCCCCGTCAGCCATAGCAGCTGAAACACTTCGTTAAGCTCCTCAAACGAATGTTGTCGTGTTGAGTTAACGGTAGTGTTAACCATTGCGTGTTCTCTGTCTGACTAGTTTTTGCCAAATAAACAACATTGGCACTAATAACCACATATGAATATGTTGTGATAATTCCAGATGTCAATCAGTTGCTGCTGTATTACGCTCTGGACCTATTTATTTCGGAGATAACCCGGTAATGTATTTCGAAGTGGATTTATAATAGTCTAACGCTCGCTGACAATGTCATCAACACAAAGCTTGTATTACACCCCATCTGGATTGTAATAACGCGCATGTTTCCCATCTCTGGAGTCATTACAGATAATAAGTTTGTTTACAGTGCGATTGACGTTCCTTGATTAATTAAAGCTTGTATAGCTCCAATTTTAAAACTTTTAAGTATTTTCGATCAAGCTTTATTCATCCTATTTTTATAGATCATTCGTTATGAATACTTAAATATATATAGGTGTATATATATATTTATATTTAAGTATTCATAACGAATGATGTTATTAACTGGTTATTGTGCTGTAATATTTTGAAATAAAAGCAGATAGTAGTATATTACATGATAGATAAACGTTACTCTGAACTTTAAAAGCATATAAAATGTTTTGAATTTTCCTATGTCGCATATGCGTAATTTTTGTTAAAACAAAATATAATTCTTCACTATCAGCTGTATTTAAAATTGACATGTTTTTCACCTAAATTATTAGGATGAAAAAAAACGAATTTTCTAAATTAACCATAATTTAGACTTTTAAACATAAAAATACTGTGGTAAAATATTGTATTAGCATTGCCTATAGATGTAAATTAATTTACATCTATAGGCAATACAAGTGAAAAAGTGAAAGATATCTTCCACCTTCAGTCGGTATTTCTTTACAGACAAAAATATAGACCTCACCTTATTTCATAGGTTTAAAATTCTTGCTTTTTACGATACTGACTGCGTAATGTTGTCTTGCCAAAATACAATATTAGTAATAATAATAATCTTTATTCAAATATAAAACTGCACTTTTATTTAATTTATTTTTTTAAATTAATTCATGTATGTTGCTTTAAATCATATCGTATCTTATACTTCGCTCCGAGCAATGGCATGTTTAGAATATAATTTCATCCAGTAGCTACGTATTATCAATAAAAAATATATATTCAAAGCTGAAAAATAAAAACAAAAAAATTTACTTGATTAATATGTTAGCTAAAAACATTCAAAATTATATATTTTATTAAAATATATTTTGCACATAAATAACATTTTTGACGCATAAAAAATAAATATTTATTGACGCTCGTCAATGAACTGTCGAACATCTATCTAAAACGAATAAATTTGTCATATATATCGAAGTAAAAATATTTTTGTACCGCCTGCGAGAATGCTATACTTAAGATGAACATCAAAATTTTTGCGATAGTTTTTGTCCAGGCGCTTAAAGTATTTGCTGTTTTAAATTTATCGGTTTTATTAAATAATCTACCTTACTTACAATGATAGTATTTTATATCATTTATTTATCTGAGTAAATTTAAATGTTACAATGTGATAAATGTTATTTTTAAAGATAAACAGCTAAGATGTCAGTAACAAATGCTTGTGCCACCAATTACAATGCCGTACTAATTCCATAACGTCATTGCTATGGGTTACAAAAATGAAAGTGTTATCTTGCTCGGGTACAAATTTATTTATAGTCAGGATAAATAAATATATCAATACGTACGTAAATTAAGTGGAGCTCCTACACTTTCAAGTTCTTCTTCATTATATCTTGCAAAAGCGACGAGGTACAAAAAAGTGTACAACGCAATAATAATGGCTGCGCATTGGATGTATTGCCAAATAGGTTTTGGTATGTCCTGTGAAATAGCATAAAAATATTAATCTATTAATTTCTACCGTCGGGTAGGCTCGGAAGTATTTAAGCAAATATTTTATAGCGGATCAAATCTTTTTTATGAAGTTAAATAGAACAAGATACAGGAAAGAAAGATACATGGAAAATTTCAAAGTTGATCTGATATGGCTTCTTTTTATGAAGGACTGCCTAGAAAAGTATTTCTGCAGATGAACAGTAGCTTGTAAACACTACAATATTCCAAATTGAAGGGCACCTTGTCCAGCCTAATTACTGAGTAAACAAGACGCTTCGTTTTTATGGGCAGTGCGTACCACTTACAATCAGGTGAACATTATTCTCCTCCCGTCAATTAAATGAATGAAAATTAAGGATCAACTTAGATATCTATGCTTGTATAATAGCAAGTATCAAAATCTAACAATCTTTAATGAAAATCAGTGAATTACACAATTAGAAAAAAATACACATTACCTTATGTAATCCAACTATTAAAAGTATTGTAAGAATAAAATATATGGAATGTAGCAAAAGGTGAAAAAGGACAAGTGTCGGCGTTAAAAAACTGCTCTCTTCATACGTTACTTGGCTACAATTCCTTAAAAAGGTTATAAGTTTATGAAGATTCCATATACACTGTTGGGCCAGCAAGTACTGTTGGATCTGTAAATTATATGATAATTTAAACACATAGCATTTGAACAATTATGAACTCTCTATACCCTGATGGAGTGCATTAGGGGAGGACTATGTCCATCAGTGGACTAACACAGGCTGATGATGATTAAGTTCACCGATCAAATTAGACCAATTTTAGACTGTTTGCAATGGTCACAAAAATAATATAGACAAATTTCAGTTTCTACTAACCAATTGATAATAACCGATGATAAAACAACCGACCCGCAATTTTACACAGTAGCAACACCTCCGAAATACCAGAGACGCCATTATCTAAAACAAAAGTGTCATGACTAACATGATAACAATTAACTACATCGTAAGGTTCTAGAAATATAGAAATAATTAGAGTCGCAGGAGCCTCTTATTAGGGCCTTTTTAGTCAGGTCAAACAAAATTTAGTTAGATGAAATGATTTACGAAAGGATTCAGGATAAGAATTGATACAATCATAGAACCAAGAATTTAATTAAGTGCAAGAATCATACGTTTCTAGCAGATTAAGCATAGGAAAGTGTCGTGTATGTATGCATAATCTGTGGCCATGCCCGCCGTACCTATGAACTGTACTTATACCTACGTTGTACTAGCAACCCCGCAACTACCCATGTTGGTGGAATTTCGTAAAATCCGTTCTTAGCTGACCTCTACCCGGCGAAAGGAATATTCCTGCTAAATTTCAAGTCGCTACGCCTTATGGTTTCAAAGATGTCGTGATGAGTCAATATATAGATGGGAATCTCTTTATATATATAGATAAACCAGTGCGCAACGAACCAGAGAGCGTTTCACTACTTCCAGTATGCCACAAAAAGCAACAGATTTTTTTTTATGATATCTGTTACGGCAAAAAAATAAGATGTTTATTACAAACATCGCGTCTTTTTAATATTATTTTACGTAAAAATAGACAAAATATTCTAATAGTACGAATAACATAATGACCGATGGATAAATACGTGTTTCATATTCGTCACCTAATCTTTAAAACAAACATACGTACATGACATAAAACTATAGGAGACGAGAAAAGCGGGGCTGTACTGGTTTTTCACTGTCCCACCAAGCGAGCTAGCTTCCAAAAGGAAAAAGACACGCGATGGATAGAGTGTCGGGACGTCCATTGATTACTCAAATCGATAAGAGAGAAGTGGAAAAATATTAGTCAATTGCATAACCAATAAATAGCAGTTAGCAGGCTATAAATTTTATAACTCTTAAGATTTAAGCTGAAAGTGCCAGCTTTTTGAATGGCAAATTGCTACCGCTGTAATCAGACAAAGTATTCTTTTGCATTATCTTAGTAAACTTTTATAAAAATACAGAGGGAAGACAAAAATAAAAGTTTATATACAAAGGATAAAATAAACAATGTGCGCACTACATATTATATTAATATCACTAAACACTCCCTTTTTTCTTTAACTTCCATATATAACTAAACTAAGCTTGTTTGGGTCTCTTATTGCCATAATTCAATAACATCTTTATATAGAACTCATATTATAACATTTTACAACACCTGATGGTATTTTATTTATCAGTTAAGCGTTACTTAGTCTGCTATATTTGGCACATCACTAGTACAAGTACCTGTCCCAGGGCGCAGCTTCCAGCAGGACATTCAGCAATTAGCCGTTGCCGTAAACGCATCTCTTCAGGGACCGTTCTAAAAGGTAAGCATGTAAACCGGAAAAACTATGAGAAACTGACAAAATCGCACATTCAAAGTAAACTATATACGCGATCCGAGGCAAATATTCTATACTTTCGCAAATTTAACGAAGGATTCTAGTACCTGTGCAACAGTTTTTTACGTTGAATGGCGAAAGGATAATAAAATGGATTTAAAGCGCATGCGCGAACTGTTCCTTCAGTTATTAAAGTTGAAAGGCAACGGTGAATAATCGATATCAGACAGAGCATTTAATAAAATTAATGTTAACAGATTGTGTATCTACAGTGAATGGTAATTAACGATACATGTCTCTTAATCATAAAAAAAATTTACAAACACAGTGATCCTCAAAATTAAACCGTTGAAAAAACTGTGAGTCCGCCATTTTCCTAGACGCAAGCTAAATTATTATATCAAGATAGTTCATTTTTATAATAAAATAATTCTCTAAAGTATTAGTGATTAAAGTATTTCTTTATATTTACATTTATTGACTGTGACTTTAAATGTTCTGTGAAACGCCCTTACTTTATTGAATACCTGTTGAATAAAAAGAATGTAAACCTCAGCTACACAATGATATTTTATGAAAAACACTCAAGAATAATGTAAAAACGAATGATTAAATTAAAAATAAATCTTTTACTTTATGTTAGATAAACTTTTAACGAACACAAGTTATATCCTTAATAATTTTTATCATCATTTCAGAATCAAGATGGCTGCCGAGACGATAAAGAATTTGATTAAGAAGTTTAACGGGGTTATATACTCATACTTCAGTACAAAGATGTTAAGTCTAATAATAGTATACACGGTAAGAAATTAAATGTTTTTATAACTTAACAATGCGAAAGGAGAGAATGACAGTAATCATTATTACACATCATTAATAATAGTAATCATTTTGTGCAGATATACTATTTAGCAATATAATATTTGATTATTTTTTAATTAAAATACATACCTATACCAACTTAGTCATGGGAGCTGGAAAGAGTCCGAAACGTCGCAAAGAAACGCTGAAAACCCGTAAAGTTGTGTATTGGAATAAAAAATATTTGCTAGGACTCAATTTATTTATTAGACTTATAATAAATATAATAAAGAAATGCAAAATGTATATATTGTATTACGGAATGTATTAATGTATTGTTCTTACAAAAGAACTTGGACTAAAAGCTTTCGTTTTATTATACAAAACTTTTTTTTTCTTTGGTAGTTTATTCGACAACCAATTAGAAAGTGTTATGCTTTTATTCGAATAAAGATACTTAACTTTGAAAAAAAAATTAACAATTATGTATTTTTGAAATATCACACTCCGTTTAATATCTGTTGAACATATATTATTGTAAACACATTTGTATAATTGAACCATAAGTCTAGATTTATTACGTATTAGGCAGTTTTTCTCTTTACATTACCTCCGTCATGATTTGATTCATAACCGCTTATCTAGCCACCGAAATCGTATCCCTTCCAGCGTTTCTGAGTCTCGAAATTCTTTAAAAATAAATAATTGACGATTTCCCGCGAAGATTAGACCTCAAATTCGTATTTGTTTCCATTTTCGAACGATTCAAACGGCACTGACAACTGACGCGACTGATATGACAGCTCCAATGGGGCTATCTTAGCCAAACAAGATATAAAATGATTCTAAACAAAACTATAATAAAATACATAAATGTAATTATTGGTAAACAGTGCAACGCAATTCCTCGTCAGTCCTATTAATACGAGCTTCACACGTTCTGGTGCCATTTTATTGCTGTTAATTACAAGAATATCATATTTTAATTGAGTCAAGTTTAAATTAAAATATCTTTATTCTATATAGAAGTGTAATTCTCGCTTATTGATTAAGCTACCAAAAGTAACAAGTCAGTCCACCCATCAACCCGCAATGGACCAGCGAGGTGGGCTACGGTTCTAAAACCCCTCTAATAGAGAAGGCGAGCATTAGGGGAGGCGTATGTCCAGGCTCATGATGATGATGATGATGATGATGATGATGACCTGAGAAGAACCTGCGATAGAAACTTAGCGGGCCTCTTCTTGTCATCTTTCAAAATAATGAAATGTACATTTATATCAGCAATATGCCTATAGCCATATAGTCTGGAGCGAGCATTCCATTACTAGGTTGTGTTATCTTTAATAAATAAACTTATGTTATAGTAACTTTTAACTTTTTAAGTGTTTAACATTAATTTTAGAATTAATTTTAATTTTAATTTAATAAATATTAACCTAGGAATGCTGAAAACGCAACAGTTCGGAAAAATGTGAGATATAACTGATACATAAAACAAAATAACATTTTTTTCTATGGGTTTTAATTGTTGTATGATTTTGTCGTCGTTGTGGGTGATTTTGTCGACACTTTCGTTGGACAAGAGCTGGCGTACTTAGGAGTGACTTTGGCTCCTTTTTTCTTACATTAAAACTAAAAGATTTATTTTGATAGTTTGAATTTTCAAGTTACTAGCGATTTATTTCGTTATCTTTTTCCTTTACCGCGAAAAAAACCGAATGCCCAGCTAGTTGTTATACGGAGTTGGCATAGTTTGGTTTAAGTGTTATAAAGAAACTTTTTACAAGCTAGTCGACAGTAGCTAGTCAAACCATATTTTCTGGCAACTGATGGCATGACTGGCAACAGAGGCCCCACACTACTGACTTTCGAGTGTTAAGCATATGATTTATTTCTCTAATAGTAAATATCCTTGAAAACATATCATAGTAGCTATGCGATTAAGTCCATTGGGACTTGAATCTTTAAATAATTCAACCGATTTCGTGTTAGTCCTCTGCTGGACTTAGGCGACCCTAATGCATACCTTCTCTATTTAGGTTTTTGGGCCGTATCCCACCACGCTGGTCCAATGCGGGGTGGTGGGTGATGTTGCTTATTTGTGTCTAATATATTGTCATTTTAATCATTGTACAGATTTTCGAACTTACGGGTTCGAATGCGGCCATGTGGAAAGCTTAATGAACGCGATCTTCGTGGATATCGAAAAGGAGGGATATGGGCTAGCTCTGATCCAGGCTTCAGGTTTTCTGATGATTTTGATCCTGCTTATGGAGTTCCAATTTTCACGTTTATACTCGACCATGATCTTCACAGTGTAATTATATCCTCCTATACTATTACGATAAGAGTCTATTTGTGTCAGAGATTAGCCCGTAGCGCAGGAGATAGTGCACAAGTGTACGTTTAGGTATAGGTGACTCTATTTTCCATTGCTTATGTAGGACAATAAGACGAATAGGCGGATGCGCAGGGCTATCTTCTAACACGTCCGTCTGACATGAATCATTTTACGTCATAGGCATTCAAGTGATCAGCCTGCTGTAACTAATAATGCTAGTTATTAGTTATGCTAGTTATTGCATCTGCATAATTCGAACTACGATTTGAAATCTATCCCACCACGCTGGTCCAATGCGGGTTGGTGGGGGACCGACTTTACATGCCCATCCGACGCATGGATCAGCTACTTTTCATCGGTGATCGGCCAAGTGCCTAACCAACCAGGAAACAACAATGAAAATTTGTTGAGTCCCGCAGGATTCCCGACCTCCGGTTTCTAAGTCCATACCACTAGGCTACGGAGGCAGTTGTGGGTAGCTTACCTTACCTTATCTTATACTTTCCTACATGTTTTGGGTCAAAGTAAATAATTCATTTTGATTTAGATTAATCCCCCATACTTAGATGGGCTATGGGCAAATGACTACTGCTGGCCCGGACTGCATTTAAGTAAAACTATCCAATTCCAGGGCGAGGGCGAACACATCGAGCTCTACATGGCCTACTTTGTATTGACAACGATCGTATCCGTCATATGCTGCTTCATGTCTCAATTAGTCTTACTGATGAATCCACTGACACCCTCGAGACGTGTAATCTCCGTTGGTATGTTTATTGGTAAGTATCTTGTTTATTATCTTTTTGTCATTTAGTTAAAGCATATAGATATAAGCTTTAACTAAAATAAACAAAAACATAAACTTATAGATATAGAGAAAATATTTTGTGAAAAGTTCGCATTTATTGTGCTCTGAATACTCTCAAATAACACTAAAGAGTTAAGTTTCCTATTAATGGATACGAAAATGTAACTCTTTTATCCGATCATTCGGTTGATAGTTCCAGTGTCATCGAATTCCGATAAACATCGAGTTTTCCGAAGAAGAATAATTTCTTACTACATCTATTTATGTGTAGTGTAATATCGTTGTATGATGTAGCGATGTGTTTGTACTGAAGCAGTTTGGAGAGCAAGATAAATACTAACTTTTCCGAAAATTTCAAAGTAAAATGTTATCCATACTACGTTTATCACCCAATATATTGTCCAGAGGCATGATCAATCCGTTCGACTTCAAGGAAGATGATTTACTAGCGTGTTACACATAAATATATATATATATATAATATATATAATATTTATTAATGACCATAACTTTCATGTATAATTAGAAATATTTCCTTCGTTATATTATTTTTTATAATAAAATTAAATATCATATTTCTTTTCACTTACGACGTTTTCTTTCCTTCCGTCGATATGTATGACAACAAAATAAACGGTCTGTAACCGACTTGGTTATAGTTCTGAGGTATTTTATCACATTTCCAAAGATCATAAATAATCATGATTTATGAATATAAGGATGGGAGCAGGATGAATAAAATTTTTTAATGTAAACATTTAATTTTTCAGCCATCAACGGCTTTTCCTGTACATCCTCCGGGCGTACTGTATTAAACTGGGCTATAAACAGATCGAAATGAACAGCGATGAGGCGAACGCTTAAATTACTTATTACTAATAAGATTAGATGTATAATTTATGGAAACAGGGCAAGAAATGGTAAATGAACACGGTTTTAATTAAGATTTTTAATTATATCTCGATGTCTATTATAGTAATAATTAAGTCGATTAAGTCGATATTATATTCGATTCTATATTAAAATTAAGTTGATTTGGTATCGATTGACACATTAATCGATATTCGTATCTCGATATCTCGATGTCTAATAGTTGTACACTGTAAGAGAATTGATAAGTCGATAGTTTAATCGAGTAGGGCGTGGGTTTGAATGCTGCGTGGGCTCAACAACTTTTAATTATTGTTTCCTAGTTGGTTTAGGCAATGACACAACGATCCTGCCCCTAATCTCTCTTCGGTCGGTGTCATGTCGGTTATCGTGTCGGTTATCCGTCCCGTCGGACTATGAGAGTAAAAACAAAGGAAGAGCATTAGTGAATTATAATATCTCCTGCGCAATTGGACGATCTCTAATATAGATCAGCCGTCGCAATCAGATTCGACTAGGATGGCATTACTAATCCTAATTCCATAAAGACATTACATAAGTTTTGTATAAATTGAAACATTGTTCGATCACCTACATAAGCCAATTGATTTAATAGTAAATTTCTTTCCAGTTCTTGCCTAGCCTCGATTAAACAGTTGACTTAAAAACTCTATAAGTTGGTATTAACAGTTGTATACTATAAAATTCTTTTTGATGTGTGTAAACTTTATACGATTAATAAAGGTTAAGCTAATAATTTTGTGTTTATGTATTTAAGTAAAATAAAATCCCTCGGGAACTAGCTGTAATAAACGCCAAATATGCCAAAATTTTGACAATCTTAGTGGAGGTGATAGGTCCACTTTTACAGGGGGCTGTCTGGGGCGGTACCACCGCGGTGCCTATTTCTAAAGCACTATTGTGTTCCGGTTTAAAGGGCACAGTATTTACTGAGTAAATGAGACGTAACGTCCTTGGTCTCACGTAGACAGCGCATTAGTGATACTTTTGGTATTGCCAAAGTCCAAGGGCTTCGGTAACCACTTTCCATCAGGTGGCCTGACTCCTCGCTTGCCTTTGTTAGTACAACAGATCATAATAAACCACGACAAATACAAGGATGTTAAATCAGGGTATTAATGTTAGTGTGGAGATGTGTGTGTGTGTGTGTGCTTCTGTGTTCTTGTTTTCTGTACCTTGGTTTTGATTGGGTGCTACGTGGCGGCAATATCGAAGGTGTCGACGTCACTTGTTACGCGGACGACACCCTCTTTACCGCCCGTGGCACCAATTTTGGCAGGGTTGCAATTCTCGCCACTGCCGGGGTCGCTCAAGTAATTGGGCACATCCGGTGGCTACGACTAGTGGAGCGCTCGAAAAATCCGAGGCCCTTTCCTTTTACGGGCCTCGGAACGCGCCACTTGCGGACGCCCACATCATCCTTTGCGGCATCCGCGTCGACTTCAAACCGACGATGAAATATTCCGGTCTAGTCCTAGACCGTCGATGGATGTTTTGTGCCCATTTTGAGCGCCTTGCGCCTAGAGTGGCGGGAGCAGCGGCAGCTCTCGGCCGACTGCTACGTTCAACGACTCAACAAGTTTTCATTGTTGTTTCCTTGTTGGTTAGGGCGATTTGGGCCGATCACCCAATTGTCTGAAAAGTAAGATGATCCACGCGTCGGATTGGTGGTGGGTGGACCCACTTTTTACGTGCCCTAAAAAGTCGGCCCCCCCACCCACATTGGACCAGCGTGGTGGGATATGGTCCAAAACCCCCAAATGGATAGGGGCGTATTAGGGGAGGCCTATGTCCAGCAGTGAAGCAGCAGGTAGCAAGCTGACGATGATAATGATGGACGAACTAAAAACAATTATATAAATAGAATCATTGTTTCAGTATTTACTTGCAATGCAATGGATATTCGTCGAAGCGCCTGGTCAAGTGTTGTATCTTTTTCAGCGATGTAAAGAAACCAAATATCAATGAATTATTAAAATAATGCAGCCATCGCTATCTGGAAGACGAACCAGATTCGAATTAGATCTCCTATAAAAGACCGCTGCCTACACAATAAAACTGACGTACAACAATGCGCATTTCTACACTTTAGAATACAAATCAATTGATTCCGTACTGAGGCAAGAGAGTGAATAGGGTCCCTATTTTACCTACTAAAATCTGAGATTATGAGGGGACTGCAACATTTTTCATTATTATTACTTGGTTGGTTAGGATAATGTACGCCAACCTCAATAGTAATATGATCTATTGTCCGAACCAGAGATCATATTATATCATCATGTAAAAATGTAGTCCTGCGTCTGATCTATCTCCGGTCGTGTCGGTTATCCGTCTCATTCTTTAACTTCCATATATAACTAAACTAAGCTTGTTTGGGTCTCTTATTGCCATAATTCAATAACATCTTTATATGGAACTCATATTATAACATTTTACAACACCTGATGGTATTTTATTTATCAGTTAAGCGTTACTTAGTCTGCTATATTTGGCACATCACTAGTACAAGTACCTGTCCCAGGGCGCAGCTTCCAGCAGGACATTCAGCAATTAGCCGTTGCCGTAAACGCATCTCTTCAGGGACCGTTCTAAAAGGTAAGCATGTAAACCGGAAAACTATGAGAACCTGACAAAATCGCACATTCAAAGTAAACTATATACCCGATCAAAGGCAAATATTCTATACTTTCGCAAATTTAACGAAGGATTCTAGTACCTGTGCAACAGTTTGTTACGTTGAATGGAAGGATATAAAATGGATTTAAAGCATGCGGAACTGATCCTTCAGTTATTAAAGTTGAAAGGCAACGGAGAATAATCGATATCAGACAGAGCATTTAATAAAATTAATATTAACAGATTGTGTATGAATGGTAATTAACGATACATGTCTCATAATCATAAACAAAATTTTACAAACACAGTGAAATCCTCAAAATTAAACCGTTGAAAAAACTGCAAGTCCGCCATTTTCCTAGACGCAAGCTAAATTATTATATCAAGACAGTTCATTTTATAACAAAATCATTCTCTAAAGTATTAGTGATTAAAGTATTTCTTTATATTTACATTTATTGACTGTGACTTTAAATGTTCTGTGAAACGCCCTTACTTTATTGAATACCTGTTGAATAAAAATAATGTAAACCTCAGCTACACAATGTTATTTTATGAAAAACACTCAAGCATAATGTAAAAACGAATGATTAAATTAAAAATAAATCTTTTACTTTTTGTTAGATAAACTTTTAACGAACATAAGTTATATCCTTAATAATTTTTATCATCATTTCAGAATCAAGATGGCTGTCGAGACGATAAAGAATTTGATTAAGAAGTTTAACGGGGTTATATACTCATACTTCAGTACAAAGATGTTAAGTCTAATAATAGTATACACGGTAAGAAATTAAATGTTTTTATAACTTAACAATGCGAAAGGAGAGAATGACAGTAATCATTATTACACATCATTAATAATAGTAATCATTTTGTGCAGATATACTATTAAGCAATATAATATTTGATTATTTCTTTAATTGAAATACATACCTATACCAAGATAGTCATGGGAGCTGGAAAGAGTCCGAAACGTCGCAAATAAACGCTAAAAATCCGTAAAGTTGTGTATTGGAATAAAAAAATATGTGCTAGCGACTCCAATTTATTTATTAGACTTATATATATTGTATTACGGAATGTATTAATGTATTGTTCTTACAAAAGAACTTGGAATAAAAGCTTTCGTTTACAAAACTTTTTTTTTTCTTTGTTAGTTTGTTCGACAACCAATTAGAAAGTGTTATGCTTTTATTCGAATAAAGATACTTAACTTTGAAAAAAAAATTAACAATTATGTATTTTTGAAATATCACACTCCGTTTAATATCCGTTGAACATATATTATTGTAAACACATTTGTATAATTGAACCATAAGTCTAGATTTATTACGTATTAGGCAGTTTTTCTCTTTACATTACCTCCGTCATGATTTGATTCATAACCGCTTATCTAGCCACCGAAATCGTATCCCTTCCAGCGTTTCTGAGTCTCGAAATTCTTTAAAAATAAATAATTGACGATTTCCCGCGAAAATTAGACCCCAAATTCGTATTTGTTTCCATTTTCGAACGATTCAAACGGCACTGACAACTGACGCAACTGATATGACAGTTCCAATGGGGCTATCTTAGCCAAACAAGATATAAAATGATTCTAAACAAATCTATAATAAAATACATAAATGTAATTATTGGTAAACAGTGCAACGCAATTCCTCGTCAGTCCTATTATTGCTGTTAATTACAAGAATTTCATATTTTAATTGAGTCAAGTTCAAATTAAAATATCTTTTATTATAAGATTTAGCTACCAAAAGTAACAAGTCAGTCCACCCATCAACCCGCAATGGACCAGCGAGTGGGCTACGGTTCTAAAACCCCTCTAATGAGAAGGCGAGCATTAGGGAGGCGTATGTCCAGGCTCATGATGATGATGATGATGATGATGACCTGAGAAGAACCTGCGATAGAAACTCTGCGGGCCTCTTCTAGTCATCTTTCAAAATAATGAAATGTACATTTGTATCAGCAATATGCCTATAACCTTATAGTCTGGAGCGACCATTCCAGTACTAGGTTGTGTTATCTTTAATAAATAAACTTATGTTATAATAACTTTTAACTTTTTAAGTGTTTAACATGAATTTTAATAAATATTAACCTAGGAATGCTGAAAACGCAACAGTTCGAAAAATGTGAGATATAACTGATACATAAAACGAAATAACATTTTTTTCTATGGGTTTTAATTTTTGTATGATTTTGTCGTCGTTGTGGGTGATTTTGTCGACACTTTCGTGGGACAAGAGCTGACGTACTGAGGAGTGACTTTGGCTCCTTTTTTCTTACATTAAAACTAAAAGATTAATTTTAATAGTTTGAATTTTCAAGTCACTAGCGATTTGTTTTGTTATCTTTTTCCTTTACCGCGAAAAACACCGAATGGCCAGCTAGTTGGTTTAAGTGTTATAAAGAAACTTTTTACAAGCTAGTCGACAGTAGCCAGTCAAACCATATTTTCTAGCAACTGATGGCATGACTGGCAACAAAGGCCC
Source organism: Lamproptera curius (assembly GCA_029286875.1). Classification (NCBI taxonomy): domain Eukaryota; kingdom Metazoa; phylum Arthropoda; class Insecta; order Lepidoptera; family Papilionidae; genus Lamproptera; species Lamproptera curius. The sequence goes on from JAGSMT010000017.1 coordinate 2,976,819, forward strand.
CACACTACTGACTTTCGAGTGTTAAGCATATGATTTTTTTTTATAATAGTATATATCCTTGAAAACATATCATAGTAGCTATGCGATTAAGTCCATTGGGACTGGAAAAATTTTAAATAATTTAACCGATTTCGTGTTAGTCCTCTGCTGGACTTAGGCGACCCCTAATGCATACCTTCTTCATTTAGGTTTTTTGGGCCGTATCTCACCACGCTGGTCTAATGCGGGGTGGTGGGTGATGTTGCTTATTTGTGTCTAATATATTGTGATTTTCATCATTGTACAGATTTTAGAATTTGCGGGTTCGAATGTGGCCATGTGGGCAGGCTTAATGAACGCGCTCTTCGTGGATATCCCAAAGGAGGGATATTGGCTAGCTTCGATCCAGGCTTCAGATGTTCTGATGATATTGGTCCTGGTTTTGGTGTTAGCAATTCTCACGTTTATACTTCACAGTGTAATAATATCCTCCTATACTATTACGATAAGAGTCTATTTGTGTCAGAAATTAGCCCGTAGCGCAGGAGATAGTGCACAAGTGTACGTTTAGGTATAGGTGACTCTATTTTCCATTGCTTATGTAGCACAATAAGACGAATAGGCGGATGCGCAGGGCTATCTTCTAACACGTCCGTCTGACATGAATCATTTTACGTCATAGGCATTCAAGTGATCAGCCTGCTGTAACTAATAATGCTAGTTATTAGTTATGCTAGTTATTGCATCTGCATAATTCGAACTACGATTTGAAAAAGTTATTATTACGCCACAAAATGCAGTTTTTAATAAAGAAAGCCCTAAATTCACACTCTACTCAAATGATTTAAGTTAAAGTTAGTTATAAATTAAATAACTTGGCGATTTTATCGTATGGCAGCGCAATAACAAATCAAATAAAAATTACTGAGTAAGTGATGGTTTGAATGGGCTGTGACCTATATATTTCTACATCGAAATGCCTCCGCATACAAACTCTGAGAGGGTATCTATATTCCGCGCAGCTAGACCAGGTCTGGGGTACTGAGTGCCACAACAAAGTGGGAATTTATTCGGGGTTGGATAGCTTTTTTATGTAACATCATCAGCCTGAGATAGTCTACTGCTGGACATAGGCCTGCCCTAATACACCCCTGTCCATTAGGGGATTTGGACCGTATCCCACCACGCTGGTCCAATGCGGGTTGGTGGGGGAACCGACTTTTTACATGCCCATCCGACGCATGGATCAGCTTACTTTTCATCGGTGATCGGCCAAAATTGCCCTAACCAACCAGGAAACAACAATGAAAATTTGTTGAGTCCCCGCAGGATTCCCACGACCTCCGGTTTCTAAGCCCATACCACTACGCTACGGAGGCCGTTGTGGGTAGCTTACCTTACCTTATCTTATACTTTCTTACATGTTTTGGGTCAAATTAAATAATTCATTTTGATTTTGATTAATCCCCCATACTTAGATGGGCTATGGGCAAATGGCCGCTGCTGGCCCGGACTGCATTTAAGTAAAACTATCCAATTCCAGGGCGAGCGCGAATACATCGAGCTCTACATGGCTTACCGTGCATTGACAACGATCGCATCCGTCATATGCTGCTTCATGTCTAAATTCGTCTTTCTGATGAATCCCAATGACACCCTCGAACATGCAATCTCCGTTGGTATGTTAATTGGTAAGTAAGGTATCTTGTTTATTATCTACTTGTCATTTCGTTAAAGCAAAAAAAAATAGTGTAACAAGGAGGTAATAAGTAAGATGTATAAGAAATACAGTGGCTCAATCAGTGGATAATTGAAAGGAATATGAACTTTGACGAGATCAAGAACCATTATAATAATACATGGCTCAAATAGGTAGACGAAGGAAATCTATCATTATTTATAGAAAATGTAACTCATTTTATCCGATCATTTCTTGATAGTTCCGGTGTCATCGAATTCCGATAAAGATCCGAGTTTTCCCGGGGGAGAATAACTTCTTACTACATCTATTTATGTGTAGTGTATTATCATCGTTTATATATATATATTGGTTATAGTTCTGAGGTATTTTATCATATTTCCAAAGATCGTAAATAATCATAATTTAAGAATATAAGGACGGGAGCAGGATGAATAACATTTTTTTAATGTAAACATTTTATTTTTCAGCCATCAACGGCTCTTTCCTGTACGTCCTCTGGACGTACTGGATTAAACTGGGCTAAAAATAGGTCGAAATGAACAGCGATAAGGCGAACGCTTAAATTACTAATAAGATTACATGTATAATTTATGGAAACAGGGAAAGAAATGGTAAATGAACACGGTGTTAATTAGGATTTTTAATTATGTCTCGATGTCTATTATAGTAATAATTAAGTCGATTAAGTCGATATTATATTCGATTCTATATTAAAATTAAGTTGATTTGGTATCGATTGACACATTAATCGATATTCGTATCTCGATATCTCGATGTCTAATAGTTGTACACCGTAAGAGAATTGATAAGTCGATAGTTTAATCGAGTAAGGCGTGGGTTTGAATCCTGCGTGGGCTCAACAACTTTTAATTACTGTTTCCTAGTTGGTTTAGGCAATGACACAACGATCCTGCCCCTAATCTCTCTTCGGTCGTGTCGGTTATCCGTCCCGTCGGACTATGAGAGTAAAAACAAAGGAAGAGCATTAGTGAATTATAATATCTTCTGCGCAGTTGGCCGATCTCTAATATAGATCAGCCGTCGCAATCGGATTCGACTAGGATGGCATTACTAATCCTAATTCCATAAAGACATTACATCAGTTTTGTATAAATTGAAACATTGTTCGATCACCTACATAAGCGAATTGATTTAATAGTAAATTTCTTTTCAGTTCTTGCCTAGCCCGATTAAACAGTTGACTTAAAAAACTCTATAAGTTGGTATTAACAGTTGTACACTATATAATTCTTTTTGATGTGTGTAAACTTTATACGATTAATAAAGGTTAAGCTAATAATTTTGTGTTTATGTATTTAAGTAAAATAAAATCCCTCGGGAACTAGCTGTAATAAACGCCAAATATGCCAAAATTTTGACAATCTTAGTGGAGGTGATAGGTCCACTTTTACAGGGGGCTGTCTGGGGCGGTACCACCGCGGTGCCTATTTCTAAAGCACTATTTTGTTCCGGTTTAAAGGCCACAGTATTTACTGAGTAAATGATACGTAACATCCTTGGTCTCACGTAGACAGTGCATTAGTGATACTCTTGGTATTGCCAAAGTCCAAGGGCTTCGGTAACCACTATCCATCAGGTGGCCTGACTCCTCGTCTGCCTTCGTTAGTACAACAGATCATTATAAACCACGACAAATACAAGGATTTTAAATCAGGCTATTAATGTTAGTGTGGAGATGTGTGTGTGTGTGTGTGTGCTTCTGTGTTCTTGTTTTCTGTACCTTGGTTTTGATTGGGTGCTACGTGGCGGCAATATCGAGGGTGTCGACGTCACTCGTTACGCGGACGACACCCTCTTTACCGCCCGTGGCACCAATTTTAGCAGGGTTGCAATTCTCGCCACTGCCGGGGTCGCTCAAGTAATTGGGCACATCCGGTGGCTACGACTAGTGGAGCGCTCGAAAAATCCGAGGCCCTTCCCTTTTACGGGCCTCGGAACGCGCCACCTGCGGACGCCCACATCATCCTTTGCGGCATCCGCGTCGACTTCAAACCGACGATGAAATATTCCGGCCTAGTCCTAGACCGTCGATGGATATTTTGCGCCCATTTTGAACGCCTCGCGCCTAGAGTGGCGAGAGCAGCGGCAGCTCTCGGCAGACTGCTACGTTCAACGACTCAACAAGTTTTCATTGTTGTTTCCTAGTTGGTTAGGGCAATTTGGGCCGATCACCCAATTGTCTGAAAAGTAAGATGATCCATGCGTCGGATTGGTGGTGGGTGGACCCACTTTTTACGTGCCCTAAAAAGTCGGTCCCCCCACCCACATTGGACCAGCGTAGTGGGATATGGTCCAAAACCCCCCAATGGATAGGGGTGTATTAGGGGAGGCCTATGTCCAGCAGTGAAGCAGCAGGTAGCAAGCGGACGATGATAATGATGGACGAACTAAAAACAATTATATAAATAGAATCATTGTTTCAGTATTTACTTGCAATGCAATGGATATTCGTCGAAGCGCCTGGTCAAGTGTTGTATCTTTTTCAGCGATGTAAAGAAACCAAATATCAATGAATTATTAAAATAATGCTGCCATCGCTATCTGGAAGACGAACCAGATTCGAATTAGATCTCCTATAAAAGACCGCTGCCTACACAACAAAACTGACGTACAACAATGCGCATTCCTACACTTTAGAATACAAATCAATTGATTCCGTACTGAGGAGAGAGAGTGAATAGGGTCCCTATTTTACCTACTAAAATCTGAGATTATAAGGGGACTGCAACATTTTTCCTTATTATTACTTGGTTGGTTAGAATAATGTTCGCCAACCTCAATAGTAATATGACCTATGGTCCGAACCAGAGATCATATTATATCATCATGTAAAAATGTAGTCCTGCGTCTGATCTATCTCCGGTCGTGTCGGTTATCCGTCTCATCGGACTTTGAGAGGAAGGGAGTCTGCAATTGTGTTCGCGGAATAGTATGCACTATAATATTTATGCTACTAAGTTGCCTGATCTCTAACATTGTTTGGTCGCCGTAGTCATAGTCAAATAGACATGACTTCTTTTAGTTGAAGTCAAACTAACAAAATGTGCGGGCCATAACCACGGAATGCTTTTTCGTAAATAATGATTAAAACTTAAAAAAAATTTAAATATTAAGTAAAAGGCGCAAACAAAAGACAAAAAAGTTACTTACCAATAAGGGATTAACGTTTCTAATGCAATTCTAGCACGTCGCTTAAAATTATGACATAGTAAAATTTTTATTTAAAATATGACCGTCTTCAAACAGCGTACGCAAGTAACAACGTGCTCTCTGTACGAAATTTCCTCGCGATTTAAATCTTTGATAGAAGAATTTTTTATATGCATTAACTTTTACGTAAACTTAAACTGTATTATCTTAAATGAACTTTGTATATTGCTGATTGCAATTTTTAAAATATTTATATGAATATGTTAGTTCCGGGTTATTATTACATGCATATATAATCTCCCGGACTTTATTGTAAGCCAATCCAAATATTGCTATTATGGAAAACATAGGTTAAGTCTATCTCTTAAGAGTCAGCCAGCGTTTTTCCTAATTTCTTCAATATCTATTAAAAAATTTATCACAATATTATTTAAGAACGGGACAAATGGGACCAAATGACTGCTAATACCTTGCATAAAAAAGTATCGTAAAATATACAAGAAAAAGAAGTCGATCAATATAACAAACAAGAAGAAAACCAGAATAAAAAGTCTTCATTGTATACCCTAAAAATCCTTATTTACCATAAGACCGGGAAAACAACAAATATACCTTTTTAATGACAACACCAATAACAAAAAGTTGAACATTCGAGGTACGACTATAACCCGTTTGTTACTTGAACTTAATTCCACAGTATAACTTCGGACGGCCGTACATATCACGCAGTCTGACTTCAGCATTGGTTAGCAAAGCACACAGTTTGGAGCTGTACAAAGGTTCTAGTGTTTCAAAACGTGTTTTAATCAGGTTGAAAATAAAAAATAAAGTAAAAGTTTTAAGTATTGGAATATAGATTTACGTCAGTTTTAGGGTTCATACATATATTGCAACCTTGTAATAAAAAGCTTGGACGGTTCAATGACACCATAATGATGACATAAAATTTACGAATCATTGTAAACAAACATCATTTTCCGTATTTTGTTGAAAGAAAATATCTGCCGTAAGTATTTTGATGTTTTTAACATTTGTTACATTAAAAAACTTATTTAAACATTGTTTTATGCTCATTAGTATTTAATTACTAATTTATAATATCTACTTATGGTTCTATTTATAATAAGCACTTTATTATTATTCGGCAATTGCATTCTATTAAATAAGATTTAGTAATAATAAAAAGAAAACTCACCAAAATTTGATATTGATGACTCAACATGTCATCTTTGAAATTATTGAGCAATAATTTACGCTTTATAAAACCGTTTTCTTCTTTTCAGTAAAATGCAATTTCCTTTTAGTTAAAAAAGGACGAAAACGTCCTTAAAATCTGATGACTTAAAAATCAAATGTCACGAACTTTCGTTAAACTTTTAACCTGTATCGATTTTTCTATTGTTTAAGTTTTATCTCGAGTTAATATTTATCGAATAAACAACGCAAAAGAGTAAAAATCAACTAATCACTGACATTTCTTGACAGAAAGATGTTAGTGCATTATTTTTGGAAACTTCATAAACTGATTAAAATTTTTAACATTGTAATATGTAAGTTGTATTTTTATAACTGTATCTTTACCAATAGTAAAAGCGGTTGATAGAAAATCTTATAAACTTAAGTTAATTTAAAAAAAAGTAAGTAAAGTTTTTTAACAAAAATTGTGTATAATCTGTGCTTACGTGCTGTCAAGTCCAGTAAGAACTCGGGGTTTTCCCAGTTGAAAGAGGTAACGTTTTCCTTATCGTCAGCTGTGGTATTTATATAAAAAACTACACAATAAGCATGGAAAAATAGTGCTTACTGAAGTAAAAAATAACTCCGAATCATGATTTACTGGACTAAAATAACAATTAATGTTTATAACTAAAAAGAGAATTAAAAAAAGGACCAAATAAATAGCCTAGAAAATATATTATGTTTAACAAATATGGAATTTCAAATAAACAAATCTCAGATAAAAGAACCTGGAATATTATTTACTTATGAATAGTGATTTTATACATTGCTATATGTTTTGTTGTAATAGTAACTGGATAGAAATTTTAGTACGATGTTTCAGACTTAGTTACCTAATATGTGAATATTTTATAATGTCATACCACTATAGTAGGACTATTTAATTATTATTTACAGACGATTATTACATATTGAAATTTTCACGTTCGTTAGCCGGTTCAACTGGCGGGCTATAAGCAGTCTTCGTTCATTTAACTATGTAGACTGGGCGATAAGGATAGCGATGATGAATGTTAGTCGTATACTATGTTTTTCTTTCTTGTTCATGTAAAACATGTAGAATAAGACGATAAAATTGATATATGATTTGATCTTAAGATCGATTTTTATTTCGTACTCTTATGTTTCAGATATCGTAAGCACCCATGTATGAGATTATTAATGAAACGTGTCTTCATCAATGGTTATTAATTAGTTAGTGTTTTTACTAATCCGTACATTCTAATAAGAAATAATTTGTTCAAAATCTCAGTTCGAAAAATTTATTCTGTTATAATCTAGTCCGTTCGCGACTAATGGCTTATTTTTAGATTTTTTGATAACGATTTCGGTTAAATACTATACCAAAAATGAATTTGTGCCGTAAAAATCTTGAGTACGATATAAAATCGTATTCTTTTGCTGCAGAACAAGTTACAAAAGTTTTTCTAATATTTCTGATTCATTAGAATACATTCATTAATTTATATTTTATTTAATTTATGTTGAATTTAATATTTATTAATGCTATGTTGCAGAATGAGTGGAGTCATGATTGTAAATACACTTATTGTAAAGTATAAATTCTTACTGATAAGACCTTAAAGAGTCGTTCACCCAGTAATGGATCACGCCGCAGTGTTTTTACACACATTACTACTTAAAAATAGATAGATAAATTACCTTCAACTTAAAACGCCTAATTTTCGCTTAAAAATTACTTACTAACTGTAAGCCATCTTAGCCTCTGAAATAAGGAAACAAAGTTATGTTAAGTAGCGGCATCATAAGTACAGTATCGTTATTAAACAACTGATGAACAGTAAGTGACATCGCGATTATAATTAATCAATAAGAAAACTAGATTTGTGTGGCCACTTTTAAATTAGCGATACTATAGAAGTACCGTATAATAGTGTCGAGTAGGACATACAAGAGACACTACATTTGTCCAGGACAAAACGAAAAATGTTAGAGCGGCTCGACGCAATAATTGTGCGTTACAAATGACATCAGTAAAGAGAAAGAGAGAAAGGGACGACATCATACGAACGCGTTTTGAGCAAGGTAAAGAGAGAGAGAGAGATGATGCTCGGGGCAGAGGCTCGTGTTGGAGCTTTTAACAGTGATAACAAATTCTTTCTTATATTTTGGTACATGTACAAAATAAAAGATTTATTGTTTATACTCAATTATATTGAGTAGCCGTTAAAAGGTAAATCATTTGTTTCCTAACTAGATAAAAGTAATTCCAAATAAACGCCTAATATACGTAAAATGACATGAATAATATTATAACGTATTTGAGTTTTAAATTTATTTAACCTTGAGCAAATGTTGAAAAGAAAAGTGATTTCAGAAAAGTGAATAGTATTTTTATTAAATATGGGTCAATCAGGTGATAAAACTATTTTTAATATGACATATTTTATAGATTTATAAGTTATTAAATGTCATATTTCATGCGTAACGTCAAAGCTCTTTCTGAGCCTCACGTCAGTACGACACCCCAAAACTCTTCCGAGCCTCGCCTTGGCACGTGACGTCAGAACTATCTCAGTGAGTCACTGTCATTTGATGTGAGACATTGTAAGTGGCCAGTACAAAAATGAGGCTACTCACACAAACTCATTTTTAAGACGTGTCCCACCCATCACTACCTCATAATCAGTTTGTACTCAAATTTTCTTCTGCGATTAAAGTACCATAGCTAACAAATTCAGAAATGGCAAGTAGCAAATATCCCATCAGGGCAAAGATAACTTTTATGCATCTCTTTTAATCTACATTTGCGTTTTCCACAGTCAATTCACATATCATTGGCACTATGGGTGATATATATGACAAAGACGATACCACTCGAGATTTCCTTGGACGATCCCAAAGCGATGGTGAAGTTAACCAACTTGATGATGATGGGAGAGTTTCTGTTCCCGCTGGCCATTACCATGATAAAATTTACTAGCTTCTTGTTCATAGGATTGAAAAGGGTAAGTTGTTTTATTAAGAATCTTTTAAGAAGGTGCTCTATATATGATTTACTTCAAATTACCACTTGCGATGGTACATTACCACCAAGAACGTATATTATTTCAAAATTAAATACATATTTGACGGGAATAATAGGTGCATTTTAAAATAAAAATAATCAAATAGTGTGAAAACTCTATTGTGTTCGGGTTTTAAGAGCACCACAGCCAGCGTATTTACTGGGTTAACGAGACGTAGCATCCCACGTCCCACGTTAGGCAGCGCATTGGTAATACCCCTGGTGCTGCCGATGTCCATGGGCTTCGGTGACCACTTTTCATCAGTGGCCCATCAGCTCGTCTGCCTTCATTCGCAATGAAAAAAAATGATAATATAGCGCAATACAGAAGTCACAGTTCAGATTAAGTTAAGCATACATTACATGAAAACTTAATAAAAACATATATTGTTCAGTGTTGTATTAATAAACACAATATTAACAAGTTTAGTTCCAACAAAAATGTGGAGTATATACATGTAGTCACCGTGCTGGTCAGTGACCCTTACTCTTGCGTAAGATTGCGTGGGTTTTATCACCGCTGTAGAAAATATATTGTGTAAAAAACGTATAAATATAGTGAGAAAAGATTTTCCTTCGTAATTTTTCGGAAACGTTCGTATTTATCGAGCTCTCAAATAGCTTCAGCACTTATATTTTATATTATATATTATACAATGAGATTTGACGGTTAACAATAAAGTGTCACATTAATGGATATATTAACGTAACACATTAATGTTTAGTGTAGTGTATAAATAAGAAAGTTTTCGAAAAATTACGCAGAAAAATATTCTAGTCGGGGAGCCCAAGCGGGGATTTCGGGATTTACTAAAGCGCGGCAGATTAATATTCAGGGGGATGCCTTGCACCCGGTTAGGTACCACCACAAAACATGAGGCCCACATATAAGGCCGCCCGTGAAGGATACAGGATCAGATTATTAAAAAAAATTGACCATCAGAAATTCTCGAGCGCGTCAGATTAAGGTAGGGTAAGTTAATTACATCCTTAAAAGTATATTCCACTAATCTGACATTTTGAGTGTGATGTAAAAAAAAAGGAGGGCAAAAAAGTTGTAAAAAAAATGTCATCTCGACATTCTAGAGCGTAGCTAATTTTTTATTTATTTAAAAAAAAAATAATTCAAGAATAATAAAAAATATATAATCTGACGATTTCCGCAAGCCGAAATAACAAAAATTCAAAGTCGATAAAGTTAAATGCGTACAGCTGCGTGATGCCTACATTTTCTTCTCTGCGTTCTAAAGATTTCCCTCAAAATTACATTTCCTGTAAATGTGAACCGATTCGGACTGATAGATTTTGTGAAATGTTGAAAAATTAAAAAAAATAAGAAATAAATTTTTTTAAAGTGTTTTGTTATGAATAACTTTTAACCGGTCTTATCGATTAACTTCAAAAACTAATCCGCATTTGAGCCTGAAAAACCACGTTGATCGCCACCCAAAAGTGTTTTTTTCGGAATTACTCCGAAATTTGTGGTTCGATCAATTAAAATTGCAAAATTATTTAAGAGGATAATAAAACTGAGTCAAATGAAAATTGCTTGAGCCATTCAAATGTTATTATATTTATTACGGTTTGACAATTCCAAAAAGGAGAGCTAAAATCCATAGAAATATTATTTCTTTGAACTCAGCGAGCTCAAAATATCACATAAATTATATTTTGAGCTCATAAATGTCATAAGTAAAATTTTAAGCGCCCAGGAATGGTATTAGCGGGAACGTGAACTGTTTTTCTTTTTTTTTTGTCAGATCAGGTGAACTCCTCTAGATAATCGTCAGATTATGCGACAGTACGTTTAGAACATAAAGATGAACCGTTTATTTCTTAATCTGACGCGCTTGAGTATTTCAAAATGACAATTTTTTTTTTGATATTATGAAAATGGCCGTGAATTTGCGTTCCATCAAAATCGTCAGGTTAGCGAAAGAGAGCTTTTTTTGGTGCGCTTAACACTCCATTAGAAAATCTGACGCGCTCGATATTTTTTTTTATTTTCAACCCTTACCTACAACCATCCGCATCATGCAAACGATCAGATTAACATACGTACATTATAAAAAATACGTAGGTCTATCAATATCTGACGCGCTCGAGGATGTCCATGCAACAGTTTTTTTTAACATATTTAAAAATCTATAGCCGCTTACCCACCGATGTAAAGGTATATATCATATAACATTTTTTTTCTTATCATCTGAGCTTTGCAACCCAATAAGACTCTACGACGCTCTAGTAAAACCCCTTTTAACATCGTGGACTCCCCTACCATTCTCTCTTTTATTGTTTTTCGGTTCAATATGTTCATGACTCTCGGTTCAATTTTTTCGATTTCAAAAGCATAAATTCATGCCACTAGGCTAAAGGGCAGTTGGACAAATTATTTATACATTTAATGCAATTTTTTATTGACACTTTTTTATAAATCTGTCAACAATGGCTCGTCTATTATACCAATTACAACGCTAAAACGACCTTACTACAAGTTGATGTAGTTACTGTACTGCTCTGTCTTTATCTTTTTATTTATTTATTCTATTCGAATGCAACGAGCCTTCGCGCCACCAGATGGAAAGTGGTCACCGACGTCGACGGACATCGGCAACACCAAGGGTATCACCAACGCGCTGCTTACTAAAACTCATAAGATGTTACGTCTCGTTTTCGCAGTAAACACACTGGCTATACCACTCACTGCTTTGCGGCAGAAATAGGCACTGAGGTGATACTGCCCCAGACATCCCCCTAAAAAGTGGACCATCCGCAAGCTTAGGTACATAAATAATAGTTGTATTTGTTTACAGAAAAGTCGTCTATTCCTTAACGTATATCTAAGGTTCGCAAAGTACTTTATTCTCGCTTTCACCGGAGCGTCCATTGGTTCGCACGTTTACTACTTCATGGAGCCGTGCGCGAACGCAGCCGTCCTCAGTATTCGTGAGTGGTTTTTATTAATTTTATTTGTTATATTTATTTTGGGAACAATTCAGCGATTATAACTTAAGGCTAATCGGACGTGGATTCTATTTTTGCTAGAAACTAATTTCACAATCCACCAGTTTCTGTTAATACTTACTCGGTCAATTCGCGATGTCTCGATAAGAAGAACGTTATTAAAATTCATGATTTTATTTGGTTTAGTCAATTATAGCTATGTTAAGGCCAGATCTTTTAAGGGCTTGAAATACAGTAAGCTAAATTCTATCCAGAGAGAAAAAAGTAAACGAAAAACTTAACACGTACGATTTAATGAATAGATTATTTTTTTATAAAAAAACCTTTGTGTTAAAGGTTATTAGTAGTTAGTAGTAGGTTAGGCAGTGAAATTCTTGATCCGGGTCTCTTCCTCTAAAACTAAATGTAATAATTGTGTACTTAAAATCGTTTTTAGAAGTAGGTACTAAGTTTGTTATAAAAATATGGCAAAGATATGCCCTTCTGGCTTTGTTTCTCTGCACCAGTGGTAGCAGTCTTTACAATCAAAAAGCAAGTGAAATACTTTTGCGATGAATTAAAATATTTTTATTTGTTGCAGCCATCCAAGCAGTATTCCACTATACTATAGGAGTTAACAACATTGCAACAACACAGAAAAACTTCAGCAACGTTTGAGACAAAGATCATCATTATCATCAGCCTGTGTCAGTCCACTGCTGGACGTAAGCCTCCTTTAATCACGCCACCAGCTTCCGATCTTCGGCTATTCTCATCAGCCCACCGGTCAATTTGCGATTGTCGTCCTCCATCTTGCCAGGGCGTCCTACACTACCGTTTGCCGAGCCTCGGTCTCCATCCAGTACTTTCCGATTCGAGCGGTTATCAGTTCCACAAAAGATCAGTTAAGGAAAATAAACGATTTTTGAAGCGCCATAGAAAAAATTTACAAAGGTCCACACTGCCCTTAATAGGATAATGATTATCTTGTTTAGATTAACTTTATTTATTATAATCATCGTTATAATATATTTTTATTAAAAATATCGCACATTAAATAATTTAGTTTACACTTTGTATAATTTATTAATTTCATCTAACTTTGATCAAACTAATGTTATTAAAAACGCTTTAGGAAATATAAATACGGCCGACTATATTCTTGAACGGACTTTGATAAATATCAACTTGTTTTGAGTTACTTTAGTCTCACTTTTCATACTGCCCTAACCAACTACGAAACAACAATGGAAATTTGTTGAGTCCCCGCAGGATGCGAATCCGTGGTGGGTTTTTTTAAGCACACGCTCTTACCACTAGGCTACGGAGGCAGTTCCTTTGCGTATATATTTATTAATAATTTGTATTGGTAATTTCTTCTCGTAACAATATTGTACCGCATATCTGATAGATAGAAAATTTTGTAAAATTATCGTTTTCAATCTTACGTTATTTTCATTTTAGTCGAACTGGTGAGTGACAAATGCAGATGTTTATCAAACTCCAAGCTCAATACGTAGTCAAACCAAACAAACTAAAGAAAGGTAGAATCAAACGCGTTTCTATTGGTAGATAGCCGCCATGTTTAATTTTCACACGAAGTTAAACCAATAAGAGGGCCCGAAGTTTTGGCGCCAAATTTTGGGGTGACATAAGATTTGTTAACGTAAATTACATTTCTTATTTCGCCTATGGTAATGGACATGCTTGGCGGTAGTAGAGGCATAATGACTTATCGATCGATTAAATTGATTTAAGTCAGACACGATTACTATTAAGACATTTTGGTGCGAAACTTTAGCTGGGAACACACTTCAGTCTCTTCCTTGTAGGTAATTCATAATGCAGATTGAATGCCATGAGCAGACCAGAATGATGCGTTTAACAACTTGTGTATAAGAAATACGACTTAATAGTAGGAGATTTTGGGATTTTCGTATTATATTAAATTCACTATTTTCGTATTTTTCGCGTTTGTGATATATACTTATTCCCGGCAGGCTATGATGGTATACATATATCATCTTAGTCTGCCCGTGATCATGGATGCTGGAAAGATTCCGAAATTATATAACTAACACTAATAATCTGTAAAATTATTAAATAAAATGACTTTACGCATTTCAAACACTTTCCAGCGGCCGTGGCCACGGGGTAGACTGAGATGTCATGCGTCTTGTTGCCAGTGCTAAAGCGGGGTTTCCAGATCTTAATTGTAATTAATTATTTTTAGTCTGTACTCCGGTTTTATCATTAGAGCCAGCAGTGGTATTTTGCTTGGGTTATGCTTGGTTGGAAAGTGTTCGAAACGTCGGGAATTTAAAAATGTAAAATAAACGCGATAAAATCCGTAAAGTCATTTTATTTAATTATGTATAATATTCGCGTAAACAATAGAAATAATAATCTGTTATATGGTTATATAATAATTATTTTCGTATCACCTTTGATTTCCTGCATTTATACGTAGTATCAAGGTAGCAAAAATTTAATATTCAATACCATTTGAAATTGTGAAATTACAATTCAATATGTTTTCAAAACCATGGTCATTTATAATTCATACCGATGGTTAATTAAAAAAAACACAAATAGTGATACAGAAATTTTTAATCCAGCAATTGCTAGAAGTAGGCGTTCGTGGACGAGTTATAAGTCACTTTCTTCGGAGAGAATGGGATTGTTCTACTCCAGATGTATTGTTTATACATTGCGCATTTACGTATAATGTTTACAGATTAAGTATTTAGGATCGAAGAGCAAAAACAACTTATGAGTAAATAAACGCTCAAGCCGCAATGGCCGCACCAAGGTCGTGATCGTGCGGATGTAGGAAGCGCGATGGGCGCCAAATCGTCACACGCTACGAATGTTCAGTAGTCTAGTGACTGGCCAGTTGTTTATAAACCGGCGTCGGGTTTGCGTGTTCCGCGTGTTCTATTTTTAAATCCCTGGAACTGATTCGACGCTCGGTAGACTTTTTAATTCTCGAGAGATGGCCAGTGTTATTCCTTCTTATTTGTAAACTTTTAAACGGTTGTAGTAATTGAAAATAAGTTTAAAAAAAAGAAAATAGTGTCTTTCGATGAATAATTATTTTTGGAATGCAGCAAGAGAATTTAAAATAAAATTTAAACGTAAGTGTTTATATTACTATTATTCTTTGTTGGTATATGAAAATTGCTGATGTTTTTTTTTTTTAATGTTATATTATCTACGTTGAACATTATTACTAGTCTGTGCAAGTTTATGTGGTCAACGATGCATGAAAAGTTGCATTAGTCGGGTTTAAAGTCAAGGCGTACATATCAAGGTTCATTGTCAATGTCAGACGCTTAATCCAAAACATTTAGTTTAATAAATGTGCCGTAATTACGTAACGGTGGCCTCATTTATATTTTATACTTTAATTATATATCGACGGAAGTAAACAAAAACGTCGTAACTGACAAAAATTAAATTGTGCATCAGAGCCGAATAACTACTGAAAAAGTAAATTTTCGATTATATTTTTTATGTAAAAATTTTTTTTCTTCATTGTATTCTTTTTATTATAATAAAATTCAATATAATAAAGGCTATGGTAAAAAAATTTTTTTTTTAATTGTTTTTTGGCTCTGTTAAACTATTTGATTATTGTCAGTTACGACGTTCCTGTTTTCCTCCGTTGATATAATGTCATGGCGACAAAAATGTCGCTAAACTCGGACACGCATAGTGAATAATAAAACACAGTTTTATAATCCCGATTTTGTGTCAAGGGGCGGGAATGTTTGATGCTATTTATTGCTGAGAATTTGAAAACGCTCTTTGTCCCGGTTTGAAGGAGCACAACATAATATTAACGTTGTATGATTTTGGTGCTTTTTACACTCGATTTAATCCATAACATATCAGATGTCCTTCCAGGTCGTCTCCTCATTTAATAATATAAGAAAGTATCGATATATTTATAGATAAATTAAGTTAATCAGAGAGTAAAATGGTGTATGAATTAGTTCTAATTAATATACGCCAATATTTACTTGAATACTGACAGTTGTACAAATAACGTGAAACGTCCGAATACTGTGGCACATATATCTTGTTAATATGTACCCAATTTGAAAACAAAATAGGAAGAACTAT